>CM062805.1:693904279-695203291 GCA_031772625.1 Pinus tabuliformis | reverse complement strand
GATAGTCGTCTATTATTGATAAATAACAAAGAAGAATGCAACCATAGTTCTGACGTCAAATCCTCCTTTGGCTGGGTGATCACAACACATGCCTTGCAAAGCTTGTTGGGAATGGGAACAAGCCTCTCTCTCCTTGGTCACTTGGATAAGAATCTCCTCACTTAAGATTTAGACTCATGGGAATGAAGAAGGCTTCTTGTAGCATGAGCTTAGCAATTCTCAGACTTTGGGACTTAGAATTTGGAAACTTGGAGACTAACTTGTCAAAGGCAAAAGGACAAGCTTTTATAGATAGAGGAGAAGGAGTTAGAGTCATCCCACAGATTCATGGGATTGGCTTTATCACTAAGAAGCTTCCATGAGAGGTGGAGAACTACTTCCCTTTCTATGGAGATTCGAAGCCCAACTGGACTAACTCAAGATGGAATCAGTTCATGAATATGTTAGGAAGAACCTTCGTAAGTTTGTTTGTTAAAATCTTTAACCAACTAGGCTGGCGCGAGTGCGACTCTGATACAGAGTGCCAGCTGGCGCGCCCTCTTTGGAGGATTTCCCCCATTGGCACGAGTGATACATAGTGGAATCGCGCTAATGGAAAAAGGGCTATTTTTATGGGTATTTTGCAGAAGGTGTCTTCAGGGCATATGAAGTACATACTCGAGGGGATACAATGCAAGTGTTTTCAGGTTATGTCACTTCTCATAGGTCCCGGAATAAGTCCTCCAATGTGTGGGAAAAGGGGTAACAGGGATGGTGACAAATTACTGTGTAACAGATGCCCCCTAAAGCATGAAGCCCGAGAGAGAGAGGGGTGAAATTCTTTACAAGAACATGGCCAACTGAAAACACTGCCGCCGGAGAACCTGCATGAAGAAGTACAACTGATATCTCAAGTACATGACGTATGTGGTATGGGCGCAGCCATCCATAGCAGAGTACATAAAAATCCAGATCCAAGGTATGGGCGCAGCCATCCAGTAAGGATTGATAAGTAGACTTAGGCATGGTCGCAGCCATCCAGTGAATGAGTCATGTAATGATCATAATAATCCACAAAATCGCAACCTGGATCTCAACAGACAAAATCCAGGGTCTTGCACTCTATCTCGACCCGAACAAAGTACAAGTTCAAGCATGCGAATATGGGAGTCGAAGTCGAACATGCAAGAACAACGTCTGATTACCAGTCAATAATGAAAACTGTTAATAGACGTGAGAGGTACCACCAATAATGACAATGGTCCTCAAAGTACTATAGGTACAATCTACGGCATGCGAATCAGTGAGCCGGCATCGAACACCCGTAGAATCATTTGAACGGAGGCGAATGATGAAAACCTCACGTCGAACATGAAGAACCTACCATTGAGGCATGCAGGCTCCAAGGCACCTGAAGGGAGTCTCTAGGTCAACTTCCTGGATAATGAGTTGAAGTCGACAGGAAGTGACCTTAATCGAAGGTGGGCCATAATGTTTCCCACATCATCAACACGAGACAGAGAAGGATAAGATGTTTTGTGTGAGGTATCAGAGGGAGGTTGAGTATTCTACAGAGGTCAACTTCTCTTGAACATATTGGTGGCACAACAGTGGACTTGGCAGTATTTGACATCAAATGATCAAGGGTCATGGTGATGAGGTAATGAGCAGATGAGAGGTCAAACAGGATAACCCAAACCCATGGAGGCAAGTGTAAAAACAAGATGAGATTTCCCTACCCAGACATGAATGTAGACAAGTGCCATGTTCAAGAGCGACATACTGCCGACGCGACAATGATTGTGGTTCTATTTTCCCCACCATTGCTGGTGAGTACCCTGGTTATTTTTTCATGACAAGCTTGACGGGGATAGCATATGCTTGAAAGGCGTCATTTCGACGAAATCCAGTGTCATCAAGTTTTAACGAGCCTGACAGAGGAAAAACTCGACGTCTTTTCATGTTTAGAGAGTTTGAAAAGACAGCAGAAAAGTAAACTCCAGGGGGGTTCCTTTTCATAAAGTTATGTCTCTCAAGTCCGAAAAAGTATAAAAAAATGCTCGAAAGAACCGCCCGATCATTACGACCGAGGAGTACTTTTCATGAGTAATGATTTCGATATGAAAAAGTAAAAAAGTGATCGAAACCACGTCGCTTCATAACCATTAACGAACCTGAAACGACAAGGGTTCGACGATCTTTTCGTTTTTACACGGTCGGAAAAGGGTTTAAAGACGACCGCCTCTCATTTACGTTTAATGAGTCAAGAGGAAAAACTCGGCATCTTTTCATCTTTAAATGATCAGAAAAGAGCTGAAAGCAGACCTCCATTTTTATTTTCTTTAACAAGTCAAAAAGGAAAAATACTCGACAATCTTTTCATATTTTACGAGTCAGAAAAGAGCTTTAAAGGTGACTCGTCCTGGAGGAACGAGTGGTATAAAGGGCAGCAACTGGTTCCGACAATGGTGGAACTGCGCAAAACATGTAATGGTCAAGAGGTTGGCTAATAAAACCACTCATCGCTGCAGTTCTTCAGGAAAGGAAAAACAACCAAGTGAAAGCATATGATCAGCCAAAGAGATGGTGGCGATGGAATGAAACAACCAAGGCTCATCTAACGATATTTAGCGGATAAACGACAATCACAAGATGTAAATCGGGTATGGGTTCATTTTTACACAAACTTGAACCATGGAGAACTTTGCTTGGATTCGGTTTCATGTTTACACAAGATTGAAATGAAAAACTATGCTTGTTATGACTTCGCATGCCCCCAACATAATAATGCAAATCGAGGTACATGCCCCCCAAGCTTCATTACATTCAATGAGGTGGACGGAATAAAGGGTCACTTTCAAGATCTTGGGAAGACTCGACTTGGATTTTACGAGATCTTAATCAAAGAATCGATTTGGAAAGGGAGTTGTTTCATTTTTTGATGAGGTTGACACAGTAAAAGAACTATCCTCATAACCCTTGTTTCATTTTTTAACGAGCTTGACACAAGATCAGGAACTATGCTCGACCAGACCCAGTCTCATTTTTTAAGGAGCTTGGCATAGGAAAGGGAACCATGCTCCGAACTGACCCAGTTTCATTTTTTAAGGAGCTTGACATAGGAAAGCGAACTATGCTCCGACCAGACCTAGTTTCATTTTTTAAGGAGCTTGACACAGGAAAGGAACTATGCTCCGAATGAACTTCATTAGAATGAACAAGAAGTCGTAGCGTACAAGAGTGCCATTCCCGGTGGAAGGGTCACATCTTGGAAATCGAGACCCAATGCCCCCAGGACAATATGCACGATGGTGGCATCACTGGATATAGGCACGGGATAATTAGCCATGTAGTTGACCTGCGGTGGGGCAGATACAACCGGTGGATAAAAACCAAGAGGGGATGACAACTGTGCAGGAGGCACCGGGGGACTAAATAACGATAATTGATCTATAGTCATGATTCTTCCATCGTGTGGAAAGCAAACAACATGGAAAAGTGAAGAGACAAGGGCCCCCGTGGCATAAACATAGTCACGGTGAAGGAGAAGACTAAAATCTGGAGCACCTTGGGTAACCAGTACGTCTATATAGACAGTTTTGCCTCCCAAAGTAACAGGAAACTTCGGGAGGATCCCTAACGGTTGACTGGTTCCTCTGTCAAATGCCAATAGATTCTGTGCGACTGGCACAAGCTGTGGGGAGCCCAAAGCTTGCCAAGTAGTGAAAGGCATGAGACTAACTAACGCACCCTCATCCAAGACAGTGCCAGGTACAGCCTTATCATAGGCATGTACTGTAATCTGGAAAGGAACATGGGGTGGAAGGCAGAATGTAGTCAAATGACTCCAATCGAAGGAAATGACCGAACTACTTGGTGGGGGAATCATGTGATTTCCCCCCTGCACTACAAGAGACGAAGAAGGACCCTCTTGATCAGCGAGGATAGGAAGGTCGTTCTAAGACTCAGAATAATCTAACGTGACGAGAAGAACATGAGCAGTAGAATCATGATGCTCCTCCAGGACAGAGTAATCAACAGGTGGTGAACCCAAGTCGATATTCTCTCTGACCAATGGTTGGTCTGGAGCAGGCTTGGCACAGCCAGGTTCGGAGGGAGGAGGACAAACAAGAGAAGAATCTATGTCAATCTCGTTGTCCACAGGGAGGGGGTCAGAAGAGAACTTCTGATAACCAACAGGAAGTTTGGGTGAAGAAGCTGTAAGACTTTCCAAAACAACGGAAGCTTTATCCATAAGCGGACAAAGGTGAAGGGGATGATTGCCTTCCCATAGTCTACAGGGAATTCGAATCTTCCCTTTCTTCTGAATGTTGTCAGTTGATAGGGTGGCATCGCCATGAACTTCAGAGGACGATGAGGGACGAGCCGGATCACGAGACGGTACTTAAAGGATCCTGGGAATGCTAGGACAATCACGAAGAAGGTGGTCATCCTTGCACAATCTACAAGGAAATTTGACCTTCCGCGGAGGAGAAGAAGGTGGCTCGACTTGAGTTGTACTTTTAACCTCTCGCCTAGGAGACTTCTTCTTCTTCGTCTTCTTCTTCTTCTTCTTAGCCACCTAGTTACTTGAATCCAGACTTTCACCAGGCGAAGTAGAAGATGAGGACGCAAAAACAGGCGAAGAAGGGGAGAGGTCCACCTTAGAATCAACATGATGTTGTTCGGGTGGAGGAACTGATTGACCAGTAGTTGAGATGGTAGGGACCAGAGAGGTTGGGAACAACCAAACAGGCAACCCAATAGTTAACCCAGGAAGGGACAACGTTGCCATGTAAGGAGCACCAACATTTCCAAAAGGAGGGAAATGACCAGGATTCGCATCAGAGGGGATGCCTGGGTTGGTAAACTCCAGAAAAGTTACCATCACAAACGAGAAAGAACCCTACTCAAACTAACGCAAACAAGATCTAACCGGGTAAATGTGAATCGTGGTCGAATAAATTTTAAGGAGCAAGGACATAACTTGACCTTTTCATTTTTTAAGAGTCGAGAAAAGGAGAAAAAGATGATTCTAGTTGCCTTCGAATGTTTAATGAGCCCGAAGTGACAAATGCTCAGATGGACTTTTTCTTGTAGGGAGTCTGAAAAGGAACGAAAGTGACTACTCTGGAGAACTAGGCAAAATGTTTACCAGACAATCCGTAAAACTGCATATACACCTTGGCAGTCATATGAAAACCAAGGACTTTCCGTACGGCAGTCAATCTTCCTGAATGCTGTGTTTGGTGCGTTATGGCTTGTAAGGTGGCAGACACGACTTCCTATGGATAAAGGATGATAACCTAGTGGGGTCTCCCCATATACTTGACAGTATGTGGGAGCTCAAATCCGTACTAGACCACTATTGCGTCACGGAAGGAGGAATCACCCATCCTTGAGTGAAACAAAAGTGACTAGGTTTAATGATGCCAGAGCACGTCTCTAGTCTAGACCTCTAACTGTGTGCATTATGTTCCAATGCGTTGTTAGATTCATTCAGTTCATTTTAAAGTTGATCTTGGGTTACGTTCAGTTTTCAGGCCCTACCACATGTAATCTCTCAAAATTCCCTAAATGCAAACTATATGCCAAAATATGTCATTTCATTCGGTGAATGCTAGTTACGAGAGGGTTTGAGAGCCTTCACGCAAACGAAATGATAAAAAAAACACAAAGAACTTCCCTAATGTAGCTAATGGAAATTAACAAACTTTTCTTTAAGATCACTAACCACTAATCAAAATGAAAAGTTCTAATTCTCATTAACTAATACAAAGCAAAAGAGATTTTTTCTTTTGTTGATGGCAAAGTGCATTAAACAAACTTTGAGAAATGACAACAAACAAATTCTATTCAATACAAGCACATTCAGTTCCATGAATCACCAAGAAAACCTCCAAAGAACAAGAAAAATCCCAAAGAGACCAATGAGCCATGTAATCTAGGCTCAAAGTGAGACGAAGCGGAATTCAAGTGAAAGCGAAGAAAGTCACCCAAATAACGCAATAAAACGATTTACAACCACCAAAAAAGTGCAAGGGAGTAATCAAAGAATCGACTAGACCACTAGAAGATCAAAACACCTGAGGAAGGCTCGACACACAAAGCCACTAGATGCCCTAGGGCTAGAAATGTGAAATCGATAGAAAAAAACAAACAGCCAAAGGGTAAAGATCAAAGCCAGTCAAATCATACTCCAACACACTCAAGTAGTCTAAAAAAGGTACCCAGAACAAAAACTAAGCTCAGAGGGCTCACAACCAAGCAAACTTCAAAAGCTCCCAGGGCTGGCATGACTGTCAGGCTGAAACTAGCGCCTTTAAGGTATTGGCGCGGGTTGTCAATGTGCAACATGCGCCAACTAGCATGATTGTAATGCTATAAAACAGGACCAGCAGAGTTTGCTATGGAAAAATAAAAACAAACGAGCCAAAGCTAAGTCAACAGTACCCAGGTACACCAAGGGGCAAGAAGAAATACAGGGACTCAACCCAGAAAGCTAATCAAGCAGGAGAAACCAAGAAACGACCAAGAAACAAGGCAAGTTCCAAGCCGTTCAACTTGTAAACCAAACCGGAGATGGACTGAAGTGGCATTGATCTACTTTGCTAATGCAGAGAAATAGTGTTTCAAAGGCTATCTAGCCATAATTCAGGCTCCGTCTAAAGTTTACAAATCAAACAACAAGACAAAACGAAAAGCAAGAAAAAAAGCCAACTCCCCAGTGGAGTCGCCAAATTGTTGTGGAGGTAAATCCCCTCTGCGAACAGAGGCGATCCCTACTAGCCCAAATGGGGTCTAGCAACAATCAAACAACGCTAACACACAGGTTCCTAATTTCAAATCAAAGACCGATGATGAGGGCCTACCTGGATTACAACGCTAATATTTGTAGAAGAGTTGTCACTCCCGTTCCTTTGCTCCGGCCGGTCACAATCCCCATGATCCTTGTGAACGGACACCTGCACATGCAAAGAATGAAACAAACACAAGCGTAAAATCTAATAGATGCAACTATATATCAGTCAGAAAGGATATAACTCAACATCATCATTACAAAGACAGTAAGAGTGGAACCATAATGATAGTCGTCTATTATTGATAAACAACAAAGAAGAATACAACCATAATTCTGAAGTCAAATCCTCCTTTGGCTGGGTGATCAGCAACACATGCCTTGCAAAGCTTGTTGGGAATGGGGAACAAGCCTCTCTCTCCTTGGTCACTTGGATAAGAATCTCCTCACTTAAGATTTAGCCTCATGGGAATGAAGAAGGCTTCTTGTAGCATGAACTTAGCAATTTTGAGACTTTGGGACTTAGAATTTGGAACTTGGAGACTAACTTGTCAAAGGCAAAAGGACAAGCTTTTATAGATAGGGGAGAAGGAGTTAGGGTCATCCACAAGATTCATGGGATTGGCTTTATCACTAAGAAGCTTCCATGAGAGGTGGAGAACTACTTCCCTTCTATGGAGATTCGAAGCCCAACTGGACTAACTCAAGATGGAATCGGTTCATGAATAGGTAAGGAAGAACCTTCGTAAGTTTGTTTGTAAAAATCTTTACGCAACTGGGCTGGCGCGAGTGCGACTCTGATACAAAGTGCCAGCTGGCACGCCCTCTTTGGAGGATTTCCCCCATTGGCGCGAGTGATACACAGTGGAACCGCGCCAAAGAAAAAGGGCTATTTTTATGGGTATTTTGCAGAAGGTGTCTTCAGGGCATATGAAGTACATACTCAAGGGGATACAATGCAAGTGTTTTCAGGTTATGTCACTTCTCATAGGTCTTGGAATAAGTCCTCTAATGTGCGGGAAAAGGGGTAACAGGGACGGTGACAAATTACTGTGTAACACACGTGTTTCTTATGACGTTCGAATTTTATGGCTTAGCACAAGTCTTCTAGATGATTATTGCGACGATTGGTCCGAACGCATTACTCCCTTGCAATGTCATCACTAAGCCCTAGTTTATGACTTGCGACAATCTAGATTTGGTGAATTAGTTCAAACAGTTGGCCTTATGGGTGATTCTAGAACTGGCTGGTGGGTCAGATTAGTTCACCTTGTTGGATACCTATACCAATAGGTTTCATATTTCATGATTGGCAAGAGAAAGGCCAAATATGCTCTGCTTTGGTATCACAAAGATCCCATATTTCCTAGAAAGCAAGAGGTGGGTAAAGTGTTTCAAGTATTGAGGACCTTATTTCAATTTTGTGGATGATTCAACAGTCTAATCTGGATCATGCCATGTGTTCAATTTTGAGTTATAGAATAGAGAAAGAAGTCTGTCCAAACTGTTTAATCTTGGCAGACAAGTAGTTTAGGTAGAGAAGCAAAGGTTCCCAACAGCTTAATCTGGGACCTTGGAAGAGATAAGGGTAGAAGTAGATAGAAAAGAAAAAAGAAAAAGCCAAAGAAAAGAAAAGGCAAGTAAGGGTTTGCAAGTCCAAATGCACCCTCTATGGAGAAACAAAAAATGCTAGGGAAATAGCTGGGTAGGCAGTTGTGGTTGCAGAAAGGGTATTTTCACCATTTACACATATGTCAACAGGTGTTTTGCCAAGGCAAAATCTATCAATAGACAAAGTGGTTAATTCCATCATATTACAGCAAGGAGCATGACTAACTTCCCTCTTCCCCTTTATTCCATTACTAACACTCCCTTTCTTTCAGCTGAGATTTATGAAGAGAGATCATGGTTTTATGGTGGTTCTAGTTCATTCAGAATCCACATTTCTTGTCTAAGATCTTTTCATTTTGATCTACTCTCAAAACCAAGTCAATTTCAGATAAACTCAGTAAAATCCTTTCATTTGCTCCCTTCATTCATATTAACCTCTAATTTTACTATAGCTCCCCTATTTTACCCCTTCCCCTAATAATACTAACACTAAGGTGTATAAAGCCCCAAATCTTATAAATATTCCTTCCCCTTGGCATTATAGCCCTATATTCTTCAAAAGGGACCAAAGTGACATCTGGTCACTTTGGTGAACCTGTCCCATCCCATTCCCCCTTGCTGCAAGTCAAACTGCTCCTCAAACCACCATTTGCATTGGAAAACCCTTATAAAACCCTATTCCGCCTTCAAATCCTTTGCAAAAAATTACCAAAGTCAAAAACCCGCCTCTGGCGCATTTCCAAAGGGTTAGCGCATTATTGGTTAAATGAAAAAAACATTCGAAAAAACCAATAAAAAACCCACAAAACCTAAAGTTCCCGCCCGCATATAACCCGAGCACCTCCATACTCCGCCCACCGTCGGATCAAGGCCCGTAGATCTGACGATCCACATCAATATCGGAGCGGCTCCCACTGCTGTCCTTTACCGCCCGAGATGCTGACGTTGCGTCACGTCAGGGCCTCTCCACGCGTCAAGCGCTGAGGTATCTCGGAGCCGGACCTGACAACTTCGGCGCCGTACCCAAACCGCCCCGAGAAACCGTAGCGGTTAGCTTTAAACCGTAACCGCTACGGTCCTAACTGCCACCTATTTTCCGCTAACTCATCGCCACGTCGCGTCCGCTCGTACTCACCTCTGCCATTCGTCCACCTGTCCGCTGACGTGGTTGCCACCTCATCGCCCCTTGGACCAATAATCTACTGCCACGTCACCCGACGACGTCAGCTGACGTCACCTCACCGTGACCCCCACAATGACGTCATGCTGACGTCATCACGAAAAAGCGCCAAAATGGTAAAAAAACCCATATTTACCCAAAAAGCCGTGTTTTTTCCCACTTTCACTCCTGTCGCTATTGTTCTCCCTGCATGACCGTTTACGTTCGAATTTCCGCCAACCTGTTGATTTAACCCGGGCGACCTCCTCAGCAGCAACCGTGCACACCTGCTCGACCTCTGCTCGCTAATTTACAGGTATTTACAGTTGTCCTGCCCTCCATACAACTGTTATCGATCTTTAATTTGTTCAGAAGGATAAAGGCACCTCAAAAACTATATTTACACCGCCCATTTCCCTCTGCAAGTCCACATTTGCCACTGTGAAGTTGAAAAACACCAGCCGAGCCATAATTCCGGTAAATTCACCCAAAAACAATACTCACTGCGTATTCTCGGAAAATTCCTTGTTGGTCTCAATTCACCCGCTGGAAGGGGACAGTTAGACCTTAGAGAAGCTCTGCTCCTAAAAACAAACAGTATTTCAATTGTGTTGAGTAAATTCCCCTCTGGTGTCCAAAATACAAACTGTCTTTACAGAGAATCACCTCTATTCTGTGTTGCTTCCATTTTGACTATTCACCTACAATTGTTGCACTTTGAAGAACTATGGAGACTCCTATTGCTCTAAATATCAAGCCCCTCAATGCTCCTCACCAGGAATTAGCATGGAAAGCCCTGGGAGACATGGATTACCAAATGCTGGACTGGTTCCCTATGGGAACCAAATACAATATCCAGATGATGAATGAGTTAAAAGCCCAGCACCTGAGTGGGGCAGACATCTTGGGAATTTGGGACTCAAATTTACCCATCTACAACCTTCCCCAAGTAAATCCTATGCCAGAACTCATCTACAGCTGCCAGGAATGTTTATGACCCAAGCCAAAGAGCTGTCATCAGCCCCACAGGCTCAATCCTGTTCCAGATTACCCCAGAAAGTATAAATGGAATGCTGCACTTCCAAACTGCCAAGCAATTGACTCCCCTCTTTATGCAGAATTTGATAAACAAAGGGACCAAGCTGTCAAATGACCAAATCATTAAAATCAATCAGTTGTTTGTAAGACCAGGCTCTGAATCAGGCCCCTCCTATTGGGAACCCACTATTGAGATGATTTGGGTGGAGATGATAGTTGGATGTTAGGCTGGATGACGGAATCAGTTATGTCCTAGGATTCAGGGGGATAGAGGATGTGGATGCCTAATGGCAATGCTGTCTATATTCTCTCCTGGTAAACCCCCAGCTGTACATTATGACTATGCAACCTACATTGCAGATAAGATCCATGAGCAGTTTATGAACTTGAAGAGGGAAAGACTATTCAGGTATACTTCATATTATACCATCTATTCTTGTTCTATCAGCAGCCACCTTCTCTGTTCCTTTGAAGCCACTCAATGCCCAGGGAATTCCAAGGTCAGTGTGTTCTGGACTTCTGTTTTTCATCATACCTCTGTATCACCTTACACATACACTGAGTTCATTGACTTATTCATCTATCCAGTCATGACAGTATTGCATGGTACTCCTCCTCCTAGACTAACTGATGACATGAGGAGAATTCTCCATTTGAATAAGTCTACAGCATTGGTAATTGGTACTTCTACCAAAACCACACAGTCATCAGGATATATGGCTGTGAGTTGAACCCATTCAGGTTGCCAAGGTATGTCCCCATGAGGCTTTTTGCCTTGGAATATTTCAGACAGTTTGGGAACTCAGACTATCTTCATTTTCAGAGCAACAACAAGAAGTCACAGTTGAAGGTAAGGAACTAGCTGGGTCCTTTCCTATATAACAAGAAAGAAGAGGGATGGAAAGAGGCAAACACTATCCTACAAGGCCTCAGACTGCAAACCAGCTTTGAATGGATACCCTATGACCCCAATCATGCTATCTCCCTCAGGAGGATTAGATACAAATTGGGTAGCTATGCACACAAGAGACAACCCGAGATTGAACAGTATGCCAATACATCAAATTGGGAGGAGGGTACCCTAGAGGAGGAAATTACTAATGAAGAGTTACTTGAGAGAGAGGCTAGAAATATGCAAAAGGAAGCTGACTTGGAAACTTGTGGACAGGTGCCCCTCTCCTACAAAAAGCAACTTGGAGCAGCTGCTACATCATCAACAGCACAGCAGCAAACTGCCGAGAAAGCAACACAGACAGCAAGCAGGGATAAAGGGAAGCAGGTGGAACAGCCACCTCCATTGACAGAAGAACAAGTGGACACATTGCTACAGCAGCAAGAAGAGATGGAGCAGCAGGAATTCCGGGCAGCAACAGGAAGAGGAACAGTTTAGTGAACAGCAGCCCTTGCAGCAAGAAAAAGTGACTGATCCTCCAAGCTCCACTGAGCAACAGGCTCAGACAGTGGTGCCTCCTAGAGCAGAAACTACTGTTGATACCTCGGTCCTCCAAACCCCACAAAAGGAGGACTTAACCAGGAAAAGGGATAGAGAGACTCCCCTGACTTCATCCATTAATCGGGGAGAGAAAAGACAAAGACTAAATGACTCCCAAGAGGATGACATAGCAGTGAGGCAAGCAATGGGCATGGGCCCACCCAGTGGAGAAGTTTCAGCCAGTTCATTTCAGCATGAACATGATAGAGCTATAGGAGGAGAGGTCAGCTCCTCCAGCCAGCACAGAGAAGGACAGTCAAGCATCAAACAGCAATTTATTGACATTAAGAGGAGGAGTGATCCTATTAAAATACGGCTGTACGATCATTTGCTGAACCTGGCTCCTACAAATCAGCAAAGACTCATGTCTGCCTTTGATGTAAGTGAAGGCAAGATGATCATGAGTCACTTCATGCCCACAACACTGCATCCTCAATCTACCTCGGATTACCTAAGAACCAACATGGAGGTTCTGGCCAAAGACATACACCCTATGGATAAGATTGAATTACTAAACAAACTGGTGAAATGGTGTATGCCTCCTTGGCAGGTGAGACATTGGAGAACTACAAATTGAAGAGCAGCCTGGATAACACAGCATCTCAGCTGGAATTGGAGAGAGCATCATCACAAGCCAAGGACAACAGGATCAAGTCCTTGGAAGAGGTAATTATAGAAATAGGACATGATCCTAAAGATGTTAAGGGTATCCAAGAACTCCTGAAGATAAGGGATGCAGACATGGCGGCTTTAAGAAAGAAAATCAAGCTCCCAGCTACCATCCATCCACAAACAGATGAGGTTGCCCAGCAAAGGCAGGAAAAGGATACTACAGACCTGCTGGTATCCCTGTACAAGGAGCTGGTTCGAACTCAAGACCAGCTAGGACAATCAGAAGCTGCAAAGGCAGCACTACAAACAGCAATGAAGCAAAGAGAAGAGGGCCAACCCTCCCAGCCTCCTCCTGTGATAATTAATCTTGAGGAAGTCCCTCCAACAACTACTCCTCCTCCTCAGCAAACGGGAACTACAGCACCATCTACAGCAACAACTACACAACACCAGGACAGACTCCCAGTCTGGATATGCAGAAGCTGCAAGCTGAGATCCAAGTTCTTGAATCCCAAATGAAAGAGCTTGATGAAGTCAAGAAGACTTTGGCCAAGGTGAATGAAAAATTTGACAAAAGCAAGCAAAATGAAGCAACAAAGGAGAGAGAGATAAAAGCTCTAAAAAAGAGAATAGCTGAACTAGAAAAAGAGCTTGCACTAGAGAAGGTAACAACAGAACTAAAGGCAGTCCTCTGGAGTAACATCGGTCGATCCATCACCAATCAGTGGCAGTACATTGAGACTATGGATGAGCAAATAGCACTCATCACCAAGGCAAACAAGGAAATACACAGAGCAAGAGCAAGCCTTGGCCACATGCCAGATGCTGCCAGCAGAATGGTCAATGTTTTAAATAACAAAACTAGCTCTCAACTAGCTGCCATGGGAATTACTAACAGGACTGAAACAATCTCAGTAGTGAAACGAGTCCTGACACTAAGAAGCCTAGTTGGAACACTGGAGAGGAGAACACAGGACATGCAGACTGAAATCAACAAATTCCTGGACAGATTCCTGGCATTACAGAACAGAGGCCTCCCCAGCATTTTAAGCAGTGTAGGAAGACTGCTCACCTAGAGAATTACAACAAAAGGATTGATGCCCATGCAGTAGCACAAATTGCAAAACAGCCCAGTACCTCAGCAGATATAGGGCCAGCATCAGGGCAGAATCTGTATGATAGGGTGGATAATCTGTTTTTTATTATGAATGAAATTGATCATCTATTTGATACACCACCGAATTTCTTTAAGTATACTGAGGCAGATGAGACTATGGGGGCAATCATAAGACACCAATTGCCCACACAGGAAGAGTGGAGGAATCTGACACAGGTAATCTTATCAGGTCCGAACCCGTGAGGTTGGTTTTTTCTCCAGCACATGAGCAGTCATACGCAGGCACAATTTTGATGAATAAAATCTACAAGGAAGAGGCAGAAGCTGAGCCAACTCAGCAGAGCTATTCTCTCACCACTGCAGCAGTCACAATCACAGGTGACAAACACAGCATACAGCGCACAAGCCATAAAGTCGGGTTCTCCAGCATTTAATCAAAGTATCTCACCGACTCAGCAGATCCCAAAGGCCAAAATATCTTCTGACAGAACATTAAAGCGCCTTTATTTTGTATTCAATGCTGTAATAAATTTCTAATAATAATATCTCAAAGTTGGTAAGAACATTAAGTCTGAGATAACTCAGGACTCAGATATTTTTGTAAACAATCGCAAGTATATATTGGCCCCTCACAGAAGCTTAAGGGGTTGTTGTTATTTTCCTTTTGGAACTCTCACTTGCTGTAAAAATTCTCAGAGAAATAATACAAAGGGAGAATGGAATTTCCAAAGCTTGGTGTATTTGATGCGTTGTGATGAATGGTGAACGTTGCAGGATTCCAGAGTGTTTCATAAAACAATAAGTTTTCTTAATCTCTGTATTACATGTTTTCGAGTCTTTTGTTCTCTTTTGTTGTCTAAATATTTTACACTTAATAGCAAAGTAGAAGAATAGTTCCAGGATTTAATCACAGATTACCCTGAACTCAAACTGAGCTATTATCCATGTTTTCTTCAGATACGGTGAATGAAGTGTAATTCTTAATTGCTGCACTTTAAAACTATATCTTTAACAGTGATAGACACCCCCAGGAATTCAAGTTTTGCTCCTGAGGCATCTATCTGTTTCTTATACCCAGTTTGGTGGAAATACTCGAATACTTTAGTGAAAATTCTTAATTGCTTTCACTGGTTTTTTCACCTGTTCGTGTTATAAATCAAAATTTGTTCTATGAAGTATCCAAACGGCCCTGCAAGTTGCACTATTTCATCTCAAGGTTTCTAGACACCTACTGCTATAGACTCCATTGCCCAATGATACTTGACTCTCTGAAATTTACATCAAAAGAGATCTGAAAGAAATTCTTCAACCAAAACATAAAAAAAACCTGTGCTTAATAGCTAGCCTAAAACCCTATCATAAACAGTTACAAATCATAAAGAGAGAGCCCTCTCTGATCACAGTTTGGCTAGAAACAGTGATCCAAAGATTGGTTAGTGGTTACCCCGGCCGTATTCCCTTGGGAGTCATAGGGAACAACCTGGGTGTTAACATAATTGGCGACTCCACTGGGGACTTCTTAAAGTTTTTTCAGATACTATCTATCTTCCAAAGCTACCATCAAGCCTGAAACTAGCCAAGAGGCCTTAGGACTGTTTCTGTAAACACAGGGACAGCTTTAGGGAAGAGCTAACTAGGGAATCTTCATCCTAGCTTTGAAACATATATAGTCATTCCAGAATTCTTACCTAGTCCTTGTACATATAAAGCCTCCTGTATAAAGTTCTAAAAGAATACTTAGAAGCTGGCTCCCAAAAGAAACCCAAGGCACACTAGGGCAAACCCTGACCCTGATCAACCCATCATTGTTGATAACCCAAATATCATTCCAAAGAACATAAGGAGACAGCAAAAGCAGGAGAAGCCTGCTGATTCAGATATAAGTTCAGACCAACCTATCCTCATTCCTACTCCTTGCAAAGTCCTTTTTCGGTCCACCCCTAGTTCCCCTAGTTCATCATCAACACCTCAAAGCCCTCCTCTCCCATCTTCACCATCTGCACATACTCTTTCAACCAGTTTCCCGCTTGTTACCCATCCTATTAACCCTGTTACACCTGTAATCCCTGCTGTTCCATTTGTTCCTATTAACCCAATAAACCCCATAAACATGGCTAACAGATATGCACCTCTGCAGATACCAGCCAATGCACCGGCTCTACCTCAAGACTACCAAACCAAAATCTCATTTTTTGACTCCCATGGCCCTTTGACAGCTGTCCAGCATGCTAAGAAGATGCAAGACCACTTTGAGACCTATGAAATAGATGATGACAGTGTCAGGATGAGAATTTTTGTTCAAAGCTTAACCGGGGATGTCAGAACTTGGTTTAGATCCCTGAATGCAAATTCCATTGCAACCCCTGAGGTCCTATACCAAGAGTTTACCAACAGATGGGAGAAGAAGAAAGATCCTCTACACATACTCGGTGAATATAACACTATTAAAAGAGGTCCCCAAGAAACAGTTTTGGAATATTGTGCTAGGTTTAACAACGTATATAATGCTATCCCCCAGAACTTAAGGCCCCCTCCTGATTTGGCCCTGTATAACTTCCCTGACGGTTTTGACTCTGATATGGCCTATCAGCTGAAAGAAAGAGATCCTCCAACCCTTGCAGAAGCTCAAAGAGTTGCAGTCACTGTAGAGGCCAACCTAATTGCCAAGAGAAACAGGGCAAAGCTGGAAAAGAAGGCTGGTTTCAGAGAAGAACCCTCAGGCTTTGATCAAAAGTTGGATGCAATACTAAACAGCATGAAGAGACTGGGTGAAAGAGTGGAATCAGTTGAAAGAAAGTCATCATGGGAGGCATCACAAAGCAATCCTCCTAGAAACCCAAATTTTAGGAGAACGCAGAACCCAAACATAGGAAAAACAAGTGCTGACCAAGACATTAGACCCCCTTTTCAAGAAAACTATGCAGAAACTTCCTCAGCCAATCAGCTCAATGAAGATCCTGAAATCAACTTAATGGGTCTGGACGGTAAAAGCCATGTTTTCTTAACACAAGAAGACCATGAGGAGGATGAAAGAAAAACATTCCAAACGAAATCAGGAGAATCCTTTGACTTTAAACCAGGATATGATACTGCTGTCTATGAAGTCCATAAACAATACAAACTAAGGAGTAGGACTGTAAATGTAAATCAGCCCGAAAAGATAAAGGAGAAACAGCAATCTAAAGAAACCTTAGTCACTGAACCTAATGACAAAACAAACTTGCCTACAAAGAAGTAGTGGTTGAGGAAGTCACTGAATTACTTTCCCCACTACAACAGCCCACGGCAACCTCATCCTCCCACCCAAATCCGAACATTACCCCTCAAGACATGGGTATGAGGGGCAGGTTCCAAAATCAAGATGAAATCCAACAAGAAGATTTAATGAACAGAGAAAGGACTGCTATCCGTGACTCTAAAATCCAAGTTGACAAACCCTTTGACCTAGGAGCAGAGATTGGCAAGTTAAAGATAGCAATTCCCCTTTCAGAGCTAGCCAAGCATGACATATATAAGCAACAGATCAAAAAAATCCTTCAGCTCACCAACAGCAAAGATGATGTAAATGTGCTAGATGACACTCCAGAATTACTGTTTGGCCCAGAGGTAGATGGAAAAAACAGTAGTCACAGGGGTTTTACCTTTTTATGTCAGCCTGCATGTTCATGATAAAATACTGCATAATGCAATGTTTGACTCAGGTGCCTCTCACAACCTTATGCCAAAAGCTGTCATGGAAAGATTAAACTTGGATATAACAAGACCATACAAAGACCTGTTTTCTTTTGATTCTAGTCAAGTCAAATGTTTGGGCCTAATAAAAGATTTATGTGTGTCCCTGGTTCAATTTCCCAACAAAACCATACTAATGGATGTTGTAGTTGCTGATATCCCACCCAAATACGAGATGCTCTTATCAAGATCATGGGGAGCCAAGCTCCAAGGCTCCCTGCAATTAGATATGTCATATGCAACCATTTCTGTCTTTGGGCAACCAAAAAGACTTTATAGGGAAACACTCATGAAGTATATGGTCAGCAGTGAAGAAAAGCCTCAAAATTTTCCAATATATGCTGTCCATTCGGACATAGACTCCTTCATCCTCTTCAATGACAGCGCAAGCCTCTCAAACAATGACATTAAGACCGAAACACTCATACAAGAACAAAACATTGATCAAACAAGTAGCACCTGCCAAACATTGATCAGCCCAACAATACACAGTATCCCTCCTCTAGTTGTCAAAGATGCTCAAAAAAGTGATGAAACTGTCCTAGAAAATAAATGGGAAAAGAAACCTCAACTCATGCTCACATTGCCATCCCATGAACAGAATTTTAAATCTCCTGTTCAGCAAGACATTCTGTGGGCCCTAGAATTTGATGGCTCAGTTAACAAGTTAGGGGCAGGAGCTGGAGTATGGATACATAACAAAGAGAAAGGCTATGCAGAAGGCAGGGCTTACAGATTGAAGTTTAGATGCACTAACAACATGGCAGAATATGAAGCTCTGTTGTTGGGCCTAAAGCTAGCAAAATCACTACAGGCTCCTAAACTCTCCATCATGGGAGACTCTGATCTAGTAATTCAACAAGTGAAAGGAAATTTTGTTACCAATGACAAAAGATTGAGGTCCTATAGGTCTGCTGTAATTGAAATATTAGAGACTTTCTCCGAGTTTGTTATCACAAAAATTCCAAGGGGCCACAATCTCCATGCACACAGCTTGGCAACATTTGCCAGCAGCACCTTCAAATTCCCATTAGAACCCAACAATTGTTTCACGGCAGAGGTCAAATATAGGCCTTCTATTCCAAACAATGTCAAAGAGTGGCAAGTATTTGAGAATGACATGCAAATAAACAACTTTTTAACCTTGCAACAAGAGTTCACAGGATTAAATATTGACCTTGAGACAGCAAGTCAATCACAAATATTTGATGGAGCAAGTCCATCACAATTACAGTCTCAACAGTCTGCCCACCCAATGTCACCTAGAACAGCCAAACAATTACTCAGTCCAACCATTTTCAACAAAGAAAACATTCAGCAAATTCACCAAATTGACTGTGAAGAGGTGAGCAACGCTGAAGATAAAATCATACAACTCAAAGACAATTTCCTTCCAGCAGGCCTTACCCCACTAGAGGACATTTTTGACTCAAATGATGTCCCCAGAAAACCAAAGATGCAGCCATTAGATGCAACAATTGAAGAATGTAACATTGGTACCACTGACAAGCCTAAAATAATAAAGCTATCTGCTGCTTTGCCCCCTGATCAAAAACCCAAATATATTGATCTCTTTAAAGAGTTCCAAGATGTCTTTGCTTGGGGTTATCAGGATCTAAAGTCATATGATACCTCTGTTATCCAGCATACCATTCCCCTCAAGCCTAATCAAAAACCATTCAAACAGAAATTGAGAAGAATCAATCCTGTGCTCCTTCCTTCCATTGAAAAAGAATTACAGAAAATGTTCAAAGCTGGTATCATAGCACCAATCAGGTTTTCTGAGTGGATTTCAAATTTGGTCCCTACAAGAAAGAAAACTGGTGAGATCAGACTTTGTGTAGACTTAAGGAATTTGAACCAAGTGTCACTCAAAGACAACTACCCCTTACCCAAAATGGATCACATTCTTCAAAGAGTAGTAGGGGCTTCAAGGATATCATTGCTGGATGGTTTCTCAGGTTTCAATCAAATCCTGGTACACCCTGATGATCAAGACAAAACTGCATTTACTACCCCATGGGGAACTTTCAAGTATGTGAAAATGCCCTTTGGATTGAAAAATGCAGGGGCAACATTTCAGAGAGCAATGGACATTGCTTTTGCAAAAGAGATTCATGACTTCTTGGTCATTTACTTATATGATCTAACACCCTTTTCAAAATCTGACCAAGAACACTTGAAACATTTAAGACAGATCTTCATAACATGCAGGAAATATGGTATTTCCTTAAACCCCAAGAAGTCATTATTTGGCTTGGAAGAAGGGAAACTTCTAGGGCATATTATTTCAAAAAATGGCATAAGAATTGATCCAGATAGGATACAAGCTATCCTACAAATGCCTCACCCAAGGAATGTCAAGGAGCTGCAAGGATTCTTAGGAAAAATCAACTTTTTAAGAAGGTTTATCCCAAATTTAGCAGAATTAATCAGATTACTAAACAATATGCTAAAGAAAGATTCAAAGGTCAAATGGACTGTTGAAGCAAAACAAGCTTTCGAAAGTATAAAATTGGCCTTGACTCAAACCCCAGTGTTAACTAATCCTCAGTTTGACAAAGACTTTATTATTTTCTCATTTGCCTCCCAGCATACTATTGCTGCTGTATTATTGCAGAAAGATGACCAAGGGAATGAAAAGCCCATTGCTTTTTTCAGCAGAGCTCTTAGAGATGCCCCCCTAAAGTATCAAATAATGGAAAAACAAGCCTATGCTTTGATCAAGGCTATTAAAGACTTTAGGATTTACATCCTTTACTCCCATGTTGTGGCTTATGTACCAAGTCCTATTGTCAAAGACATTCTCACCCAAGAAAACTTAGAGGGCAGGAGAGGAAAATGGATTGCCAATATACTAGAATTTGACATTGAAATAAAGCCTACAAAGCTGATAAAAGGACAAGGTTTGGCCAAGTTAATGACAGAAGCAAATTTCCAAGCCTTAGACATTAACCAACTGGACAGTGAAACAGAGCTGGCGACTCCAAAGATCAATGTGGCCTTTGAACAATCTCCTTGGTACTCTGATATCTGTTATGTGTTACAAAACCTGTGTGCTCCCCCAGGACTGTCCAGAACTAAGTGTAGGTTCCTAAAAATGAAAACATCTAGATTTTGTGTGATGGATGAAAATCTACTGTGGAAAAACCATGAAGGTATTTTGCTGCACTGTCTAATAGAGAATGAAACTAACAATATCATGCAAGACTTCCATGCTGGAGACTGTGGTGGACATTTGTACTGGAAGTCCACTGTGGACAAGATATTGAGGGCTGGTTATTACTGGCCTACTATGTTCTCTGATGTTAAGAAATTTACAGCCTCATGCCATAAGTGCCAACTGTTTGAAGGCAAAAGACAGTTGCTGCCACTTCCTTTGAAGCCCATTGCAACAGAGAGACCTTTCCAACAATGGGGCTTGGATTTCATTGGGGAAATTCATCCCTCATCTTCAGGGCAACACAGATGGATTCTAACAGCAACAGACTACTTCACCAAGTGGATTGAAGCTGCCCCATGCAGACAAGCAAATGATTCAGTAATCATTCAGTTTTTGGAAAACAATATACTGGCTAGATTTGGCTGCCCAGACAAGATAATAACAGACAATGCTGCTGCCTTCAGATCCAAGAAGATGGTGAACTTCTGCCATAAATTTCACATTACTTTGTGCCATTCTACAGCTTACTATCCTCAAGGAAATGGCCTTGCTGAATCATCAAACAAAAGTTTGATAAATATCATAAAGAAAGTGCTGGAAGAGAACAAAAAGAACTGGCATAAGAAACTAGTAAATGCTTTATGGGCAGACAGACTAACAACTAAAAGATCAATTGGGACCAGCCCATATGAGTTAGTCTATGGATTAGAGGCCAGATTTCCTTCATCACTAGCAGTGCCGGTTATGAAACTGCTGCAAGAAAGCCAAGCAGAGCCAAATGACATGCAAAGAAGGATTAACCAGATAATTTGTTTACAGCAGACCAGAGAACAAGTTTTCAGCAGAGTGCAGATACTACAAGAGAAACTGAAAAGGGCTTTTGATAGAAGAACCAAAGCAGAAGATTTCAATGTGGGGGACAAAGTTTTAAAGTGGGATGCAAGAAGAGAAGAGAAAGGGAAACATGGAAAGTTTGACTCTTTATGGAAAGGACCATTTGCTGTCCAAGCAGTACAAGGTAACAACACTTATTTCCTCAAAAGTCTTACTGAAACTGACTTGGATGAAGGTCCTGTTAATGGCAGGATGCTGAAGCACTACTTTGACTATTCCCCATGAGTAGAACCTAAGGATTCTTTGTATATATGCAGATGTACATATTGTTTTCTGTTTTAGATTGTAAAAGCAGTTTTTCCCAAGTGATTTACCAAGCAGTAAAAGGCAAATAGAATCAGAGGTCTTCCAAAAGAGAAACACACTATTTTGACACATTCATGCAGCAGATTTCAAAGACAAAGATGGGTAGTCAAGGAACAAGGCAATCTGACCTGCTGTTCTTGGTCTTTCAAAAGAAAAACCATCCCCATGTGGAGCCACTGTTGGATACCTATACCAATAGGTTTCATATTTCATGATTGGCAAGAGAAAGGCCAAATATGCTCTGCTTTGGTATCACAAAGATCCCATATTTCCTAGAAAGCAAGAGGTGGGTAAAGTGTTTCAAGTATTGAGGACCTTATTTCAATTTTGTGGATGATTCAACAGTCTAATCTGGATCATGCCATGTGTTCAATTTTGAGTTATAGAATAGAGAAAGAAGTCTGTCCAAACTGTTTAATCTTGGCAGACAAGTAGTTTAGGTAGAGAAGCAAAGGTTCCCAACAGCTTAATCTGGGACCTTGGAAGAGATAAGGGTAGAAGTAGATAGAAAAGAAAAAAGAAAAAGCCAAAGAAAAGAAAAGGCAAGTAAGGTTTGCAAGTCCAAATGCACCCTCTATGGAGAAAACAAAAAATGCTAGGGAAATAGCTGGGTAGGCAGTTGTGGTTGCAGAAAGGGTATTTTCACCATTACACATATGTCAACAGGTGTTTTGCCAAGGCAAAATCTATCAATAGACAAAGTGGTTAATTCCATCATATTACAGCAAGGAGCATGACTAACTTCCCTCTTCCCCTTTATTCCATTACTAACACTCCCTTTCTTTCAGCTGAGATTTATGAAGAGAGATCATGGTTTTATGGTGGTTCTAGTTCATTCAGAATCCACATTTCTTGTCTAAGATCTTTTCATTTTGATCTACTCTCAAAACCAAGTCAATTTCAGATAAACTCAGTAAAATCCCTTTCATTTGCTCCCTTCATTCATATTAACCTCTAATTTTACTATAGCTCCCCTATTTTACCCCTTCCCCTAATAATACTAACACTAAGGTGTATAAAGCCCCAAATCTTATAAATATTCCTTCCCCTTGGCATTATAGCCCTATATTCTTCAAAAGGGACCAAAGTGACATCTGGTCACTTTGGTGAACCTGTCCCATCCCATTCCCCCTTGCTGCAAGTCAAACTGCTCCTCAAACCACCATTTGCATTGGAAAACCCTTATAAAACCCTATTCCGCCTTCAAATCCGTTGCAAAAAATTACCAAAGTCAAAAACCCGCCTCTGGCGCATTTCCAAAGGGTTAGCGCATTATTGGTTAAATGAAAAAACATTCGAAAAAACCAATAAAAAACCCACAAAACCTAAAGTTCCCCGCCCGCATATAACCCGAGCACCTCCATACTCCGCCCACCGTCGGATCAAGGCCCGTAGATCTGACGATCCACATCAATATCGGAGCGGCTCCCACTGCTGTCCTTTACCGCCCGAGATGCTGACGTTGCGTCACGTCAGGGCCTCTCCACGCGTCAAGCGCTGAGGTATCTCGGAGCCGGACCTGACAACTTCGGCGCCGTACCCAAACCGCCCCGAGAAACCGTAGCGGTTAGCTTTAACCGTAACCGCTACGGTCCTAACTGCCACCTATTTTCCGCTAACTCATCGCCACGTCGCGTCCGCTCGTACTCACCTCTGCCATTCGTCCACCTGTCCGCTGACGTGGTTGCCACCTCATCGCCCCTTGGACCAATAATCTACTGCCACGTCACCCGACGACGTCAGCTGACGTCACCTCACCGTGACCCACCAATGACGTCATGCTGACGTCATCACGAAAAAGCGCCAAAATGGTAAAAAAACCCATATTTACCCAAAAAGCCGTGTTTTTCCCACTTTCACTCCTGTCGCTATTGTTCTCCCTGCATGACCGTTTACGTTCGAATTTCCGCCAACCTGTTGATTTAACCCGGGCGACCTCCTCAGCAGCAACCGTGCACACCTGCTCGACCTCTGCTCGCCAATTTACAGGTATTTACAGTTGTCCTGCCCTCCATACAACTGTTATCGATCTTTAATTTGTTCAGAAGGATAAAGGCACCTCAAAAACTATATTTACACCGCCCATTTCCCTCTGCAAGTCCACATTTGCCACTGTGAAGTTGAAAAACACCAGCCGAGCCATAATTCCGGTAAATTCACCCAAAAACAATACTCACTGCCTATTCTCGGAAAATTCCTTGTTGGTCTCAATTCACCCGCTGGAAGGGGACAGTTAGACCTTAGAGAAGCTCTGCTCCTAAAAACAAACAGTATTTCAATTGCTGTTGAGTAAATTCCCCTCTGGTGTCCAAAATACAAACTGTCTTTACAGAGAATCACCTCTATTCTGTGTTGCTTCCATTTTGACTATTCACCTACAATTGTTGCACTTTGAAGAACTATGGAGACTCCTATTGCTCTAAATATCAAGCCCCTCAATGCTCCTCACCAGGAATTAGCATGGAAAGCCCTTGGGAGACATGGATTACCAAATGCTGGACTGGTTCCCTATGGGAACCAAATACAATATCCAGATGATGAATGAGTTAAAAGCCCAGCACCTGAGTGGGGCAGACATCTTGGGAATTTGGGACTCAAATTTACCCATCTACAACCTTCCCAAGTAAATCCTATGCCAGAACTCATCTACAGCTGCCAGGAATGTTATGACCCAAGCCAAAGAGCTGTCATCAGCCCCACAGGCTCAATCCTGTTCCAGATTACCCCAGAAAGTATAAATGGAATGCTGCACTTCCAAACTGCCAAGCAATTGACTCCCCTCTTTATGCAGAATTTGATAAACAAAGGGACCAAGCTGTCAAATGACCAAATCATTAAAATCAATCAGTTGTTTGTAAGACCAGGCTCTGAATCAGTCAGAACCCCTCCTATTGGGTATCACTACTTGAATGATTTGGGCAGGATGTTAGTGGATTTAATCAGTTATGTCCTAGGATTCAGGGGGATAGAGGATGTGGATGATAGCCTAATGGCAATGCTGTCTATATTCTCTCCTGGTAAACCCCCAGCTGTACATTATGACTATGCAACCTACATTGCAGATAAGATCCATGAGCAGTTTATGAACTTGAAGAGGGAAAGACTATTCAGGTATACTTCATATATATACCATCTATTCTTGTTCTATCAGCCAGCCACCTTCTCTGTTCCTTTGAAGCCACTCAATGCCCAGGGAATTCCAAGGTCAGTTGTGTTCTGGACTTCTGTTTTTCATCATACCTCTGTATCACCTTACACATACACTGAGTTCATTGACTTATTCATCTATCCAGTCATGACAGTATTGCATGGTACTCCTCCTCCTAGACTAACTGATGACATGAGGAGAATTCTCCATTTGAATAAGTCCTACAGCATTGGTAATTGGTACTTCTACCAAAACCACACAGTCATCAGGATATATGGCTGTGAGTTGAACCCATTCAGGTTGCCAAGGTATGTCCCCATGAGGCTTTTTGCCTTGGAATATTTCAGACAGTTTGGGAACTCAGACTATCTTCATTTTCAGAGCAACAACAAGAAGTCACAGTTGAAGGTAAGGAACCAGCTGGGTCCTTTCCTATATAACAAGAAAGAAGAGGGATGGAAAGAGGCAAACACTATCCTGCAAGGCCTCAGACTGCAAACCAGCTTTGAATGGATACCCTATGACCCCAATCATGCTATCTCCCTCAGGAGGATTAGATACAAATTGGGTAGCTATGCACACAAGAGACAACTCGAGATTGAACAGTATGCCAATACATCAAATTGGGAGGAGGGTACCCTAGAGGAGGAAATTACTAATGAAGAGTTACTTGAGAGAGAGGCTAGAAATATGCAAAAGGAAGCTGACTTGGAAACTTGTGGACAGGTGCCCCTCTCCTACAAAAAGCAACTTGGAGCAGCTGCTACATCATCAACAGCACAGCAGCAAACTGCCGAGAAAGCACCACAGACAGCAAGCAGGGATAAAGGGAAGCAGGTGGAACAGCCACCTCCATTGACAGAAGAACAAGTGGACACATTGCTACAGCAGCAAGAAGAGATGGAGCAGCAGGAATTCGGGCAGCAACAGGAAGAGGAACAGTTTAGTGAACAGCAGCCCTTGCAGCAAGAAAAAGTGACTGATCCTCCAAGCTCCACTGAGCAACAGGCTCAGACAGTGGTGCCTCCTAGAGCAGAAACTACTGTTGATACCTCGGTCCTCCAAACCCCACAAAAGGAGGACTTAACCAGGAAAAGGGATAGAGAGACTCCCCTGACTTCATCCATTAATCGGGGAGAGAAAAGACAAAGACTAAATGACTCCCAAGAGGATGACATAGCAGTGAGGCAAGCAATGGGCATGGGCCCACCCAGTGGAGAAGTTTCAGCCAGTTCATTTCAGCATGAACATGATAGAGCTATAGGAGGAGAGGTCAGCTCCTCCAGCCAGCACAGAGAAGGACAGTCAAGCATCAAACAGCAATTTATTGACATTAAGAGGAGGAGTGATCCTATTAAAATACGGCTGTACGATCATTTGCTGAACCTGGCTCCTACAAATCAGCAAAGACTCATGTCTGCCTTTGATGTAAGTGAAGGCAAGATGATCATGAGTCACTTCATGCCCACAACACTGCATCCTCAATCTACCTCGGATTACCTAAGAACCAACATGGAGGTTCTGGCCAAAGACATACACCCTATGGATAAGATTGAATTACATAAACAAACTGGTGAAATGGTGTATGCCTCCTTGGCAGGTGAGACATTGGAGAACTACAAATTGAAGAGCAGCCTGGATAACACAGCATCTCAGCTGGAATTGGAGAGAGCATCATCACAAGCCAAGGACAACAGGATCAAGTCCTTGGAAGAGGTAATTATAGAAATAGGACATGATCCTAAAGATGTTAAGGGTATCCAAGAACTCCTGAAGATAAGGGATGCAGACATGGCGGCTTTAAGAAAGAAAATCAAGCTCCCAGCTACCATCCATCCACAAACAGATGAGGTTGCCCAGCAAAGGCAGGAAAAGGATACTACAGACCTGCTGGTATCCCTGTACAAGGAGCTGGTTCGAACTCAAGACCAGCTAGGACAATCAGAAGCTGCAAAGGCAGCACTACAAACAGCAATGAAGCAAAGAGAAGAGGGCCAACCCTCCCAGCCTCCTCCTGTGATAATTAATCTTGAGGAAGTCCCTCCAACAACTACTCCTCCTCCTCAGCAAACGGGAACTACAGCACCATCTACAGCAACAACTACACCAACACCAGGACAGACTCCCAGTCTGGATATGCAGAAGCTGCAAGCTGAGATCCAAGTTCTTGAATCCCAAATGAAAGAGCTTGATGAAGTCAAGAAGACTTTGGCCAAGGTGAATGAAAAATTTGACAAAAGCAAGCAAAATGAAGCAACAAAGGAGAGAGAGATAAAAGCTCTAAAAAAGAGAATAGCTGAACTAGAAAAAGAGCTTGCACTAGAGAAGGTAACAGCAGAACTAAAGGCAGTCCTCTGGAGTAACATCGGTCGATCCATCACCAATCAGTGGCAGTACATTGAGACTATGGATGAGCAAATAGCACTCATCACCAAGGCAAACAAGGAAATACACAGAGCAAGAGTAAGCCTTGGCCACATGCCAGATGCTGCCAGCAGAATGGTCAATGTTTTAAATAACAAAACTAGCTCTCAACTAGCTGCCATGGGAATTACTAACAGGACTGAAACAATCTCAGTAGTGAAACGAGTCCTGACACTAAGAAGCCTAGTTGGAACACTGGAGAGGAGAACACAGGACATGCAGACTGAAATCAACAAATTCCTGGACAGATTCCTGGCATTACAGAACAGAGGCCTCCCCAGCATTTTAAGCAGTGTAGGAAGACTGCTCACCCTAGAGAATTACAACAAAAGGATTGATGCCCATGCAGTAGCACAAATTGCAAAACAGCCCAGTACCTCAGCAGATACAGGGCCAGCATCAGGGCAGAATCTGTATGATAGGGTGGATAATCTGTTTTTTATTATGAATGAAATTGATCATCTGTTTGATACACCACCGAATTTCTTTAAGTATACTGAGGCAGATGAGACTATGGGGGCAATCATAAGACACCAATTGCCCACACAGGAAGAGTGGAGGAATCTGACACAGGTAATCTTATCAGGTCCGAACCCGTGAGGTTGGTTTTTTCTCCAGCACATGAGCAGTCATACGCAGGCACAATTTTGATGAATAAAATCTACAAGGAAGAGGCAGAAGCTGAGCCAACTCAGCAGAGCTATTCTCTCACTACTGCAGCAGTCACAATCACAGGTGACAAACACAGCATACAGCGCACAAGCCATAAAGTCGGGTTCTCCAGCATTTAATCAAAGTATCTCAACCGACTCAGCAGATCCCAAAGGCCAAAATATCTTCTGACAGAACATTAAAGCGCCTTTATTTTGTATTCAATGCTGTAATAAATTTCTAATAATAATATCTCAAAGTTGGTAAGAACATTAAGTCTGAGATAACTCAGGACTCAGATATTTTTGTAAACAATCGCAAGTATATATTGGCCCCTCACAGAAGCTTAAGGGGTTGTTGTTATTTTCCTTTTGGAACTCTCACTTGCTGTAAAAATTCTCAGAGAAATAATACAAAGGGAGAATGGAATTTCCAAAGCTTGGTGTATTTGATGCGTTGTGATGAATGGTGAACGTTGCAGGATTCCAGAGTGTTTCATAAAACAATAAGTTTTCTTAAATCTCTGTATTACATGTTTTCGAGTCTTTTGTTCTCTTTTGTTGTCTAAATATTTTACACTTAATAGCAAAGTAGAAGAATAGTTCCAGGATTTAATCACAGATTACCCTGAACTCAAACTGAGCTATTATCCATGTTTTCTTCAGATACGGTGAATGAAGTGTAATTCTTAATTGCTGCACTTTAAAACTATATCTTTAACAGTGATAGACACCCCCAGGAATTCAAGTTTTGCTCCTGAGGCATCTATCTGTTTCTTATACCCAGTTTGGTGGAAATACTCGAATACTTTAGTGAAAATTCTTAATTGCTTTCACTGGTTTTTTCACCTGTTCGTGTTATAAATCAAAATTTGTTCTATGAAGTATCCAAACGGCCCTGCAAGTTGCACTATTTCATCTCAAGGTTTCTAGACACCTACTGCTATAGACTCCATTGCCCAATGATACTTGACTCTCTGAAATTTACATCACAAGAGATCTGAAAGAAATTCTTCAACCAAAACATAAACAAAACCTGTGCTTAATAGCTAGCCTAAAACCCTATCATAAACAGTTACAAATCATAAAGAGAGAGCCCTCTCTGATCACAGTTTGGCTAGAAACAGTGATCCAAAGATTGGTTAGTGGTTACCCCGGCCGTATTCCCTTGGGAGTCATAGGGAACAACCTGGGTGTTAACACACCTTTCCTCCTCTGGGATGGTAGTTCCACCTTTTATGAAACCTCTTGAGGATAAGTTCCCTCTCCCTCATTTTATGGAGGCTCCTTCTCCTATAAAAGCACTCACCATTGCTATGATCATCTAGTTCCTAGTTACTAGTTGCTAGTTGGATTGAAGCAGATTAGATAGCTTTGGTGTGAGTTTGACAAGTGTGGAATTGATGATAGTTTGGTAAGAGGTTGTGGAGTGCCTTAGCCTTGCATTAGATTTTGTGAGTGAGAGAGAGATATTATCCATTTGGGAGACCCATTCTTGAGTGTGAATGCTTGAAGGAACATACCGGCTGGACCCTTTGAGAAGGCGTGCGACGTCAAGGCTTGGTTGTAAGCATTGCTCTTGATTTATTTTAATATAATCAATAATGATTTCATATATGTTGTGTACAATTTACTTGATAGCTTATGATTCCTTGACTTTATAAGTAAATATATCATTGTTTTTCTCGGTTACGTGCTCTATTGTTTTCTTTTGGTGTTTCAAGTGAATTGCTCATTAAGGAGAAGGAAATGGAAGCTGGAGTAGCACAATGAAAGCTTCATCGAACACTGGTTTTGAGGTAGGCCTCCAACGATGACTATTTAAGGAAATCGATTGTTGTTTTGTTTTTGCTGTGACTAGACCCACTCTAGGGCTAGAGGGGTTGCCTCTGTCCGCAGAGGGAACACTTTCCTACTTCACAAGTTGGTGACTCCACTGGGGAGTCCTTTGTATGTTTTCTTCTTATTTACTCTTGGTTTCTCTTTTGATTTAGTGTCTCTTGAATTTTGGGGTTGCACCTTCAGTTTTTGGATTACTTGGGTCAATCTAGGAATTCCCCTTACTGTTTGGAAGAATAGCCTGGTGTTTTTCGGATGTTGTCATTTGTCTTTTCTTTTTTTTACTCATCACTGAAGATAGCTTAACAGCTACGACGACGTCACCCTATCCTTTTTAGTAAATTTGTGCGTCATTGATTACCTGTCATACAGTCGTGACTATTCCTGAAATCGGACCATCGCAGAAGATATGTGTACCCCTACGACGATGTCGCTCAGTTGTTGTCTCTACGGTTGCGAAGGTTGGATTATCGTCACAGGTTGCTTGTTATAGGTTCGCGATGATTCTTGTGCAAGTTGTTTTTTTTCAACTTGGCCTGCTGAAACCATCAGTCTTGCTTACCCCTTGTTGTTTTCTGTTTCCCATCATCTTGATTTGATTGCTTTGGTTAAGGCTTGTTTCTCTTTGATTTCATTTGAGTGAGTCTTCTGTTTTAGACATTGTGACCTAGCTCTTTTAAGTGTTTCAAACCATTTGCCTAGGTTACTTGTCTATCCAAGGTTCATCCACAACCATCCTATTGATTTTCTTGAGGCTTTTTGCTGCTTGTTTTCTTGCTGACTGATTCTTAGTGTTGGTTATTGAACCAATTCTTCACATTTATTCATTTTCTTCACTATCAAACATAGATTACAATTGTTTGGGTCAGTCGGGTTTACACTTGCTTGTTTGTCTCTTTAAATTCCAAAAAAAAATCAAAATATTGCATTTATTAGGCATACAAAAGAGAAAGTACATTTGCATTACGAATTTTCATGATTGAGAAATTGTAAAGCGAATTTTAAATATTTCATTAGTAGTATCGATGCATTGTGAGATTAGTGTGTTGATGCATTGTGTTTCTTAGCGCTTGCATTTGCTTGTCCTGGTTTTGCGTTTGCTTGGGAATGAACTCTTTACCTTTCTTTAAGTAGGTGTTCATTGAAACGATTGATGCTTTACTCATTGTAACTGAATTCTAGGAATTTGTGAAAATACATTCAGCAGGGCCTGAAAACCGAAACCTAATTCAAGATCAACTCTAAAATCAATTGAATGAACTTAAAAATGCATTGGAACTTAACGCAGATTATCTAGTAGTCTAGGCTAGAGACGTGCTTCGGCGTCATAAAACCTAGTCACTATTGTTTTTGCTTAAGGTTGGGTGATTCCTCCTTCTGTGACTCAATAGCTGATAGTACGGACTTGTGCTCCCCTTACTGTCGAGCATATAGTGGGAGACCCCACTAGGTTATCATCCTACATCCATAGGAAGTCGTTTCTTCCACCTTACGAACCGTAACGCACCGAACACAGCATTCGGGAAGACTGACTGTTGTACAAAAAGTCCTTGGTTATTTTTTCTTTCATTTGATCACCAAGGTGTATATGCAATTTTGCCCATTTGGTTGTTTTCAACTTCGATGGTCCCGAGTGTCATGACTCCTGTCCCACCATCTCCTTTGTTTGAATCATGACACAATTATTCAAAGGTTGAGCCTATACCTTCTTCCCCTATTTCTTCATCCTCCTCTCCTCCTTCGCCTGGTGAAAGTTTCAAATCCAGTAACCCGGAGGCTAAGAAGAAGAAGAGGAAGGAGAAGAAGAAGAAGTTGGATAAAAGTCAGATGACCCATGCAGCTAATGTCCTGAGTATCACACCGGTCGTGCCACCTTCTGATCCTCCATGGAAGGTTAAGTTTCCTTGTAAGTTGTGCAAGGGTGACCATATTCTTTGTGATTGTCCTGGCATTCCCAGGATCTTAGAAGTTTGGTCTCATGATCCGGCTCGTCCCTTGTCATCCTCTAAAGCTCATGATGATGCTACCCTATCAACTGGCAGTGGTTAGAAGAAAGGGAAGATTCGATTCCCCTGTAGACTATGTGAAGGCAGCCATCCCCTTCACCTTTGTCCACTCATGGATAAAGCTTCTGTTGTTTTGGAAAGTCTTACAGCTTCATCACCCCAACTTCTCGTTGGTTATCAGAGGCTCTCTGCAGAACCTCTCCCCGTTGACAACGAGATTGATATCGATTCTTCTCTTGTCTGTCCTCCTCTTCCCGAGCCTAGTTGTGCTAAGCCTGTTCCAGACCAATCATTGGTCAGCGAGAGTGTCGACTTGGGTTCACCACCTTTCGATCACTCTGTTTTGGAAGAGCATCATGATCACATTGCTCATGTTCTTCTCGTCTGATCAGATTCTCCTGAGTCCGAGAAATCCCCTCCTATGCTTTTTGATCAAGAGAGTCCTTCTTCGATTCCTATAGAGCAGGGGGGCACTCATACAATACCCCCACCAAGTAGTTCAGTTGTTTCCTTCGACTAGAGTCATTTGAATGCATTCCATCTTCCATCCTATGTGCCTTTCCAGATTACCGTACATGCCTATGCTAAGGCTGTACCTGGCACTCTCTTAGATGAAGGCACGTTTGTCAGTCTTATGCCTTCCACTACTTGGCAAGCTTTGGGCTCCCCACAGCTTGTGCTTGTTACTCAAAATCTGTTAGCCTTTGATGGAGGGACTTGTCAACCTTCTGGGATCCTTCCAAAGTTCCTTGTTACTTTGAGAGGAAAAACTGTCTATATAGATGTGATGGTTGTCCAAGGTGCTTTAGATTTCAGTCTTCTCCCTCTTGTTTCTTCACTTTTCCATGTGGTTTGTTTTCTGTACGATGGAAGAATGGTGACCATAGATCAATTGCCGTCCTTTAGTCACCCAGTGCCTCCTGTACAACCATCATCCCCTATCGGTTCTTGCTCACAAGCAGTACCTTCCCAGCCATAGGTCAATTATGTGGCTACCTGTTCCATCTCTGCATCTGTTAATGATTATACAGATGATCTCGTACATCATGTATTGTGGGCATTGGAACCCGATTTGTCATTGGTGCTTCATGACATGTATTCCTCCCAGAATGTGCTTCTTCCATCCAGTGAAGATATCTCGGGAGTCATATTCTCATATGGCCGATGAAACAAGGAGTCTTGAGGAAAGTTCTTTATCTTGTGTCAACCTCGTTAAAAAATGAAACAAGGGTTATGAGGATAGTTCTTTTACTGTGTCAACCTCATTAAAAAATGAAACAAGGGTTATGAGGATAGTTCTTTTACTGTGTCAACCTCATTAAAAAATGAAACAACTCCCTTTTCCAAATTGAGTCTTTGATTCAGATCTCGTAAAATCTGAGTCGAGTCTTTCCAAGATCTCGAAGGTGAACCTTCATTCCATCCACCTCGTTGAATGCAATGAAGCTTGGGGAGCATGTACCTCGATTTGTGTCATTATGATGGGGGCATGCAAATTTATACCAAGCATAGTTTTTCGTTTGAAGCTTGTGTAAACATGAAACTGAATCCAAGCAGAGTTCTCCATGGTTCAAGCTTATGTAAAAATGAACCCATACCCGATTTACATCTCGTGATTGCCTTTTTTTATCCTTTAAATTCTACTAGATGAGCCTTGGTTGTTTCATTCCATCGCCACCATCTCTTTGGCCGATCATATGCTTTCACTTGGTTGTTTTTCCTTCCCTGAGGGACCACAACGATGAGTGGTTTTTTTAGCCAGCCTCTTGACCATTACATGTTTTGAGCAGTTCCACCATTGCCGGAACCAGTTGCTACCCTTTATACCACTCGTTCTTCCAGGACGAGTCCTCTTTAAGCTCTTTTCTAACTCGTAAAAAATGAAAAGATTGCCAAGTATTTTTCCCTTTTTGACTCATTAAAGAGAATAAAAATGGAGGTCTGTTTTCAGCTCTTTTCCAACCATATAAATACGAAAAGATGGTCGGGCTTTTGTCATTTCAAGTTCGATTTTGGTTATCAAATGTCGTGTCTCCGATCTTTTTTCTACTTTTTTAGATTGGGAACACTAATTACGAAAAGTACTCCTTGATCATAATGGTCAAATGGTTTTCTCGAGTATTATTTTCTATTTTTTCGGGCTCGAGGGACACAAAATTACAAAAAAGGACCCCCCTGGATTTTTCTTTTCCGTGTCCTTTTCAAACTCTCTAAACATGAAAAAGACTCCGAGTTTTACCTATGTCGGACTCGTTAAACTCTGATGACATTAGACTCGTCACCATGATGAGACTCGAACTTCTCCTCCCTAGGGCTCATTAAACTATCACTAGATTGGATGCATCCGAAGGTCGAACTTATATCACAAGCATATGCTATCCCCTTCAAGCTTGTTTTTCAAAAATAATTGGGGTACTCGCTAGAAATGGTGGGGGAAAATTTGGAAATCATCTTTGGTTACCTACAACAGCTAGTCACTCTTAAACATTGACACTTTTGCTTCTCGTCGGGTTGGGATATCCTCACATCGTCATTGGCCTTCCGGGGTTTTGGGTTTCCGTTTTGCCTCATTCCATCTGATCCATGTTGTCTCTGTTAGACCTCCGATGCCTTTGTACCAAAATGCTACCGCATTTCAGAGTCGTGTCGCCAATATGTTCAAGAGTATAATCCTTCTGCAGTTCACACCCTTACCTCCTCCTCTGATGCTCTGTTTCACCATCTACCACTTGTTCCTTGTCTCATGTCATTGATGGGGGAAAAATTATGGCCCTCCTGTGACAAATCACCTCCTGTCGACATCAGCTCACTCTCTAGGAAGTCAATCTAGAGATTCCTTTCAGTACCTTGGAGCTTGCATGCCTCAATGGCAAGTTCTTCGCACTTGATGACAGACTTTCATCATTAGTCTTTGATTGGGTGATTCCATGAGTGTTCGACTTTAGATCACTTTTCACACTAAGTGGATTGTACTAGCAGTACCTTAAGAACCATTAGCATTATTGGTGGTCTCTCTCGCGCTTGGTAATGGTTTCCATCATTGATCAGTAATCAAGTTATTTTCTATCATGCTCGACCTCAGCACATCTGTTTGCATGCTAGAACTTGTACTATGATTGGTTAGGGTTTCAAGACCCCAGACAAATATTACATATGTTCAGGCTGCATGGATTGGTTCGTGATTATATACATGACTCTTTGATTGGATGACTGTGACCATACCTGAGTCTTCATGGATGGATGTGACCATACCTTTGTCATTATATATGGTCTTATCAACTAGGTGGCTACATCCATACCACAGACCAAGTTTCATATGTCTTTTGGATGGCTGTGCCCATACCTAAACTACATGTATTTCACTATCAGAGATATGATTTGTACTTGCACTTGTAGGTTCTTCGTGGTGGTGTTCCAATTTGGTTATGATTTCATAAATAATTTCACCCCTCCCACTCTCTCAGGCTTCATGCTTTAGGGGGCATCTGTTACACAGTAATTTGTCACTGACCTCATCTCAGTCCCTCCACTGTGTTATACATCAGATAATCATGTCCATATCTTCCCACTCATGCAAGAAGATTAATCAAGTGCTCTCTAATGCTGAAGATTGACCCTTTTTGCCTAAGTTTCTACATCGTCGTGAGTAAACCCTTAAAATGTGCGACGGTTCTTTGTCATGAATTGTATCATTGCGACGTCATTGTAGGTGTACGCATGTTTCCTACAATGATCAAATTTTAGGGCTCGGCGCAAGTATTCCAAATGTTTATTGCGACGATTGGTCCAAACGCATTTCTCCCTTGCGATGTCATCGGTAAGCCCTAGTTTATGACCTGCGACAATCCAGATTTGGCGAATTAGTTCAAACAGTCGGCCTTCTGGGTGATTCTAGAACTGGTTGTTGGGTCAGATTGGTTTACCTTTCCTCCTCTGGGATGGTAGTTCCACCTTTTATGAAACCTCCCTTGAGGATAAGCTCCCTCTCCCTCATTTTATGGAGGCTCCTCCTCCTATAAAAGCACTCACCATTGCTATGATCAACCAGTTCCTAGTTACTGGTTGCTAGTTGGATTGAAGCATATTAGATAGCTTTGGTGTGAGTTTGACAAGTGTGGAATTGATGATAGTTTGGTAAGAGGTTGTGGAGTGCCTTAGCCTTGCATTAGATTTTGTGAGTGAGAGAGAGATATTATCCATTTGGAAGACCCATTCTTGAGAGTGAATGCTTGAAGGAACATACTGGCTAGACCCTTTGAGAAGGCTTTCGACGTCAAGGCTTGGTTGTAAGCATTGCTCTTGATTTATTTTAATATAATCAATAACGATTTCCTATATCTTATGTACAATTTACTTGATAGCTTATGATTCCTTTACTTTATAAGTAAATAGATCATTATTGTTCTCGGTTACGTGCTCTGTTGTTTTCTTGTGGTGTTTTAGGTGAATTGCTCATTAAGGAGAAGGAAACGGAAGCTGGAGTAGTGCAACGAAATCTTCATCGAACACCGGTTTTGAGGTAGGCATCCAACGAAAGCTGGAGTAGCACAACGAAAGCTTCATCGAACACTGGTTTTGAGGTAGGCATCCAACGATGACTATTTAAGGAAATCAATTGTTGTTTTGTTTTTACTGTGGCTAGACCCACTCCAGGGCTAGAGGGGTTGCCTCTGTCCGCATAGGGAACACTTTCCTAATTCACAATGCTGGAGATGGCATAACCCCTCTTCTTCTTTTGTAGCTTGTACTTCATCTTCATGGCCTCTGTAAGGGCCAAATCACTGCCCTTTCCTTCCGATATGGTCGCGGGGTCCTTTCATTTGTATGGAAGCCGGGAAACGTGATGAATTAGGTTTGTTGTGATGGGGATGGGCTCCTCCAGCCATAAATACCCATCATGCACTAGGCAGAGTAGTTGCCTGATGACGAAAATGGTTATTAGGGGGCCGTGAAAATGCGGCACCCAGAGTAGGTTCAGCATTTTGACCTTTTCCACACCGTGCAACCACTTCCATGACTCCAATGTTGTTACTACCCCCGCGGTGTGCTGCTTCATGAGGTTTCCAGTCTCAAGGTGAGGGAACTTCTGACAGTCAACAAGGTCCCAATCTTCAAATTTCATAGTCAACACGTGGCCTAGGTGTGTGCATTCAAACATAATGCCATCTGGGAGGAGCGGGCTCTGGAGCGAACTCTTGGTCTTGTCCAAGTATTTGGGTACTTTGGTCTTCCCTTTCCACAGAGGGACATAGGCGAGTAGTTTTTTCACAGAGTGCCTAGGCTGAGTATAAACCTCCATGCCTTAGTCTTCTTCCTCTGCAATGATAAGGGCCTACAAATCTTCTTCTTCCTCATCTGTTTCTATCATGATAGCTTTTCCCTTCTCTTCCATCAATAGTTTGTTGCACAAACGGTTCCTTGGGGGCACACGTATGGGAGCCATTACTTGTTTATCCTTCTTGGGTCTTGGTGTACGCAGTGATTTGGGGATCTCTACCACAACCCTGGCACCTTCTAGAACATCCTCCATAATTAGGGCCTGCACGGCCTCGCCGGCAGTCACCTCTTCTATTCCCAGACCATCCTTAGTTATTGCCATTGTATCTGGGTTGTAATCTATCACTCGTGAATTTAGGGGCTTAATCAATGCTCAGCTCACAATGATCAGGGCTCTACTGAATCGCTCAATTCGCAAATGACCAAGTGTTGTTTGCTGGGAAACCCTTTGTGTTTTATAGTGCTTTTTAAATTTGAATTCACTTGTTCCCCCCCCATTTCGATTCATCAATGCTTTCTTGGCGGCAAATTTTCCCAAATCTTGCCCATAAATAGCGTCTTAAATTCCTACCACTCACTCCATTTGGCCTCAAATCGAGCATCCCATCATGAATAGTGACTTCAACGATCACTTTCTAGCCAACTCACGCGGCATCACAGCCCCCTGTGCACGGTCACGGACCTTGTGACTCTCTGCTTTTGCGCGCATCTCCAATATCACGCAGCTCCTGAGCAGAATATTTTATAGTCTCACACTACCTTCCTGCTTCTTGGAGCACTAAGACTATCCTTCCCCTGGATAGTCAGGTGGTCGCACCACCCATGTAGAGCTCCATCCTATCCTCCATCAGGATTCTTGGAGAATCCCCACCTTCTATTGTTGTGGTTGGCATCGCACACTTCACCATTTGCAATGTGCTACCCTAGTCACTATGAACCATCCTGTCTATGGGTGCTGCAATGCGTGGACTAGGCTTTGCATGCTCCAGAGGGATTACAACATCTACTTCATACTTCAACGTCAGAAGTGCCCACATGGTCAGGGTTTTGCACATGGTCCTATAAGCCCATAGAACCGTTGGTAGGCGCAGGTCCTAGTTCATGTGTCTCACATGGTGGACCGTGTTCAGTACTTCGTACACTTTGACAAAGGCTTCCATGTAGATAATCTTTAACTCACTTTGTCTTATCATACTTCGTCATTCACGCCATCATCTTTCCTGGTCCTACTTGTTGGTCCTGTTTCCTATCGCGAGGACGGTGTGCGTTCGTGCAGGTTGTGTAGCATACGCCTGTACCCATCTGGAGAGGTGGGTGCATAGGCTATTTCGTCCATCATTCCCTACTTTCATCCACATCTGAGGCTTTCCAAACCACATGAGCATCATCCTTATGCATTCGTGCCAATCCTCAAAACTTCTTTGATGCGTACCCCACCATTTTACGGGCGTAGTGTGCATTACCCATTTCAGAGCGCCGAAACAATATTTTTTTGGTACTTCAGTTTCAAATTTGTTCAGGAAATCATCCACCATTATCAACCCATCACACATAGGCAGATATCTTACCTCTATTGCCACATAGTGCAATGACCTTATCATCATGTTGCGTTTGAGCGTTGTTACCTTGTGTAATTGGTTCTGCCATCTTTTATTTCCTCGTCCGAATCTGAGGTGTAGGAGCTTTCGTGCTCCCACAAAATCCTGCCATCCACTGTTGGATTCACCCAGTCCTGCTCCCATGTGGTTATCTTGTAGATATAGTCTAGATCGTCATTGACATTGTAGTCACGCACCGGCTCTATATAACATGATCCTTCCACAAGGTCTAAAGGTACCACTACACGCAGTGATTTTTTCTCAAAAATCATCTTGCGCTTCTTTAGATTTATCACTCCATTCATGTTATTGGTCCAATATATTCCTAGTAGCGTGAGATAGGAATTGTTGTCATCAACAATCTCTATCACTTCAAAATCTGCAAGCTTGCTCGCACCTTCGATATCTACCGTTATTCCTTGCAATCTTCCCATAGGTAGGATATTTTGCTGGTTTGCCATTTGCAATTGAATAGGAGACCATTGCAATGCGGGCTTGCCCATGTGCTCCCATGTCTGCTTTGGCAGGACGTTCGTATCTGATCCTCGATCCAAAATCACTTGATCCATTTCATATTTCCCGATTTGTGCGGTTAATCTCATCTCTCTTCTTGTTCACGTTGTGTGCTTCTCGAGCTTCCAAACTACGCGCGGTTCTCCTGTCGCAGTCCCAACACATCTAGTGATGAGTTCTTACAGCCCCTTCACAACCTTGCTATCACGCAATAGCTTCATGCATGTCTGCAGAAAGGTAGTGAGCATTGATGGATCCATTTCTGGTTTCAGTTCGTCATTACTACCTGAAGTGGAGGCCTCCACGAATCTCTTCTTAGCTTCCATGAATGTCTCCTTCGCGTGCTCCAAATCAAATTCTGGTTCCTTTATTCGAGCCTTGTGAACCTAAGCACTCTCTTGGGGCTGCTTACCTTTGTCATCTCTTGTCGTAATACCACTTTGGAGCACAATATTTACATTTGGTTCTTCCTCATGCAGCTCAGACCTCATCATTTGCAGGTTCTAAGTCGAGGGAGGTTGGAGTGCTCCTTTATTGTGCAACCTCGTTATCAGCATGGGACAATCCTCTGTCTCATGATCAAATTGGGTACAATATAAGCATGATGGCCTTGTCGGATTTGTACAATCGAGGACATAATGCCCTGGTCCTTTGCAATTGTAACAAATTAGCTGTCTGTGAACCCTTCCTAGCCCCATTCTACCTTGACCTCATCCGTGCCCCTAAAATCCAGTGTGCGCCATCCCTACATTTTGATTGATGGCTCACATTTCAGTCCGAACTCTATAGGTAGGAGTTTGATCCATCATCAGTTCATAACTTATATAGGTGCACTCATCATGGCCTATTGACCTGCAGAAATTACAGAACAACTATTGGGACGTTTGCGTATACTTCTGTAATAGATGGAAGTTATCTGTAGCATGCTTCCCTCCTATCTGAACAATAACGCAGCATAATGCAGCCGCCATTCTCAATCCTTCTTGTGCCTCTGGTCTCAAAGGAATTGGCCCTCCTCCCGCCAGGGAGTTTGCGAAGACTGGAAAATGGTCCTTGTCATGTCCCTGGTCTTTGCACTTTATGCACCATACCTCCTCACGCACTTCCGGGTGAGTTGTCATGTCTTGTTTCAAACTCTGCATCTCAAGACAATAGTTTTTCAACTGCACGTGGATCTGTTGGACTCCTAGGTTAGGATCTAGTATCGGGGTCTCGTGCAGTCTCATTGCGATCTCCAAGGCCTCGTCCTGAGTTGAAAACTTTTGTTGTGACAGTGCATTCCTTAGATGCGATGTTAGTGATGCTACAAAGCATGTGAGGTGTTGCCCATCCGTCAAGGTCGTGTTGGCTTCATGAATCATACACTTCAGTCTTTGATCTAGCTCCCAAGGTTCTTGCCTGGAAGCATCGCGATTTCCTTAAATCTAATAATCGACTGTGTCTCTGATTTTGGCCTGCTAAATTCCCTATTTATCGTAGCTTGGATAACCACAATCCCTACGTTTAGATTGTCATTGGAATGATTAAAGTACCACGTCAATGCGTGATCCTGCAAAGCGCTGACCAGCATTGCTTTCTTTATGTTGTCATCCGTGACTCCTTGTGCTTCCCGTACAACCTTTACTACGAACCAAAATTGGTCCACATCTTCATTCCCTACTCCTTTGAACACCGGAAATTTTATTGTGCTTGCCATATTGAATTATGGTGGTGGCGGAAGTGGTGTGGGAGAAGATGGGGGTGAAGATGGTGAAACTGGTGGTGGTATAGGTGGGGGTGGTATGCATAGAATTCACTGTCTTATCAGACTGATCACACTTCTTGGTGAAACTTTCGTGAGGTCTTCCTTTCTCTCCTGTGGAGGTGAAATCAAGGTATTAGTCTCTAATTCTATGCTACCTTCATTTATGTAGATCTTCCCACTTCACGTAGTGCCAAACATCATTTTATTTGCATAACCCGCTTCTCACACAGTAACATTTTAATCCAAGAGTTCAAAGATTTAACGTACTTACCTCGCGGTCCTTTGAGGAAGCATCGTTTCGCCTCCCTATAGCTGACTGAAGTATCTAATGCGAACTCAGTGATAAACCCTCCTATTATTTGATCGATCCAATGGTCCACACCGCCCATGATCTTATCTTTTAATGCTTCCAATTTGTGCACCAACTCTCGAGTCCACACAATAGGTTTGTCGAGCCTACACCTTCCCTGACTATCTGCCAGCTTCGCGATCCACTCGTACAACTCAGAGGGGAAGGATGCAAAGAAAATTTCATGGATTTCCATATATAAGTAGCACTCTAACCACTCTTCCTTCAATACTCATGGATTCTTGTTTTCCTGCGCCGCAAATTCGTGAATATTTCTGTCCAACCACTCTTCAATTTCTTTCTTTGTCAAATTCCAGTGACATGACATCAGACATAGCTTATGCAGATCCTGGTCCCAACAATGGAACCATTTGTTGTCTTATTGGGGCCTAATCCAGGTTCAGAGTTGATTTAACCAAACAAATCTTGGTACTACTGGCCCTTCCGGCAACAGTTTGCGGGATGCGGACTGAGGTATCACCTAATGTAGTATGGAGGGTGCTAGAATCAGGTTTCCGCACCCTGGAGATGTTTGATGAGTTCAAGTGGTCTATGGTTTGACCCTGCGTGCATTTCGTTACATGCACTTTCCCATACCTCACAGCCTGAGATGTTGCCTTTGCACAACCCTACTCAGGGGCTGAATGCTTTTATTACACAAGACCTTACTAATATTCCATTGTTAATTTATTATCTTAGCCTACTTGCATGCCTTAAGTTACATTTAACAATATAAACCATTCATACAGGTGCACGTAGTAAATAAATAGTATATTCGCAAATTATATCAACCACGCATTAAGTCAAGAATAGATACATAGAATTATGATAAAAGTTCTCTTTATTAATTCTTTCCTCGGTTACAGACTCAACTCCGCCCTGCGCACTCAGCTGCAGGGGTCCACACACTCAGTTGCGGACTACTAGGCTTCTGTGCACTTAGCTCCAGAGCCTTCTCCCACTCTACAACCCAAAGACACACTTTACTTAGTCTCTTAGACTCTTTCTTCTCTCTACTACTTCTTTTCTTTTACACTTAGAGCCTCTCTCTATTTATACAATCCCATGGTTCGCGGACCATGGGAAGGCCGACATTACATTACAAAACTAGGGTATACAACACTGTGACTCTAACATACTTCCGCACTCACACTTCGTGGAACTTTACAACAAAATTCGATCAAAACTTGGGCTTTGAGCCCCAAAACATGCCTTGGGGGGATTCCATGCCCAACAAATAACCTACTTAGCTGATCAAGAAATGTAAAGCCAATTAATACATGAACATATATATTTTGGGAAGATGAACCAGTAGTTGTATTATTATTTAAAGAATAAAGGGGAAGCTTACAACCATAACCTTGATGTTGAAAGGCTCTCCTTGAGTGGTAATCCAAGTCCAAGCCAAGAAACTCTGTAACAATCCTTCTCCAAGTCTAATGAATAGCCTCTAAGCACAAGCTCAGCATAGGGGTGAGAATGGACATAGATCAACCATTTGGGAATGGCAAAGGGGGAATTTATCGGCTCTGCTCAGACTATGGTACAAGAGGTGAAGGGGAAGGCAATGGAGGAGGCGGAGGCAGAGACGAACCAATAGACTCAGAATCAAAACTGTCAGATTCTTATGAAGAGGAGGAGAACAAAGAAGAAGAAGAGATGGCTTATCAAAATTTGGAATGGATGACTCATGGACCATTATCTCTCCCAAGTGCTCTGCACAAGATGCCTAAGCAGGAGGAGAGAATGAACATCAATTTCAACCCTGACAGCATAGTGAAGGCTTAAGACCATTTGGACAATTTCTACCTACCACTGTAGACCCTTGAGGTATGGTATGCCATGTAGCATGTAGATTGTTTCCATGTGCCTTAGACTGTCACGCAGCTACATGGTATCACAACCTTCCAACCAACTCCATACAGAACTAGGGTGCGTTCAAACGCATGTTTCTTGAAAAGTTTGTTGATGACAAGACCCCAACGATGTTACTCAAAGAATTGGGAAGCCTGAAGATGGAGGGGAAAGAAAAGGTAAAAGACTTCAATCATAGGTTTACATGCATATTGAACAAGTTTGCAGTGGAAACCAAACCCCATGAATCCATCATTGTTAATTACTACACGTCTTCACTGTCGACCAACATTGCATTCGTCAAGCGACCTTCGAAACCAACACTATTAGAAAACTGTGAAGAGGCTATTGCTATTGAGAAAGACTTGCGTGCAATTAGAGTCATCAAGGATGATGAACCAACAAAGGACTCCAAAGAAGCGAGAAAGAAGTCCTAGGTATTGGTGAAAAATGGTAGAGACAAGGAGACCAATGATATTGAAACCCTCACTTGCCTCATAAAGAACTTGACAACGGAAGAGTCTGAGCTTAAACAATGGAAAATGGACATGTCTACAAGCAACCATCCACCTAAGCACAAACAGGGAAGAATGTCATCAGGAAAGAACTGATTCATTGCAAAAATTGCGCAAAGCTCTATGTTCCACCTCGATAAGTGCACAAAATCTGAATTATATTTATTCCACGAAGAACGTCACCTAGAGAACTCTTGCTCATATTGGAAGCAAGTTGCAAGCTCTGCATGCAGTCATCCATTTGACGCAAAAAAAATATGCAGGAACAACTAGAAGACACGATAATGACAAAGATGTTTCGTCTAATGGAACATCAAGTTCTGGGCATGTGGTGAACATGTATCAGTGCTTGCAAGCAGTGTTAAAGGCAAACAATGAGAAACAACCCCCAAAGTAAAGTGACCATTACAATCTTAGGAGTAAAGGGAATCCCATTATAGTTGGGGAAGCACAAGAAAAGATGAGATTGTTGTTGAGGAAGGCTGATCCACCAGCTGCCCCAAAGCAGAAAACATAAAGCAAGCCCAAGAAGACAGTGATGGGAAAGAGTATGTTCATGAGCAGTAAACTGCAGAACACTCCTTTAGACAACATGAACATCAGTCTTACCCCAGACACCTTGGTGATTCTACCACCTTTTGACTACAACATAGTCGATGACATGAAGAAAACCCACACGAACATCAGTTTGTTTGAGCTAGCTAAGATCTAGAGTCAACGAGACATATTGTTGCACGCATTGGGACAAACATCAATGAACAATGCAGCCTCTACCAGAAAGGGAGAAAGCACACCTCCCAGATCACTTTCCAATATTCTAAACACACTCTATATGGAAGAAGCAAAATAATGTTTCCCTCCATTCCTGCTCTCATTTGAAGTTTTTAACTGTAATGTTCACAACAACTTGGTTGATTTTGGTGCAGAAGCCAACACCATGTCACTCCCCATTGCTAAAAAGATCAATGCACAATGGAGAAAGATATCTACACAAATCATCGAAATTGATCGAACATCTATACCAACAATTGGTGAACTCCAAGATGTGATCATCTGATTATCTCACGAAATTTGATTCGACCAATGCATCAACATTGTTGTTGTGGACATACCAGAAGCATATGGTTTACTACTCAGCAGAGACTGGTCCAGCAAGCTGAATGGATATTTTGGTATGGACTGGTTACACATGTGGCTTCCATAAAAGGGAAAAAATAATCAAATATAGGTGGTATCTAGGAGGTATATGAAGCACAATGTCACTCCCCTCAATGGCAAGAATGAATCGTTGGCCTTCACAGAACTCATGTTTATCAATTGCCCCCAAGAAACAATGTTGGTGTGTTATCTTGCACGGCTAGCTCAAACCCCACCAGACACGCAGTTGGTATCCTTCCTTGCCCAGCTGATGGTAATGAAGCATGTACAGTATATTGTACCAATAGTAGAAGTTACAGTAGCAACAACAATAGCAGTAGTACAAGCGCATCGAACGATTCTTGTATAGAAGAATTGTGGACCATGTACTTTGACGAATCAAATACATAGGACAGCTCAAGAGTCGGGTGTGTCTTGATCGATCCAAAAAACAGGAAGCATCTCGTTTTAAGTTGCTTGGAGTTCGAGTGCATAAACAATGTTGCTGAGTATGAAGCACTTTTGTTGGGCTTGCAGAAATTCATCAGCCTCAACGTGGTCGCGCTCAAAGTGGTAGGTGATTCAAATATAGTGGTACGACAGGTATGTAACACCATTCACTGTTTGTCACCTTATCTCAAAATTTACCAGCAAGAGGTATGGCAACTGATCTCTAACTTCCAAGCACTTAACATCATTGTTGTACCGCGTACGCATAACGTAGCTGCTAATGCTCTGGAAAATGCAGCTTCAAGAATGTCACCATTTAGGGATAGATTTACTATTGAACTTTTGTAAAAACCATCTATCCTAGATAACATAACTAAATTATGCGTATTTTAGGATGATAAACTAATCCTGCATTTCATGGCAACGCTGACATCTTGAAAGATGCAACAATAGATGATGACGACCATGAGCAGTCTCTGCAAGCAGAAGCTGGTAGCAGGAAAGGCCACCTTATCACGAAGAGTTTGGCATCGTTGGAAAATATTTATGACTTGCAAGAACATTTTGAGGGGTCGAGGAACAACAAAACCCATAGTTCCACCACGATGCATGAACTGATCAACTTGGGAACATAATAAGATCTGAAGTTTGTCAATCTTTGTACGTGTTGCACACAGCGAGAGTGGCAAGCCTTTGTTCACCTATTCAATAAGTACTGGGATTTGTTTGCATGGACATATGATGACATGAAAAATTATGACACATGGATAATCCAACATATCATTCCAATAAAAAAAGGGGTCAAGCCATATCAACAAAAGATGAGGAAAGTACATCCATCGCTTGAACCCATCATACAGAAAGAGCTCACCAAGCTCTTGGATGCATGAATCATATACAAAGTTTTTCATTCCACGTGGTTTTCAAACCTCGTTCCTATACGCAAGCAGTCCAGGGAAATCCTCTTGTGTGTTGATTTCTAGAACGTGAACCACGCCTCGGGGAAAGACAACTACCCTGTGTTGTCTATGGACCACATTCTGAAAATAGTATTTGCGGCATAGATGTTTTTCCTACTCGATGGTTTTTAGGATACAATTAGGTTCTGGTAGAAGAAACTCATAGACTTAAGACTACCTTCCATACCAAGTGGGGTACATTTGCTTACAGACGAATTCCATTTGGGCTTGTGAATGCAGGCGCAACCTTTTAGTGCGCCATGGACAATTTTCGTGGACTTATCAAACATAGAATAGTGGTATACCTTGATGATGTGACTATGTGTTGGCTTGTTGGGGCCTGACCTAGGTTCAACGTTAGTTAGCCAAACAAATCCCTACACTACTGGCCCTTTCAGCATCAGCCCACGGAGAGCAGACCGAAGTCTCACCCGAAGCAGTATGGGGGGATGCTGGAACCAATTTCCCACACCTTGAGATGGTTGTGATGTTAGTTTATTCCTTCTATTCTTACTTTCATGCAGGTTGTTAAGTTCTAGGGCTCTGTCAGCCTAGCCCCTTATTCCTCCATTTGATACCTCCGCGAAAGGGTACGACAGACCTTCACACAGCCCTAACCTTCGATTCAGATACTTTTGCGCTGCTAAGGCAGCGTATTGCATAAATTATCAAGTTTTCTAAACAATCTTACTTATCTTATTAGATAATCGTAGTTAGCACCATGTAAACAGACATCCTTATTTACGTTCAGTTATCCAACGTAATTACATACATTCGCTCATCACATAAGCATTATAAATGAAATTCATACACAACATGACAATATGCATTAATCGGAACAAAGACACAGAATTTGCAAAATACCTCTCCTTATTGATATCTTCAAGTGATTACAGACTCTATTCACCCTATGCACATAGCTGTAGGGGTCCGTGCACTCAGATATAGAGCCTCTACCTAGCTATGACCTGAAACTTAGACTTATTACTTTAGAGCTATGACTAGCTTCCCCACTATTGAACTACTTAGAGCTTACTTATATAACTCTTTTTATACAATCCCATGGTTCGTGGACCATGGGTAGATATTTTACAGCTGACTTTACCTTACAAAATTAAGGGAGGACAACCCTTTATGACTCATGACACCTTCACGCTCCACGACAACAAAATGTGGAGTCTTTACAAGTTTATTACAAAATTTGACCCAAAATATGGGCTTTTAACCTCAAAACTATCCTTGCAGGATCCCATTCCCAATAGGCCCCCAACACAAAAATCATGACTCACCCTCGAGTCACTTGGCAGTTGTAGATATCTTTGCGCGAAGCCCTTCCAGCTTAACTCGTATGACCGCCACCTCAGCGGTGCACTGTCCATCTGCCTGCTTCCAGTCTTCAACCATTTTCTCGGTCACTGCTCTTGAACTGTTGGCCTAAAGCTTCTGCTGACTTGCTTGCAGAGTCACAAGATTTCCTTCGATAGAGCCTATTACCATGTAAGCCTCATCCAGCCAGGGTTTCAGTCTTGCCTTCAACACTGTTTCCTTGTGCAGCGCTGCATCCACATGTTCTTTCAGCTGCTTGGCCTCCTACAGCTTTTCTAGTCTCTGTGTTAGCACAACGGTTTGCGATGTGCCCTTGACATCATCATATAATTGATGTAGCTTGTGCGCTTCCATTTGTAGTCACTGTACATTGTGGTCCTCCTGCAATATTGTCAGGACCTCAAACGACTGCTCAAAAAGTTGTGTGTAGTCTACTACTTCACTGTCCACTGCCACTACTGCTTCTGTGATAGCGATCGTCTACTTCTTCTTTACTTATGGCAGAGTTGAAGGCAGAGCCTTCAACTATAATTTCAATATTTTCAGGTTCAACTCTAACTAAACACTCACCATCTTAGTACGAGTGTTTCACACCCCCATAGCCAGCTTATAGATGCGCACCTTGATTGGCTCCTCCTCAGGAATGGCCAACTCTGGGACCATTTGGCATGCCTCCTTGATGACCTGCATAATGTGCTTGTTTTGATTGGTCACCTTGGTCATAGTAGCAATGGCAGTGTCTCATTATAGTCCCATCTACTCATTGTTGATCCGATGTTCACTGAATACCTAGAGGGTGCGGTGCTCACGAGCCCTTAACTCTCTAATCACTCCATCTTGCAATAGGTAGAGCGCTTCACCTGGGAGCGCTGCTAGATTCAACCCTACTCCCTTTAGGGCACTAACAATGGGCCTATCAGCTTCCTTCACTGTGGTCAGTGCTCCATTAAGCAACACTATCATGCTGGAGGCCTTTGCGTGCAACATCTCGGTAGCTTTTGAAGTGCTGATAGCCAGGCTGGTAGACACGGTGCGATCCTGCAATGTGTGGGTCTGTAACTCCTAAAAGCCTATCTGGATAGCCCCCAAGATTGTCTGCTACTACTGCTCAAATTGTTGTAGGGCCTCCGCGGTGACATCCCTCACTATGTCATCGATATCATGCAAATCACCCTTTGTGAGGGTGATTGGGTCTAGTGATGTCTTCGTAGCCTTTAATCTCTTCCTGGAACCTCCTTTCTCTTGCTCCCTTGGGCACTTGATGCCGGTAGACGTCTCTTGAGGGTCCACGTTGTGTTGATCTATCTACTTGTCCATCTCCTCCTCTGTCTCAGGTGAAGGCAACCTCGCACCTTTTTTAGAGCCCCACTCTGTTCCACTTGTTTGCTTCCCTGTCTGCTGAGCAACATCGCACTCTACCTGGGCCTTTTCAATGGCCTATTTTTTCCTCTTTTTGGCCAGCTATGTCATCTTAAGCTTGGCCTCCTTCTTCTTTCTCTATACAATGGAATTTCTCCCTCCCACCGCCAAATCTGTTGTAGTGCACCACTCTTCCGGCTATTGATCATGTATTGCATCAACGACATCATCTCTTGCCAGGTAAGGCAAGTTGTATGATTTCTACGCAGGGTCCTTCCATGCCTTGATGGACACATGGAGGAAGTCTACTTTAAACTTTGCATAGCCTTGCAGGTTGGTGTACACTGTAGGTGACAACTGTGGTTTTTGATTGATGGCCATGTGGTTGTTCATCTCCATCAGGATCCAGAAGATCTTGTTGTCCTTGATTCGCTGTGCATCCTTGGTCACTCATAGGAAATGTACTTCGCTTCTTCTAGTAGGTCTGGCACGACTGAAGGGAATTGACTGTCCTTTGGGAGCTCCCATGCTACCAGCGTAATTGACAGCAAGAAACATGCGTAGTGGAACATCTTGCTGAGCTCCTACACTTTGCAACAGTTTTCTAGGAACTCGCTACGAAGTTAGTCCGACCAATTGCACTGAACTCCTTCGGCACACTTGGTTGCTAGCGTGACTACCGGTGCCGGCACCTCATCAGCGCGACACTTCCTCATCACTTTCCTTGCTAGAATTTGTGTGGCTATCTATACAACAAGGTCGAAAATGATGGATATGGCATTTTCGTGTGGCTTCTTCACCAGTTTAAACTTTTCTTTCATGGATTATGTGAGGGCCTGCTCACTGCCTTTTCCCCCAAATATCATGGCCGGATTCTCTCCTGTATATGGCAATCGCGTGATCCGGTGGATCAACCTATCCATGATGAGTGTTGGCTCCTCCAAGCACAGACACCCATCATGCACCAAGCATAACAGTTGCTTGATGACCAATACTATCACCAGGGTGCAGTTGTAGTGTGGCACCCAAAGCAGGTTGAGCAACCCTACCTTGTCTATTCCTTTGAGCCACCTCCATGGGTCCAATGCGATCATTCCAGTGTTTTTATCGATGATGCGGTGCATCAGCTACTCTGTCACCAAGTGTGGGAACTTCTCGTGATCAGCCAAGTCCCAGTCCTCAAGTTTTAGTAGCGACACTTGCGCCAAGCAGGGTCCTTCGAAAACAGTCTCATCCGGTAGCAGAGAGGTTTGAAAGGGGGTCTTGCTCTCATCGATGTCTTTCGGCACCTTGGTCTTGCCCTTACATGGAGGGACATACTCAGGAAACTGAGTGATAGGGTCAGCACCCTAGGCTTCAACCTCCTCCACTTCGACTCCTACATCCTGCTCATCCATCAGGATGTCTTCAATTTCTTCCTCCTCTGGATCCAAATTTATGGCTTTCCCCTTCTCCTGTGCAGTGGGATTTGGTAGGTTTCTTCATGGCGATGCACGCACCTGTATTTTAGGATGCCTGCCCTTCTTATCCTTTGTGGCTTCCTTGGTTGGGGTGGGCTTTTGTCTTGGTATTCTTGGTGATTTAGGGACTTCGGCTAGTACTTCGACAACCTCTGGAGCAGCTACTTATGCCTCCATCTCCATTTCTGGCACCATCTCTTCTGCTTCGGTATCTATAGCTTCTGTGGGTGCCAACATAACGCTTTCCAATTGTGCTTGCGATGTCTCTAGTAAGTTTGCAAACATTGGAGTTGCTTTGAAAGCCTTGAAGAATTCTCAGTTCATGTGAGCCCGAGAGCTCAACAAGTAAATTCTCAAAATACCAATTATTTTTCGCTGGACAACCACTTGTAATTTATAGGGAATTTTGAATTTAAATCCGACTGTTCCCCCAAAATTTGGTTCATTAATGCCGGATTGGCGGTAGATTTTTCAAAGATCTGAGCCATAAATTTCGTCTTAAATGTTAGTCACCCTCTCCATTTTGATGCATTTCTACCATCAAATCATGAACAGTGACTTTAATGGTCACTTTCTGGCCAACCTGCAAGATTTCTCCCTGGGTAGCGCAACTCCCTTCGTGTTGTCGCGAACCCTGTGACACTTCCTTGCTTCGCATAGTCCTCAAATCACGCAGCTCCCTAACCTGGGCAGTGTAGTTTATAGTCTCGTGCCTCCTTTCAGCTGCCTGGAATGCTAATACTATGCTACCTTCATGTAGTCACATGGGCGGACTGCCAGTGTATGGCTTCAAGCAACTACCATTCACCTTTTATGGGAAGGGTTCTCCATTCAATTTGACCAACTGAACCACTCCTCTGTCGCTAATCTCCTTAATGACATAGGTCCCTAACCAGTGCATTCTGAATTTCCCTGGAAATTTATCAAACTTGCTGTCATATAACAAAACCAGGTCATTTATCTTAAAGGTGCGCAGCTTAATGTGTTGATCATGCCATGTTTTTTTGCACTGCTTTTGGACCTGTTGGTGAAATCCAGCTAGAAATTTCTCTTCCTCAACCTCATTTAGCTATGCGAGCCTCTCCTCAAGGGCTTTGCAATCCATCATACTCATGAGTGCTGCTATGCGTAGACTGGGCACGATGTATTCCATGGGAATTACTGCTTCAACACCATAGACAAGTTGAATGGGTGTTTGTCTAATCAACTTCTTGCATGTTGTCTGATAGGCCCATAGTACTTTAGGTATGCATAGGTCACAATCACTTCGTTGAGCATTGCAAACCTTGGTCAGCATGTTCTCTAGCACTTTATTGAATGCTTCCATCATCTCGTTAGCCTACGGGTGGTAAGGTGTGCTCTTCTGGTGATATACCTAAAATTCCTCCATCAACGCACTGATTGTCTCATTCAGAAAGTGCGTACCGTGATCACTCATCAAAATCTTTGGACAACCAAATCGCGTTAGTACATACTCAAAGAGGAACTTTGCAACAGTCGTGCCTGCGCAATCCTTCACAGGTTGTGCCTCCACCCAATGAGTCAAATACTCTATCGCCGTGATAATGTACCTCGCTCCCGTCTTTCCTTGGCGCTGGATGGGTCCCACAAAATATATCTCCCATTTCTCAAAGGGTTGTAACATCATCTGTGGATTCAAAGGAATCTCATCCATACGTGATGGCCTGCTAGTCCTTTGACACACATCACATGCCTTGTAGTACGCTTTTGAATCTTGATGGAGCGTTGGCCACCATAACCCTGCGTGGTCACTCTCCTTGCATAATGTCCGCCCGCGATGCCCCCATGAGCGTCTGCGAGGATGCTACTTCTTTCAAACTCTGGTACATATCGTCACAATATCTCATCAGACCCCATTTTGTATGGATGCCCAGCAATGACAGAAAAATCTGCTGCGCACACCACTAACTACTTCTTTTGTTGGATGTTGTATCCTTCCAGGGTAGTTCCTATCGTGAGGAAGTGTATGATATCCTCAAAATTACCATCCGCGATGTGTACTGCAAATAACTGTGTGTCAGATATTCCCTCTTCGAAATGGTTGGGCTCTTCCCCTATTTCGATGTGAGACATATGGTTTGGTCCCGCATTCAGTCATCCACACTTCACAATAACTTCAATATCATATTCCTAGAAGAATAACAGCCACCTACAGATTCTCCCCCCAACACAGGCTTATTGACCAGGTATTTCAGTGCGGAGTGATTCGTATACATCTTAAAATGGCCTCCGAGCAAGTAGTGTCTAAACCTTTTAAGCGCATATACCAAAGCTAACCCTTTGCGCTTGGTGGTGGAATAGTTTTTCTCTGCCTTGGATAACCTTCTACTTTCAAACGCAATACGACGGTCCAAGTCTCCTTCGCCGGCCTGTGTCAGTACTGCTCTTGGCACTATACATGACGTGTCAACATGTACATGAAATTCCTTCTTCCAATCCGGGAAAACTAGAATTAGCGCGGTGACCATCTTTTCTTTCAATACATTCAAGCTCTTCTTATAGTCCTCGTTCCAACAAAATGTGACATCCTTCTTTCACAACTTCTCCATAGGTGCGGTGATCTGGGAATAGCCTTTAATGAACTTTCAATAATAGCCTGTGTGTCCTAGTGTAGCACATAGCTATTTCACACTCCTTGGCACTTCCAAATTTAGTATCACTGCGATCTTCGTTGGATCTACCATCATTCCCTCCCTGCAAACCACATGACCCAGCAGGGTCCCAAAAGGAACACAAAATAGGCACTTCTTCAGATTGCGCACAATTTGGTATGTTCGACAAGTATCAACCATTAGGCATAAACTGGCGACATGGCATTTTACCAGTACAAACACAATCCAGTCATCAAAGTATACTTCCAAGAACTTATGAATAAATTCCTTGAATGCAGCAACGACTATGCACGAGAAAATCGTAGGCACATTCTTCAACCCAAATGGCATTACAGTGTACTGGAAACACCCCCACTCAGTTGCAAAGGTCATCTTGATCCTATCCTCCAGCGCGATTTTGATCTGGTGGTACTCCGAGAACCCATTAGTGAAGGAATATGCTTCCTGACCACCTACATTTTCCAACACTTCATCAGTGAATGGATTCAAGAAAGGATCATGTACACAAGCATCATTCAACTTTCTGAGATCCATGCATATCCTTATTTCATCCTTTTACTTCTTCTCCTATACCACCATTGGGCTTACCCAATCAGATTCTTCCATAGGTTCAATGGTGCCTGCCATGAGCATCTTGTCTAGCTCTAAGTGGACCTTCTCCTTATACTTTGGATTGAGATGGTAAGCTATTTGCTTAACTAGCTTCACATCGGACTTCAATGTGATTTTCATAACACCTAGGTCCCCGACTATCCCTTTTAGGTCCGTAAATTTGGTAGGGAATAAATCCTAGTATTCACGGAAAAATTTAGCAACCTTATCCACCGTCGTGTCATCCCAGTAATCTCCAATCTTTGTGAATATGAGCTCTGCCTCCATGCCAATGCTTATCTATTTCGCTTTCAATGGCAGGGTTATATCTAGATTCTAAATATGCGTTCCTTCCACCTCGCGGTGAACTTCTGTTTCAGCGATGTTAATATTTCGTGGACCCTCATCCTCTTCTTCAGTGGTTATGTTATAGCATTCTAGCGCATAACTCAGCTGAGTAGCCCAATCAGGCTGAATCATGTCCAAAGGAACTTGCGGTATCTTAAAGATTGTTGCTTTCACCTCTTGTAGCACCTCATCAATACAGTCAAACCCGTATTCAAAGCTAAATGTCATTATGAATCCTTCGCGCAGAACATCCCATTCACCTGTACCATGGCAGAGCTTTGTTTCTACATACTAGTTCATCGGTACGACATCCAGGGTGTGACAGAACAAGTGCACCCATTTAGGTTGGGGCTTCTCTCCATAAACCTGAGCCCATTTGGCCAAGTGCGCATGTTGGTCATCCTGCCCATCATATTTTTCTATCATTCGTACCCTCGGCTTCCCAAAGCATGTTCTCATCACCCTTCTACACTTGCGCCAATCATCAAAGCTTCCCTTGTGTGTACCCCACCATCTTGTGGGTGTAGCTCGCAGTGCCCAATCCAACTCTTGGAAGCACTACTTTTCTAGTACCTCCCTCTCAAATGCATCCAAAAATATGTCTACATCATTTAGGCCATCATAATTGGGAAGATTCCTTACCTTTGACAACACACAGTGCAGCGACCAAGTCATCATGTTACAACTCAACTTAGTTACTTCATGTAACTGATTTTGCTAGTGCTCTAATTCTTCATCAGAGTCTGGGGTGTAGGAACTCTTGCAATCCCATGTAATTCATCCATCATTTGTTGGATTCACCCAATCTTGGTCTCGTGCTATTATCTTATAGATACAGTCTAGATCATCATCACTCTCATAATCATGGATTGGTTCAGTATAGCGTGATCCCTCAGCAGGATCTAGGGGTACTATTATGCAGAGCGATTTCTTTTCAAATATCATTTTTCGCTTCATCAGGTTCATTACCCCATTCATATCAGTAGCCCAATCAATTCCAAGGAGTGCAAGGTAGGGGTTGCTATCATCCACAATTTCTATTACTTCAAAGTCAGCTAATGCACTTGCACCTTCAATATCTATAGTCACCCCTTGCAGCCGACCCATGGGGATGATCTTTTGTTGATTTGCTATCCTTAGCTAAATCAGAGACCACTGTAGCATGGGTCTTCCCATCCGTTCCCAAGTCTAATTCGGTAGGATGTCCGCATTTGACCCGAGGTCCAAAATAACCTGATCCATTTCATACTCTCCTATTTGCCTGGTCAGCCTCATCTCCCCTCCCATCCTTGTTTTATTTTTACTAATCTTTCGTATTATGTGCATCTCACTTGGAGCGTTTATGGCGCATCTATTTATGAGCTCTTGTAGCGCCTTCACAGCCTTGCTATCACGTAGTAACTTCATGCAGGTCTCCAGGAAGGTTGTAAGCATAGAAGGGTCCATCGCCTAATCATGATTATCCATTCTCTCCTAGGTGGAGGCCTTAGCGAAGCTCTTCTTCACCTCCATGAATGTTTCATGTGCAAACTCCAAATCGAAATCAGTCTCCTTGGTCAGAGCTTTTGGAATCCATGTGTTGTCCTCAGGATATTTCCCCTTATCATCTCCTATTTTGATTCCACTTCAGAGCACTATATTTACGTTCAGATCTTCTCTGTGTGGCTTAGACCTCATCATCTGCAGGTTCTGAGTCGACTGAGGTGGTAGCACCCCTTTGTCACATATCCTTCCTATCATCGTAGGACAGTCTTCGATTTCATGATCAAACATAGTGCAATACTTGCACGACGAAAGTGTTGGGTTAGTGCAATCATGGGCATAGTGTCTTGGTCCTCTGTAATTATAGAAAATTAGTTGCCCCAAACCTCTGCCAGGTCCTCCTATGCCTCAGCCTCGTCCGTGCCCCTGAAATCCTATATGTGCCATCCCTACACTCTGATCAGGGGGTTGTGTTTCTTCCTGGACCCTATAGGCGGGTGTTCTATCCATCATCAATTTGTAGCTTCTTCAGTTGCGCTCATCATGCCCTACCAACCTATAGAAGTTGCATAATAGTTGTTATGGTTTCTGTACAAACTTCTGCAACAAATGATAGTTATCCGTGGCATGTTTCCCTGCTACCTGACATATAGCACACCACAATGCAAGCCTCGTGCTTGGTCTTGTCTAAGCTTCTAGCCTTAAAGGCATTGGTCCTCCTCCTCTAATATAGTTTGCAAAGACCAGGCAATGGTCTTTGTCATGCCCCTGACCCTTGCATTTTAGGCACCATACCTATTCGCGCACTTCTGGTTGAACTGTTTTGTCCTGCTTCAAACTTTGCATCTCAAGGCAAATATTTTTCAACTTCACATGGATTTGCTGAACCACAAGATTTGGATCTTGCATCGATGTTTCATGCAATCTCATTGCAATCTCCAAGGCCTCTGTCTGAGTCATTATCTTCTGTTGTGACAACACAAACCTTAGGTGTGGCAGGAGTGAAGCCATGAACCGTTTGTGATGCTGCCCATATGTTAAGTTCATGTTAGCTTCACGGATTTTACACTTCAACCTCTGATCGAGTTCCCAAGGGGTCTCACCTGGTTTCATTACAATTTCCTTGAACCCCACAATTGACTGTGCCTCAGATTTAGGCCTACTAAATTCTTTATTCAGTGCTATCTGGATGTTTGCCACTCCAGCATTCGGGTTTTCATTAGAGTATTTGATGTACCAGGTTAGCACGCGATCCTGCAGCGCACTAACTAGTGTTTCCTTCTTTATGTTATCATTTGTAACGCCTTGGGATTCCCATACATCTTTCACAACGAACCAAAATTGGTTTGGGTCCTCATTTCCCAAGCCTTTTGTTGTGGAGGTAAATCCTCTCTGTGGACAGAGACGATCCCTACTAGCCCAGACCGGGTCTAGCAACAATCACACAATGCTATCACGCAAGTTCCTAATTGCAAATACAAAGTGGATGGTTAGAACCTACTTGGATTCCAACGCTAGTGTTCGTCGAAGAGATGTCGCCTTCGTTCCTTTGCCTTGGTTGGGCACGATCCGCACGATCTCCGTGATAGGATACCTGCACACGCAAAGAACAACACGAAAACAAGCATAAAATCTAGTAGATGCAATTATATATCAATCAGAAAAGATATAACTCAACATCAAACATGAGACAATGATAGTGGAACCATAATGATAGTCATCTATTATTAATAAATAACAAAGAAGAATACAACCATTGTTTTGACGTCAAATCCTCCTTTGGCTGGGTGATCAGCTACGCAAGTCTTGCAAAGCTTGTTGGGATGAGGAACAAGCCTCTCTCTCTTTGGGTGACAAGAATCTCCTTACTTAGATTTGGCCTTATGGGTGCAAAGAAGGCTCTTGCAGCTTCAAACTCTTAAACTCCTGGAACTATTGTAATTCTTCTGACTATTGTGACTCTAACTAGCTTGCTCAAGACATAGAGGCAAGATTTTATAGATGGAGGGGGAAAGAGATAGGATCAACCACATTATTCATGGGATTGGATTTATCACTTAGAAACTTCCATGAAAGGTGGCAAACCACTTTCCCTTCTATGGAGATTCGAAGCCAAACCATCCTAGCTCAACATAGATTCAGTTGGTGAATGGGTTGAAGAGAACCTTCGGGAGTTTGGTCGTTGAAAAATTTACTCAATTCGGTTGGCACGAGTGCGACTCTGGGACAGAGCACCAATGGCGCGCCCTTTATAGAGTATTTCCCTCATTGGCGCGGGCAGTGAACTGTGAACCCGCGCTAATGTAAAAAGAGCTGTTTTCATGAGGATTTTGCAGGAGATGTCTTCAGGGCAAATGAAGCTCATACTTAGAGGAATATGATGCAAGTAGTTTCAGGCCATGTCACTTCTCACAGGTCCCGGAATGAGTCCTCCAGTGTGTAGGAGAGGGGTAACAGGGACGGTGACAAACGGTGACAAATTGCTGTGTAACAGATGCCCCCTAAAGCATGAGGCCCGAGAGAGAGAGGGGTGAAATGCTTTACAAGAACATGCGTGACTGAAAACACAGTCGTCGGAGAACCTGCGTAAAGAAGTACAACTGATATCTCACGTACATGATATATGTGTGGTATGGGCGCAGCCATCCGTAACAGAGTACATAATAATCTAGATCCAAGGTATGGACGCAGCCATCCGGAGAGGATCAATAAATAGACTCAGGCATGGTCGCAGCCATCCAGTAAATGAGTCATGTAATCATAATAATCCACAAATCGCAGCCTGGATCTCAATAGAAAAAATCCAGGGTCTTGCGCTCCGTCTCGACCCGTACAGAGTACAAGTTCAAGCATGTGAATGTATGAGTTGAAGTCGAACATGCATGAACATCGTCTGATTACCAGTCAATAATGAAAACTGTTAACAGACGCGAGAGGTACCATCAATAATGACAATGGCCCTCAAGGTACTATAGGTACAATCTACGGCATGTGAATGAATGAGCTGGCATCGAACACCCGTAGAATCATTCGATCGGAGGCCAATGATGAAAACCTCTCGTCGAACACGAATAACCTGCCATTGAGGCATGCAGGCTCCAAGGCACCAAAGAGAGTCTCTAGATCAGCTTCTTGGATAGTGAGCTGAAGTCGACAGGAAGTGATCTTGATCAAAGGTGGGCCATAATGTTTCCCACATCATTGACACGAGATAGAGGAAAGATGTTGTAGTGATGCAAAATTATGTGAGGTATCAGAGGGAGGTTGTAATTCTGCAGAGGTCAACTTCTCTTGAACATATCGGCGGCACGATAGCGGAGTTGGCAGTATTTGACATCAAATGAGCAGAGGTTATGGTGACAAGGCAATGAGCAGATGAGAGGTCAAATAGGATAACCCAAACCCACGGAGGCTAGTGTAAAACAAAATGAGATGTTCCCACCCAGACACGAATGCAGACTAGTGCCATGTTCAAGAGCGACATAGTGACGACACGATGACAATTATGGATCCATTTTCCCCACCATTTCTAGCGAGTACGCCAGTTATTTTTAACAAGCTTGATGGGGATAACATATTCTTGTGAGCGTCATTACGACAGAATCCGATGTCATTAAGTTTTAACGAGCCTGACAAAGGAGAAACTCGACGTCTTTTCCTATTTAGAGAGTCTGAAAAGACAGCAAAAAGAAAAACTCCAGGGGGGTCCTTTTTCGTAAAGTCGTGTCTCTCGAGCCCGAAAAAGTATAAAACAATGCTCGAAAGAACCGCCCGACCGTTATGATCGAGGAGCACTTTTCAATTATAGTGACATCGATCCGAAAAAGTAGAAAAGCAATCAACATCACGTCGTTCTGTAACCATTTACGAACCAGAAACGACAAGGGTCCGACGATCTTTTCATTTTTACACGGTCGGAAAAGGGTTTAAAGGGACTGCCTCTTATTTACTTTTAACGAGTCAAGAGGGGCAACTCAGCAATCTTTTCACTTTTAATGAGTTAGAAAAGAGCTGAAAGATAACTCCATCATGACTTTTGCGTGTATTTACCGAGTCCGAAAAAGCATAAAACACAACTCACTTCACCATCGAAGTTGCAAAAAGGACCTGTCGTAGCACCAGAAACAAGTGTAAAACCTGTTTTCGACCAAAATCACGTTAAAATATTCAAAAATCAACTTACAAGTCAAAAATTCTATAAATGTGATGAAAATGTAAAAACAAAATTACTTTTACCTTTTTACCTTGTGCATAGTGGTAGTGGTCCATTTTGAGTGCAAACTTCAAGCAGCGATTACCACCAATCCGAGCAACCATTTGAGATTCCGCCAGTTCCAGGTAAGAGGCGCTCTCTTAAGCTTCATTTTTATTCCTGTTTTTATGCATTTTGTTCCTGATTTGAGCCTCCACAAGGGGAATTTTAAAATTTAGGGTTGTGCTCCATTAGCACGGGTATCCGGCACGGGTCTGCGCCAATGGGGTGATTTACCCAAAGGTGCTGCGCCATTGGCGCGACCTAGGTTTTCACTTAAATTTTCCCATCAATTTTGAAATTTTTCCGGTGTATATGCTTACCAATGTTTCATTAATAATTTATTCATCCTTGTGAGTGCAGGAAACACGCAAAAATGTCGGTGGAATGGAAAGAACGAGAGCACGACTCCATACATGCCTTAGCCATCGCAGATGAGGGATGTATGAATGCGCTGAGAGACTGTGGTCTCAAGAAATTCTTTCTCACCTCCTACCTGCGAGCTCAACCAGAGCTATTACAGTTCATAGTGGATGCTTGGGACGTCGATGACCAAGTATTTCGACTACGGGATCAGACCTTAGAGCTGGATGTATCTGATGTGTATTTCATTACTGGGCTGTCACGGAGAGGGGCAATCCCCATTCTGACCGGAAGCAGGCCTTCCGCAGAGAAAATAGGTGAAGTAAAGGCTCGTGTGTGCCCAGAGGCACAATTTGGGAAGAACAGCGCCAAGGTGGATATCGCCACCATCCATGATTTGGTTCTTAAGGTGATTCTGTTCACCATCACACGTGCAGCTGGGGTACAGGCGCCCCATGAGGCCAGCAAGAACCATCTGTTACTGGCGACAGAATGTCTTAGCCCCACCATTTTTGACTGGGCTACAGCAGTGACTACAAATATCAAGAGGCAGCTTACAAAGTGTAAGCGCGGGGGGGTGAAACAGTTCGGATATGGTTTGATTGTGGTATCATTCTTCTTGGAACGATTACCTTTATTCCAGTACCAGGGAGCTGTAGTAGCAGACCCATTACCACGAGAGCCTAGGATGGCTCGCTGGGCAGCATTGATGCCTAGAGGAGGAGGGGGCCAGCAGATGTCTTCGCGGCCCGAGTTCTTCATATGGCTTCACCGCCAGTTGATCGTGGGGGAAGACTGGCCATATGCGGGAACCAACTTCATGGGGGACCCAGACCTCCCACTGCTAGAGGGGGAGGAATGGGAAGAGGAGCTAGGTATGATCTTCTCTTGTCTTTTATGTATTTTTTACGTTTTGTTTTTTTTGTGTTAATGCATGTTCTGATGACAGTGATATATATATGCAGATGTGGACCCAGAGCGTCCAGCCAGTTTGTCTCCTATAGCGAGGAGGAACCAACCTGCAGCTGACCCTCAGGCAAGAGGCGCCGTGGGGGAAGAGCTGGTGCAGAATCTCGAGGGACTTACCCAAGGGATTCCAGGCTATGCTAGATTGGCGGATGTGTCGTTCGCATATTAGAGGCACACGGTGGGGGTGCCGTCCCGCATCCATCGTCTGTTGAGACGCTTGGTGCGCGCGGTGACGTGCTACCATGAGTATACTCCTAGGTTTCTTTCATGCATATTTTTTTGAGGGACATGTTGTCCGAGGATGTATCAGAACACGTATTATTTTTTGGGTTTTGTAACGCACACGGTGCAAACATTATGGCACACACACACAGATATATATATATATATATATATATATATATATATATATATATATATATATATATATATATATATATATATATACATATGCCTATGGTTTATATGGATCTTTCACATGTGATGATGTGTTATATGCTATGCGAATATTTGACACAAAATGTAATCTAATGTATCAGTTGCGTAACAAACGACCCATTGTGAAATGTATTTACACACATGTATATTTTATTTTTACACAAGCTTGAAAACACACATGATAATCACATATGCAAACTATGCTTGAAGATGATTTTATTTTTATGCAAGCTTAAAATCACTCACACACATGCAAACTATGCTTGAGAATAAAGGAACGGGCATTCCCCCCAACATGGTGTCTCAATTCGAGGTACATGCCCCCCCAAGCTTCAGTCCATTGAAAATGGAGTGAAGGTTGTCATTAATGTTATTGCGCTCGAATTGCATGAGCTCTTGTTTCATTATTTTAGCGAGGTTGACACAGGTAAAAGAACTTTCCTCGGCCAGATCTAGGTTCATTTTTTGAGGAGCTTGAGACAAGAAAGGAACTATGCTCTGACCAGAACTTTATCATAATGAAGAAAAATTCGGGGCTTCCAAGAGTGCCACTCCTGGTGGAAGGGATACATCTTGGAAGTCAGGGCCCAATGCCCCCAGGACACTATGCACGATGGCGGCATCACTGGATCCAGGCATGGGAGAGGTGGCCATGTAGTTTATCTGTGGTGGGGTAGATGCAACTGGTGGATGAAAACTAGGAGGGGATGACAATGGCGCAGGAGGCATCAGGGGACTAACAAATGACACTTGATCGATAGTCACAATTCTTCCATCGTGCAGAAAGCAAACCACACGGAAAAGAGAAGAAATGAGGGCCCCCATGGCATAAACATAGTCGCGACCAAGGAGAAGACTAAAGTATAAAACACCTTGGGTAACCAAGACGTCCATATAGACGGTTTTGCCCCCCAAAGTAATAGGGAACTTCGGGAGAACTCCTAGAGATGGACATGCTCCTCCGTCGAAGGCCAACAGATTCTGAGTGACTGGCCCGAGCTACGGGGAACCTAAAGCTTGCCAAGTAGTGTACGGCATAAGACTGACAGACGCCCCTTCATCCAAAACAGTGCCAGGTACTGCCTTAGCACAGGCATGTACTGTGATCTGGAAAGGCATATGGGATGGAAGGCGGTCGGCGCTCAGGCGATTCCAATCAAAGGAAGCAACCAGACTACTTGGTGGGGGGATTGTATGATTACCCCCATGTGCTAAAGGAACCGAAGGAGAACCTTCGGGAGTAGCTGGGTTAGGAGAGTCATTTCGGGACTCAGGAGAATCTGAAGAGACGAGAAGAACATGGGCGTGATGCTCTTCCAAAACAGAGTGATCGATGGGTGGACTCAGATTGACACTCTTTCTAACCAATGGTTGGCCTAGAACAGGCTGGGGACAGCCGGGTTCAGGAAGAGGGGCCTGGACAAGAGAAGAATTTGAAGCAATCTCTTTGTCAGCAGGGAGACGATCTGCAGTTGCAGAGAGACGTTGATAACCAACGGGAAGTTGGGGTGAAGGAGCTGTAAGACTTTCCAAGACAACAGAGGCTTTATCCATGCGAGGACAAAGGTGAAGGGGATGCTTTCCTTCACAAACTCTACAGGGGATTCGAATCTTCCCTTTTTCCTTACCATTTCCAACTGATAAGGTAGCATCGCCGTGAGCTTCAGAGGACGATGAAGGGTGGGATGGATCATGAGACCATACTTCTAAGACCCTAGGAATGCCAGGACAATCGTGAAGAAGATGGTCCTCCTTGCATAATCGACAAGGAAACTTGACCTTCCGCGGAGGAGCGGAAGGGGGCCCGACTGCAGGTGTACTTGAGGGAGTAGCTATACTTGTAACCTCTCCTTTAGGAGCCTTCTTCTTCTTCTTCTTAGCCACCTGGTTACTTGAATCCAGACTTTCACCAGGCGAAGTAGAAGATGAGGACATAGAAGTAGGCGTCGAAGGGGAGAGTTCCACCTTAGAATCAACATGATGTTGTTCAGGTGGAGGAATTGATTGACCAGTAGTTGATACGGTAGGGACCAAAGAGGTTGAGAACAACCAAACAGGCAACCCAACAGTTAACCCTGGGAGGGACAACGTTGCCATGTAAGGAGCACCAACATTCTCAAAAGGAGGGAAGTGACCAGGGCTCCCGTCAGAGGGGATCGCTGGGTTGGTGAACCCCGGAAAAGTTGCCATCGAAAAAGAAACCTACTCAAGCTAACACACACAAGATCTAACCAGGTAATGTTTACCGTGGCCAAATGAATTTTAAGACGCAAAGACACAACTTGACCTTTTCATGTTTTAAGAGTCGAGAAAAGGACAAAAAGGTGACTCTAGTCGCCTTCGAATGTTTTATGAGCCCGAAGTGACAAACTGCTCAAGTGAGCCTTTTCGTTTAAGAAGTCTGAAAAGGATCAAAAGTGACTACTCTGGAGAGACTAGGCAAAGGGTTTACCAAACAAATCCGTAAAACTGCATATACACCTTGGCAATCATATGAAAACCAAGGACTTCTCGTACGGCAGTCAATCTTCTCGAATGCTGTGTTCAGTGCGTTACGGCTTGTAAGGTGGAAGACACGGCTTCCTTTGGATAAAGGATGATAACCTAGTGGGGTCTCCCCTATATACGCGACGGTACGTGGGAGCTCAAGTCCGTGCTAGACCACTATCGAGTCACAAAAGGAGGAATCACCCAACCGTAGTGTGAAACAATAGTGACTAGGTTTAACGACACCGGAGCACGTCTCTAGCCTAGACCTATAATTAGTGAGCGTTATGTTCCAATGCATTTTTAAGTTCATTCAGTTCATTTTATGGTTGATCTTTAGTTAAGTTTCGATTGCCGGGTCCTACCTTATGTGATCTCTCACAATTCCCTAAATGCAAGCTATATGCCAAATAATGTAATTTCGTTCGATGAATACTAACTACGAGAGAGTTGAGAATTTTTCAAACAAAACGACCATAATCAAGAAGCACTCTAATGCAGCTAATGACAAATAAACGAAACTTTTATTTGTTTTAAATCACTTAATCAATGAAAAGCTTCTAATTTCAATTAACTAATGCAACGCAAAAGAGATTATTCATTTTTCTTTTTCAATGACAATGTGCACTAAACAAATTTTGGGAGATAGTAACACCGAGCAAAAGATCAATTTCACTTAATGAGAACACATTCGAATCCCCAAAACACCAAAACAGTCCTTCAAGAAGAAAGAACAAAGACCTCTATGAGCTATGTAATCTAAGCCCAAACGAAGCCAAGTGAAACCCAAGCGAAAAAGAAACAAATCACTCGGAAAAAGCTTTAACAAATACCGAGAAAACACAAAAGTAATCGCAAAGTAGACTAGACGATCAAAGAACCCAAGACTCCTACGGAAGGCTCGATGCACCAAGACACTAGATGCCCTAGGGCTAAAAGGTGTAATCGATAGAAAAAGGCAAACACCCGAAGGATGAAGGTCTAAAACCAGTCAAACCAGGATCAAATACACTCCAGTAATTGAAAAAGACACAGCAAGACACAAAATCCAAGCTCAGAGGGCTTAAGGACAAGCAAACTGAAAAGTTGACAGGCCTGGCGCGACTGTCAGGCTGCAACTCGCGCTTTTATAGGATTGGCGTGGGTTGTCTTTGAGCAACTTGCACCAATTGGCGCGACTGTAAGGCTAAAAAGCGCGCTAATCGAGTTGGCTTAGTCAAAAACAAAAGCAAGCGACTCAGGGCTTAAAGACAGTATCTAGGCAAACCAGGAAGCAAGAAATAGCAAGAAATCCAACCCAGAAAGCTATCTAAGCAATCAAAGCAAGAAAAACCAAAGAGACAAGACAAACTCCAAGTTGTTTAGTCCGTAAACCAAATCGGAGATTGACTGAAGTGGCGTTGATCTACTTCGCTAATGCAAAGCAATAACGTTTCGAAGGCTACTTGACCGTACTTCAAGCTCCGTCTAAAGTTTACAAATCAAACAAAAAGATCTCCCCAGCGGAGTCGCCAAATTGTTGTGGAGGTAAATCCTCTCTACGGACAGAGACGATCCCTACTAGCCCAGACTGGGTCTAGCAACAATCACACAATGCTATCACGCAAGTTCCTAATTGCAAATACAAAGTGGATGGTTAGAACCTACTTGGATTCCAACGCTAGTGTTCGTCGAAGAGATGTCGCCTTCGTTCCTTTGCCTTGGCCGGTCACGATCCGCATGATCTCCGTGATAGGATACCTGCACACGCAAAGAACAACACGAAAACAAGTGTAAAATCTAGAAGATGCAATTATATATCAGTCAGAAAAGATATAACTCAACATCAAACATGAGACAATGAAAGTGGAACCATAATGATAGTCACCTATTATTAATAAATAACAAAGAAGAATACAACCATTGTTCTGACGTCAAATCCTCCTTTGGCTGGGTGATCAGCTACACAAGTCTTGTAAAGCTTGTTGGGATGAGGAACAAGCCTCTCTCTCTTTGGGTGACAAGAATCTCCTTACTTAGATTTGGCCTTATGGGTGCAAAGAAGGCTCTTGCAGCTTCAAACTCTTAAACTCCTGGAACTATTGTAATTCTTCTGACTATTGTGACTCTAACTAGCTTGCTCAAGACATAGAGGCAAGCTTTTATAGATGGAGGGGGAAAGAGATAGGATCAACCACATTATTCATGGGATTGGCTTTATCACTTAGAAACTTCCATGAAAGGTGGCAAACCACTTTCCCTTCTATGGAGATTCGAAGCCAAACTATCCTAGCTCAACATAGATTCAGTTGGTGAATGGGTTGAAGAGAACCTTCGGGAGTTTGGTCGTTGAAAACTTTACTCAATTCGGTTGGCGCGAGTGCGACTCTGGGACAGAGCGCCAATGGCATGCCCTTTATAGAGTATTTCCCTCATTGGCGCGGGCAGTGAACTGTGAACCCGTGCTAATGTAAAAAGAGTTGTTTTCATGAGGATTTTGCAGGAGATGTCTTCAAGGCAAATGAAGCTCATACTTAGAGGAATATGATGCAAGTGGTTTCAGGCCATGTCACTTCTCACAGGTCCCGGAATGAGTCCTCCAGTGTGTAGGAGAGGGGTAATAGGGACGGTGACAAATGGTGACAAATTGTTGTGTAACACCTTTAAACAAAGGAAGCTTCACTGAATTTTCCATAGTGAACTGTGGTGGAGGCGAAGGTGGTATAGGTGAAGTCATAGGTGATGGTGGTGAAGTTGGTGGTGGTGTGGGTGGAGGTGGTAGTCACGGGAATCCTTGTCTTATTATTTGAATAACACTTCACAGAGAATCCTACACTACTCCCTTTCTCCCTTTGTTCCTGCAAGTTTTTCTGCTTTGGGTAGCCCCGAACATCAAGGTAGCTACATAACCCGCTTTTTACACAATAGCATTTTAATCCGGGTATTCAAATATTTCAAGTACTTACCTCACGGTCCTTTGAAAAAGTGCTGCTCCGCCTCGCTATAGATGACTGAGTCATCGACTGTGAATTCAGTCACAAATCCTCCTATGACACAATTGAGCCAATGATCGACAGCGTGGGAAATATTATCCTCAAATGCTTCCAATCTCTGTACTAATTTCAGGCTCCAAACAATAGGACCGTCAAGTCTCCACCTTCCTTGGATATCTGCTAGCATCCACTCATATAGCTCAACTGGAAAGGAACAGAAAGAGATCTTGTATATTTCTATAGGTACCTGTCCAGCCACTGTTCCTTTGTTAGTCGTGGACTCCTGTTCTCCTGTGTCACGAATTCATGGATCTTCCTATCCAACCAGTCTCTGATCTCTTTCCTAGTTGGATTCTAGTGATATGACATCACACATCTCTTATGAAAATTTCGGCCTTGGCAACAGAGCCATTTGTTGGCTTGTTGGGACCTGACCCAGGTTTAGTGTTAGTTAGCCAAACAAACCCCTACAGTACTGGCCCTTTTGGCATCAGCCCACAGAGCGTGGACCAAAGTCTCACCCGAAGCAGTATGGGAGGATGCTGGAACCAAGTTTCCACACACTGAGATGGTTTTGATTACAATTTATTCCTTCTATTCCTGCTTTCGTGTGGGTTGTTAAGTTCTAGGGCTCTGTCAGCCTAGCCCCTTATTCCTCCCTTTGATACCTCTATGAAAGGGTACAACAGACCTTCGTGCAGCTCTAACCTTCGATTCAGATACTTTTGCGCTGCTAAGGCAGCGTATTGCACAAATTGTCAAGTTATCTTAAGAATATTACTTATCTTATTAGATAATCATAGTTATCACCACGTAAATAGATATCCTTATTTGCATTCAGTTATCCAATGTAATTACATTCATTCGTGCATCACGTAATCATTATAAATGAAATTCATACACAACATCACAAGATGCATTAATTGGAACAAAGACATAGAATTTGCAGAATAATTCTCTTTATTGATATCTTCAAACGATTACAGACTTTATCCGCCCTGTGCACACAGCTGCAGGGGTCCACTCACTCAGCTATAGAGCCTCTACTTATGCTACGACACGAAACTTAGACTTCTTAATTCAGAGCTATGACTAGCTTCCCGATTATTGAACTACTTAGATCTTACTTATATCTTTTTATACAATCCCATGGTCCACAGACCATGGGTAGATATTTTACAGTCAACTTTACTTTACAAAAATAAGGGCGGACAACCCTTTATGACTCATGACACCTTCGCGCAACGCGACCACAAAATGCAGAGTCTTTACAAGTTTATTACAAAATTTGACCCAAAATATGGGCTTTTAGCCCCAAAATTGTCCTTGGGGGATCCCGTTCCTAACACTGTGTTCTCAAGGAGATGTGAGGACCACATACGCCATCTGAAGAAAATTTTTGAGCGATGTCGGAAATACGGGATTTACTTTAATCCAAAAAAAGAGCGTATTTAGAGTGTCTAAAAGGAACCTTCTTAGACACGTTGTTTCCAAAATAGGGATCAAGGTTGATTCGGACCGGGTCCAGACTATTACAAATATCTCTCACCTAGCCAACAAGAAAACTATGCAGTCCTTCTTGGGTAATTTTAACTTCCTCTGGAAATTCATCTCGAATTATGTGTATATAGTGAAGCCCATGCAGGACATGATCAAGAAAGATGAAGTCTATAGTTGGGGAAATAGGGAAAAGTATTCATTCACCCGTATGAAGCAGGCTATTGCAGAAGCACCTACACTCTATAGCCTAGACTTCAATAAGGATTTCCTACTATAAACCTTCACCTCTGTTACACAGTAATTTGTCACTGCCTTCCTGTCAGTCACCCTGCTGTGCCAATCACTAAGCTTCATGCCTTCTGAACTGGCTCAAAAACCCATTTTCCTAAAGTTTTGTTCATCAGCGCGTCTGTTTGAAAAATACCCGCGATGACTGGCGCTCCATAGTGTATCCCACGCGCTGCCAACTCGGAAGGACATCACTTTTCCACGCTGGTCGCCAGCGCGCCTTTCCCGTGTTCTTCTGCGCTGACATGACTGTCCTAGTTATGTGGACGCGGCGACATCGCGTCAGTTTCCTCATAATCCGCGCTGATCCAGTTTGGGCGAATTTGTTCAAACAACCAGCCTTCCAGATAACTCCAGGCTTGGTTGTTAGCTTTGTGAATGTCGACTCCCTTCTCTGGCATGTCTGTTCGACCCTTTGCAACCACTTCCCTTGAAGATAAGCTCATCCTTCCACCCTTTTAGGAGGCTCCTTCTCCTACATATACTTTCACCATTACCATGAGCAGCTAGTTAGACATAGCTTGGATTGTATAGAGCTTATAGTGCTCAGATTGCTGCTACTATAGGTATTTGGTGTGCTAGGTGTGGAAGTGATTGATTGCTTAGGGAAGGTTGTTTTGTGTTGCTTGTATGTGAGAGAGAGTTGTTTGTCTTGGGAGAATCATCCTCAAAGGTGAATGCTTGAGATACATGCTGACTGGCCCCTCCTGAGAAGGTTACCGACGTCAGAACATTTGGTTGTACTCTTCTCTATTCTGATTAATAATAGATGACTGCTATTATTGTTCCATTCTCATTTGTACTTGCAATGGTTAAATGTGAATTACATCTTTTCTGACTGATGTATGGTTGCTTTTACTAGATTTCACGCTTGCGTTTGTTTCCTCTTCGTGTGTGCAGGTATCTATTCGCAGAGATCGCGGAGGATTGTGACCAGCCAAAGCGAAGGAGCGAAGGCAACATCTCTTCGTCAAATGACAGCGCTGGAATCCAAGTAGGTGCTCTTTACCTCTTGTTTAATTGTAATTAGGAACATGCATAGCAGCATTGTTTGATTGTTGCTAGACCCTTGCTGGGCTAGTAGGGATCGCCTCTATCCGTAGAGGGGATTTACCTCATCAACAATTTGGCGACTCCGCTGGGGATCGAACCCAGAATCTCAGGTTTCGGTCCTTGATTATCAGAGATATTTCGGTCCTTCCTGGTGATGTTCCAGTTCGGCGTGTGTTGTAAAGCATTTCACCCCTCCCACTCTCTCGGTCTTCATGCTTTAGGGGGCATCTGTTACATAGTAATTTGTCACTGCCTTCCTGTCAGTCACCCTGCTGTGCCAATCACTAAGCTTCATGCCTTTTGAACTGGCTCAAAAACTCATTTTCCTAAAGTTTTGTTCATCAGCGCGTCTGTTTGAAAAATACCCGCGATGAATGGCGCTCCATAGTGTATCCCACGCGCCGCCAGCTCGGAAGGACATCACTTTTCCGCGCTGGTCGCCAGCGCGCCTTTCCCGTGTTCTTCCGCACTAACATGACTGTCCTAGTTATGTGGACGCGGCGACATCGCGTCAGTTTCCTCATAATCCGCGCTGTTCCAGTTTGGGCGAATTTGTTCAAACAACCAGCCTTCTAGATAACTCCAGGCTTGGTTGTTAGCTTTGTGAATGTCGACTCCCTTCTCTGGCATGTCTGTTCGACCCTTTGCAACCACTTCCCTTGAAGATAAGCTCATCCTTCCACCCTTTTAGGAGGCTCCTTCTCCTACATATACTTTCACCATTACCATGAGCAGCTAGTTAGACATAGCTTGGATTGTATAGAGCTTATAGTGCTCATATTGCTGCTATTATTGGTATTTGGTGTGCTAGGTGTGGAAGTGATTGATTGCTTAGGGAAGGTTGTTTTGTGTTGCTTGTATGTGAGAGAGAGTTGTTTGTCTTGGGAGAATCATCCTCAAAGGTGAATGCTTGAGATACATGCTGACTGGCCCCTCCTGAGAAGGTTACCGACGTCAGAACATTTGGTTGTACTCTTCTCTATTCTGATTAATAATAGATGACTGCTATTATTGTTCCATTCTCATTTGTACTTGCAATGGTTAAATGTGAATTACATCTTTTCTGACTGATGTATGGTTGCTTTTACTAGATTTCACACTTGCGTTTGTTTCCTCTTCGTGTGTGCAGGTATCTATTCGCGGAGATCGCGGAGGATTGTGACCAGCCAAAGCGAAGGAGCGAAGGCAACATCTCTTCGTCAAACGACAGCGTTGGAATCCAAGTAGGTGCTCTTTACCTCTTGTTTAATTGTAATTAGGAACATGCATAGCAGCATTGTTTGATTGTTGCTAGACCCTTGCTGGGCTAGTAGGGATCGCCTCTATCCGTAGAGGGGATTTACCTCATCAACAACCTCTGATAATTCACTCACTGCAGCACTCACTCAGAAGGACGAGATGGATGATGAATGTCCTATCTCCTTCATGAGTGCAAGCATGCATGGACCAGAAGTAAAATACCCCACCATTGACAAGCAAGTATATGTAGTTTACAAGGTGGTGAAACACTTTAGGCCTACTTGCTAAAGAACCATTGCATAGTGTACGTCCCCCACCCAGCAGTGTGCACACTTCTTTTACAACAAAAACTGAGTGAACAAAATGCAAACTAGATGACAAGCTTGCAAGAGTATGATCTTGAAATTAAGCCAATTCACATGGTCGAAGGACATGGGCTTTGCAGAATTGCAGCTGAAGCAGTACATGCTCCTAAGAGTGAAGAAGAGCTCACCAGTTAGGAGCGGGAAGTTGAGATGTATGATATAAGGCAAGCAACGCCCACTGAAGACGGAACCTTTTGGTATGCAGATGTGTGCCAGTACCTTGAGTATGACACCATACCCTCTCACTTTTCTATCAGGAAGAAGAGGGAATTGTGCCTCAAAGCTTTAACATATTAGTCGATCCACGAAGTGCTTTACAGGGAACACAACAACAGAGTTCTGCTTAGGTTCATGAAGGCACATGAATCTAAGAAGGTATTACAAGATCTGCATAATGGATCCACTAGGGGTCACTTTGCAAGAAACACCACTCCACACAAATTTATGCTAGTTGGTTTCTACTGGCCCACATTATTCAAGGATGCACACGCTTATGCCCATAATTTCCCGACCTTTCAATGATGCAATGACAAAACACAAAGGTCGCCAGCTGTACTGCACCCTGTTGTAGTGACCAAACCATTCCAACAATGGGGCATAAACATCATTAGCGAGGTTTTCCCACATTCATCAAAACAACACCACTACATTCTAACAACAAGGAACTATTTCACGTGGTGGACAAAAGCAGTTCCACTCAAACAAGTGAACGACCAGGAGGTCATCAGCTTCCCCCAATAGAACATCATCTCACCATTCAACATTCTAGTATCACTTTTTTTGATAATGCAACGTATTTTTCATCTTTGAAACTTTATGATTTTTCATTACAGAATGGTATTGTGCTGAAACACCCATCTAACTACTACTCGCAAGGAAATGGTCTTGTAGAATCCATGAACAAAAACCTTATCCGCATAATAAAAAGGACTGTTTTCTTTGAGCACCACAACTAGCATACCACCCTGACAAATGCATTATGGGCTAACCGCGTAACACCCAAACCCTCTCTTAATACCTCATTGTACTTCCTGGTCTATGGTAAAGAATCCATCCTTCCATCCAATATCTAGTTGCCTGCACTTCAGCTATCCCAAGAATCCTAAGGAAAGCCTTGCCAGCTAGTTCAGCATAGGTTGGATACACTCCAAAATCTTTAGGAGGAAAGAATGAAAGCAAAAGAAAAAATTACACTCCACCAGAACTGTATCAAGAGATGGTTTGATAAGAAGTCTGTAGGGAAAGCTAACTTCGTTGTTGGAAACTTGGTCTTGAAATGGGAAGCTTGGCCCGCACACGTATCATCTGCAATCACTTGACAGGAGGATTGACAACCTTCTATCAATGGCCAAGACCTCAAACACTACTTCCAATAGGCCGGACCACGCCCCATGCCATGTAAATAACTTGCTTGTTGCTTGCTGTTTTCATTTTGTTTGTCGTACTTACTATCTTTGTTTTCGTTTTGTTTTCTTTGCTTACTATTTTTTTTTCATTTGTTTGGTTTTCTTAATACCTTTCTATTTTTTTTTCCGGAACTAAGTGTTTTCATCTACTAAGTTTTGGATTTTGAATAATTATGTGGTTGAGATATGAAGAGACTTGTGACACTACAACACTTGGCCAATATTGTGCCCGCCTTCTCTGTGCTTGGTTATAACCTTCGGCTGATGAAGTCTTGAGGGAAAATACAAGCCATTTGCAAGGGGATTTTTGGTCCAACCATGAACTTGTGTCCACATTGGGAAACTGCATGCTTATACTCAATTTTCTACTCTATGTGTTCAAGCTCATCCAACTAGTATAGACAAAGAAGGGGAAAATATAAACGAGAAAACCTATGTGAGAGGTCTTACATGCCTCTTTGAGGAAAAAACCTCTTCTACTCTCAATAAGTCAGGATCCATCTTCTTCCCCAAAAATAAATAAGTGCCTATGCATAGTCCTCTTAAAAAATACAAAGGTGAAAGAAGAGAATGGCTTCCTACGCAGAGAGGTGAAGCATGCAACTCCATCGGGGTACTGACAAGGCTCGCTGGTAGTGGAGCAATGCGGGTGTTCCTGTGTGGCTCCACTGGGGTACTTTCCAAGCCTGTTGGCAGCGAAGAAACACCAAATATGAAAACTTATACTCTGAAAATATTCAACTCGTGTGCTAAACTACCCTTCTCGATTTCGAAACACTATGATCAAGCTGCGATTTCATTGTGTTTGATTGAGCTGGAAAAATGGTGAAACATATATGTCCATGAGGTAAGTAGGAAGATGAAGTAACACTCATGATGATTCAATACTCCCCAAAAGACCAAGGCCCTGTGCTATCAATAAACCAAAAACGAGAAGTTGGAGTTCTATGAATGTGTCACCAAGTGTCGTAGCAACTGCAACACCCTCCAAAATTTTGGCGCAAACCCAATTTCAGGGCCTCCTTTGAGAGTTTTACTTGATGTATACACACACTCGGGTTCACCTCATGAGCTCGTGTGAGTCTTTGCACCCACCTTGCTTGATCGTTCAATAGACAACTTTTTCATGTCAATGTCAATGCCATGCTTGCGACCATGTTCTGGTCATACATAAGGTCTTCGCTTTGTGTGTACATGTTGTGTTCACTATGCAAACATCTGTCGCATTCACACACATAGTCATATACATTGTTGCACAAACGTCGTCATGTTCATCCAAGGATCAATCACAAGCATCGCTCTTGTCTCTCACACCATCGGTCAATCATGTTGAGCATGTGTGTCTAGATGGTTTGAGTTGTCTCGTCGTAAGGTCATGTAATTTTGTGTTTGGAAGTTCACGTATGCACCTTTTCACTCGCTCACACACTTAGTAGTTTTGCTAAAGTTTTGACGACCAGATCACCCTCTAATAACCTGACCTTTACCCCACCATCGACTCGATCAACTGTCGCCTAGAACAACGCAGAAGCATCAAGAAAGTCATTCCAAGTTGCACTTCTGCCAAGCTGATCAATCAACCCTCATGCTGGTCAACTAGAGAGTTTGACCCAGAAGTCACCCTGGGACTGACTCCCCTAAAAAATTGCGCAAAGGCTGCAGACCTTACCTGCTCCACTGACTAAGATATTTGTGTAGACAGGTCGGATAGACACCTATTTCCCGTCCCTGTCTCCCTTAGAAAATTGCACAGTTTTTCTAGCTAGCCCACTAGTCAGTTGGTTGCCTACTCACCTAGAAAACAACATAGATTGCATGAGAAATCCCTCTACTAGCCAATAGTCTGCTCATCTCAGAAACTACGCAGAGGAGATTAGCAGGCTAGCCTCCCAACATCAGTGTAGTTTTTCCTGCTAGCAGCTGACTGCTAGTTCCCTCTAGGAATTGCACAGTTTTTTATGCTAATCTCCCAGCAGTTGACTGCCAGTTCCCTCGAGGAATTGCGCAGTTTTTTCTACCAAGGTCCCAGTAGCCTGCTGCCAGTTCCCTCCAAGAATTGTGCAGTTTTGGCTACTAGGCTCCCACTACCCGCTCCTTCCTAAAATTGTGCAGATTCTATTTGCCTAGCCTTCCTGCATCCCAGACTACTCCTCCCAAAAATTGTGCAGTTTTTTTCTCCAACTAAGCCAGACCCCGTGAAGAGTCATTGACGATCCAGATTTCCCTTCACTATCTCGGAGTGACTTATTCACAGTTTTCACCAACATTACCTAGAGCCTCCATCCTAGCTCGAAGCTTCGCAACCTTATTTCCTCTCCTGGTCACTTGCATCAGAAACGATAATGCATCAGGATAGAATAGGAGATTTATGGATTTGATGTTGTTTTGTCATGAGTGACTACAGATACAGGTACAAAAAAACATAGTGTGATGATGGATGGGATGAATAAAGGTACTATATGAAGAAGGAGATGTTCGCAAACAGACAAACAAATGATGCATGCAAATATATATGCTCGCGAATGGATGATCGTGCAAAGATGTGTTTGTGGATGGACGGGCGAGTGAACATGCGACAATGTGTCCGCACATGAATGGATGAATGAACATGCACTTTTCATGAACAGATGAACCTATCAACCATGCCAACTTACAAGCAAGGATCAATTTGTTAATGCAACATCAAGCGAACCCAACGACCATCGAAGGCTCCACGAGGACATCCATCACCCAAAAAAACTACAGCTCGACATGCACACCAACAATAGCACAAATGTATCATTGCTATCATGTCAAGTCTTGTCATGAGTCATGTCGTCCACATCTCTAGGGTGAGCCATACTGTCAATCAATGTAATGTAACATGGAAGTCCAAGAGACCCACTCGTGATACGAAGATTCATGTAAAGTCGAAAGGTCATGGTAGTAAAACAGTCAACCACAAGGGTCAATTTCACCCTTGGCTATAAATACCCCCACATTTGTACATGTAAAGGACTTTTCACCTTGGTTCCTCCCACATAGCCTTGAGAGTCCGTGATCTTTTCTTTGAGGAGTAAGTAGTGGCTCCAATGCCCCACCCACAGGGTTAATGATGTATGGTGTAATGATGTGTCTTGGAACTTTCGCTTAATTCAGAAGCATACTAACAGGCCAGCACGTTTTCACACATGTGTTGTAACTATTGTAAGACTAATCTTGAACAATTATAATGCATGTTTATTTAACCTGTGTTTAACACTTAAACCCATTCAATTGTTGTAATACATATATATTAATGAAAATGTGTTGTATGAGCTATTAACACTATCTTGCCTATTTTGATTGCCTCCTAAGACATTAGACAGACCTTTCACGTAACCCTGCTATAACGACTATCGCAATTGCATGGACACCTCCACTGTGTGTTGTACGTGTTATCCTTCCTTGTGTGTTGTGACTGCCGCATCTGTGTGGATTGCTCCTCCGAAAGTTGTGCACGTCCTGTTGTGTTGTGTGCTCCTAATAGAGTTGGGGCTTCCTCCCATATGACTTGGGACTCACTCCCACCATATCCCTCTACATTCAAAGAAACTTTGACACAAGTAACACTAGCAATCACCAGGCACGCAAACCTCACTACTCGAAGACAAAGCATGCCACTCTCTCATGCTGACAAGAAAGAGCAGAGGCAAATCTTTAAGATAATGGAAACTGGGCCATCATACTAGATGGGACTCCCACACAAAATGGTGTGAGGTCTAGTTGGGACTTCATACTAGGGTGATCCCCTGAATGTTGGTAGTTCCAACACCATCAGCACATGGCATATGCATAAGTTTTATTTGTTACGACCTATCATTGGAATGGAGGATTGCCTAGATTGACTGTGGATTTTCCTAGCCTTGCCACTTCTGGGATAGCCATGGTGTTGTGGATTGATTTCTTTATTTTTCTGGTTGGTTCTCATGTTTCCTTTAGCTTGGGTTGAGTTACTAGTTCCTGGAATCCTTGGTTGGACAAATGCTCTGGAAGCCTTGTTGACCAAGTGCTCAAATTATGCTCAAAAATAAAAGTTGTCAGAATGGTGTGGAACCTAAATGACCGCGTAGTGCTTGTCATTTTGAATCCAACACAACTTCTTTGGCGTGAAACAGACACCATATTCTCTGAGAAATGTGATCTGTTCACTTTGTCAAATAGGTAAAAAAATTGCAGATGGATGACAGGGATGTTGATTGGGCATCCGTACCACCTAGGTGGCAAGTGGAATATTCTGTTGTGGTGGCATCATTTGATTGGCCATGTGTTATTGTGTTGGCCAATGAGGAGGTGACATGTGGCTAAGTCATAGGCTACCATGTGTCCTCCTAATGGTTGTCTAAAATTTTCTTAGCAAGATAGTTCAGAGGCTGGGCTCGACCGCGTGACCTCCAACAACACATTGCAACCGGTTACCACTTTGCCTATGCATTAGTTCATAACATATAATGCAAGTAGGTTGTATTTATGTTTTGATGACTGACAGTTTGGGGGAGGCGAGCAGACTTCACCAGGCCCCATATGACCACCTTATCTGTAGATGACAACATTTGTTTCAATTTCTAGCCTAACCGTGATCGTTTCGGCCCATGTGAACACTGCTTCGAGCCATAGCATTCACTGTGACAACAAGAGGGAGGGGGGCCAGCACCGGGGGCTATCTCCTGGGCACATGGCCCCCATATGACCCATTTTTTGGTTCTAAGACCTCAGTGGCTAAATTAACCATCCTACAAATTCGCCTGCCACACAGTGAAAGTTTCTCCTAGTTAGCGCTTTTTGGGGCCAAATTGTAGGATCATGCCAGATTTGGTGCAAACTGTGGAGCAAATAGTGGGAAAACTAGGAGAGGTCATAACTTTCTCTGTTTTCGACCAAATTGGATGCAAAAAGAGGCTCAGTAGCCTATTTTTGGACATTATGGACTCATTGGAGCAGGTTTCAGAAGCATTTGATCATTGTAAAGACATGCTTTTACACTTTTGAGAATAATAGATAGGCCCAAGCCATTGGAAGTTGGACCAAGGATACATAGCCCAGAAGGGGTGAACTCCTTTATCATGTTCCTATTGTAACATGTTTTTGATGATGATTTGTACATGTTTATGTTGTTGTTCAGTCTCTTATTTATGTTAAATTTCTCATAAAATTAACATAAAAACTCATTTTTCACTTGCAAAAATTCATGAATCCTTAAGCATAATGAAAGAATTTTGTTTCTAATCTAAGGAGGATCTTAGCACAACAATATAATATTCTAAATTAGATCATTTTGGTATTAGAGCACTAGGTTTTCCTTTTGAAGGAAGGATTTAACTGTTTGCAAGTTTATGTCATGCTTACAAGGTTAAAACTCAAAAGACGAGAAGGGAAACTGGTTGGAAGCCCTGAAGTTGGGTCAACGGGAAGGAGAGAAAGGTTGCCACAATCTCCAACACTAGTTCAGCCTTAAGTTGCAACTGAGACTCCAGAGATCATGTCTCCTGAAGGAGAACCTACAAACATGACAAAAGATGCAAAGACCTTTAGAAAGTCTTTCTTTGATGTGACATAGATGGTGAAGGTCCTCTATGAAGAGAGGAATACCAAGTTGCAAGGTCAAAGTTCCAAATCTCCCAAAGGAGAAGGTTCTTTAGGAGGAGGTAATGGAAATGGAAACAAACCTCCATCCTCTTCACCATATTCTTCATTTTATTCTTCGAAAGTATCTTTACCCTCTTCCACCAATACAACCCTTACTCATACTCATCATCATACTTCAAAAGGAGCTGGTAAATCACCTTTTTTAAAATTTGATGTTAAATTTGAGCTGCCCATGTATAATGGTGAAGTGAATGCAGAGAAACTTGATAATTGGATTCATCAGTTGGAGGTCTATTATAGGATTCAAAACCTTCAAGAGGATGGCATAAAGATTCAGTTAGCTTCCTTGAGAATGGAGGGTGCCACACTACTATGGTGGGAATGAAAGACCTAAGAGTAGATTAAAAAACACAGTAAGATCTCAATTTCTTGGATTGATTTAATTTTTGAAACAAAAATACAATTCTACCCTTTAGCTTATATGCAGAAATCCATCATGAATTGGCATAACTTTAGACAACTTAGAGGTCAAAATGTGCAAGATTACACCCAAGGATTGAAAAAATAGTCTTTAATGTTAGGTGTAGATTTGCAATCAAGGACACATTGTTGAAGTACATAGGGGGTTTATGAAATTACCTTAGGCATACTATCTTAATGTTTAATCTCAATAATCTAGATGATGTGTGTGTGAAAGCCACTCATCTTGAGGCAAGAGGGAAAAAAATTCAAGAAGAAGGTAGTAAAAATCCATTTAAGAGTAAAGAGAAAGAAAAGGGTTTCAAGGGAAACAAAAATGAATCTATTAAAAAGGAAGGGGAGAAAACAATATGTAAAAATTGTTCTAGAGAGGGTTATGATGAAGCTCATTGTTGGAAGCTTCACCCCTAAATAAAACCAAAGAAATTCAACAACAAAGGAAAAGAAAAGATAGCTACCATCATTCAAGAGGATTTGGGATCTGATTTGGGTGATGAAACTAAGATTACAACCATGGGTATAAAAGGAAAAGAATCCATTGCTAGCACTAGTATATCAAATTGTCATACTAGTACTCCAAATGAAGAAACAAGGATTGAATTATTTCATGTGAGGGTAATCTCAAAACATACAAAAATCAACACACTTTTTGATAGTAGGTTTCAAACCAACTTGATATCTAATGATTTAGTCAAGAAAATTAATCTTAAAACCATTTTACATACCAAGCCATATCCATTGGGTTGGATATGCAAGGACACAAACTTACAGGTTACAAGAAAATGTATTCTTTGGTTTTCAATCATAGCAAACTTCATTGACGAAGCTGAATTAGATGTTGTACCACTTGATATATCAGGAATTGTTTTGGGTAGTCCTTACCTTTATGATAAAAAAACAATCTTCTATCATCATGAAAACAAGTACCACTTGTTCAAGGATGATGTGGAGTATATTGTGAGAGCTCATCGCAAGAAACTAAATCTTTCATTAGTTAATACATGACAAATGAAAAGACTAGTGAATTCAAGTAAGAAGTTAGTGCTTCTTATGATAAAACCCAATTCTAATATTGATTATGAAGTGTTTGATAGTTGTAATTCAAAATTGATAATTGATTTGGTTGATGTAGTTAACCATGATGATGAGGTGTTTTAGAAAGTAAAAGGATTTCCTTCCAAGAGAAGAATCCAACATGAAATACCATTGCACCAAAAGTGTCTTCTTTGTAACATTGACATGCACGAGATGTTAAGAAGGGAAAGTGTACAAATAACAAAACAAATCCAAGGACTGTTGAACAAACAGATCATCCAAATTTCTCCTTTACCATGTGGTGCACCTCTTGTTTTGGCACCCAAGAAAAATGGTAAGAATTTCATTGAATGAGATTCAAGAAGTGATCTTCATCAAAGTAGATTTGTTGAAGGAGATATCGAAGACGACATTCAAAACCAAGCAAGGCTTTTTTGAATGGCTTGTTATGTTTTTTGGTCTTTTCCATGCTCCTACTACTTTCATGCGTATGAAGAAAGATGTGTTGAAGCCATTTCTAGACATGATAGTCTACTTGGATGACATTTTCATTTTCAGAAAATTTCATTATGAACATGTCATGTGTGAGGAAAAAATACTTGATGTCATATGTCAAGAACATTTGATTGTAAAGATGTCATAGTATATGTTGTATAAAACTTCTTTTATGTACTTGGGCCATTATATTGGAGAAGGTGATCTAAAGTTAGACCGCTCCAAGATTGATGCCATTATGGATTGGTCAATGCTCAAGATAGTCATTTGGATAAGAGGTTTTTTGGGAGCATCCCAATGTTGGAGGAGAGATTTTGTTAATTTTTCTTCTATTGTAGGTCATTTTCATTCTTTGGCAGTTGTGCAAAAGGTCTTCTAGTGGGGAGGCAAAAAAAGAGAGGAAATTGATGCTTTAATACAAAAGATCAGTTCAACCTTTATACTTTCACTTCTAAACTTGAAAAAGTCATTTAAGTTTAAGCTTTATGTATGCGATTATACCATGGGCACAATGTTTATGCAATGTGGTAAGCCCATTTCTTTTCCTTCAGAAATATTCAATGGTGAAGCGTTTAAGTTGCAACGACAAAGGCACTTCCATTGGATTGGTTTTCTTCCACTATTCCACTCGGTCAAAAGGTATAAGAAAGGTATAAGCGACAAGTTTGTTGATGTACTTTCTAGGCCTATATTTTGTATAACTACTTTCCTCAAGCATCATTTTGTTTTACATGAAAGTTATGTTAAGAAGAATGCATACCTTCAAGATGTACATTCAAGCTTGAGTCAAAGGAATCAAGTGGACGGATTTGTTTACCATTTGCATCATAATGTATTGTATCATCTTGGTAAGAAGGATGTTGTCACAGATAGTAACATGGAAAGAGCCAAAGAGTTCATTGAACAACTCCAAATGGTACATCAAACAGTGCAAGAACAACTTGAAAAGGGAAAAAGCAAGTACACAGCAAGGCATGACAAGCATCGTGTAGATCACAAGTTCCAAGTCGGTGATAAATGGACCGAGATTGGAAATGTGAGGGAACTATACCCTCACCTGTTAAACAACTGAAAGTGAAATTTTGGGGACCAAAAGGCTTCTTGTGGGAAGGACTGATCAGGTGCTCAAAATTATTCTCAACATCAAAGTTGTCAGAATGGTGTGGAACCTTACTGACCACGTAGTTCTCATCATCATGAATCTGGTGCAACTCATTTCACGCGAAACAAACATCAAATGCTCCCAGAAACGTGATCTGTTAAATTTGTCAAACAGGTAAAAAAATTGCAGATGGATGACAGGGATGCTAACTTGGCATTCATACCACCTAGGTGGCAAGTGGAATATTATTGGAATATTCCTAGAATATTCTTGGAATATTCCATTACAGTGGCATTGTTTGATTTGCCATGTGTTTTGTGTTGGCCAATGAGGAGGTAACACATGGATAAGCTAGAGGCTGCCACATGTCCTCCTCATGGTCGACTAAACTTCTGTTGGCAATATAGGTCGGAGGCTAAGCTCGACCTTGCGACCTCCCACAACACACTGCAATTGGTTATCACTCTGCGTACACATTAGTTCTTAACATATAATGCAAGAGGGTTGTTTTTATGTTTTAATGATCATCGGTTTTGCGGGGGGGGAGCGGGCAGACTTAACTGCCCCCCATGTGACTGCCTTATCCGCAGATGGAAAAATGTGTTTCAACTGCCAACCTAACCATGACTGCCGCGACCCATGTGAACACTACTTCAACCCGTAGCATTCACCATGACTGTCGCAGGGAGGGGGGCCAGCGCCGAGGCTAGCCCTTGGGGGCATGGCTCCCATATGACCCAATTTTTGGTTCTGAGGCTTCAGTAGATGAATTAATTGTCCTATGATTTCACTCATTGCACGGTGAATTTTGCACCTAATTAGTGCTTTTTGGGGCTAAATTGTAGGATCATGCCGAATTTGGTGCAAATTATGGAGCGAATAGTCAGAAAACTAGGAGAGGTTATAACTTTCTCACCTTTTCGACCAAATTAGATGCAAAAAGAGGCTAGGTAGCCATTTTTGGACATTTTGGACTCACTGAAGTAGGCTTCAGAAGCATTTGAGCATTGTAAACACATATTTTTATACTTTTGAGCATAACATAGAGGCCTAAGCCATTGGATGTTGCACTATGGAGACGTTGCCCAGGAGGGGTGAACTCCTTTATCATGTTCCTATTGTAATGTGTTTTTGATGATGTTCTGTACATGTTTATGTTATTGTTCAGTCTCTTATTTATGTTAAATTTCTCATACAATTACCATAAAAACTCATTTTTCACTTGCAAAAATTCATGAATCCTTAAGCACAATGAAAGCATTTTGTTTCTAATATGAGGATGATCTTAGCACAAAATCTAATATTCTAAATCAGATCACTTGTAACATCTTGGGTTGAGTTACTAGTCCTAGAAGCTTTGGTTGGATAAACGCTCTAGAATCCCTTGGCAGGTTGAGTTACTAGTCCTAGAAGCCCTGGTTGGACAAAGTCCTTCGAAGCCCGGTGATAGTTGTGGGTTGAGTCACTAGTCCTAGATGCCTTGGTTGGAACAAATGCTCTAGAGCCTTGGAAGGCTTGGGTAGATACCAATATGGTTATGGTTTGTGATGTCCAATCATGAGGTGGAACCAGTGTTTGATGGGTTGAGGTGGTTTGGCCTATGGAATCCCTGGTTTGGTTTTGATGGATTGTTGTATGTGATCCCACATTAATGCATGGAATATGGCATGGGGGTGACTGACTAAAGATATATTTGGCTCAACCATGTCTATGTTAGGGTGGTGCATGGAAGTCCCAGACTTGGTTGCATTTTGCTTGTTGTAATAAAAGCTCTTTCCAATGGTATTGATGGGTAAATATGCTTATTGTTATGTGGCTTATATGGTTGTTCTATACTTAGCATATCTTATGTTTATATGTTGGTTATGAAGGATTTTTATGACTGTCATGATGTTTGGCTCATATCATGTTGTTACTCGTAAATGAATGTATAATGTATCTATGGCCTTATAGATGAAATTTCCACTAATGTATTGATGCATCAATGTTTCTTTGCAATTTCCAGATATGTATGAGACACCTATGCTTAGTTATGATGTTAAGATCTATAGATTTCATGTTTGTGACATGTTTGACGAAATGTTTGTCATGGATAGTAGGGGTACAATCTAGACCTTGTTGATGTTTTTGCAAATGTATCTTTGTTCCAACTTCCGCTGTGAAATTTCATTTCTGAGCTTGTCATTGAGTTATGAGAAGTGACCTGGGCTCTGGGCCTAAAAACGTGGCACAAATCTTGGAGTTGCAGAAACAACATTGGGGGAAAAAGTCCCTAGAAGCTCCCTTTCCCTTGTTGTGAGAGCTTTTGGAGCCTCCCAGACACACCCTTGTCCATATCAATGGAGCGTCCAGGGGTTTGATGCACTAAAACTTCAGTTGGTCTCAGAATGCACTAAAACTTCAGTTGGTCTCAGCGGCTAGTTACCTAAGTGGTTGGGATGGCTCCTAGGAGTTTTGTTGCTGATATGGAAGGTATGTGTGATGTTTTTCTCTAGTTCCACTTCCTTAAATGAAACATAGGGAGTCCAAGCATATCATAGTAACTTCTCATCACATGTTTTTCCCAGTTGGTCGGTTACTTGAGTACATGTAAGAGGAGAGTGTTACATATATCAATGCCAATAAATATAGAATTATGCCAATTAGGGACTCAAGCATATCAGATCAAACATATGAAGAGAAAGAACATAATACAAGTACAACCATATTAAAAATTTTAAAAGACACATAAGCCCACACACATAGTACTAGTGTATCGCTATATTCTCTTCTTTTATTAACCCCATCAGAACAATACATTGGCTCAGAATCCTCATAGACAGAACATGAAACTAACATGAAAGTGAAATACATAATCGAGATCATATGAATCAAAACAAGCTCGAATGACTTCGCACCAAGGTTTTGGTATCCTTTCTATATCTCCCTCCAGCTTTTCCCCCTCAAACTTCTTTTATATTCCTATGCTCGCTTGGACTGTCACTTCTCCCTCGGATTCTCCATATTTTTCCTCTTTCGGCTACTTCTACTGCTCGGCTATTAGTATTCCTTTCCACTTGACTGTGGCTGCCTGAGTCCTGACTTCTATGGCAATGGTTCTGCAACAGCTAGTCTTTGACAGATTCCTTCATGTTGACAAGATTAATCCTCTCAGCTGACAAAGATGATCCATCTATTCCAATGAGTGGGTCTAGCAACTGAAGGGATAATCAACTAGACATATTCCCAGATTACAATTGAAAAGTGTAACAAGAGAGATAACTTACCTTGCTCTGATGCTATTTCGATTTCCTTTGTTGAGATCCTCAAACTGCTTGCGTTACGAACTTGTTCCTGCTTCTTCTAGTTCTTATGTACCTGCAAAAGTGACTAAGAGAAAACAAATCATGCCAAAACAAATAGAAAATCTAATAATAATGTTGGCTTATTAGGGCCTGACCCAGGTTCAGAGTTGATTTAGCCAAACAAATCCCAGTACTACTGGCCTTTTCGGCAACACTCCACGGGGTGCGGATTGAGGTCTCACCCAAAGTAGTATGGGAGGGTGCTAGAACCAGGTTTATGCACCCTGGAGATGTCTGATGAGTTCAAGTGGTCTGCAGTTTGACATTATGCGCACGTATCTACGTGCACTTTCCCATACCTTGCAGCCTGAGATGTTGCCTTCACGCAACCCTACTCAGGGGCTGAATGCTGTTATTACCCGAGACCTTACTGATATTCCATTGTTAATTGATTATCTTATCCTACTTGAATGCTTTAAGTTATACTTAATAATATAAACCATTCACACAGGTGCGTGCAGTAAATAAGCAATATATTCATAAATTATATCAACCCTTATTAACTCAAGAATAGATACACATAATTATGATAAAACTTCTCTTTATTAATTCTTTCCTGGGTTACAGACTCGACTCCACTCTATGCACTCAGCTGCAGGGGTCCATGCACTCAGCTGCGGACTACTAGGCCTCTGCGCACTCACCTACAGAGCCTTCTCCCACTCTATGACCCAAAGACACACTTTACTTAGTCGCTTAGACTCTTTCTTCTCTCTACTACTTCTTTTCTTTTGTGCTTATAGCCTCACTCTATTTATACAATCCCATGGTCTGCGGACCATGGGTAGGCCAACATTACACTACAAAACTATGGCGGACAACCCTGTGACTCTAACATACTTCGGTGCCTGCAATTCATGGAACTTTACAACAAAATTTGATCAAAACTTGGGCTTTGAGCCCCAAAACATTCCTTTGGGGTATTCCATACCCAACAAATAACCTACTTAGTTGATCAAGGAATGCAAAGCCAATACATACATGAACATATATATTTTGGGAAGATGAACCAGCAGTTGTATTATTATTTAAAGAATAAAGGGGAAGCTTACAACCATAGTCTTGATGTTGAAAGGCTCTCCTTAAGTGGTAATCCAAGTCCAAGCCAAGAAACTCTCCAACATTCCTTCTCCAAGTCTAATGAATAACCTCTAAGCACAAGCTCAGCATAGGGGTGCAAATGGACATAGATCAACCATTTGGGAATGGAAGAGGGGGAATTTATCAACTGGTAGAGGGAGTTAGGCCTCCTCAAAATATAGAATTAGGCCCACATCTCAAGGAGCTAGCTCATATGGTTGAGACCAAGTGGTAAAATTAGGAGGATTCGACCTCATCTATACGAAATCACGTCAAGATCGCCTCTCTAGAAGCTTGTAGATCATGAAGCTTCTCATCCTCTTTGAGAAAACTTCCTTTTTGAGACCATCATGGGTATGAGAGGGAACAGAGTGATGCCATCACTAGCTTAACATGGTACAATAGGTGATCATCACAGTTTTTAGCTTCACAAGAGCAACAACTCTCATTTTAGGGTTTCAAGAGCCATTTCTTCAGGGAAAGCTCTAGATATTTTCCAAGCAAAGTTAAAGGAGGGATCTGAGTTGTATAAATGGATGGGTTTACTGGATAATGATCATGTTTCAAGCAGTTCAGGGTATGTCACAGGGAAGTGCAGGAGGTGTGAAAAATATTGTGTAATAGATGCCCCCTAAATTATGAAGGCAAAATGAGGAGTGATGGTTGAGATGCTTTACAAGCTTTTGGTAAGGACGAGGACACACACTGTTAAGAGGCCTACAAATCAAGGACACATATACATATGCATATCTTAGATCAAGTCATGAATCCACAACATGGACGCAACCATCCGGATGATGAAGAATAGATAAAAGATCCATGGTATGGGTACAACCATCCAAATAATAAGGATCATCATAAATATAAAGTCTCACAATATTTTCACATCCATCTGTATAGTAGAAACATGTGTAAAATCATGATTAACCTAAAAATCCATGCAGACTAAGCCATAACAGACAATACTCAGGGTCTTGTGTTCCATTCCGACCTGATCAATGTACAAATTCCAACATGTGAATAAAGGTGTTGAAGTTGAGCATGCTAGAAAGCCACTTGATTATCGACCAATGATGTGGACCATTAACAGGTACGAGAGAAACCACAAATAATGACAATGGCTCTCAAGGTACAACAATACAATCCGTGAATATGGATAATGAATCTGAGGCTGAACACTCGTGGAATCGCCCAATCAAAAGCCAATAATAAATAATTGTAGTCAAATGCGAATAAATTTCCCTTAGGGCGTGCTGGCTCTAAGGTACTAAAAGGGAGTTCCTAAGTCATCTTCCTAGATAATGAGCTGAAGTCAAAAGGAGGTGACTCGTTGAAGTAGGGAAATGATGAATCCCCCATCATCGACACGAAACAAGGAATAAAGTGGAATGATATTCAGGATTGTAGCAATGACTCAAACAATGTATAGGTAAATAACTGTAGATTGGACTTCTCTTGAACATATTGGTGACACCACAGTGTGGTAGCATCTGACTCAACATGGGACTAAAGGTCATGATGATAGTGTGGAATAGTCAAATGAGAGGCAAAATGGATCACCCAAACCTAGGGGAACAAGTTATTGAGAGATGATATCCTGAACCCGACACGAGAGCAGAAGAGTATCATGTTCAAGAGCGACATGTTGCCTATACAAAGGATGTCTCAGCTTCATTTTTTCCTCAATATTTCTAGCGAGTACCTGAATTATTTTTATCACAGGCTTGAAGGGGATAGAATATGATTGTTATGTAAGTTCATTCTTCTAATGAATCCATCCTAGTAAGTTTATGAGCCCTAGGAAGGAGAAGCTCGGTCTCATCATGGTGACGAGTCTTTCAGCGTAAATTTTTAGCGAGTTCGATGTCAGAATAACCCAATATCTTTTTCATGTTTAGAAATTTTGAAAAAGAAACTAAAAATAAAAGTCCATCATGTCTCTTTTCATAATTTCTCCTTCGAACTTGAAAAGGTAGAAAACAATATCCGAGGGAACCTCTTGACCATGTCGACCAAGGTGTACCTTTTTTGTAAATAGTCAATCTCAGCCTGAAAAATGGGTAAACGTATATTGAGGTGACATCAATTCATTTAATTTAATGAGTTCTAAATGACAAGTACTCAGCAATCTTTTCAATTTTTGAGAGTCAGAAAAGCGCTGAAATATGACTCCAAGGGGGTTCCTTTTTCGTTTATTTAATGAGTCCAAAAAAGAGATAAAATAAAACTCAGAGAATCAGTCAATAATAATCACTTTTCACATTGAAGGCACCTATAACTACACAAGAAACACACCCATTACCAATATTAAGATAAAATATTAAAATATTATCAAAATATTTGATAAAATGACTTTCAAAACTTATAAATAGGTAAAAGTAATTTCATTTTTTTACCATTTTACCAAAGTAAGCACTGAAAGTGCTTTTGTGCCCTAATTCTCTTGATTTTCTAGTGGATGTTGTGGGAGATCCAAGGTACCATTTCACGATCCATCTGCGACAGGTAAGAGCCTCATCCATGCTCTTGAATTTCATTACTTTTTTATGCAATTTAAATGGTAAATTTTAGGCTAGAAAGGAGGATTTTAAAATTTTAGGTCACTGGTGAGCATCGCGGGTATGGTCATCAGACCCATGATTTCATGCTCGAGCCTAAAGGCTTGCATGGTTTCATTGTACTATTTATAAAAACAGGTGCGATGGTGCTGAGAGTGATTTTTTGAGATTAAAAAGTATCTTTTAAGCAAAAAATGTTGATTTTTATCCATGTAAAAAGCATTAATAAGTGTTTAAATGTTGTTTTACAGGAGAATATGGTCTTGGAGTGGAAAGAAAGAGGCCATGAGGCCAAATATTTCCAAGCATCTCAGGATCTGGCATGCATAAATGCTTTGAGGTATTGTGGATTGTTAAAATTCTTCAGGACCACAGGGTTGAGGGCTTAGATGGAGCTACTACCTTATCTGATTAGCCTTTGGGATGTAGATCAAGAGATCTTCATTATCAAAGGGAAAGAAATGGAATTGGAGGAGATGAGCATCTATTTCATCACAGGATTATCCCGTCGAGGAGAAGCACTTGAACTCTTTAGATCTCGCCAAGGAGGTGAGAGTGCCAGGAGTCTAGTCCAGAGATACTGTCTTGGTGACGAGATAACCAACGGAGGTAAGGGAAAGATCGCAACAATCACCAAAAACCTTGTTTTGAGAAAAAATTTGTTCAGCATGGCATGTGTATCCGGCACGCAAGCTTTGCATGAGGCTTTAAAGTCTTAGTTTTATTATGCTATCACATGCTTGACCCCCACCATCTTCAACTGGTGTGGAGGCCTTCTGATGAATATGAAGCGACAATTGACTAAGGGTAAGAACGGACACCTGAAGAAATTCGGGTTTAGTTCTATACTGGTGACCTTACTTTTGGAGTGAGTGCACCTCTTCTAGTATCAGTGGGAAGAAGTACCACATCCAACCCCCTGAGATCTGAGGCCCGTGAGATGGAGCCAGCTCATGCCTCAAGGAGGCATGGGTCAACATATGCATTATTCACCACAGTTCTTTCCTTGGACTGAATGCCAACTACTTGTGGTAGATAACTATGCTTATGTTGGCATAGATTTTAGGGGGGATCCAGATCTACCTCTACCACCAAGCGAATAGTGGACCAACACAGGTAATTTTTGTTTTTGGATTTTTCCAAGTTTGATGATTTTTTATGAAAGCGTAAATTGAGACTCAACTTATGATAAATGTGTAGATGTGGGACCAGAGAGACCACCAGGCATGTCACCAATAGCATGATGAGCTTCCCATATGATAGTGGGTGCGGACTACAAGGAAGGGGATAACCCCTTAGCTGAGATGGAGTGCAATCTGGAGGCAATCACTTGAGGGATTCTAGATTATGCCACTATCGACGATGTTTCACTACATTGGCAGAGACATACTATGGGTGTCTCTGCGAGACTGCGTCAGTTGCTAGGCCGAGTGATTAGGGTAGTCTTGTGCTATCATGAGCACCGTGCAATTTGATAGTTTATCTAGTATTTTACACATTTTGTAGGATTTGAAAGCCAAGTGTCTCAGAACACTACTCAGTTTTACAAATGACGCAAATTTATATCAAGAACAAAATATTCTAATGCATCAGTTAATGTATCTAAATTACATGGAATATCTTGATATGTAATGCAATCAAAATTTCTTTCTAGAAATATAACACGTGGATACATGCACAATATTTGTGGATTTCCCATTGAATAATGATTGTTTAATTGTAACACAATGAGCTGCAAATCCAACTTGACAACTAAATCCCTAATGCCAAGAGAAACTGCTTCTGACAAGAGTTCAATAATTGAACTATATTCAACAATATTATTGGTTTTTCGACCAAGGCAGATACCTTGTAAATTAATCATCTCGCCATTAGGATCATAGAGTACCCATGCTGTAGAAGATAGGTTCCTTGTGCTACGACAAGCACCATCAGCAAAACCAATGTAATGACCTGATAACATCTGCAAACCAAGTGGAACACAGGATAAGCAGGAAAAAATATATCTGCAAAGCAAATAAACACACCAAAAATAAAAAATGCACACTAATGAATTAACACACTAATGTAAAAAAATTATTACACGAATTTCAAGCATAATACTTTTTGAGATACAACCCATTCCGGGGCTGTGACAAAGCATTTCCCACATAATCACATAGCTCATAGGCACCTTTCTATAAAACACGTTTAATGGTAAAGGGCCCATGCCACATGGGTTTGAACTTGCTTGCCCTCGGTTTATCATTGGCTTGATCATAAATAAGGACCAAGTCGCCTTCAACAAAAGTGTGAGGAGAAATGGTTTGGTCAAAATGAGCTTTGAATCACTTCTTTTGAGCTTCTATGATTATCATAGCAATGCGATGAGTCTCGCCAAGTCTCTCAAGATACAATAGTTGCTCCTCTTCAAGCGAGGTATTTGGAAGAAGTTTGATAGCTAGCTTAAGTGAAGGGATTTCGCATTCGATTGGAAGAGTTTCCTCTAAACCGTACACTAGCTGGAACAAAGTGAATCTAGTGGCCATCTTAGTAAAAGTTCTGTAAGCCCAAATAGCTAAGAATAGTGTTAAATGCCAATCCTTTCTGTGCTTCCCAACAGTACGTTGAATCATAGTAATCAAAACCTTATTGACTGCTTCAACTTGGCCAAGTTCAGCGTAATTAGGGACAAACCGATGGAGAAAATTGGCTTTTCCCTGCAAGCTCTGTAGTTGCAGCAGTGATGAAGGAAGGGTAGATTGACTATGGTCTCAACTTTGAAAGGATCAATCCTGATACCTTCACGATACACTATAAAACCTATGAGCCAACCACACTTGACACAAAACACACACTTGTTTGGATTGAGACAGATATTATAATGGCGACATCATAAAAAGATGGCTCTTAAGTGATCTGGATGGTCAAAACGTTTAGCTGAATGAGCTGGTAAGTCGTTGAGGTATGGCTGAACAATGTGTTGAATGTCATGGAATGCATAAGACATTGCTCATTGGAAGGTAGTGCTAGCATTCTTCAAACCAAAAGGGAGATTTTTGTAATTGAAAGTACCCCAGGGACAGATAAAGGTTGCTTTATGTTGATCAAGGTTGTTTTATGTTGATTTACCGGTGAAATGTTAATCTGGTTATAGCTAGAAAAAGTTCATGAACGAAGAAATCTCACTCCTAACACATTCATCAATGGTATGGTCGATAAAGGGAGTAGGATAATTGTCCTTATGACACACGCGATTGATATTGCAGTAATCAACACAAACACGTATCATGCCCTGCTTTTTGGTAATAGGGACGATATTGGATACCCAATCCATCAATGGAATATGATGAATGAAACATGCTTTCAAAATCTTCTCTACTTCTACTTTGATAGCAACAACCTTTCAGGGGTGCATAGGGTGAAGCCGTTTCATAATAGTCTTAGCACCATGATAAGTCACAATCTCATGCACAACTATGGCTGGATCGATACCAGGCATCTCCTCATATGACCATCCCAATATGGATGTTCTCGACAATTCTCGTTTAACAAGAATTTTAGGAGGCATTGTAGCAGTGATGTTTCCAATATTACCCTATGAAAAGACTTCATGTACCCAGATAGGTGTCTAAAGTGGAGGTGTAGGAGAATGAGAAACAAATTCTTCAAGAAAAGAAGGCATCTCATCGAGGCCTGGAAGAAAATAAGAACGATGATGTAGAATGTTCCATGGAATTTCCTCTAGAGACATGACCTCCATGATACTCTCGTCAGTGAGGAATGTCTCGTTCAAAGGATCTAGAGACTCCCAAGAACCAAGCCAAGGAGATGGCATGTAAGTGTCCAGGTTCATACTGAAGACATTATGACTTTCTGAAGTGGCCATCAAAGTTAAGACAATCTCTTGATAATTTGTCTCCAATGGACTTAAATGCATATCATCGCCACATGAGACAATTTGATCATCAGTAGGGATAATCCAAGCATCCAGAGAACTCGAGATCATATTGAATGAATGAACATTCAGAGGTGGGAGATAAAGGGTACCCATTAAAGCAGAGTCTTTGAAGAGACCTGCTCCGACACTCTCATAAGGAATCTTAGTATTGCCCATGTAAGGAACGTTACCATTGGATGAACCTGAAGAAAAGAAAGACAATTGATCAACCGTGACAATTTTTCCTTCATGATGAAAACGAGGTACGTAGAAAAAAGAAGACATGACACAAAACATGGCGCGAGTCGAGCTTTGCCTGAGATGAAGGTTGTAGTTGAGATTGGCATCTACAACTTCTATTTCTAATTCAATACTCTCTCCTTCTAATGGAATTAACAAGTTCGTGAAAATACCATATGGTCGTGAACCTCTACCATCAAAGGCTTCCAAGGTGTTCAGAGATTGGTTAGGAGAAGGAAAGCCAATGGATTTCCAACATGAAACTGACATGATGGAGGTAGAGGCACCTTCATCAATAACCATTCAACAGATTGTCTTTCCTTTGATAAGGACCTATATCAGAAATGCAATCTGATGAGGAAGATAAGGTACGTGATTCTCTAGATTGAAAGTAATCATACTCGAATCAAAAGGATCAATAGCCTAAGAAAAATCCTCAACAATATTGTAATGTTGCGTAGCTCTAGCATTCAGATTAAAAGATGACTTCCAAAGAACACCTTTGGGAGGTGGACGTATGGCGGACTCACTGTTAGGGCACTCGATATGGAGAGGACCATAATTGGATGGAATAGAAGTAGAAGGAACATCGGTAGCTTCTTTCTACATTATCTTCTTAGACGTGGCTTGATAGTCCTTAGTTCAAGTAGCGATCGAGATTGGTGATGAACCTTGCATCATGAATACTTGGGAACCTGAGGAAGAAGAAGACTGAGGTTGGTCTACCAATTGGGTCTGCTATGATGGAAAGGGTTCTTTTAAGATAACCAGAGTCCCTTTCAGCAAGCAACTAACTTCATATCATTGGGGACAATCCTTAGTGTAATGATCCTCCTCATAGATGAGGGAAGGATATTTCGGCTTTCTTCGAGAAGCATCATCAACAGACGATTGAGGAGGGTCCTGTTTTGGGGAATTGGCTTTGGCCTTACATTTTCCATTATTTTTACCTTTAGAGGTCTCATCTATTGCGGTAGAGTGGACAGCATGTACCTCAGAGGTTTTACGAGGACTGGATGAATTCTTGGAGGGATTATTGGAACCAACGTTCAAGAGACATTTCTGCTTCGAATAAGCTTTCGCAGGAGTCTGAGACACGGAACCAATCACACCGCCAACAAGTGGTGTATCTAGAGACTTCAATGCTCTCAGATTCAATGATGGTCTTGTAGCATTGGGTAACATCTCATACAAAGTGCCATATTTCTAATAGACCAAGTCTAAATACTAGGCACAGGTGATAGCTTGCTCTTCAATAACACATCCACCCATGGCTATGTCCTTAGCGATTTTTCTGACGAATTATTTTGTGAACCATTATGTCAACAACTCATTAGAAATCTCAAGGTTGATGAGGTGATGTCGATGTCTCCATTCATGGATATGATCAGAAATGTGGGTCACAGTGTCTTGCTTAAGTGACGTAAGCAAATTAGTGTCGGTTTCATAGCGAACTAACAGTTGGAAATGACTAAGGAAAGCCATAGCGAGAGAGTTGAAGTCACCATAGGTACCTTGAGGCAATTCGATGTACCATTTAGTGGCAACACCTGTGATATTTCATTGAAAGAGTCAAAGATAGATAGAATCATTGACATACGGATTGGAGGAGCACCAGAGGTGGTATGTCATCATGTGGGCTTGTGGATCCTCCTTCGCTTTTCCCTCGAATTTGCGAAATCACTTGGAATGCTCATCAAAATTGGAGGCCAGTAAGAAAAATGAAGAATGGGATCATTCATGAGTCTCGAAACGTCAAGCAGCTCCAACATAGCCAAAAAAGGCAATTGCGTGTTAAATGGCATATAGGGCCTTTAAGGAGACCCAAACTGCGGAGTCCATCCTTGTTGGTAAGCATTATTCCACCACAGTGGAGGATTTTGTCCATATGGAATTTGGTTTTGTCCCCACTGAAGGTTACCTTGCCCGTAAGGAGGATTAAGTCCTAGGTAGGTTTGATACTGCCCTGTCATAGGTTGCTGATGAGCATTGTAAGCGGCATACGGTTAAAAGGTTGCTGAACATGTTGACCCTGGACATAAGGAGATTGACCCTGGTGATGCAGGGGTTGACCTTGACCTTGCAAACGTTGACCTTGACCTTGTTGATATGCATATAAGGCTTGTTGTTGCCAAGGTTGACCTTGTTGCTGCAGAGGCTAACTTTGCTGCTGTAAAGGTTGACCTTGCTGCTGCAAATATTGGCCTTGCAAGGACAAAGGTTGGGAGGGCGGCTACACAAACTAAGTTTGCGGTTGCAAAGGTGCTGTGAATGTTGCAAAGGTTTCCCTTGTGGTTGTAATAGTTTTCCTTGCTATTGCAATGCTTACCCTTACTGCTGCAAAGATTTCCCTTGCTGTTGCAAAGATTTCCGTTGTTGCTGCAAAGGTTGCACTTGTTGCCACAAAGGTTGTCCTTGTTGTTGCAAGGGTAGTTGGATAGCTCCTAGGGTTATACTTTGAGGGAATTGACAGTTCCCGAATTGGATCTAGCCATATCCACCAGGCATAGTGGATTGACCAGGCTGAACATAATGTATAGCTTGAGGAATGTAAGGTGGGTTAATGAAGGCTTGTGAACCATATGGGACATAAGCTGGATGAAATGGGACCTGAGCCATATATGGCTGCTGGTATGGGACGTTACAAGACCTAGATGGACCAACAGAGTTAGGAATGGCATCATAAAAAGGTTGATTCATTCCAACCATGTGAGTTTGTAATCCACTTACATTGGTTTCACCTGACATGAGAGGAATATTTGGATCTTGCCCCCCATGTGGTGGCACAGTCTATCAACTCATTGGAGGGATACAAGAACTTACCAAGACCTAACCTGAGATAGTCGGTTCAACTAGAAGGGTCAGTCAAAATGATGAAACAGGTTGAGATGGAATGGTAGGTTGAACTAAAGTGACTACAGTTTGTACAATCAGTCGAATGGTTGTGTTCTGAACAAACGGACCTGATGTAGGCATAGCATTAGAAGAGTAGATGGGGTTCTGATACAATGATGAGGCACTAGGAGTGCCCGAAACCAATTGAGCTAAAGAGGTATAACCACGTGGCAACATGGGTTCACTAACCTCATAAAAGCTGAGAAACGGGACTCTTATTGTATAAGGAAAGCCTTATGGAGGGAATTCATATCCCTGCTCATCATCTATGTGAGGAGTATGGGTAGAGGAAACTTTCGACTGACCCAGAGAGGAGATTGGGATCTCGCCTTCTGACTCCATAGATGGAAACAACTGGAAACGAGGAACTAGAGATGTACGAGGAGATAACTCCAAAGGAATACCAGGATGATCATACAAACTGTAAGGGCACTGAGGAGATATCACAAAAGGATTGAACAATGGGTTCAGTGGATATACAACCAATCTCTACAGACTTTCAGTAGTCTGTGGACTCTCGGTAGTATGAATAGGATTATCAGAGGAATCTGGATTAGATTCGTGAGGTGACCAAGAATTTGATGGAGGCGGATGAGAAGAAAAAGGTTGGATACTTAGAACAATTCCAAGTTCAACACCTTGATCCTCAAGCAACTAAGGAAGCTCTAGATGAACTCCTTGGGAGGACCCTTCAGTATTAGACAACAAAGGGGAACTATGAGATGGACTCAATGGTTCAACCACAATGGCTTACCCTCAACAACAAAAATGGAAAGGAAAAAATTTCATTTAGGGGTTTAACAATCTTGAAATTAACAAGAAATTACTCAATTTGGTATAAGAAGCAATTTCTTGGGATCATGGTTACCATGGGCAATTATATTTTAGAAAAAAAAAACATTGCATTTCATCTTTTAAGAGTTGAGGAAAGGGTGAAAAGCTGACTCTAGTTACTTTCAATAGTTTTTCAAGCTTGAAAGGACAAGTTTCTCAATGATATTTTCAAATTTAAAGAGTCAGAAAACATAAAATGATTGCGCAGGTGAATCTAGGTAAAAGGAGTACCAAGTAACCGTGAATTGCAATATACACCTTAGCCAATAATTTGACCAAGGACTTGACATATGTGCAGGAAATCTCCTCGAATGTTGTGTTCGGTGTATCATGTTTATAGGGTGGCAAACTTAGCTTCCTACGGATAGAGGATTGCAACCTCGAGGGGTGTTCCTTTATATGCATGATGGTACGAGGAGCACAAGTCCATGCTAGTGTTGTCTAATGCCAAAGCGAATGACATTTGCTAAGTTTTTAAGATGCCGAAACATGTCTCTAACCTAGACCACTAGACATGATCGTTAATTTTTCAAATTCTCCTTAGGTTAATTGATAGATTTTAAAGTTGATCTTGTACTTATGTCTCAATTTCAAGGCCTTAACGATGTTACCTATTCCTAAAATGAAAAGTAGATGATGAAATTCAATCCTTTAATTTGATGAAAGCTAACTAGGTATAGAATTAGATCACTCAAATCATGCATCAAACCAAATGCAAAAATACATCCATGACAATATTCAAATGCGAAATGAAAAATATGAAATCTAATCTTTCATATGATAAGAAAATGCAATGCCAAAAACAATCTTAAAGTAAAATTTCTTTAAGATATAATGATAATTTTTTGTCTTTTTCAAAATGAAAGTAATTTAATCTAGTACAAAGTAAAAGAGGATGAAAGCAAGCCAAGAAGTATGAAAATCTCTTTCACATCAATGATTTGAATGCAACTCAAAAAGCTTTGAATAGTATGAAAAGAATAACACTTTAACTTTCACTTCGAAACAAAAAAAGTTCAAATAAAACACTTCTTTTTTTATTCTGTTGACGTGTTGGACCTTCCAACATGTCAAGGGGATCTCCCCAGTAAGAAGTCCCAACTAGACCTCAGATCGTTTGGTGTAGGAGTCCTAGCAGTGGGTCGTAAGGTAATGCCTTGACTGGGATGTCACATAGAGGCATGTAAGATAACTCTGTCAGTAGCAAGGGTGTGACTGATGCAGTGAGTGAAGGAAGGTGTATGAAAGGTTCTAACACATTAGGGGGAGATGAGGGTGAAGATGAGTTCTAGGTTGAAAGGGATTAGTCCCAACTCGATGAGTAACACACAACACAAAAGGACTTGCACTGCTTCCGGTGGAGCAGTCCACTTGGATGAGGCAGTCACATCATACAAGGTAAGATAACACGTACAGCACTCATGGATCAATATAAACGAGTGCAACAGTTGTTATAGCAAGGTTCATGTGAAAGGTCTGTCTGGTGTCTGGAAGAGCATTCGACACGGACGGGACAACATTAACAACATATACAACACATTATCAACAAGATTCATATAATTGCATACAAATCATTTCATACACAAATACAAAAGTTAAACAACATATATCATTAAGGCAACCCGAGTATTCCAACTAAAATAACAACATATGCATGAAAATGTGTTGGCTCTTATTATATAAAAAGTGTAACTTCCAATCATACAATACATCCATGTAAACCTGCTAGCCCCATCAGTGGAACGTTACAGCCACATCTGCCTGCTCCTCCAAAGAGATGAACTAGCTTTGTGTAGTGGAGAAGCCAAGGCGCGTTACAATACTGTCCAAGATCTTTCCAAGATAGTCTTATCAGAAGCTTGGCTAACCAAAACCCTGTACAATGAGTTATGAGGGACTATTTATAGCAAAGGTTGGGGTGACCCTTGACATTCCCTTTTGTGACAATTCAAATAAACTCATGACTCTTCACCCACTCTATGACTGTTACATCCAACCGTTGACACTTGACTTACACATGACATGAATCAACGTTACAATGCACATGTACTCATGTGAGACAACATGGCTTAAACAAGCCTTGCAAGACATCACTGACACTCAGTCCACTGTGATGAGACCAAATCTTTGAAATGATTGTGATGGTGAAGGTGGTGAGCTGATGCCAAGCTTGGTTGTCCGTGATGGTGTGCATGCACCTCATGGTGACATCTTGCTGAAGTGGACTCTTGCTTCCATTGCAACCGGTGCATTGGTTCGACCCCTTCACCCAACTCATTTGCTAAAATGTTCATGGTCTTCTTAGGTACGGTTAAACCAGCAACATACTGATGCATAGTGTCCATGCTGATCTTCAAGTGTGTGCTAGTGGTCATGCACATCAACTTGCTGAAGTACATGTTCATCCTCAGTTGGACTTGCTTCTTGTCTTCCCCTTGGTGAGTGTGTTGAATGGGTCGGATTGCATGCGTGCACTCAATGACAAGAATGCTACTGAATCCCTTGCATCTGATCAACTACATTGCTCACCATGTCTTCTCTGTGTCATTTGTTGGGATGCATCCTTATCTTCTACGGGCACAGTTTCATTCGTGAGTGCATGTTGCGCCCGCTATTGTTCCTGTTCCTACTGCAACTCATTCGTCTGTCCATGCAGCTTCATGTTCTACCTGAGTTGCTGCTTCAACACATGTGACTCATTCTTTGTTCCATCTTCTGCCTTCACGCGATCTTCATGTCGCTCCGTCACTTTATAGCTGTAGTCTCCAAAGTTTCTTTCATCATCAATGGACCTTCTTGCGCTTGCAACCCTTTTCCACCTCCATGTTGTCAACAACCCTCCTCTTACATTCATTGCATTTGGTATGTTGTCTTCAGCTGTTGTGCATGATTATGCTTGCTGTGATGTTGTTGTTGTCATATCTTGATGTCCTTGTCTACGAACAACTTGATGTCTTTGTGGGTAGGCATGTCCATGGACACTTGATCAACTGCATCCCCAAGTGTGCTATGAACGGTGTTTTCATCTCTGCTCTCATAGAAACCATTATATATGTACTACTGAGAGCCAGATGAACACCAAGGATAACTGGAGACATTGCAACACTCATGGCAAGAAATCTGTCCGTTGAAAACCAAAATGAACATGAGAATTGACTTGCAACATACCTGGGTGCATGATCATGAAGGTTGCGCAATTTCAACCGAGAGGTTGGGAGACTGACTGCCAAGACTGCACAAGGCACAATCTGGGTTGTTGGGAGACTGGCTAACTTCTAGAACTGCGCAATGCATAGTCCAGTCTGGCTATTGACTATTGGGATTACACAATGTGCAATTCGAGCTTGGAAGGATTGTAGGCCTAGGGATAGATTTGCACAATTTCTTGGGCCAAGTAGCCACTGCTCTCTAGAAATGTGAAAAATAGTCCTATAGGCCAGTGCTAGCTAGGAATGTGCAAATCTGGAGAGGAAGGTGAGCCTTCCTTCCACATATTGTGCGCTGCAGCCTTGGCGAAAGCAGAGTTCGGGTCAAGGTTGGCCCGACTCACCGACGGGCAACTAAAAGCAACTAAGGCAGTAAATGCATGGTGACACTAAGTGATAGAAGAAGTGATCGATAGTGAATGCAAAACATGAATGAACAATTCAACAAATATATCAACATGCATGTGCGTGAGGCAGTTCACTGGTTGGGTGAATGTGCATGCAAAACAGTTTCATGCATGTGAAAACAGTGAAATAGAAACGAAAACTGAAACAGAGCTAGGACAAGCTAGCATACATGTAAATGATAGCAAGCATTCAAAGAAATCAAGCATACAATACTCCCACAAGTGAAAACAAAAAAAGCGATAGAAATGCAGCACAAGGCATGAGAGGGCATCTTACCCCAAAACAAATGAGTTGAATGTGCCAACTGCTCCTAGATGTGATGTGGGATGTCAGATATACAAGGTTGATGTGAGTAATGAGCTTTGTAGTGTCTGGTTGATGAGTTTTGATAACATCGAGGTTGTGACACGCATGCCACAAATCTAGGGGAAGCGAAACTTGGTGGGAGGTTTTTGAATTGATCCCTACCTGTAACCTAAAACTACTAAACATAGATCCCTAAAATAAGGGATGCCTTTGCATGCTTCCTTGGGAGAAGCAGCCCATGCATGCAAGTCTATTTTACTCGGTCCCAGAGGGAACCGGTCAACTCAGCTGCAGATGCAAGAGATTGTTCGACTGCTTGAAATGCGCATTTTTGGCTGGGAGTTGGGCTGACTACCCACGAGATTTACACAATTTCTAGGTAGAGCAGCTGGCTGCTACCTAGATTTGCACAAATTTTGGGCTAAGCAGCCCTGCTAGCAAAAATTGCGCAATTCTTGCTGGGAGTTTTGATTGGCAAGATTGCGCAATCCTGGAGCCCAATAGACTACCCCTCAGGATTGCACAATTTTTGGAGGGAAGGTTGGTTTCCCTCCATTAATGCACAATTTTTTTGGGGAAGCTGCTCAGCCTACAGCTGGACCAAGTCCGAGTGAACAACCTGTGAGGAGAATGGATCAAGCTGTGATTGATAGGCTGCCTTTGTGCAAGAAAGACACTTATGCTTGTGAACTTGATGAGGAAAGTTGTTGTGAAGGCTGGAAAGGAGGCTCCAAAACAAATCTAAGGAAAAATTTTTGAGGGTGGTTGTAACAACTACAACACTTGGCGACACACTGGTATAACTCCAACTCTCTGAATGGACCTTGTTTGTGAAAAGCAAGTCTAACACCTCCGGAAGTATTGTTCAGTTCTCGCTACTCTTGGTTTCCACAATAGCTTGATTGTAATATGTAGCATCTTCCAATCTCTTGGTTGATTGAAACACATTCCAAGCCAAGGAGACATATTTGTTTCAATTTGGGTCAAGGGGTATATTGATGTACATGCAGAATAGTCGTCAGAGTCTTAGCTTCATCTCTGGTATTGCTCCACTGCCAATAGGCCTTGATAGTACCCCGGTAGAGTCACATAGGAACACAAGCATGGCTCAACTACCAGCGAGCCTGGTCAATACCCCGACAGAGTTACTTGCATCACCTCCCTACGCAGGAACCCTTTCTCTTCTTTCACCTTATTCATTTTCATTTTTTCAAAAAATTTCACTTTTTGATTTTTTTTATTTTCGTAACCATGCATAGCACTTATTCATTTCAGAGGTGGAAGAGGGATCCCAACTTATTGAGAGAAGAAGAGGTTGTTCCAATAGAGAAGTAGTTTATTGTATCTTTGATGTGCCTATTAAGGTTTCCTCCTCACCTTACTCTACTTGACTGAGCTGACAAGGGTTAACGCAAAACCAACTGACTAGAGAAGGTGACACTAGTTAGTGCGCACTGTTGTGTTTTTACCAAGGTTCAATTCAAACATTACATATTTTCCATCGACATATCATGGTCTGAAAGTAACAAGTTCTTCATACAGAGGCAGGATGACGAATAACCAAGTAGTGATAGCATCACAAGGCCTCTTGTACTTTAATCAGCTTGCTTCAAGAGTCATACATGGTTTCATGCAAAACTATCATATGAAATGAAACAAGCGAACTAACAAACAACACGACAAAGTAAGAGCAGAAGAAAATTCGAAAGCAAAAAAGGTAAGCAAACAAGCACGAAGGCAAACAAACAAACAAATGAAGCAAGTGAGCAAACAAGCATGCAAGAAAAATGGCTGAAATCAAACACTACTCCTACTCCTAAGCTAACAATGCATGGGTCATCCCACGTGAAGTGATACTTCCAATGTAGCCATCGACGCATTGGTTGACCAATGTGGGTGAAGGCATGGTTTGCGAACAAGATAGTTGTGTGAACCAACAAACAAGAAAGATGTAACAATGAAGAAAAACACACTCTGAGCTTTCAAGTGACCATAGAACACATATGAGTGAAATTTTATGATATGCATTCTGTGGTGCTGCCATGATGTTGTGCTACACCGCATGCAGATGTTGAGTGTATTCATTCTCTTGACTTTGACATGTAAGCAAACATGAGAAAGGTAGACCACTTGTGATGTGCATGTGTGCTTGCTATGTAATATTCCTCTAATGCATGAGCGATGGGATCGTATAGTTCGGGTGGAGGAAGTGAAATCTGGGTGTTTGGTTGATCTTCAATGCAAAGGAGAGAGAGATGAGGAGCCTTGAGTGTTTCAACAATTTCATGAACGAAAGAAAAACCAACCTCAGGAAAGCGAGGGCCTGCGCATGATCATGATCTCCCACATCACTCTGTGGTGGTGGAATTGTTGGATGAGGTGAAGGCGGACAGTCACTTGAGACAGTGACTGTGCCTGCCTATGATTGCGCAAGTCCATCACAGAAGTGTGCTGAGTGGGGTTTGGATATGTGAAGAAGATACTCAAATCTTCCATCAAGAAATTCCCAATTGATATCATCTTTTGGGAATCAATATGCAAGATTACAAAAGTGTGTGTGAAACTATTCAACGGATTCATTGGGTGCTTTTTGTAATTTTAGAATTTCTTTGTTGAGAGCTTTACAGTCATAGTGATTGAAAGCACGGTGAATCTCTTTGACTAGATGGGCAAGAGAATGAATGAATTTTTCGGGCAGCATGGCACACTAGTGCATTGGGTGCCCTCGAAGTGTGTAGATGAAAAGTGCGTAGCTCATGTATTCTTGAAAGAATCCATGTCTTTCACATGAGACTACAATGCCAATTGCATGCCTTACCAAGGCTATGTAGCCTCCACCATCAAATGTTCTATGAGACAAGTTATCCGAGAGCTGTTTGGAGATGATGAAATCGTTTCCATAAGACATACATTCCAGAAAGGAAGCTCGGTCATGAACCATGATAAATGTGTAGAAATTCAAAAAAAATGTGAGGGCTCAGCTTGTCATACGACCCTCCTTCTAGTGCCAAAATGTTGACGGTGCTGGACCTATCAACATGTTAATGGGATCTCCTTGATAAGAAGTCCAAATTAGACCTCAAACCTTTTGGTGTAGGAGTCCCAACAATGGGTCGTAAGGTAATGCCTTGACCGCGATGTCACATAGAGGCAAGTAAGATAACTCTATCAGTAGCAAGGGTGTGACTGATGCAGTGAGTCAAGGAAGGTGTATGAAAGGTTCTAAGACATAAGGGGGAGATGAGGGTGAAGATGAGTTCCAGGTTGAAAGGGATCAGTCCCAACTCAGCTAGGAACACACAACACAAAAGGACATGCACAACTTCTGGTAGAGTAGTCCATTCGGATGCGGAAGTCACATCATATAAGGTAAGATAACACGTACAACAGTCACGGATCAGTCTGAATGAGTGAAATGGTTGTTATAGCAAGTTTCATGTGAAAGGTTTGTCTGGTGTCTGGCAGAGAAGTCGACATGGACGGAACAAAATTAACAACATATACAACACATTATCAACAAGATTCATATAATTGCATACAAATCAGTTCATACACAAATACATCAGTTTAAAAACATATATCATTAAGGCGAACGAGCAGTCCAAATACAATAACAACATATGCATGAAAATGTGCTTGCTCTTATTATATAAAAAGTGTAAGTTCCAATCATACAATAAATCCATGTAAACCTGTTAGACCGATCAGTGGAACATTGTAGCCACATCCATCTCCTCCTACAAAGAGATGAACTAGCTTCGTGTGGTGCAAAAACCAAGGTGCATTGCAATATTGTCCAAGCTCTTTCCAAGATAGTCTTATCAGAAGCTTGGCTAACCAAAAGCCTGTACATTGAGTTATGAGGGACTATTTATAGCAAAGGGTGGGGTGACCCTTGACATTCCCCTTTATGACAATTCAACTACCCTCATGACTCTTCACCTACTCTATGACTGTTACATCCAACCATTGACACTTGAATTACACTTGACATGACTCAACATTATAATGCACATGTACTAATGTGATACAACATGGATTGAGCAAGAATTGGAAGACATCACTGACAATCGGTCTACTGTGATGAGACCAACTCTTTGGCATGCTTGTGATGGTGAAGGTGGTGAGATGATGCCAAGCTTGGTGGTCCGTGATGGTGTCCACGCACCTCATGGTGACATCTTGCTAGTGCAGACTCTTGCCTCCATTACAATCAGTGCATTGGTTTGGCCCCTTCATCCAACTTGTCTGCTAGCATGCGCATGGTCTTCTTGGGCATGATTGGATTGGAAATACATTGATGCATACTGTGTGTGCTGATCTTCAAGTGTGTGTTTTGGTCATGGGCATCAACTTCCCGAAGTACATGTTCAACCCCAATTGGACTTACTTCTTGTCTTCGCCTTGGTGAGTGTGTTGAATGGGTTGGATTGCATGGGTGCACTCAATGACATGCATGCTACTAATTCCTTGCATGAAATCGACAACACTGCTCACCATGTCTGCTCTGTGTCAGCAGTTGGGATGGATCCTTAACTTGTACAGGTATAGTTTCATCCGTGAGTGCATATTGTGCCTATTATTGTTCCTGTTGCTACTACAACTCATTTGTATGTCTGTGCGGCTTCATTTTCTTCCTGAGTTGCTGCTTCAGCACATGAAACTTCTTCTTTGTTCCATATTCTACCTTCGCACAAACTTCATGTCACATTGTCACTTCATAGCTGGAGTCTCCAAAGTTTCTTTCATCATCAATGGACCTACTTGAGCTTGCAACCTTGTTCCACCTCCCTGTTGTCAACAACCCTCCTCTTTCATTCGTTGCATTTGGTATGTTGTCTTCAGCTGTTGTTCATCATGTTGCTCACTGTGATGCTGCTACTTTCATATCTTGATGTCCTTGTCTACAAACAACTTGATGTCTTCATGGGTAAGAAAGTCCATGGACACTTGATCGACTACATCCCCAAGTGTGCTCTGAATGGTATCTTTGTCTCTACTCTCCTAGAAACCATTGTACCTGTACTGCTGAGAGGCAGATGAACACCTGGGATACCTAGAGACATGGAAACACTCATGGAAAGCAATCTGTTAGTCGAAAACCAAAATGAACTTGATAACTGACTTGCAACATACCTGGGTGCATGATCATGAAGGTTGCGCAATTTCGGTCGGGAGGTCAGGAGTGTTGGAAATAATACTAAGAGGGGGGTGAATCAGTATTATCAAATTCTTTTCACTATACCTTCCAGATTTATGATTTAATTTATTCTTCAGATGTTGACCATTAATTTGTATGTCAGTACCATATAATAATGAACAAGAACAAGAAAAATAGATAGTCACACCAAAGAACACTAGATATAAGGTGGAAATCCAATGTGGGTGAAAACCACATGTTCTAATATGTCTCTATCTTCTTTCAATTAGAAACTTCTTTTTACAATGATTCTATACTGGTGCAGTCCTTTACCAGTACACAGGCTGGAACTTGCAGAGAGCTACAACCCTCTCTCGTTTTCTAGACTCTCCTGGAAGGGAACTACAACTCTCTCTCTCTTGTACTAGCTGAGCTACTAGTACGTAGGTGTTTACCTACTGAAGGCTTCAACCTTCTCTTTTCATCCAGGGACCACGTTTCATAAATTTTCAAACTGGATCCAAGAATCTCAATCAAACATCAAAAAGATCTGCAATCAACCAACTTCCTTGTGCAGATATTGAATCAATAACTTCTCAGAACATAGCACCAGTAATCAGACACCAATCAGAACCCTGAACACAATAGTGATAGATAGAAGTAGCTAAAACAAATTTCAAGAGAAAAGTCCGCAACTTCCCCAATATAAACCTACAGATATCTACACTTAGTCTATGTCTAGCCTGAGGACATCCGCACTAGCACCTGTCACTGAACAACGCACCTCCGCACCTGCACTTGTCGCTGGACTACGCACCTCCCCACCTGCAACTGTCGCTGAGCTGCGTACCACCGCAAATGCACCTGTGTCTGAGTTGCGGTCCTCCACACCTGCACCTATATCTAAACTGCGTACCTCCACACCTGCACTGTGGATCACCTGCAAACCTCCGAATAGAGCCAAATTATCAGTCCTCCAATATGCCACAGACTGTCAGATCCACAGATTTGATCACGTGCCAGAGAGATCACGACCCCTCAATTGATCTGTCTTCTCATGCTCAGGTTCAACTATAACTCACCAACCGATTACAAGTATTTCAGATCTCGTTCATCTTAAGATATTCAACACATGAGTGTCTAGCCGAATGATCTCCTTTCCTTTTTATAAGCATGTCCTCATTCAAACCATGGATCAAAACCATAGAAAGCCAATACAAGGGACCCAAAACCGGGGTTCAATATTTTAGATGCAATACCACGGACCAAAACCATAGGATCAAAAACGTCGGACTAAATAGCATGGATCAATCATAAATATTCCCACGTCCGTGCACTTCTCTGCATGGAAGTGAGTGAAATTGACGTCCGCACCTTTTGTTCGGATAACCTGCGGGTATGTCCTCACTTCTTGTTCGGGGAACCTGCGGGCCCGCAGCTTTTGTTAGGCACCTACGGGTATCTCATTTTCTATCATTTTGAGAGCCTGAACAGTGATTTGCCACTTGAGTGAGTTGCCATCAAGGACAACACTTATGCCATAGTGCCAAACCTGAGTCATAATGCCAACAGGGAGGCGAACTACCAAGACTGCACAAGGCACAGTCTAGGCTGTTGGGAGACTTGTTGACTACTAGAACTACACAATGCATAGTCCAATCTGGCTGCTAATTGCTAGGATTGTGCAATGCGCAATTCCAGCTGAGAAGGATTGTTGGCCTAAGGAAATATTTGGGAAATTTCTTGGGCTAAGCAGCCATAGTGCTCTAGAAATTCTTAAAATTTTCCTGGAGGCTAGTGCTGGGAAGGAATGCAAAAATCTGGAGAGTAAGGTGAGCTTTCCTTCCCCAAATTGTGCAATGCAACCTTGGTGAACATAGAGTCCGGGCTAAGGTTGGCCCGACTCGTTGATGGGCAACTGAAAGCAAATAAGACAGTAAATGCATGGCGACACTAAGTGATATCAGAAGTGATTGATAGTGCATGTGAAACATGAATGAACGATTCAACAAACATATCAACATGCATGTGGGTGAGGCAGTTGGCCGGTTGGGCAAACGTTCGTGCAAAATAGTTTCATGCATGTGACAACAGTGAGATAGCAACGAAAACTGAAACAAATCTAGGAAAAGCTATTATACATATAAATGATAGCAAGTGTTCAAAGAAATCAAGGAAACAATACTCCCATAAGTGAAAACACAAAAAGTGACAGAAATGCAGCAAACAGCATGGGAGGCGAGCTTACCCCAAAAAAGTTGAGCTGAATGTGTCGACTGATCCTATATGCGATGTGAGATGTCAAAGATGCAAGGTTGATGTGAGGAATGAGCTCTGCAGTGTCCGGTTGATGATTTTTGATAACATCAAGGTTGTGATGTGCATGCCACAATTCTAGGGGAAGCGACACTTGGTGGGAGGTTTCTTAATTGATCCCTGCATGTAACCTCCAAATACTAAACATAGATCCTTGAAACAAGGGATGCCTTTGCATGCTGCCTTGGGAAAGGTAGCCCATGCATGCAAGTTTGTTTTTCTCAGTTTCAGAGGGAACCAGTTAACTCAGCTGCACATGTAAGAGGTTGCTCCACTCCTTGAATGAAATGTGTAGGTTTTAACCCCGTATAGAAATTACCTGCATACGAATTCTAAAACACAAAAAATAAACAATGCGAGAGCATAACACATAAAACACATATACAGCTTGATTTTTCATTATGTTGCTTTCAATGTTACAATACATATTTATACATGCCGAAGCATCCAATACCATGGACTGAAAAACATCACATCTAAAACCATGGACTGAAAACCATTGTGTCCAAAAACATGTGCGAAAATCATGCACAAAACCATAGGTGGGTCTGCCCAACCTAACATAGGTTCCAAAACCAAAATTTTCCAAGGTGCTACCCCAGACCCCATAGAGTGGGGTTACCTGCACCCCTCAAACCCCCTTGCGACCCCCCCACTACGCAATCGGTGCAATGAAGGGTGGGCTCTGACCCCCCCCCCCCCCCTCTAACCCCCCCCCCCCCTCGGTTAACTACGTGGGCTAGTCGTGGAAAGAATATAACACAACCCAACATTTTCTCACTTCTTGTTTTCTTTCCATAGGGGGCCACAAGAGAGCTTAGTCATTTATCCAGCCCTGCAATGCCCGTTGTTTCTCTACACCAAGAGAACTTGTCAAAGCTCATAGATTTTGTCTATGCATCTGCAGTATTCTTCAAAGTTTCCAACTTTACCAGCAACACCTTTTTGTCTTCTATCATATCCCTCACAAAGTGATACTGAACATCAATGTGCTTTGTCTTTGAATGATATGCAGGGTTCTTTGCCAAGAAAATTGCACTCTGGCTGTCACAGTCTATCCTTATAGCTTCCTGTACTAACCCCATACTTGAACACAATCTCTGCAACCAAACTGCTTCCTTGCTTGCATGAGTGGTTGCCATGTATTCTGCCTCTGTAGTTGATAGTTCCACTACAGATCGTTTCTTACTCCTCCAACTAATTGCACCTCCAAATAGGTTAAACACATACCCACTTGTAGATCTTCTCTAATCCAGATCTCCATCCCAGTTTGCATCAACAAAGCCATGAATATCCAACACTCAATCCAATCTTGGTCTTCCTTGCTAGCACAAACCATAACCACTAGTGCCACGCAAATACCTGCAAACTCGCTTCACTGTTGTCTAATGCTACTTTCCTGGTTTTGACATAAAACTGCTCAAAACTCCCACTGCATGTGCAATGTCTGGTCTAGTATAGACCATTGCATACATCAGGCTACCAACTACACTTACATATGGAACATGGGACATGTCCTCTTCCTCTTCTTGTGTCTTGGGACACTGTTCAGCAGATAACTTTACACCTACAGGAATAGGAACCTTCACCAGTTTACTATCTTGCATATTAAATCTTTGCAATATTGTCTCGACATACTTCCTCTGGTTTAACCAGAGCTTCCTCTTTGCCCGATCTCTTTCAATTTCCATGCCCAAAATATAGTTTGCAGCACCAAGATATTTCATGTCGAATTTTGAGGACAATTGGGTCTTCAAATCCTAGACAATTTCTATGTCATTTCCAACCAGCAACATATCATCCACATACAAGACCAAATAAATAACATAGTCACCAATTAATTTAAAATACACACAATGATCTTCTTTGCTTCTGGTGAAGCCAAGTCCCTGTATAAATGTATCAAAATTTTGATACCACATCCTTGGTGACTATTTTAAACCATATAGATACTTCTTTAACTTGCATACTAGTTCTTTCTTACCCTTCACCATAAAACCTTCAGGTTGCTTCATGTAGATTTTCTTTTCCAGATCCTCGTGAAGAAATGTTGTCTTCACATCCATCTATTCTACCTCAAAATAAAAAGCAGTAGCAACAGAGAAAAGTAATCTAATAGAAGTTAACCTGGCAACAGGAGAAAAAATATCACCAAAATCAATTCCCGACACCTGGGAATAACCTTTTGCTACCAACCGAGATTTGTATTCCTCCACCTTTCCTTCTGCATTTGTCTTCTTCTTGAAAACCTATTTTCTTCCAATGGGTTTCCTTCCAGCCGGAAACTCCACCAGATCCCAAGCCTCATTTATGTGCAAATATGCCATTTCATCAACCATGACCTCTTTCCAGAGTTGTCCATCCTCTGAATCTACTACTTCCTTCACAGTTCTAGGATCATCATCAGTAATAGATAGAGCAAAATTTGAACAGAAAGAAGATGGACAATACCTTTCTGGCTGCCTTCTTTCTCGAACTGATCTTCTCACACCCGGAGTTTGTGGCTATTCATCTTTTGATTCCTCCTCTACTGTAGAGTCCAATTCTTCCTCCTTTAGCTAAAACTCTATCTTCTCACGTTCCTTTGGTTGGACTTCATGTTTAATAACATCTTTCACCTCTCTAAACACCACATATCAGTTGTACACAACCTTCCTTGTTACTGGGTTCCAAAGCTTATAACCCTTTAAACCATCCTTATAGCCAATAAATATGCACTTTTCAGATTTACTATCCAACTTGGTTCTTTTCTCCTTTAGAACATGTACATATGCATCACATCCAAATACCCTCAGATGTGAAAGAGAGGGTTTATTACCCGTCCATACCTCTTGTGGAGTCTTATCCTCCAACGCTAATGAAGGTGATCTATTGACTAGGTAATATGCTATCTCCACCGCCTCTGCCCATAATTCCTATCCTAACCCAACACCACTGAGCATGCTTCTTGCCCTTTCCATCAACGTCTTGTTCATTCTTTCTGCAAATCTATTTTGTTGAGGTGTATATGGAGTAGCCTTTTGCCATTCTATACCACACTTCTTACAAAATTCTTCAAATTCCTTACTGCAAAACTCTCCATCGTTATCTGTCCTCAGCACCTTTATCTTCTTCTATGTTTGGTTTTCCACCAGAGCCTTAAATTCTTTAAACCTGTCAAAGACTTCAAATTTCTTCTTAAGGAAATATATCCATGTATTCCTTGAGAAGTCATCTATAAATGATACGTAGTACACAGACTTACCCAATGATGGAACCTTCACAGGTCCAAACACATCACTTTGCACAAGCTCTAATATTTGTTTCGCCCTCTTACCATTAGAGGGGAAATCCACCCGATTATGCTTCCCATAAACACAATTTTCAAAAAAATCAAAATCCAGAGAGCTATTACTCATACCTTCTACCATAACTTTACCATGAAGTATTCGAAGGCCCTTCTCTCCAATATTTCCAAGCCTCTGATGCCATAGCATGGTCTTCTCTCTACAGACTACTAGATTTTCTGCTCCACTTTCAGGAACCACAGAACTGTTTTACCCATCAACAATCGTGCTACCTTGTAGCTTGTACAGAGTTCCAATCCGAACTCCCCATATCAATATCAGTGCTCCCCGAACCATCTTGCAGGTATCCTTCTCGAACACTATTTTTACACCTGCATCATCCAACTTGCTTACAGAAATCAGATTTCTGGCCAATGCAGGAATATGTAGAACACTCGGAAGTGTTCTAACCCTTCCACTTTGCAACTTCAACTTTACTTTTCTGCGACCAATGATTCTAGCCTTCCTATCATCCCCTAAGAAGACATCACCACCATCATATTTCTCATTCTCGTAGAACCACTCTCTATGGGGAGTGAAGTGAAAGGATGCACCTAAGTCAATCAACCATGCCTCATGATCTACATGTGTACTTGGAGAAGCCAAGTACACATCCCCACCTTCATCTAAGGTGGTTTTCACCTCTGTAGAAGGAACATCATCAGATCCCTTTCCTTTGTCAAGAGATTTAGATTTACAGTCCCTTTTGTAGTGCCCTTCCTCTCTGCATTTCCAGCACACCACCTTTACAAGTTTTCCTGGAGATCTAGATCTCCCACTCGATGACTTATTTTTGTTTATGTTCTGGGACCATCCTCATATAGACAAGGCGTTACCATTCTAGCTCTCTAGATTTTTCCGTCTCATCTCCTCCGTCAGCAAGGATGAGACTATTTCATCAAACTGCAAGGCAGTTGCATTGCTACCTATTGTAATAACCAGACTATCCTATGAATCTAGTAGAGAACACAACAAAATGATGCACTTATCTTCATCTGAAATTTTAGTATCAACAGATGCTAACTGACTTACCACAGTATTAAATGCATTCATATGCTCTGTCACCAAGTCTCAATCTTTCATCCTTAGGTTATATAGCTTTCTCTGTAGGAACAATTTATTCACCAGAGACTTAGATTGGTACAAAGTCCCTAACTTGTCCCACAAAGCCTTCACGGTAGCTTCCCCTGATGCATTCAACAATACTGAATCTAAGACACATAATCGTATTGTGCTCTTTGCCTTCCAATCCAACTTCTTCCATTCTTCATTGGACACTCCCGTTGGTTTAGTACCTGGATCTACCGTGATCCACTGATCTTTATCCACCAACAGATCCTCCATATTGAGTTTCCACAACTCAAAACTCTGACCATTAAATTTCTTGATCTCTATATTTCCACTGCTCACCATCTTCTTTCACCACCAGAATCGATCTCGCAGATCTCCCACTGAATAGGGTCTACCACAGGCCGAAGCGAAACCCCTCAGCAACAAAAGCATCCCCTTGAAGCCAAAACAGCTCTGGTACCAAATGTAGGTTTTAACCCCATACAGAAATTCCCTACATATGAATTCTAAAACACAGAAAATAAACAATGCGAGAGCATAACACATAAAACACATATACACAGATATTTTCCCCTCGATCCCAAAACCGGGTCTACCAGCTTGATTTTTCATTATGTTCCTTTCAATGTTACAATACATATTTATACATTCCGAAGCATCTAATACCATAGACCAAAAATCATCGCGTCCAAAACCATGGACCGAAAACCATCGCCTCCAAAAACATGTGCAAAAATCATGCACAAAACCATAGGTGGGTCCGCCCAACCTAACATAGGTTCCAAAACCAAAATTTTCCAGGGTTTTGCCCTGGACCCAATAGAGTGGGGTTACCTGCACCCCTTAAACCCCCTGCGACCCCCCCACTATGCAATCGATGTAACGAAGTGGGGGATTCGCACCCCCCCTCCCCCTCTACCCCCCTGGTTAACTAGTGGGCTAGTCGTGGAAAGAATATAACACAACCCAACAAAATGCACATTTATGGTTGGGAGTTGGGCTAACTACCTAGGAGATTTGCGAAATTTCTAGGTGGAGAACCTGATTGCTGCCCAGATTTGCACGAATTTTGGGTTGAGCATCCATGTTGGGGAAAATTGCGCAATTCTTGCTTGGAGTATTAACTAGCAGGATTGCGGAATCCTGGAGCCCATCAGGATGCTAGACGAGATTATGCAATTTTTGGAGGGAGGCTAGTTTCCCTCCATAAATGTGAAATTTTCTTAGGGAAGCTACTCAACCTGCAGCTGGACCAAGTTTGGGTGAACAACCTATGAGGGGAATGGATCAAGTTGTGATCGACAAGATGCCTTTGTGAAAGAAAGACACTGAAGCTTGTGAACTTGATGAAGCAAGGCAAGCTGTTGTGAAGGTTGGAAGGGAGGCTCTAAAATGAAGCTAAGGCAAAATTTTAGAGGGTGGTTATAGCTACTACAACAGATTCCAATGAGACAATCAATTTTTAATCTATCATTCGTCAAATTAAGCTTAAGTAACTTTCACAATATACACTAATGAAAACAACTTAAGGCACAATAAGAAAAAAGTGATCTACAGATTATGTCTAAACACACAAAAACTCTCTAACATAGGTAGTTGATCTCTGATTGTTGATGGGAAGACCAACGAGTGGAAGAAGGTTGACCTAGAAGACCCAGAACCCTAAAAGTCTAATTAAAATTCAAGGAAACTCAAGCCAAGTTAAAAGACAATTGCAATAAGACAATGAGAGAGTCAATGAAGAACACATTGGTAAATCACAGGAAGAAGACAACTAGAACTAGAAATAAGAGAGAAAACCCTAAATTTCTTAAATTTCTTCAATCATCACACCTGTCAGGAATAAAGTAGCGATCATCACTACTGTAACTAAAAAACTTGTGATATCATCACAAATGTTAGGGTCAAATCCATGATGGTCAAGTAAAACAAAAAGAAATAAAATATCTTAAAAAACAACTCAAGTTAAAAATATTCAGGCATCTACCAGACAATGATGTTGACTACAAGCAAGCAATGAAGTCTAAAAATCAATGGTTCATCAAACTCGTCAAAAGACAAGGTGAATGAAGGGAAGGAAAGGGTCACAGGCTCCCCAGCGGAGTCACCATTTCATTGACAATGTTAATCCTCTCTGTGGACATAGATGATCCCTTTAGCCCAATGAGTGGGTCTAGCAACTAAAGGGACAATCAACTAGACACCTTCCTAGATTATAATTGAAAAGTGGAACAAGAGAGATAACTTACCTTGCTCTGATGTTATTCTAATTTCCTTTGTTGATATCTTCAAACCGCTTGTGTCACGGACTTGTTCCTGCTTCTTCCAGCACTTATGTAACTTCACAAATGACCAAGTGACAATAAAACATGCCAAAACCAATAGTAAATCCAATAATAACCTACCTATATGATCGAGGAATTCTAAGCCAATACATACATGAACATATATATTTTGGGACGATGAACCAGTAGTTGTATTATTATTTAAAGAATAAAGGGGAAGCTTACAACCATAGCCTTGATGTTCAAAGGCTCTCCTTGAGTGGTAATCCATGTCCAAGCCAAGAAACTCTCCAACATTCCTTCTCCAAGTCTAATGAATAGCCTCTAAGCATAAGCTCAGCATAGGGGTGCAAATGGACATAGATTAACCATTTTGGAATGGTAAAGGGAAAATTTATAGGCTAGGAGAGGGAGTTAGGCCTCCTCCAAATATAGGATTAGGCCCACATCTCAAGGAGGTAACTCATAGGGATGAGACCAAGAGGTCAAATTAGGAGGATTTGACCTCATCAATGTGAAACCACCTCCAGCTCGCCGCTCTGGAAGCTTCTAGATCATGAAGCTTCTCATCATCTTTGGGAAAAATTCCTGTTTGAGACCATCATGGGCATGAGAGGGAATAGAGTGATACCATCGCTGGCTTAATATGTTACAACAAGCGATCATCATGGTTTTGAGCTTCATAAGAGTGATGACTCTCATTTTAGGGTTTCAAGAGCCATTTCTTCAAGGAAAGCTCTAGATATTTTGCAAGCAAAGTTAAAGGAGGGATCTGAGTTGTATACCTGGATGGGTATACTATATGATGATCATGTTTCAGGCACTTCAAGGTATGTCATAGGGAATTGTAGGAGGTGTGACAAAATATTGTTTAACACTTCCTCTTCTCCAATTGTTTCCTTTGCATCTTCCCAACAGTTCTATTTGGAAAAATTTGTCCAATGTGTGACCTTGTTTCCAAAAATAAAGGACCCAGCAAGCCCCGGACACATTCCATTGACTCATCCCTGATTCAATCCTTTGCAAGTGCTATCGGTGTTGTTGATGCTACTAGTGCTCTTCCCTGCATTGTTTCTCCTTGGCTAGTTGCTTCCCCTTAACTAGTTCCTTCAAATGAAGGACCCAACTCAGGGAAGAATTTGATGGTTATGTTGCAAAATTGTGTACACATCAAGAGATGTCTGCCATGTACCTGTGAGGGTGACTGACTAAGGAAGAAACTACAAAATAAGTTTGGTGGTAGGCTATGCTAGGAGTGTCATCAATAGAGTATTCCACTGCGTGTATGTTCCTTCAGTGATATGTTGCGGTGTTTCTAGATCAGCCTGTGTGGGTAGCCGAATATCCTAGAGTATCAGCATGGCCTTGGTCGATTCATCTTTGATGTTTTAGATTTGGGTCTCGAGGTTGTCTATTTTTTCCAGAAGTTCCTTTCGCTGGGTCTTGTCTTGAGTACCCATGGCTTGATTAAATAAGTGATTAGCATGGTGGCATAGAGATTAAACAGGTTTATTTTTTCTTTCCAGATAGCTAGAGTAGTCATGAACTTGTTCCAAAAGGCCTTGAGCTTCTTTCGCATCATTGACGATTGAGAAATTCGTGGTATCCTCTTCTACAAGCTTCTGCTCAATTTCACTTACATACTAGGTGGTAGGATCTAGTAGTGTGATTTGAGTGGCAACAATATTTCTCTTAAGCTCTCAATTGGTCGATACAAGGTCTATGCAAGTTGCTTTGATGTGATCACAACATTCAATAAGGGTACAAGAAGAGAAATATTTCAGTGCATCTGTCACCATATCGGTGATAGAGAGCCATAGTATCTCAAATTTTTTAGTAATCTGGTCAAGTTGACCCTAGGGTTTCTGATTCTACTGTAGGAGATGGTTAGATTTTGCTGCAAAGGCCAAGATCTGTTTCTTGTGCTCAGTAGTCAAGACATTGTGCAACGCCTCTTCTTTGCATGTAGCCAATTGAATGCATGAATAATTGGTTGAGGACCATCCTTATAGGTCATCAGGGTTCATTGAGAAAGGTTAAGGAAACCAACTCTAGAATGGTTGTCCACTGGAAATGGATTTCTCAGAGTGGCCCTATGGAGATGCTTCTCTCTATGAGGTTTCAACTATGTGTCAATCAATGTGAACCGTGGGGGAGAGGGTAGTGATGACATGAGGGGATTCACGGGAAAGGGTATTTTGTAGAATGTGGTGGGGTTATGTTGAAGCCCCGAAAATTGGGTCGACAACAAGGGGGATACCCACCCGGTCCGGACCTTGGTTGGCAGCTCCTTATCCGTTTGGTATAGTGGGTCCGACTGGGGATAATGGGACCAGTTTCCCAATCTAAGGGGTGTGTGTGTGTGTAGAGTTGGATGATGCTGATCTAGGAGTATTTTAAGCTAATTTAATTCAAACTTCTAAACTAACTCTATGCTATTGTAATCTGACAAGAAACAACACATCTAATCTATGCTATCCCGGGGTGTATTTCTTCTATTATGCGATCTAAAGAGATTTCGAACAATAACTGGTAATAAAGATCATTTAGCTATCATAAGAATAGAAATCAATTAAGATAAACCATTCTGCATAAAAAGTTAAGCGAAACAGTTGTGAATAGCATATTGCATAATAAGTTATTCATATTTCAAGCACAAATAAATGACTCCACCGTACAGAAGTTCCAAATGGTAACCCACACATTCATACATTAACATATAAACAACTAAAACTGCATATCACTCTAAGAATATAAGTAGAAATTGGTCAAGAGATAAAAGTACCATTTATGACTGGTTCCACTCATAAGCTTCAAGCAATAACGATTTATCTCTACTTGTTCTAACATCTACTAAGAGTACAAAAGTGCAACATCAGTAGCAGACATTAAAATGCAAACATTGATAAATCTCGATCCATCCATTCATCAAAAACCCCCTCCGAGGGTGCAAAAGTGCATGTTCTGAGGACAAGTTTTTTGACAAATTTCCGGACCCTTCTCCAAATGCCTGAGAAGGGTTTAAATACTACTAACTAATTAATCTTAATTACATAAATTTAGGACACGGTTTCAAATGACCGCCCTTCTACTAAAGCAAATTTATTTCTAAAAATTGAATCTAATTTCTAACCATTTCTGTATTTGCTCCTTAGTGCTGTAAGCAATGCAACATTCGCCTGGGAAGAGTCGGCTGGTTGTCTTCTCCTTTCGTTTGAGCTATGAAAATAGAAATAAAAAGAGCTGGCACCGTTTTCTGACAAACTAGAAGATATTTTCGAAAATCTTCCTCTGGCTTGGTGTATTCACTGTGTGTATACTTGGTATAACCCAAATTTCTTTCAAACTGATTGTGCTGTTGCTATTTCGTTTTCCGGCCGTGCGAATGACTGAATAAGTTAGGGACTTTGCTGTCTGAACAATTTTCTGTATTGAAAATTGCTTCCGTTCTTTGTTCCAGGCTTTTCTGGAGCGTTTTCCCTCTTTAGCGTTTTTCTTTTTGCTTTACCCAGTCTAAGCCTCAGGATCTTTTGTAAACATGCTTCTTTTGTGCGTCTTTGACTCTCAGTCTTGGATAGTCTATTTCCATCAGTATCTGTTGAGTGATACTCTGGAATCCGCGGTCCTGCTGCATGCGGCATCCATTTGCGAAGGCATCTCTTCTCTGTTCTCCGAGTATTGACGCTTTCCCCTTTTCCTTAGATGTTTCCTGCACACTGATTTATATTAGTTGCTGCCTTACAATTTACGCAAAGGAAAAGAGTAATGACGAAAAGATTGACATGAAAGCTTTAAGTTCTAATGAATGCATAATCATGACACTCATAATGACTTGACTCTTCAAAAAACACAACACAATCCTTCTTGGATACTTTGGCGTACAATCATTAATTTCTTTTAAGGTGCGTGCCCAATTTTAGTCTATAGACAGCTTTCCTTGAACACTATGTCGAGGAAATTTTGCGATGAGTGATTTCTGCGACTCGTATCGCGGTATCGAGGATTGCGATGTCAAGATGTGTCATCACAGGAATTGATGGTCGCATTCATCGCAGATCGCAAATCGCAGATCGCAAGATCGCAGATCGCAAGATCGCAGATCGCAAGATCGCAGATCGCAAGATCGCAGATCGCAAGATCGCAGATCGCAAGATCGCAGATCGCGAATCGAAAATCGCACTTAATCATCCAATCACTTGTGTGCTGCTTATGCGATGTTGCAATATGCGACATCGCATATCGTCCGTCAGCGATTCCTTAATTTTTCATTTAAGAGCGCTTCACAATATATGCGATGCGATGAATTTCGCGTCGCTTCTTTGCAGCTTATTTATGCGCATAGGAAAACGCTTCACTCTCTCCTCGCGATGCGATATAGCTTTAGGGAGTCAAAATACAAAAATTTTGATAAAATGTTTTTTGGATATATTATTAAGGGTCCCCATTTGCTTGGTGTTATTGCTAATACCAAACAAAGAGGGGGGTTGTTGGTGACCACAACAATGGCGATTCACTGTGAAGAACCAGTTATCTCTGCTTTTCTATTGAATTTCCACTTCCGAAGCAGAAAAATTTTCATATGTCTAAATTTTGTTATGGACAGATAGAGTACATTACTCCTTATCCTATCAATGATACTTTGTCTCAACCTTTTCATATTCCAATTGTCTGTTTCCTCAGGCTTAGTTCTTGTATTCACATCAGACATTACTTGGTCCTTTTTAAAGAGAAAAAAAAAATAAGGTCTTCTCCGCGTGCTGGCTTTTAAAATATGCTCATTTTTTGCAGGTAGAGCCTCTACTACCCGCAAGCGTCCATAGCCTCGACAGGGTTACCTGTTATCCAACAATGATCCTTTATCCAGCTTGAGGTTATTTACAACATTTCAAAGAAAAAAAACCTTTTTGACACTTTTTCCTTTTTATTCTCTAAAGAACAATGTCTTGGTTTGGTGGCCAAATTATGACACAGTCATTCACTTGATTTACACTTTTGCTGAAAAAGCTGGCTCGTGATGAGACCCCTTGTCTCTTGATTGCAACAATCTTGAGTCGTTGCCCTGTTTTGGTAGACAATATTGGCAAAGTCAGCAAGTTATAATATCTGTGATCATGATAAGCCGGCTCGTGATGAGACCTCTTATTCTTTGAGATATAGTGTTTTCTCGGATTGTTCCTCTGAATGCTTCGATTTCCTTTAGCAGGGAGGAAGTCATTGTTTTTCCTTAAGAAAGCTCTGGACGACAATAATAAAGTTTGAAAACAACAGCTTTACAGAGAATATTTATTTTATTATTGATACCTTTCATTGTGCTGATATAAAACAATTTATTACCAAAGGTTGCTTTCATCAAATTTTTGAAGTTGAAACTAGCATCATGTCTAGGCTAAAGTTAACTCTACCTGTCAATAATAAAATTCAGATTTTTCGAAAAAATTTTCTACTTGTACAAGCGAAAAGCTCAAAATCTGATAGAGAATTGGTGTCTTTTTCATGAACCCTTTTAGTGACCATCTACAACTGGTTTTATTTATAAGAAAGAGTAAAAAAAAATAAAAACTAAAGCTATCCTACAAAAATAGAAGAGTGATCTTCTATGGAAAATACATTTTAAGAATCCGTCCATTAACAGGCAAAGAATCTCTTCTACCTGCCAAATCCTGCAACACAAACGTCGATGGGCCTATGACTTCTACAATCTGAAAAGGACCAAGCCACAATTTTTGAAATTTCATATGTTTGCCCTTTTCTTCATGAGCCTTATCCCATTTCAAAACTAAATCTCCCATCTGAAAAATTTTTCTGGTCATTATGCTTGAGTCAAAAGAGGATTTTATCAGCGCTTGGTGATGGGCATGGGTTTTCTTAGCTTGTTATCGTTGTTCTTCTAATTTAATTATTTCCATTTGTCTTAGTTGTATGGAGGAGGTAGATACCTCATAGATGTGTTGTACTAAAGACAAAGAGGGGATGACTAAGTGAGTTGGAAGAACCACTTCTTTCCCATAAACTAAATTAAAGGGAGAAGTGCCGATTGAAGCTTTCTTCGTTATTCTATCTGCCGATAAAGCATTTACCAATGCTTTGTGCCAATTCTTTTGGTTTTGGTCGACTGTTCTTTTAATAATCCTGATCAGGTTTTTGTTTGTTGATTCAGCCAATCCATTACCTTGCGGATAGTAGTTGGTCGAATATTTAAGTTTGAATCCTCTTTTAAGTGCAAACTCAGTCATTGTATTTCCAGAAAAGTATGAAGCATTATCAAACATTAAGGCCGTTGGCAATCCAAACCTAGTGATTATAAATTGATCTATGAATTCAATAATGTTTTCAGACTTAGCTGTCTTGAGAGGAACTGCTTCTACCCATTTAGTAAAATAATCTGTTGCCATGAGGATGTAACTATGCTGCTTAGAAGAGTGAGGAACGATCTCACCTATTATGTCCAGGCCCCACTGACTGAATGGTTGCTCGATGTTAATCGCCTGTAGTGGCATGGACGGTTTCTTTTGTTTCCCTACAGCAGTCTGGCAGACTTGGCATTTCCTCACGTAACTGTGTGAGTCTTTGAACAGCGTGGGCCAATAATATCCTGCACGTAAGATTTTATGTGCAGTAGCGTCTCCAGCATAGTGTCTGCCTGTTGGTCCATCGTGGAGTTCCTGCAAAACCTTTTCGGATTCAGTTTTCTCAAGACACCTAAGAAGCACAGGATCGTAATTCCTTTTAAACAGAACATCATTTATGAGCTGATATTGTTTAGCTTTCAATCTCAGAGCTCTTTTCTTGGTATGATCCAGGTGTGATGGAGCATACCCGTTCTTAAGATAGTAAATGGTGTCAGCATATAATGATTCAGCGTCGTTTAGGCTTACCTCATACGTATGTACCTCTTCAGATGAGTTCTCAGGAATTTGTGATGCTCCAGCCAACATCTTGCAAAAGCCTTGACCTCTTACAATGTTTTCTGGTTTGATCTCAAGATCGTATTCTTGTAAAGCGGTGATCCAATTTTCTCTTTTTTCGCCCACATCCTTCTATATCAGAAGGTTTCTTACCACTGGAAATCGTACTATGACTTTGGTATGGGCTTTAAGTAAGAAAGGTCTGAAATACTTGATCGCTTTGAAAACAGCATATGCCTGTTTCTCCACGTCTGAATAGTTGAGTTCAGCACCTTGTAAATTCGAGCTAAAAAATGCGATTGGAGCTTCTGCTTTCTCTTGATTTGCTTGAGTTAGAATCGCGACATAAGATTTCTCTGAGGCAAATGTGTATAAGATAAAAGATTTTGAAAAATTTGGGGTCGCTAAAGATGGAGCGTTAATGATAGCTTCTTTGATCAAGTTGAATGCTTCATGCTCATCTTGACCCCATTTAAAATTTGAATTCTTTTTAATCATATTTTGCAAAGGAGAAACAATATGTGAAAAGTCTGGGACAAATCTCTTCACAAAATTGATTTGACCAAGGAAAGATTGCATGGCTTTTTTGTTATGAGGCATGGATATTTCAGAAATTTCTTTGATTCTATCAGGTTCAATGTGAATACCAGATTTTGACACTATGAATCCTAGAAGTTTTCCTTCACTTAATGCAAAAAAAGATTTCTTTGGGTTAAGTGAAATCCCATATCTTAAACATCGTTAAGAGATTTGTTTCAAGTCTTTGAGATGGTCGCTTCGCTTCTTGGAGTACACTGTTATATCATCCAGGTAAATCACTACAGATTTATTGACTAAACCTTTAAATGCGATGTCCATGGCTCTATGAAAGGTAGCGCCGGCATTGATCAGACCAAATGGCATCTTCCGATATGCTTATGTGCCCCATTTAGTTCGGAATGTGGTTTTTAACTGATCATCGGGATGTACCAGCACTTGATTGTATCCTGAAAATCCATCCAAAAAAGACATTAATTCTGAGCCTACTATTGCCTGTAATATCTGCGCCATAGGTGGGAGGGGAAAATTGTCTTTTTGACAGGCTTTGTTGAGATTCCGGAAATCGATACAGATCCTAATATCTCCGTTTTTCTTTCTAACGGGTACCATATTGGAAACCCATTTGGAATGCCTGACAGGGAAAATTATTCTGGCTCTCAACAACTTATTTAGCTCAGTTTTTATCTGATTTTCTAAATTGGGGTGGATTTTTCTGAGTTTCTGTTGGACAGGTTTTTCATTGTCAATCATAGGGATAGTGTGTTGAATGATAGAAGTGTCGTATGTCTTCAGCTCATCGTAATTCCAGGCAAAAACATTTTTATATTGTCTCAAAAGACAGATATATGCTAATTTTTCTTCAGGGGCTAGGCCGTGGCCTAGATTAACGTTTTGCGGTTTCTCATCAGTTCCTAGGTTTACTAATTCATAGTTCAGAGTTGAACTGTAGAGTTTAGAATTGGTAGACCTTTTAAACCAACTTTTCAAATCATATAAGTCTTCTAACTTAACCACCGATTTAGGTATAGCATTATCAGTGCTATTTTGTTGTATTTGGTGATCATGATGGTCTTCGTCAATTATTTGATTTGAGTAGGATCCTTCAGAAGTGAGGAAATTTACAATGTCAGGATCGTCATTGAATACTCTCCAGTTTGTAATGTTGTCAGGGATGGATGGTCTAAAGATTAATTCTATTGAGAATCTATCTGGACTAAAATCTTCAGAGGGAATAAGTCTAGAGGCTACATTAGCTAACAGATCTGCGCTCGCATTTTGAAGTCTTGGGATTGACGAAATATTGAATGCTATGAAATGTGCAGTCAGATCTTGTACTAAAGATTGATAGTGTTTCAAATGACCTGATAGGCAATGTATGGTGTTACGTACCTGTTTGACGACGATCTCAGAGTCTCCGAAGACTTGAAGGTACTTAACGTTCAACCCGATTGCTTTGTATAGGCCTTGCACCAAGGCCTCGTATTCCGCTGTATTGTTTGTGCAATCGAATTCAAGTCTGCACGTAAGCATGGTCTTATTTCGATCTGGGCTAATCAGAATGCATCCTGCTCCTGCTCCCTCGTTAGATTTAGAGCCATCAAAATATAATTTCCAAAACAAAGATGTATTTACAGGGTTATCTAAAAAATTAACACACTTTGAATTATCAGTTTGGGAAAAATTTTCGACTTGGGACAAAACTGAATTTTCTAAATAAGGTGAGATATGAGCATTGAAATTGTCGAGGAAAGAATCTACCGAGTAATTGCCTATGATACTGCTGTTGTATGCTAGTGCTTCATTTTATCCCTCCAATTCGGTCACTATGTATTTCTGGTGTAACTCTCGTTCAACCTTTATTTGATTCGGTTTACCATTGTAGGGTAACCACATGTGTGACCAGTCGGTTGAGAAGTATCCATGGAGTTTTTCGGACCAATCCCTGCTAAGAATTAAACCATAGAATTCAGGGATATCAACTACTACAATGTCAATAACCTGACATACCTTCGGGTTATACGACAATCTTATGGTCACTTGATTAAGTTCACCAATCACCTCGACTTGAGATCGATCAAGCTGAACTATGCGCACCGCGGATTTTTGTGGTTGAACATTCAACTTGGCACATATTGATCTGGGTAAAATATTCGTTGAAGCACCAGAATCTACCAAACAATTGTGCACGTTTTTATTGAAAATTTCATAAGTGAGAAGAAAACGGGGAGTGTGAGACCTTGATCTTCCTCCAATCAAGGCGATGTCATTCAGGTCAATCTTATTGATCGTGTTGGTTGGAGGTCTTCCCATGTTGTGGGAAGCTACAGCTGTAGGTAAGGATGTAGTAGGCACGACATGTAATTCTTTCATCATTATCTTCTGTTGATGTTTCAATTTGCTCAACTCGTAAAGAGTGATATTAGCCCTAGTCTTTTTCATGTCATCGATAATGTTGTACTCCATTTCATCTGACACAATGAGTGTTCTTGATGGAGGTGTTTGATCTGATTGGACTGGGCTATATTGAGTCGCTTTAGCGGTTGTTTTCTTTGTTGCGACTTTATCTTTTGTTGTAGGGCTTGTGCCCTTCTGCTTAGGGGTAGTTTGGGGAGGATCAAGTTGATTTTTGCTTTGTGTGCTAACCGGAAATGCTTCTTGATATTCTTCTTGTGGGAAGATGAAATCCCACATTCCTTGTAGTTCCAAAACTTCTTCGTCATCGGTCTGCCCTTCGGTGGTATTCTCTTCTTCTTCTTCTTCTTCAGATTCGACGTTTGAGATAGCGTTGGGTGGTTTCACATCCATTGAAGGATTTCTTTTAAAACCTCTATAGGGCTTTTTTGAAGAAGTTTCTGCTACTTGTTTTTTTATGTCAATCATCTCATTGGACATGGTTTTTAACACTTTCTGTAATCCTTCCAAATCGAAAGGATCTTTCGTTTGTTTCTTCTTGGGGTCTTCCTTGTAGGAGACTTTCTTAGATTTGCGTTCCTCTATCGCAGATCTTTTTTCCAGGGCTACTACGCGTTTCTCTACTGCTATCGCCTCTGTCAAGTTTTCAACTAAGGTTGTCTTATTTGCCCTATCGACGAAGATTGCCAAGTTTGATGGTAAGGCTGTAATATACCATTCACATCTCACTTCTTCGCTGGGCTGGGAAGTAGCGGGAATTTTGTTGAGGATTTTATTGAACCGTAAATTAAAATCTTTGATGGGTTCTCTAGCCTCGGCTTTAAGATTGGATAGGTCATTGATCAACATCGCCGTTGATCTGTCATCCCCAAACTTGGTAAGGAATTGACTTTGAAAAATGTCCCAACTTGTGATAGACCCGGAAGGTAATGAAAAGTACCATGACCCGGCCGTCCCTTGCATTGTGTAGGGAAAAAGCCGGACGACAGCATCCTCGTTGGTAACTCCGTTGAGATTAACAGAAAGCATGAAATTATTGATATGCTCTTCAGCTAGCATGCCTGTTTCTGGATTGGATTTGGGTAGCAAAGAAAAGAGCAAGGAAAACACCACCAGAGTCTGACAGTGAGACTCTTTCATCCACGTCGTCCATTTCAACTCCCTCACCGCGAAGTCAACCACCCACGTCTTCATTCCAAACCACTCATCCATCTTCCATAGCCCCTCCTCTTCAATCATCAAAGATCACAATATCTTCATCTTCCCAGCATCAGGGATCATCCTCTGCACTTTCATTCACTAGCAGCTCAACGATGGCCCAGTCTCCATGGAACAATCCTGGGGTGGTTTTAATGCCTCCACCCCTGAGCGAATGACTGAATAAGTTAGGGACTTTGCTCTCTGAACAATTTTTTGTATTGAAAATTGCTTCCGTTCTTTGTTCCAAGCTTTTCTGGAGCGTTTTCCCTCTTTAGCGTTTTTCTTTTTGCTTTACCCAGTCTAAGCCTCAGGATCTTTTGTAAACATGCTGCTTTTGTGCGTCTTTGACTCTGAGTCTTGGATAGTCTATTTCCATCAGTATCTGTTGAGTGATACTCTGGAATCCGTGGTCCTGCTGCATGCGGCATCCGTTTGCGAAGGCATCTCTTCTCTGTTCTCCGAGTATTGACGCTTTCCCCTTTTCCTTAGATGTTTCCTGCACATTGATTTATATTAGTTGCTGCCTTACAATTTATGCAAAGGAAAAGAGTAATGACGAAAAGATTGACATGAAAGCTTTAAGCTCTAATGAATGCATAATCATGACACTCATAATGACTTGACTCTTCGAAAAACACAACACAATCCTTCTTGGATACTTTGGCGTACAATCATTAATTTCTTTTAAGGTGCGCGCCCAATTTTAGTCTACAGATAGCTTTCCTTGAACACTATGTCGAGGAAATTTTGCGATGAGTGATTTCTGCGACTCGTATCGCGGCATCAAGGATTGCGATGTCAAGATGTGTCATCACAGGAATTGATGGTCGCATTCATCGCAGATCGCAAGATCACAGATTGCAAGATTGCAGATCGCAAGATCACAAATCGCAAGATCGCAGATCGCGAATCGCAAATCGTGCTTAATCATCCAATCACTTGTGTGCTGCTTATGCGATGTTGCGATATGCGACGTCGCATATCGGCCGTCGGCGATTCCTTAATTTTTCATTTAAGAGTGCTTCACAATATATGCGATGCGATGAATTTCGCATCGCTTCTTTGCAGCTTATTTATGGGCATAGGAAAAAGCTTCACTCTCTCCTCGCGATGCGATATAGCTTTAGGGAGTCAAAATACAAAAATTTTGATAAAATGTTTTTTGGATTTATTGTTAAGGGTCCCAATTTGCTTGGTGTTATTGCTAATACCAAACAAAGAGGGGGGTTGTTGGTGACCACAACAGGTTGGAGAGTGGAGGTACAGTAAACTGCCTAGTGACTATGAGTGGACTAGATTCAAACAATAAATGCAACATGAACGTTTAAATGGTCTCTATGGCAACAATTTGGGCTGTAAGCACCCCATTCATATTTTTAGCATTAGATTAGACATTGATGTCAACCTTCATTTCCATTTCTTTACCAATAATAGTCCCAGATGGTAGGATGTTAGAGATGGTGGTGGAAGTGGAAACTGTGTGAGGTTATGGATTATGTGACTATAGTGAGCCGACAAAGGTGGAAGGTGGATTTTCTTCTATGATGGGTGTGGTAGTATGAGAGTGGGTCTCTTCATCAGTGAGATAAAGAATTTGGGTGGAGGTGGCGCCAACATTTTTATTGGGCCTCAATGGTGGCTTAGCAATAATGGGATGAGGATTGGGAATTTCAGGTTTTGACCAAGAGTGGGGCCCGACTTCAGGAATCAAAGCAACGATAGGGCTAAAAATAAAAGAAACATCCAAACTTGAACTGTGAAATTTTTAAAAGGTGGGTAATGGACTTACTAAGGCACCAATATTCACCATCGTTTCTTACAAGGTCTTGATTTATGTCTCAAGCTTCTTGATGATTTGGTTCAACGTCTCCTCGACCCTTTTCTTCCTTGATGCTGCAAGGGTTTGTCCTGATAGTTGTTGGGGCACCATTCCTATGAACAAATATATATGCCTCCCCTCCCAAATTTCTCCAACAATTCCCTGTCAGGAATAAACTCCAATATGGAAGGCTTCTTTAGTTAAAACAAACTTTTGTGCCCTCATCTGGAATGTGTTAGGATGGACACACTTCGGCCATATCTAGGTGCTAACATGGCTAATGCTGAACAAGATATCATATGAGTAGTCATCAAGTCGTGACTTCGATATCCTTTATGTGGCCTTGGTGACTTCCGACATCTTCTTATACCATCCAGAAAAGGAGGCCTCATTAATTTCTTTTCTACTGGAGTCCCTGGTAGACTACCATGGTACATACCTAAGAGCAAGTGGCTGGTATTCAATAATCGTTTCCATGTCTCGGCTCTCGGGTGGGCACCATTTCCACATGGTTAATGTCACTACAATATATCTATAAATAAAGTGTGTGGCCATTTTATACACATTCTCGTAGGCATCAAATAGTTCCTGTAGGAGAAATCTACATCGATTCATCTACATTCCCTACACACAAGTGTTCACAACTGAGATGGTGTCTAATGTTCATTCACCTTGTGAAATGTGTCGTATAATATTCGCAATGATTATGTAACAAGAAAACTTGATGTTAGACTTATTGATAGGCTCTATCAGAGAACCCTTGCCTCTTTGTTGGGTACCATACCTATTATAGTAATTATCATCACTTTATTTCTTCCCTCTCTTGGATGCAGTTTGGAAAGTACACTACAAGAAAAAGGGACAATGGTGAGGGGTGAAAGATGTCACCATAAAATCATTGGTGACAGTCAAAAGAGCATTTGTCACCAAGAACTGAATGCCGCCAAAGGTGGTGTCGCCAAAAGTATAGGTGTTGTAGTGAAATACAAATCCGTCATCAATAATGATTTATAATGATGGATAGAAACCGTCACCATTTCATATGAGCAATGGTGACGGGCCACAACCTCCGTCAACAAAAATTGAATGTCACCAAAGGTGGCATCGCCAAAATTATAGGTGTTTTAGTGACATTCAAATTTCGTCACCAATAAGGATTTGTAATGATGGATAGTGACCATCACCATTACATGAGAGCAATGGTGACAGACCATACCCTCAATCACCAAAGGAGGCGTCGCCAAAAGTATAGGTGTTTTGGTGACATTCAAGGTCCGTCATGAATATTGATTATACTGATGGATAGTGATCGTCACCATTTCAAATGAACAACAATGATTTATTGTGATGGATCTCTAATGGCCATCATTATTGGTGGATATATATGGTGACATTCATTGACTGTCACCAAAAGCCGCATTGCCAGAAATATAGGTGTTGTAGTGACATTCAAGGTCCATCACGAATAATGACTATAATGATGGACAATGACCATCAGCATTTCACATCAACAACAATGATTTATGGTTACAGACCTTTGAGGGTCGTCACTGTTGATGTGTATATATGGTGGCGTTCGTTGAATGTCACAATTTCATATTTTTGGTGAGGGTTGAAAAATGTCACCAAAGCTCATTGGTGATGGTAAAAAGAGCCTCCATCACCAAAAATTGATCATTTCCATTCTATATGGATGTCAGAGCACGATTGAATCGAACTACCAACCTCCTCCTTGTAAAGCAGGTGCTTTTCCATTGAACTAGCACCCTTTAAAGAATTATACTTTTAAAAATTAGACCTTGAAACTTCATAAATTGTAAATTGAACAACTTTCAATAAATTAAAGTCTTAGTAATATTTTACCAAACAAGCAAAGCAACATCGAAGTTGCAGGTCCCTACCTAATGGTTATTGAATTTATGAAAAGTGGGTGGAGGGAAAAATAGTTATGTATAAGAGAATCAATATGTCCAATTGAATACTCAATTAGAAGTGAAACTTTGAAGATGTTTATAACCTATAAATGACCTATAACTAGCAAATGAACCAAATATTGCAAAGGAAATGTCATAAGTGGATAGTATATGGAAGAACAGGAGGTGGGACTTGGAACCATTATACATCTTGGCATGCCTTAACACTTGACGCATCTTAGCTTGTTTGACATGTCTTCGTACTATTTGGCACATGTTATCATGCCCTAGCATTCCCTAACACACCTTGGCAGTCATGAACTCACAACTAGCATTACATTTTTACATGAATTGGGAACCTTACATTAACTAGAACACCTTGGCACTCCCTAGTTGTCATGCCCTCTATTATCCTCCACAATGTCCCAGGCTAATGAGGAGATCCACATAGGTAACCACAGACCAAGCTTTTAGTTTGGTAGCTAGCCCTACCAAACCAGAGAGGGTTCTCCATATGCAATCACAACCAAGAGATGACTGGAATGTAAAGGATTCTAGGCCAGATAGCTAGGCTCAAGTGGGTTTCTGGAAAATTTAGGGACGTGGAACTCTGTCCACTGGTGTCTTGTCTGACAGGGACTTTGTCAAGGAGGCAAGGACTTGGAACTCTATCTGGGATAAATCACCTAACATGCATGACAGGAGATCCTTAGAATAGAGCACCTCCTACCTAGAAGAGTTCCCCCTGCTCAAAATATAGAACCCTTCTCTACTATGCACGTTTCTTAAAGATAAATCTGTGCATAAAATTGTACTAAGAAAAACACCTAAATTAAGAAAATTGAGCATCTAAGTCAAACTATAAGAGTATACTAAATATGGATATATATAAGTTTGGGAAACACTAGAAAAGCATGCTTGCGTACAACAACCACAAGATTCCTAAAATCGATGTGCTTCTTTCATCATTTCTATACCCTCACAACAAAACTGGAATCTGTAACATGTACCCCAAGGCTGTATGCATCTATAGAAGATGTAGATTGAAAGGATTTGCTGAGATGAAGTTCTATTGAAGGAGAAACACCTTCAAAACAACAGATAAATTCTACTATGAATTCGACCCATTTGCACATAGACCAATGCTGCTACTGGGTACACTTTTCTGTTGAATGGAAACATAAATGTATTGTAGTGCTGCTGAAGAAAAAACACCTTTAGTGCAACACAGATAAAACTCTAACAGATATTTTCATTGTGGCCTCAATTTTAAACAATCTCATCAATATAGGTAACAACTTCGATAATTGACAAACCAAAAGGTGAGCTCCATAGATCATTTGAAATGATAGATTTGGGCATACTTTATTATTTTTTAGGAGTGTTGGTATAGAAAATGCAAGGTAGCATGTTGCATCTTTATGTCATAGGCCAAGGATGCGAAGAAATACATGAAATAGTAAATAGCATGGTATAAGTAAATTGCAGGTCATTTTGAAACATGAATGGAATTCTCCTTGCGTGGGTTCTAATCTAGTGGGTATAACTTTAAATAAGAAACTGATAGTTATGGGGTTAGAATTGTTTCACAATTCATGAAAAGTCCCAATTTGTTTCACTAGAAAAAAGTAGAGTGATTCGTGTTTATGGAAGGGAACACCCTATTCGCAAGAAGATAACTTGAAATTAGTTAGGCATATTATTTCTCGTCTTCTTGTATGTGTGTGCTTTGAAAAGATAACCACATCCAAAGACTCAATAACAACTCTGGTAAAGTTTATAGATGTTAAGCACTTCTGATAAACCCATCACTTAATGACAATTGAGTGAGGAATATGTCGAAGGATTCAATATTGCACTCAGTCATAAAAAGGAAGTTGGGGTATCCAATATCTTGCCAACAAACCGACTCAAACCATAATGTGAAAGGCAGGTTAACTACGAAGCCTATTTCCCACTTTGTAGTATTGTTGCCTCTTGAATTCCAACAGGTATCTGGTTGCTTAGATCCACAAAACTCATGCCAGGTAAAATCTGCATGATACAATTGTGACGTGCAAGCTTGAAACATGCTCTAGTTTCCCTCTAAAAGAGGGTAAGTCAAAATATTATGACAAGCTTAACTGTAATTTGATCATACACTATTGTGGTATTTCATGGAATAAAAAATATACTATCCATGCACTAATGAAGAACTCAAAATAAACTAATTTCTTATTGCTACAATAGCACCACTCTTGGGATTCTCAGATAAAGCACCTAACCTACATGGAAAAAGCTTCCTAGAATAGAGTACCTCCTACCTAGAAGTGCGTCGCCTGCTCAAAATATAGAACCCTTCTCTACAGTGCACTTTTCTTAAAGATAAATTTGTGCATAAAACAGAACTAAGAAAAACACCTAAATTAAGAAAAGTGAGCATCTAAGTCAAACTATAAAAGCATACTAAATATGGCTCTATCTAAGTTTGGGAAACACTAAACAATCATGCTTTCATACAACAACCACAATATTCCTAAAATCGATGCACTTCTTTCATCATTGCTACACCCTCATAGGAAAACTATAATCTACAGCATGTATCCCAAGGTTGCATGCATCTACTGAAGGTGCAAACTGAAATGATCTACTGAGATGAAGTACTGTTGAAGGAGAAACACCTTCAAAATAACAAATAGAGTGTAATGTGAATTCAACCCATCTGCACACAGGCCAAGGTTGCTACTTGGTACACTTCTTGCCTAAATGGAAATGACAGTGTATTGCTGCTCTACTGAAGGATAAACACCTTCAGAGAAACACGGATAAAATTCTAACATATATTGTCATTGTGGTATCGGTTGTAGAAGATCTCATCAATATAAGTAACAACTTTGATAATTGAAAAACCAAAAGGTGAGATACATAGATCATTTGAAATGATAGATTTGGGCATACTTTATTATTTTTTAGGTGTTAGTATAGAAAAAGCAAGGTATCCTATTGCATCTTTATGTCACAAACCAAGGATGCGAATAAATACAAAAAATATTAAATAGCATGGTACAAGTCGATTGCAGGTTCTTTCGAAACAAGAATGAAGTTATCCTTGTGTAGATTATAATCTAGTGGGTATAGAATTAAATAAGAAATTTATAGTTATGGGGTTGGAATTTTCTCATGATTATGGTAAGTCCCAAAGTTGTTCACTAGAAAGAAGTAGAGCGAGTCGTGAGGTTTATGAATGGGAACACCCTATTTGCAGGGAGATAAATTCAAACTAGTCAGGCATATTATTTCTCATCTTCTTGTACGTGTGTGCTTTGAAAAGATAATGACCTACAAAGACTCAAGAACAACTCTGGTAAAGTTTATATGTCAAAGAATTCAATTTTGCACTCAGTCATAAAAAGGAAGTTGGGGTATCCAGCATCTTGCCAACAAACCGACTCCAACCATAATGTGAAATCCAGGTTAACTATGAAACCTCTTTCCCACTTTGTAGTATTGCTTCCTCTTGAATTCCAACAGGTATCTTGCTACTTAGATCCACAAAACTTGTCACAGATAAACTCTCCATGATACAATTGTGACGTGCAAGCTTGACAGACACTCTAGTTTCCCTCTAAAAGAGGGTAAGTCAAAATATTATGACAGGCTTAACTGTAATTTGATCATACACTGTTGGGGTATTGTATGGAATAAACAATATACAATTAATGCACTAATGAAGAACTCAAAATAAATGAATTTTGTGTTGCTACAATAGCACCACTCTTGGGATTCTCTAAGGAGCAACTAATTTATACACATTTGGAATCTTTACTTTGTCTACAAAAATATTAAGGAATGGTAGTGATCACTCTTTTCCATCTCATGGAAGGTCTATATAGAGTCAGCAATAAATTGATTTAAAAGTGGAGTATATTCCTGACAAATAGGAGTCTCACTCTGCAACTCTAATTTAGTGGCAAGTAAATATTCAACTGCAAATTCCTGATCTCCTACAGTGTAAATTCTAGATAAATGGCTAGCCTAAATCTGTCCATTGTCCACATATCCCAAAAAACCAAGTATGTCTGGACTCTGGTTGTGTGTGAGAGAGGGGAGATAACATAAATAATCCATTATCAAAATAAAAAGTTAAAGCACAACATTCTATGGAGAATTTTTCTAAAATTTTATTACATACCTTCGAAAGTTTGGAAGGATAGAAATGAAGATTACCTGTCCTTCCACACTTCACTAAATATGCCCCTTTTCCAATGCAGATGTGGTCTGCATAATCACAATCAACAAACATAATATGAAAAGTAAGTTTAATGAATTAAAGTAGCTTTTTTATACCTCAAGCAAATGGACTCTGAGAAATTGGATTCATTCTCTACAAAAGATGATATAGAAAAATCTAATCACATTTTTAACTAAAACAAAGGTAATTTGGATTCATGGTATGCAATAGATGATATAATGAGATCAAATGACATTATCAACTCAAACAAAGGTAAGTTGAGTAAGCTCAAGCTCAAAAATGATGGGATCCAACTTCCGAGTGGATGTTACTGTATATATCTAGCTAGAGGCTATAACATAAAAATATTTGTTATATGTAAAGATAAAAAAATGAAAGGAATGTGAAATTTTGACCATCAACTATAAGTTCCATTCAAGAACTAGATCAAACAATAACATTGTATTTAAGATAATCAACTCACCCATGATAGTACACTTCTAGTATTTTCATGATAAAACGAAAACTCAATAAACTTCAAACAACATAAATTAACCAACGATATGTCTGAGGTTAGTTACCTAAGGATTATATCATACTAAATTTAGGGCAGCTTTAGTGGAACCATTGTCGACCTGTTGAGGCTTTTGAATGTTTTGAGGGTGGTATCTACTAATTTTAGTCATCCCAACTCAATGGCCTATAAAAATGACTAGATCTCTGTAACTTTTAAGATATATTGAACCAGAGAACCGGGAAAGAAAAAATACAAAATAAATAAATCTAAATGATAATGTTAGTGCAAACAAGAGTGGGAGCTTTCATTAGGTAGCCAGACACACTTATGTTTTTGTTTGATTATTTGAAAAATTTCCTACTAGTCATAAGGATAATTATGAGATTATGTTTTTTCAACAAAATTTAAGTGCAGTAAGTGATAATCATGAGATGTTTTTTGAATGATCCTATTTTTAAGGATTTTAAGTAAAATATTTATGATTTCAGGGTTTTAATCTAATTGATATTTTCATTTTCCCAATGTCTATGCATGAAAGAGAGGAATCTTGTTTACAATGTGGATCATATTTTGATATTTAGTTAGTCTCTATCTTCTTTATAAAGTTCCATAACCTTTTGAGAACAAAATTGTTCCACTTCTGTCACAAACATGAGTCCTAGTAGATCCTGTAGGTTTTAACCCCCTACATAAATTACCTGCTTATGAATTCTAAAACACAAAAAATAAACAATGCGAGAGCATAACACATAAAACACATATACACAAATTTTCCCTTGGATCCCAAAACGGGACTCCTAGCTTGATTTTTCATTTTGTTCCTTTCAATGTTACAATACATATTTATACATACCAAACAATCCAATACCATGGACCAAAAACCATCACGTCTAAAAACCATGCACAAAACCATATGTAGGTCTGCCCAACCTAACATAGGGTCCAAAACCAAAATTTTTCGGAGCGCTGCCCCGGACCCCATAGAGTGGGTTACCTGCACCACTCAATCCCCCTGTGACTCCCCCACTACATAATCGGTGCAACAAGGGGGGGGGGGGGGGGGGGGGGGGGGGGGGGGGGGGCTGCGGGGCGCTCCGTCCCCCTTCTGACCCCCTGGTTAACTATGTGGGCTAGTCATGGAAAGAATATAACACAACCCAACATTCTCCCACTTGTTTTCTTCTTTCCATAGCAGGCCACAGGAGAGCTTAGTCATTTATCCAGCCCTGAAATGCCCATTGTTTCTCTACACAAAGAGAACTTCTCAGAGCTCACAGATTTTGCAATGCATTTGTAGTATTCTTGAAAGTGTCCACCTTTACTAGCAACACCTTTTTGTCTTCTATCATATCCCTCACAAAGTGATACTGAACATCAATGTGCTTTGTCTTTGAATGATATGCAGGGTTCTTTTCCAAGAAAATTGCACTTTTGCTGTCACAATCTATCCTTATAGCTCCCTCTACTAACCCCATATTTGAATACAATCTCTGCAACCAAACTGCTTCCTTGCTCGCATGAGTGGCTGCCATGTATTATGCCTCTATAGTTGATAGTGCCACTATAGATTGTTTCTTACTCATCCAACTTGTTATCACTCAGGTTGGTCCCCAAAGTTGTAAGAAAGGGAATATGGCCGAGGTAACCACAGACCAATCTTTTAGATACAGATTCTAGCCAATCTGTATCTAGAGAGGGCTCTCTCTATATGATTTAGCTTTGTTTTGAAATGTGTTAGGCTAGCTATAAAGTACAAGGGTTTTGTTTTTAGTTTGGTTGGAAGGATTTAATAGAATAGTGAGGTAGAACTGAAAAGTTTCAGTCCATTGGGCATGATGGAGTCAAAGAAGGACAACTTCTTGGATTCAGTTTCTAAACAGAGGATGGCATCATAGAGCATGGTACCCAAACATGGAACAATTTAAAGGCTGAAATAAAATAGAATGGAGTCAAATGGGTGAAGGGAAGTTAAGAATCCTTCATCATATTTGACAGAGGGAAAATGGCTGATTACTTCTAAGGAGAAATTAAGAATTCCTTAGCAAATACTCAAGAGGAAAGAATCAGGGGAAACAGGAGCAATTAAGAATTCACTGTTTATTCTAATTCTGAAGAAAACATTGATAATAATAAAGACTGAAAATAGAGTGCAGTCAAGCAAATTCTGAGTTATTCTTTCTCTCTAATATTTAGATCATGAAACATAGATGATATAGAAAACAAAGAAACTGTAAAACACAAGTTAGAAGGAATTATTGATCCATAATATGATTCAAGAATTTTGTAACACGGTCCTTAGCATAAATGGTTCCAACAACTTTTTATTTCAAAAACTTCAGTATTATAGTTAAAAACTATGAAATCCCACCAACCAACCCCAAATACTTCGTTTGACGGGGTATTTATACAAAATATCAAAATATCTTACAAAATATCTACAGGAGATAATATATAGTGATGATTACTACTTCTTTTACAAAAGATAGAGACAAAGAGTCTCGAAAATAGGGAAACAATAAATTGACGCTGTGCTGGCCGCTCCCTCTTTATTGAATGTACCGGAGGTAGGTTATTCAAGTTGGTTTGCAACTGTCCTCCACTGATATCTCACGCTGGCTGCTTCGTCGTTGCCTGGATATTCCTTAGCCCTGATCTGATATACTTTGACCGATATGACTCTCATTTATTTCTGTCTTCCGCATTATGGTAAATGGTCTAAATTTTCAATTCACCAAGGTATCAAAGATACCAAAGATAAGTTTATAGAATTTCTAACATACTTTGCCACCACTCTGGTCCTGGTAATTTATGTCTCTAAAACTTCCTTAAAGTTTCGTCAGTCTCTGTGTATCTTAAGAAATTAGGTGGGATGGTGAACAGATGCTTCACCTCGTGCTCAATGTAGAATAAATTTTCCAGGCTATCGTAGAGGGCCTGGCCAGATGGAAGTGCTTTTACTCCTGAAGCACTTGTTGATGAAGTGATTTGATCAGTAGTATACTTATTCAATTTATGTACATAGTCTATGTGTTTCATCAAATGATCATCACTTACCAAAGGACTTGGCAAACCTTTTTTATGCAAGACTGTAAACTTTTCTATGAAAGAATTCATCTCTACCTGCATGTCCTGGCATCTCCTTTCCAAATTTTTCATTAGAGTTCTCATGGTTATAACTCTCTTGATTTCTAGAATGGTGCCTATTCTAACTCTAATTTCTAGTGCTTCCAGTTCTTCGCTAATCTTGGTGTTCAAAAAATGTATCAGCCGGTTAGCTTGTTTAGGCATCTGTCCCAATAATTCTCTTGTCTTTTGAATCTCCACTTGGGCCGCTCTTATTAAGTCAATCTACTCATAAATGACTTGGATAGACCTCCACACATTACTAAGGGATTGATTGATGTTGGTCCACAAAATTCCTCTAATTTCTACTAGAGGTTTATCCAGAGAGAGATCCTTTTCTAATGCTCTCACTTTGTTCTCTAATGTTTTGACCTCCCTTGTTTTCTCTACCACATTCATCTTGGATTTCTCATAATTATTTTCCACCTTTTCCAATTGCTCCTTCACCAGTTTCAATTCTGAAACTTGTAGTTTTAATTCTTCCATGGCTCTTATTAGTTCCTCTGTACTCATATTGGTACTACTGCCTCGTGCTGCTGCTGTTACTGATGTACCTGTGATGACCTCTGTTGTTGATGCCGGGACAGTGGGAGGCAATGCTGTTATAAGTGTGGAGGGGGTAGTAGTGACTGCGGGGATTTCTTCAGGTGGCTAGGAGGTCGAATCTCCCTACTTTTCCTTTAGCGCTTTTTCCAGTGCCTGCTCAGTATCGGTTAATCTTTCATTGAGTTTCATAAGCAGGTCAATCATATCCTCTTCAGATTTCAGTTGTACAACTTCTGTAGTCTGTGGGTGCATGGAAGGAGGCAATTTCAGCTGTTTTCTTAGGGCAGCAATGTCCTCTTCCTTTTTCTTCATCAATGCCTTTATGCCTTTGGCATCTTTGGTATCATGTCCCAGTTCAATGATAATTTCCTCCAAGGATTTGATCCTGTTTTCCTTTACCAAAGAAGAAGCTTTCTCTAAATCTAACTAAGTAGAGGTATTATTCAAGGAGTTTTGTAATTTATGAGCTAACATAGCTTTATCAACCAGTGTGGAGTATACCATCTCTCCAATCTGTTTATGAAGCTCAATATGGTCAATGGGATGAATATACTTGGCTAAGACCTCCAGATTTATCCTGATGTAGTCAGCTGCTGATTGTGGTTGTTACACCTTGGGCTTAAAGTAACTCATTATCATCTTTCCTTCTTTTATGTCATATGCTGACATTAATATTTGTTGTTTTGTGGGGGCCATCTTAAGATACTGGTTGTAAATTTGAAGCCTTAGTGGATCGTTCCTGGCCTTTATCTCAGTGAATGTCCTTTTGATGTCCAAGGCCTGTTTGCTTTGTGGCTTAGTGGATGAAACTTCCACACTCTGCTGCCTTTCTAGCTCCTGCCTGTGTGAGCTAGTTGATGTCTCTATCACTACGGAAGTCTGCTGGCTGGTTACCCTCTCACCTCTTAGACTGTCAGTGGTTTCCTTAATAATTTCATCCTCTGATACAGGATTCAATCTTTGTGTCTTTGCACTCGGCTATTCTGCAGGTCCACTGATAGGTGTAGGGTCTTCCCTGTCTCTCTTCTTGCTTATTTCCTCATTTAGAGGAGTCTATAATGCAGGGATTTCTACTGCTTTAGATTGGGCAGGAGGAATTTGTACTTGTTCCTGTTCTCTGGACCCCCTCGGCTGATCAATCATGATTGGTTGTTCTGTTGTTTCCACCTCTTTTCCCTTTGAAGTCCCTATGATTGATGCGTTGGTTCTCTGTGCAGGCTGCTGAGAAGTTCTAGCAGAGGATATCCCAACTCCTGATTGTTGAGGCCACTTGAAAGATACCTATCCAAACAAGTCTAGGTCAAGGGTTTTTTCAAGATTTTTCATAGCTTTTTCCATATTTTCTTGCTCACTAATTTCCTCTGTTAATTTCCCTTCTACCCATTCCTCCTGATTTGCATATTGCTCAATTTCTGGGATCTTATGATGTAAATACACTGATAAATTGTTTCTTACCCTTCTTTCACTTATGAAACTACAAGGGTCATATGGTACCCACTCAAAATTCTTCTTGAATTTAAGGTGGTTTTCTAATATGTTCACAGCATCTTTCCATGCATCCCTAGAATGCATGACATAAGGGCCCAACTGGTTTTTGATTCTCAGCTGAGCCTTCTTCTTTACATTACAAAAGTGGGTTAAGTCTAAACATATGAGCTTCCTGAAATATTCTAATGCAAATAACCTCATAAGAACATACCTAGGCAATTTGAATGGGCATAATTCACATCCATATATTCTGATTTCAGTGTGATTCTGGTAGAGGTACCAGTCACCTATCCTGTACTGTTTGGACAGTTGTAAAATTTTCTTCATATGACCAGTAATTCTAGGAGGAGGAGCTCCTATCAAAAGAGTGGAGGCTGGGTGTATAAACAAACCAATGAATTCGCTATAGGTATAAGGGGAGTCATAGTTACGGAAGACTGAGCTCCAAAAAATCATAGATCTCTGATTTCCTTTTGAATCTAATTCCCTGATGGGAAATGGGAAACTGTCTGGGTGATCATATAACAACAGATGGTATATAAAAGATGTATATTTAAACACTCATTCCCTTTCCAAATTCGTGAATTGAGCATGGATTTTGTCAGCAACGAAAGTGGCATAGTCATACTTGACAACAGGGGGTTGTCCTGGAGTAAAGATAGATAACAGAACTAGGGTGATATCATCCACATATTCACTGGACCTAAATCCCAAGATCAAGGATATCATGTCAAGAATGAGTTTTCCAGTCTCAGTGAACCAGACATGTAAATAAGGAGGTGGGCCTTGGGGTTGACAGTTTGGTTTCACGAACATCTGGGCAATACGAGTTATTTCTAAGCTGGGCAATTGAAAGGCCTTTTCAAGAAAATATCCCATGGAAAGATGAGGGAGGGGTTCAGTAGAATGGAAATGTATCATCTCATTGATGGACTCAGTAGTTATGTAAAAAATGATAGTTTGAGAAGGTGACATAACTACTCTGTGGTTAGGGTCATAGCTGGCACAGCATTGGTGAATGATATCTGGGAAAACATGGACTGAGGGAAGAAAGTACATGGGAAGGTTTGATTCCCACAGTCCAAAAATGTTAGAGTTGCTTAAATAGCTATCGCTAATCTGGAAGAAGTTCTGAAGATGATTCCCATCACCAGATGGGTCTTTTATGTGGAAATCTATGTCAGCCAAAGGTAGATAATTCAAATCTTTATGAGGTGCATTCACGAGTGCGACATTCAGGACTATGGGGGCTTCCATGTTTGGTTCATGTGTTTTCAAACTGAAATTTCGGGTTTCTGTGGAAAAATGGGCAAAAAAGTTGTTTTGGGTGTCCTCGTATGGTAGCTACGGACTAGTTTTACTTGAATTTAGCTCTTTTGGGTAGAATTCACAGAGAAAAAATGAAATCATCGATTCAGGAAGTGAATTGGGGTAAATACCTATTTTTAAAGGCGAACCGTGTAAGTCGCAGTTTGCAGGACGAGCTGCAGAGCAGGATGCTGGAGTTTTTTGGGTGGGTGGCAGACTAGACGTGGTTTGCAATCAACCGAACGTATTTTGCATGAAAACAGTGCGCAGAAAAAATGGACAAAAATGATATTTTATCATGGTTTTAATAAAAAAATTTCTTTGGTAGGACTTTTTGGCGTTTATTGTGCGGCTGACGTCACGACGATGTGACATTTTGTCGTGAAGCAGAGGGTGGTAAGCGGTTCCCCCCACCACCACTTTTGGGGTTTGGCGGTTTCGGGTTGGGAGGTAGTGATCGCAGCAAGAGCTTCACGCATGGCAAGGGTACGGGAGTAATACCGCCAGTTCCCCACGAGTTAAAGGTTGTATGGAAGGGGGGGCGCGATATGAGCGTGGACCATTGGATGAGCGAGCCCAGAACTGATGGCTGACAGGTGTCGGAGATGGCAGAGGGTTAAGGAGTGGGCCCGATATATTTAATAATGGTTTTTAATAATATCGGGGCGGGTTTGATTAGTTCGGGGGCGTTTGGTTAATTAATTAACGTGGGGTTAATTAATCCCATGGTTTGTGCACAATGGGTTATGGTTCTTAACAGGTTTCAAATAACCCTGCCAATCCATATTTAAACAGTGATTTAACAGTTTTATGGTTATAATAAACTAGGGCGGGAATATTAAAATATGGTGGTCTTTGTGATATATATATATATATATATATATATATATATATATATATATATATATATATATATATATATATATATATATATATACGGGGAAGGGTACTATTTTACAAGGGATTTATATAATAAGGTTAGAGTTTAATTAATATGATTTATGAAATGGGAAGAGCTAAGTGATGAACTTAGGCTATAGGGAAAAAGAGGGGTTTTTATGACATTTGTACATTTTCCTAAGTAAAAATGGTTTTACTTAGGTTTGTTATGAAAATGAGATGGATGGAAGGAGTTGTTTGGTGATATTAAGCAGATCTTAATATCACTAGGGAAGTTAGTAAATACTTTCAGGGAAACATGAGGGGAGTTAGTCATGTCTCTGCCATAGTACCTATGATGGAAGTAAGATTTAACATTCTGAGAGACAAAACCTATGACAAGTGTCTTTCTGCAACATCAAACCAGCCAACTGTACCTAAATTTTTTTCTTATTTTGCCATTGGGTGCACTTGGACTAGCAAACCCTCATAAATCTTCTTTTCTCTTCATGGGAATCCTCCCTATGTCTGCCCTTATTTCTTTCAAGGGCTCAGATTAAACTGTTGAGCTACTTTGCTTCTCTACCTATCTACTTATCGGCCAAGTTTAAACAGTTTGGACAGATTTTTATTCCCTATCTCTAAAACAAGTAAATTCAAACATGAACTAGCCAAGATTGAGCTATTTGGCCATTCATTAACTGTGGAAAAAAGGTTCAGCAAGCTGTATATGATGCTTTATTGACAACATAATAAAATAGTAGTGGCGTTTGGACTTGCACACTTTCCTGGTCCTTTTCATTTGGGGTTCATTTCTTTTCTTTTTTCTAACCATCTTATTCTTTTTATCCTTCGATTTTTCTTTTAGGGTATACCATCTTTTATTTTTTAATTTTTTTTTGATTTTTTAAGAATATGGAAAACCTTTGCAGCAAGAAAAGGTATGTACATATTGCAGAGCTCATCAAGTCAATCGTGAAATATGACACCTATTGGTATAGGAGCATAACACTGACTCCACTTGGGGATGGCTTTCCCTGGTGAAAAGTCAAGAATAGCAGGTCAGATGGCCTTATGTACAATTCTTGCTACACTCTGAAATATTCCTTTGCTGCAAGTAAGCAAAACTGTACAAAGGACCATGTAATATATATACATTTCTCTTGAGCTGAAAACAAAATAGCAAAATTCCTTCACTGTTTCTCAAAACTTTCTGCCCATTCCTTCCTATTCTTATTGCTGTGAAAAACTGCAGAAACTAAACTTCGCTATGTACAAGTTAGAGTCATGATATATCAACAAACTAGATCAAAATAGTGTTTCAACATTCGATCATTCACTGGTCCATCTTCTGCTTTGTATCATCCAAGATTTTTAGAAAGTAAGTATTGTTGCCTTGTGAAGCCTGGAAAATAAAAGGTCCCTTCCATAGGAAGTCAAACTTCCCATGTTTTCCTTTGTCTTCTCTCCTGGAATCCCATTTTAAAACTTTGTCCCCTAGGTAAAAATCTTATGCCTTGGTCCTCTTATCAAATATCTTCTTGAGCTTTTCTTGTAATACTTGGGATCTTTGGAACACCACTTCCCTAGTCTGCTGCGAGTGGATGGTCTGATTTATTCTTCTTTGAATGTCATTGGGTTCCACCTGAGCTTCTTGCAGTAATTTCATCACAGGGATTCCTAAGGATGAAGGAAATATAGCCTCCATACCATAGACTAGTTCATAAGGGATAGTTCCAATGGATCTCTTAGTAGTTAATCTATCTGCCCATTGTGCATTAGTGAGTTTCTTATGCCAATTTTTCTTGTTTTCTTCCAACATTTTCTTGATAATATTTATCAGGATTTTATTGGAGGACTCAGCTAGACCATTACCTTGAGGGTAATAGGCTGTGGAGTGGCCTAATGTGATGTGCTACTTGTGGCAGAAACTTACTATTTTCTTGGATTTGAAAGCAGCAGCATTGTCAGTTATGATTTTTTCAGGACAGCCAAATCTAGACAAGATGTTGGTTTCTAAGAATTGAATGATCATTGAATCATTGGCTTGTCTACAAGGAATGGCTTCTATCCATTTGGTGAAATAATTTGTGGCAGTTAGGATCCATTTATGTTGGCCAGAAGAGGGAGGATGGATTTCCCCAATAAAATCTAAACCCCATTGTTGGAATGGTCTTTCAGTGGAAATTGGTCTAAGGGGTAGAGGCAGAAGTTTCCTTTTTCCTTCAAAAATTTGGCATTTATGGCAAGCAGTGACAAACTTCTTGACATCAGCAAACAAGGTTGGCCAGTAAAATCCAGCCCTTAGGATTTTTTCAGCAGTTTATTTCCAGTAGAGATGTCGACTACAGTCCCCTGCATGAAATTCTTTGAGTAGCTTGTCAGCGTCATCTTTTATTAGACAATTTAACAGAATAGTTTCATGATTTTTCCAAAAAAGTGCACCATCTAAAATACAAAACTTTGAAGCTTTCATTTTTAAAAACCTTTTCTTTGTTCAGGATAACCCTGGAGGAGCCTGCAAGTTTAATAACACATAAGATATATCAGCATACCAAGGTGATTCTAAGAAGGCCTGGCTGATTTGTGGAGTCACCATCTCCTGTTCGTTATCCAGCTCATTGATGTCTAGGGCTTGGCAATTAGTTTCAGTCATGAGTTTAGCCAATCCCTGTCCTTTGATAAGCTTTGTAGGATTTATTTCAATATCATACTCAAGTATAGTAGCAATCCATTTACCTCTCTTGCCTTCAATCCCCTCTTGGGTCAGGATATCTTTGACAACAGCACTTGGTACATAAGCTATTACATGAGAGTACAATATGTAAACTCTGAAGTCTTTAATAGCTTTCACTAGTGCATAAGCCTGTTTTTCCATGATTGGGTATTTTAGCGGTGCATCTCTAAGGGCTTTACTAAAAAAGGCTATGGGTTTTTCACATCCTTGATCATCTTTTTGTAGTAAAACAGCAGCGATGGTGTGTTCTGATGCAAATGAAAAGATTATGAAATCTCTACCAAACCTTGGACTTGTAAAGACTCGTGTTTTGCGCAAAGCCATTTTAATTTCTTTAAATGCTTGTTTAGCTTCTAATGTCCATTTAACCTTGGAATATTTTTTCAGCATATTATTCAGCGGCCTGATTAATTCAGCCAAACTAGGTATGAATCTTCTTAAAAAGTTAATTTTTCCTAGGAAAGCTTGAAGTTCTTTGATATTTCTGGGATGGGGTATTTGTAGAATGGCTTCTATTCTATCAGGATCAATTTTGATGCCATCCTTGGAGATTATGTGGTCCAATAGTTTTCCTTCCTCCAGACTGAACAACGATTTCTTGGGATTCAATGATATACCATACTTTCTGCATGTTAAAAACACTTGTCTCCGATGATCTAAATGCTGCTGATCTAATTTAGAAAACACAGTAAGATCATCTAGGTATATGACTAGAAAATCGTGAATTTCTTTTGCAAAAGCTATGTCCATTGCTTGTTGGAAGGTTTCCCCTACATTCTTAAGTACAAAAGGCATTTTCACATATTTGAAAGTTCCCCATGGCATTGTAAAAGTAGTCTTTTCCTGATCATCAGGATGAACTAGAATCTGGTTGAAGCTTGAGAACCCATCCAAAAGTGAAATCCTAGAGGCACCTACTACCCTTTGTAAAATGTGGTCCATCTTAGGTAAGGGGTAGTGGTCTTTCAAAGAAACCTTATTTACAGTCCTTCAATCAACACACAATCTGATTTCTCCTATTTTCTTCGTAGTGGGCACTAAATTACACCCATTCTAAGAACTTGATAGGTGCAATTATCCCTGCTTCATACATTCTTTTGACTTCTTTTTCAATTAAAGGGACTAGTACAGGGTTGACCCTTATGAGTTTTTGCTTGAATGGCTTCTTATTTTCTTTGAGGGGTATTGTATGTTGAATCACAGAGGTGTCATAAGATTTCAGATCTTCATAGCTCCATGCAAAAACATCCTGGAATTCCTTGAAGAGTTCAACATATTTAAGCTTTTGGTCAGGGGGCAGAGTTTTGGATAGTTTTATCATTTTAGGATTTTCTTCAGTTCCTATGTTACAATCCTCAATGTCTGCGTTTAGAGGCTGCATTTTGGGTTTCTTTGGGATGTCATTAGAATCAAAGAAATCTTCCAAAGGAGTTAATCCCGTGGGCAAATAGTTGTCTTTTAAATCAATAACTTTAGATTCTCCTCCAATAGTCTCATCAATGTCTATTTCTTTAAGCTCTTGCAACTTTTTCTTGGTAAATTTTGTCGTATGAAGCATTTGAGTTGCAGTTTCTGCTGAAATGCCTGTTTTAATTTTGTCTATTTGATCAACCTCACTAACAATGTCTGTGTCTATATTAGTGCTAGAAAATTCTTCCTTTAGGGTCAAGAAATTGTTAATCTGAGTATCATTGTCAAACACTTGCCAATTATTTACATTGTCAGGTACAGTTGGCCTGTATTTAATCTCAACTGTAAACTGATGATTGGGTTCAAATGGAAATTTACAAGTGCTAGAAAATGTTGCCAAACTATGAGAATGTAAATTACATTTTCTAGGAATTTTGGCCAGCTGTGTTTCTAGAAATGTATTGAGGATCTCAACTGTTGCTCCTCCATAAGATATTAATATGGGATCATTTGTCGGGAAGTTCCCTTTGATCTATTGAATGACTAAATCAAAGTCTCCCAAAACTGATACCCTGATTGCCCCTAAACTTTTGATCAATTTGAGTCCTAGCAAGAGGGCTTCATATTTATCCATATTATTGGTACATCTAAAGTTCAACCTGTAAGCATGTCCTTCTGCATGATCATTTTCTAGATTGTGTACCCAAATTCCTACTCCTGCCCCTAATTTATTGATTGAACCATCAAATTCAAAGTACCAAAGGATCTCATGTTCATAGTTAGTATCAGGAGTCTTAGAAATTTGTTTACTAGCAAAATCTGGATCTTTATTTTCATCTGGTTTCTCTTGAGTGTCTGATATATCCTTGTTCACAGAAATTTCTTGAATTTGAACACAGAAGTTTTGGTGTATAATTTCTTCTTGTCCAATCGCTAAAACCTTGACATCAGTTGAAGGGTTATTTTCAACATTGTATAGAATGAAGGAGTCCATGTCAGAATGCATGGAATAGATGGAAAAATTCTGGGGTTTCTCCCGGCTACTTACCACATATTTCATTAGAGTTTCTCGATACAATCCCTTTGGTTGGCCAAATACTGAAATAGTAGCATAGGACATGTCTAACTATAAAGATCCTTGGAGCTTTGCACCCCAAGATCTAGACAACAACATGTCGTATTTTGGTGGAATATCAGCTACCGCTACATCCATTAAAATTGTCTTGGCAGGGTATTGAACTAATGATACACATAAATCTTTGATCAAACTTAAACATCTAACCTAGCTTGAATCAAAAGAGAATAGGTCTTTGTATGGCCTGGTAATATCTAGGTCCAACTTCTCCATTACAGATTTAGGCATTAAGTTATGAGAAGCACCAGAATCAAACATGGCATTATGAAGTATTTTATCATGAATGTTCAGACTTACATAGAATGGAGGGACCCCCCCGCCCCCCCCATCTACCGATTTTCCGTTTACCTCATGGCCAAAAATTAATTCAGGTTGGTCATCAAGGACATTCACTGCATATTTGTTTTTCAAAATCTGGAGTGATCTGCTAATTTGATCTCTGTAGACATCATGCTTAGCCAATTCTGATAATGGAATGGCTATCTTTAATTTGCCTATTTCGGTCTCAAGGTTGAAAGGTTTTTCTGTTTTAATTTTTACATTTCGGGCAGTGAGATTTTCCCTTTCTGCTGTATTTTCTGTGTCTCTCTTTTACAGGAGTGTTGTTATGGGCTGAAGTTGCTTCCAACTCAATTTCTGGAGGTTCCTCCACATTTCCCTTGGGAGGAGTGGAAGTTGAAAGTTGTTGATTGTCTGATACATCTTCGACTATTGGATTATTTGGGTTAGGACCTGTTTTAGGAAGGGTTTGTACAGGGGGGTTCTTAATCTTAGCTTTATTAGGTTGCTTGGTTTCTTTCTGTTTATTGGTTTCGGGGACATGTATCCTTCTGCTCCTCAGATTGTATTGCTTGTGAACTTCATAAATGGTTGTATCATATTCCTCCCTAAAATCAAATGATTCGCCTGATTGAGTTTGGAATTGATTAAGAGTATGAGCCTCTTGGTCTTCTTGGGTCAAGAAAATTTGTTGTTCACTATCAAGGCCCATTAAGTTAATTTGAGTATCTTCTATTGGCTCGCTAGAAGTTGAAGCTTCAGCATAATTTTCTTGGAATGGGGGCCTAATATTTTGGTCAGGCCTAGCCTTTCCAATATTAGGGTTTTGGTTTTTCTTGAAATTTGGATTTCTCCTAGTGTTACTCGGTTGACCATCCTAAGGGGATTTCCTCTCAATTGTTTCTACCCTATCACCAAGTCTATCCATTCCTTTGATTATGGCATCTAATTTCTGTTCAAATGCAGAAGGTTCTTCTTTGAAAGGTGTCCTCCTTTCAGCTCTAGCTCGAGCTCGTTTAGAAATCAGGTTGGCCTCAACACTGACAACTATACTCTGTGTTGAATCCCAAACTTGCATCTTCCCTATACACCTTTTTAGCATTTTTCCATTTACCTAGACCTCCTAAGCTATCAAATCATTGCATATTAGTTTATAAAGAGCATATAAAATGGTTTCCTAACTATGTCTTGTGACTGTTGTTTGATCTATATTTTTGCTCAGTCAGCTGCGGAATCTTGTCACTTTCTGCAACCAGCTCAACTTTCCGCAGCCTTTTTGTTGAATTCTATGTTACAGGTGTCTACAGGAGAATCTGGCCACATGGGCAAGTTGCAAATGTTATGGACATGGACCGTGTCCTCTTGGTTCAGCCAAATCCCTCACAGAAGGTCGTGGTCAAAGATAGTCAAGCGGTGGTCAACCTAAGAGTTTTACGGTGGCAGAACTCTGTTTTTCATCACGTGAAGACTTGCGTGGCAAATTCCTAAATCTTAGGAGACGTGCTAACACCTGTGGACTGCTCCATGAACCGAATCTAACAACCACCCTCCTTGGATTTAATTTTCACGGCTACCATAATGCTAGATTTCTGGACGTGGTTATTCACGTTTCTTTTTATCAGCACAGATTTTAGGAAAGTAGTTGTGTCATCCTCTGTTATAAATAAAGTGTTCTCATACGCATATTATCTAGCTTTTTGAATGTAATTTTGACTGTTTACGAGCCCACTATGCCATGACTTTATCCTTATGTTATGACTGCATTTTAATACATGAGAAGACACTGTTTATAAGCTCAATTTGTGGTTGATTGTTGATTGGCCGAGGTTGTGCAGAAGGCCCATGTACACACCAAGGTTTTGTAATTGATGTATAGTTTCATGCTTTATTCCTTTACGTTCCTGATGCCATAATTTTTTGCTTGTATATATTACACTACTTATGGTATTCATGTTGATTGTTGTCCATAGTTTTTTTATGCTTTCTAATGCTGTTAACTGATCAGTGTCTTTATTTCAGGTTCTAATAGACAGCTTGGGCATTTGCACATAGCTTTATAATGACTAATGACATGAAATTATCTTGTCCTTCTACTGATTTATTTTCTTAGTTCTAATTCCAACACTATTTATTTCTTTCAGTTTTCTTCATTTACTTATCTGCAAGATAGATATTAGATTACTCATGTCATTTTCAGTTACCTCCTATAGCCAGAGCGAGTCAAATGGTGAGGGATTGGAGTATGAATGCGTAGTTTGATATTAGTTTATTTTTCTGCAAGTTAGTTATTGAATTGCTCATGTCATTTTTAGTTACCTCCTATAGCCAGAGCGAGTCAAATGGTGAGGTATTGAAGTATGAATGCGTAGTTTGATCATAGTTTCATTTTATGCAAATTAGATATCAGATTGCTAAATTTGTTTATGATTACCTCCTATAGCCAGAGCGAGTCGAATGGTGAGGGGTCAAAATATGAGTTGATGTAATATGATTTAGTTTACTTTGTTTGTGGTTTTTGAATTTCTTTGAGTTCAGTTTCTTTTTATACAGCAACAAGGGTACTGGGTTTCATAGTCACTAGCTCAGTGTTTGGTTTAATTAGAATATAGGTAGATTTTTATTTTTCTCTTAGGAATTGATTTCATCATTGCAAGTTTTAAAGCCTTTTTGAAAACTTTGAAGTTTGGAAATCATTTTAAAGGTCACCATTTCCTTGAACACTTATATCCATACTTTACTTTTAGAATTTCCATTTCACATTAGGGAATCAACAAAAGATAAACCCAAAAACAAACCAAAATCCAAAAACGACAAAGAAGTAAGAAATCGGTTATCTTGGATATATAGTGCACCTCACTTCAGCAGTTTACAACTCCCGGATTGACAATTTATATAGCAATTTAGGACACACTAAATTGACCAAACATTTTGGCGCTGTTGCTGGGGAAGTGAAACTAGGTAGCCAAATTCTTAAAAAAAAACAAGAAAATTTCAAGGAAGGTAAAAATTGATAACTTCTCAAAGTATGCTCTCCTCTTGCACCTAGTGTGACCTGGAGGATCAGAAAAGAGAGTTATTGGTTCAATAATTTCTTGAGTATGCTCTCTTCTTGCACCTAGAGTGATCTGGAAGATCAGAAAGAGAATGATTAGCCAGCCTTGAAGAAAAATAAAGAAAATGGCATGCATAGAGCAAGAGATTCTAGGGGAAGGTTTATAGCTAGGGCCAAGAGTTCGATTTTTATAACTCCATCTACTTCAAGTTATAGACAAGATACACCTCCATCATCTCCAACTCACACTCCTAGCCTTAGGATTCCTGGAATTCAAGGGGCAACAACCGAATTGGGAGACTCTCCCACACTATCCACCGAATCTAAGTTAGGAAAAGACCCTTTCCTTACTTCTACAGGAAAACACATTGTAATCGAGGAAGTAGAATCACCTGAAGAAGAAGAGGGAGAAATTCCTCCTCATTTGCCATTAGTAGAAGAACCAGACAACTCTGAAATCTCTGAGGAAACTATCATGACAGAGGAAGTAGTAAACGGATTTGGAGGAGGTAGAGGTAGAGGTAGAGGAGGAGGAAACAATGGAGGAGGTAGAGGTAACAACGGGGGAAATAGGGATGGAGATAACTCATTTGGATTTCCTATAGTTTATGAGGAATCTCGAACAACAACGAAAAACATCTCACCATCTATTCTCCCAAAATTTTATGGGTTGCGAAGTGAGGATCCTGAAACATTTCTACTTGAGTTTGAAGTCGTGTGCTAAACTTATGATTATATGGAAGACTCTAAAAAACTGAAATTGTTTCCTTCAACATTGAAGGGAGCTGCTCTAAAATGGTTCATGGGATTAGTCACTCAATTTATTAGGACTTGGAATGATATGAAACAAACATTTTTGGATAGATACCTGGACTATTGTATGCCCACCAATCATAAGGATAAGGTATTCAAAATGGTGCAAAAAGAAGATGAAAACTTGGAGGATTTACTTGAAAGATTTCAATACAACCTGAAAAGAGAAAAAATGAATAACCTAGATGAGGAAACCTTGAAAGCCCTTCTATTAAAAGCCATTAGAGATGAATGGATAGATATTTTGAACATGATGGGAAAAGGAGATATATCTCAACTTCCACTTCATGATATAGCAGAGCTATGTGTCCATCTCTCAAGGGGAAAACCTAAAACTAGAAAAGGGCCTAGAGATCCTTCTCTCATTACAACAAACAAATCTGCAACTGGATCAGTAAGTAGGGCTGAGATTGGCAACATGCTTGATGAGTTCAAAACTAATATTTTAGGGAGCCTTAGTGAGCAACTAGACACACTTAAGAAACAAAACAAGCAGAAAGCAGAAGCTGAAGCTTTGGCCATCTTTTGTCCAAAATGTAGGAAGAAACATGCTCTAAGGGAATGCCCCTTGGATGCAAAAGTTGTAGAAACATGTATGATTTGTTTAGAAAGCCATGAGACCAAGGATTTTCCTTCAATTCCTGGGCTCAAAGCTGTATTTCAAGAAGACCCAAATTCAATTGAGTCTCTCTATTTTGTTTCAAGGAGACCTTGGCAGGGGCAACAAAATCAAGGGTTTAACAACCCCGTGAACTTTCAACCCCCACCAAATTGGAATCCTTGACAACAACCTTGGTCCCAACCTCAAAATCCATTTCAATCATGGGTACAAGGTATGCAAAATCCTTATGGGAGATTTGCTCAATTTTATCAATATCCTCCATCTTTTCAAAATCAACAAGCTCCACAACTTCCAAATCAAAATCCACAACTTCATTGCCATTTCCACAACAAGAACAACCTTCTCAACAAAATCCAAATTCCCAACTCTTGCTTCCATTCCAACAAATGACAAATCAACTACTTTCCCATCCATTTCCAAACCTAATAATAAAAACCCTCAAAATGCTTACATGGTAGAAGGACAACAATTTCGTACCTATATGATTATTCCTCTCAATGATGTACAACTCAGATCTGGTAGAGTTTTAGAAAAGCCTTCTATAGATGCTCAAAAGCAAAGCATTTCTGAGGAAGATTCTCTTAAAGCCAATAAAGGTTCTGAAGCATCTCTTTAAAACCCAAGCACTCAAAAAGAAAAAGAAAAAGAGTCAACCCCCACAACTCCTATAGTCGAGCAACCTGCATCTTCATCCACACCTCCTTTTCTTGAAAGATTACAAATTGACAAAGGAGTGGAAAAACAAATCTTGTTGCCTGACTATGATTTTCTAGATGAATTAAAGAATGTCTGTATCAAGATTCCCTTCCTACAAGCCATTAGAGAGATTCCTATTCTAGCAAAAACAATAAAGGAGTTGAGTCTCAATAGACCAAGAAGGAAACCAAGAGATATAAGAAGAATCCACCTGGTAGGAAAAATTGCAGATATCATGATGGGAAAAATTACCATGCAGAAGTATGTAGATCCCGGTAGTCCAATTGTCAAAACACATATCAATGGGGTAGAAATTCCAAATACCTTGATTGATTTAGGAGCTGCTATCAACATTATGAGTAGACAGACTATGGAATAGCTAAAACTTCCTAATTTTATTTTTACACCTACTCTACTGCAACTTGCAGATCGATCAATTATCAAGCCAGATGGTGTATTAGAAGACATTTCAGTCTTCTTAGATTGTTGGGAATATCCAGTAGATTTCATGATTTTAACTCCCAAGAGTAATCTATGAGGGCACCCACTCATCTTAGGAAGACCTTGGCTAGCCACAGCTGATGCTTTTATCAGTTGTAGATCTGGGGATATATATATTTCTAATGGTAATTTGACAAAGAAATTCAATCTGTATCCTCCAGCAAAAGCAACTACAGAAGTAGGAGATAATGAAAGGGTCGATGATGAGGACACTATACAACCTGTCTTTACCTTCTCTGAAATTAGTGAAGATAGTCAAATTCTGAACACATTAGAAAACTTTGAAACATCTTCAGAATATGACCACACACAATTTTAGTTAGATATTGACATTGAGTATCTATCATCTAGACAAATGTCTCTTTACTCTATGGAGGATTTTGGTAGTTCCGCCATTGAGATTTTTCCAGGTAAAACATTGGATATCAACAAAAACTTGGAAAAATCATAACAGGAAGAGTTAACCAAAATCTTGCAAAAACATTCTACTGCATTTGCATGGAAATATACTAATGTGAAAGGTATTGACCCTAAGACTTGCATTCATCACATCTACATCGAGGAAAACAATAGACCAATCAAACAACCTCAAAGAAGGATGAATCCAAACCTTAGGGAGATAGTGAAAGAAGATCTCCAAAAACTACTCAATGTAAACTTCATTTATCCAATTTCAGATAGCTGATGGGTTTCTCCTTGGGTTATAGTACCTAAAAAGAATGGTAAATGGAGGGTATGCATTGATTACAGGGAATTGAATAAAGAAACTTTGAAGGATCACTTTCCTTTACCCTTTATCGATTAGGTATTAAATACTCTAGCAAGCAAAAAGTACTTTTCATTTTTGGATGGTTTTAGTGGCTATAATCAAATTCAGGTAGCACCTGAAGATCAATATAAGACCACCTTTACCTGTCGATGGGGAACTTTTGCTTACTGAGTGCTTCCATTTGTATTATGTAATGCACCCGCAACATTTCAAAGGGCAGTACTAGGAATCTTTTCTGATCTAATCCATGATTGTGTAGAGGTCTATATGGATGATTTTATAGTTTATGGTGATTCATTTGAAGAGGCATTAGAGAATTTGGAAAAAGTCCTTATACGATGTAAAGAAACAAACCTTTCATTGCGTCATGAAAAATGCTTTATGATGTTTACTGAAGGTATTTTTTTGGGACATCACATTTCAGGGGATGGGATTAAAGTTGATAGATCAAAAGTTGAAGTCATCTCCAAGTTGCCTATTCCAAATTGCCAAAAATATGTTAGAAGTTTTCTAGGATTTACTAGGTACTATAGAATATTTATAGAAAAATTCACCAAAATAGCATCTCCACTCTTCAAATTTCTTACCAAAGATTGTGAATTCAAATGGGATACTGATTGTCAATCAGCATTTGAAACTTTGAAAACAAGAATATCTGAAGCACACATCTTGAGAGGGCCAAATTGGAAACTTCCTTTCCATATTTCTACAGATGCTTCAGATACAGCTCTAGGAGCTGTGTTGGGTCAAAAAGCTTTAGTTCCTTATGTCATTTACTATACCAGTAAAAATTTGACTCCCACTGAGTTGAACTATACTGTGACTGAAAAAGAGTTCTTAGTTGTTGTTCATGTAATCAATAAGTTTAGACATTATATAACAGGCTATGAAACTTTTGTCCATACTAATCATTCTGCAATTAGATATCTAATGAACAAACCTGTTACTAATGGTAGAGTTACAAGATGGCTCTTACTTTTACAGGAATTCAATATTACTGTGTTGGATAGACCAGGGAAACAAAATACAGTAGTTGATTTCTTGTCTAGGATCCAAAATACTAAAGAAGATTCTCCTGTAGAGGATAAGTTTCCAGATAAATATTTATTTGCAGTAACTACTAAGACTCCTTGGTATGCATATATTGCTAACTATTTGCTTACAGGGAAACTACTTCCACATATATTTCCTAGTGAAAGAAGAAGAATTATTCAGGAGAGTTCAAAATATTCATGGATTTCAAACTAATTGTTTAAAACAGGGCCAGATTCTGTGATCAGAAGATGTGTCCTGACATCCTCAAGGCATGTCGTGATGAACCATGCGGTGGACACTTTGCTGACAAAAGGATGGCCTATAAAATCCTTTCTTTAGGATATTATTGGCCTTCCCTCTTCAAAGATACAAAATAATATGTCAAAAGGTGTCACAGCTACCAAAGAGTAGGGAAACCGACTCTTTCAAATGAAATGCCATTACAACCACAGGTACTCATTGAACCCTTTGAAAAATGGGCTTTAGATTTCATTGGACCCATTAATCCACCATCTAAACAAAAGAAGTATATATTGGTATGCACTGATTATGTCACTAAATGGGTAGAAACCAAAGCATTAATTTCTGCTACTGAAAATTCAGTTGTTAGTTTTCTTTATGAGGATATTTTTACTCGCTTTGGTGTCCCAAGAGAAATTGTGACAGATCAGGGAAGTCAATTTACATCCAACATGATGGAGAAGCTGATGGAAGAATACAAAATCAAGCACAGAAAATCTACTCCTTACCATCCGCAAGCAAATGGCCAAGTCGAGTCTACAAACAAAGTTATTAAAAGCATCATCATCAAAACTGTTCATCTACATAGAAGAGATTGGGCAAAAATGCTTCCTGAAGCCTTATGATTTAGTTTACTTTGTTTGTGGTTTTTGAATTTCTTTGAGTTCAGTTTCTTTTTATACAGCAACAAGGGTACTGGGTTTCATAGTCACTAGCTCAGTGTTTGGTTTAATTAGAATATAGGTAGATTTTTATTTTTCTCTTAGGAATTGATTTCATCATTGCAAGTTTTAAAGCCTTTTTGAAAACTTTGAAGTTTGGAAATCATTTTAAAGGTCACCATTTCCTTGAACACTTATATCCATACTTTACTTTTAGAATTTCCATTTCACATTAGGGAATCAACAAAAGATAAACCCAAAAACAAACCAAAATCCAAAAACGACAAAGAAGTAAGAAATCGGTTATCTTGGATATATAGTGCACCTCACTTCAGCAGTTTACGACTCCCGGATTGACAATTTATATAGCAATTTAGGACACACTAAATTGACCAAACATTTTGGCGCTGTTGCTGGGGAAGTGAAACTAGGTAGCCAAATTCTTAAAAAAAAACAAGAAAATTTCAAGGAAGGTAAAAATTGATAACTTCTCAAAGTATGCTCTCCTCTTGCACCTAGTGTGACCTGGAGGATCAGAAAAGAGAGTTATTGGTTCAATAATTTCTTGAGTATGCTCTCTTCTTGCACCTAGAGTGATCTGGAAGATCAGAAAGAGAATGATTAGCCCGCCTTGAAGAAAAATAAAGAAAATGGCATGCATAGAGCAAGAGATTCTAGGGGAAGGTTTATAGCTAGGGCCAAGAGTTCGATTTTTATAACTCCATCTACTTCAAGTTATAGACAAGATACACCTCCATCATCTCCAACTCACACTCCTAGCCTTAGGATTCCTGGAATTCAAGGGGCAACAACCGAATTGGGAGACTCTCCCACACTATCCACCGAATCTAAGTTAGGAAAAGACCCTTTCCTTACTTCTACAGGAAAACACATTGTAATCGAGGAAGTAGAATCACCTGAAGAAGAAGAGGGAGAAATTCCTCCTCATTTGCCATTAGTAGAAGAACCAGACAACTCTGAAATCTCTGAGGAAACTATCATGACAGAGGAAGTAGTAAACGGATTTGGAGGAGGTAGAGGTAGAGGTAGAGGAGGAGGAAACAATGGAGGAGGTAGAGGTAACAACGGGGGAAATAGGGATGGAGATAACTCATTTGGATTTCCTATAGTTTATGAGGAATCTCGAACAACAACGAAAAACATCTCACCATCTATTCTCCCAAAATTTTATGGGTTGCGAAGTGAGGATCCTGAAACATTTCTACTTGAGTTTGAAGTCGTGTGCTAAACTTATGATTATATGGAAGACTCTAAAAAACTGAAATTGTTTCCTTCAACATTGAAGGGAGCTGCTCTAAAATGGTTCATGGGATTAGTCACTCAATTTATTAGGACTTGAAATGATATGAAACAAACATTTTTGGATAGATACCTGGACTATTGTATGCCCACCAATCATAAGGATAAGGTATTCAAAATGGTGCAAAAAGAAGATGAAAACTTGGAGGATTTACTTGAAAGATTTCAATACAACCTGAAAAGAGAAAAAATGAATAACCTAGATGAGGAAACCTTGAAAGCCCTTCTATTAAAAGCCATTAGAGATGAATGGATAGATATTTTGAACATGATGGGAAAAGGAGATATATCTCAACTTCCACTTCATGATATAGCAGAGCTATGTGTCCATCTCTCAAGGGGAAAACCTAAAACTAGAAAAGGGCCTAGAGATCCTTCTCTCATTACAACAAACAAATCTGCAACTGGATCAGTAAGTAGGGCTGAGATTGGCAACATGCTTGATGAGTTCAAAACTAATATTTTAGGGAGCCTTAGTGAGCAACTAGACACACTTAAGAAACAAAACAAGCAGAAAGCAGAAGCTGAAGCTTTGGCCATCTTTTGTCCAAAATGTAGGAAGAAACATGCTCTAAGGGAATGCCCCTTGGATGCAAAAGTTGTAGAAACATGTATGATTTGTTTAGAAAGCCATGAGACCAAGGATTTTCCTTCAATTCCTGGGCTCAAAGCTGTATTTCAAGAAGACCCAAATTCAATTGAGTCTCTCTATTTTGTTTCAAGGAGACCTTGGCAGGGGCAACAAAATCAAGGGTTTAACAACCCCGTGAACTTTCAACCCCCACCAAATTGGAATCCTTGACAACAACCTTGGTCCCAACCTCAAAATCCATTTCAATCATGGGTACAAGGTATGCAAAATCCTTATGGGAGATTTGCTCAATTTTATCAATATCCTCCATCTTTTCAAAATCAACAAGCTCCACAACTTCCAAATCAAAATCCACAACTTCATTGCCATTTCCACAACAAGAACAACCTTCTCAACAAAATCCAAATTCCCAACTCTTGCTTCCATTCCAACAAATGAAAAATCAACTACTTTCCCATCCATTTCCAAACCTAATAATAAAAACCCTCAAAATGTTTACATGGTAGAAGGACAACAATTTCGTACCTATATGATTATTCCTCTCAATGATGTACAACTCAGATCTGGTAGAGTTTTAGAAAAGCCTTCTATAGATGCTCAAAAGCAAAGCATTTCTGAGGAAGATTCTCTTAAAGCCAATAAAGGTTCTGAAGCATCTCTTTAAAACCCAAGCACTCAAAAAGAAAAAGAAAAAGAGTCAACCCCCACAACTCCTATAGTCGAGCAACCTGCATCTTCATCCACACCTCCTTTTCTTGAAAGATTACAAATTGACAAAGGAGTGGAAAAACAAATCTTGTTGCCTGACTATGATTTTCTAGATGAATTAAAGAATGTCTGTATCAAGATTCCCTTCCTACAAGCCATTAGAGAGATTCCTATTCTAGCAAAAACAATAAAGGAGTTGAGTCTCAATAGACCAAGAAGGAAACCAAGAGATATAAGAAGAATCCACCTGGTAGGAAAAATTGCAGATATCATGATGGGAAAAATTACCATGCAGAAGTATGTAGATCCCGGTAGTCCAATTGTCAAAACACATATCAATGGGGTAGAAATTCCAAATACCTTGATTGATTTAGGAGCTGCTATCAACATTATGAGTAGACAGACTATGGAATAGCTAAAACTTCCTAATTTTATTTTTACACCTACTCTACTGCAACTTGCAGATCGATCAATTATCAAGCCAGATGGTGTATTAGAAGACATTTCAGTCTTCTTAGATTGTTGGGAATATCCAGTAGATTTCATGATTTTAACTCCCAAGAGTAATCTATGAGGGCACCCACTCATCTTAGGAAGACCTTGGCTAGCCACAGCTGATGCTTTTATCAGTTGTAGATCTGGGGATATATATATTTCTAATGGTAATTTGACAAAGAAATTCAATCTGTATCCTCCAGCAAAAGCAACTACAGAAGTAGGAGATAATGAAAGGGTCGATGATGAGGACACTATACAACCTGTCTTTACCTTTTCTGAAATTAGTGAAGATAGTCAAATTCTGAACACATTAGAAAACTTTGAAACATCTTCAGAATATGACCACACACAATTTTAGTTAGATATTGACATTGAGTATCTATCATCTAGACAAATGTCTCTTTACTCTATGGAGGATTTTGGTAGTTCCGCCATTGAGATTTTTCCAGGTAAAACATTGGATATCAACAAAAACTTGGAAAAATCATAACAGGAAGAGTTAACCAAAATCTTGCAAAAACATTCTACTGCATTTGCATGGAAATATACTGATGTGAAAGGTATTGACCCTAAGACTTGCATTCATCACATCTACATCGAGGAAAACAATAGACCAATCAAACAACCTCAAAGAAGGATGAATCCAAACCTTAGGGAGATAGTGAAAGAAGATCTCCAAAAACTACTCAATGTAAACTTCATTTATCCAATTTCAGATAGCTGATGGGTTTCTCCTTGGGTTATAGTACCTAAAAAGAATGGTAAATGGAGGGTATGCATTGATTACAGGGAATTGAATAAAGAAACTTTGAAGGATCACTTTCCTTTACCCTTTATCGATTAGGTATTAAATACTCTAGCAAGCAAAAAGTACTTTTCATTTTTGGATGGTTTTAGTGGCTATAATCAAATTCAGGTAGCACCTGAAGATCAATATAAGACCACCTTTACCTGTCGATGGGGAACTTTTGCTTACTGAGTGCTTCCATTTGTATTATGTAATGCACCCGCAACATTTCAAAGGGCAGTACTAGGAATCTTTTCTGATCTAATCCATGATTGTGTAGAGGTCTATATGGATGATTTTATAGTTTATGGTGATTCATTTGAAGAGGCATTAGAGAATTTGGAAATAGTCCTTATACGATGTAAAGAAACAAACCTTTCATTGCGTCATGAAAAATGCTTTATGATGTTTACTGAAGGTATTTTTTTGGGACATCACATTTCAGGGGATGGGATTAAAGTTGATAGATCAAAAGTTGAAGTCATCTCCAAGTTGCCTATTCCAAATTGCCAAAAATATGTTAGAAGTTTTCTAGGATTTACTAGGTACTATAGAATATTTATAGAAAAATTCACCAAAATAGCATCTCCACTCTTCAAATTGCTTACCAAAGATTGTGAATTCAAATGGGATACTGATTGTCAATCAGCATTTGAAACTTTGAAAACAAGAATATCTGAAGCACACATCTTGAGAGGGCCAAATTGGAAACTTCCTTTCCATATTTCTACAGATGCTTCAGATACAGCTCTAGGAGCTGTGTTGGGTCAAAAAGCTTTAGTTCCTTATGTCATTTACTATACCAGTAAAAATTTGACTCCCACTGAGTTGAACTATACTGTGACTGAAAAAGAGTTCTTAGTTGTTGTTCATGTAATCAATAAGTTTAGACATTATATAACAGGCTATGAAACTTTTGTCCATACTGATCATTCTGCAATTAGATATCTAATGAACAAACCTGTTACTAATGGTAGAGTTACAAGATGGCTCTTACTTTTACAGGAATTCAATATTACTGTGTTGGATAGACCAGGGAAACAAAATACAGTAGTTGATTTCTTGTCTAGGATCCAAAATACTAAAGAAGATTCTCCTGTAGAGGATAAGTTTCCAGATAAATATTTATTTGCAGTAACTACTAAGACTCCTTGGTATGCATATATTGCTAACTATTTGCTTACAGGGAAACTACTTCCACATATATTTCCTAGTGAAAGAAGAAGAATTATTCAGGAGAGTTCAAAATATTCATGGATTTCAAACTAATTGTTTAAAACAGGGCCAGATTCTGTGATCAGAAGATGTGTCCTGACATCCTCAAGGCATGTCGTGATGAACCATGCGGTGGACACTTTGCTGACAAAAGGATGGCCTATAAAATCCTTTCTTTAGGATATTATTGGCCTTCCCTCTTCAAAGATACAAAATAATATGTCAAAAGGTGTCACAGCTACCAAAGAGTAGGGAAACCGACTCTTTCAAATGAAATGCCATTACAACCACAGGTACTCATTGAACCCTTTGAAAAATGGGCTTTAGATTTCATTGGACCCATTAATCCACCATCTAAACAAAAGAAGTATATATTGGTATGCACTGATTATGTCACTAAATGGGTAGAAACCAAAGCATTAATTTCTGCTACTGAAAATTCAGTTGTTAGTTTTCTTTATGAGGATATTTTTACTCGCTTTGGTGTCCCAAGAGAAATTGTGACAGATCAGGGAAGTCAATTTACATCCAACATGATGGAGAAGCTGATGGAAGAATACAAAATCAAGCACAGAAAATCTACTCCTTACCATCCGCAAGCAAATGGCCAAGTCGAGTCTACAAACAAAGTTATTAAAAGCATCATCATCAAAACTGTTCATCTACATAGAAGAGATTGGGCAAAAATGCTTCCTGAAGCCTTATGGGCCTACAGAACTACATGGAGGAATACAACAGGACATTCTCCCAATGAACTTGTTTGTGGGAAAGAAGTCCTACTCCCCATTGAGTTTCAAGTCAAAACTTTCAAGATGGCAGTTCAATTGGGGATGGATCTATCAGAAGCCCAAAAGCATATAATGGAGCAGTTGAATGAGATGGATGAGATTAGAAAAGAATAAATCCTAATAACTGATCTCGTTCAACATCAAAGAGCTAAGTGGCATGACAGATACATCAAAGAGAAAAAGTTTCAAGAGGGAGATTGGGAATTACTATTTGATTCCAAGTTTAAAGACTTCAAAGGTAAATTTCAGACCCATTGGCTTGGGCCATATGAGATCGACAAAGTCTTTAGCAATGGAGCAGTAAGAATCAAGACCATTGATGAATTTCAAACCCCTCTTATTGTGAATGGCCACAGATTAAAGATTTATCATAAGCCACTCTCAAAAGAGGAATTTGTCAAAATGTTTCAAGAGAATTCTGCAATAAGGCTGGTGAAGAAGAATCCTTTTTCTCCTCCAGCCTAGCCTTTGTTCCTTTCTGTTAAAAAAATAAAAAATAAAAAATTGTATAAGCCTGAAAACCAATCACTGATTGGCAGTCTTATATAGAAAATGTAGAGTGAAAATCAGGAACACCTGACACTCTATATTTTCCAAAAAAAAAAATCTCTCTTTCTTTCCCATTTTCACTTCATTTCCATCCCACTCCATTTCATTTTCATTTCACTCCACTCCATTTCATCCATTCATTCCATTTCATCAATAAAAGTCTCTTTCATGACCATTTCCATTCAGTTAGTTATTATCTGACTATCTTTATTCAGCCAAGTGGTTGATGTGTCAGTTTCCGCAGCTGGAATCAGTTTCCACAGCCAGAAGCAGTTTCCGCAGCCACCACTCTGTTTTTCAAATTAACAGTCAAGATGTTAGTTCAATAATCATGAAAATGCAGGTATGACTGATCATATGTTATGAAGACATGAAGCATCTAAAGACATCAATAAGGAGCAGTTGATTAAGGGCTAATGGACAACAAATGGCAAAGATTCCAAGGGTATGAGCAAAAATTTCTTTCAAATAGCAATCAAAGGCACAATTTAGCATATTTATTAAACCTTAAAGCTCCACTATATGCAATGATTACCACGATAGCTCCATTACCATTCCACAACATTCCTCCATGAACCATGCATTTATTCCCTAAACAGTCTCATGATTAATTTTCGGGTTTAACTCGTAGTTGACTGCACTTTCACACTCCACTTGTAATCATGAGATGTGACCCATTTAATTACGGCTCCTCTCCACCGCACTTTTCGCAGCCATTTCATAAACGTGTAACATCTCCTACGCAGCCGTTCAGTTCAAAAATTCCAGCTTCACTTCACTACCCTGCCATTTTGTTAAAGCCACGGCTACATTACCACCTCATTCACATACGTCTCCACTCCATTTCGTGAACTCACCTCGGCTGCCTATCCTCTGTTTCCGCTTACAGTTCCTGAACACTCCCGCTACCTGTTCTCCATCTTCCATTTTCAGCCACTGTTTTCTTCTCCATAAACCCTGCAACCTAGCCATCTTACCTCTGCTAAACCCTCACACACAGTTGAATTTCAAACAGAGGAAATGATGGGACGGTTATTGAGGGTAGAACCGGAAGGGCCTAAGTTATTAGAAGGATACCCTCAAGTAAAATACTTGCTGAAGAAGGCAAAATGGCTATGTTTCATTCAAAAATTTAAGGGCCACAATAAGGAGATAACAAAAGCTTTTGCAAGGTCTTTCAACGGTCAGGTGGTGGAAATTGGAGACCTTAAGTTCACGGTCACTGAAGCATCCATAGCAGCTGCTACAAACCTGCCCCAGGAAGGTGAACGTTGGTTTAAAAACAAAATTTTGGACGAGCAGGCATGGAGAGTCATATTATGTAACCCAGGTATGGATGTTACTGTATTCACAAAAGGAATTCTTGTTCATGCATTAAAAGAAGAGTGGGCTAGCTTACTGTTAATCATTCAAATGTTCATTACTTGTGAAGGCCGTTTTGGAGTAATGTACATGTATCATACTAGGTTATTGATGAACTTCTTAGAGAACCAAACCCTTAATCTGCCCTATTTCTTATTGTTGAGATTGAAAAGGATGTGCACAATAGTCCAAAAGAACATAGAAGACATAGAACCTCATTTATATCATCATGGGCTTGTGAGGATTCTAATTGAAGACCAATTGAAGAAAAGCAAAGATACCTGGGAATGGTTTTTAGTAAGAAACTACTTTCAAGAGCCATCTGAGACACCTGAAAGTAGTACACCAAAAACACCAAGAAGGAGTAGGAGAAAAGAAAAAAGTGCAATAATCCAAGACTCTCGTATTAGCAAAACTAAAGAAGTTGGTCAAAAAGAGAAGGAGGAAAGAACTAAGGATAGAAAACAGAGGAAATTGAAAGGAAAAAGGAGCATAGAAGATGTCTACCAATCACCAGAACCATCTATAGAGGAAGACTATCAAGTGTTGTCTGAGAGACTAGTGCATCTTCGAAAACAAACTATTACAGCTAAGAAGAAAGAAAAAGGAAAACAGAGCATGGAAGAAGAGAGTACTAACCCACAGTATTTAAGAAGAAGTAGCAGGCTTAGAGGAAAGTGGAGGAAAACATAAGCAAAATGACCCCACTTCATTGACTTGGGTGGGGAAACACCCGAGAAACCTCCAGCTGGCCATAGCCCACCTCATCCTCAGCCAAATATTGAAACTAGTCCTCCAGATGTTGATGTAAGTCCTTCTCGGCCAGAATTAGAAATCAGTCCTCCTCCTCAACAAGACTTTGAGGTCAGCCCAAGGAAAACACCCGAAATAGATCCAAATCAGCAAGAAGTGTATGATTATCTTGAATCCTTAGAGAAGACAGCTGCAAGCCTGAGCACGTCATCCACTCTGCCTCACATAGCACAAGAAGCACAAGTCCAATCATTGAAACAAGAAGTGTTTGAATTGGAGGTCTTAAATAGGCAGATTAAACAAGAAAATGAAGCATTAAAGGAGCAAAGCAAATTGGACAAAATCATTCATGATAATACTATGTTACATCTGGGATTGTGGCAGAAAAAGAACAAGAAATTAAAGAAAAAGTGCAGGAAGTTGAGTAGGGAATTAATCAATCTCAAATTCGGATGTTTGATAAGGAAGCCCAAGATGGTAGTAGCACCAGGAAAGAAGAGAAGAGGACTGGATGTACTAGAAGAGGCTTCAAAACACATGGACTAAAGGGGGATGACCAAAATTTTGATTGCATGAGGACATGTAACACCTTCACAGTGGGGGTATGTTGAGTCCCAAACTTGCATCTTCCCTATACACCTTTTTAGCCTTTTTCCATTTACTTGGACCTCCTAAGCTGTCAAATCATTGCATATTAGTTTAAAAGGAGCATATAAAATGGTTTCCTAACTATGTCTTGTGACTACTGTTTGATCTAGATATTTGCTCAGACAGCTGCGGAATCTTGTCACTTTCCGCAACCAGCTCAACTTTTTGCAGCCTTTTTGTTGAAGTCTATGTTACAGGTGTCTACATGAGAATCCAACCACATGGGCAAGTTGCAAATGATGTGGACATGGACTGTGTCCTCTTGGTTCAGCCGAATCCCTCACAGAAGCTCGTGGTCAAAGACAGTCAAGTGGTGGTCAACCTAAGAGTTTTATGGTGGCAGAACTTTGTTTTTCACCACGTGAAGACTTGCGTGGCAAATTCCTAAATCTCAGGAGACGTGCTAACACCTATGGACTGCTCCATGAACCAAATCTAACAACCACCCTCCTTGGATTTAATTTTCACGGCTACCATAATGCTAGATTTCTGGACGTGGTTATTCACGTGTCTTTTATCAGCGCAGATTTTAGGAAAGTAGTTGTGTCATCCTCTATTATAAATAAAGTGTTCTCATATGCATATTAGCTAGCTTTTTGAATGTAATTTTGACTGTTTATGAGCCCACTGTGTCGTGACTTTATCCTTATGTTATGACTGCATTTAAATACATGAGAATACAATGTTTATAAGCTCAATTCGTGGTTGATTTCTGATTGGCCAAGGTTGTGCAGAGTGCCCCTGTACACACCAAGGTTTTTTAATTGCTGTATAGTTTCATGATTTATTCCTTTACATTCCTGATGCCATAATTGTTTGCTTGTATATATTACACTGCTTATGGTATGCATGTTGATTGCTATCCATAGTTTTTTTATGCTTTCTAATGCTATTAACTGATCAGTGTCTTTATTTCAGGTTCTAATAGACAGCCCAGGCATTTGCACATAGGTTTATAATGACTAATGACATGAAATTATCTTGTCCTTCTGCTGATTTATTTTCTTAGTTCTTATTCCAGCACTGTTTATTTCTTTCAATATTGTTCATTTACTTTTCTGCAAGATAGATATTAGATTAATCATGTCATTTTCAGTTACCTCCTATAGCCAGAGCGAGTCAAATGGTGAGGGATCGAAGTATGAATGCGTAGTTTGATATTAATTTATTTTTCTGCAAGTTAGTATTGAATTACTCATGTCATTTTTAGTTACCTCCTATAGCCAGAGCGAGTCAAATGGTGAGGGATTGAAGTATGAATGCGTAGTTTGATCTTAGTTTCATTTTATGCAAATTAGATATCAGATTGCTCAATTTGTTTATGATTACCTCCTATAGCTAGAGCAAGTCGAATGGTGAGGGGTCAGAATATGAATTGATGTAAATTTAGTTTACTTTGTTTGCAGTTTTTGAATTTCTTTGAGTTCAGTTTCTTTTTATACAGCAGCAAGGATACTGGGTTTCATAGTCACTAGCTCACTGTTTGGTTTAATTAGAATATAGGTCCATTTTTATTTTTCTCTTAGGAATTGATTTCATCATTACAAGTTTTAGAACCTTTTTGAAAACTTTGAAGTTTGGAAATCATTTTAAAGGTCACCATTGCCTTGAACACTTATATCCATACTTGAATTTTAGAATTTCCATCTCACATTAGGGAATCAACAAAATATAAACCCAAAAACAAACCAAAAATAAAAAACGACAAAGAAGTAAGAAATCAATTATCTTGCATACATAGTGTACCTCACTTCAATAGTTTACAACTCCTGGATTGACAATTTATATAGCAATTTAGGACACACTAAATTGACCAAACACTCGGCATGTCTTCTAAGCTTTGAGGAGCTCTTTCCCTAAGCTGGTATGCCATATCAGAGTCAAATGCATTAGGGAATTTGATCAAGGCCAAATATGGAGGAGGTCTGAGATTCTGAGGAATAGCATTGTATACATTATTAAATCTGGTACAGTAATCTTGAACAGTTTCTTGTGGGCCTCTTTTTAAGTTCTCATATTCTGATAAAATGTGGAGAGGATCTTTCTTTTTTTCCCATCTGTTCAAGAAAGTGTGATAAAGAGCTTCTGGGTCATTCATAGTGTTTGCAGGGAGTGCTCTGAACCGGATCCTAACATCTCCAGTTAAGCTTTGAACAAAGACTTTCATTCTGACATCATCATCATCAATCTCATAGTTTTCAAAATAATCTGTCATTTTCTTGGTATGTTGTTGAGCTGTATAAGTGCCAGTACCGTCGAAATAGGTGATTTTTCTTTGATAATCTTGAGGCATAGCCCCTGGATTTGTGGGTAATTGTAGGGGAGCATATCGGTTTGCCATGATTGCAGAGACAAGTGTGACAGCTGGAAGAGCAGGGATAACAGTCGCAATGTAAGTTGTGGATGGAGGAGTGGGAAGGATGGTTTGGGGTACTTATGGTGAACTATGAGAAGCTACAGTAATGATAGAAAGAATTGGTGCTTTTCCAGGAGTAAGCTCAGATTGGATAGGGCTCTGCTGATGTGTGCCAATGTGTGAACTAGCAGAATGTTCTTGGCTCTCTTGGCTTCTAACGATTTTTTTAGGAATAAGATTAAGATTCTCAAACAAAGGTGGGGGATTTGAATCAAGATTTGATCTGGTGTAACGGATCTTTTTATTTGGAGCCAGTTTCTAGGTTATATTTTTGGCTTTTTCTTAGAATGTTTTAACAATACAACTTTGACAGTATCTTCTAGGAAATTTTTAGATATTGAAACTTTTAAATTTTCCTGAAGATTTTGTAAAAAAGGGACTGATCAAGAATTTGAAGCATGTTTGAAATAGATCGTTGCAATAAACAAACTATTCAATTCCCCAACGAAGTCACCAATGATGTTATCACTCAGTTTGTTCCCCAAAGTTGTAAGAAAGGGAATACGACCGAGCTAACCACAGACCAATCTTTTAGATACAGATTCTAGGCAATCTGTATCCAGAGAGGGCTCTCTCTATATGATTTAGCTTTGTTTTTAAATGTGTTAGGCTAGCTATAAAGTACAAGGGTTTTGTTTTGAGTTTGGTTGGAAGGATTCAATAGAATAGTGAGGTAGAACTGAAAAGTTTCAGTCCATTGGGCATGATGGAGTCAAAGAAGGACAACTTCCTGGATTCGCTTTCTAAATAGAGGATGGCATCACAGAGCAAGGTACCCAAACATGGAGCAATTTAAAGGCTAAAATCAGATGGAATGGAGTCAAATGGGTGAAGGGCAGTTAAGAATACTTTATCATATTTGACAGAGGGAAAGTGGCTGATTACTGTTAAGGAGCAATTAAGAATTCCTTGGCAAATACTCAAGAGGAAAGAATCAGGGGAAACAGGAGCAATTAAGAATTCACTCTTTATTCTAATTCTGAAGAAAACATTGATAATAATAAACACTGAAAACAGAGTGCAGTCAAGCAAATTCTGAGTTATTCTTTCTCTCTACTATTTAGATCATGAAACATAGATGATATAGAAAACAAAGGAACTGTAAAACATAGTTAGAAGGACTTATTGATCCATAGGATGATTCAAGAATTATGTAACATGGTCCTTAGCATCAATTCCTCATCCAGTAGGCTAGACAAAAATGGTTCCAATAGATTTTATTTCAAAAACTTTAGTATTACATTTAAAAACTATGAACTCCCACCAACCAACCCCAAATACTTCGTTTGGGGGCGTATTTATATAAAATATCAAAATATCTTACAAAATATCTGTAGGAGATAATATTTAGTGATGATTAATGCTTCTTTTACAAAAGGTAGAGACAAACAGTCTTGGAAACAGGGAAACAATAAATTGACGCTGTGTTGGCCACTCCCTCTTTATTGAATGTACCGGAGGTAGGTTCTGCAAGTCGGTTTGCAGCTGTCCTCCCCTGATATCCCGCGTTGGCTGCTCCGTCATCGCCTGGATATTCCTTAGCCCTAATCTGATATACTTTGACCGGTATGACTCTCATTTATTTCTGTCTTCCGCATTATGGTAAATGGTCTAAAATTTTCAATTCACCAAGGTAACAAAGATACCAAAGATAAGTTTATAGAATTTCTAACATACTTTGCCACCACTCCGGTCCTGGTAATTTATGTCTCTAAAGCTTCCTTAAAGTTTCATCAGTCTCTGTGTATCTGAAGAAATTAGGTGGGATGGTGAACAGATACTTCACCTCATGCTCAATGTAGAATAAATTTTCCAGGTTGTCGTAGAGGGCCTGGCCAGATGCAAGTGATTTTACTCCTGAAGCACTCATTGATGAAGTGATTTGATCAACAGTATATTTATTCAATTTATGTACATAGTCTATGTGTTTCATCAAACAATCATCACTTGCCAATGGACTTGGCAAACCTTTTTTTATGCATGACTCTAAACTTTTTTGTGAAAGAATTAATCTCTACCTGCATGTCCTGGCATCTCCTTTCCAATTTTTGCATTAGAGTTCTCATGGTCAAAATTCTCTTGATTTATAGAATGGTGCCTGTTCTGTCTCTGATTTCTAGTGCTTCCAGTTCTTCACTGGTCTTAGTGTTCAAAAAATGTATTAGCCAGTTATCTTGTTCAAGCATCTGTCCCAATAAAGCTCTTGTCTTTTGAATCTCCACTTGGGTAGCTCTTATTAAGTCAATCTGCTCATAAATGACTTGGATAGACCTCCACACATTACTAAGGGATTGATTGATGTTGGTCCACAAAATTCCTCTGATTTCTGCTAGAGGTTTATCCAGAGAGAGATATTTTCTAATTCTCTCACTTTTTTCTCTAATGTTTTGACCTCCCTTGTTTTCTCTAACACCTTCATCTTGGAATTATCATAATTCTTTTCCACCTTTGCCAATTTCTCCTTCACCAGTTTCAATTCTGACACTTGTAGTTTAATTCTTCCATGGCTCTTAATTTTCTCTCCTTATCAGTCGAGCCCCTTCGGTCCTCTCCCGGGGGTCGAGCAACTAAAGTTCCTCTCCTTATCAGTTCCTCTGTACTCATATTGGTACTGCTGCCTAGTGCTACTGTTGTTGTTGATGTACCTGTGATGACCTCTGCTGATGATTCCGGGATAGTGGGAGGCAATGCTGTTATAAGTGTGGAGGGCGCAGCAGTGACTGTGGGGATTTCTTCAGGTGGCTGGGAGGTTGACTCTCCCTGCTTTTCCTTTAGCGCTTTTTCCAGTGCCTGCTCAGTATCGGTTAATCTTTCATTAAGTTTCATAAGCAGGTCCATCATATCCTCTTCGGATTTCTGCGGTACAACTTCTGCAGTCTATGGGTGCATGGAAGGAGGCAGTTTCAACTGTTTTCTTAGGGCAGTATTGTCCTCTTCCTTTTTCTTCATCTATGCCTTTATTCCTTTGGCATCTTTGGGATCATGTCCCAGTTCAATGATAATTTCCTCCAAGGATTTGATCCTGTTGTCCTTTGCTAAAGAAGAAGCTTTCTCTAAATCTAACTGAGCAGAGGTATTATTCAAGGAGTTTTGTAATTTATGAGCTAACATAGCTTTATTAGCCAGTGTGGAGTATACCATCTCTCCAGTTTGTTTATGAAGCTTAATCTGGTCCATGGGATGAATATCCTTGGCTAATACCTCCAGATTTGTCCTGATGTAGTCAGCTGCTGATTGTGGTTGTTGCACCTTGGGCTTAAAGTAACTCATTATCATCCTTCCTTCTTTTATGTCATATGCTAACATTAATCTTTGTTGTTTTGTGGGGGGCATCTTAAGATACTGGTTGTAAATTTGAAGCCTTAGTAGATCGTTCCTGGCCTTTATCTCAGTGAATTTCCTTTTGATGTCTGAGGCTTGTTTTCTTTGTGGCTTAGTGTGTAGAAATTTTGAATAATTTAACACATATTCACAGAGATTATCCTGATCATACAATTATAAGCGGAACATGTATAATACATAATCTCCTCTATGTTGATCATCATTTTACAGAAGCAGAAACATTCACAGGCACACATAGAAGCATCAATCAAACTCATAAACACAGTATGTATCCTGGGGAAAGCATCTCGCTAAAAACCCCACACCATCTGTATATTATATTGATTGAATCATGTAACAATACACAACATAATACTTCTCACAAGTATCTCCACCTGTTACACACAATACAGCTCAGATCTGATCTCCAAATCTCTTCCACTGCTTGCCTGCCTCCACTGCTCAATACCTGCTCAAGAACTGATGAGAATAGCTTCCCAAACTCATTTTTCACCTGCAAAATAGTCACTCACTCTTTGTGGATGTGAGCAAAGGCTAAAATGTGGGTCAAATACGTGAGAAAACTCATTGGCATACTCAATCCCTTGATTGTGCAAGATCTGATGCACAACTATAGTCACAACTGATAGCAATCTGATTCTCTACCACTTGTCCCTGTTGAACTGAACATGCACTGACATGAAACTGAGTTAACTGATGTATTCTTTAGTTGTATTATGAGTTAATAATTAGTTTAACAACTCATCATTAGTCTATCTGAAGTTAGACTAACTACAACTAGTTTAACTAAGTCAAACTGAACACAACTCCATCAACTGTACCTCCAGTTCACTAAACTCAACTCACTTGAGTTCTAACTGAAGTCCTGCATGCAAATATTAGTCATCCCATAGGTAACCACGTATTTCCTTGTGGTATCTGCATGTACCACATCCGTAGCTCATTCTGAAGTGCTCCAAGAGAATAAGATTAAGTTTATAGTCCAAATATTATTGTGAGATAATAATATTTGACTTTTCTATTTTTGACAACCAGTCTAAAAATAGACTTTGATCACTCACACTGTGATCACTCACACTTTCATCAAAAATAGAAGTCCATCTATTTTTCCCAACTTGATCAATCATCCATAAACATAGACATGATCCATATGTCTAAAAATAGACATAGTCTAAAAATAGACTTGCGCCAAAAATAGCCTGCGGGCCCACTTAGTGAAGGCGACTCTTTTCACTAAGCTCCATCATCTTGTTGTATTCTCAACAAGCATTTCTTGTTGCACACTTTTCAACATAGTGGATGAAACTTCCACACTCTGCTACCTTTCTAGCTCCTGCCTGTGTGAGCTAGTTGATGTCTCTATCACTAGGGAAGTCTGCTGGCTGGTTACCCTCTCACCTCTTAGATTGTTAGTGGTTTCCTCAATAATTTCATCCTCTGATAGAGGATTCAATCTTTGCCTCTTTGCACTCGGCTGTTCTGCAGGTCCACTGATAGGTGTAGGGTCTTCCCTGTCTCTCTTCTTGCTTCTTTCCCCATTTAGAGGAGTCTGTAATGCAGGAATTTCTACTGCTTTAGATTGGGCAGGAGGAATTTTTACTTGTTCCTGTTCTCTAGACCCCCCTGGCTGATCAGTCGTGATTGGCTGTTCTGTTGTTTCCACCTCTTTTCCCTTTGAAGTCCCTGTCACTGATGCGTCGGTTTTCTATGCAGGCTGCTGAGAAGTTCCAGCAGAGGATGTCCCAACTCCTGATTGTTGAGGCCATTTGCAAGATACCTATCCAGAAGAGTCTAGGTCAACGGTTTTTTCAAGATTTTTCATAGCTTTTTCCATCTTTTCTTGCTCACTAATTTCCTCTATTAATGTCCCTTCTACCCATTCTTCCTAATTTGCATACTACTCAATTTCTGGGATCTTATGATGTACATACACTGATAACCTGTTTCTTACCCTTCTGTCACTTATGAAACTACAAGGGTCATATGGTACCCACTCAAAACTCTTCTTGAATTTAAGGTGGTTTTCTAATATGTTCTCAGCATCTTTCCATGCATCCCTAGAATGGATGACATAAGGGCCCAACTGGTTTTTGATTCTCAGCTGAGCCTTCTTATTTACATTACAAAAGTGGGTTAATTTTGAACAGATGAGCTACCTGAAATATTCTAATGCAAATAACCTCATAGGCACATACCTAGGCAACTTGAATGGGCATAATTCACATCCATATATTTTGATTTCAGTGTGATTCTGGTAGAGGTACCAGTCACCTATCCTGTACTGTTTGGACAGCTGTAAAATTTTCTTCATATCACGAGTAATTCTAGGAGGAGGAGCTCCTATCAACAGAGCAGAGGCTGGGTGTATAAACAAATCAATGAATTCACTATAGGTATAAGGGGAGTCATAGTTATGGAAGACTGAGCTCCAAAAAATCACAAACCTCCGATTTCATTTTGAATCTAATTTCCTGATGGGAAATGGGACACTGTCTGGGTGATAATATAATAGCAGATGGTATATAAAAGATGTATATTTAAACACTCCTTCCTTTTCCAAATTCATGAATTGATCATGGATTTTGTCAGCAATGAAAGTGGCATAGTCATACTTGACAACAGGGGGCTGTCCTGGAGTAAAGATAGATAACAGAACTAGGTTGATATCATCCACCTATTCACTGGACCTAAATCCCAAGATCAAGGATATCATGTCAAGAATGAGTTTTCCAGTCTCAGTGAACCAGACATGCAAATAAGGAGGTGTGCCTTGGGGTTGACAGTTTGGTTTCATGAACATCTGAGCAATACGAGTTATTTCTGAGCTGGGAAATTGAGAGGCCTTTTCAAGCAAAAATCCCATGGAAAGAAGAGCGAGGGGTTCAGTGGAATGGAAATGTATCATCTCATTGATGGACTCAGCAGTTATGTAAAAAAGGACAGTTTGAGAAGGTGACATAACTGCTTTTTGGTCGGGGTCATAGTTGGCACAGCATTGGTGAATGATATCTGGGAAAACATGGACTGATGGAAGAAAGTACATGGGAAGGTTTGATTCCCACAGTCCAAAAATGTTAGAGTTGCTTAAATTAGCTATAGCTTATCTGGAAAAAGGTCTGAAGATGATTCCTGTCACCAGATGGGTCTTTTATTTGGAAATCTTTGTCGACCAAAGGTAGATAATTCAAGTCTTTATGAGGTGCATTCACGGGCGCGAAATTCAGGGCTATTGGGGCTTCCATGTTTGGTTCTTGTGTTTTCAAACCGGAATTTCGGGCTTCTGTGGAAAAATGCATAAAACAGCTATTTTGGGTGTCCTGGTATGGCAGCTACGGACTAATTTTACTTGAATTTGGCTCTTTTGGGTAGAATTCACAGAGAAAAAACGAAATTACTGATTCGGGAAGTGAATTGAGGTAAATACCTGTTTTTAAAGGCGAGTCGTGTAGTTTGTAGGTTGCAGGACGAGTTGCAAAGCAGGATGCTGGAGCTTTTTGGGCAGGTGGCGGACCGGACATGGTTTGCAATCAACCAGACGTATTTTGCATGAAAACAGTGCACAGAAAAAATGGACAAAAATGACATTTTATCGTGGTTTTAATAAAATTTTGGCTTTGGCGGGGCTTTTTGGCGTTTATTGTGCGGCTGACGTCACGGCGATGTGACATTTTGTTGTGAAGCGGAGGGTGGTAAGCGGTTTCCCCCACACCACTTTTGGGGTTTGGCGATTTCGGGTGGGGAGGTAGCGATCACAGCAAGAGCTTGACGCGTGGGAAGGGTATGGGAGTAATACCGCCGGTTCCCTGTGAGTTAAAGGTCGGATGGAAGGGGAGGCGTGATATGAGCATGGACTGTTGGATGGGCGGGCCCAAATCTGATGGTTAACGGGCATCGGAGATGGCGGAGGGTTAAGGAGTGGGCCCGATATATTTAAATAATGGTTTTTAATAATACCGGGGTGGGTTTGATTGGTTCGGGGGCGATTGGTTAATTAATTAACGTGGGGTTAATTAATCCCATGGTTTGTGCGTGGTGGGTTATGGTTCTTAACAGGTTTCAAATAACCCTACTAATCCATATTTAAACAATGATTTAACAGTTTTATGGTTATAATAAACTAGGGCAGGAATATTAAAATATGGGGGTCTTTGTTATATATATATATATATATATATATATATATATCTATATATATATCTATATATATATATATATATATATATATATATATATATATATATATTTACGGGGAATGGTACTATTTTACAAGGGATTTATATAATAAGGTTAGAGTTTAATTAATATGATTTATGAAATGGGAAGCGCTAAGTGATGAACTTAGGCTATAGGGAGAAAGAGGGGTTTTTATGACATTTGTACATTTTCCTAAGTAAAAGAGGTTTTACTTAGGTTTGTTATGAAAATGAGATGGATGAAAGGAGTTGTTTGGTGATATTAAGAAGATCTTAATATCACTGGGGAAGTTAGTAAATGTTTTCAGGGAAACATGAGGGGAGTTAGTCATGCCTCTTCCATAGTACCTGTGATGGAAGTAAGATTTAACATTCTGAGAGACAAAACCTATCACAAGTCTCTTTTTGCAACATCAAACCACCCAACTGTGCCTAACATTTTTTCTTCTTTTACCATTGGGTGCACTTGGACTAGCAAACCCTCATAAATCTTCTTTTCCTTTCATGGGAATCCTACCTAAGTCTGCCCTTATTTCTTCCAAGGGCTCAAATTAAACTGTTGAGCTCCTTTGCTTCTTTACCTATCTACTTATCTGCCAAGTTTAAACAGTTTGGACAGATTTTTATTCCCTATCTCTAAAACAAGTAAATTCAGATATGAACTAGCCAAGATTGAGCTGTTTGGCCATTCATTAACTGTGGAAAAATGGTTCAGCAAGATGTACATGATGCTTTATTGACAGCATAATAAAACAGTAGTGTCGTTTGGACTTGCACACTTTCCTAGTCCTTTTCATTTGGGGTTCATTTATTTTCTTTTTTCTGACCATCTTATTGTTTTTCCCCTTCGATTTTTCTTTTAGGGTATACCCTCTTTTCATTTTTTTAAATTTCTTTATTTTTTAAGAATATGGAAACCTTTGTAGAAAGAAAAGGTATGTACATATTGCAGAGTTCATCAAGTCAATCATATAATATGACACCTATTGGTATAGGAGCATAACACTCGCTCCACTTGGGGATGGCTTTTCCTGGTGAAAAGTCAAGAACAACAGTTCAGATGGCCTTATGTACAATTCTTGCTGCACTATGAAATATTCCTTTGCTGCAAGTAAACAAAACTATACAAAGGACCATGTAATATATATATACATTTCTCTTGAGCTGAAAACAAAATAGTAAAATTCCTTCACTATTTCTCAAAACTTTCTGCCCATTTCTTCCTATTCTTATTGCTGTAAAAAGCTGCAGAAAATGAACTTCACTATGTACAAGTTAGAGTCATGATATATCAACAAACTGGATCAAAATAGTGTTTCAGCATTCGACCATTCACTGGTCCATCTTCTGCTTCTGTATCATCCAGGCTTTTTAGAAAGTAAGTATTGTTGCCTTGTGAAGCCTGGATAATAAAAGGTCCCTTCCATAGGAAGTCAAACTTCCCATGTTTTCCTTTGTCTTCTCTCCTGGAATCCCATTTTAAAACTTTGTCCCCAAGGTAAAAATCTTCTGCCTTGGTCCTCTTATCAAATATCTTCTTGAGCTTTTCTTGTAATACTTGGGATCTTTGGAACACCTCTTCCCTAGTCTGTTGCAAGTGGATGGTCTAATTTATTCTTCTTTGAATGTCATTGGGTTCCACCTGAGCTTATTGCAGTAAATTCATCGTAGGTATTCCTAAGGATGAAGGAAATACAGCCTCCATACCATAGACTAGTTCATAAGGGCTAGTTCCAATGGATCTCTTAGTAGTTAATCTATCTACCCATAGTGCATTAGTGAGTTTCTTATGCCAATTTTTCTTGTTTCTTCCAACATTTTCTTGATAATATTTATCAGGATTTTATTGGAGGACTCAGCTAGACCATTACCTTGAGGGTAATAGGTTGTGGAGTGACCTAATGTAATGTGGTACTTGTGACAGAAAATTACTATTTTCTTGGATTTGAAAGCAACAACATTGTCAGTTATGATTTTTTCAGGACAGCCAAATCTAGACAAGGAGTTGGTTTCTAAGAATTAAATGATCACTGAATCATTGGCTTGTCTACAAGGGATGGCTTCTATCCATTTGGTGAAATAATCTGTCGCAGTTAGAATCCATTTATGTTGGCCAGAAGAGGGAGGATGGATTTCCCCAATAAAATCTAAACCCCATTGTTAGAATGGTCTTTCAATGGAAATTGGTCTAAGGGGTAGAGGTAGAAGTTTCCTTTTTCCTTCAAAAATTTGGAATTTATGGCAAGCAGTGACAAACTTCTTGACATCAGCAAACAAGGTTGGCTAGTAAAATACAGCCCTTAGGATTTTGTCAACAGTTGATTTCCAGTAAAGATGTCCACCACAGTCCCCTGCATGAAATTATTTGAGTACCTTGTTAGCTTCATATTTTATTAGACAATTTAACATAACACCTTCATGATTTTTCCAAAAAAGAGCACCATCTAAAATACAAAACTTTGAAGCTTTCATTTTTAAAAACCTTTTCTTTGTTCTGGATAACCCTGGAGGAGCTTGTAGGTTTAATAACACATAAGATATATCAACGTACCAAGGTGATTCTAAGAAGGCCTGGCTGATTTGTGGAGTCGCCATCCCCTATTCGTTATCCAACTCATTGGTGTCTATGGCTTGGAAATTGGTTTCAGTCATGAGTTTAGCCAATACCTGTCCTTTTATAAGCTTTGTAGGCTTTATTTCAATATCATACTCCAGTATAGTAGCAATCCATTCACATCTCTTGACTTCAATCCCCTCTTGGGTCAGGATATCTTTGACAACAACACTCGGTACATAAGCTATTACATGAGAGTACAATATGTAAACTCTAAAGTCTTTAATAGCTTTCACTAGTGCATAAGCTTGTTTTTCCATGATTGGGTATTTTAGCGGTGCATCGCTAAGAGCTTTACTAAAAAAGGCTATGGGTTTTTCACATCCCTGATCATCTTTTTGTGGTAAAACAACAGCAAGGGTGTGTTCTGATGCAAATGAAAAGGTTATGAAGTCTTGATGAAACCCTGGACTTGTAAGGACTGGTGTTCTGGTCAAAGCCATTTTGATTTCTTCAAATGCTTGTTTAGCTTCTAATGCCCATTTAACCTTGGAATCTTTTTTCAGCATATTATTCAGCAGCCTGATTAATTCAGCCAAATTAGGTATGAATCTTCTTAAAAAGTTAATTTTTCTTAGGAAAGCTTGAAGTTCTTTGACATTACTGGGATGGGGTATTTGTAGAATGGCTTCTATTCTATCAGGATCAATTTTGATGTCATCCTTGGAGATTATGTGGCCCAATAGTTTGCCTTCCTCCAGACCGAACAACAATTTCTTGGGATTCAATGATATACCATACTTTTTGCATGTTAAAAACACTTGTCTCAGATGATCTAAATGTTGCTGATCTGATTTGGAAAACACAGTAAGATCATCTAGGTATATGACTAGAAAATCATGAATTTGTTTTGCAAAAGATATGTCCATTGCTCGTTGGAAGGTTTCTCCTACATTCCTAAGTCCAAAAGGCATTTTCACATATTTGAAAGTTCCCCATGGCGTTGTAAAAGCAGTCTTTTCCTGATCATCAGGATGAACTAGAATTTGGTTGAAGCCTGAGAACCCATCCAAAAGTTAAATCCTAGAGGCACTTACTACCCTTTGTAAAATGTGGTCCATCTTAGGTAAGGGGTAGTGGTGTTTCAAGGAAACCTTATTTACAGTCCTTCAATCAACACACAATCTGATTTCTCCTGTTTTCTTTCTAGTGGGCACTAAATTGGACACCCATTCTGAAAACTTGTAGGTGTAATTATCCCTGCTTCATACATTCTTTTGACTTTTTTTTCAATTAAAGGGAGTAGTACAGGGTTGACCCTTCTGACTTTTTGCTTCAATGGCTTTTGATTTTCTTTGAGAGGTATTGTATTTTGAATCACAGAGGTGTCATAAGATTTCAGATCTTCATAGCTCCAGGAAAAAACATCCTGAAATTACTTGAATAGTTCAACATATTTAAGTTTTTGGTCGGGGGTAGAGTTTTGGATAGTTTTATCATTTTAGGATTTTCTTCAGTTCCTATGTTACAATCCTCAATGTTTGCGTTTAGAGGCTGCATTTTGGGTTTCTTTGGGATATCAATAGAATCAAAGGAATCTTCCAAAGGAGTTAATCCCGTGGGCAAATAGTTGTCTTTTAAATCAATAACTTCAGATTCTCCTCCAATAGTCTCATCAATGTCTATTTCTTTAAGCTCTTGCAACTTTTCTTGGTAAATTTTGTCGGATGAAGAATTTGAGTTGCAGTTTCTACTGAAATGTCTATTTTAATTTTGTCTATTTGATCAGCCTCACTAACAGTGTCTGTGTCTATATTAGTGCTGGAAAATTCTTCCTTTAGGGTCAAGAAATTGTTAATCCAAGTATCATTGTCAAACACTTGCCAATTATTTACATTGTTAGGTACAGTTGGCATGTATTTAATCTTAGTTGTAAACTGATGATTGGGTTCAAATGGCAGTTTACAAGCGCTGGAAAATGTTGCCAAACTATGAGCATGTAAATTATGTTTTCTAGGAATTTTGGCCAGCTATGTTTCTAGAAATGTATTTAGGATCTCAACTGTTGCTCCTCTGTAAGATCTTAATCTGGGATCATTTGTCAGGAAGTTCCCTTTGATCTGTTGAATGACTAAATCAGAGTCTCCCAAAACTGATACCCTGATTTCCCCTAAACTTTTGATCAATTTGAGTCCTAGCAAGAGGGCTTCATATTCAGCCATATTATTGGTACATCTAAAGTTCACCCTGTAAGCATGTCCTTCAACATGATCATTTTCTAGATTGTGTACCCAAATTCTTGCTCCTGCCCCTAATTTATTGACTGAACCATCAAATTCCAAGTACCAAAGAATCTCATGTTCATAGTTAGTATCAGGAGTCTTGGAAATTTGTTTACTAGGGAAATCTTGATTTTTAGTTTCATCTGGTTTATCTTGAGTGTCTGATATATCCTTGTTCACAGAAATTTCTTGAATTTGAACAATGGAGTTTTGGTGTATAATTTCTTATTTTCTAATCACTAAAACCTTGATATCAGTTGAAGGGTTATTTTCAACATTGTATAAAATGAAGGAGTCCATGTCAGAATGCATGGAATAGATGGGAAAATTCTGGGGTTTCTCCTAGCTACTTACCACATATTTCATTAGAGTTTCTCGATACAATCTCTTTGGTTGGACAAATACTGAAATAGTAGCATAGGACATGTCTAACTATAAAGATCCTTGGAGCTTTGCACCCTAAGAACTAGACAACAACATGCCATATTTTGGTCGAATATCAGCGACCACTACATCCATGTAAAATTGTCTTGGCAGGGTATTGAACTAATGATACACATAAATCTTTGATCAAACCTAGAACACATATTTCATTAAATTTGGAATTAAACAGTGGATCTAGAATTTCAAAATAACCAAAAAGCTCAATTTTAGTGATGTTCTTGTAATAAAAAAAATCCAATTTTAATGAAATATGTGTTCTAGACATCTGACCTGGCTTGAATCAAAAGAGAATAGGTCTTTGTATGGCCTGGTAATATCTAGGTCCAACTTCTCTATTACAAATTTATGCATTAAGTTATGAGAAGCACCAGAATCAAACATGGCATTATGAAGTATTTTATCATGAATGTTCAAACTTACATAGAAAGGAGGGACCCCCCACATCTACTGATTTTCCATTTACCTCATGGCCAAAAATTAATTCCGGTTGGTCATCAAGGAAATTTACTACATCTTTATTTTCCGAAATCTGGAGTGATCTGCTAGTTTGATCTCTGTAGACATCATGCTTAGCCAATTCTGACAATGGAATGGCTATCTTTAATTTTCCTATTTCAGTCTCAAGGTTGAAATGTTTTTCTTTTTGAATTTTGACATTTCGAGCAGTGAGTTTTTCACTTTCTGCTGTATTTTCTGTGTTTTTCTCTTTTACAGGAGTGTAGTTATGGGCTGAAGTTGCTTCCAACTCAATTTCTGGAGGTTCCTCCACATTTCCCTTGGGAGGAGTAGAAGTTGAAGGTTGTTGATTGTCTGGTACATATTTGACTATTGGATTATTTGGGTCAGGATCTATTTTAGGAAGCCTTTGTACAGGGGGGTTCTTAATCTTAGCTTTATTAGGTTTCTTGGTTTCTTTCTATTTATTGGTTTTGAGGACATCTATCCTTCTGCTCCTCAGATTGTATTGCTTGTGAACTTCATAAATGACTGTATCATATCCCTCCCTAAAATCAAATGATTCACCTGGTTGAGTTTGGAATTGATTAAGAGTATGAGCCTCTTGGTCTTCTGGGGTCAAGAAAATTTGTTGTTCACTCTCAAGGCCCATTAAGCTAATTTGAGTATCTTATGTTGGCTCAGTAGAATTTGAAGCTTCAACATAATTTTCCTAGAATGGGGGCCTAATGTTTTGGTCAGGCCCAACCTTTCCAGTATTAGGGTTTTGGTTTTCTTGAAATTTGGATTTCTCCTAGTGTTACTCGGTTGACCATCCCAAGGGGATTTCCTCTTAATTGTTTCTACCCTATCACCATGTCTATCCATTCCTTTGATTATAGCATGTAATTTCTATTCAAATGCAGAAGGTTCTTCTTTGAAAGGTGTCCTCCTTTCAGCTCTAGCTCGAGCTCGTTTAGAAATCAGGTTGGCCTCAACACTGACATCTATACTCTGCATGTCTTCTAAGCTTCGAAGAGCTCTTTCCCTAAGCTGGTATGCCATATCAGAGTCAAATGCAACAGGGAATTTGATCAAGGCCAATTCTGGAGGAGGTCTGAGATTCTGAGGAATAACATTGTATACATTATTAAATCTGGTACAGTAATCTTGAACAGTTTCTTGTGGGCCTCTTTTTAAGTTTTCATATTCTGATAAAATGTGGAGAGGATCTTTCTTCTTTTCCCATATGTTCAAGAAAGTGTGATAAAGAGCTTCTGGATCATTGATAGTGTTTGCAGGGAGTGCTCTGAACTAGATCCTAACATCTCCAGTTAAGCTTTGAACAAAGACTTTCATTCTGACATCATCATCAATCTCATAGTTTTCAAAATAATCTGTCATTTTCTTGGTATGTTGTTGAGCTGTATAAGTGCTAGTACCGTCGAAACAGGTGATTTTTCTTTGATAATCTTGAGCCATAGCACCTAGATTTGCGGGTAATTGTATGGGAGCATATCGGTTTGCCATGATTGCAGAGACAAGTGTGACAACTGGAAGAGTAGGGATAACAGTGGAAATGTAAGCTGTGGATGGAGGAGTGGGAAGGATGGTTTGGGATATTGATGGTGAACTAGGAGAAGCTACAGTAATGACAGAAAGGATTGGTGCTTTTCCAGGAGTAAGCTCAGATTGGATAGGGCTCTGCTGATATGTGTTAAGGTGTGAACTAGCAGAATGTTCTTGGCTCTCTTGGCTTCTAAGGATTTTAGGAATAAGATTAGGATTCTCAAACACAGGTGGGGGATTTGGATCAGGATTTGATCTGGTGTAACGGATCTTTTTCTTTGGAGCCAGTTTCTAGGTTATATTTTTGGCTTTTTCTTGGAATGTTTTAACAATACAACTTTGACAGTATCTTCTAGGAAATTTTTAGATATTGAAACTTTTAAACTTTCCTAAAGATTTTGTAAAAAAGGGACTGATCAAGAATTTGAAGCATGTTTGAAACAGATAGCTACAATAAACAAACTATTCAGTTCCCGAGTGGAGTCGCCAATGATGTTATCACTCAGGTTGTTCCCCAAAGTTGTAAGAAAGGGAATACAGCCAAGGTAACCACAGACCAATCCTTTAGATATAGATTCTAGCCAATCTGTATCCAGAGAGGGCTCTCTCTATATGATTTAGCTTTGTTTTGACATGTGTTAGGCTAGCTATAAAGTACAAGGGTTTTGTTTTGAGTTTGGTTGGAAGGATTCAATAGAATAGTGAGGTAGAACTGAAAAGTTTCATTCCATTGGGCATGATGGAGTCAAAGAAGGAAAGCTTATTGGATTCGGTTTGTAAACAGAGGATTGCATCACAGAGCAAGGTACTCAAACATGGAACAATTTAAAGGCTGAAATCATATGGAATGGAGTCAAATGTGTGAAGGGCAGTTAAGAAGCCTTCATCATATTTGAAAAAGGGAAAGTGGATGATTACTGCTAAGGAGAAATTAATAATTCCTTAGCAAATACTCAAGAGGAAATAATAAGGAGAAACAGGAGCAATTAAGAACTCACTGTTTATTCTAATTCTGAAGAAAACATTGATAATAATAAACACTGAAAACAGAGTGTAGTCAAGCAAATTCTGAGTTATTCTTTCTCTCTACTATTTAGATCATGAAACATAGATGATATAGAAAACAAAGAAACTGTAAAACACAAGTTAGAAGGACCTATTGATCCATAAGATGATTCAAGAATTCTGTAACACGGTCTTTAGCATCAATTCCTCATCCAGCAGGCTAGACAAAAACGGTTCCAACAGCTTTTTATTTGAAAAACTACAGTATTACAGTTAAAAACTATGAACCCCCACCAACCAACCCCAAATACTTCGTTTGGGGGGGTATTTATACAAAATATCAAAATATCTTACAAAATATCTACAGGAGATAATATCTAGTGATGATTAATGCTTCTTTTACAAAAGATAGAGACAAACAGTCTCGGAAACAAGGAAACAATAAATTGACGATGTGCTAGTCACTCCCTCTTTATTGAATGTACCGGAGGTAGGTTCTGCAAGTTGGTTTGCAGCTGTCCTCCACTGATATCCCGCATTGGCTGCTCCGTCATTGCCTAGATATTCCTTAGCCCTGATATGATATACTTTGACCGGTATGACTCTCATTTATTTATGTCTTCCGCATTATGGTAAATGGTCTAAAATTTTCAATTCACCAAGGTACCAAAGATACCAAAGATAAGTTTATATAATTTCTAACATACTTTGCCACCACTCCGGTCCTGGTAATTTGTGTCTCTGAAGCTTCCTTAAAGTTTCGTCAGTCTCTGTGTATCTGAAGAAATTAAGTGGGATAGTGAACAGATGCTTCACCTCGTGCTCAATGTAGAATAAATTTTCCAGGCTGTCGTAGAGGGCCTGGCCAGATGGAAGTGCTTTTACTCCTGAAGCACTCATTGATGAAGTGATTTGATCAGCAGTATATTTATTCAATTTAAGTACATAGGCTATGTGTTTCATTAGACGATCATCACTTGCAAAAGGACTTGGCAAACCTTTTTTATGTAAGAATGTAAACCTTTCTGTGAAAGAATTCATCTCTACCTACATGTCCTATCATCTCCTTTCCAAATTTTGCATTAGAGTTCTCATGGTTAGAACTCTCTTTATTTCTAGAATGGTGCCTATTTTATCTCTGATTTCTAGTGCTTCCAGTTCTTCGCTGGTCTTGGTGTTCAAAAAATGTATCAGCCGTTTAGCTTGTTCAGGCATCTGTCCCAATAAAGCTCTTGTCTTTTGAATCTCCACTTGGGCTACTCTTATTAAGTCAATCTTCTCATAAATGACTTGGATAGACCTCCACACATTACTAAGGGATTGATTGATGTTGGTCCACAAAATTCCTCTGATTTCTAATAGAGGTTTATCTAGAGAGAGATCCTTTTCTAATTCTCTCACTTTGTTCTCTAATGTTTTGACCTCCCTTGTTTTCTTTACCACATTCATGTTGGATTTATCATAATTCTTTTCCACCTTTTCCAATTGCTCCTTCATCAGTTTCAATTCTGACACTTGTAGTTTTAATTCTTCCATGGCTCTTATCAATTCCTCTGTACTCATATTGGTACTGTTGCCTGGTGCTGGTGCTGTTGCTGATGTACCTATGATGACATCTGTTGTTGATGCCGAGACAGTGGGAGGCAATGTTGCTATAAGTGTGGAGGGGGCAGTAGTGACTGCAGGGATTTCTTCAGGTGGCTAGGACGTCAACTCTCCCTTCTTTTCCTTTAGCACTTTTTCCAGTTCCTGCTCAGTATCGGTTAATCTTTCATTGAGTTTCATAAGCAGGTCCACCATATCCTCTTCGGATTTCTGCGGTACAACTTCTGCAGTCTGTGGGTGCATGGAAGGAGGCAGTTTCAACTATTTTCTTAGGGCAGCATTGTCCTCTTCCTTTTTCTTCATCAGTGCCTTTATGCCTTTGGCATCTTTGGGATCATGTCCCGGTTCAATGATAATTTCCTCCAAGGATTTGATCCTTTTGTCCTTTGCTAGAGAAGAAGATTTCTCTAAATCTAATTGAGAAGAGGTATTATTCAAGGAGTTTTGTAATTTATGAGCTAACATAGTTTTATCAGCCAGTGTGGAGTATACGATCTCTCCAATCTGTTTATGAAACTCAATCTGGTCCATGGGATGAATATCCTTGGCTAAGACCTCTAGATTTGTCCTGATGTAGTCAGCTACTGATTATGGTTGTTGCACCTTGGGCTTAAAGTAACTCATTATCATCTTTCCTTCTTTTATGTCATATGCTGACATTAATATTTGTTATTTTGTGGGGGCCATCTTAAGATACTGGTTGTAAATTTGAAGCCTTAGTGGATTTTTCCTGGCCTTTATCTCAGTGAATGTCCTTTTGATGTCCGAGGCCTATTTGCTTTGTGGCTTAGTGGATGAAACTCACAAACTCTGCTGCCTTTCTAGCTCTTGCCTGTGTGAGCTAGTTGATGTCTCTATCACTGGGGAAGTCTGTTGGCTGGTTAACCTCTCACCTCTTAGACTGTCAGTGGTTTCCTCAATAATTTCATCCTCTGATAGAGGATTCAATCTTTGCCTCTTTGCACCCAGTTGTTCTGCAGGTCCACTGATAGGTGTAGGGTCTTCCCTATCTCTCTTCTTGCTTCTTTCCTCATTTAGAGGAGTCTGTAATGCAGGGATTTCTGCTGCTTTAGATTGGGAAGGAGGAATTTGTACTTGTTCCTATTCTCTGGACCCCCTTCGCTAATCAGTCATGATTGGCTATTCTGTTGTTTCCACCTCTTTTCCCTTTGAAGTCCCTGTGACTGATGTGCTAGTTCTCTGTGCAGGCTGCTGAGAAGTTCCAGCAGAGGATGTCCAAACTCCTAATTGTTGAGGCCACTTGAAAGATACCTGTCCAAAAGAGTCCAGGTCAAGGGTTTTTTCAAGATTTTTCATAGCTTTTCCATCTTTTCTTGCTCACTAATTTCCTCTATTAATGTCCCTTCTACCCATTCTTCTTGATTTGCATATTGCTCAATTTCTGGGATCTTGTGATGTACATACACTGATAACCTGTTTCTTACCCTTCTGTCACTTATGAAACTACAAGGGTCATATGGTACCCACTCAAAACTCTTCCTGAATTTAAGGTGATTTTCTAATATGTTCTCAGCATCTTTCCATGCATCCCTAGAATGGATGGCATAAGGGCCCAACTAGTTTTTTATTCTCAGCTGAGCCTTCTTCTTTACATTACAAAAGTGGGTTAAGTCTGAACAGATGCGTTGCCTGAAATATTCTAATGCAAATAACCTCATAGGCACATACCTAGGCAACTTGAATGGGCATAATTCACATCCATATATTCTGATTTCAGTGTGATTCTAGTAGAGGTACTAGTCACCTATCCTGTACTGTTTGGACAACTATAGAATTTTCTTCATATCACCAGTAATTCTAGGAGGGGGAGCTCCTATCAATAGAGTGGAAGCTGGGTGTATAAACAAATCAATGAATTCACTATAGGTATAAGGGGAGTCATAGTTATGGAAGACTGAGCTCCAAAAAATCACAGACCTCCGATTTTATTTTGGATCTATTTTCCTGATGGGAAATGGGAAACTGTCTGGGTGATAATATAACAATAGATGGTATATAAAAGATGTATATTTAAACACTCCTTCCCTTTCCAAATTCATGAATTGATCATGGATTTTGTCAGCAATGAAAGTGGCATAGTCATACTTGACAGCAGGGGGCTATCCTGGAGTAAAAATAGATAACAAAACCAGGGTGATATCATCCACATATTCACTGGACCTAAATCCCAAGATCAAGGATATCATGTTAAGAATGCGTTTTCCAGTCTTAGTGAACCAGACATGCAAATAAGGAGGTGGGCCTTGGGGTTGACAGTTTGGTTTCATGAACATCTGGGCAATATGAGTTACTTCTGAGCTGGGCAATTGAGAGGCCTTTTCAAGAAAAAATCCCATGGAAAGACGAGTGATGGGTTCAGTGGAATGGAAATGTATCATCTCATTGATGGATATAGCAGTTATGTAAAAAATGACAGCTTGAGAAGGTGACATAACTGCTCTATGGTTAGGGTCATAGCTGGCACAACATTGGTGAATGATATCTAGGAAAACATGGACTGAGGGAAGAAAGTACATGGGAAGGTTTGATTCCCACAGTCAAAAAATGTCCGAGTTGCCTAAATAGCTATCTCTTATCTGGCAGAAGGTCCGAAGATGATTCCTGTCACCAGATGGGTCTTTTATTTGGAAATCTTTGTCGGCCAAAGGTAGATAATTCAAGTCTTTATGAGGTGCATTCACGGGCATGACATTCAGGGCTATGGGGGCTTCCATGTTTGGTTCTTGTGTTTTCAAACTGGAATTTTAGGCTTCTGTGGAAAAATGGGCAAAACATCTATTTTGGGTGTCCTGGTATGGCAGCTACGGACTAATTTTACTTGAATTTGGCTCTTTTGGGTAGAATTCACAAAGAAAAAAATGAAATTATCGATTCGGGAAGTGAATTGGGGTAAATATCTATTTTAAAAGGTGAACCGTGTAATTCGCAAGTTGTAGGACGAGTTTCAGAGTAGGATGCTAGAGTCTTTTGTGTGGGTGGCGAACTGGACTTGGTTTGCAATCAACTGGACGTGTTTTGCATGAAAACAGTGAGCAGAAAAAATGGACAAAAATGACATTTTATCGTGGTTTTAATAAAATTTTGGCTTTGGCGGGACTTTTTGGCATTGATTTTGCGGCTGACGTCACGACGATGTGACATGTTGTCGTGAAGCGGAGGGTGGTAAGTGGTTCCCCTGCACCACTTTTGGGGTTTGGCGGTTTCGGGCAGGGAGGTAGCGATCGCAGCAAGAGCTTGATGTGTGGCAAGGGTACGGGAGTAATACCACCGGTTCCCCGTGAGTTAAAGGTCGAATGGATGGGGGGGCACGATATGAGCGTGGACCGTTGAATGAGCGGGCCCAGATCTGACGGCTGAAGGGCGTTGGAGATGGCAGAGGGTTAAGGAGCGGCCCGATATATTTAAATAATGGTTTTTAATAATACCAGGGCAGGTTTGATAGGTTCGGGGGCGATTGGTTAATTAATTAACGTGGGGTTAATTAATTCCATGGTTTGTGCGCGGTGGGTTATGGTTCTTAACAGGTTTCAAATAACCCTGCTAATCCATATTTAAATAGCGATTTAACAATTTTATGGTTATAATAAACCAGGGCGGGAATATTAAAATATGGGGGTCTTTGTTTTATATATATATATATATATATATATATATATATATATATACAGGGAAGGGTACTATTTTACAAGGGATTTATATAATAAGGTTAGAGTTTAATTAATATGATTTATGAAATGGGAAGCGCTAAGTGATGAACTTAGGCTATAGGGAAAAAGAGGGGTTTTTATGACATTTGTACATTTTCCTAAGTAAAAAAGGTTTTACTTAGGTTTGTTATGAAAATGAGATGAATGGAAGGAGTTGTTTGGTGATATTAAGCAGATCTTAATATCACTGGGGAAGTTAGTAAATATTTTTAGGGAAATATGAGGGGATTTAGTCATGCCTCTGCCATAGTACCTGTGATGGAAGTAAGATTTAACATTTTGAGAGACAAAACCTATCACAAGTCTCCTTCTGCAACGTCAAACCAGCCAATTGTACCTAAAAATTTTTCTTCTTTTGCCATTGGGTGCACTTGGATTAGCAAACCCTCATAAATCTTCTTTTCTTTTCATGGGAATCCTACCTAAGTCTACACTTATTTCTTCCAAGGGCTCAGATTAAACTGTTTAGCTCCTTTGCTTCTCTACCTATCTACTTATCTGCCAAGTTTAAACAGTTTAGACAGATTTTTATTCCCTATCTCTAAAACAAGTAAATTCAGACATGAACTAGCCAAGATTGAGCTGTTTGGCCATTCATTAACTGTGGAAAAAAGGTTCAGCATGGTGTATATGATGCTTTATTGACATCATAATAAAATAGTAGTAGCGTTTGGACTTGCACACTTTCCTGGTCCTTTTCATTTGGGGTTCATTTCTTTTCTTTTCTTTTTTCTGACCATCTTATTCTTTTTACCCTTCGATTTTTCTTTTAGGGTATACCCTCTTTTCATTTTTTAAATTTTTTTGATTATTTAAGAATATGGAAAACCTTTACAACAAGAAAAGGTATGTACATATTGCAAAGCTCATCAAGTCAATCATGAAATATGACACCTATTGGTATAGGAGAATAACACAACTGGCTGCACCTCCAAATAGGTTAAACACATACCCACTTGTAGATCTTCTTTGATCCAGATCTCTAGTGATCCAGGTGGATATTGGTGGCCACCTACCAAGTCCACCTGGACCCCCATCATTGTCTTTCTCAGCACTTTCAGTTTCCTTAATTGTAGCACAACTTACTATTTTTAGCAGTTTTTCGGGTCCTGAACTTCCGGAGCCGTTTTGAGGCCCTAAACGACGTTTTTTGGGGAACCTAGGGGCAACATGGGTCCATGGAATGGACCGATGTTGCTCGTTCCAACAATGATAGTGCTCGGATGGATCTTTCTAATGAGCTATTGTACGCGTCAAACGGAGATCATATGCCAAAGTTACAACCCCAGGAAGTTGATGTACCAATTTACCCCAAACGGGGCCCACAGTTTGGCGTTTCATCTCCTAGGGTTAGGTTTTGGAATGTTAAGGGTTTTTCCATTGTTTCTCAACAATAAATAGGCCTTCGAGCCTCATTGTAACACAGTTCAGAGGCATGTAGCCATCACATCTCTTCTCAGAGATAAGCTACCATCGCCCTGGCTGGTTTATATCCATTTCTGGTTGTAAGCATATTTCAGTATTTTCCATTAATGAAATGAAGTATTATTTCCGCTGCATCTTTGTGTATATGGTTATCTCTGTAATTTGTTGCGTTCCTGTTTAAATCCGGATCAGTATGAAATGAAGTATTATTTCCGCTACATCTTTTTGTATATGGTTATCTCTGTAATTTGTTGCGTTCCTGTTTAAATCCGGATCATCTAGCCCAGTCTGCATCAACAAAGCCACGAATACCCAACATTCTGTCCAATCCTAGTCTTCCTTGGTGTCACAAACCATAATCACTAGTGCCACACAAATACCTGAAAACCCGCTTCACTGTTGTCCAATGCTCCTTCCCTGGTTTTGACAGAACCCTGCTCAATACTCCCACTGCATGTGTAATGTTTGGTCTAGTCAGACCATCACATACATCAGGCTACCGACTGCACTTGCATATGGAACACATGACATGTCCTCTTCCTCTTCTTGTGTCTTGGGACACTGTTTAGCAAATAACTTTACACCTACAGGAATAGGAACCTTCATCGGTTTACTATCCTGCATATTAAACCTCTACAATATTGTCTCGACATACTTCCTTTGGTTTAACCAGAGATTCCTCCTTGTCCAATCTCTTTTAATTTCCATGCCCAAAATATAGTTTGCAGAACCAAGATATTTCATGTCGAATTTGGAGGACAAATGGGTCTTCAAATCCTGGATAATTTCTTTGTCATTTCCAACCAGAAACGTATCATCCACATACAAGACCAAATAAATAACACAGTCACCACTTAATTTAAAATACACATAGTGATCTTCTTTGCTTCTGGTGAAGCCAAGTCCCCATATAAATGTATCAAATTTCTAATACCACATCCTTGGTGACTGTTTTAACCCATACAGAGACTTCTTTAACTTGCATACTAGTTCTTTCTTACCCTTCACCGCAAAGCCTTCAGGTTGCTTCATGTAGATCTCCTCTTCCAAATCCCCGTGAAGAAATTTTGTCTTCATATCCATCTGTTCTACCTCAAAATCAAAAGCAGCAGCAACAGATAAAAGTAATCTAATAGAAGTTACCTTGGCAACAAGAGAAAAAATATCATGAAAATCAATTCCCGACACCTGGGAATAACCTTTTACTACCAACTAAGCTTTGTTTTTCTCCACCTTTCCTTCTGCATTTGTCTTCTTCTTGAACACCCATTTGCTGCCAATGGGATTCCTTCCAACCAGCAACTCCACCAAATCCCAAGCCTCATTTTTGTGCAAAGATGCAATTTCATCAACCATGGCCTCTTTCCAGAGTTTTCCATCCTCTGAATCTACTGCTTCGTTCACAGCTCTGGGATCATCATCAGTAATAGACAAAGAAAAAATTGAATAGAAAGAATATGGACTATACCTTTCTGGCTGCCTTCTTTCTCGAACTGATCTTCTTACACCTGGAGTTTGTGGCTCTTCATCTTCTTATTCCTCCTCTACTGTAGAGTTTGATTCTTCCTCCTTTAGCTCAAACGCTATCTTCTCAGGTTCCTTTGGTTGGACTTCATGTTTAATAACATCTTTCACCTCTCTGAACACCACATCTTGGTTGTACACAACCTTCCTTGTTACTGGGTTCCAAAGCTTATAACCGTTTATAAAGATGCACTTTTCAGATTTACCATCCAACTTGGTTCATTTCTCCTTTGGAACATGTACATATGCATCACATCCAAATACCGTCAGATGTGAAAGAGAGGGTTTCTTACCAGTCCATACCTCTTGTGGAGTCTTATTCTCCAACACTGATGAAGGAGATCTATTGACCAGGTAACATGTTGTCTCCATTGCCTCTGCCTAGAATTCATGTTGTAACTCGGCACCACTAAGCATGCCTCTTTCCCTTTCCATCAACATCTTGTTCATTCTTCTGCAACTCCACTTTACTGAGATGTATATGGAGTAGTTTTCTACCATGCTATACCACACTTCTTACAGAATTCTTCAAATTCCTTACTGCAAAACTCTCCATCGTTATCTGTCCTCAGCACCTTTATCTTCTTCTCTGTCTGGTTTTCCAGTAGAGCCTTAAATTCTTTAAACCTGTCAAAGACTTCAGATTTCTTCTTAAGGAAATATATCCATGTATTCCTTGAGAGGTCATCTATAAATGATACATAGTACACAGACTTGCCGAGTGATGGAACCTTCACAGGTCCAAATACATCACTGAGCACAAGCTCTAATATTTGTTTCACCCTCTTACCACCAGAGGGGAAACTCACCTGATTCTGCTTCCCATATACACAATCATAGAAATCAAAATCCAGAGAGCTATTACTCATACCTTCTACCATACCTTTACCATGAAGTATTCAAAGGCCCTTCTCTCGAATATGTCCAAACCTTTGATGCCATAGCATGGTCTTCTCTCCAGAGACCACTAGATTTTTTGCTCCACCATCAGGAACCATAGAACTGTTACACCCATCAACAATAGTGCTACCTTGCAGCTTGTAGAGAGTTCCAGTCCGAACTCCTTGCATCAATACCAGTGCTCCTCGAACCATTTGCAGGTATCCTTCTCGAGGACTGTTTTTACACCTACATCATCCAACTTTCTTACAGAAATCAGATTTCTGGCTAATGCAGGGATATGCACAACACCTGAAAGTGTTCTAACCCTTCCACCTTGCAACTTCAACTTTACTTTTCTGCGACCAATGATTCTACCCTTCCTATCATCCCCTAAGGAGACATCACCACCATCGTATTTCTCATACTCACAGAACCACTCTCTATGGGGAGTGAAGTGAAAGGATGCACCTGAGTCAATCAACCATGCCTCATGATCTACATGTGTACTTGAAGAAGCCAAGTACACATCCCCACCTTCATCTGAGGTGGTTTTCGCCTCTATAGAAGAAGCATCATCAGATCCCTTTCCTTTGTCAGGAGCTTTAGATTTACAGTGCCTTTTGTAGTGCCCTTCCTTTCCACATTTCCAACACACCACCTTTAAAGGTTTTCTAAGAGATTTAGATCTCCCTCTAGATTTATATCTCCCACGCGATGACTTATTTTTGTTTTTGTTTTGGGACTGTCCTCATACAGACAAGGCATCACCATTCTGGCTCTCCATATTTTTCTGTCTCATCTCCTTTGTCAACAAGGATGAGACCATTTCATCAAACTGCAAGGCAGTTGCATTGCTACCTATTGCAATAACCAGACTATCCCACAAATCTAGTAGAGAACACAAAAAACTAATGCACTTATCTTCATCTAAAATTTTGATATCAACAGACGATAACTGACTTACTAGAGTATTAAATGCATTTAGATGCTCTTTCACCGATTCTCCATCTTTCATCCTCAAGTTATATAGCTTTTTCTGTAGGAACAGTTTATTCACCAGATACTTAGAATGGTACAAAGTCCCTAACTTGTCCCACAAAGCCTTCACCATAGCTTCCCCTAATACATTCAACAATACTGAATCTGAGACACATAATCCTATTGTGCTCTTTTCCTTCCAATCTAACTTCCTCCATTCTTCATCGGACACTCCCGTTGGTTTAGTACTTGGATCTATTGTGATCCACTGATCTTTATCCACCAACAGATCTTCCATCTTGAGTGTCCACAACTCAAAACTCTGACCATTAAATTTCTCGATCTCTATCTTACCACTACTTGCCATATTCTTTCACCACCAGAATCGATCCTGCAGATCTCCCACTGAATAGGGTCTACCACAGGCCTGAGTGAAACCCCTCAGCAACAAAGGCGTCCCCTTGAAGCCAAAACAACTTTTATACCAAATGTAGGTTTTAACCCCTTATAGAAATTACCTGCATATGAATTCTAAAACACAGAAAATAAACAATGTGAGAGCATAACACATAAAACACATATACACAGAGAATTTCCCCTCGATCCAAAAACCAGGACTACCAGCTTGATTTTTCATTGTGTTCCTTTCAAGGTTACAATACATATTTATACATGCCGAAGCATCCAATACCATCGACTGAAAACCATCGCGTCAAAAAACTATGGACCAAAAAACATGCAAAAAACCATAGGTAGGTCCGCCCAACCTAACATAGGGTCCAAAACCAAATTTTTTCGGGGCGCTGCCCCAAACCCCATAGAGTGGGGTTACTTGCACCCCTCAAACCCCCTGTGACTCCCCTGCTATGTAATCGGCGCAAAGAAGGGGGTGCTCCGCCCCCCTTCTAACACCCTGGTTAACTACGTGGACTAGTCGTGGAAAGAATATAACACAACCCAACAAATCCAAGTCTAGAATATTTGAATCCATTTCCAATATTTCCTTGCAAATTGAATATAATTATGGATCTGCATGTTGTGTATCTTCCTAGGAGATATAGAGACCAACCAGTTTCTTGAAGAAATGTTTGAGATAGGACCATGTCAATTTGCACCCTATGTATCAATACAACTGAGAAATACATTCTACCACACAACGTTATAATTGGAGGAATCAAGAGAGATTTAACACCTAATTCTAGCAGATAAATGAACATGAATACACAACCTGTGGCATCATAAACACAATCTCTTTATTTATTAGCTCCTCCTCTAATATTTAATGCATCATACAGGTCCAAACCATGGTTTCCATACTAAGGCTCCTATGAGCACATTATATCTCTATCTCTGTTACATAGAGGCAGGCTTCTCCCCTTATACACAGAGATTACAATAATTATATCCTAAATTTCTTGAAATAAATACATCTAAACCCCTAAATACCAAAGTTACCATATTTTTTGGGTATTAGATACCCACTACATAGTGCATAGGAATCTTGCGATTTGGCTCCAAAATCCATCCCTAGCTCCTCATGATTAACCGACCCAACAACTCCCATAAATGGGTCAATGAGCTAGAGGTGTGTCATGCTCTACTGCCCCTGCATTGAACAAAAATCTATATAGACCCGTGTCTGAGATGCACTTCCCAGTTTGTGAAGCTAGAAGTTGCATATCTCCTACTTCTATATTTCAGAACTCAATCAATTGTGTGCATTTGATGGATTCTCAACCTTAGGAACCCCTTGGTCAATATCATAGTTGAACCGAGATAGGTGTGTGAGAATGTCATATTCATGCAGTCAATGCATTGTCTATATTTAACATCCCATCATCTGGACATACAAACACTACAATGGCCACCCATGTCCAAGATATTAGCATTGACCTCATCTCTTTCTTAGTGCAACTAAGGTGGATGTGATCCAATTTCCATCTCTCCAAAAGTACATAGTAAGCATTACATCAAATAATATTTACCACTATCCCTGAAAGGAAGGACTACTATGGACATTGTGGCATAGGAATATATATGTAAAAAGGTTGGAGCTTCAACAAAAAGGATCCAGCTCGATTTCAGAACTTCAGCAAAAGAAGATGTGGCAGGCTCGATTTCATAATTTCTGGAGGTTGAATTGCACTAGATGATTTAGATAGCTCACGCCTTAGTCCAAGATATGGGAAAAAAAATACTACACAGTGTGCCTCAATTCTATTTCATTCAACTAAATGTACAGGGTAAAACTGACCTCCAACTAGAAGAAAGATTCAAAAATCCTACCATAGGTCACAACTTAAGTAGAAGTGCCTTGGAAATTTGATGTATGTGGTGCTAAGTCTCATGATCAGGGTGGTGTTGATATGCAAGTTTGGGTTTTCAGCCTTAGGATATTAGGAATTTTCAAAAATCACAACTTCCCTTCTAAAACCTCCAACAAACCCATCCAAAGACTACGTGCTATTTTTAGTATTTCAAGTACTCCCCTATGCTGAGCACCTTGAAGTCCTCTATGATGTTCCCTATAAAATTTGGCATGTCTCTACACGTCCCTCAGATGGATCCCTGCATTCATATATCCCCATGTCCTAGAAACTTGGAAAAACATTGGAGTAAGAATTCCTCCATCAAACAACCATAGGAGACCACCATGACACATGTCCCTCACTCGTAAAGTGGCATTTTTTTGAATTGAAGTCAATTCCTTGTTTTCTTAACTGCCTTGTTTTCTTCTTACCATGAACTCTAGGCATGTATGGTATATCCTTCTCAAAAGAATTTTTGTGGTGATTTGTACTCCAATTAATCTATTACATTAGAATCATTGTTGTAAAGAATCAAGTGCTTAGAAAACATGGCACTTCAGCTTATAATACAAATTTATTTTCATGTCTCTTACATGCACAAAGTAACACAAGATAGACATAAGCATATGCACAAACAAGAGAGAATGGGTACTAAAATAAACTTCAAAACATCACAAGAGGATTATGCGAGATGCCATGTAGTAAAATAAAACAATCTTTTTAAAAACACTGCATATGCCTCGTTCATTTACCAAATCCACTCAATTTTATACAAGATGTTGTAAGTCAAAAAAATTTGAAGGGGAAAAAGCACTGGGATGGGTAGGTTGAATAGGGAGCAACAAAGAAGAATTGGAAATGGAAAAGGTACTAGGAGGGGTAGTTTAAGGGAGCAATGAAGAAGAATTGGGAAGGGAAAAGGCATTGGTAGGGGAAGTTTTAAAGAACAATGAACAAGCAACAACACTACCACCACCAACACCACCACCACCATTATCATTGTTAAGACGAGCCTGTTTATTCTCTCAATCCTAACGGCTTTTGTAGATCTTTTCTTCTCTTCCATGTATTTCTATAACCGAAAAATGTGTTTTTCAAGATCTTTGGTAGGCATCGGTGATTCAAGTTTGTGCACTTCAATGCACTTTATTACATTGTTCAATAAATGAATTTCTTTTGAGGTTGTTGATATCTACAATAGACATGGAAGTGTTCAAATAATATGTCTAATGACAAGTTAATACTTTGATAGTTTATACTGACAAGGGAGCATGAACCACACCAATAAGAATAAACATACCAGTGACTGAACTTGATCTCTTCCTTTTTTTGCTATTTCTTCTTATGCTTTCCTTTGATGCACGAGATATGCCTTCAACAAAGGCACAAGTGGAAATTTTTCTACAAGTCCAAATGAAAAAACAAACCATAAAGCATCCATTTTCCTTTGACTTCATGATGTATTTCCCACATTAACATGGAAACCTACCATCACAATATCTAGATTGGAATTAAACACAATTATCTACAAATATGTAATCACAGATATATCAACACAGGTATCCATAACTCTTTATCAAAATCTGCTCATGTGTTTAATTTCACAACTACTTTCATTCATTCTACAATAACATTAAAGAACTTTCTCTTCAATGGAAAAACATGAGCTACACTAGAAGAAGGAAAACTATGATGTAATTATTACAAATATATATATATATATATATATATATATATATATATATATATATATATATATATGATTGAAGAAAAAGTGCATAAACCTTAAATCCAGTAGGGTTGGGGCTCTCTAAGAAGCCTTCTTCTTATGCTAAATTCATCTTAACACACAAATCATTTCCAAATAACATCACCTCCAAGATTAATATTTGTATTTATCTAGGTTGTCTTGCCAAATAAATCTAGTGTAAATTTTGGGTTGATCCCAGAATTTGATGTATTGTTGAGGATACCAAGACCTAGATTTTTCACATGCTCTGAATTAATACTGCAATCATGTATTAGTAAATCCAATCCTCCTCAAGTTACACTTCCCATTCTAAATTATAATATCTTCAAACTACCATCATCATGTAAAACAATGGCAATATTGTGGTACTTAGAGAGAGACCTGTAATTTGCAATGCCCAATCCATGGAGAAGATGAATTTCTAGACAATCATAGAAGTTGTGAAAATAAATCCACGGGACCAAGAGACATAGTGAGTGGAGAGTTTGACTTTAAAATAGATAGGAAGAAAAAAAAACATTGGGATCAAGCAACTCCTTCCAATGATGTAGCCCAAGAGACCTTAACAGACCATCTTGATCACCCTCAAGAACAATTAATACTTCACTAATAGATGTGCCTTCCAATTTTCCAATCAAAGTTGAACCATCATGGTAATAGAGGAAAAGTAATTTGCAGGATGTTGTGAAATAGAGATATATATTTTGACTTCACATCTTTACCCCACCCTTGGATAGTCACCGTCAAAACTTGAGCTCCAATGTATAATTTTTTTGGACTAAAGTTAGTAGTTACTAGTGATAATAACATGAAGCATGTATTGTCTTTACTTTATTGATGATTCTTCTTATAAGACTTGGGTCTACTTATTAAAGATCAAGGATGAGGTGTTTAGCAAGTTTCAGGATTTCATATCTCTAATTGAAAACCACACAAGTATGGATATCAAAGTCTTGAGATTGGACAATGTGAGAGAGTATACCTCCAAGGAGTTCAAGGGATTTTTCAAGGAGGGAATGAAGAGAGAGTTGTAGCTCTGTACAACCCAGTGAAAAATAGGGCGGTTGAGCAAAACTCCATCATAGGGGCTACTAAGGCCATGACACATGAAAAAGACATGCCGATATTTCTTTGGACAAATGCATGCAACACAACCTGAGAAAAGATAAGATACAATTATTATATTAATGTCCAAAGAGACATACAGGGTGTGAAATCCTACTTTTTCATAAATATATATTTATAAATTATAAATTGATTCTTATATTGTAAAAAGATAAAATCAAATCTGAATTAAAGCGTGTCAACTGTTTAGCTTTCACACTCATATTTACCATTCAATACTCATATGTACCATTAGAGAATCACACAAAACCACCAAGTTCACAAGAGATTTGATGACTTCAATTTAGCTAATAACATCATCAAATATTCAAGTTATAACACCAAATAATATAATCCAAGAGTAGAGAACTATGATGAGAAATAAAACCAATTCTTCTAATTAAATGAGAGACTAAAACTTACTAATGGTGGAAATTTGTGTAGTGTGAAAACTTTTGTTTCAAATCATAATAATAAATGAGTGACAATGTCTAAATACAAAAAGAAACATCACATGTGAAATTTAACCTTTCAAATAAGAGACACAATTCACTAGTATATAGACTATACTAAAGGCAACTAAGAGTAAAAAACTACTAAAACACTATATTGATATATACCTGATGATCACAACTAATCTAACACTAAGTTTAAACCAATGCACTTGGGATGGAATCGTTCAAATTTTGAACAGGTTATCAAATAATTATTATGTAAATTGTGTGCTGACTGTTCTCAAAGATGAGATGAATGGTGAAAATTGTTCAAAACATGCTTTAGGGTATAAAATAGATTATTTTCACTTAGGTGTTAGGTCTGAGGAAAACTATTCTGCCAAAGTCACCAAGGATATACACTCAACATCGTCCTTTTTTTTCAGAAACATGAAATGCACAAATTCTTCACCACCCTCATGGAAAATGAGAAGATCATTAGAAAAATAAAAAAATTGAAGATCCATAAGCTTGAACATAATACCTTATTGTTGAATATCAAGCATTTCCTTGGCCTAGAACTGCTCCTCCAGAAGATCCTCACTTGTTTATTTACTAAGAAGCTCTTGTTTCTTCTTCTCCATAACCATGCACTCAATCTATTCCTCATCTAGTAGGGGCACATGGGAAACAAACTCTCACTCTCTTTGTTTTTGGTTTCCCTTCTCCTGCTCTCTGATTTATTTTGACACATCCTCCTCTTCCTTGAACATAACCGGATTAACAGTAGTGACCTACCCAATCTTCAACGTTAACCTGGCCTCCCTCTTGATGGACTCAATCCTTTGCCACTCTCTCAGTGCCTTGACCCACATCTCCTCCTCTACAAGTTTCTCGACTTTCTCCAAGATCCCATCCTCATCATCCTTGTAGCGATAATAATTTGCATCGTTTCACTTGTAAATATCATATGTAGACCTCCTCTTCTTTTCCTCGGGGGTTTTATCGAATATCTCTTTGAGGACGGCTAGGAATTTTGTAGCCCCAAAGTATCTCTAACCGAGGCTATCCTAATTCACATTCAAATACACAACAAGGGATCCCCTAATTCATATCTAACTACACGACAAGAGATCCCTCACATTCTCGTCCCTCAGATGGTAGAAATAAACAACGATGATCGGAAATTACGTAGAGGAGAGGTATTGTTTGGCCTAGATAGTAGCAATACCCAGTGCCCACCATAGATTCAGTTTTAACTTTCGGTCTTATGGTGGGTCACAGGCTTTGATCGTACTATTGAACACACATTTAATATGTTGTACATTGCCTTGGCTCTTTTGTCCATAAAATATAGAGAAAGCGACAACAAATAGTGGACAAAACAGGATTCACAGGGATATAGTGAAGCCTGAGTTAAACCCATCTTGCGGCTAGTGCAAAATGGTAGCACTGATAGCACTATGCACATCCACCTAGTTTCCTTCCAAGTCTATCATCTTGGCCCCTACTTTGGCATAATTAGGGCTGCCAAGCTCTACGATCTGAGCTTCCCAGTGCTCCTTTTCCCTAATCAACTTGTTGATCTCATCATTGAGGTCTAGGAGGTAGTGTTCGCCGAGGTCTGGTTCTGAATCTCCATGACCTTCCGTCCAATCTCTCATATTATCTGCTACCTATATTTGTGTGTCTCTAGAAGATCGTGACATTCTGAGGCCAGGAACGAGTGCCTCTCCTTGGATTTATTCTTCTCTTCATTTTTTAATTCAATAACCTATTTAGCATAGACTGTGCCTTATCTTCGTTACTGGCCATGCTTCCCTAAAATCTGAGAGCCTACAGTCTAATATACTATGCTTAAAGCCCTAAGCCCTCCTTGCCCAGAACTTCACAAAATAACTAGAAGGTATGAGCAGATTTCATCGAATAGGTAAATCGTATGCTTAAAAACGCGGGAGTATGGGTTGGAATTTGGATCTATATGTTTCCTGTCAAGAACCCTTTCTCTTGAAGAAATTAAAAAATTACCTTTCAATTACATTAAAATTCCATTTTAAATAAAAGCGATAAAAAAAATAAAAATTTAATACATAATATTCTATATATATTAATTCATAATTTTGACCATCACTAATGGAATGATTTCATTCAAGTTAATTTGATTGATGTAGAGAATAATTAGTTTTTTGAGAAAAATTATAATCTTAGATTGGATACAATTGCCTATAAATAGAATAAATAAAACAATAAAACATTTTAGATATGATTCTTTTAAATTGAATTTTGCATCTTTTACCATATCAAAATTCTAATTTGAATAAACAACCACTTAAAGAGATAAAAACCTGGAGTTTTTTGGGAAATCGTGAGTCTATCCTTCGAACCTCCACCACCTACAATATTTGACACTATTCAAGAAACAACCAACTTGATGAACAGAGGATGAAAACACTGCTACAGCCACTTCCCTGAGAATAAAAGAATAAATATACACAAAACCAAAGATCTTTAATATATTAATAATTATCACACTATTTTTTATATTTTAATCTTTTAGGTAAATTTTACACGCAAACTATATAATTAACACATTATATGAAACTACATTAAAAATGAAAGTTATTAACACATTCTTCATTAATCATTTCATTCCATCTTAGTTATTTTTAAGAGTATAAATCAAATTTCTTCTATAATTCTTTTGAATCGAAATAAGATAAATGTGCCTTATGCCACTCCCTCAGTTAAAACCCAAAATCATGATTGAATTAATTGTATCATTTGTTGTACATATGATGCTAATAAATTATACATAAATTTATTGTTTTCACTGAGATATCAAGATTCACTAGAATGCATCTCTAAACTATGTTAGAAAGATATAGTTTGCACTAAAATTTGAAACTTTTGGAAAGTGAAATAACATATTTCCAATTAAATTCACAAGACTAAACAATTAAATGGACCATAGCCAATCCATTGAAGCAAGAGTTGAGGATTTGCTTTCTCGGATGACTATGGTTGAGAAAATTGAGCGGGTTACTTAGACTGAGTGTGGGGCAGCCAACCCTGATGATGTAATTGAGAAGTTTGGAAATGGCACATCCATGGGTCCCTATTCGCTCTTTGTTTGAATTTTCTTTACATTTTACAGGAATCTCTGGGTCATTTCTTACATATTGTCTTTCAAAGAAGCTTCATACCTACGTTCATGTTTTGAAATGTATTCAACATCCATAAATAAAAGAGCTTCCTTTTGGGGAGCACTTTCTATCATTAGAACTCCAAACTATAGAGTCAGGTTATCTAGAAAAGAGGAAATTAAAGGACACATATAATTTAGAATGTGCATTTTCGAGGATCCAAAATTGTTTGAGTAGAAGCACACTCCACATTTTGCAGAAATGGCCTGAGTGGAATTCCACCTTAGACGAAAGCTAGATAGAAGTCATGAAGCAGGGCCTGACAAAGAGGTTGACCATTATAGGGCCCTCTCGGAACTACGAAAACCTATGTTGGTTTGACCATTGCCAGAATCCTCCTATCTAACATACAATGCGATCTTATTCTAGTAATTTGTTATACAAACCATGTACTAAATCAGTTCCTCGAATCCATTTATTCTGTAGATAAAATATTGTTCGAATCAGTGGCGATTCAAAAATTCAATGTTGAAGCCAAGGTTGAATGTTATTTCTATAAGAATTCATGATAGAGACAATGAATTAATGTGTACCAATGTTCAAGAGAAAATCAATAGGTGTTCAACCTGTCTGAAAGGTATGGTAGAAAGGGATGACAGATGAACTAGTGGTCAATAAAGGCGATGAGAATTTTAAAGGGAAGCAAAAAGTATCGAATAAATCTTCTTCATCAGAGATATCTCTAGACAACATACTTAGCTCCCAGTATTTATGGCTTTTTCCCCAAAAGTCGAGGATCAAGTTGCATAATCATTAGTTGCAGAAAGCCAATGAAAAGGCTGAGGAAGAACTGCACTATCAATCTGAGAGATACAAAGAAATATGTGATGGGATACTTCAACATGATCATAAGCTCAACCTCAAACTTTTAAGAAAAGAAAAAGTTGTGGGAATGACAAACACTAGGGTTGCTCAAAATTATGTCCTCCTCGAGGCATTGCAAGCAGAAATAGTGGTGATAGAAGAGTTCGTCAAGGTTTTGGAGGCCCATGTTCTTCCCTACATCGAATCCTTCACTCAACATCTCATTCTCCTCGGCGATCACTTACAGTTTCATCCTTTTGTTGCAGAATATGGATTACGCATGAAATACAAATTGGACATCTCCCTCTTTGAGAGATTCATAAGCAAAGGGATCAAGCATGTGACTCTAAGATTCCAAAGAAGAATGAGGCCTGCAATTTCAATATTAATATCTGATCTCTATCCTTCATTGTAGGGATTGATAAGCAAATAGATCGAGCATGAAACCCTAAGATGCCAAAGAAGAATGAGGCCTACAATTTCAAGATTAATATATGATCTCTATCCTTCATTGCAGGACCACATCAACGTGAGAAAGTATGAAAACATCAAAGGAATTAGAAGTGATGTGTTTTTCTTAAATCATAAAGCCATGGAATCCTAGGTATCGAACAACAACAACAAGATTAACGTAAACGAAGCGCGACTTGCAGTAACATGGACATAGGATTTCATTTAATGTTTAATGGGCTATACAGAAATTGCAGACAAAGATAGGAAACTATAGGCTTTCATATGGGATTGAATTGGTAGATGGAAAATAAATTGAAAATAAATGGGTGTAATGATGTTTTGGAAAAAAATTGAAACATCAAAAATACGGGTTACACCGTTTCAAGCATGTCATGAAAAATAGACATCCACAAATTCTAGACGTCAAATACAGGAAAAATTCCCTATGATGGGAAAAATGTACATCAAATTCCATCCCTGGGTGGGAGTGGTTCTCAACGAGCATCATTAATTAATGGTTCCTTTTCTCATTACAAATTTGATGTGTTTGGCACAAACGAAGATGATGTATTGTTGTGTAATCGATTTGTGGGTGGTGGAACACTCTTTTTGACTTTTGTTTTGTTGTTGTTTTTGTTTTGTTTTGTTTGTTTTGTTTGTTTTTTTTTTTTTTTTTTTGAATAAGGCTGCTTCTATATTAATACAAAAATATTTTACACCAAGGCCATGACCTCGTAGAGCTAGCCAAAAATTGTGGCATGTTTACAAGCAAAGCAAATCTGTGTGCCAAAATCCAGTAGAGTATTGCCCTCTCAAACTGTAGAGAGCTTGTTCCTGAGTAAAGCAAAAATACAGAAAGCCCCATAGTTGTACTTGGAATTGAGAGTTGAACCTGAGCTGTACGACAACCAAAACTTGGAATTGGGAATTAAACCGGATCTGTATGACAACCCAGACAGTGAACTACACTTGGTAGTTGTGACCAGCTACACGACAAACCATAGCTAAAAACAGAGGTAACTGTGACTGCAACCAAAATTGGAAACTGAAGGTTGGCAGAATGCCCTTTGCGTATGAAAAACTGGCAGTATGAGCTAATGCATTTGTAATCATAATTAGGACAGTGATGAGTGAACCTTCTCAAGCTGGCAGAAATCCAACAGAACCAAAAAGAACCAACCTTCTTAAGCATCAGGAGAGGGAACAGGCGGCTCCTCGGTGATGCGGCATCCATATTTCTAATAATCATCGTCATCAGAGGAGCCCCCTCGATTCTTCATGCTTTGTGAAGCCTTGCCTTTACCAGAGCCTGAAGCTTTGCTCTGACCGAGATTTGCTTAGATGGGGCCTAGATTGTCTGCCACCAGCCTATCTAAAGTCGCTTTGAGGGAGCCAGCCCCATGACTTGAATTGAGCTCGCTAAGCTCAATGGTGACCGTGGCCATGAAGGTAGAAGAGCCATGATTGCAGGGAAAATGTAACCGAGTGGCATTGGTCATTGAATGGAAGGAGCTCAGTGCTGGTATCTGTAAACCTCTGCCCCTACCCCGTCCGCTCCGAGTGGCAGGGTATCTATCCGAGCGTAGGTCCGCGCCGGAAGTTGAAGAGTCTGTCATGGAGGAGGTGGCCTGGCACCCAATTTTCCCGTGAGAGCTGTCTCTTCTACAACTCATCCGCTTTCGCAGTTTCAGCATAGCTGGAGGGGTGGGATGATCTTGGCTTCTTGGAGGATGAAGGAAGCAGTGAAGGGAGAAAATTAACTTGGCTTCAGAGCTCAGGGCAGCAAGCGGGTGGTGAGCATAAGAGCAGGGGGAATAGAGGATGGCTTGAAGGCAAAGCTAGAAGCTCCTCCAGTGAGCCAAAGCCTGGTTTTCTCCTAAAAGAGGTTGAAGACAAGCCGCTGTAATTGCAATGGAGGAGGAGCCAGAGCGGAGAGGATAAACCAATTATGGCGAGCTGATAGCGCCATGATCAAGAAATTAACCGGTGTGGATGGATGACCCGGTGTCATTAAAGATGCATTAAGCTGGAGTAGATGAGGACTTATGACCAAAGCCTCGAGAGGATGTGTGGCAGTATAGAGCAACCACGCACCCATCCAAACCACTGGCCACGTGCCTATGTTGTCGTCAGACACCCGGATCCGGGATCTTTTTGGCTTTTGTTGAATAACAAAATAATTTAATTTTAATTAAAGTTTTATATTTGATTTTGTTAATGAGAAGGAATTTCTGTGAACTTGGGCTTCTATTATTCATGATGATGAATGATAATTTTTCCAGATTAATCACAACAATATTGTAGGGGACTGAGGTCAACATTTTGAACCCTCAATTGTGGTTCATCATCAGGAAAAGGAATTTATTATAAGTTTATATGGTTTTAAAGTGATATTAGTGAGAAATTCAAAATTTTAAAGCATGAGTTGGGTAACATATAGATCTCATGGATGAGATTATGTCATTGAAAGAGCTTAGTGATGTTTATCTTTTTTCGACATATTAGATACCTAGCCATCTCGAAAAATCTTAGTTGATTTTTCATTTGAGAATCAATAATAATGTATAGGAGTTTTTAAGTTGGAATAATATTAAATGGGATTTAAAATTTTAAGTAAGTTTGGATTTATTGGATGTTTAATTGAGTTAATGAAAGAAAAGTGGTGTTATTCCTTCTATGGTTTAATTCTTTAAGTGATATATTTATTCTTGTGTTTGTGCGTATATGTATAGGTGTGTGAAAAAAATAGTATATAATACATAGGTACCTTTGGTAGAATAGATACTCTCATTAGGATTAAAAAAAAATCATAAAAATCTAGTATTGTTATATTCATAATATACATTCAAACTACAAAAATAACTTGATATCCAAGTTAAAAACTAGTATCTTAAGTTCAATGGATATAACCTTGATAATAAAAAATGTAAATATGCATGAAAAGTTAAGTCTTCAACTAAAGGAAATGTGTCATCTACTAATTAACCAACATTTCTCCTTGTAGGTATTCTTCATAATATATGTGACCCGACTATAAGCCCACTCCCATTTTGGATAATTTATCAACCTTTAAATTGAATTCCTATCAATGTGATCAAAGGATATAACCTTGAAGATTCTAATAAGCTTCATAACTCCAATCATCTATTGATCTAATAAATAAGTTTTTAAGGAAGTATAACCTTTCAGCCAATCTATAACAACTTCTAAATCCCCTATCACTTCTATGTTTAGATTGTTGAAAAAATTAAAGTGATTAAAATAAACCACTAATTCATATTATTGTAGTACTTGTTAGGTAGTCATATTTTCGTTCCTATACTAAATTAATCACTCGCATTAGTCATTTTTAGTTGTATTACTTATTAGCTAGTCATATATTTTAACCCAAAACTAAATTAGTCATTTTTGTTAGTCATTTTTAGTTGGGTCACCTAATATTGTTCATTTTTTGTAGTATTTCACTTGGAAAAGTTGTGGTGACTAACGTTTTTAGTCGCTTAGTCACTAATTTCTTATTTTCTACTAATGCATGGATCCATATTTTGTCAGAAGATGTTCATTGAATTAAAAATTGTTTCCAAATAATAAAATAAATTAAAATCAACAATGAGGCAAAAGTCAACATCGAGGCAAAAGGTCGTTTGCACCAGGGGCCATTTACATGGAAGTTTTTCTTGATGGCTCATGAGGGGCTAACATGTACATGAGGGAATGAACCCTGGTGGGAGAATATCACCTCCACTGCTTTACCAAAGCTCCCATCAAGAGTCTTAAATTTTTTATTGGAGGAAGTCGTTGACAACAGTTTTATAAAAAAAAAAAAACAAATGTAAATTTTTCCTCGGAAGTGTCATAACCAATGGAAATGTCATTTGGTATAGACTATATCCACTAATTCCACCAATCATAGCTAAATCCCTCCAATTTAAGTATTATAAAATTGGTCATGTCTTCTTAATTTGTTGGTTTCATTGAAAAATATGTCTCTAACTTGTGAATCTAGGTCATTGCATGGATTTTTCTTTTGCCATCAAAAGCTGAAATTCCTAATTTGTTGAGGTAAGGCTTGTTGAATATATTATGCTACTGATCACTCCATTGTCTTTAAACTCCCTCAGAGATCATATAACTTCTTGAAGGAGACCTCCCCTTGAAACTCTACTGGGTTAAGCTTGTGGGATTTCCAAGAATCTGTCGTTCAAATATTTAGCACTTCAAATTCTGGATGAGGTTTGAAATCTTGATTGAGAATATGAAGTCACAAGCAGTCACCTATAAATGCACCTATTATTGACACATTCACATCAAAATTATTTCTCAACAAACAAGCCAATAAAAAACTACTCATGGATCCTTGGCCATTGCCTGAAGAGGTAAGTAGAGAATACCTTGATAGATTAGATGTCAAGAGCATATTTTGACATGAGGATACATCAGACCTTGACAAGAAATTGGGTCTAGGGTTTTACTGTTAAGATTTTTTCATTAAAAAAAAAATTCAGGGGATCAATGGTCAAAAAATCACTGGAAGTTTCAAGATCCATTTCATAGGCTCAGGATCTGTTTCCTTCACTCATGGATTTGCTTCCATGTTGAATCCTTCCATTAGTGATTGGGGATCCAGAGCTTATCGTTCAGTGACCGTAAATTTCCATTTAGCAACAATTTTTTGAGCCTCTTTTTTCGCCTAGGAGGAGACCCCACCTTGCGACAAAACAAAAGGAAGGGACTCCCAGAGAAAAACATAGGCATGTCTCTATGCGCCAATGTTTGTTGTCTATTTACCATTCGGATAAAATCCCTTCAAGGTCTGCAGAACTAGCTTGAATGGGTCTATGGCACATCTTAGCTCTTCAAAGCACTTCTGCATGCACTTCTCCAAGTCGTTGAAGTGGTCTTCGAGCTCCTTTCACTGGACACTGAAGTTTACCAGGGCCGAAGAATGGGAATGCAGCTCCAAGAATGCCTTGTGGAGCCACTCCTTCTTGGATGACACCTCATCCATGGCTGCCAAGATCGAACTCGCTAGTGGCCAGTAAAATTGCAATCTAGAGCTCGACACATGAAACCCTGATGTAGATGGGAATATGAAAGCCTGATGCAACTCAGCAAATGAAACCCTCATGCAAACAAAAGTCATGATGCAGCTTGACAAATGAAACTATGGATGTGAAGCTCCATGGAGTAGATGAAGGGTGCAAACAAAAATAGCAAGCCAAAGCCCTCGTTGGCCCATGGAAACTAGAAATGAGGGCTTTGGGAGGAAACCAAAAAAATATTGACGCCTGAGTGGATATTTTGCATGTGGCCTGGTCAGCACTTGTGCCTGTTGGTATTCTCGTCCAGCATTGGATGGAGCCATGTATAGGCCTAGGGTGGAGAAGGGTGGATGGGGAGATATTTTGTGTGGTGCACAGTTGCATTGGCAGGAAGGTTTCTAGAACAATAAAATATATATTTTATTGTTTTATGATTGTGTTTTTTAAATTAATGTTTTCTATTTATGTAAAAAAAAAAATTCAATGTTTATTTTTTATGTTCCATATTTAATGTAAAAATAAAAATAAAGTTTGATTTCAATCATGTTTTATTTTTCAATTTAAATTATACCAAGTAGAATTGTGCACTGTATCATCTCTAGGCTTTTTGTAATCTCTCCTTGGCTGAGGCAGCTACGACCCTCCTAGTTATGGCTCTAGGTCTAGCTATGGCTCCAGGTGTGGCTATGATGGCTATTGCAGCACAGGCTCTAGCTCACACTCAATAGACTTTTAAATTATTTCTTTTGGATTAAGCAAGGGTTTTAAGGTGCACATTTACTGGAAAAATTGTGCTTTCAAACCCTACCCTCCGAATGTAGCTACATTCTCTTCTAATATAAGTTGCACTATGATGTAGTGTAGTCTACGTGGGTGGGCCATTTTCCCCATATTAGTTCAGTAACTAGCATGAGTGAGACCGTGACCGTGGTAGATTCATTACATGTGGTAAAGTGGTATCCATATCCTAGTGAGCACTAAATAGATTGAACAAACACATACATACCACACCTATTGCAGAAGCTAGGGCTTAACGAAGTAGCCTTGCTCCTAAAAGAACCAATACAGAACAACCATGGAAGGCAGGAACCAAGAACATGGAAAGGTAAGAGCTTTGTGGATTTTAACCATAAATAATGAACCAAGCATGAGTCGTGGAAGGAAAGAATCTTTTTGACTTCCGAAGGAACCATGGAGAGGAAATATGACCATAGTAACAACCACATTATTATGTGAATATAGGAAGCCATGGAGGCTTTTACCTTTACCTTTTGTACATAGGAATCCATCATTCCATATGTATGTGGGCCAGTGCTAAAGCAAATCTTGGAGCTACACTCTCTATGTATGGATTTGCACTATGTAGTTTTTGACCTAAATTTATTGCCTAGATCTCAAGTAGTGTATCTCCTAGTTTTCCCTTTGTTGTTAGAGTGAGCACTTAACTACTTAACGGAACCAAAAACATTCCTCCACTAGACTCAAACGTTGCCATAACATCTAGACCTTACAAAATTATCCCTAAGTGTGCAACTTGAATTTCAAAGTAATTTCACCATGCTCATTTGTTTATTGGACCACATATTCAAAACCTTACCTGTTCAAGAGCGGTATATAATCTCTTAGGCACCCACCCATTCCCCAAGACCTCCTATGGCCTAGTATTGTTCAATACCTATTCCATATGAGTTTCTACAACCATTGATAGGAGTTCCACTACCACAACGCTTTGTCTAGAGTGTAACCCACTAGGCACAGTATCCATGTCCTCCCAGTGTTACATTTGGTTGGGATGGACAAATCCCCAAAACTTTCTTAGTGCTTTGGATCTCCCGCATGAGTAGGTTTTCCACAACGAGTGTCCATATAGGCCTAAGCTTCGATGCTTTTGATAAGGGAACACCAAGAGGAGGTTCCAAAACACCAATACATATGGTAAGTTGACAAGACCCCCTCCTCCCATACTACAAGTAGGCCATTTTTTAGCACCTTGATTCGACTTAACTAATATAAATTAGTTTAGCTGGGTTAGTCCATCCATCTCCAAAGCCCCATCCTGAACTCCAGCTTCTATTATTTTCACCAAGTATATGGTCCAGATCTCATCACTATTCTATCTAATGGAAATGGAATAATGGAAAATATGCAAATATTTTTCTCTATAATTTTATCCTATTATCATGGTTACTAATGAAGGGAGACTAAACTATGTCAATTTGATTGTTTTGAGGAAATTCCCACATCATTGAGAAGAGCTATTGAGGATTCAAGTTCTTACCAGGTAAGGTTGAATGAACCCGTGGTAAATCAATTGGGCGTTACTAGCAACATGAGAGTCTGTGTGGGTAAGTGGCCATATCCCCATTGTGAGCACTATGATGAGGTAAGCCCAAATTCTGCAGGGTCAGATGAATCACATTCTTCATAGGATGATATAAAGTAGAGATTATTTTCTATGAACATGTTAATTTCTTCCATGATTCCTTTAATTAGAGATGAAGTTCAACTAATAGGTGATGAGTTTCAATCGACCAAATAGGATGAGGTGGTAGGTACTGACCAAGATAGAGTCAAAACATCAACACCTCAAATGGTATATCCATTGGCAACTGATTGTACCATAAGGAAAGTTGTGTCTCTAGATGAGGTTCCACAACCGTTGATAGGAGAGGTTCCACTAAGCAAGCAATAGAGCTATTTAGGATTCAGTTCCCCACGTGCCCAGGTGTAAGGCTACTGCATGAGCCCGTGGAGATCCCCATGGGGGACCTAATTTTCACCTATATTGTCATGGACAATACTGGGGAGGTTCAACCACATAGGTTTTTTGTTTGCAGTATCATGTAGGACTATCAGGTAGTTATGTTAGGTTAATAAGTTTTAGGCCGTAAGTGAGCCATATCCCCTTAGCTTTCTTTGAGGTCAAGCGACCTGAAGCTCTTTCATATGGTTGTTTGGCTAGCCAAATGTGTTGTTCCACATGAAGTTAGTGAGGTTCAACAAAACAAATAGGAGAGGCTTTTAGTAACCACATAGTTGATGAGGTGGTTAAATTGAACTATCCACCATGAAAGGGCACCACCATGAGAGAAATTATGGTTGAGAGCTATGCCAACACCAATTCCTTCTTCCATACTGTTACGGCCCATTATGAAAACCCCTCCTTCCTTGTAAGTAGTTAGCATGACAGTTACTCCAATAGATCCATCTCATTTCACATTTTGCCATAGTGTCAAACCTAATTTTGAGTGGTTCAATGAGAAAATCCCACATTGGCGATATCAAATGGGAAAATTGGCATTTCCAAGGGTTTCCATAATAGTGCTAGGATGCCTTCGATTGAGAGGCTCAACGAAACTTTCATCGAGACATTCAACTTTCCCCATCCAACTATGATGGTCAACAACCATAATGTGAATCCATCCTTCCTTGCTTACTTCTAGCTGTAGGGTTTCAACCCGTCAAGTGTTATATGGAGGGAGGTTGGAGGCTTTTCAGAGCCATTAAGGGTGTCCTATTGATTTATGAGGGTTTCACCCCATGTTAAGGTGTGTATCTATGCAAGAGGATGGTTTCAAACTCGTTCAGTGTGTCTAATGTGCCATATGATATTATTCTTTTTCATAGTCTCCACATCAAAGCCAATTTACATCACTGATAAGTATCTCCTTGGCCTAGGCATAAGAAACCCATACCATATATGTTAGGGATGAGTGTACTCATATTATGTTTGTGTGGGTGTTTCTCTAACCTTTTTTGATAACCAAAGATAGAGCTTGCCCGATATCTATGTTTTACTCGTCTTCCATTAAGGGACAACAATAAGCTGCTATGGCATAAAAGAAGCTAAGAACCAAAAAGGGGTGCAAACAAGTTCATACAACATATAGCAATAGCCAATTAGGATGATGTACCACTATTAGTTGATTAGATTCAACCAAGAATTCCTTCCTACTAGCTAAGGTTTATAGTGCAAACCTCTTCTCATCCTTACAACTATGATGAAAAGAATCCATCAGTGGGACTAGAACATCTTATCTTAAATCAAAACCCTTATCATTTGGAATGATATCTAAGGAGTGCTAGGGCATGTCAAGGAATGAAAAGGTGTGCTAACACATGGAAAATAGTGTCAATGGATGGTGAGGAGTGTTAGGGAGAATCAGGGGAACACAAGGGTGAGCTAGGTCAAAATGCTTGGAAATGAACCAATAAGTGTGTGTGCTAAGGAGTGTTGGTCAATTCCAGGTGTCCCAAGGATGAAGTTTTTTAGTTGAATTTTAGAATAAGACTTGATGGAGGCAAGCCTATGGTTGTGATAAGGTGTGGAAAAATCAATTTCAGAGAAAGGGAGACTTTGGGTTGGGCACAATATTGTTTTGCTATTGAATTGGTTAGGTTCCCAAGTCGCAAAAAAGGTAAGGTTATCTATGAGGGTGTTAGTGTCAGTTAGTTCAGCCTGTCACCAATGACCAAATATGCTCTTGCAAGGTGTTGTTGGGGTGTCAAGTAAATTTTTTGTCATGTCAGTGAGTCTTCAAATAAAACTTTGGTCACTGGCTAATGTTTCTAGGGTTGTTTCCACTCTCTCAAGAATTTCATATGCTAATCACTTTCATCACTCAGTTGAGTCTACCATCATGGAATCATCATTAATATCACTTCAGTCATATCATCATGGTCACCATTTGGCTCAGTGTCACCTTAGGTCATTAGTGTTAAGGTCACAAAATCATTCATTTCATGTAAAATCCGGCAAATGAGGAGTAGCAATAGGTAAATTTGTTCAATAACACTTGATTTCAAATGTAATTTATGTTTTTAGATGTAATAATGTTCCTAAGGTTCTCAAGTTATAAGAAGAGGTCCTAAGGCTACAAAACTAAAAAAGAAAGTGAATTGGTGAGGTAGGCCATCCTACCTCATTAATCACTTAGACACCAAAAGAAAATTATAAAAGCTCATGGAGGAGCTCATTCACAGTCATTTTCACTTTTCTACCATCCTAACATCGAGATCCCCCCTCTCCTTTTTAAACAATTGTGATTCCATAGCCCTCACTGGAAAAAATTGACTATTGCTGCGCATGGAGAGCCTTTGTTGTGCACCTAGACATCACACTATGCACAGGAATAATTTGCTGTGCATGGGGAAAAGTTGTCCAAAATTGTTGTTTGACCACCAAAATTCATTTTTCAAAGCTCCTCTTCAGTCATTTCATCCTCTAGGCTCTATAACAAGTAAGTTTAATCATTTTCATGCCCTCCTTTGCCTCATATGTCAAGAAAATGATCAAATACTTCTTCTTCTAGGGTTTACATGATTTTCATGGTTTTGATCCTCAAATGATGAGTTGTTACCCTAAACCCTATATTCCTTTTCCCTGCACCTCTGTTTGTAGCTAATACACAATTTCCATCCATCACAAAACCTTATCCCCTCATTTTCTATCATTTTCCTATAAACCCTAATCTACCATATATCTTTCTAAGATAGGCCTATGTTTTGGCCTTTTCCACCCCCTCCCCTCACTTATTTCCCAAAATTCGTTTTTCTCCTACTCACTGACATCATCCCCTACTATCCTAAATTTCCTTACAAATTTAGGCAACTCCTAGGTCCATCATACCACCTCATTCCCTCACAGCAGAAAAATTCATTGTTTTTTATTACCTTTCACCTAGGGTTTGAAGTATGGAGCCTGAATCATCACCATCTGAGAAGAGGAAGTACAAAAAGGGGGGAAAGATACTGAGGTTTGAGCCCTCTAATTTCAATTAAATCACCTCCTCCCAATTTGTCATGAAATGCTTTGAAGATGTCAATTGTTTAGGTTTTTGTCAAAGAGTGCAGGAAGTAGGTTACCATGAGCATCTCATAGGTATATTTTCCCTCACCTTGAAGGAAGACAAGATCACCATTGCAAGGCTTGATTTCATGTTTTCAGTGGATGCCATATGTCAAGCTACATGCATACCAAACAATGGTGAAAACTGGTTCAAAGGCATGAACCTAGACCTAGAAGAGTACAAACCCTACTTGAAATCACAATACAAAGGAGCTCACTCACATGTTTTCCCATTCAAATACTTATTGGAGAGATATACACCATTCATGAAGGTTGTCATGAAGTTCTTCACATGTGAGGTCATTTTCCAGGCTATATCAATACCACATAAGACCGCTCATGCACTTTACAATTTCCAAGTCTCTAAATTTGTCCTGCTACTTATATAGGAGCCTAACCAAAATGTCTAAAAGGGTGAAATTGAAAGGAAAAGTGCATTATCCTAGCCTCTTTAACCATAGTCTGATAAAGGTTATAGTACTCCATCATTTCACAGAGAAGAACATGCATGGGACACCTTCATTGAGGCATCCTTGAAAATGCTTATAACCACTTCACCAAGCTAGCACCAAACCATGTCAGTACATCCCATGGAGGTGGGGTCATCAAGAAAACATGATGAGGTTTCCTAGGTACCTAGGCCTAAGGTTACCAAGACATATCATAGAGGTAGAAGGCTTGTGTTTTCTCCTCAAATTTAGGAAGGTGTTATAGACATTTTTTGGGCACTGCAACCCCAAGCATAAGATGTCCATAAACCAAGGGCTCCTAAGTCCCTAAAGGTCTTGTTCCAACCCCTAAAGGAACAAGGTCAACTGATTACAGCTTCTCCCAAAAGTTCTCCATGGAAAACTGCTCAGAACTGGTCAAAACAGGATCATTTCACCTGCTCCATAGGAAAAGTGTGTTGCATCTCACCTAAGTACACTCTGTGGGTGTGTTGCATTTCAAAAAGCCCTTCTATGGGGTGCGATGGGCAAGAAGTGACAAATGGTAGTGTCAATTCGTGAGGTGGAGAGGCATGGAATCTTCCAGAAACTTCTCCTGTGACACTTGCCTCTCTGAATTCGACCAAGGATGAGTAAGAGATCATCAATCTCCAAGTGGAAGCAAGAACTATCAGAGGGAAGACACTAATCAAATCACAAGCTGACTCATATCCCTTACAGATATCTATATATGGATCCCTTATCCCAGAGATCCAGAGGCTGGAATTTTTCATCTTGTAAGGAATTGTTGTTGGTTTATTGAGGCAACATCATAGTGTTGGGTGATCGAAGCTTTGCATGAGGTGAAGAAGGGCTTACTTGCTGAGAGGATGATGCTGGGTCAGAACAACTGGTTGTAACTCTCTTGGCTCTTTCTTGATTATCAATAAAGCTATTCAAGTTTTCCTCCATACTCTTGTTTCGTTTATGTTTTATGCATTTGTATGGTCAATTTACATCTGATCCTAGATTGTTTATGATAATAGATCCATGTTCTTGTATAGTGTTATGCTACTTTGATTCTACAGGTACTGTGTGAAGCTGGGTGTACAAGGAAGCAAGTAGCAAAGGACTATCAGAAGAGAGAGGAATCGGACTAGGAGCCAAACACAAGATAGAGGTTGGTCTCCTTTATTCTTCTCTCATCTATCTTTCATAAAGGAAAACGAAAGTAGTTTTACTTTGTTTGTTTCTAAGGTAGCTACCACACCTTAGTGGGATTAGCAGTTCTACATAGACACTTTTCCCTGTAAAAAAATGGCAACTCCGCTGGGGAGCGACTAGGTTGTTTGTTTATCTACATTTGTTTATTTTATAAACTTACAGACGGAGCCTGAAGTTGAGCCAGGTAGCTTTCAAACTACATTTTCTATGCAAATGCAAAGTAGATAAATGCCACTTCAGTCAATCTCCGGGTTTTGTTTATGAATTAAACAATTGATTTACAAACTCTCTAATTGCCCTTGTGGTGGCTCTAGTAACCTCTTTAGATCCACCCCTGTTGTTGATTTACTGATTACCACTTGCTCGGCCAAAATCTCTGAACTGAACTGCAAACTGTGACCCAGAACCCAAGCAAAGTCTCGTCTCTGGCCCAACGCACCCTCTGTTCTGTGAATCTGAAATTCAGCACACTTCCTGAGTGTAGTAGGTGCGCTGCATTTCAAGTTCACTGTGTTACAGGTGCACTGATCAGACTAGGCATTGTTCTTGAATTTTGGTTTCTGTGTTCATTCTTTTCAGTTATATTCATGAGTTTTGCTGCCTGTAGTTAGTATACCTCTATTTGAAACCCCTTTCCTTGCTAATATTCTGCCTCCATTGTGCAAAGAACTATAAATGTTTTTTTGTATTTGTTGAGGCATTTTCAGTTCTCCTTTGCAAAAAAGTAACGTAATTGTACTGTCGTTTCTTGATTTGAAAGTGTCACAAGTGTCGTTTTCAGTCATAGAAGAGAGTCTGATTGCTCTTGATAGTCGATTACCCTGTTACTATTGTATTTGATCTAAATTTGTAGTTTTTCTAGTGTCAAAAGCAAGTTTTCATTTCCAAATCGCAAAGTGTTGTCATTGTCTTCATTTTGATTTTGAAAAGAAACTTGTTAGTAATTGTTGCTTGAAAAGTAATTCAGATTTGCGCATTAGCTTTCTTTTTATCATTCACATATTAAGAAGGCTGAAAACAAATACATGCATGTGCATTTTCATTTAGACTGTTTGATTGGTTTGATTTAGGACAGTGCATATAGTGTGTGCTCTTTGCTCTTTGTTGAAAGAATTATGTCTTTCTTTCCTTAGTAGCTAGGATTTTCATTGCAGAATATAAAAGATTGTTTATCATCTTAGATTGCATTTTAGGAATTGTACATCTACATCATGCGGTGAACCTGAAAGGAAAATTTCTTAAGCAAGATCAACTATAAAATAAATTTAATGAATCTAACAACGCTTTGGAACCTAACGCACAACATCTAGAAGTCTAGGATAGAGACGTATTCCGGCATCGTAAAGCCTGGTAACTGTTGTTCTCACTGTTCGTTGGGTGATTCCTCCACTTTGAGACGATAAGTGCCAGTATGGACTTGTGCTCCCACATACCGTCGAGTATATTTTGGGAGACCACAATAGGCTTAATCCTTTATCCATAGGAAGCCGTGTCTGCCACACTATCGATCGCAATGCACTGAACACAGCATTCGGGAAGATTGACTGTCGTACCGTAAAAAGTATTCTGCAATTTTGCGATTGGTTTGGTAATCCTTCTGCCTAGATTTCCAGAGCAGTCCCTTTTGTTCCCTTTCAGACTCCTTAATGGAAAAGGTCCATCTGAGCACTTGTCACTTCAGGCTCATTAAAAATCGAAGGCAACTAGAGTCATCTTTTGTTTTTCTAGACTCTTTAAAATTGAAAAAACAAGTTGTGTCAAAGCGTCTAAAATTTATTTTAAACGGAATAATCATCGCCTTTCCTACATTGGTCTTAGGTTGAGAGAATGGAGTCCACCAACCAAGGAATTCCCCTTGGAGGAAATCCTAGTCCCTTCTCCTCTTGGGGAGATGTTGGTGCCCCCATATGGCCACATTGTCACTTCCAGGATTGAAAATCGGCTTGCCCGTATGGCTCTTCTCAACCTCTGTCGTTCATAACACCGCAATTCCTAAACAATCGAGTCAGCAACTAGACGATTCCAGAGTTATCCCCCAACCCTATACTTCCTCCTCTCCTCCTTCCTCTTCGCTTGATGAGGCTGGTAAAGCCAAAAATCAAGTACCAGAGAAGAAGAAGAAGGAGCCAAAGGCGGAAAGGGGCAACCAAGCGTCGTCTAGCGAAAATTCACACTGCACCGACCATGCCTAAATCGCCATGTGTCATTTGCAAAGGAGACCACTATCATAGAGATTGTCCTTGCATCCCTCGGATTTTAAGGGACTGGTCTCCTCATTTGCACAACCCAGTGTCATCAACCTCTGATGGTCATGTTGAAAACACACCGTCGACTAGTGAAAGTGAAGCCCCAGGACAAAAAGGAAAATATAGATTTCCTTGTAAATTGTGCGAAGGCGATCATGTCGTTCACCGTTGTCCCTTCTTAGACGAGGCTAAAATAGTTTTGGACGATCGTCCAGTTTCACCGTTACGACTTCCTCCTGGATATAAAAAACTCTTGCCGAGTCCGTCACTAGTTGAAAATCCAGCTGACCCGCCCAAGTGGTCGGCCGAAGCATCTATCATTGAAGACGAACCATCTGAACCCATACCAGACGAAAGTCAAAAGGTCGAGACAACAATTGACCCGGTCTTGCCTTCAGAGGTTCCATCTTCAGATGATACTGTCACCGAAGAGAATAAGGATGAAATCATCCAAATTCTTTTTGTAAGCTCAGACATCGATGAACATGGGGGAAATTTACCCATTCCTTTACCGCAGGAAGGAAGCTCGTCAGATTCGTACCCGACCGTCTATTCGGTCCCACCTCCAAGCAACCTAGTTGTTTCCTTTGAGTGGAATCAACTAGGCAGACCCCGTGTACCGGCTAGTGTACCATTCCGAATCATTTCTCAAATATATAGAATGGTCATGGCTGGTACCATCATAGATGAAGGGGCTTTTGTGAGTATCCTTTCCTCGACTGCTTGGAAAGCGCTTGGTTCGCCATCGCTTTTGCCTGAGATGAGAAATCTAATAGGCTCTGACAAAGGAACCAGTCGACCGTTAAGGATCCTGCCCAATGTGCCCATAACGTTGAGAGGGAAAACCGTTCATATGAACGTAATGGTAGTCCAAGGACCCCCGAATTATAATCTACTCCTTGGACGAGACTATATTTATTGCACAGGAGCCATTGTCTCATCACTCTTTAGAGTAATGTGTTTTCTACATGAAGGAAGAGTGGTCAAGCTCATAGACCAGCTTTCATTTCCCGGATCACGCATAGAAAATAGTCATATACCATCCCTGAATGGTCTTTTCACACAAGGAATGTCTCATCAATCCCCAGTCCGTCCACCTGATGAGCGTGAGTGATTCGGAGGACATGACTGAAACCCAGGGGGCATGCACCCTGGTCTGCTTCGGCAGGAAAACTTCAGGTAGAGGGTAATTTTACGCGAGAGATATATGACTAGTCTGTACTCCCATCCGTGATTGGAAAAGGGGTTAGACTGGAATAAGATTCCCTTGTCAAAGTTATGTGAGTGGAGGCGTCTGCACCACTGGCCTTTGTCTATTTCGATAGGCATCGCTGAAGAAGTGTTTTGTTTGCGATCCAAATAGAACAATCTTTGGTAACCTGAAAGAGGTAGACCTTTCCTGATAAAACAAATGTTTTGTCTGTAGAATAAAAGGTGACCTTGAAGCTTTATTTTATACCTGGGGGCATGAAAACCTTTTGGCGTGCAAGCGAAGAGCGACCATTTATTTTTTTTAAATTTGTAGGTCCTCTAACCCTTTAAACTCGTAGGATTGGTCATTTCCTAACTTGCATAAAGAAAGGGTGTGGGGCAAAACTCTAAAAATTGTCGTTTTCATATATCAGACATTCTTATTATACGACTAGATTAATCGAGCAGTTTTAACGTGGACTTCATGCTTGTTAAAAAATAAACATAAGCAATGAGCAAATGTTTCCCCCATTGTTTAAGCTCAATAAAAAAATGAACCAATTCCTGGTAAATAACCATCGTGAATGTCGTACTTCAGCCTTTAAAGCCTTGGTCATGTTCCCATCATCACCTCCACTCTGTATCGGCCGATCATTCACCTCCATTTTATTATTTACCCCTTTTGAGGAACAGCTGCGAAGACTGATCCCACTAGCCATCCTTGCAACACTGCCGTGATTGGAAAATTCCAAACCTTACCTGGAATCAGCTGCTACCCAATTTTATCACTCGTTCCTCAAAGACGAGTCTCCTTTAAGCTCTTTTCAACTGACTCGTAAAATATGAAAAGATTTTTGAGCCATTGGCCTCTCCAGCTCGTTAAAGGGACCGGAAGTGCTATCCCTCCTTTAGATTTTAATCTTTTTGGAACTGAGGGATTATTACACAAAATGATCAAGCGCTTGTTTTGTTCGGCTCGTTAAAAGTATCAAAAAATCATCCCTTCTGTATTGTTTTATACTTTTTCAGACTTAAGGGATTATATGACGAAAAAAGAATTTTGGAGTTTCCTTTTACGTCCCTTTTCAGACTCTCTAAAATTGAAAATGACCGAGTTATCTTTGTCGTTAAACTCGTTAAAACCTAATAGCGACAAACTTGTCGATAGCAGACAAGAACGAGTTTCACTATCTCTAGGCTCATTAAAACATAGCGATGGGTTTGCCCGAAGGGAAAATTATAGAACAAGCATATGTCATCCTCCTCAAGCTTGACAAAAATAAAGAGGTACTGGTCAGCAATGACTGGGGAAAAATTGGGAAGAAAACTTGAAGAAACTTTGTTGGTAGCAAGTCGCTCTTGAACATGACACTTTCACTCCGCATTCAAGTCGAGTTGGGTTGTTTCATTCACCGGTCACATCGCCATGGTCCCATCACACCATCCACATTTGGGGTTAATGCTACCAATCCATCACGTCAGTGTCACCGATATGTTCAAGAGAAGTCACTCATAGAATTCACCTGTGTCTCACCCGTTGCAATACATTTACACTCCATTCTTTCATGACCGCCACCCTGAACCTTATATCACCATATCGTTTTCACCTCAATTAAAATCATTTGATTCGTTCCATGTCATTGATGTGGGATTCATTAAGGCCCTCCTATGACAGATTGCTTCTTGTCGACATCAGCTCATTATCCAAGAAGTCAATCTAGGAACACCCCTTTCAGTACTTTGAAACTTGCATGCCTCAATGGCAAGTTTCTCACTTTCGGCGACAGGTTTACATCAATGGCCTTCAACCGAAAGATTTTGCATGGTGTTCGACGCCAAGTCCTTTATTCACACCACGTGAATTGTACTGCAGTACCTTGAGGGTCATTATCATTATCGGTGATTCCTCTCGCGCTTGTTAACAGCTTACATCATTGGCTGGTAATCAGGCGATGTATTTCCATGTTCGACCCCAGAACACCTCTCACATGGATCGACTTGTACTTTGAGTGAAGATCGAATGAGATTGAAGACCCCGGATCTAGTTTCATCCATCCGGGCTACGATATATATTCAGGAAAACAAAGACATCAAATGTACATCACGGCGACACAGATAATCATCCATTCAAAGGGATGATGACTCTACCAGAATCATCAGTCTACACTCAGACGATCGTCTATCTTATGTACATGAAAATGAATTTATAAAGCTGAGCATGGGAATGCCCACCTCAGCTAGATCAGGAAAATATTATGAAGATAATGTATTGTATTGTATCTTATTACAGGTCTCCTCCCAGCTTGAAAGAACTTCGGACCCTCATGATAAATCATTTCACCCGACATCAAAAAGATTAATGACCTCATGCTTTAGGGGGAAACTGTTATAGACATTTTTTGGGCACTGCAACCCCAAGCATAAAATGTCCATAAGCCAAGGGCTCCTAAGTCCCTAAAAGTGTTGTTCCAACCCCTAAAGGAACAAGGTCAACTGATTACAGCTTCTCCCAGAAGTTCTCCATGAAAATCTGCTCAGAACTGGTCAAAACAAGATCATTTCACCTGCTCCATAGGCAAAGTGCATTGCATCTCACCTAAGTACACTTCGTGGGTGCGTTGCATTTCAAAAATCCCTTCTATGGGGTGCGATACATGAGAAGTGACAAATGGCAGTGTCAATTTGCGAGGTGGAGAGGCATGGAATCTTCCAGAAACTTCTCCTGTGACACTTTCCTCTCTGAATTCGACCAAGGATGAGTAAGAGATCATCAATATCTAAGTGGAAGCAAGAACTATCAGAGGGAAGACACTAATAAAATCACAAGCTAACTCATCTCCCTTACAGATATCTATATATGGATCCCTCATCCCAGAGATCCAGAGGCTGGAATTTTTCATCTTGTAAGGAATTGCTGTTGGTTTCTTGAGGCAACGTCATAGTGTTGGGTGATCTAAGCTTTGCATGAGGTGAAGAAGGGCTTACTTGCTAAGAGGATGATGCTGGGTCAAAACAACTGGTTGTAACTCTCTTGGCTCTTTCTTGATTATCAATAAAGCTATTCAAGTTTTCTTCCATACTCTTGTGTCGTTTATGTTTTATGCATTTGTATGGTCAATTTACATCTGATCCTAGATTGTTTATGATAATAGATCCATGTTCTTGTATAGTTTTATGCTACTTTGATTCTACAGGTACTCTGTGAAGCTGGGTGTACAAGGAAGCAAGTAGCAAAGGACTATCAAAAGAGAGAGGAATCGGACTAGGAGCCAAGCGCAAGATAGAGGTTGGTCTCCTTTATTCTTCTCTCATCTATCTTTCATAAAGGAAAACGAAAGTAGTTTTACTTTGTTTGTTTCTAAGGCAGCTACCACACCTTAGTGGGATTAGCAGTTCTGCATAGACACTTTTCCCTGTAACAGAAGGGGCCAAGCCTACTACATCAACAATACAAGGATCACCATCACATCATGAGGCTTCTATGCATGATGAGGTGCCCATTGAGCATTACTTTGACCTAGTTGAATTGGAGGCACATTATAAGCATCAAAACCTACAACAAGTCATCAAAGATAAGTATTCTTGGATCATGGAGCTCAAGGACAATTTTGAAAGGGCCAAATTCATCATTTCATTCCTTGAGCAAGAAAACAACCAACTTAAGGCAAAACAACTAATCATGGATAAAGAGCAATTCAAAGCCAAGAAACAAGAGATGAAAGGTAAAGAAGTGGTGGACCATAAGGAAAGTGACCAGCATGAAGGACATGTGGCAAGTAAGAGACCAAGAACAATGGGTCTTAGGAAGGCACTTCAGAGGGAAAGGGAACAGAAGCCACCAATGGAAGAATTGAACTTTGAAGATAGCATTGCCATGGAAATAAATGAGACAGGGATTTTTGGCTTGACAAAGTCAATTTCCACCTTGATAATCTCCTTGAAAAGACCAACATGGATAACAAGTTGCAAAAGAAAATGGGCATCCATTATTACACAAGCAACCATGTTGCCAAGGTCAAAATCAAGCAGATGAAGGAAAAACTCAAGGAAACACTAATCACCCAAGAGGAGAAGGATAAGTTAGATTTTCTTTCTGATGCATCCATTATTGCATAACATACCTCATCAAGCATTTTTGGACAAATTTTGGGAGGATTTGGAGAAAATTTTGTGTATTGGTGCAGACTAGTGCAGACTTGCAATTTTTTGGCACTTTACTGTCTAGGAGCGCAGCAACCTCAGGCTGCGCTTATTCCTAGCGCTCCAAATTATGGAAAATCAGAATTTTTGGAAATCTTATGATCCCCTCTCAAAACCAATTTTCCCACTTTCTTGGTCCGGGGCTCAGTTTTTGAGAAACTTGCAAAAAAAAGAAGCCAAAAATCACCTTTGTGCCCCTCTTTTTCCATTTCGCTGCGCACCTAGAGACACCTTGGGAGAATGGCCATATCTCAGCCAAAAATGGGCCCTTTGAGTGAAAAATTACTCTAAATATATCTAAACTATCCCATATTTCCAAAACAGGATTTTGATATGGATTTGGACTTTAAAATGGAACTCAAAAATGGCCTCCAATAGCTCGCTGCACCCCTGGAAATTTTTTATATTTTTGTAACATTTTCATTGTGTAATTTTTTGTAATTCCTATTGGACTTTGGTAAAAGTCAAAAGGGTGAAGTAGATGAATGTGAGGGGTAAAATTAAATGTAAATAATGGGTGATTAGTCTTTTTAATCTGTTTTGATGTAAATTTGACCTCATTTATGAGAGAGGTTGGAGTCAAAGTTAATTGTAGAAGTTGTTTTTAACTTCTCTAGACACTAGGGTTTGGTTAGAACACCTCATGGAACAGTTCCTAGAGTCATGGATTTGACCCTTGAGAGTGAGGAGATGGTATTTTTGTCTTTATGTATCCGTTTCTCAATGATATAACAAGTTGGATTTCAGAGGAGAGAACTATTATAGCTTGTACTTAGACATTTTTTGGAAATCAAAGGACACAGTTTGCAGCTGTTATCTAGGAATTCATGTGTAATAAGTTTGTGATGTTTTTTTCTCTCCATTATAGCTTTATATGAAAGATATTCATATTCTCTTTCCATTCATCAATTATTCAATGGTTTTACTTACTGCTTATAAATAGAACTCTTTGCATAAAGCTCTGTTTTGATGGAAAAATCATTGTGTGTTACTTTCTTTCTTGCTTAATGGTTTCATGTTTCATGCTCATTAAGACCTTTCGCTTCTTTTAAAAACTACACTACATAGAAAAACCCTAAGATCCATCAAAAAAATAATGCTACCTTTCTGATTTATATATTTGTTGATGTAACCCTGTGATCCTCTGACCTAGCTACCTAGTTTTTCTCCCTTATCCAGCAACACAACCCTAAATTTTCCAAAACCCACCTAAGCCTAGCTATCTAGCCTAAAATACTTTACATTCCAATCATCTCTTGGCTGTGATTTCATAGAGAGATACCTCTCTAGTTTTATATGGATAGCTACCAAACAATAAGTTTGGTCTATGGTTAACTTCGTTGATCTCCTCATCTGCCTGGGACATTGTGGAGGATAACAGAGGGTGTGAGAACCAGGGAGTGCCAAGGTGTTCTAGTGAATGTAAGGTTCCCAAGTCATGGAAAAAATTAATGCTAGTCGTGAGGTCATGAATTCCAAAGTGTTTTATGGAATGCTAGGGCATGCTAACATGTGCCAGATAGTATGAAGACATGTCAAACAAGCTAATATGTGCCAAGTGATAAGGCATGCCAAGATGTACAAGGGTGTGACAATGCATGTCAGGGACTGTCAAGGCAACAAAAGGGAGGAAAAAGTTAAACTACAAGGAAATGATCACATAATAGGGTTAATAAGTCATCAATTTACCTTCTCCATGAGGGGCATGCTAGGCACACCAGCACTAGGTGCCAATAGGTGCCAGGTGCCAAGTGTCAATTCATTCTAAGTGCCAAATATTCCTCCATTTTTTCTCATCTAGTTTCCAATAATTGATCTCAAATAACTTTAATATTAAACCATTCCAAATCATACCAAGTCATCTCAATGCATGCCAAAGATGCTAAGACTTGCCAAGGGCCAACACGCGCCAAGTGCCAATGTGCATTAGGGAGTGTGGTGCATGCTGTGAAGTGGCAAAGCATATTAAAGAGTGCTAAGGTGTTCTAGAGAGTGTCAATGCATGCTAAGGAGTGTTACGGAGTACTAGGAAAATACAAGGGAGGTCAAAATGCATGGAAGTGAATGAATATGAGGGTGTGTCATGGAGTGTCAATGAGTGCTAGTTGTCATGCCAAGGAGGGAGTCACAAGGTATGCTAAGCATAGGTAAGGCAAGCCAGGGAATATCAAGGCATGTTAAGAAGTGCTAGAGTGTGCTAGGTAGTCCCGGGGTGTGCTAACATGTGCCAAATAGTTCCAAGGCATGCCAAGTGCTATGACATGCTAGGATGTTTAGGGTTCCAGAGTATGCCAATATGCACCAAGCTAAAATGTAAGGAAATGAACACATAAGAGGTTTAATTAGTTGGGACTTTATATTTTTCAAAAGGAGCATGCTAGGAACACTAATAATATGTTCCAATACATTCCAAGAGCCAATGTGTGCCAAGTGCTAATTTTTTTCAATGCAATATTATGCCAAGGAGTTCCAGGGCATGCTGGGAACTACAGGGCATGCCAACACATGATAGGGGAGTGCTATGCTATGCTAGGGCATACCAACATGTGCTTGGGAATCCTACTCATGGAAATATGTTCTAGGTACAAAGATATTCCAAGTACAAAGATGTTCCAAGATGTGCAAGGTGCCAAGGAATGTTAGCGTATTGTTCCAAAGAATGTTAAGGTGTGCCATAAGTGTTGAGGAATGCTATGTCTCTCTCATTAATAGAATTGACAGAGCTTGATTAGGTATTAAATAATATAGTTCCTACACACACTAGTGGAACTTTATTTAAAGGAAATTTGCTAGATAATAAACCTAATAGAGATGAATCATGTGTTGACTCAGAGTAAAACTATATTCTTATGACTCGAGGGAAATGATACACACTAATTACTTCTTAACAAATTGACTATCTATAACCACTATGACCTTGGACACATAATGAAAAGGACTCCATAACAATGGTCTTAAATCATTATCTTTTAACAAAAAAATTAGTAACATGTACATAACATCATCAAAAACTCATTGGAATGATCAATGATGACAAACATTTTTTGATCGTCACCAAAAGTAACCAAAAAGAGCATTGCTGAGGGTCAATAAAAGATCATCACTAGAAGTGTCACCAAAGAGAGAATTAGTGATGGGCCTTTAATGACCCTCACCAAAAGTGTCACCAAAGAGAGAATTAGTGACGGGCCTTTAACGACCCTCAACAAAAGTGTCATTGAAAATGGATTTGGTGATAAACCTTAAAGGACCATCACTATATACACTTACAACAACATTTTTTTAAAGACCGTCACCATATGTGACATTGGTGACAGACCTTAAAGGTCCATCACAGGCATGAAGCACCATCAAAAACTCATTGGAATAATAAATGATGATGAAAATCTTTTGACCATCACCAAAAGTAACCAAAAAGAGCATTGGTGAGGATCAATAAAATATTGTCACTAGAAGTGTCACCAAATTGAGAATTAGTGATGGGACTTTAACGACCCTCACCAAAAGTGTCACCAAAAGGAGAATTAGTGACAGGCCTTTAATGACCCTCACCAAAAGTCTCATTGAAAATGGCTTTACTGATAAACCTTAAAGTACCATCACTATATACACATACAACAATTCTTTTTAAATATCGTCACCATATGCGACATTGGTGACGGACCTTAAAGGTCTGTCACATCCATGACCCTCACCAATGACATTTTTTCTTATAGTGGTAGTTGATACAGAAACTTTGATAGTAGACAACCTTGTGAGCCTCTAAATATTGATATCTTGGATGGGTTATTCCTTATCTATCCATAACGATCCTTTATGCATCTTATTGATGAGTATTTTTATACACTGCTTTGTTTCTCCTTGTGTGTTGAAGACTGGAAGACTACTTAAATTAAGTAACATCAATTGCTAAATTCCTATGAAATATTCAATAACTTTCATGAATTGGCTCCCATCAGCTTTAGTAACTGGCACTATGTATACCTCCCTCTTTAGTGCTGGAAACTAGAATGAGTCGCTAAGCTCATTGTCGATAAGAACAACTTTATCATATTTACCATATAGAGGTTCTTTCTTTGTAATTTTGGAATCTAGTTTAACATGTGGAACATAGATTATGGTCTTCATCACTTTTGTAGAGTGACATTGATACACAAAGAACACAGGGGGATTGAATTTGGGTTAGGAACAAAGAGAGAGAGAGAGATACACACTCCAGACTTAGCAATTCAACCACCTCGAATTTTGGTTCTCAGAATTTTATTGCTGCCATGTAGACTAAATAGAAAAACCTGACACAATATTTTTATTAGATCACTTAACTAATTAATACATTAACTTTCTACTTGGTAACAACCATGGCAATAGTAAAGGTAGCTGAGCTAGACCTAACTTGGATGACACAAAACTGAAAAAGGATGGTGGAATTGATAGGTAATTATGGTATTATGATGCCATACGCCTAGAAGTTGATGACGGATCATGTCAGGGATATTATGGGAAATATTTATCCCAAATTATAATTGACATGGGAAATTATTTCTTAATTATGATAGATATGACTACTAACATGTGTGATTTCTCGACCGCAAGTAGCTGCGGTGGGGTGGAAGTAATTCCAAAATAAAAGACCTAACGAAAGTTTATTCTTGAATGACACCAACTAGAACAACCAACCAACTAACTTAACTGACACAACTGATATACTAAAAGGAACTGACTGACTCTACCTAAACCTACCTACAATCTCCTTTTCGAGATTCAATCAATTTGGTGCAGAATTTCTTAAGCCATGGAAAGGTTTCAGGCGTTCACCATTCACGCATCCTAGTAGTAAGACACCGTCTAGTTATGTCAGCTTGAAAACTCTTGGTTCCTTCAATTCTATAATAATTAAGTCTCCCAACCAATGAATTTACAACATCCCATGAAACTTTAAGAATTTAATGTTATATAGCCGAACATGTCCTCCAACTGTAAAGGATTTCTACTTGATATTCCTGTTGTTCCATGCCTTCTACCTCTGCTTCTCGATAGCTTGGTGGAAATATGCCAAAAAACTATCCTCGTCTAGTTCATAGAGCTCTTCCAAGTGATTTAGAATTGAATGCTCCTCTGTCATGTGAGTGGCCTATGCAATGAAGAGGTTGGGGATGGTAAATTTGACAGGTACTACAACTTCTCATCCATATATAACTGGAAGGGTATATACTTCTCTAAACACTTGATTTTTGTACACTAATACCATAGCGTGGTTGGCACCTATTCATCCCAATCGTCCCAATTTTCCAAGAAGATCTTGGTGAGTCCCCTCTCTAAGATTTTCTTGAAGGCCTCTATAGTACCATTTGCTTGAGGGTGATATGGGTTGCTCTTATGGTGTTGTACCATAAATTTCCAAAGTAATGAGGTGACCCTTTCATTAATGAAATGGGTCCCCTGTTCACTGGTGAGGCTTCAAGGGCACCCAAACTGGGTGATGATATTCTTGAAAATGAATCTGGTGGTAGTTTCTATAGAGAAGTCCTTAGCTGCTGTTGTTTCAGCCCATCTAGTAAGGTAATAGCAGTAATAATGTACCTGACATTTGAGTAGTATGTCGGTGGATTGATAGGTCCTACAAAGTCGATTTCCCATTTCTTAAATGCCTGCAGTTCTTAGACTGGTTGCAACGGTAGCTCATCCCAGTGCGATGGTTTTCCCACCCTTTGAAAAACGTCACATTTCTTGGCATATTCCTTTGCATCTCAGAAAATTGGTGGCCACCATAGTCCCGCCTGCAACACTTTACTCGCAGTGGCCTTCCCACCAACGTGCCCACTCACAACTCCTGAATGACACTCCCATAATACATCCCACCTCTCATGATTAAGAACACATCTACGCAATATTTGATCAAGGCCCAACTTGTACAGTTGTCCTGCAATACTCTGGTAATCTACAATGTAAACCACCATGTGCCTTCCTTGTTTCATCATGTACTCCTCTAGGCATTTACCTGTGGCTAGAAATGTTACAATTTCCTCCAAGTGGTCTGGTATGGCTTCAACTAAAAACAAGTCAGGATCCAGTATTTGACCATCTATTGATCCCTTAGTTCTTCTTGAATCTAACTGAGATAGGTGATTGGACCCCACATTCATTCTGCCTGGCTTGAAAATTACTTCATAGGTGAACACCTCAAACAATAGAAGCCATCTCCAAATCCTTCCTTCAATTACAAGCTTATTCACCAAGTATTTCAATGCAGAATGATTAATGAAGAATTTGAACGGACCCCCCCCCCCCCCCAGGAGATAATGCCAAAAATCTTGTAAATAATATACCATCACAAGTGCTTGACGCTCAGTCATGGTATAATTCTTTTCTTTTGTGGATAATTTCCTGCTTGAAAAGTAAATGGGGTGGTCAAGGTTTCCATATTTGAGTTAAGCTAAGACAACCCCCAAGGTGACACCTGATGTGTCAATGTGGTCGTGGAATTTCTTGTTCTAATATAGATAAACTAATATTGGTGCACTTGCTAATTTCTCCTTCAAAACATTAAAAGTAGCTTCACATTCATTTGACCAAACAAACCTTTTGGCTTTGTTAAATAGCCTCTCTAGCGGCACAGTGATCAAAACATAGTTGTGGATGAACCTCCTGTAATATCCTATGTGACCAAGGGTGGATATTAATTATTTAACAGTTGTCGACACCTCCATATTCAGGATCACTACGACCTTAGAAGGATAAACACACATTCCTTCCTTAAAGACTATATGGCCTAGAAGTGTCCCGAAAGGGACAACGAATATGCACTTCTTCAAGTTTAGGGAAATTTGCATCTATCTACATCGGTCAAACATAACTTGGAGCAAACTGGGGTAGTTCTTTAGCAAATTTTAAACGGTCTAGGCATCCATGTAAACTTCTATAAACCTGTCAATATAATCTCTTAAGGCAACAATTACAATCGTATAGAATATTGTTGGCACATTTTTTAGTCCAAAGGTCATAACATGGTATACATACTATCTCCATTCAATGGTGAATGTAGTTTTGTTCTTGTACTCCTATGCGATCCGAACCTGATGGTAACCAGAGAATCCATTATAAATGAGTAAGATTCATTTCCGACCACATTGTCTACAAATTCATTACTGAATGAGGTAGGGGAGGGGTCATGAACATGAGCATTGCTCAGACTCCTTAAATGTATGAATAATATAATTTCTTCAATTTCCTTATTCTATATTAAAATTGGGCTGACCCATTCAGCCTCATCAACTTAGAATATAAGTACATATGCCAACATTTTATCTATGTCCTTCACTTTCTCTTTGACTCTCGGATTCAACCTATATGGTTTATGTTTCACTAACTTTGCATCAGGTTTAAGCATAATATTCATCTCCCCTAACTCCCCCCTAATCCCATTAAGTTCAGTAACAGACGCAGGGAAAAAATATTCATACTCTCTCAAGAGATCAAAGATTTCCTTGTTAGTTTTCTCATCCTAGTAATCTCCAATCGAGGCCATTTTTGGATTTCGTCAGTGCCGATGTTATGTTTCTATAACTTTCAGGGTAATAGTTGTGGACCATTAGTTACAAGCCCATCTTCAACATCTTGTTCCCCCTCACTTTCTTTTAATGTTAGATGTCCCATTTCCTCCATGTCATCCTCATCTAGTTACCATTCGATCTTTCCACAAGCTACAACTTCATGGAATATGGATTCATATAGATGTTCAAGTATCTATTGGTCTATACATTCCTCTGTCAATTGTTTTGCTATGATCATAACCTATTTAATGCCTTGCAAATTAGTTGTGATTCGTTCATCACTATTAATAAAAGAAAATTGTCTGATAAATTGATCTTCCATACAGTCCCAATTACTGGTTCGAATCCTTATTTCCTCCTTCATGTATGATGCCTTCGGAAATGTCCCTAGGGTGTGTATAAATATATGCACCCATAAGTCCTATGGAAGCCCTTCCCTGATCCAACAGGCTTTACAATCTTGCAAATGTTTCCGAGGGTCAGAGACCACCCTATACTTCATGAAGTTTTGAGGGTAATCCTCTGAATGCCCAAACCTAACTCTCGTTGTTGTCCTAATCTCCTACTATTCTTTGACGTAGTTTCAATGGGATCCCCACCACCTTACTGTTGTCGCTTATAAAGCAACATCCAATAAAGGAACTTTATGTTCTTCATAGATAGCTTCATCAACTATTGTTGGGTGAACTTTGAGACGTAGAACTGAAAATGCTAGATAGAACCCCTAGCAACCTGCAAAACAAATTCTAGTCTATCTTGCACATTAATCTCGACAATAAATGAAATCCTGCACTAAAATAGAATTCGAGAAACACCAACCCACACAATTAAAATCATGCGGGAAATAAAAGGAAATCCTGTACTATTTAACAATGCGAAAGGAAATTCTAAGTACGAGAAAATGGAAGGAAAATCAAAACTGGAAACCAAGTAGTGCCGGCACAATATCAAAAAGACTGTAAATTATGGAATAAATTCAAGAGCAATTTGAAACCATTATGCCTGCACTAATTCTACTGCATCTACCTCTGTGTAAAATTAACCCAAAAGAATCGGCAACATAACAAGTAAATTTACTGTGTAAATAAACTTATGAAATAAATTGATTTAATATGAATCTCTCGCCTCATTCGATATGAAGAAATATTCTAACTACAAGCACAATTCTTAATGCAGCAAATCAAATTAATTTTGTAGTTAAAAGAAAAACATTTCAACAAATCAAATAACACCAATTTGAAAAAGGAAATAGATTGTAAATAATTAAATAAACTTCACACATTAAATAATAATTTAAATGTTGTTTAATTTAAGAGATGCAGAGCGGTGTCGAGCTAGTCTAGCGGCCAACCCAGCCAACTCGCACCCTCTATTCATAACCTGGTTCACACAGGAATTAAAATCATTAGATGAAACAAATAGATAGACAGAGCATGGCTGAAAATTGCTTCAATTAATTATGGAAAACAATATTTACATTATGCAGACAAACACTTAACTCCAGCAAGCAGGAGAAGTGATCCATAAGCTATAATCTGTGTGATGCTATATTGGGACCCACTTCTCCTCCCTTCTACATGTTCCTTCTATGCCTGTGCATGCTTATGCTATCAACGGATTAATTGACTGACTAATTCCTCGCTCCAGGTGTTATAGACATATGGGCACTGCAACCCCAATCTTATATGTCGATAAACCAAGGGCTCTTTAACCCTTAAAAGTTTTGTTTCATACCCTAAAGGATCATGGTCAACTGATTACATCATTCCCCAAAAGTTCCACCTGAAAAACCACTCATAACTGGCCAAAACTGGACCATACTAACTGCTCCACTGTCAAGGTGTGATGCATACTGACTCCTACACTAGCCAGGTGTGATGCATACTAAAGAGGCCTTATGTGGGGTGCGATGAGCGAGAATGGACAAATGTCTGAGACAGTTTGTTAAGTGGATGCTCATGGAATCTTCTAGAAACTTCTCCTATGACACTTGCCTCTCTGAATTCGCCTAGGGATGAGTAAGAGATCCAAGAAATATCCAAGTGGAACCAAGGAAAACAAGTGGAATGACACTAATCAAAAACTCAGAGATAACTCACACCCTTGCGGACATTTATAAATGGATCCCTCATCTGAGAGATCTGGAGGCTAGAATTTTGTAATTTGTAAGGAACTGCTGATAGTTTGTATCTGAGAAGGAGTATTGTATTGTTGGGTGATTTTTCTTTTCATGAGGTGAAGAGGGCTTTGATGCTAGGAGGATGATGCTGGATCAGACAGCTGGGTTGTAATTCTCCCTTCTATTTTAATAAAGTTCTTTGAGTTGTCCTCCATACAATAATGTATTTGTGAATCTTGTTATTTGTGAATGCTATTGTATGTTCAATGTATTTCTGATTCTGCATTGTTTATGATATAATAGATCAAGATGCTTTGATGGTGTTTTGTTACTTTGTTTCTACAAGTATTCTCTAAGCGGGACAAGTAGGAGAACAGTTGCAAGCTCTATCAAGGGGGAGAGAAATCAAGCAAGGAGTCAAGCGGAAGATCTAGGTTGGTCCCTTTACTTCTCTCTTATCTATCATACATAGAGGAAATTGCAAATTACTTTGATTGTTTGTTTCTAGGATAGCTTCCAATCCTAGTGGGACTAGCAAATCGAAAACACACTAGTTTTCTTGGAAACAAAATGGCGACTCCACTAGGGATTGAATAGTTTGTTTGTTTGTTGTTGATTGTTTGTTTTATAAACTATAGATGGAGCCTGAAGTTAGCCAGATAGCCTTCAAACTGCTCTTGCTCTGCAATTGCATAGTAGATCAGTCAATCTCTGGTTTGGTTTATGAATTTAACATCTGAATTACAACCATTCTAGAAGCCCTTTTGGTAGCTCAGTAACCTCTCAAGATCATACCCCTATACTTTTCTTTTTACTGTCCATAATAGCTCAGCTTAACTCACTGAAATCAGCTGCAAATTTGAGCCAAAACCCATCTCAGTTGCGCTCCCTAGCCCATCACACTATCTGTCACTGGAAGCCAGTATGAATCGCACTTACAGGGTGTAGCAGGTGAGATGCATCCCCGTTTCTGTGAAGCATAGGTGCGATGACTGAGTAATCCTATTTCTATCCTTCAAATTTGAGGTTTTCGTCCTTGTTTTTAGCTCTGTTTAATTGTTTTTGCTTCTTAAGAACAGTATCTCATTGCTGAAGCCTCCTTGAATTACATAGACCAGCCTCCATTGATTAGGATTAGTAAATGTTTTTATGTATTTTTCCATCATTTATAATCCTTTTTCGAAAATTTGTTTAAATCAATCTGTCGTTTTGGTGCAAAAAGTGTCGTAAATGTCATTTTGTGTCAAAAAGAGAAGTGTCGTAAAGTCTTCCTTCTCTAGATAGTCGATTGAACTTTTTGTCATGTATTTGATTTGATTTTTTTATATTTGAAGTGTCGAAAGCATCTTCTATTTGAAATTGAAAAGTGTCATTTAAGTCTTCCTTTCATTTTGAAAAAGAAATTGTCGAAATGTCGCTTTGAAGAAAATATTTCAGATCTATACTTAGTTTTCCTTTTTTGCATTTCTCACATTAAGGGAACAAAAAACAAATACATGCATTTGCATTTGCATTTAGACTGTGTGTGAAAAATGATTTAGGAAAATTGCATTTAGTGTGTGTTGTTTGGTCTTTGTTTGAAAAAATCGTAATCTTCTTTCCTTAGTCTCTAGGATTTTCATTGCAAAATAAACAATGATTGTTTATCATTGTAGATTGCATATTTAGGAATTTTACATCTAAATCACATGGTGAACCATTGAAAGGAAAACTTATAAGCAAGATCAACTCTAAAATAAATTTGAATGAACTTAACAATGCTTTGGAACCTATTGCAACACATCTAGAGGTCTAGGCTAGAGACGTGTTCCGGCGTCGTAAAATCTAGTGACTATCATTTTCATCGAAGGTTGGGTGATTCCTCCTCTTTGATATGACAAGTGCTAGCACAGACTTGTGCTCCCCGTACCGTCGAGTATATATTAGGAGACCACAATAGGCTTACATCCTTTATCCATAGGAAGCCGATTCTGCCGCCCTATCGATCGCAATGCACTGAACACAACATTTGGGAATATTGACTGTTGTACATAAGTCCTTGGTAATTTCTCTTTAATTTATCACCAAGGTGTATTTTATAGTTTTGTGATTGGTTTGGTAATCCCTCTGTCTAGATTTCCAGAGTAGTCACTTTTGTTCCTTTTCGACTCCTTAAAATAAAATTTCCATCTGAGCACTTGTCACTTCAGGCTCATTAAAAATCGAAGGCGACTAGAATCATCTTTACCTTTTTCTCGACTCTTAAAAGTTGAAAAAGCAAAGTTGTGTCAAAGCATTATTAAAATTTATTTAGTTCAGAATAACATCCTTGTTCCTTCGTTGGTCTTAGGTTGAGATAATGGAGTCCACCAATCAAGTAATCCCTTTGGAGGGGAATCCTAGTCCATTTTCTTCTTGGGGAAATATTGGTGCTCCGTATATGGCCGCATTGTCCCTTCCAGGTATCACAATTGGCCTGCCGTTATGGCTATTCTCAACCTCTGTCATTCAAAATACTGTAATTCCTCATCAATCGAATCAACAGTCATTTGATACTGAAGTTGACCCTTCACCTTCTACTTCGTTTGTTTCTCCCTCCCCTTCTTCCTCTTCGCTTGGTGAAAATATTGATACTAGTAACCAAGTAGCTGAGAAGAAGAAGAAAGGGAAGGAGAAGAAGAAGAAGAAGTCAATTAAGCAAGGGGGCAACCATGAATCATCTGGTGAAAATCCGCACACTAAATCTCCCAAATATCCTTGCATAATCTGTAGAGGATATCATTATCATCGAGATTATCTATGCATTCCTCGGATCTTGAGAGAATGGTCCCCTCGTTCGCACCTATCAGTGTCATCAACCTTTGCTAATCATGTTGATAATACACCATCAACTAGTGATAGTGAAGTCCATAGACAAAAAGGAAAATTCAAAGTTCCATGTGCGTTATGTGAAGGGAACCATATGCTTCCCTGTTGTCCTTTTTTGGGTGAGGCCAAAAGAGTCTTGCATAGTCGTCTTGCTTCACCACAGCGACTTCCACCTGGATACAGGAAACTCTCCCCTAGTCCTTTACTAGTTGAAAATCCGACTGACTTAACAAAACCGTCAGTCGAAACACTTATCGTTGAAAGTGAATCTTTTGAGTCCATATCGAACCAAATTCAATAGGTTGAGATGGAAGTCGACCCAGTTTTACCTTCAGAAGATCATATCCATCCTCAATAGAGTGAGAATGATACTGTTCAAATTATTTTTGTTACTTCAGAGTTCGATGAACTTGGGGGCAATACACCCCTTCCTTCACAACAGGAAGAGAATCCACTAGTTCCCACGACTCAAGGGGTTAGTTCAACCATTTATTTGGTAACCCCTCGAAGCAGTCTGGTTACTTCTTTTGATTGGAATCGACTAGCAATATCCTGCCTTCCTTCTAATGTACCATTCCAGATCATAGTACAAGTTTACAAAATGATCGTGTTTGGCACTATCATAGATGAAGGGGCTTCAGTGAGTATCCTTTCCTCAACTACTTGGAAAGTGCTTGGTTCACCATCGCTTATGCCTGTTACACAGAATCTGTCAGGCTTTAACAAAGGAACCACTCGAATGTTAGGGATCCTTCCTAAGTTGCCAATAACTTTGAGAAGGAAAATCGTTCAATTGAATGTGATGGTAGTCCAAGGACCATTAGATTACAATCTACTCCTTAGACTTGACTATGTTTACAACATAGAAGCTATTGTTTCAACAATCTTTCGAGTGATGTGTTTCACGCATGAAGGCAAAATTGTCACTATTGACTAGCTTTAATTTCCCAGTTCAAACACAACTTCAACTCAAACATCATCCCTAAATGGTCCTTTTCTGTCGAGAATTTCTCTTCAACCTTCATTCCATCCACCTAATTACCACAAGTAGTCTGGTGAATGTAACAAAGCTTAGGGGGCATGCACCCTGGTCTACTTAGACGGATGAACCCAACTGAAAAAATAGGTTTCCCTATAGGTTATGTGATTGGAAGTGTTATCTCACACCATTCACCTTTGTCTATTTGATGGACAAAGCCAAGGAAGTGTTTCGTCGACTCCACTGACAAAAACAATCCCACTTAACCGCTGTGATTTCCATATGGTTACCTGGAGACTCTCCTTTTCTCGATGCCTGGGGGCATGAAAACCTTTTTATGCAAGCAAAAAACAACCAATTTCATTTTTTAGCTTTTTAGTTTTTTAGTTTTTTAACTTGTTAGGTTAGGTGATTGGTCTAATCCACCATTCACCTTTGTCTGTGCTACGGACAAGGCAAAGGAAGTGTTTTGTCTAAACTGCTGACAAAACCATCCTACCTAACCTTAGTAGTTCCTTAGCTTTTTAGTTTTTCTAGCTTTTAGTTTGGTCATTTCTAGTTCTCATAAATGGAGAAATTCACTGAGCATGTTGTTGCATGGTTTAAGCTCATTAAAAATAAACCTACCACCCTGAGCATAGTTTCTGCAAGGTTCAAGCTCGTTAAAAAATGAACCAGCCAAATGAGCAATGTTTCTGCAAGGTTCAAGCTCGTTAAAAACTAAACCTGCCAAATGAGCAATGTTTCAGCAAGGTTCAAGCTCGTTAAAAAATAAACCTACCAACTGAGCATAGTTTCCGCAAGGTTCAAGCTCGTTAAAAATGAACCCTCACCCAAAACAGACCATATATTCCCCCAGAGTTCAAGCTCTTTAAATAATGAACCTACCTTCAGTAAATAACCTTCGTGATTTCCATTACATCAGCCTTTTGAGCCTTGGTTGTGTTCTTGCCATCACCTCCATTCTTTTGGTTGATCATACGCTTCCACTTGATTGTTTACCTTTTTTGAGGAACAGCTGCGACGAGTGGTCCTATTAACCACCCTCTTCACATCACGATGTTTTGAGAAGTTCCAAGCTTACCCGGAACCAATTGCTACCCCAAATACCACTTGTTCCTCAAAAACGAGTCCCCCTTAAACCCTATTCAAACTCGTTAAATATGAAAAGATTGTCGAGCTATTGGCCTTTCCAACTCGCTAAAGTGATTGGAAGTGCCATCCCTCCTGTATATTTTAAATTTTTCAGACCTGAGGGATTATCTCACAAAAAAGATTGAGCGCTTGTATTTTTCGGCTCGCTAAATTGATCGGAAAAGTCATCCATTTTGCATTATTTTAATCTTTTTCGGACTTAAGGGATTATGCTACGAAAAAGAACTGCTAGAGTTTCCTTTTCATCCCTTTTCAAACTCTCTAAACATGAAAAGGACCAAGTTATCTTTTTCATTAAACTCGTTAAAAAAATAGCGACAAACTTGTCCACCCAGACAACAACGAGTTTCACTGTCGTTAGACTCGCTAAAACATAGCGACAGGTTTGCTCGAAGGGAAAATTATAGAACAAGCATATGTTATCCTCCTCAAGCTTGACAAAAATAAAGAGGTACTAGTTAGCAATGACTGGGGAAAAAGGGAAGAAAACTTGAAGAATTTTATTGGTAGCAGGTCGCTCTTGAACATGACACTTTCACTCCATCACCATGATTGAGTCGGGTTGAGTTATTCTGTTCACCAGTCATATCACCATTGGTCCTCCATACCATCAATATTTTGGCGTTAACGCTACCAATCCATCTCAGTGTCGCTAATATGTTCAAGATAATTCATTCAAAGAATTCACCATCCAGTTAATGCCTCATCCACTGCAATACCTTCACCCTCCATTTTTCATGACCGCCATTCCTGAACCTTGTATCATCAGATCGTTTTCACCTCCAGAAAATCATTTGCTTTGTTTCATCTTGTAGATGTGGGATACATTAAGGCCCTCCCACAACGGGTCACTTCTTCTCGACATCAGCTCATTATCCAAGAAGTTGACTTAGAAACAACCCTTTCAGTACTTTGAAGCTTGCATGCCTCAATGGAAAGTTTCTCACTTCTAGCGACAGGTTTACATCAATGGCCTTCGACCGAAAGATTTTGCGTGGTGTTCGACATCATATCATATATTCACACCACGTGAATTTTACTATAGTACCTTGAGGGTCATTATCATTATCGGTGATTCCTCTCACACCTGTTAACAGCTTACATTATTGGTTGGTAATCAGGCGTGTCTTTCCATGTTCGACTTCAGAACATCTTTTCACATGGATCGACTTGTACATCAGGTGAAGATTGAACGTGTTTGAAGACCCCAGATCTAGTTTCATCCATCCGAGCTATGATATATTCAAGAATATAAAGACATCAAATGTACACAGAAGATTCACAAATGATCATCCAAGCTAGGGATGATGACTCTACATGTAAAGAATCACCAATCTGCAACTGTAGACGATTATCTGTCCTATGTACATGAAAATGAATTTATAAAGCTGAGCATGGGAATGCCCACCTCAGCTAGATCATGAAAATAATATGATGATGTATTGTATTGTATATTATATAGGTCACCTTCCAGTTCGAATACCTCGGATCCTCATGATAAAGTATTTCGCCCGACATCAAAAGATTTACGACTTCATGCTTTAGGGGGAAACTTTTATAGACATATTTGGGCACTGCAACCCCAATCTTATATGTCGATAAACCTAGGGCTCATTAACCCCTAAAACTGTTGTTTCATACCATAAAGGATCATGGTCAACTAATTACATCATTTCCCAAAAGTTCCACCTGAAAAACCACTCAGAACTGGCCAAAACTAGACCACTACTAACTGCTCCACTGTCAGGGTGTGATGCATACTGACTCCTACACTAGCTAGGTGTGATGCATACTGAAGAAGCCTTCTGTGGGGTGTGATTAGCGAGAATGGACAAATGTCCGAGACAGTTTGCTAAGTGGATGCTCAAGGAATCTTCTAGAAACTTCTCCTATGACACTTGCCTCCCTAAATTCGCCCAGGGATGAGTAAGAGATCCAAGAAATCTCCAAGTGGAACCAAGGACAACAAGTGGAATGACACTAATCAAAAACCCAAAGATGACTCACACCCTTGCAAACATCTATAAATGGATCCCTTATCTGAGAGATCTAGAGGCTAGAATTTTGTAAATTGTAAGGAACTGCTGATAGTTTGTATCTGAGGAGTATTGTATTGTTGGGTGATTTTTATTTTCATGAGGTGAAGAGGGCTTTGATGCTGGGAGGATGATGCTGGATCAGATAGATGGGTTGTAATTCTCCCTTCTATTTTAATAAAGTTCTTTGAGTTTTCCTCCATACAATCATGTATTTGTGAATCTTATTGTATGTTCAATGTATTTCTGATTCTGCATTGTTTATGATATAATAGATCAAGATGCTTTGATGGTGTTTTATTACTTTGTTTTTACAGGTATTCTCTAAGTGGGACAAGTAGGAGAAGAGTTGCAAGCTCCATCAAGGGGGAGAGAAATCAAGCAAGGAGTCAAGCAGAAGATCCAGGTTGGTCCCTTTACTTCTCTCTTATCTATCGTACATAGAAGAAATTGCAAATTACTTTGATTGTTTGTTTCTAGGATAGCTACCAATCCTAGTGGGATTAGTAGATCGAAAACACACTAGTTTTCCCGGAAACACTAGGAAATTTCTAAGCTTATATATAGGCATCAAATTACAATTTGGGCTTTTAAATCAGCCAATTGAAATATAGGAGGGAAGATCATTGATCTCAACAATTTTCCAGGAATAAAATTAGTTTTTCAACTAAATGTCGAACTAGGTGAATTTTTCCTCTTTTCCTGGAACGTTGATATTGCTGGAAAGTGTGATTTGACTGATCTCTTCTTCTTTGCATGGTGATGAAATTCTCATGGGTGTATCACTTGGAGGAACGACTTTTATCAGAGACTTCGGAATATCAATATCATCTTGAGGATAATGTTGTTGGGGATGAGACAACAGAATGTGCATACGCTGCAAAAGTACACGTGTAACACTTCCACCATACGATAATTACAATGGATCGATGAGCTCTTAATCCAGAAATAGCTGCAAGTCATCAAATATATCTCTTGCATTGACTTTGAGATGTCATCCACGGAGAATGGCATCTTATGCTGCAGTAGCCAATTCCCTTTTATATTTGGAGGAAAACATGCTTTTAACTTGTTCTAATTCCGGCAAGTCATATTGGAGTAGTATAACATCACTGTAAACCTCCTCTATTGAAGGAACATGAGTGTAGTCTAGGAATCCTTCAGAGTGCAGGCAACCATAAAATGGTGCAGGAATCCATTGCATGGTATAGGCAGGAAAATGCAGGTCCATAGCTTGTATAAAATCATGATCAAATCAATTTTAAACCTACAATAGACAAACCTTTATTAACAATGTTTTAATCATAATGAAAGAAGGAAAATAACAAATACTCTCAAAAATAATCATTTAGCCAAACAGTAGCATGAGAGATTTCGAGTAAAAATAAGACAAAATGGAGGTTTAACACCCCCCCATGTTGACCATCACGCATGTCCTCATGCAAGGATATCTAGTACTATCATTCCCTTGCAAAATTAAAAACATTTATAGGCATTCATAATGATGCTCCTACAATTCTGTGTGATCACACTTCCCGCGCTCAATAATACTTGTTCTAAAAATAGAGTTTCTACTGGACTCTCTATTCTCTTAGATTTATTTCAAGAAAATCTAAAACAAAAGCCACCATGGAAAAACCAAATTGCAAGGATGGTGTTATTACTTGAATAAAAATAGCCAGCTTTTAAAATTTCCAAAAAGAATATCTCGGGGGCATCTCAAATCAGAAGTTTCAATTTAATATCCTCATTGTAAATATGAGTGACATGATTTAAAAGCCATGGTTTTAAAAGTATACATAGTAATACCTTCCCACAGTGACCATTTTACCATTATCCATGTATAGTTGAAGCTCCTCTTGCATGGACACAATGAATTACCTGCACTAAGGGTTCCACATCTATAAAAATCATTCCAAAAAGATAGAACTCAAAGTCATAACACCATAAGGATTTTAAAGCCATTCTCAAAGTGATTGATAATGAGTTCAAGGAAGGGAAAAAACAACCAAATAAACAATAGTGTAAAATTAACTTTAATACCACAGGCATGGCCCTACTTCCAGCAGGCATCTATAGCCTTGACAAAGATAACTTTTAACCTCATGAAATGCTTTTGTCCCAACTATTAGATATAGATTCAAATTCATTTAAGAACATTTACGTTTTCTCTTTCTAGAAATTAATTGAAGGCCATTGTCCTAACTTGGTAACCAACTAACGATAGTTACATTCACAAGAACTAACAATAATGAACAAGTAAGCTCTTGATGCGACCTCTCGTCTTCCACCTTTTCAACTAAAATCCATTACACTGGCTTGGTGACCAGTAGTGGTAATGTCATTCTCCTTAGGACCCATGATCATAGTAGGTCGGCTCACGATGAGACCTCCTATCCCTTAATTAATTTGTTTATGTTCATAGAACAAAACTCTGATTATAATTAACCTTAGATAGGTTACTTAATAGGTGGGGAAGCAAATCTACTCCTTAATAGTGCAGGATGGTGTGAAAAGTTTTTAATTACTATTCTTTACTAGTTGGTCATGCTACCCTAAGAACTTATTTAAAAAAAAAAAATTAGATAATGACCAAAAACATTCCTTCAGTTGATCATGTCAGGGTTCTTTATGAAAGCTTATTAGAGTTTTGTAGGCATGGTCCACCATAGGAGGTTTTTTCATTGATTCCTTCGAATAGGGACTTCAAAATATTTTCTAGATGATAGTTTGTTAGAATAGGAAAAAGTATTACATATAACTTATAACAATACCCTTCACTAACATATTGATCAATAATAAAAGTCACTTTATAGAATATGAGGCACTAATCGTGAAGTTATTCTGACAACTATTACCATGAGAGTGCATAATAATAGAAATTTCCAAACTTGTTCTTTTAGGGAATCACAAGTTCAAGAGTGGTGTTATACATCTTTATTCATTATTCTCATATTACCCTACCCTATTTTTAAAGAAAATATCACCTTTAAGTGTAGGCATACTTCCAATGAAGCCATGTGCATAACAAAATGTTGAATATACTCAAACTTAGTTTTAAAGAATCGACTTCAAGATATACCAAAGCATGATAAACCAATTGCTTCAATTGATATGGTACCAAGAGTTTCCGAATGATGAAGAAATAAGGTGGCTTAATTATTGCTCGAAACCAAGATTCAATGGAATCCACATATTTATGATTCTCCCACTAGTGCAAGTATTCCACAGTTTGATAGTCACTCACCTGGAGGCACAAAGAATCTGGTGAAAGACAAAAGATAAATCCCTCAAGATCAAGCTCAAATAGTTGATTTTCAAATTGACAAGAATGGTTGAGAGAGAATTCTAGGGTTTTGAGCTTCAACAACATTTTGAGAACAAGTTCCAATGAAAGATTGCTCCTCTGGTGGTATTTGAACTATATCTTCCTTGGGTAAATGTTCCATGGTAATGGGGGAAGTTTCCAAATTCATTCCCTTTCCCAACACGGAAGATGTGACATTTTGTTCAATAGCGGGAAGAATAGGTGTTCCAAACTGTTGTGCAACTTGATGGCTTAGATTAGGGTTTAGAAGATGGTTTGGGCTAGGGTTTTGGTTAAGGCTTGGACTATGATTTGGATTTGGATTGGGGTTAGGCTTTGAACTAGGGTTAGATCTAGGTTTTGGATTAAGACTAGGGTTAGGTCTAGGGTATGGATTAGGGTTAGATCTAGGGTATGGACTAGAGTTAGGGTATGGACTAGGGTTAGGGTGTGGATGAGAGTATGGACTAGGGTTTGGATTAGGACTAGGGTAAGGGTATGGATTAGGGTTTGGGTTAGGATATGGATTAAGGCTAGGATAAGGTTGCACATGCAGCTGGGAACATGGAGGAGGATGACTTGATGGTGCATTGGAAAGAAATTGTGGTTGTTGTTGGTGCTCATATGATTGAATTTTCATGGGATATTTCCCTAGAGAGAAGGATCCAAACCATTCTTGAGGCCACAGAGATATCTAGCTCGAGGATGAGGGCCAAGGAGAGGGCCATTGTGGCCATGAAGTAGGATATTCAATAAGACAAGGATCAAAAGTTTCCCATGAAACTGCAGGATTATAAACATGTTGAGGAACCTACTCAGGAAAATAAGAATTATTCCAAGTATCAAATGGTGATGAGTTTTGAGTTATACCTAGTAGTCGATTTGATTCCTTACTTGATTTCCTAAGTGCCTTTATTAATCCTAGTAGTGATGTGCAATGTTCTATTGAATGGTCCTCTTCAAAAAATTTGCATACTTTCAGGCTATTAAGTGGACACTTTCCAAGGAAGTGCTTCTTTCTACAGTTGGCGCAAAATATAAGTGGTTTGTCATCCTTCTTCTGCTCTTCCTACAAATCATCAAATTTTGAAATAAAAAATTTAATAATATCTTTCTTATGTTTAATCAAAATATTAAAATTTTCACTTGTTAATTATTCATTGGATGAATTGTATGTCTCAGTAGCAGCATAAAAACTCCTAATTAGATGATTCCTCAAAATACCATTTCCTGTTTTTAACAAGCCAACTGGAACATTTGTTAGCAGTTGAATAGTGTATATATATGTGTGTGTGTGGGGTGGGGAGTTCCTACAAAATCAGAGAAAATGAGAATCCTTAAGGCAACAGTGCAGAAAAGAAATAAATTCAAAGAACATAAAATTGCAAGACAAACTAGGTGAAGGAAATAAACAAATGAAACAGGTCACCAAGGTCAATCCCTAAGCACCTCCTTGGCAACGATGCCAAAATTTTGGGTGAAGTGTAGGGTTTATAAATGTACCAAAATTTAATTGTCAATCCGGATAGTTTGTGAACTTTGAGATGCAGCACTGGAAATTCCAGAGAGAACCCATGGCAACCTACAAAACAAATTCTAGTCTATCTTGTGCATTAATCTCGAAAATAAATGAAATCATGCACTAAGAGAGAATGTGAGAAACACGAATCCAAATAATTAAAATCATGCAGGAAATAAAAGGAAATCCTATACTATTTAACAATGAGAAAGGAAATTCTAAGTACGAGCAAACAGAAGGGAAATCAGAACTGGTGCCAACAAAATATCAAAAACATTGTAAATGCTAGAATAAATTCAAGAGCAATTCAAAACCATTATGCATACACTAATCCTACTACATCTACCTCTGTGTAAAATTAACCTGAAAGCATCGACAACATAACAAGTAAATTTACTTTGTAAATAAACTTATGAAAGAAATTGATTTAATATGAATCTCTTGCCTCATTCGATATGAAGAAATATTCTGAGTGCAAGCACAATTCTTAATGCAACAAATCAAATTAATTTTGTAGTTGAGAGGAAAACATTGCAGCAAATCAAATAACACCAATTTGAAGAAGGAAAGAGGCTGTAAATAATTAAATAAACTTCACACAGTCAATAATAATTTAAATGTTATTTAATTTAAGAGATGTAGAGTGATGTTGAGCTGGTCTAGTGGCCAACCTAGCCAGCTCACACCCTCTATTCATAACCCGGTTCACATAGGATTTAAAATCATTAGATGCAACAAATAGATAGACAGAGCATGGCTGGAAATTGCTTCAATTAATTCTAGAAAACAATATTTACATTATGCAGAAGAAGGCTTAACTCCAACAAGCAAGAGAAGTGATCCATAAGCTATAGTTTGCGTGATGCTACATTGGGACCAGCTTCTCCTCCCTTCTGTGCTTGTGCGTGCTTATGCTATTAACAAATTAATTGAATGACTAATTCCCTGCTCCAAGAAATTTCTAATCCTATATATAGGAATTGAATTACAATTTGGGCTTTTAAATCAACCTGAAATATAGGAGGGTAGATCATCAATCTCAACAATTTTCCAGAAATAAAATTAGTTTGCAACTAAATGTTGAAATAGGTGAATTGTTCCTCTTTTCCTGGAATGGTGATGTTGCTAGAAATTGCGATTTGACTACTCTCTTCTTCTTTGCGTGGTGATGAACTTCTCACGGGTGTATCACTCAGTGGAACAACTTTTATCCGAGACTTTAGAATATCAATATCATCTTGAGGATAACGTTGTTGGGGATGAGAAAATAGAATGAGTATGTGATGGAATAGTACACAAGTAAGACCTCCACCATATGATAATTACAATGGAACGAGGAGCTCTTAGTCTAGAAATAGTCGCAAGTCATCAGATATGTCTCTTGCATTGACTTTGAGATGTCATCCATGGACAATGGTATCTAATGATGTTGCAGCCAACTCCCTTCTATATTTGGAGGAAAGCATGCTTTTAAGTTATTCTAATTCCATAAAATCATATTGGAGCAGTCTAACATAACTGTACACATCCTCTAGTGCAGGAACATGAGTGTAGTCCAGGAATCCTTCAAAGTGTAGGCAGCCATAAAATGGTGCAAGAATTCTTTGCATGGTACAGGGAGGTAAATGCAGGTCCATAGCCTGTATAAAACCATGATCAAATCAATTTTAAACCTGCAACAAAAAAACCGCTATTCATAATGTTTTAATCCTAATAAAACAAGGGAAGGAATGAATAATATCGAAAATAAACATTTAGCCAAACAGCAGCGTGAGAGATTTCGAGTAAAAATAAGAGAAAATGGAGGCCCAACAACTGTATTAATAAAATCATTAGCTGAGTTCATGTCTTTGAAAATAGGGAATTCTCATACCTCAGTACCAACCCAGTTGATATGATAGACTATGGCACATCACCTAGTGTTGATCTCGTATCCTCCCTGCTGCCAGTCATCCCAAGCCACTTCGAAGTCGACTTATGATCTTTCTATGCTCCTCCACTTAATCAATCCTTCTGTCGTAGGATTGATATAGTCTTCTCTTTTTCCCATTGTTAGCTAGTACAATTGATCCAACAATTCAGGTTCTTCCCTGCCTCTGCTAGCTTAGTGAACCTTAGTCCCTGGTATGGGTCTGGAGGTTAGATTACTTGACTCCTTCCACTTAACATTTCATCAACTCCTTCTTTATATTAATTATTTCATAATTCTCAAAGGCCTAGTCTATTCCACATAATGCTAGATAGGGGTTTTTTCCCCCATAATGTCTATTACTTCAAATTCAACATAAGTTTTTACCCCTATTTTGTCAACTTCTACATCCTCCAGCATGCCTACTAGATGGAGACAATATTGATTTTCCATACATAGTTTAATTGTATAAAATGCCAACTTCAACCTCCCCAATGCCTCCTAGGCTTTCCTTGGTAGGATATTCAAATCTGAGCCCAAAGCTAACATTGTATCCTTGATTTGGAAGCCTGCAATTAGAATATCAATATGAAACTTCCTTCTTGTTCTCTTCTTGTTCCTTCACACCATCTTGGAGTGTCTCTCAGGAAAGTTACAGGAAATGACTCCTTCCTCATCCGCTCCATCCCTAACAATGAATTTCTTGAAACTATCCAAGTATCTCATCATCGTTCACAATTTGCAGTAGTTTGAAATATTATGTTATGAGTTGAACATTGGACTATGGTAGGTTCAGGCTCCTAGATTTTGAAAATCCTAGAGTTTCCCTATAGGTCCACTAGTTGAAGTCAATTTGTTAAAAGTCTCTACAACCTATTTATAGTATCACTTTTGTTGTTCAGATTCATATGATCATTTTGGTGAGGTTGATATTATGGTTCTGGGTTGTTCCATGGCTCCAACATCAGTGCCAGTCTTCTTCTCTCCACGGGTGACTATGTTGATGTTTGAGAGAGATTTTTCTCTGAAAATATTGGCTCAACATTAATTAAATATTCTCCCCTTTGTCGGTTGCATTCTTCCCATCTAGCGATTAGATCTGGAAAATCTGTCATTGCATGTGTGTTAACCCTGCACTGAGAGCACCAAGGTCTTCTAGGTGGTGGGAAGTCCCTTAAGACATGCCCCTCTTGATCATAGTTGTAGAAATGGACTAGACCTTTGCCTCCTGTATTTCCAACCCCTTGTTCCTATGCCTCCTCGTCCTTGAGGAGTCTCATTGACTCAATAGATCGATGGGTCTAATTGAACCACTAGGGAATCCAATAGTCAACACTAATCAATATGGTGAGTTGACAAAGCACAAAATTCATAAAATGTGTTGTTTGGAACATTGAAATAATTTTGTAGGATTGGACATAGACAAGGAAGATGCCCATACGTTCTACATATTTCACAATACTATGATGATGTTGTAATTTGCTGGTTTGGAAATGCATGAAATTTAGTTCGTCCTATGTATAAACCTTGTGTTCCTATCTGCGCAACTTCTGAAGCTAGTATGGGCATGGATGGCCTCGTCACTGCATAGGGAGTGCTTGGGCCCCACAACCTTGGGCATTCTACTTCATGATGCCCCTCGACAAGGTCGTCGGTGCACCATACATGCGGTTGTGTAGGTCGTGTTGGTTGCAAGTCCTTTAGCTTCTCTGTCAAGTATGTGATTTTATGTTGTAGACCTAATATAGAGGGGTCATGTGAGACTTCTGCCCCCCGATGTTCATGTGGGTACTATTCAATAGCTTGAATTCTAGCCGCCTGCTCGAGGGCATCTTGCAGAGTATCAATTTTTTATTGAGTCAATAACATGTGAGTAAGGGGTAATAATACTTTAATCCAATCTCGTTGATGATTTAGGTCAATCAGGTAGCTTATTTTTCCAATCGCATCCTATTTTGCTATTCAACAACCCTCATATTTCTATTTTATAAATTTCCTATGAAATTTATTTTATTAAAATGGGGACCCTTAATAAATTTTAAAACATAAAAATTAAAAATATTTTTTTTTTGTCTTGAATAAAACAATTTCTTTTTAGAGCCCCTTTTCATACCAAGAATCACCCCTTTTTAGGCCAAAATCACAAAAAACCAAATTTTAAATAGCCCGCAAGACCAAAACTATACTTAGGCTTTAAAAACCTTAATAATTAAAATGGGTTATTTAATTAAAATGAATAGGAGTTTCTAAAATTCTCGAAAGTTAAAAAACTTTGTAACTCCGCCATATCCCGCATCGCAAATCAACATAACAAAAACTTCCATGGTAATACCCACGGCCCCTTCCCAATTGTGATATGTGATTTTAAACCGAACCCAATGGTGGAACAAATATAATTCTAGAAATCTCGTATCTGCATATCGCAATAACCACATAATCAAGTCTCAGCCTTAACGCGATAGCGATTGCGATAGCCCAAACCCGACGAGGTCATACACTACATTTAATAAGCCCCCACATCCATGAAAATAACAAAATTTCCAAAGGATTGAACCTGCTCCACACTACTGATTATGATACACAATATAAGCCCTAGACCCGAAGGGATTATACACTCCAATCCATAAATCCCCACATTCGCGGCTATCGCAAATACCAAAGGGTTATGTCTCCTGCCTAATGTCGATTTCGATTGCGATACCATGTATCATGCCTATTTTGATTGTGATATGATTTCATTAGTGATGTCAAATCCACGTCAGATGCCATCTCACCCATGACGTCATCCTCAATGTCATCTGCTACGTCATTATCAACGTAAGATGCCACATCATAGTGACATCACCATGACGTCGTCCCACAGATCATAAATCGCAAAACTTTTACGACTGTTAGTGTTGTGTCACTCTGTTGATTCTGATTTGCGATCAGCTGGACCTGACAAGAAAATCAATTGCAATTTATAAATCCTCCACGTCCAAAGCTATCACAAATTCTAAAAACATGTCTCCCATTCCAAAAGCCACTGTCAATTTTGATTGTGATATAAGCCCCAAAACCGATAGGAATATACATGTTAATTCATAAATTCCTCGTGCTTGCAGCTATCACAAATAACAAAGGGCCATTGCTTCCTACCTCTTGTGTTTCAACCGATTTGTGATTGTGATTTCACTGCAATTTCAATTTAATTAAACATCCACAGGCCTTACACCGCTTTCCACTTCACACCCATTCCATTGTCTCCACTCCAATAGCCAATTGCAATATAACTCCACCATATTCCTCTTCCATCTACTCTACTACAATCGCGATATTTCAAATAAAATTAAAGTCTTACTCCTGTTTCTCTTCCATGGTGTTTACGATTGCAATTTTTATGCTCCAAGTTTTAAGCTTGATTTTCTGCGAATGTCATTTGTTTCAAATGAAACTCGTTTGTCAGTCTCATTTATTTTTTTAGCTTATCGGTCTCTATTTTTCGGTTTCATGGAACACAACAGAAGAGGACAGTGTTGCAGCTAAGTGGCTATTCAGTTCATAAAAAGAAGGTTGAAATGATAGAACAACAAGATAAGAGGATAGCATTACAGATAAGTGACTGTTCAATTTAGAAAAAGAAGGCCGATTTGATAGAATAGAGAAATCATAGATTTGTATGAAATTCTGTTTTTTAGATGCGTGATTGAAAGGAATTATTCAAATCCCATAACGCTTAAACAAAAAGAAGTTGTTTTCAATAGCGACTATTTAAACACGTCGTTGGCATTGAACCAGAGGTCCAGAATTCGAAAGAGAAAGCCTTGGAGGCTTGCACTATTTTACCTCTTAGTCTTTATAATAGAATGATAGGTCCTGAATCAATGGAGATAAGCTTGTAATACTATAACTGTGGATTGTATCTATTGGTGGAGAAGCTCTTGTTTATCATGCACTACTGCTGAAAGGAGGAAACATTTTCTTGCAGCAAAGATTGATTCAGACTCCAAAGGATTGTGCACTACTATCATTCTGTGAGAATCTGTAATTTGATTTCATTTATTAATAAAGGATCATTTTAGTTAATGATGTTTAACACTATTGTTTATAGGATTTAACTTAAATAAATTATTATCTCGGAATTTCAATTTATCTTTTGAATGTATGAGGTAATAATTGGATTTATGCACTATTGTTGAATATTGAGAGTTAATTCATTTAAAAGTTTGCTCAGACTATTCTACAGGCTTAAATTTAGACATAATATGAGAGTTGAAATTTGCATAGGAATATATAGTTATAATCTTAGATCGGCAAGCTATCTTCCGATTTAGGATAATAATTGTTTGCTTGCATACATGATGTCTTATTTGAACTAATTCAGTAGTTCATCATGAATCTTTGTCGTTCTTATGCATATGATAAATAAGGAATTGGATATATTTTCATTAGGCACTCATGTAACTATTTACTAAGTGTTTTATTGTTAGTATATGCTAATGGGGAACCAGATCTTGTTAGCTATCTCCTTGATCTAATTCCTCCATATTAATTCTAATTCTTTAAATCTTCTTTTCCCATTAAGTTAAGTTGGCTCTTGATTGAGGAAAGGGTTACCCTTTCCTTCAATCGAGATAGGTTAGATTAATTGTATTGTAGACTTAGTATTGCATGCGCTATCATAGATCTTACAATTTAGAATTAGTTTTCATTTAGATTAATTATACATTCTGAGAAGTCATCTTTTGAGGCAAAACTTTAGATTGGTTTGGTTGTTCCGCAAAAACAACTTAAGGATCATTCTTCTTACCTGATGAGCTCGAAGAATTGATTTGATGGCCTTAGCTATTAGAAATCAAAGACATATTTAAAGCTAATAGCGATTGGGAGAAGGTAATTGGACATAATTAAACTAGTTGCAGCCACGATCTCAAATAGAAAAGGAGTTGTTTTAAGGTCTGGACCAGGTGGTTATCCCCAATGTTGTTGCAGCGATTTTCGAGACATCAACATTTGGGCACTAGAATGAGGGCCTTGAATTAGCTTTTGTTTAAAATTTATTTTTATATCATTTTTAACTAATCATGGCTCCCATATGGATACCTACACTTGGTCATGCATTCAGTTCACCTAAGCCTACACGAGGCCTGTCCAAGAAGAAGAGCGAGTCCTTGTCACAGTTAAAGTTCAATGGTGAGAGTAATATTTATGCATTAAATCATATTGTTGGTTTTGTTAATATATGTAAATCTTTTAATATAATTGTTAATAATGAGATCTCCAGGATTTTTACTCTCACATTCAGAGGACGAATCCGCAAATGGTTCTTGGTGTTTCCCGAGAAATCGATTCATTCATGGAAACATTTTTTCTAGGTATTTCTTAAAGCACATCACAATTACAGTTACAATAGTTTGTATTTAGAATTAGATAATCTTTACATGTATGATGGTGAATATTTAGATGATTTTTATAAAATGTTTTGGCCAATTTGTTATAAATTTCATTTAGATGACTTTCCTTCAAATAAAGATTTAATTTAATGTTTCACTTCTCTTGTTTCTTCCCATACTAAAAGTAATGAATCAATTAATGAATAACAAGAAACATCTAGTTCATTAACTAGTCTTGAATCACTAAACGGTTTTATGGAACCCAAACCTGAAACTATAATAGAATCACAACATTCTTCTTTAAAAAAATTCAATTCTCATTTTCTCTTTGAAGATGCAATTAAAACAAATTTCAATAACACATGTGATCAATCAGTAAGTCCAATAAAATCCAATCTACAACAAGACTTGAATAATGAACACATCATTTTATCTTCTCTTAAGGCAACTTTAGAAAATTCAGAACATGTTTCTCTAATTGAAAGAACTTCCTTAAACCTAGATTATAATACAAGAAGTTATATGATAAATCATTTCATTCGTCATTATATTTTGGCATGCATTATTTTCTTTATCCTGATGTCTTTTGAAATCAAAGTATAGTTAATCATGACCACGCTAATCTTTTAGTTGATAATTTTCCTAGTTCTTTTTCTGAAGATTCTACATCTAGCAATCATTTGGATGATAATCTTTTAATTGCAAAATCTTCTTCTTTTGTATTTTCCGATTCTGTTACTTTAGATCATTCATTTGATTTTCATAAGAAGAAGGTAATTTATGACCATTATCATGACGATGATGACAAAGAATCACATCTTGTACAAAATGCGCCAATTTTAAAAATTGATTTATTTCGTGAAGATTCACATGCTTTAATTTTGTCTCCTGAACAAAAACTTAGTTTTAAGAACTTTCATGAGTTAACCATGCGAGCTTCTAATGTATTTCATTCTGATTCTCTTTTATAAATTCACATATTTTTATTTTTAGGGAGTTCCCTTTTAGTGGCAATTCATTGACTGAAATCCACAGTAGGTTCCAGAATTGCCTTGTAAAATTATTTTGTAATTTTAGCTTTTGTAACAATTTATTTTTTTTCCATCCTTTTATTTTATTTTCTTTTCCTTTTGCAAGCATGTTAAATCTATCAATATTGAATATCATCGAGATTTATTAGGTGAAAATGCTGAATTGGTTTCTCATAATCCTGAATACCAAAAATTATTTCATTTCCAATTTAATTCGACATTCAGAAATTCATTCCAATCATTTCATCATCAGTCAAATTTAAATCTTGATAGTGTTCTTCCTTCACAACATACTTTTCCATCATCTCCTTTGGAAAATTTTCATTCTCTAACAAATATTGATCCATTCTTTGATGATCCCATTGATATTTGTTTAGAGCACGCTTTCCGAAAAACATGGTTTACTAACAGGTTATTTGTAAATAAACTTGTTTTTGTACATAATTTTACCTTAGATGTAGAAAATATATTTTGTTTCATTTTGATTTTTTTTGTTATCTGATTACTAATGTTTGACTTGTACATACAGGTAGGTAATAAAACGAGAGAATGGTTACATTGGAAGTATGATTATACATAGTCATGTTTCCTTCATTAAGTTAGAATTAGGAGTAGATTAGTTTAGATAAGATTTAATAAATAATGATTTTGAGTTAATTGCCTTGCATTGGAGAAAGTCATATCTTTCCAGTAAGATTAAATGAAATTCTTCAATGGTAAGTCTCATATACTCACTTTCATTCATTTCTTTACTTTTTAGATTTAGTTTTGTTTTCTTATTTTCTACTGATATGTAACTCTCTTTTGTAGCTCTTCACAAGCATTTTCACACCTTCACTAGATCAAATTGCGAGCTCAAAGAAGCAGTGACGATTTTCATCGAATCAGCTAAAATGAGGATGTTCTAAACCTTAATATTTTTCTTCAGAAGCATTACTCTGATTAAAAAAAATGGATAAAACACTTTTAACAAGTTTTTCTTTCGAAAAAGATAAATAAATAGCAAATTTCCTCATTCAAACTGAATTATTACTAAATGATTTTAACTTTGCAAATTCAATTTATCTAGATTTTGACATAAGAAGGAATGTTTTCTTCATTATCTTTTTCCTCTTTTGTCAAGAAATTTGCATAAACAATTTTGTAAAGATTTCTTTTTAGATTTTGTTTTGAGTGATTTTATCATCATACTTATGAATGGTTATATCTTGAGAATTCAGTTAGCATATCAAATTTACTTTTTCTTTTACATAATAATGTTAAATGACATACTCTTGGCCTTTCATCAACATCTCTTGAAAACCATTTTATGATTTTTCAATTTGAAAGTAGGAATTTTTCAGGAAGTGGTTATGAAAGTTTAAAATTAGATAAAAAATTATAGAACTCTGAAAATATTGTCTATTAAATTGTAAACTCTTCTAAACCTCAAAATTATAAGATCAGTTTTACTCTAATATCAGTTAAGAAAGGTTATCTTTAAAAAGTGAAGATTGTCTTACAACTAAGCAATTTCAACTCTAATTTGTCATCCAAAACAATGATTCTCCCCATCCATTCAAACGTGAATTTTAGAGTGTAATTCAAAAATATAATAAATCTAAAAGATAAGAGGTCTCATCATGAGCGTTCTTACCATGATCATAGGGAAATAATAAAACTGACATTACCAATATTGAACACCAAATTAGGGTAATGGCTTATGATTGTTTCAATCATAAGACAAGGGGTCTCATCATGAGCCAGCTAGTTTAGTTTAATTACTACCAGTGAATGGTATTGTCATTATCTGGCCACCAAACTAGGACAATGGCTTTTATTATTTTAAATACTAAAAGAAAAAATTATTATGAAACTGCCTCTAACTTTTGCGCTCTTAATTGGATGGGATATTGAATCATTAATGGTTAAAAGGCTCTACCTGTGACAAATGAGTACATCAAAAAAATATAAGTGGTAAAAGGCCCCCTACTTTATCTCTATAACTAATTAATGACTGATATGGATAAATATGTATTTTCATTCATGAGAGGCTTTTACGAAATTGTAATTTAATGTTTTTTTATGATCAGAGTAATTTCATTTATCTAATGTTTCAAAATGTAATTTCCCCTTCCTGAATTATTTTTACTTAATATTTGAAAATTCATTTTCATTCATCAAATATAATTGGTTCTTCCAGTGAATTTCCAATCGTTGTGCTATTCAAAAACCCCCATTTTTCAATTTTATAAATTTCCTATGAAATTTGTTTTATTAAAATGGGGACCCTTAATAAATTTTAAAACATAAAATTAAAAATATTTTCTTTGTCTTGAGTACAACATTTTTTTATAGCCACTTTTCTTACCAAGAATCACCCCTTTTAGGCCAAATTGCAAAAAAACAAATTTTAAATAGCCCCCGAGCCCAAAACTATACTTAGGCTTTAAAAACCTTAATAATTAAAATGGGTTATTTAATTAAAATGAATCGGATTTTCAAAATTCCTGAAAATTAAAAAACTTTATAACTCTGCCATATCCTGCATCACAAATTAGCATAATAAAATATTCCATGGTAATACTCGCGACCCCTTCCCGATTGCGATATGCAATTTTAAACCGGACTCGACGGTGGAATTAACATAATTCTAGAAATCCTCGCATTCGTAGATCGCAATAACCAAAGACTCAAGCCTCAGCCTTAACCTAATAGCGATTGCGATAGCGCAGACCTGGCGAGGTCATACATTCCATTTAATAAGCCCCCGCGTCTGGGAAAATTGCAAAAGTTCCAAAGGCTTGACACCGCTCCGAACTACTGATTGTCCTATGCGATATAAGCCTTGGACATGACGGGATTATACACTCCAATCCATAAATCCCCGTGTCCACGGCTATTGCAAATACCAAAGGGTTATGTCTCATGCCTAATGTCGATTGCGATTGTGATATCCTACATCATGCCGATTGCGATTGCGATATGATGTCATCGGTGATGTCAAATCCATGTCAGATGCCATGTCACCCATGATGTCATCCTCCATGTCATCTACCACATCATTATCCATGTCAGATGCCACATCATAGTGATGTCACCATGGCGTCATCCTGCAGATTGTAAATCACAAAATTTTCAGGACTGTTAGTGTTGTGTCTCTCCGTTGATTGCGATTTACGATCATTCGGTCTTGACGGGAAAATCAATTTCAACTTGTAAATCCCCCGTGTCCACAACTATTGAAAATTATAAAAAAAATTCACCCATTCCAAAAGCTACTATTAATTGCGATTGTGATATAAATCCTAGACCCTATAGGAATATACATGTCAATTCATAAATTCCACGTGCCCACGAATATCGCAAATTACAAAGGGTCATTGCTTACTAGCTCCTGTGTTTCAACTGATTTGCGATTCCAATTTGACTGCGATTTCGATTTAATTAAACATCCACAGGCCTTCTGCCACTTTCCACTTCACACCCGTTCCTTTGTCTCCGCTCCAATTGTCGATTGCGATATAACTCCACCATATTCCTCTTCCATCTACTCTACCGCAATTGAGATATTTCAAATAAAATTAAAGGCATACTCCTATTTCTACTCCATGATGTTACGATTTTGATTGCTATGCTCCAAGTTTTAAGCCTGATTTTCTGCAAATGTCATTTTTTTCAAATAAAGCTCGCTTGTCAGTCTCATTTATCTTCTAGCTTATTAGTCTCTTTTTTTTGGTTTCGAGGGAACACAACAGAAGAGAACAACATTGTAGATAAGTGGCTATTCAGTTCAGCAAAAGAAGGTCGAAATGATAGAACAACAAGAAAAGAGGACAGTGTTGCAGATAAGTGGTTTTTCAATTCAGAACAAGAAGGCCGATTTGACAAAATAGAGCAATCAAAGATTTGTATGAAATTTTGTTTTTCATATGCGTGATTGAAAGGAATTGTTCAACTCCCTTAACGCTTGAAGAAAAAGAAGTTGTTTTCAGTAGCGTCTATTTAAACACGATGTTGGCATTGAACCAGAGGTTGAAAATTTGAAATCGAAAGCCTTGGAGGCTTGCACTATTATACATCTTAGTCTTTTTAATAGAATGATAGGTCTTGAATCAAGGGAGAGAAGCTTGTAATAACGTAACTATGGATTATATTTGTTGGTGGAGAAGATCTTGTTTATCATGCACTACTGCTGAAAGGAGGAAACATTTTTTGCAAGAAGAGATCAATTACAAACTCCAAAGGATTGCGCACTACTATCGTTCTATGAGAATATGTAATTTCATTTCATTTATTAATATAAGATCATTTCAGTTAATGATGTTTAGCACTATTGTTTATAGGATTTAATTGAAATAAATTCTTATCTTAGTATTTCAACTTATATTTTGAATGTATGAGTTAATAATTGGATTCGTGCACTATTGTTCAATCTTGAGTGTTAATTCATTTAAAAGTATGCTTAGACTATTCTACTGGCTTAATTTTAGACATAATATGAGAGCTGAAATTTTCATAGGAATATATAGTTATAATCTTAGATCGGCAAGCTATCTTCCGATTTAGGATAATAATTGTTTGCTTGCATACATGGTGTCTTATTTGAACTAATTCAGTAATTCATTATGAATGTTTGTAGTTCTTGTTAAAACCCCAAGAAAATCTCCTAGGTTGTATCTCAGAGATGCTCGGGAGCATTACAAACTCAAAAAAAATGTTGGAAATAGGTGGATGAATGGAATATATGATGCATATTCAAGCCAAATAACCACTTCTATTATGCTTAACCCCAGACATGGGTGAACACCCCCAGACTACAAGGCTTTAGACCACCAATTTCTCACAGTTTAAGGAACAGGTGAACATGGAGAATACTGACCAACCATCAGATGCACAGGACTCTGTGATGGCTGGCTGCAACTAGTTTAAAGGTCTGTAAATCTATTTCCTAATGCACAGACAGGATGATAGATCTCTGGCATTAAAACAACAAAAACATGCATACACATTCAATAAAACATCCTAGATTCTAACACAGAGGTGGGATGACAGCTCCTCTAATGCTACACATCAAGAGCACATGAAAAATGCATAACAGGCATAGCCTAAAACAAAGAAGAAGTGGAAAGTGAGCAATTAACAACAAAAGAAGCTTGCATTAGCTGAAAATGAAGACCAGACACTGCAGGTATCATAGTAGTTACAGTCTCCAGAAGTTGAACCTTACATCAAAACAATATCCATCAACCCTCATTACATCTTGATTTTGGGTATATCTGGAGGTTGATTACAAATATGTTATCCTATGTGTGGAGGGGTAATAATGGACCACCAACCACATTTACAATCTACTATGAGTCTCTACTGCAAACTGCATGCTTTAATGAACAAAATTGGCCTTTTTAGATATTCTGTTATCCTTCTTGAGGAGGCGAAGCACCGTATGGAAGAATTTCCATAACTAGCAAATGCTCAAATCTACTCAAAGCTGTCCCTTTTTTTCCTTGGCCATGTTTTCTTTTAAATGAGGTTGTTGATGGTTAACTAGTGGTGGGAGATCGTCTTTGTCCTTCGGTAGCGCAGAGCATTCAAGGGTGGCACGGAAAATATGGCAGAGGTACGACTAAAACGGGGACAAAACTCAGCCGTCGGATTGCATGAATCGACGGTGGGGAATGGTTCGCGAGCGATATCGGGAAAGAACAGAAGCATACAAGCGATAGCCATCAGATCAGGGCGCGGCGGATCCAACAGTCATCACACGAGAAAGGTGTGCGGGTGTTAATAGGCGGGGGACGTACATGTGGGTGGTAAGCGGTTTCCCCGCACCGCTCACAAGAGGCAGGCGGTATCCATATGCGGGGGCGCGATGCAATAACATTGTGATGCATGGCAGAAATTACGGCGGGGAAACCGCTTTCCCCGTAGGTTATCAAGCATGCAGCTTTCGGCAGCGGGAGGCGCGAATGCCATCCGATTGCGGTGGGGTTAGATCGGACAGCAGGAAATGACACACAATTTTTTGTGACTGATGTGACAAGGGAGGGTCTCGGCAGTAGTGCTTTTTTCATATGTGCGCGACTATATGGATATGGTCATGTGGGTTTAGACTTCACGCTTATGGGGCCGGCAGAACCTAAGCTTTTAAAGCAAAATAGAAGTGAAACAGAGGAAACGCATGCAGCGGGGGGTTAAGTAAATAAGGGTTTAGGTTGAATTTCAGGGTAAAACAAGGATAGCGGGGTTTATGGAAGTGTAGGGAAAAATTGAGGAGAAGAGGGAAAAATTGCTACAATCCCTTTGCAACCAAAACTAGCACTGCCCAACCTGTTTTTATCCATCAATGTCGAATAACATAGCAGAGCTAAGAGTGGCTCCTTCTGGGGATGAGATCCTCCCTTTGAGGTCTCAAGAACCTGCAGATCTTTGCCTTTCTAGTTGAAAACAAATTAGCCAAAATTCCTAGTGTTCCATTGTGCATGGAGTCTACTTTGCTTACACAAAATTGATAAAAAACAAAATATTTACAATCTTTAAGGCCAAAGACCTTAAACAACATAATTTTTCAGAAAATGCCCATTAACTGGGCCATCAAAAACTGCTTCTCCTCCCATACTTTTCAGTACGAAGGTGTTGTTCCCTTGAATATGAGAAATGATGAAAGGCCCTATCCAGAAAGCATCAAATTTTCCATGGTTGCCTTTCTTTTATTTTAGTGCATCCCATTTAAGGACCAAGTCTCCAACCTAAAAATTATCTGTCTTAGTCTTCCTGTCAAAAGCATCCTTGATCTTTTTCTGATGTGCTACAGCCTTTTCAACCAGCTGTTCTCATATCTGATGTACCTCTGCTAAATCAGTGGTCCTCTTTGCCATTTCTTCTTCCTCATTATGCTCTTCTTGAAGGAATTTTGCCACAGGGAGAGTTAACTAAATTGGGAATACAGCTTCAATGCCATATACCAGCTTGAAAGGAGAATTGCCTGTGGACTTTTTAATGGTCACTCTATTAGCCCATAGTGCATACTTGAGCTTAGCATCCCAATTCCTTTTATTGTCCTCCAACAACTTCTTAATTATCCTTATCAGGCTTTTATTTGAAGATTCTACTAGACCATTGCCTTGTGGATAATATGAAATGGAATGAACCAGTTTAATGCCCATTGAATTGCACATATCCACTAATTCTTCTACTATGAAGGTTGCTGAATTATCTGTGACTAATTTATGTGGACAGCCAAATCTGGTAAAGATATTCTCTGTCAAAAACTTCATGACCACATTATGATCAGCCTTTCGGGTAGGAATTGCTTCAATCCACTTGGTAAAATAATCAGTGGCTACTAATATCCATCTATGCTGGCCACTAGAATGTGGATTGATTTCTCCAATGAAATCCAAGCCCCACTATTGAAAAGGTCCTTTTGCAAGTACTGGTTTTAAGGGCAGGGACTTCAACTGTTGTTTTCCTTCAAATCTTTGGCACTTGTCACAAGATTTAACAAATGAAAATATATCAGAAAATAAACTGGGCCAATAGTACCCAGCTCTGAGAATCTTATGGGCGGTGGTTTTCCAATAATGGTGCCCTCCACACATACTGGAATGAAATTGCTGCATAACTTCTTTTGACTATTCTTTGTCCAGAAACCTCAAAAGCACTCCACATGGATCCCTCCAGTAGAGCAGATTTTCATTGATGCAATATTTAGCTGCCCTAAGCTTAATAGTTATGGCTTGACTTTGAGTAAATTTTGAGGGGATTTCTAGCTTCATCAAGGAATTAGTTATTGCAGAATACCAATCACATGAAGCTAGATTCTCAGCCATTGATTGCTCTTTCTCTGGTTTAGCTGCTTCCCTTTCTTCTACTTGACCATTTTTTGCAATTGTGCATAGCAAATCAATATCCAATGATCTGCAATTTTCTTCAGCCAATAATTTGGCAAGACCTTGACCTCTGACCAGCTTGGTGGGCTTCAGTTCTATATTAAATTCAATTAGTTTTGCAATCCATTTAGCCCTTCTTCCATCAGCATCAGGTTGTGTCAAGACATCTTTTATTGTAGCAGAGGGTACATATGCAATTATCTTGGAATGCAGAATGCAAATTCTGAAAGCTTTCAAGGATTTGATAAGAGCATATGCTTTTTTAAAAATAATATCATATCTTAGTTCAGCATCCCTTCAGTTCTTACTAAAAAATGCCACTGGATGGTCTGAACCTTCTTCATCTGCTTGCAATAAAACTGCTGCAATGGTGTCTTCGGAGGAAAATGAAAATATATGGGACTCCTTGCTGTAATCTGGACTTATTAAAGTGAGAGCCTCCATAATAGCTTTTTTAATAGACTCAAATGATTTTCTTGCTATATCAGTCCATTTGATTTCTGCCCCTTTCTTCAACATGGAGGTAATATGCTTCACATATTCAACAAAATTCAGGATAAACCTCCTTACAAAATTAATCTTTCCCAGAAAGGATTGAATATCCTTCTTTGATCTTGGGACAGACAAGGCCTGTATTGCTTTTACTCTTTCTGGGTCAATTTGAACACCTACAGCAAAAACAACATGTCCTAACAGCTTGCCTTTTTCTAAAGCAAATTGTGATTTTTTAGGATTGACTGAAATCATAAACCTTATGCACTTCAAAAACACTTTTTTCAAATGCTGCAAATGATTTTGATGGCTGCTGGAGTATACTGTTATGTCATCAAGGTAGATAAGGACAAACTTATCCTTCTCTCTTACAAATGCTATATCCATAGCTCTCTGAAAGGTGGCTCCAACATTCATCAATCCAAAAGGCATCTTGGCATACATAAAAGTGCCCCAAGGAGTGGTAAATGCAGTCTTCTCTTGATCATCTGGATGCACAACAATCTGATTAAAGCCTGAAAAACCATCCAAGAAAGACATTACTTTGGCTCCTGAGACCCTTTGCAGCAAATGCTCCATCTTTGGTAGAGGATAGTTGTCTTTCTTAGAGCATTTGTTTAAGTTTCTGAAATCAACACACAGTCTGATTTCTCCACTTTTCTTCCTCACCACTACTAGGTTGGCTACCCATTTTGAATATCTAAGAGGAACTATAATCTTGGCAGCCAACAATTTTTTAATTTCTTTTTCAATTAGAGGAAGAAGCATAGGATTTATTGGTCTCAACTTCTGTTTGAAAGGAATAGTGTCTTTCTCCAGAGGGATTTTATGCTGGATTATGTTCTTATCATACGTTTTCAGATCACTATACTCCCAGGAAAACACATCAGCAAATTGCCTCATTAAATTGTAGTATTCAGCACTTTGATCAGCAGACAGATGAGTGGACAGATTTATGTATCTAGGCTGACCTGGACTTCCTATATCATGCTTACAGACTGCAGATTGATCTTATTTTTTGGCAGCCTTGTAAGGTACATCATTTTGGTCAAACAGTCTCTCAAGAGGAATTAGACCCTTTGGAATATGATTACTAGGAAGCTAGATAATGCTATTTTTGCCAATTTTATTTCTAAGCGGGGACTCATGGCTTTCTAACAAGGCTTCATTCTCTTGATCAATTTGCATTTCAGAGAACTCGTCAATGACTTGCAGAAACCTATTTATCTCATCATCATCATCAAAAACTTTCCAATGTTGGACATTATCAGGAAAGGATGGTCTGTATTTCATTTGGACTTCATAAATTAGTTTGGGAGGCATGGGAGGGATAAATAGACTAGAAGACATAGCAAGGGAATCAAAAAGCTAATTTTTGGCTCTAGGAATATATGAAATACAGAAGTTTTCAAATGAACCTTTGAGTCTCCATACCTCATCTCTGTAAGCTTTCAGCCTTGGGTGCTTTGCCTGAAATGTTTCATTTACTTGCTGAATAATCAAATCAGCATCTCCAAACACCTTTATGTTCTTGATTCCTCTGTCTTTTGCTGCGTTAAGGCCAAATAGAAGAGCTTCATATTCTATTATATTGTTTGTGACTTGAAAAGCCAGCTTAAAATACAGTTGAATTCTTTCTTGTTTTGGAGATACTAGCACCACTCATGCTCCTGCAGTCTCCCTGGAACATGCTCCATCAAAGAACATCTCCCAAACCTGACTTCCTTGCTCTTTCTCGGCCTGATTTGTTGGTTTCCTGAGCTGCATTGAGGTCTTCTGGGATTCTTCTATTTGGAGGATACATTCTCCAAAATCAGTGTCCACAGCATATATGGGATGATTGGTAGGATTCTTCTCATCAGTAATGATGTATGCCAACTGTGCTTCTCTGTACAATCTCCTGCTTTCTCCACCAAAGACTGGGACATTATCATAAGATAGATCATTCTGTAATGTCCCACCTAGTCTCTTAATCCATCCTCTGGACATCAGCATGCCGAACTTAGGAGGGACATCTACTACCACAATATCCATCATCATACTCTTCATGGACAGCTGAGTTAGGGTAATGGCAAGATCTTTGATCAATCCCAGGCATTTTACTTTCTTTGAATCAAAAGAGAATAAATCATGGTATGATCTGGTGATGTCAAGGCCTAACTCTTCCATGACAGCTTTAGGCATCAAATTGTGGTTGGCCCCTATGTCTAGCCGGAAATTGTGGAGGATTTTGTCATGAATGGTCAATGAAACATAAAAATATGGAGAATTATTATCAGCAGGTTCAATCATGGGGTTAAGCACAATGACAGGCTTGTCATCTTGTAAATTGACAGAGTCAGTGGAGGTTTGTGTGGTTTCCAGCTCAAGGGCTTCAAGGATAGGTTTTCTAAATACTTCACTCTTCACCAACTCTATCAGAGGCACAGATATTTTCAATTTCTAGACTTCTGACTCAAAGCTTAAAGAAGAAGATAACTTATCAGAACCTTTTACCGCTTGAACTGGTGCTTTGAGGATGACTGGGTCAGCTGTTGGCCTTCTCTGTCTGATATTTTGTGATTTTGTTTGGACAGCAGCTCTTTGGGCAGGATTCTCTTTGACATTTTTTGCATTTGACGTCAGATTATATCTTCGCTGCTCCTCGTTTTGTAGGACAACTTCTCTATCCCATTCTTGACTGTCTTGTTCTTGTAGCAATGATTCTTCATATGCAGCCAATGTCAAAAAAGAAGCACTACCTTTATCTTCCATGCAATGAATTTCATCCTCATATTCAAATTGTTCCTCCTGCATGACTACATTTTGGAAGGGAGCTTTAACTTTTTGTTCTCCATTTGGTTCTTTTCCCCTCTAAATAATTTGCAATTGTTCATTTGCTCTTCTGAATGGATTGGGATTTCTTGGAGCAAATGTGTTCTGCTGCATTGTTTTTCCTGAATTTTGTTCAACCTTTAGCTTAGAAATTTCAGCAGCCAATGACTCTATCATCTTAGTCATTTTGTCTAATTTAGGCTTTGAAGATGAAGCAGAGGAAGTAGAAGCCTAACCTCTCTGCCTCCTTCTGTCAGCTTGACGTTTGAGCTTTTCTGCAGCCATGATATTAGACTCTACTTCTAGGGCTACATCCTGCATGTCTGCTAGAGTGGCACATCTTCTTTCTCTCAACAATAGGCAGAAATCAGAGTCAAAAGCATTAGCATACGTGAGTTTGGTAGAGGTGGGGGTAGGCTTTACCTCAGCCGGTATCTTACTATACATACGACTGAATCTTTTATTGAAATCAGGAAATGATTCCCCATTTTCTCTTTTCAGGTTACCAAACTTAGTATGGTAATATAGAAAATCCTTTTTATCTCCCCAGTGCTTCAAAAATGCATCATCTAAGGCTTCAATATATATTATAGATCTCTGGGGTAATTCTCTGAACCACTTCCTAGCCTCTCTATCAAGGCTTTGGACAAAAACTCTCATCCACACATCATTTTCACTTATATCTAAGTTATCAGCATAAATGTAAAAGGCTTCAAGGTGTTCTTCTGCTGTTACTCCCTCTATACCAATAAACTTGGGCATATACTTATGATATTCTCCTGTGGGCATAGGATTCAAAGGAACAGGCAAGACCAAAGGTCTGTATCTAGCAGCAACAATTCTTTCTATCTTCGTGGGTGCCTGCTGGCCTGCCATGATTGGGATATGTGGAAGGATACTGGTAGATTGAATGGTAGGAAGTAATGTGATGGATGGCAGAGACAACGAGATGTTTTGGACTGTATGGGAAACTTTCTTTGGATTGAGATTCAAAGGGGAACTAGATGGACAAGGGGTTGTATTAATCTATGAAGGAATTTCTTTATTAACAGTTCTAGGCTCTAAATCTTCAAACTGTATATCTTCAACTATAACTTTATCTTTCAGAGATGCATGAGATTTCTTAGGCTTACCTGACCCTGATGCCCCTTTCTGTGAAGATTTCTTCGATTTGACAGTCCTCCCAGGGTCAGGCACTGGTTCAGCTGATGATTTCTGAGGATTTCTTCGGGTATGTCTCACAAACTGAGCCAGAACTTCAATGTGGAGTCGCCAAAGGTTGGTTTTCCTCCAGTGGAGTTGCCAGATAGATGATTACAACAAAAATATGTGCCCAAACCTTGTCTATCATCAAAGCTTGGAACTGTGTTGTTCTCCCAGGGAAGCTGAGCTTCAATCTCCTGTCCCTGGCAACGGCGCTAATTAATGTTAAAACCCAAAGAAACTCTCCTAGGTTGTATCTTAGAGATGCTCGGGAACATTACAAACTCAACAAAAATGTTGGAAATAGGTGGATGAATGGAAGATATGATGCATATTCAAGCCAGATAACCACTTCTACTATGCTCAAACCCAGACATGGGTGAACACCCCTAGACTACAAGGCTTTAGACCACCAATTACTCACAGTTTAAGGAACAGGTGAACATGGAGAATACTGACCACACCAGCAGATGCATAGGACCCTGTGATGGCTGGCTACAACCAGTTTAAAGGTATGTAAATCTATTTCCTAATGCATAGACAGGATGACAGCTGTCTGGCATTAAAACAATAGAAACCTGCATACACATTCAATAATACATCCTAGATTATAACACAAAGGTGGGATGACAGCCCTTCTAATGCTAAACATCAAGAGCACATGAAAAATGCATAACAGGCATAGCCTGGAACAAAGAAGAAGTGGAAAGTGAGCAATTAACAACAAAAGAAGCTTGCATTAGCTGAAAAGGAAGACAAGATGCTGCAGGTATCACAGTAGTTATAGTCTCTAGAAGTTGAACCTTACATCAAAACAATATCCATCAAACCTCATTACATCTTGATTCTGGGTATATATGGAGGTTGATTACAAAAATATCTGCTATCCTATGCGTGGAGGGGTCATAATGGACCACCAACCACATTTACAATCTAATATGAGTCTCTGCTGCAAACTGCATGCTTTAATGAACAAAATTGGCCTTTTTAGATATTATGTTGTCCTTCTTGAGTAGGCGGAGCGCCATATGGAAGAATTTCCATAACTAGTAAATGCTCAAATCTGCTCGAAGTTGTCCCTTTTTCTCCTTGGCCATGCTTTCTTTTAAATGCGGTTGTTGATGGTTAACTGCACAGAGTACTGGTGGAAGATCGCCTTTGTCCTTCGGCAGCGCAGAGCATTCAAGGGTGGCACGGATAGTATGGCAGAGGTACGACTAAAACGGGGACAAAACTCAGCCGTTGGATTGCATGAATCAATGGCGGGGAATGGTTCGCGGGCGATATTGGGAAAGAATGGAAGCAGACAAGCGATAGGAGAAGAGGGAAAAACTACTGCGAGCCCTTTGCAACCAAAACCAACACCGCCCAACCTGTTTTTATCCATCAATGTTGAATAACATAGCAGAGCTAACAGTTCTTATGCATATGATAAATAAGGAATTGGATAAATTTTCAATAGGCACTTATGTAACTATTTACTAAGAGCTTAATTGTTAGTATTTATGCTAAAGGGGAATCAGATCTTGTGAGCTATCTCCTTGATCTAATTCCTCCATCTTAATTCTAATTCTTTAAGGCTTCCTTTCCCATTAAGTTAAGTTGGCTCTCAATTGAGGAAAGGGTTACCCTTTCCTTCAATCGAGATAGGTTAGATTAATTGCATCGTAGACTTAGTCTTACATGTGTTATCATAGATCTTACATTCTAGAATTAGTTTTCATTTTAGATTAATTCTACATTCCTAGAAGTCCTATTTTTAGGAAAAACTTTAGATTGGTTTGGTTGTTCCAAAAAAAAAAACTTAAGGATCATTATTCTTACCTAATAAGCTCAAAGAATTGATTTTATGGCCCTAGCTATTAGAAATCAAAGACATATCTAAAGCTGATAGCAGTTGGGAGAAGGTAAATGGACCTAATTGAACTAGTTGGAGCCACTATCCCAAACGGAAAAGGAGTCTGGACCGGGTGTTTATCCTCAATTTTCTTGTAGTGATTTTTGAGGCCTCAACACATCCTTAAACCTATGAATTAGCTCCCATGCAATTTTCCCTTCCCATTTCTTGATTTCCCGTAACTCAGATAACCCCTTCTGGTTGGTCTGGGTAACCTTAAATTCCTGAACGCACTTCTGTTTGACTTCATCCACCATTAGGTTCTTTTGTAAGGCAAACCATTTGATGAACCATCTTAATACCCTCTCCCGAAGAGTGGTTTGGAATTAAATCAGATTTATGCCATCCGGGGTCTGACGAGCCCTCTAGATGTCTTCACATAAGTACCAATTTTATTCAACATCATCATTCCCTCTTCCCGAGAACTCAATATATCGAGTAAAGGATCCTTCCATGCTTGATTGGATTTGTGGGAGGAGTATAAATCCATGATAACCTAGTTGTCATGAACCTTGGAGACCTGTACTATTATTACTATTTTTATTGCTACTAGCACCAGCCTTGTAGGTAGCGTGCACAATGTGAAACTTTATGACTTTGATTAACTTAGACAAAAATTAATCATGGTTGTGATAGAGTACCAGGGGAAGGTTGGGGAAGATTCTACCTTAGTTGCAAGGATGTGAATCGTTACTCCTGATGGACCCATCATTCTCAACAAACAATCTTCTCATGGCAAAGTGCATGTCATCATTCGGGCATTCCTCAGGGCCTATGAAACCCATTCCATCTGACGTTCCCATATTTGCTAGTGGGGTGGAGTCCTTATCACTTCTCTAACACATTATAGCTATAACCGTTTTTGGTCTTCGTGGTGGGCCAACCTCCACTCTTTCTCTATCCCCACTTCTCCACGACTTCAGATGACCCCCTTCTCTTTCTCTCTCCCCTAGATTTCATAACACCACTACCACTTGGTGTAGTTTTTTTTTTCCTTCTATCGATCTCCCATAGAGCTCTCTCCTACCATTTTTCAGTTACTCACACTCTCCTTTGTGCCCTGAAATATCTGGCCCTTTGGAAATCATTTGTGTCCATTTCCTAAATATTCTCATAGCTCCCCACTAGGTAGTATCCTTCCTTTTAGATCCTTACCCTTGTACCAAGATTTTAAGCTGCCATAGGTGGGCTTTAGAACAGCAACAAGATTTCTTCCACCATCGGCACCTTAACCCACAACGAGATTTCCCATAGTAGTTTTCCCTACAACCCTGATCTGAACACAACCTCAACTTTAGAGAAGGATTTATGAACTTACGTAACAAACTCAATAATGTATCCCTCTAATGTGGTTTGCACCCAAAAATCCACAGCTCACTGCAGATCCGAGTCAAGTCGATGTAGCGCAACAAAATCCACTTGAGTCCAAGTACTACAAGATTGGTTCTTTCCACTAGTCTTTCCTTTTACTTGCAATATTCGTAATCAATTTTAGAGATCCTTTGGGAACTTGCACCAGAAGATCTCGTATTGGTCACCTGAAGGTTCTAAGTACAAGACTTCTTCCTTCAACTGCTTCATGCTTCATTAACAAAGTTGAGATTGTTGAGAGGCGAGCCATTCTATATTGTCATGCCACCAATCTTGTAGTTTTCTCTTAAATATCTTTGACACCATATTCCAATAAAAGCTCTGCGATAGTCTAGCACAAGGCTAACATTTTCACCTTATCCAAGACGAATAAGGTGTCTCACCTGAGGCATGCTGCGACCTTAGTTATTTAAGGGTTGGAAATGATATCAGGAAGAGCCATATGAAATATATCAATGGCATTAAATACATAATTATGTTAATTAGGGACTCAATCGTATCAGATCAAACACATGAACAGAAAGAACATAATATAAGTACAACCATATTAAAAATTTTAAAAGATGCACAAGGTCATGCACACAGCACTAGTGTATCCTTGTAATCTCTTCTTTTATTAACCCCATCAACATTACAACAATACATCCAGCGTGGAAGCCTCATAGATAGAACAATAAACTAACATGAAAGAGAAATACATAATCGGGATCATAAGAATAAGAGTGAGATTGAATGGCTCTGCAACAACATTTCAGTATCCTTTCTATATCTCCCTCTAGCTTTTTCCCCTCAACTTTCTTTTATATTCATGTGCTCAGTTGGAATTCCACTTCTCCCTTGGATGCTCCACCTTTTTCCTCTTTCGGCTACTTCTATTGCTCTGTTGTCATTATTCCTTTTCGCTAGGTTGTGGCTTCCTAAGTCTTGACTTCTCTGGCCATGTTTTTGCAACTGTTTTCTTCGACAGATTCCTTCCTCTTCTCCATCTATCTCCTCTGCAAATTCACAATAGTTATCTTTGGAAAAATCCTTACGACGTGTCACCTTGTTTCCCAAAACGAAGGACCCAACAAAAATATGTTTTTTTGTACTTTGGTACCTATGGTTCTTAGAAATGAAGTTCCTATACTCATCAAACATTTCCTTTATTAAGCTTCTTAAATGACGATATTTCATATTAGGAACACAAACTAGACAAGAAAATTTACCCTTTGTTTGAAGACGTGAAGAGATGGAGTAATTTTTATATCAATTATTTTAAGTATGTACAATGAAGGTAGAACTATTTTAAAAACAGACATGAAATGAACTTCATAAAGTTAAACACTATTGAAGTGCATGGTAACATTATAACATACCACAAAAATGTATTATCCCTCAGGAATCGTGAAATTTCCATACAAGTATTTCATGGAACTCAAATTCCCTTTGTGCATCTACTTGTCTACAGATATCATACATAGTGACATCGTTCCATAACTCCATTAACTCATCGATAAGAGGCTCGATATATACATTAATATCTTTGACCTGGTACTTACCTAATTGATTGAAAATAAAATACATAATTACTACATATATGAGTAATTCAACAAAAGTATAAGAAATGATTATAAGGAATAATTGAACATATATGAGTAAACAAAAAAATATAGCACATAATTATGAAACAAACAAGACAAATGAGATGTTATTATGTTAAACAAAATTATTCTAAACAAATTAATACCTATAACAATCATTTTCAACATTATGTGATCCCTCTTTATTGACTTCCATGTAGGAATGTTATTGTTGATAACAAAAACGGGCCACACTAAGTAGATCTTGGCTATGAAAATGGATTGACACCATCAACTGCTAATGAAATCTTAATATTACAAGGTTCTCCATAAAACCTTGGCCAATTTTCCTCTATATTCCTAAATGTAGATCCGTCTGTAGGAATTCAAAGAACACCATATTCATGTATATTCATTGTATGGTAATCCATAAGTTTTGTTATGCTTTTGTGCCTAAAAATTTGTCACAGACATGGAATTATGGGAATATAATGAAGAACCTTGTGAGGCACCTATTTTGTTACTTTATCAGTTTGATATCTACTCCCATCACATTCTGGGCATTTGTCATTCAACGCATGTTCTTTATAAAAGAAAATATCATCATTAGGGAATGCATGAATAACTTGATAATCCATTCCAATATCTTTCATAATAACATGTAAATCTCGATACGTACAAGGTAAAACATTTGACGATGGTAATAGAAATTCACTAATAATCTACAACAACAAAAAAATAGTATTGTTTAATGTACTAAACAATATTAATCGTACATATTGCATCCAAATATTACAAATTAATGAAATGATGATCAATGTACTAACATTAAAAACAACAGAAAAAAATAATTTCTTTATCATGTAGATAGTACTAAATGTGATCAAATATATTACATACCTTAGGATTTGTTCACACATGTGTTTGAAAAACCATTCACCACCTTTAAGTTGACTAGTAATAATACAATAGAGAGAAGAGATTTTTTTGAGCCTTCATAAAAAGGTTTAGTTTCCCTCTAAAGTATTGTTATATCAAAAGCATGGTCATTATACTAGTTTCCATAACCATCCATTCCAACATTATTAAATGTCTCCTAGATCAATCCATTTGTCCCATCTTATTCAACTATGTTATAAACATCATTATATTCTTACACAGGATCATTAGCTTAATCCTCAATATTAATCGCTCTGTGTTCTTGAACAGATACTTGCATTAAAACCACCTCTTCCTCGTCAAGCAATGCCCTAGGGGGGGCATACTACACAATTATAATCAATAAATTAATATTATTATATATATAAAATAATGAAACATCAATATAACAATTGTTTACAAATATAATATATAAGGAAAACAAAGAAAAAAAAGAGAAAGAGAAAGACAACTTAGATGAGACCAAGAAACAAAGACAACAAATCAATGATGATGCTTGTGCAATTTATCAAGATATTTAAGAATATGTTGAAAAAATATAAGATGTTAATTTTCTTGACATGTATGAAGTGAGACACTTTTTAAGATATATAGTCACAACCATAACAAAACACATATTGATCTTATTTTGCATTCAAAATTATAATATCATATTTTTTCTTAATGTCATATTTTGCATAATATACTTTAAAAACTTACTAATAATTCTCCATAAAAACCCATGATTAACCTTTAAATCCTCTAGGTCCTAATTAACCCCCTAATACCTTAACCCCATTCCCTTAAGCCCTTAAACCCCTAACCCTGAGCCCTTAACCCCTAACCCCTAAAGACTTAAAAAATAACTCATTATCCCTAATCCCATAAACTAAGTAACCCCTAACTCGACCTAACCCCTTAATCGAGCGTAACGAAAATAATCAAATAATATTTCTAGTCCACATCAAGATGACAACATAGGTCAAACACCTCATAAAAGAATATTATAAAATACATTTGCAATAGAAATAAAATGCAATTTACAATACAAAGACATATAATAAATAACTTACAAATGGATGATATTCATGTCTGCCTTCAACATGTCCATAGTCTCTACAATGCTTTTTAGCTTATTTTATTATAATTCTCCTTGGCTTCAAGCCCTTGCAATTTCTATTGTAAGGGAAATAACATCTTCAATTCTAAGAGTCCCTCGATGTTGATCCCACATATCCTTGGTCTCCTTGAGAAATGTTATGTGGCATTTTTTTTCACCAAACACTTAGTGATGATTTTGTTCAAAAATTAACCTCAATAAACCTACAATCTTTCAAAACAATCACAACTAATATATATAGAAACTATGTCAAAGTTATATGATGTTAGGGCATATATGTATATATAATATCATCATATAATATGATATAAATATTAATATATATTAATTATATATTAATAGTAATATATAATTATAATATTAATGTTATATTTATTTTAATTAGCTAAACTCAATGTAAAGTGATCCCATATTAGACATTGTCAACAGAAAAAACCATTAATGGTGGAATTGAACGTTATACAACAATTTTTTACCATTTTGTTGGAAATTAGACAACACATCTTCATATTGGATAAAGCATCAGATATCCGACGGTAAAAGAAATCCTGTTGGATATTCGACAACAAGAAATATTATAGGAAACACGTCAGCTAATCAAAGAGGAAAGACATTCTGTCAAATATTTGACCATTTAAGAACTCCCATCAGATATTCAATGGGTGTCATGATTTTAGGGAAAAAAAATTACATTTAACTTTCGATACTTTTTTGGATTTTATCCGTTCCATCGGATTCCACTGTTGGAATTTCCACCCAAATGTAGTAGTGCATGATAAAAATTGTATATCATTCCATGTGTTCAATTCTTCAAATATAATTCTAAAATATGTATCCAAGATACTTTAGTATGTCTCTTATAAATCCCTAAATATTTCAAAAACACCAAGTTGAACTATTTAAAACTGATTTTAGGAATGTTCACAAACCCTAAATCCATGGGGCATAACTTTGAAAGTATAGAGAACAAAATTCTATTGAGAATTGATTTCAAGAGCATTCAAAAACCAAGAATCCTTTAGAGCATATATCTAAAACTATAGTGAAACAAGATATGAAATTTGAACTAGATGTTCACCACAATTTTTCCTCAACATGGTACAAGTTTCACTGTATGAAACCTCACAAAACAAATTATATCAAAAATGTTGAACTGGCCTTTTTGGGATAGACTTAAGGATTATTTAGAAACCATGGTGTTCTTTGAACATATCTCTGAAAATATAGTGGAACTAAACTCTGAAATTTGAACTAGATATTGTCCAAGATGTCTTTTCAATATTCTCCAAGTTTCATATTCTAAAACCTCCTAGCAAAAAAATTATAGTGAAAATGCCATGATGACCTATTTGAAGTAGAAAAACCTTAAGATCAGGAGCTTTGATACCAAATTTTATGATCCTTGGCCTTAAAAACTACAAAAATCCAATAATTTCAAAACAAAGCACCAAATCTACATTTTCTAAAGAAGTGTCGTGGCCTATACATTTAGGTTTTAGTGCCGACACTCTCACCTCATTTCATTAGGATTTTGTGTCCTGATGATGGATCCCCTTTTGGATCGAAAGCATAGAAACTCAAACATGACTATTGTGGTATTTGAGCTTCCAATATAATGATCTGTCTTTGTGTGTGTTGTGTTTTCTTGACATTATTTCCCTTAGGATTTTGTGTCTTGATTATGGATCCTCTTTCAGATCTAAAATATAGACAATAAAACATGACTACTGCCCTAAATCCAAACTTCCAATCTATAAATTCCAACCATAGAAACTTGAAATCCATTGTTTTCTCATTGCATGTCGGGGATATATGGAAAGAAATATATTCATTAGAGAGAACGAAAATCAAAATACAAAAGGAAGTAGCAAATATATAGTTTATAAAGAAGTGTCATGACCTTTACATTTAGGTTTTAGTACTGACACTCTTTTCTCATTTCAGTATGATGCATCTCATTTATATATATATATCTATATATATATATATTTCAGTATGATGCATCTCATTTATATATATATATATATATATATACAGATATATATATATATATATATATATATATATATATATATATATATATATATATATATATATATATATATATATATATATATATATATATATATATATATATATATGGTTCTTTTGACATTATTTCCCTTAGACTTTTGTGTCATTATGATAGATCCTCTTTTGAGTATGAAACATAGACAATAAAACATGAATATTGTGGTAAATTTGAGCTTCCAATCTACAAACTCCATCCACAAAAAACTTGAAAATATTTTTTAATCTCCATGAATAGAGGGGATATATGGAAATAAATATGCTCATTAGCGAGAACTAGTATTAAAATACAAAAGGAAACAACAAATCTATATTTTCTAAAGAAGTGTTGCGACCTATGCATTTATATTTTAGTGATAACACTTTCCATATTTCGTTTTTCTATATGTGTGTGTGTGTCTTGACATTCTTTCCCTAAAGATTTTGTGTCCTGATGATGGATCCTCTTTTGGATCTGAAATATATACAGTCAAACATGACTACTATGGCAAATCTGAGCATCCAATCTTGATCTTCCAATATACAAACTACAATCTTCTTTGATGATCCTAGTAACAAGTCTCTATAACAACCCTTTTTCTTCAACCCACATATGTAGACATAATTTTGTATCAACGGTGCTACAGCCTTGGATGAATGGAATTGAGCCTACAAAAACTTAAAAAAAAATATAAATATGAGATGTGATTGGTGGCTTACTAGAAGAGGGGACACATATATCCAAACCCTGAGGGGGAGGGCTTGTTGTGTCTCGTGAGCAGACCATAGTTGAACACATTAAGTTCTTCAACACCTTGCCTAACCACTCAACGACCAACATTGATAGAAATTAAAGAGATGGGATTGGGTGTGTGGGAAGAGGACTGCACCCATCCCCATTCCCCCCTTTGTCAATTGAGGCTGGGGATATCTGTTTCCTTGGGAGAAATTATGGGGGTCAATGCACAGGCATGCGAGACTATAGTAGAAAAATTCGAGTGTAATGAAAGGACTATTAGAGTGAAAGAAATGAAAGAGTATTGCTAGGGTCATGACTAAGCTTAGTTATCGGTGATTTGGGGTGATATTCCCTTTATTGATGTTTTTTTGAGGCCACTAGATTGTCTTTCTAAGCTTGTGGTTAATGGGAAGTTCAACCAATGACCAAATCACTATGGTTATTTCTTTATCATTGTTAAACCACAAGGATAGGGAAATATGAGCCACTTTGGTGCTTCTTGAAGAATTGTTAACCACCTAGATAGTGAACTACAAACCCCTACGCTGGTTTTTATGAAAATGTAGTTGTTAAACTACTTTTATAGGGAAATCTAAACCATTTTGGTGCTTGTTGGAGAGCTATTAAACCACCTAGACAATGGAATATAGACCCCTATGGTGCTTTCTATGAAAAGGTATTTGTTAAACCACTTAAATAGTGGATTCAATATCCTGGAACTGATCAATGGTCCATCTAGACCTTGGGTGAATCCATCTTATTGAACTTAGAGAAGCGACTAAGTCACTATGGTGCTTACTGTTATAGAGAAATTTTTAAACCACTAGGATAGTGAACTCCATATCGTGGGTGTCAACCAAGATTTGGTGTGATTTTCCCTATGAAACCATCCCCTTAAACTTTGGATCTAGATGGAGGGTGGTAAACTACAAGAAAGTTAGCGGCCTATGGTTGTGTAGAGAGTGGAAGTCCCTCCTTCAATTTCCAACCATCTTAACATAATTAGATAAGTTTAATGAAACCCTATGTTGAGTATGAATTCAAACATTTAATGAATGTACATGTTTGGTATGAGCCTATGGATTTGCATGATTTTATTGACTTGTTAATTGGAAGAAGCCTTTATGATTATCACACTCCTTATGTTTCCTTGTATGCAAATAAATGCTCAAATGACTAGACAATGTGATTTAGATTGTGATTATGATAAATGTGTTAATATGTCCATAATGTTTCCTTGCATCTAATTTGATAATAATGGTTATCAAGCAAGGGAATTGTAACTATACCTCTTCTTGAGAATTAGGGGGACTTGGGGTGTCCCTTATTAGTTTCTGGATTGATTGGATATCCGAACTGAGCTTATTAGCTAGGGTATGAGCTTTAGAGTTAGACATGGATCTGTTAACATACCTCAAAACACCATGTTGGGAAGACTATTCTATTGGCCACTACCATCACTTTATTCCTATATACATTGAATTTGGTGAGAATTGGTCAAACCAACCAAGGTTCCAGTTATGGAACCACACAATTGGGCCTCTTCTCACAACCATTTCTCTTTGTGTTTTAAGCTTTATAACAAGGAGACGCTAACGAGATTTGATTGATTCAACCAAGGTTATAGTTGTGGAAGCACGCAATCGGGCCTTCACGCAATGTCACTTGCATATAGGGGTTAAGCCATATAACAGGGTGATGCTAAGGATATTTGGCCAGTTCGGGAAGGTTTTCGACTGTGGAACCACATGGTCAGGCCACCACCCATGCCCAATTTTTTTTTGCACGATTAACCTTTCTTAAAAGGTGAACAAACAAGAATAAACTAGTATATCCTTGGTTTTGTTGTGGAACCCTGTCACCACCTATTTCTCACTATTCATCCTTTCTCATGTTGTTAACTTATAACTAATGTGATGTTGATGGGGAATAGGCTAATTTGGTCATGGTTCCTGTTGTAGAACCATGATCTTGGGATACCACCCACTACACAGTCTTGGTGTTTTGTTACTCTGTCGTGGGCATGAAATGTACTAAGCAGTCGTGCTGGTATGATGTGGACCTAGTATGATGGGCCCTATAATGATTATTTGTCAAGATCACTCAAGTCCAGTGTAGGCCACATGGACAACATGTGGAAAATGGGATGATATGTCCTCTTTTAATAGGTCAAACTTTGAGTGGGTATAGATTTTGCTTTGGAATTCAAACTGAGTTAAATTTTATATCATTGGAAAGCTCTTGATGAGCTAATCACAATAGTGGTGTCATAATGAAATTCTACAAAAATACAAAATATAAAAAATCTTACCACACCTTAATAACAAATCTTGGATATCAGGTCAAAACAAATAAGTAACACTCTTGCAACTTGGGATGCTTAAGTGGGTGGGAGGTCGTCTCCTTAGTATATAGATATAGGAGACAAGGGGTACAATTATAAAAAAAATTGAACCATGAGGGGTTTTATCCCACATAACAATATAGAAATAAAAATGTAATAACTCAATATATAGGGCTTAATAAGGGACCTTAGGATTAAAATGGGGCTTATATAGGGCTTAACATCAACACTCCCCTCGATTTATCCTCACTTCTTTCCATCTACATGACTACCTACAAACTCAACTAGAATTTCCTCTTGGTCTTCTTAGTACTCCTATTTATGTTTCCTCATTTATTTCTATTCACATAACTACCTACACATTTTTCTTGAATTTCCTCTTCCAAGCATGGTCTTCTCAACACTCCTGCAACCACCTCCCTCCCACCCCCTTGAACTTCCTTGGGCTGTGGGAGGTGTTACCTATCATTTAACCTAATTCCCAAGGTATGTTAAGAAGATGGGGTTAAAAAAAACGCTTGTCTTTGTAGTTCTACAGAATTAAATTATGATATCATGGTTATGATCAACTCATTAAGAGCTTTCTAAAGATACCACTTTCACCTTTATTTGATTCATGGGTCAAAATCTACACCTAGTTAGAGATAAGCCTATCAAAAGAGGCCATTTCAACATGTTGGCTACACATTGTCCATGTGGCCTCCATGCAGACTGTTGACGTTGATGGATTCTGCCAACATTTCAAAGCTAGCTCCCCGATGTGAAGTCCCAACTAGACCTCACGTTGTTTGGTGTAGGAGTCCCATCAGGTCATATGGTCCAGCCACCATTGGAATGCATTAGTTGCAATCAAACATAAGATAATGCAATGTCTCTATGGGTCAACAAGGATGTGAAATTTGTGAGACACCTAATGTAAGGTATACTAGGAAAACATACACAGTCGATGAGAGAAATGAACCAGTGGTTAGAAAAGTAATAGTATTATCCAAAAGGGGGACCTAGAGAGATGAGAAATATTTTTTGAGTACCTGTAGATTAATCCACATAGTAAACAACAACCGTTGAAACACACAACATCCATTCAAAATGAACATATATAAGCAACAAAATAGTTCATTAACTTAGTATGTGAATAAAACAACATATACCGTACACATAAGAAGAATAGTCCAACTATATACACGATACATGCATGAAGGAATGTCAACTCAATGAGCTTCTAATTATAAGCATAAGATTCCAAGTACATTGTTACGTGGATGAAACATTGTATCCAATAGTGGAACATGAAGCCACAACTTTCTTCTCCAAAGAATAATCTATCTCCTATGTGGTACAAGAGAAGCCAAGGCTAAGCCTCCAAAATCTTGGCCAAAAATCCCCTAGCCTGAGTTATGAGGAGCTATTTATAACAAATACAATGACTCTAGCTTCTCATGACTCTTTGACTTCTATAACTATTAATATTCTAAAATGACTCATTACATTCCAATGTGTGTCTTTTCATATTCCACATGTGTCCCTTGGACTTCATTACATAACATTTATTACATAAAACAATTTACACATGAGACAATGGCCTAATAAGACAAAACTACTAAAAGACGAAACTCATCCAATGAATAGATCATGTGCTTCTTCATGGACTTCATATGTGATGTAAGAGTGCCAAGCTCTTAACTCCTTTGCAATGGCTTCGATCCAATCTGGAAAGTCTCTGTTGTAGCTCACTTTCACCTCTAAAGCCTCTCATTGTATGTTCTTGGATCTTGACTGGACAATATTCCACAACCATGAAATATTCATGTGTTCTTTGACTAGTGCAAAGGCATACTTTTGAATAACATCTTTGGTCACTTTTAAGCCTTCTTGTTTGGTCACATTCTTGATTTGTCTAATGTAATTCCTGATCTCCTGAAAGATGACCTCCCTACCTCTGATTTTCTCAAGAGTTTCGATGGCGAGCATCCCATGCTTATGTGTAAGAGACTCAAACCCCTTATGTAGTTGGTTATAAGCAAACATAGTGTTGACCGACTATGCTAAAATATGTGAGTAGTTCCGTAGGTGAAGTCTCAACTACACTCTGTCAATTTTCATGTAATATTCTCCTTCTTTTCCAAGTGCTATGGAGCATCTAGATATTTGACAGTCTACTCCTGCATTAGATCAATTGCTTTGGTTGCTATCTTTAGGATTTTCACTGCTTCTTGCACGTTTTTCTGAATGCCAATGAGAGGGGCCATGACCTAATGTATGAGTATCTTTTCATTGTATAGTCATGCCATGGTATCCTCCATTGATTCTAACTCTTCTAACATCATTGAGTACCATTATGCAATATTGAAGTTCTATGATGAAAACTGTTGGTTCTCTGCTGTAAGATTCTACACATGTTTCTTCGTTGCACCAAGTTTTGTTTTCAATCTGGCATTCTCATTCAGTAAGCACTCAGATTTATCCTGTGTTGTTGTAGCGAATGCAACATTTTCTGCCATAACTGCCCTCATATTTCTTCTATTTTTGGAGTTAATCACCTTTTCTATTGCTACTGAGACTTGGTTATGATGATCATTAGAAAGTACCTATGCCTTTGGTGCATAATCCTCTTCTTCAAATGATCAAATGTCACACTACATATATCCATGACTCGGTCTATTGGAGGAGGTGCAATCCCCATTTTGCCGAATGGAGGTTGTCCCCCTGTTAGCGGTTGATGATTGGGAGTATTGGGCTCATCATCCTTGGGCCGGATGGTGTATATTTCCTCTGTCTTCTCCTCCTCCAACTCTTGAGTCAATTTTTCTTCTTCCAACCTATATGTTGGTTCTCCTCCTCAGTCTACCTATGTTGTTCTTCCTCTTCCTGTATCTTCTCTTCTTCTTCTACTAGTTGCTTTTCCATTAACTCATCATGTTTCTTGCTCTCCTCCTCCTCTTCTTCTTCTTATCCTTCTTCTCTCCTCTCTAGTTGTGTTTGTGTAGCTCCTATATTGAAAGGATCAACCTTCCATTTCTTTTTTCACTCTCCTGATGACCACCAGATCCTTTTCCTGGGAGCTAACTTCTTTACTTGAGGCGTTGTTTCTTCCTCATCCCATTCATGTTCCCGCTCTTGCAAGTCTTGAGTTAGTGAATTGGGAGGTGAATTAGTATCCATGGTTGGATGTGTCCTCATTCGAGAATTGTACCAGTTCTTTCTCTTTTCATCCTCTAGTCATCATATTGATTAATACCTTGTATTATACATAATCCTTTCACTTTGCTGCCTAAAAATTCTTGTGGGATCGTACACATGAAAATACTTAGTGATGAAGTGTAGGCAGTGCAACTCTCCAATTTTGGCTGCTAATGCCCTGTGACTCTTTAATTCATATAAGGCGATTCTTAATGGAAAAGTAGGACAAGGACCTTTCTTCCTCCTATGAAGGGTTCTCGACAATCCCTTTTCCATCTGATTTTCCACCTGCTACATGACCACCTTGTTTGTCACATATTGCAACATAAGACGTGTGGTTGTTTGACATCTAAAGAATCTGATGTATGTTCCCTTTGGAGATGTAAACTATTCTGCAATATCTCAGAGTGACTCCTTTACTTGATCTGTCATGCATGAAGAATCTGTCTCGAATATTAGGTGAAAGGTGGATGCAAAGAAATGTTTGGACAATCTAGCGTATGCACCTCTAAATCTTCCTTTTGATAACACCCTGCAGTGGACATAAACTAGGAACTTCTCTTTAGGAGTCTAGTTCCAATATAGCTTCGGAAATGCATATCGTGCACAGATACCAGCCAAGAGATATGCAGGCATGTAAAATTTTGGAACTTTATTTGTTTTCAAACATGCTTTGTCCTTTCCTACCTGTCGCTGCAACTCATATGATAACATATCCGCTCAATTAAAATATCTTCCATGGTTGACCACAAAATTGAGTGTATATATCCAATTCTCTTGGAAAACCTTAGTGTTCTTAATCCCAAACATTCGACGATACATAACTATCAAATAATAATACACTTCTCTTAAGATCTTTGTCAAATAAATAGTTGATGGGTGACGATGAAACTTTGTAGGTTCTCTACACCATTGTTTCATAATGTCAGTCGTGTCGAGGTTTCCCCTTTTTGTGTAGAAACTATCGTTTTCATACTCATTAGGCTTCAGCATCTTATAGTATGCATGCATATATTCACCATAATAAGTGGCGATGTGGCTACTTCTCTCACTATGTAGCATAAGGTGTGGTTCATCCATATGTGTAATTATCCATTCAATAGATTTAGCACATGGCATGGCTGGATATCTGCACATAAACGTGTGTATTCTGGACTTATTTATTTTTATATCTACATGTACATCTTCTATGTCCTCGGGGAATGTTTCCTGCATTAACGTGTTGTAGATCTTGCTCCAAGTAACCTTTGTCATCTTGTCAATAAAACATTGAGTGTCCACATATATGGGAACATTAGATTTTACAACTTCAAGCGGCTCACCAACACTTGCTTTTGAAGGTTCTTTAGAGGTTACTTTGTGTGGTGGCTTGTCTCCAACAGAGGATGATACTATGGTAACACTTGTAGCATGGACACCTATTTGTGGAATCACACTCATAGCGACAAGATCAGCTTAAAACAACTAACTATGCAGAAAAACTTGTAAATCATGCTTTAAAATGTTACAAATGATAGATCTTGAAAAAATATTAGTGAAAGCCAAAAATAACTTGCATGCAAGAAAAAACATGCATGCAACCTAGGAGGGCGCACTCACGAAGTACAAGGAGACATGCATGGTCATTCAAGGCTTTGTAATGTGCTAATTCACTTAAGGAAGAGGCAAACATTGGCCAAGGCACACTGTAGCACCCTAAAGGGTCGAAGGAATGGGAGAAAATTCCCTCAAGTCTTGCCTATGCGCCCATGCACCTTGGGAGACAAGGAGGGCACATTTTTGCACTCCAAACAAATGAAGGATAAGGAAAGTGGAGTTTCATGTCTTTAAAGTGCGCCTATGTGCTCAAGGGAAATAAAGTTGCATTGTCACATTTCGAAGGGCTAAGTGATGAGGCTTCATGCCTTCATGATGCACCCATGTGCCATAAGGAAAAACAAGAACATTATAGCACTTTGAAGGGCTGAAGGTGAAAGCTTTGTGTCTTCGTGATGCGCCCATGTGCCTATGAGGAAAACTAGGTTGAACAGGGCATAGTTTTTGATACTAAAGGAGCTTTGAGCTCAGGAAGTGTGCTCTGTCTCAAAATAGCCCAGAAAAAGGTACCGAAAGCAGAAATCAATGCTAATATTAGACAGAGAAGGGCTTGCAAATATTTATAGCTGTTTTCAGATGCATGGTGGAAGTTAAATGTTTATAGGAAGGTGAAAATATTATTTCATGTGATAGTAAATGAACACGGTGCAAGATGAAGATCCTGCTAAATTCTAAAAAACGCACTGCAAAACAAAAAATATATAAAAAAGAAAGAAATATTTGGTTGTTAACTGATGGAAAACAATTAATATTTGAACATGCAACTTGTTGCATTGGTTGATGATTCTCCAGTTGTGCGCTCAGATGAAGTGATGATGAAGGAATGATTAACTGGGATATTTTCAAGAGATCAACATGCAAATAAAATTCGTGCATGAGTGACATTTATCATTGAATGAAAGGAATGAGTTAAGAGGAAGTTAAGGGATTTCCTATTTTCTAGGAGTGTACCCTCATGGACAAGTTGGTTCATGCATGCACCTGGACAGGGTGCATGTCTTCGATATTTTCATTCCTTTTCTTTCTTTTTTATGCTTTTTTTCACTTTTTGAGTGTGTGCATGGGTACAATGCAAGTTTCTAAGTCTAGAAAATACCATGAGTTCACCTAACCATAACTTACTAACTTAAACACTTATAATGGTCAAGTGATGATTCTTAGGAAACATTGAATTAGGAGGATGCGACATTAGAAGAAAACATAAAAATAGCAAATGAAACCACATGAAGACACATGGGGGCTTGAAATGACAATTAGCGTAGGCTCCAAAATTGACATAGGAAATTTTCTTGGAAGATCATTGTTGCAGCGAAAACAATGGTGACACACTGAGAGAACTCGAGCTTCTCTAAAATGGTTGCATTATAAGTGCAAAGTCTCATTTCTCTAGGAATTTTTTATTCAATCAACGAGTTACCTTCAACTTTCCACTCTACCCAGTTAAAGATGCATTCTTTCCCAATTCCGCTACTCGGTGTAAAACAAACATTAAACAGGCCATATCAATATCCTGTCAAAGTAAGTCAGGGTAATATAGTACCACAAAATAAAACAATCAGAGTGTGAGTTTTACATCTCTGGTATTGCTCCACTACCAGCAGGCCTGGACACTACCCCGACAAAGTCGTTTTAGGAACACAAACGTTGCTCTGGTGCTAGGGAGCCTGGATAGTACCCCAACGAAGTCACTTGCTTCACCTCCCTATGTAGGAAGCCTTTCTCTTCTTTGAACCTTTTATTTTATTTTATTTCATAGAATTGTGCATAGGCACTTATTATTTTTCAACTAGCAAAAGAGGTATCCTGACTTATCGAGAGCATAAAAGGTTGTTCCTTTAGAGATAGGTTTTAGACCTTTGATTCTTTAATTGCTAAAAGTTTTCCCCTTATATTATTCTACACAGATAGATAAGAAATAACAATCCATCCATAACAAGATCAAGTATGAGAACAAGAATGATAAGAAAATACGAGTTTCATGGTTTGCTTACAACTTCCCAATTGAAGGATCATATTCTCCATCATAAAATCACTAACTTGAAAGATGTAAACCAAATCAAGGAATAGGGAGACAAATAAGCCATTGGCTGCATGCTGTTGCAATTTTCCTTTCGCAAAATATTATCCAAGCCATCTCAAAGCTCAAACTGACTTATTCAGATAATGATGAAACCAAATAAATAAAACTGAAACAGGACAAGGAAAAGATAATGCAATGCATCTAACTATATGCAACCTAACCTATCCTAAACTAAAGAGAACAAGGTCGGATCATGTAAAGTGGAACTTCCAATGCAGCATTAGAATTTTGTCTCGACCTTTAGACATAAATATATGATCCTATAAAACCATAAGAAAGGGCAGTGCAGTGAATAAGAGGAATCAAGTAAACATCTGCACTGGCATGTGAAAATAAGAAGTGCAATTGCAACAATACATTACAATCAATTGGTCTACCACATGGTAAACTCCACAAAAACAATAATCATTGGGCTTATGACCATACAAGACTCGAAAAATCATATGCAAATACAAGCTACGAGACATGGGCCCAGACTGAAAGGACTCTTCTAATAAATCTAAAAAAGTTACATGGAAACAACCTTTAGAGAAATATGTATAAGAAATATTACAGAAAGAAAGATCCATGTCATACCTAATATTCTCAGGTTGACAATGATCCAAGTTGTCATGTATGTAGGATTCTTGGATGGATGTTTGAAAATATTCATTAAGATTCTTCTTTGTGTCTACATTATAGGGCTGAAAAGGTGGAAGATCGATAATCAAATTAAATCTCCTTCCTTGAGGGTTGAAAAAATTTAAGTGAATAAAAGAAGCATCCCTTAGGAAGGAATCATCATATCGTGTGCTAACATCATTGGAAAAGTTGTGCAGGAAAAACAAAAGCTAACCAAGATCACAAATAACACCATGGTGACAGGGACCTGACATAACCATCAACCTTAGCTGAAGTTCCCTACTCACCTGGCTTGACTCTAAATTATGAGACAACATGGTTAGTTTTTGATCAAAAGAAGGTTTAACATTTGACACATGAGATTCAACCAAAGGTACAGGTTCAAGATGGGTGCAAAAATATTCAATGATAAGCATATCATCTTCTTGATCGAAAGGAGATATATCTGAAAGGAAATATTCAATGATCATATCTGGATCCTTTTGAAAAATATCCAAATATTCAAGTAGAAACAAATAATTATCCAAATTACTTGAATGGCCATGACCATACAATTCAGAAAGAAGAAAATCATCAGGGTCTTGATCATCCAAGGGTTCATCTTGATTAATGGGTAGGGAATTAGGAGGAATATCAAGATTTGTAGATGGATGATTGGTGAGGTTGGATGAATCACCAACAGGTGAGAGATGTGAAAGAAATATGAGTTCTTTGTCTGCAAGATGATCTCTTGATTCAAAGATTGGTTTAGGTACAACATACAAAAAATTAAAGGGAGGAGGACATGGGACAAAAGGTATACCTGATTCTTCTTCCACAAATTGAAATTCTTCATGATCAAGGGCATCTGATTCAATATATTTCCTTGACATCCAAACTAAGAATCAAAACATCTCATCCAATAACTTCCAGTACACATCCTCATCCAGAAATTCATAAAAAAGATGAAGGAACCAACCAGCGAAATTCTCAAGAGATTCAGTCAATTCCATTCTACGCTAATCAATTTCGTCAATAACATGTTGATACTGATAGTTATCAAAAGCTTGATACAACTCGTTAACCAAGTGATCAAAAGATGTGATAGAAGAAGTGGGAAAAGAATAACACTATTGCTTCACACACCATCCAATGTAAGGGCAAACAACCATGCAATGATTTCTTCTGAATTAATATAATTCAAGAAGAAAAATTGAAAAAAATCAACAACATACCTAAGGAAGTGTTGTAGCAGCTACAACCACCCTCCAAAATTTTTCCTTAGCCTCGTTTTGGAGCCTCCCTTCCAACCTTCACAACAGCTTGACTTTCTTTGTCAAGTTCACAAGCTTCAGTGTCTCTCTTGCACAAAGGCAGCCTGTTGGTCACACCTTGATCCATTCCCCACACAAGTTGTTCACCCAGACTTGGTCCAGCTATAGGCTAAGAAACTTCCCCTTGAAAGTTACACATTTATGGAGGGAAACCATCCTTCCCTCCAAAAATTGTACAATCCTCTCTAGTAGCCTTTTGGGCTCCAGGATTTCGCAATCCTTCCTGCCAGCATTCCCAGTAGGATTTGTGCAAATTTCCCCAGCAAGGCTTCTCAACCAAAAATTTGAGAAAATATGGGTAGAAGTCAGTTGCTCTACCCAGAAATTGCACAAATCTCCTGGGCATCTAGCCCAACTCCCAGCTAGAAATGCACATTTTTCTCCAGCAGTGGAGAAGTCTCTTGCATGTGCGGCTGAGTTGACCGGTTCCCTCCGAGACTGAGAAAAATAGACTTGCATGCATGGCTTGATTCTCCCAAGGTAGCATGAAAAGGCATCCCTTGTTTCATGGATCTATGTTTAGCAGTTGGAGGTTACACAAGGATAAATTTTGAAACCTCCCACCAAGTGTCACTTCCCCTAGATTCGTGGCAAGCAAATCACAACCTCAATGTTATCAAAACCCATCAACTAGACGCTGCAGAGCTCATTCCTCACATCAACCTTGTAGCTTTGACATCCCACATTACATCTAGGAGTAGTCAGCACATTCATCTAAACTGTTCGGAAAAGCCCGTTTCCTATGCCTTGTGCTACATTTCTGTTGCTTTTTTTGTTTTCACTTCTGGGAGTACTGCTTGCTTGATTTCCTTGAATGCTTGTTGTCGTTTACATATATACTAGCTTGTCCTAGATCTGTTTCATTTTTCTTTTTTATCTCACTATTGTTGCATGCATGAAACTTTTTTGAACAGACGTTCGCCCGATCGGTGAACTGCCTCATCCACATGCATGTTGATCTGTTTATTGAATCTTTTATTCATGTTTTGCATGCACTGTCAATCACTTCTGCTATCACTTAGTGTCACCATGCATTTACTGTCTTAGTTGCTTTCAGTTTCCCGTTGGTGAGTCGGGCCAAACTTGGCTTAGACTCTGCCTTCACCAAGGCCGCATTGCACAATATGGGGAGGGAAGGCTTGCCTTCCTCTCCAGATTTTCGCAGTCCTACCCAGAATTGGCCTCCAGGACTGTTTTGCACATTTTTGGAGGACAGTGGCTTCTTGGCCCAAGAAATTGTGCAAATTTGTCCCTAGGCCAGTTGTCCTTCCCAGCTAGAATTGCGCATCGCACAATCTTAGCAGTCAGCAGCCAGACTGGAATGTGCATTGCATAGTTCGAGTAGTCAGCTAGTCTCCTAGCAGCCCAAAATGTGCCTTGAGTAGTCTTGGCAATCGGTCTCCTGACCTCCCGAAAATTTCACAACCTTCATAATCATTCACCCAAGTATGTTGCAAGTCATTTCTCATGTTCATTTTGGTTATCAACTGAGAGATTGCTTTCTATGAGTGTTTCCATGTCTCTAGGTATCACGGGTGTTCATCTACCTCTCAGCACTACAGGTACAATGGTTTCTAGGAGAGCAGAGATGAAGACACCATTTAGAGCATGCTTGGGGATGCAGTCGATCAAGTTTCTATGAGCATGCCTACTCACGAAGACATTAAGTTGTTCATAGACAAGGACATCAAGAAGCAACATCACAATGAGCAGCATCATGAACAACAGGTGAAGGCAGCATACCAAATGCAGCAAATGTAGTGAATGAAATGAATGCAAGAGGAAGGTTGTTGACAACACAAAGGCAAGACAATGTTGCAAGATCAAGCAGATCCACTGATAATGAAAGCAACTTTGGAGACTCGGGCTATGAGGTGACAGTGATACATGAAGGTTGTGCAGAGACAAAGAATTGAACGAAGAAGGAGTTGCATGTGTTGACGCATCAACTCAAGTAAGAAAATGAAGCTACACAGACAAACGAATGAGTTGCAGCAGGATCAGGAACAACAATGGGTGCACTATGCACTCACGGATGAAACTACGCCTGCACAAGTTAAAGTTCCATCCTAGTAGCTAACATGAAGTAGACATGGTGAGTAGTGTTGTTGATCTCATGCAAGGGATTCAGTAGCATGCATATCATTGTGCGCACACATGCAACCCAACCCATTTAGCACATTCACCAAGGCGAAGACAAGAAGCAAGTCAAATTGTCACTGAACATGTACTTCAGCAAGTTGATGTGCATGACCACCATCACACACTCGAATATCAGCACAAACACTATGTGTCAGTGTGTTGTTGGTTCAGCCACACCCAAGAATACCATGCACATGTTAGCAGACGAGTTGGATGAAGGAGTCAAACCAATGCACCGGTTGGAACGGAGGCAAGAGTTCACTTCAGCAAGATGTCACCATGAGGTGCATACACACCATCATGGACGACCAAGCTTAGCATCAACTCACCACCTTGACCATCACAATCATGTCAAAGAGTTGGTCTCATCATAGTGGACCGATTGTCAATGATGTCTTGCAAGGCTTGATCAAGCCATGTTGTCTCACACAAGTACATGTGCATTGTAATGTTGAGTCATGTCAAGTGTAAGTCAAGTGTCAATAGTTGGATGTAACAGTGATAGAGTAGGTGAAGAGTCATGAGGGTAGTTGAACTGTCACAAAGGGGAATGTCAAGGGTCACCCCACCCTTTGCTATAAATAGTCCCTCATAACTAATTGTAAGGGCTTTTGGTCATCCAAGCTTTTGGTAAGACTATCTTGGAAAGAGCTTAGACAGTATTGTAACACACCTTGGCTTCTCCACTGCATGAGCTAGGTCATCTCTTTGGAGGAGCAGGCGAATGTGGATGTAGCATTGCACTGTTGAGGCTACTAGGTTTACATGGATGTATTGTATGATTGTGACTTACACTTCTTTATATAATAAAATCCAACGCATTGTCATGCATATGTTGTTATTGTAGTTGGACTACTCTGGTTTCCTTAATGATATATGTTGTTTAATTGACATACTTTTGTATCAACTGATTTGTATGCAATTATATGAATATTGTTGTTAATGTGTTGTATATGTTGTTAATGTTGTCATTGTCCATGTCGATTTCTCTGCCGGACATCAGACAGACCTTTCACACGAACCTTGTTGTAACAATTGTCCAACTCGTCTTGGACTGATCCATGAGTGTTGTGCGCGTTATCTTACCTTGTATGATGTGACTGCCGCATCCGAGTGGATTGCTCTACCAGAAGCTGTGCATGTCGTTTTGTGTTGTGTGTTCTTAGCCGAGTTGGGATTGATCCCTTTCAACCTGGAACTCACCTTCACCTTCTTCTCCCTCCGAAGTGTTAGAACCTCTCATACACCTTCCTTGACTCACTGCATCAGTCACACCCTTTGTACTGATAGTGTTATCTTACTTGTCTCTATGCGACATTGCAATCAAGGCATTACCTTATGACCCACTGTTGGGACTCCTACACCAAATGGTTTGAGGTCTAATTGGGACTTCTTACCGAGGAGATCCCCTTGACATGTTGGCAGGTCCAACACTGTCAACATTTCTAGCACTAGAAGGAGGGCTTAATGATAAGTTGTGTCCTCTCATCTAGTTTTGAACCTTTGCATATATTTCATGGAGTCTTGCACTCTTCTTCCCCTGAGTTTTTTTCGAATCATGAAGATGTCTCCATCTCAAGGAAGCTTTTCAATCTCTTGTCCACTCACATGTATGTTGGTGAAGGCGAAGTGGCTTGGCCTGAGCACTTACATAAATTTCTTTCCATGATTCATGAGAAAGATGATTTTTCTAGCGAACAGGTTGATTTTCTACTTGCATACACACTTCGTGAATCTCCATTTCGTTGGGTGCTTAGCCTACCGGCTGACACCATGCACTCTTTTGAGCACTTTTGTGATCTTATAGAACACATGTGATCCGAACTTAAATAGGAATGAAACAAATTACAAAGATAACCATAAACAAAGATATGCAGCGGAAATAATACTTCATTTCATTAATGTAAAATACTGAAATATGCTTACAAACAGTAATGGAAATAAACCAGCTAGGGCGATGGTAGCTTATCTCTAAGCAGAGATGTGGTGGCTACATCCCTCTGAACTATTTTGAACTGTGTTACAATGAGTCTTGAAGGCCTATTTATTATTGAGAAACAATGGAAAACCCTTCACATCCCAAAACCTAACCCTAGAAGATGAAACGCCAAATTGTGTGCCCCGTTTTGGGGTGAGTTGGACAGCCAACTTCCCGGGGTCGCGAATTGGTCATATTATCTCCATTTGACGCGCATGATAGCCTGTTGGAAAGATCTCTCCGAGGACTACGACAAAAAAGATAAATTTTTGACAAAAAAATCGCTGGTAGTAGATTTCCCAAAAAAAATTGTTTAGGGCCTCAAAACGGCTCCGGAAGTTTAGGACCCGAAAAACTGCTAAAAATAGTAAACTGTGCTATAATTAAGGAAACTGAAAAACTAAAAGAAATAGTTGTGGGGGTCCAAATGGGATAGGTGGGTGGCCACCAACATCCACCTGGATCAACATGTTCTATCATTTTGATCCAGACCATCTTGACCGGAAACTGTTACAGCAAAAGAGGGCTCTGCATGAATCCATTATTGATTTTTGGTAGCACTTCCATGACTTGCAGTTTTAAGCTCCGAGGAGCCAGATGAAATTTTCTTATCTCTGGGACCAGTTTGAGTACTGCCTTAAGAAATCTACCCGTCCCAAGAGAAAGCTTGAGCTCAAGCCTTGCTCAACATTCTTCATTGATGGAACTGCACAATCTCATGTGGAAGCGAGCATTGTCTCAGCTAAATGTCTACCTCCCTCTCATTCAGTAGCTCCACCATTGCCTAGTGATGTTGAGGATCATGCTTGTACACCTATTCATCCCTCACACTCTCCCAACATCACTCCACTCAATTTTCGCTCAGATTTGGTTGTGAGTCCTTCGAGTTCCCATATGCATTCTTTTCTACGACCTTCGTCTTCACACCCGAGTGTTCCTCCAAATGATGATGTCTTTTGTTTGTCCATTCCAGACTCTTCACTTATTGTGAATGAGGAACAACCACCTGACGGAGGTTGTGTTGAATAACCAACATACGTTGTCATTCATGAAGAGTATGAGTGGGAGCTTGAGCATCAATACTCGGTGAAGGATGACTCCCTTCCATCGGAGCCCCCTCTATTCATTCCTAACATTGTTGATGAACCTACCATCCATGATTTCACATGTGTGTCTTCATCCACGGATGTGCCCATTGTTGATCTTTCGCAAGACACACCGTATGTTAGCCCATCATCCAACAACGAAGAGGACCAATCATTCATTGGAAATCAACTTGATCTTTCATCTTCTCTTTCCAGAAATGTAGAGGGTGAACATCATTCCTCCTCATCTACCCCTTTGTGTGATTCATCAAACCATGAGGATGTCGACCAACATCTTGAATTTTCTGATCTTGGTTGTCGTGATCTATTCACCTCATCATCTGATCATGATGTTGATTCACTCGTTGTTAATCTGTCTCAGCCAGTGGTCTACGAAGATCCATTTGTCAATGAAGTTGAAACCCCACAAACCATTAAGGCACTTCATCCCGGGCTGATGGTTATGTCAGGCCCTCACTATCCTGAGGTTGGTTTCTCTTCCAACCAGAAAATTGTTCAAACGCTCAAGGCTCCTCATCACTCATCTGTATGCACTCAAGATCAATCTAACACTTAGATTTTACTTCCTCCACTCGAACTACATGATCCTATTGATCATGCATTGGATGAGTCTTACATTGCAAGCACTTGTGCATGACGTAAGTTATCTTTGTTTCTTTCGTTTGCTTGCATGTCACAGTCAAGAGTGTTCTTATGCTTCAAAGTTGCACGTAGTGTCACACAACACCATGATAAGTCTGCGGACTTCCCTTCATGCATATGAACTCACTTATGTCCCGTGGGAACTTTGAATCACAAAGTATTGTTGTCTTCATTGGTATATCTCTCTCGCATGTTGGTTCTCACAACTGGGTTGCTCACGGACCAAGCCTTCACCAACATGGGTCTACCAATGCGTCGGTGGCTGCATTAGGAGTATCATTTCACGTGATCAAGCCCATGCACCGTTAGTGTAGGAGTAGGAGTAGTGTTTTCTTTCATTTGTTTGCTTGCATGCTTGTTTTCTTAGTGCTTGTTTTCTTATTGTTTTCTCACGTGTTTTCTTACTTGATTTTCTTTCACTTTTTCTTTTGCTCTTGATTTTTTTTGTTGTTTATTAGTTTGCTTGTCTCATTCGTAGGTTAGTTTGCATGAAACCATGTATGACTCTTAAAGCAAGTTGGGTAAAGTACAAGAGGGTTTGTATAGCTACGAAGACTTGGTTCTCTGTCATCTTGCCTCTGTATGATGAACTTATTACTCTTAGTTCGTGATATGTTGAAGGAAAATACGTATTGTTCGAAGTGAACCTTGGTGAAAACACAACGCTTGCACACCAACTAGTGTCACCTTCTCTAGTCGGTTGCTTTTGGGTTAACCCTTGTCAGCTCGATCAAGTAGAGTAAGATGAGGGGGAAAACCTTAACAGGAATGTCAGAGATACAATAAACTACTTCTCTACTGGAACAACCTCTTCTTCTCTTCGTAATTTAAGATCCCTCTTTCGACTTTGAAATGAATAAGTGTTATGCACAGTGAAAAAAAAAATTGAAAAGTCAAAAAATTAAAAATGAAAAATGAATAAGGCGAAACAAGAGAAAGGCTTCCTGCATAGGTAGGTTATGCAAGTAACTCCGCCAAGGTACTAACCATGATCACTGGTAGTGGGTCCATGCTTTTCTTCCTATGTGACTCCATCGGGGTACTGTCTAGGCCTACTGGCAGTGGAGCAACACCAGAGATGAAATTAAGACTCTGACAACTATACTGCTTGTGCATCTATATACCCCTCAACCCCAATCGAAACAACTGTGTTTCCTTGGCTTGGAATGTGTGTCAATCAACCAAGGGTTTGGCAGATACTACACCTTACAATCAAGTGAGTGTGAAATCAAGATGAGCTGAAAACTAAACAATACTTTTGGAGGTGTTATACTTGCTTTGAACAAGGTCCATTCAGAGAACTGGAGTTCTACTAGTGTATCACCAAGTGTTGTAGCGGCTACAACCACCCTCCAAAATTTTTTCTTAGCCTCATTTTGGAGCCTCCCTTCGAACCTTCACAGCAGCTTGCCTTGCTTTGTCAATTTCACAAGCTTCAGTGTCTTTCTTGCACAAAGGCAACCTGTCAGTCATAGCATGATCCATTCCCCTCATAGGTTGTTCACCCGGACTTGGGCCAGCTACAGGCTGAGAAGATTTTGCTTGAAAATTGTGCATTTTTTTAGGGAAACTAGCCTTCCCTCCAGAGATTGTGCAATCCTCTCTAACAACCTATTGGTCTCCAAGATTATGCAATCCTGCCTGCCAACGCTCCTGGCAGGATTTATGAAAATTTCCCCAACAAGGTTGCTCAACCCAGAATTTGCGCAAATCTAGGTAGCAATCAACTGCTCTGCCTAGACATTGTGAAAATCTCATGGGCAGCCAGGCCAACTCTGTTGTGGGGGAAAGTATCCAACTCGGAATGACCCTAACCCACTCTAAGGGTGACAGTTCCTTAGCAACAGCTGAAAGCAAAGCTATCTAAAGTTTCTTCTTTATGACATGCAAGAGATAGAAGGAAGAGATCCACTTACCGATGTCTTGCGCAAATGGTCGATCCAATCTCCTTTGTTTGCTGCTTGCTTCCAGATCCAAGTCTTTTCATGGGCCCAGCTACACGAGATCCTGCAAATAAGACAAGAAAAGGAAACTACAAGAGGCATGCATTCATAATCGATTCAAGGATTAGCATAAATCAAAGACGCAAGTAAGACAATACACCATTGAAACACATGCGAATAGAAGAACCTCAAATGCTTTATTAATATATGGAAGTAAGGTTCAGGCGGTGATACAACCATGAGAGGTCCAATCCAGCATCACCTTCCCGACGGAGAGAAATCTCTTCTTCACCTCCCTCAAGCAATCACCCAATACTCACAACTGTAAACCAACAGTAATTCTTTGCACAAAATTCCGGCCTCCAGATCCCATGGGATGAGATCCTTATATAGAGTTTTGGAGTGAAGATAAGTCAGCTTGATGTGTGACGTTTTGTCCTCTTCAACTCCAGTTGTTCTTCAGTTCTTCACTTGGAGTTCCTGCCTTCCACCCGGAGTTTTAGAAGCTCTTAACTCATCATCAGGCGAATCTTATGATCAAGTGTCTTTCTGGAAGCTTCCTGGGCACTGGCACATTGAGAAAAAGATTCCTCCACATGTCAAAGTACACCCAGCGCAAGTAGCCTTTGTTGCACTTGCAATGTAGCGCAGGTAGCCTTTGTTGCACTTGCTATGCAACGCAGGTAGCCTTTGGAGCAGCTGCTTTGATCCAAAATTGACCTGTTTTTGAGTGTTTTTCAGTGGAGAACTGATTTGCAGAGCTGTGGTTTGCTGACCTTGTTCCTCTAAGGGTAAGAACAACATGTTTAGGGACTTTGGATCCCTTAGATTATTGACATTTCATGCTCCATGCTGTAAGGCACAAAAATGTCTATAACAGTTGCCCCCTAAAGTATGAGGTCGTTTATCGGGTGAAATGCTTTATTAGGAGGATCCGAAGTTCATTCAATCGTCGGGAGGTGACCTGTAACAAAATACAATACAATACATTATCTTTTCATACTTTCTTTTCATGATCTAGCTGAGGCGGGCATTTCCCATGCTCAGCTTTATAAATAGATTTGTTGTACATAAACAGACGATCGTCTGATAATAGACTGATAATTCTCTGCTTTCAATTATCATCCTTTCAGTAGGATGATCATCTGCTGCACATGTCTATGTTTTTATCTCCTGAATATATATCGCAGCCCGGATGGATGAAACTAGATCCGGGGTCTTCAAACTTGTCCGATCTTCACTCTAGTACAAGTCGATCCATGTGAGAATTTCTTGAAGTCGAACATGGAAAGACATCGCTTGATTACCAGTCAATAATGTAAACTGTTAACAAGCGCGAGAGGAATCACCGATAATGATGATGACCCTCAAGGTACTGCAGCACAATTCACGTGGTGTGAATATAGGATCTGACGTCGAACACCACGCAAAGTCTCCTGGTCGAAGGTCATTAATGTATACCTATCGCCGGGAGTGAGAAACTTGCCATTGAGGCATGCAAGCTTCAAAGTACTGAGGGGGGTGTTCCTAGATCAACTTCTTGGATAATGAGCTGATGTCGACAAGAATTGATCCGTCAAAGGAGGGCCTTAATGAATCCCACATCAGTGACACGGAACGGAGCTAGTGATGATGGTGAAAACGATCTGTGAAATGTGATTCAGGGTGGCGGTCATGGAAGGATGAAAGATGATGTACGGTAGTGGATGGGACCCGGTTGACACTTTCTGAATGACATCTCTTGAACATATAACGACACTGATGTGATGGATCGGTAGCATTACCCCATGTATGGATGGTATGGCAAGACCATGGTGAAGGGACCGGTGAATGATAATAACCCAACCCGATATTTACGGAGGCAAAAGTGTCATGTTCAAGAGCGACTTGCTACCATTAAGTTTTGAGGTTCTTCCCAAATTTTCCCCAGTCATTTCTGACCAGTACCTCTTTATTTTTGTCAAGCTTGAGGAGGATAACATATTCTTGATCTATAACCTGCTCTTCGGGCAAGCCCATCGCTATGTTTTAACGAGCCTAGCGATAGGGAAACTCGTTCTCGTCTAAAGACAAGTTTGTCGCTATCTAATATTTTTAACGAGCCCAGCGACAAAGACAACTCGGTCCTTTTCATTTTTAGAGAGTCTGAAAAGGGTACATAAAGTGGACTCCAGGGGTCCTTTTTCGTCATTTAATCCCTTAAGTCCGAAAAGGTATAAACAATACAGAAGGGATGAATGTTCGATATCTTTATCGAGCCGAACTAGACAAGCGCTCGATATTTTTGTGCAATAATCCCTCAGGTCCAAAAAGATTAAAATCTAGAGGAGGGATAGCTCTTCTAGTCCTTTTAACGAGTTGGAAGGCCAAAACTCGGCAAACTTTTCATTTTTTTACGAGTCAGTGAAAAGAGCTCAAAGAAGACTCATCTTTTGAGGAACGAGTGATAAACAGGGATAGCAGCAGATTCCAGGTACAGGTTGGAATTTTCCAATCACGGCAGTATTACAAGGATGGCTAGGTGGGATCACTCTTCGCAGCTGTTCCTCAAAATGGGTAAACAATCAAGTGGATGTGAATGATCGGCCAAATGACAAGTGGAGGTGACGGTACAGAAACACGACCAAGGCTTTTATGGCTGATGAATTTACGGTCTCAAATGGTTATTTACCGGTTCATTTTTTCTGAATGAGCTTGAACTCTGGGGAAAGCCTGCTCACAAGCTTATGTTTATTTTTTAACGAGCATGAATTTCCGCATTAAAACTGCTCGGATCTTGCGTTTATTTTTTAACGAGCATGAACTTTGCCAAAACTGCTCGTTTGATAAGGTCAGATTCATATTTTACCATGACTAGTTTTTCTTTTCCAGAGATAGTACTGTTTCATCAATTGCTGCAACAAACTTGTTAGAAACGGATAACATGAAGTAAAAAATACTAATATTTCACTTTGAACTACGTAAAAAGCAATTAAAAGATGTTTTTACCTCTCATTTTACCATTTCATGTGCATTTGGTTTGTTGGAGCTTTGGAGGTGCCTCTTCCTCTCGATTTTTCACCAGCTAATTTCGGGAGATTCTGTGGACGATTTTCAGCGCCGTTTCCACCAGGTAGGAGCTAAACCCTAGCTCTATCTTTTCATGGTCTTATTTCTCAGTTTTATGCTTGTTTTCCTGCCCCCATGAGCCCCTGGGGTTTCCCTAGGGCGCTCTGCCATCAGCGCAGGTGCCCTATATCGAAACCTGCGTTGGGGTGCTCATTTCCAAAGGCAGTTTGTCTCCCAACGCAGGTGAGAGTCTTCCCCACCTGCGTTGGGCGCAGAAAACTTCTTGGTTGCATATTTTTTCATGAGAATTTTGCCATTTTCTTTATTGAGTCAGGGATCTTACTCCTCCTCTTGTTTGTTTTGCAGAGTTTATTGGAGCAGAATGACTCTTACGTGGCGAGAACGAGAGCATGAAGAGGAGGACATGATTGCCCTCCATGATCCTGTTACCGTGAGCGCGTTGCGGAACTGTGGCTTGCTAAAATTCTTCCGCATATCTAGCATGAGGGCACAGATACGTTTACTGCAGTACCTGCTTGATGCTTGGGATCCTGTTAACCAAGTGTTCCAGATTAGGGGCAAGTCCATCCCTTTGACCATAGTGGACATTTACTTCTTGACTGGGTTGTCAAGGTGGGGTGCCCCCATTTCCTTGTCCGGTTCGGCCCAAGGGAGTGATTCCGTGAAAGATTATATCCGTCAGTATTGCAGGGAGGGATCCCAGCCGAGCAGAGACGGCAAGATTTCTATCTGTGATGTTACTGACAGGTCTCTCAGGTCTATTCTGTACACGATTTGTAGGATGGCCGGTATTGCATCCCCTCATGTTGCCAACAGGCATGGAAAATTTTAGGGGCTAATGTTCGCCCAGTGGGCTAATTTTCCATGATTTTTCCACAAAAAAGATTCGCCAATTTACAATTTTATAAAAGACGATTCGCCCAAATTTTAGAATATAAAATTATTTTACCTTAAAAATCGCCAACATTATATAGAGACTATATATAAAATAATTATAAATTTGAATAATTTTACAAATATATCAATAAACATTTATAATTTGCATATTATGGTTTAGTGAGATTCGCCAATGTTTTAAACTTCAAGAAAATTTTCCATCCTTAAAATTTTCCTTGCCAACAGGTCATATGTGCAGCATGCCCTGGAGTGTCTTCAGCTGAAAGTTTTTAACTGGTGTGATGCAGTACTGGTTCAGATGAAAAACCAGTTGACCAAAGTAAAGGACAGGAGACTGAATAATTTTGGCTTTGGTTCAGTTTTGACTGCCTTCGCTTTGGAGAAGATACCCTTGATGCAACCTCAGTACATTGTCCTCGACTTGCCATCTCCTACTGAGCCACATGGCTAGACATGCAGGCCAATCTCGGATTACTTTTACTGATGCCTTCTTTAGGTGGTTCGAGCGGCAGGATATGGCTTTTTCTGAGTATCCATATATTGGCATGGATTTCCGAGGTGATCCGGATTTGGTGCTACCGGATGGCGAGCAGTGGGGTGATCTTGGTAAAATCTTGACCTTATCACTATTTTACTGTTTCTATTTGTAATGTTCTTGTGCTTTACTCTATCAAGACTCTAATCAAACTCATGTGTGCATGCAGATGTTGGTCCCATCCGTCCAGCAGTCCGTCCGAGAGCTCCGGCCGCTGCCCCCGCAGGGGAGGCTCCTGGGAGAGCTATTCTCCGTGACCTTGACTTGGCCGAGACTCTTACAGCTGTGCAGGAACAGGTCGAGGGTCTTACCCTTGGGATTCCGGATGTACGGATCGACGAGTTGCCTCTACGATTGCAGCGACATACTGCTGGTGTTCCTAGACGATGGTCTCGTCTTCTGCGCATGATTGCACAGGCCGTGGCATGCTATCATGAGCATCACTAGGCTAGGGTGCCCCCCAGCCATTTTTGAGTTTTGGGGTCATATGACCGATTTTGTCTTGGTTACAGGACATTACATGTAAACCGTAAACAGTTATATATATTTTTGATTTTCGGGGTTTATTCCATTTTTATGTGATCCATGTATGAAACATTGATGATGCTTCTCTTTTTATCAATTTTGCAAATGTCTATCTAACACATAGTTTGCTAATGAGTCGGTTAATGTGTTTAAGTTTCTGGAAATGTGTTGATATTGGATAAAATCAAACTGTCTTTCCAAGATTTTAACTCTTAGGAACTTGCGATAAATAGCTGGATTTCGGACAGAGTAGGTACCATTGAGCTGTAGTACCACGAGCTGTGAGTCTAGCCTGACGACTAGCCGGCGTATGCCATGGGCGATGGCATCAGAGAGGAGTTCTATCAACGCGCTATACTCAGCGATATTATTTGTTGATTGACCAATACATACCCCCCTGAAACTCACTAACTCGCCGCTTGGGTTAAAAATGGCCCATGCTGCAGAGGATAGATTCCTCGAACTACGACTCGCTCCGTCAGCATATCCAACCCATGGTTCCAATGGATTTGAAATCTGCAATAAGTGTAAAAAGCGGATTACTTAAACCGGAACAAACGCTTTAGCGAAAACAAAAATGTAACAAAAGCATACAGGTCACTATTAAGCATAGTAACGCTTAAGGTACAACCCGTTACGGGGTTGCGCCAGTGGAATTCCGTCATAATCTACCAGCTCATAGGCACCTTTTGCTAACACACTTTTAACAATATAAGGGCCCATTCATAAGGACTTGAATTTTCCAGCTCCCAATTTATCGGATTCTTGGTCATAAAGCAAGATCAAATCACCTTCCGAGAAGACACGTGGTTTGACATTTTTGTCGAACTGCGCTTTGACTCGTTTCTTGTGGGCTTCATTGGCCAAGGCGGCATCACGACGGGTTTCATCCAACTGGATTAATTCCAAGAAACGAGCTTCTTCTTCTGAGGTTCCGGGGAGGAGATCAATTGCGAGTTTAAGGGACGAAATTTCACACTGGATTGGTAGGATCACCTCTAGGCCATACACCAGTTGAAACAGTGTGAACCCAGTGGCATTCCTTACCGATGTTCGGTAGGCCCACAAAGCCGAGTACAGGATCAAATGCCATCTTCTTTTGTGAACCCCAACCATCCTTTGCAGCATGCGCTTCAGGACCTTGTTGATCGCTTCAACTTGTCCGTTAGCTTGCGGATAGTACGGGGTAGAGCTGTCGTGAGACAATCCTAGTTTGGCAGTTAATTCAACCATCATGTGATTGCGAAAATGCGATCCATGATCTGTTACTATGGCCTGTGGCACGCCGAATCTGGCGACTACATGATTAAAAAAGAATAGGGCTGCTGTTTCACCAGTGTTATCTAATGTAGGCATCGCCTCGGCCCATTTGGTAAAATAGTCAACTGCGACTATAATATACCCATGCCCCCCGGTCGAGGTGGGGTTACATTGCATGAAATCGATGCCCCACTTGGCGAAAGGCCCCACAGCTATTATTGGCTGTAAAGGAGCGGGGGGTCTTCTGGTTTTGCTATCAAAAATCTGACATGCATGGCAACTTCTAACTGCAGTTATGCAATCTTTGAACATGGTTGGCCAGAAGTATCCTGCTCGTAAGATTCTTTGTGCTGTAGCATATCCAGATTGATGCCCCCCACAGGTGCCTGAATGACATTCATTCAGGGCTTTTTCGGCCTCCTCATGGGTTAGACACCTTCTCAGGACCATATCGACACCACGACGGTAAAGCGTATCACCGACGATCATGTAGTCTTTTGCTTGGTATCGAATGCGTTTTTGTTCTGAGTGAGAGGTGTCTGGCCGAAACTTTTGGGTTTGGAGATAAACTATTATATCTCCATACCACTCATCACTTGCTGATATCAGAAACAAACTTTCGTCCACGATCGATTCTTTGGACGTTTCATCGTTGGATGATGATGGGAGATCGCATAATAATTCTGCGAAAACTAAAGCTTTCTTTGATTTGGATTTCACAAATTCCAGATCAAACTCTTGAAGGATAGCTATCCACTTTGAATATTTGCCCCCAAGCAACTGTCGCGACAGTATATAAGTCATGGGGTTGCAATCTGACAATACGGTGGTCTTCCTAAAGAGGACATAGTGCCGAAATCTTTGTATCACTTGAACAGCCGCCAATGCTAGCTTTTCAACATGAGAATATTTACTTTCCGTATCATTTAAGTTTTTACTTAAATAATATATAGGGTGTTCAATTCCGTCGACTTCTTGAACTAAAACCATCGCAATGGTCGTATCTGTTGCAGCCAGATACAGGTTAAAATCCCTTAGATAGTCTGGGGCGTACATTAATGATGCTTTGACTAGCGCTTCTTTCAAAGCATCAAAGGAAGCTTGTGCAACCTGGCCCCAGACGAAAGGTACATCCTTTTTCAGGAGACGGGTATAACCTTTAGCAAGTTCTGCGTAATTTGGAACGAACCTCCTCAGAAAGTTTGCTTTCCCTTGGAGTTTCTGAATCTGAAGCAAGTTCGAAGGTGGAGGCAAATTAATGATTGCCTGCACCTTGCAAGGGTCGAGACGAATCCCATCCTTGGAGACTATAAAGCCAAGTAAACGACCAGAACCAATGCAAAACACACATTTGTGCGGATTGAGTCTTATCTTGTAGTGTCGGCAACGTAGAAATATCGCTCTTAAATGGTGCGGATGATCAGTCCGCTTTTGCGAATGAGCCGGAAGATCGTCGAGATAAGGTTGAACGATGTTCTTGATGTCGTGGAAAGCATAATTCATTGCTCTCTGAAACGTCGCCCCTGCGTTCTTTAAACCAAAGGGTAATTTTCGATAAGCGAATGTGCCCCACGGACAAATAAATGCAGTCTTTGACTGGTCCTGTGGGCGGATATTAATTTGATTATACCCGGAAAATCCGTCCATAAACGAAAAGATTTCACATCCGGCGCATTCATCAATTATCTGGTCGATGAAGGGTGTAGGGTAGTTGTCCTTTGGACAGGCTTGATTTACATCCCTATAATCGACGCACACTCGTATTGTTCCTTGTTTTTTCATAACAGGGACAATATTCGATACCCAATCGGTTAGAGGAACCGGGTAGATGAAACCAGCATGGAGAAGCTTCTCAACTTCTGCTTTAATGGCAGCGGCCTTCTTGGGGTGTACCTGCCGAAGCCGTTGTCTTACTGGTTTGACATCAGGATACATCTTAATTTCATGTTCAACGATACTCGAGTCAATGCCTGGCATTTCATTATATGACCAGGCAAAGACATCTCTAAATTCGCGGAAAAGAGCTTTATATATTTCTTGTTCTGAAGGGGAACAACCTTTGCCGACATAAATATTCTCTACAATGTCTGTTTTGGTCGAGATATTTATGGCTATAGTTTCTTCTATATTGGATAGGTTTCTCTCGGAGTCCACCGTATTTACAGTATTCGTTAGGAATTCAAATACTGAGGGGTGATACAGGTCGCCTTGAGTATCTTCCTTAGGAAGGGAACGATGGTGGTTATCATCCCATGGTGCCCCCTCAATCCACATTGATTGCAGGATTCCTTCGTCACTTGCATGCACTCGTGACCAAGGATCCAAAAGGGTACCACATTCTCCTGACCTATCTACCCAAACGCTTGACGAGCATTGATTTGGGCTCGCCTCCCATGCCTGAAACATTGATTGCTACAATATTTCGATTGGGCTCGGGTGCAAGACCATCGCCCGATCCATGATGACTTTGTCTTTTGCGACCTTCGTGGAAGATATCATGTTGCAGGTAGCCACCAATGGTACATTTCCTATGTACATATCATTTGGTAGCGAGAAAGTCCCCATCATCGTGGGGTCTTTCAACAGGCCTACTCCTATATCTTGAATTGAATGATCACTTTCATGGATCATGGGAATGCTTCCCGTAACTTGTGAACCATTAAGGAGGAAGTTTTGTTGGTCGACGACCGTAATCCCTCCTTCAAACGGGAATGCGATCTTCCTGAAATAAGTCGACACGACAGCTGCCATGGCATAAATCCATGGTCTTCCCAGTAGGATGTTGTAATCCAGATTTCCATCTATGATCTCAACATCAATCTCTACTGTTTTTCCACCTAGTTCAACTTTTAAGTTACTTAGGATACCGTAAGGGGTATATGTCCTACCGTCGAAAGCCTTTAGTGTTGTCGAAGATCTCGACAAGGTTGGTGACCCTAGCATTTTCCAGCAGCTCATTGACATAATATAGGTCGATGCCCCCTCGTCAATAATTGTTCTGTGAACAGTTTTGTTGAGGGCCTTCACTTGAATAAGGAAGGCTAGTTGAGCTGGTAACTGGGGGTCATACCCTTTGTGATCAAAGGACACAAGATTGGAATCCTTAGGATCAACCCCCCTATTGCCGATAACAATGCCTGCCTTTGGGATGGACAATTTTGTAGTACTTCTAGAGTCGACATAGCGGATGGCGATTGAGCCAAATCTTCTACTATGTTATAATGCTGCGCCACTCTGGCACGAGGATTAAATGTCGACTTGTGTACTACACCCTTAGGTGGTTTTATTGTTAATTCTGGCATTATGGGTGGGACAACTTCTGTCGAAGTTGTTGTCGAACTACTAGGTTGATCTTTACCTTTTTCGTTTGACAGTTGCGGATTCCCATAATCTTTGTTCCTTGTCGAAATCAAAGCATCATTTTGCTGCTTAGAGATCGACAACATCAGCACTTGCGACAGGGAAGAATTTCCACCATCAACCATATTTTGACCTGGATTGGGAAATGGATCAGTCAACACAGCTGGGTTCTTTGGACTTTTAAAGAATCTCTTGAGCTCAGCTTTGTATGGACAATCTGATGTCTTGTGATCTTCATCATCACATATCTGACATGGCCATTTCGGTTTCCCTTTCCTAAGAGAGCTTGAAGAAGCTTTTTCAAGTGACGGATCATCCTGCTGCTTCTTCTTCCCTTTGTTTTGTTTCTTCTTGCTTCCTGGTTGAGTGGTTTCTTTGCCTTTATCCGAAGATATGGCATTTACTTCCGAAGCAAGAATTTCTTCATGGGCATTTCGATCTGAAGTCTTACGGGCTTTCTGAGGTGAAGCCTTTCTCGACTTTGCGCTTGCAGTGCCAATCACGCCATCTCCGGCATGAGAGTCAATATTCGATTTAGGAGGGGGAGGAATTGAAAATTCAGGTCTAGGGGCATCAGGTATTTTGTCGTAGAGCATGCCAGACTGAGTATATACCAAGTCTAAATATTGAGCACGAGCGATTACTTGCTCCTCTGTTACGACTCCCCCTTTGGCCACATCTTCCGTTATAGCCGGAAGTAATGACTTTATAAACCATTCGGCTAATAGCTGATCAGGAACGTATGTTTTCACCATCCTTCGTCGACGACGCCACTCATGTATATGATCTGATATGTGAGTAGCTGTCGTCTGTTTGAAGTTGGTCAGTATTTCGGTTCCTGTTTCATACCTAATTGGTAATTGAAAATGGGTTAAGAAAGTCGTGGCTAAGGAGCTGAAATTGTCGAAAGAGGCTCTTGGCAATTCTATATACCATTTAGCCGCCGGACCTGTCAATGTCCTTTGGAAGAGGCGAAGTCTTATCGAATCATCGTTCAGAGTGTTCGATGAACACCACAGATGAAAGGTCATGACGTGATTCGACGGGTCTTCACCTGGATTTCCATTGAATTTAGGAATGTCCGATGGAAATTTGTGAGGAATCATGGGCCACCAAGGGGCGTAGGCGATAGGATCGTTTGTCAACCGATGTAGATCGGGTAACTCCAGAGTTGCCACGAATGGCAGCTGCTGACTCAAGTTAGGTGAAGCGTACCCAGGATACGATGGAATCGCCTGAGCAGTTGGTCTTTGCATACCAGCATAATGTAATTGATGCTGATATGATTGATACGGTTGATGGACTACTCCACTATAGAGTGGTTGGTTTTGACCGTACTGTAAGTATGGTTGTCCATTGTTCGCAAAAATTTGCTGCTCGGTACCTTGGTACACTTGCTGGAACTGCGGTTGTTGATACTGCACCAACCATGGTTGTGACGCCATTGGTTGTTGTGCTATGCTTACCACTGGGCCAAGATGAGGGGTGAGGTTACCCGTTTGTACTTGTGTCGCCCCGCCAGTTGGCGATTGTGGTTGGGTTGCAGGGTCAAAGGGTTGTTGCATTACAACCTGAGAAAACTGAGGTTGACATGCAACAGGTATTGTTTGAACTTGCGACACAGTCACAATAGCTGGTGTCATTGGGATGTTCGTCACAGGCATCTGTTGTTGCATAGAATACACAACTCTTGGTTGCTGGGGTAGCATAGGTATCCAACCACTGGTAGTTATTCCAGTATAACTTGGGTATGGTTGTGAACTCCCGTATGGGTACCCTCCCGGAGGGGGTAATGAAAAAACATATTGCCTCCCATACGGTGGTGGTCCGGAACCGAGAGGATTTATTACACCTCGAGGACCGGATTGCCCAAGTTGATTCCCGAAAGGATCAATTTGTTGAGTTCCAACATAGGAGTTACCAGGTATTATCCCGGGAGAACAAACAGGAACAGACCATACTGTCGTCATGGCCCCCGAAGGGACTCTCTCCAACTGTTGAGAGCTAGGGACAGATGGTATGCCGGCGAACATTGTCGGAATGACTGTAGAGAGTTTTGTTGTCGCTGTGTCACTTGGCACAGTCCTAGATGTCGACGGTTGTTCAGACATTTTTAGTCTATCCAGTAGATTCCCTAGTGATTCTTCAGGAACTTCTCTGGGTGATAGGCTAGCTTCTGATGCAGTAGGAAGTAGAGTGATCCCTGCTCCAAAATGTGTTGGAGTAGTTGCTTGCGGGTCTTCTACAATTTCTTCTATTGCGATCAGACCGGGTGGAAGAGGAAGACCGTCAGGTCCGTAGAATATTTCCGGTGCCGAAGAAGGGGTTGTTTCGACAGCGACAGTTGTTTGAGGAGCAAGACTCTCTGAACCGATCACTGATGGAACTGATTCAGTAACACAAGTATTTGCTTTCAGACTAGGATCAGTGTTACTGTCCTTCTGGGGCTGTCGAACTTCTTCAATAGGGGCAGGGTTTCCAGAAATGTTTGGAGTAACCGGAACCTCAGATGTCGTCGGAACACTTGTTCTAACTTTGACAGGAGATTTGGAACCAGTTGAATGAGGTTGCTTTGCCCGGGTTGTTTTCGATTCCGGGGACAAAGACGTTTGTCTCGTGTTCCTCCGCGAACGACGGTTCATCGATTGACTTTCTTCCACGATTGCGGATTACTTGATCAACCAACAATGCACAGGGTAAAATGTGTTTTCGAATTGAATTAATTTTAGACGCTTTTAAGACACAACTTGCTTTTTCATGTTTTAAGAGTCGAGAAAAAGCTAAAGATGACTCTAGTCTCCTTCGATGTATTAACGAGCCCGAAGTGACAAATGCTCGGATGGACTTTTTCAGTTATAGAGTTTGAAAAAGGCCAAAAGAAACTACTCTGGAGTTCTAGGCAAGGGTGTGCCAAACGTTTCGCGAAACCACAGAATACGTTTTACGGTACGAGTGGTCGATCTTCGTGAATGCTGTGTTCACTGCATCGCGATCAGTAGGGCGGCCGACACGGCTTCCTATGGATAAAGGCTTTGTTCCTATAGGGGTCCCCCAATATACGCGACGGTACACGGGGGCACAAATCCGTATTAGCGCTCTCGTCCCTCAGGAGGAATCACCCACCTTCGTAGAGATCGATAGTCACTATGTTTAACGACGCCGGTTCACGTCTCTACCTAGACCTCTACTGTGTTTCGTTATGTTTCAAAGCGTTGTTAGATAAATTTAGTTCTTTTTAGGTTGATCTTGCTTAGCAGTTTGCCTTTATGGATCACCATGTGATGTATGATACAACTCCTAAATGCAGTCTAAGAATGATAAGCAAGCTTTTTCAATTCTTTCAACTTATGAAAACCTTAACTACTGAAGGAAAAGAAAGACATCATCTTTTCAAACAGATCATAGAGCACACACTGATGCACTTTTCCTAAATCGACATGCAAACTGTCAAAATGCACATGCACAATGCAAGTATTTCTTTTCTTCTTCCTTAATGTTGATGTATTACAAAAAGAAAGCTGTTGTATAATTTCGAATTCAATTTCAAGCGAAAGCAACAAGTGTTTGTCCAATAATCAAAAGAACACCTTAAGATTCACTCGTTTCAACACAAGAAATACTGAAATTCGAACCATATAACGAAAGCAAATGCTCAAGCAGCTATGAACAGAAATAAACTAGCTCTTAGAATCACAACGACACTTTCTCATAGGTCTAGATCCAAGAGGTCATAGCAAGACTAGTTCACTTTCGCTATGGGAAACTGTGAATGACAGCAAGAAATACAATAAGAACAATCACGGTTTCTTCATACAACTGAGGCGGAATGAAGGCAAAGAGAAGTGGTTTCAGCTGGGTATACAGGTTGACAACAGGCTGCAAAACAGTACTGAAAACTGGGCAACAAATAGTGGGGAACCCCAGTTGCACAAGGCAAAACTGGATCAGCGCAGGTGCTGCACTGTCAATCTGAGATGCAGCGCAGGTAGCCCCTTCGGGACCTGCGTTGCAGTGCAGGTAGCCTTTGTTGCAGCTGCACTGATGAGACAACTCTCGTCTCTCTCAGATTCCGGGTCACAGTTTGCTCAAAAATCAATGGTTTTTGGCCAAATCAGAGGCTATCAGTCAAGTATACACTAGAGGGTGATTAAAGGAAGATGAACACTATCACAAAGAGCTACAAAGAGTCCTTGTGGATCAGCTCTTCAGATCATAAACATGCCCAGCACTGGGCTAGAGTAGCTGCCCTCTACTTTGCATTCGAAGGAATCGAATGCAGTTCGATTCGGTACTCCCTTTGTTTAAGAAATGAATAGCAAGAAACACAAGCTACCAACAAGACACGATCCCCAGTGGAGTCGCCAGTCTGTTGTGGGGGAAAGTATCCAACTCAGAATGACCCTAACCCACTCTAAGGGTGACAGTTCCTTAGCAACAGCTGAAAGCAAAGCTATCTAAAGTTTCTTCTTTATGACATGCAAGAGATAGAAGTAAGAGATCCACTTACCGATGTCTTGCGCAAATGGTCGATCCAATCTCCTTTGTTTGCCGCTTGCTTCCAGATCCAAGTCTTTTCACGGGCCCAGCTACACGAGATCCTGCAAATAAGACAAGAAAAGGAAACTACAAGAGGCATGCATTCATAATCGATTCAAGGATTAGCATAAATCAAAGACGCAAGTAAGACAATACACCATTGAAACACATGCGAATAGAAGAACCTCAAATGCTTTATTAATATATGGAAGTAAGGTTCAGGCGGTGATACAACCATGAGAGGTCCAATCTAGCATCACCTTCCCGACGGAGAGAAATCTCTTCTTCACCTCCCTCAAGCAATCACCCAATACTCACAACTGTAAACCAACAACAATTCTTTGCACAAAATTCCGGCCTCCAGATCCCATGGGATGAGATCCTTATATAGAGTTTTGGAGTGAAGATAAGTCAGCTTGATGTGTGACTTGTTGTCCTCTTCAACTCCAGTTGTTCTTCAGTTCTTCACTTGGAGTTCCTGCCTTCCACCCGGAGTTTTAGAAGCTCTTAACTCATCATCAGGCAAATCTTATGATCAAGTGTCTTTCTGGAAGCTTCCTGGGCACTGGCACATTGAGAAAAAGATTCCTCCACATGTCAAAGTACGCCCAGCGCAAGTAGCCTTTGTTGCACTTGCAATGCAGCATAGGTAGCCTTTGTTGCACTTGCTATGCAACGCAAGTAGCCTTTGGAGCAGCTGCTTTGATCCAAAATTGACCTGTTTTTGAGTGTTTTTCAGTGGAGAACTGATTTGCAGAGCTGTGGTTTGCTGACCTTGTTCCTCTAAGGGTAAGAACAACATGTTTAGGGACTTTGGATCCCTTAGATTATTGACATTTCATGCTCCATGCTGTAAGGCACAAAAATGTCTATAACAAACTCCCAGCCAGAAATGCACATTTTTCTCCAGCAGTTAAGCAGTCTCTTGCATGTGCAGTTGAGTTGACCAGTTCCCTCTAGGACTGAGAAAAATATACTTTCATGCATGTGATGCTTCTCCCAAGGTAGCATGCAAAGGCATCCCTTGTTTCAGGGATCTATGTTTAGCAGTTGGAGGTTACATGCAAGGAGCAATTTCGAAACCTCCCACCAAGTGTTACTTCCCCTAGATTTGTGGCATGCGCATCACAACCTAGATGTTATCAAAACCCATCAATGGATGCTACAAAGTTCATTCCTTACATCAACCTTACAACTCTGACATCCCACATCACATCAACGAGCAGTTGGCACATTCATCTCAGCTATTTTGGGGTAAGCCCGTTTCCCATGCCTTGTGCTGCATTTCTGTCGCTTTTTGTGTTTTCACTTGTGGGAGTACTATTTACTTGATTTATTTGAACGCTTGCTATCATTTACATATATACTAGCTTGTCCTATCTCTATTTCAGTTTTCATTGCTATCTCACTGTTGTCGCATGCATGAAACTATTTTGCATGAACGTTCGCCCAACTGGAAAACTGCCTCACCCACATGCATGTTGATTTGTTTACTGAATCTTTCATTCATGTTTTGCATGCACTGTCAATCACTTTTGCTATCACTTAGTGTCGCCATGCATTTACTGTCTTAGTTGCTTACAATTGCCCGTTGGTGAGTCGGGCCAACCTTTACCTAGACTCTGCCTTCACCAAGGCTGCATTACACAATCTGGGGAGGGAAGGCTCACCTTCCTCTCTAGATTTGCACATTCCTACCTAGCACTGGCCTCTAAGACTTTTTTGGACATTTCTGGAGGACAATGGTTGCTTGCCCCAAGAAATTTCACAAATCTCTCCCTAGGCTAGCAGTCCTTCCCAGCTAGAACTGTGCATTATGCAATCCCAAGAGTCAAAAGCCAGACTAGACTGTGCATTTCATAGTTCCAGTAGTCATCTAGTCTCCCAGTAGTCGAGACTGTGCCTTAAGCAGTGTTGGCAGTCAGTCTCCCGACCTCTCGACTGAAATTGCATAACCTTCATGATCATTCACCCAGGTATGTTGCAAGTTAGTTCTCATGTTCATTTTGGTTTTTGACTGATAGATTTCTTGCTATGAGTGTTTCCATGTCTCTAAGTATTGCAGGTGTTCATATACCTCTCAGCAGTATAGGTACAATGGTTTCCAGGAGAGCAGAGATGAAGACACCGTTCAGAACACGCTTGGGGATGTATTCAATCAAGTGTCTATAAGATTGCCTACTCATGAAGACATCAAGTTGTTCGTAGACAAGGACATCAAGCAGTAGCATCACAGTGAGCAGCATCATGAGCAATAGTTGAACGCAACATACCGAATGTAGCGAACATAATGAATGCAGCAAACGCAACGAATGCAGTGAATGAAAGACGAAGGTTTTTGACAACACAAAGGAGGGACAAAGTTGCAAGCAGATCCACTAGTAATGAAAGCATCTTTTGTGACTCAAGCTATGAGGTGACATCGTGAAATGAAGGTCTCGCGAAGACAAAGAATGGAATGAAGAAAAAGTTGCATGTGCTGAAGCAGAAACTAAAGGAATAACATGAAACTGCATATACAAACGAATGAGTTGCATTAGGAGCTTGAACAGCAGAGGGTGCAACATGCACTCACGGATGAAATTGCGCCCATACAAGTTAAAGATCCATCCCAACAGCTAACACGAAGCAAACATGGTGAGTAGTGTTGTCGATCACATGCAAGGGATTCAGTAGCATGCATGTCATTGTGCACACACATGCAACCCAACCCATTCAGCACACTCACCAAGGCGAAGACAAGAATCAAGTCCAACTGGCGCTGAACATGTTCTTTAGCAAGTTGATGCACATGACCACTAGCACACACTTGAAGATTAGCACAGATACTATGCATCAGTGTGTTGTCAGTTCACCTACGCCTAAGAATACCATGTGCATGTTAGCAGATGAGTTGGATGAAGGAGCCGAACCAATGTACCAGTTGCAACGGAGGCAAGAGTTCGCTTCAGTAAGATGTCACCATGAGGTGCATGCACACCATCACAGACCACCAAGCTTGGCATCAGCTCACCACCTTCACCATCATAATCATGTCAAAGAGTTGGTCTCATCACAGTGGACCGAGTGTTAGTGATGTCTTGCAAGGCATGCTTAAGCAATGTTGTCTCACATGAGTACATGTCAATTGTAATGTTGAGTCATGTCAAGTGTAATTCAAGTGTCAATAGTTGGATGTAACAGTCATAGAGTAGGTAAAGATTCATGAGGGTAGTTGAACTATCACAAAGGGGAATGCCAAGGGTCACCCCGCCCTTTGCTATAAATAGTCCCTCATAACTCATTGTAAGGGCTTTTGGTCAGCCAAGCTTCTGATAAGACTATCTTGGAAAGAGCTTGGATAGTATTGTAACATGCCTTGGCTTCTCCACTGCACAGAGCTAGTTCATCTCTTTGGAGGAGCAAGCAGATGTGGCTGTAACGTTCCACTATTGGGGCTAGCAGGTTTACATGGATGTATTGTATTATTGTGACTTACACTTCTTTATATAATAAGAGCAAGCACATTGTCATGAATATGTTGTTATTGTAGTTGGACTGCTCCGGTTACCTTAATGATATATGTTGTTTAACTTACGTACTTGTGTATGAACTGATTTGTATGAAATTATATGAATCTTGTTGTTAATGTGTTTTCTATGTTGTTAATGTTGTCACGTCCATGTCGATTGCTCTACCGGACATCAAACAGACCTTTCACATGAACCTTGCTGTAATAATTGTCGCACTCATCTTGGACTGATCTGTGAGTGTTGTACGTGTTATCTTAACTTGTATGATGTGACTACCGTATCCGAATGGATTTCTTTGCTAGAAGATGTGCATTTCCTTTTATCTTGTGTGTTTCTAGCTGAGTTTGGATTGATCCCTTTCAATCTAGAACCCACCTTCACCTTATTCTCCCTCCGAAGTGTTAGAACCTCTCATACACCTTCCTTGAATCACTGCATCATTCACACCCTTGCTACTGACGAAGTTATCTTACTTGCCTCTGTATGACATCGTGGCCAAGGCATTACCTTACGACCCACTGTTGGGACTCCTACACCAACTGGTCTAAGGTCTAATTGGGACTTCTTACCGCGGAGATCCCCTTGACATGTTAGCGGGTCCAGCACCGTCAATAGGAAGTTTGATGTACCCTTACCATCGAATTTAAATCTTGACAAGTGATGTAAAATATCCAAGGGGATTGAAATATCTAAAGGCTTCATAAAACACCTTGAGATTATGATTTGGGATGAAGCCATTAAAGGTCAATGATTGAAATAGACTTCACAGGCTTAGCTTGTCATCTAACCCTCCTTCTAGCACCAGAAATGTTGACGATGTTGGATGCCACCAACATTTCAGGGGGATCTCCCCACTGTGAAGTCCAAAATATACCTCACGTCGTTTGGTGTAGGAGTCTCATCTGGTCATATGGTCTGGCCACTATTGGAATGCCTTGGTTGCAATCAGACATAAGAGAATGCAATACCTCTCTAGGTTGGCAAGGATGTGAGCTTTGTGAGACACCCAATGTAAGGTATACTAGGAATAATTACATGGCTATTGAGAGAAATGAGCCACCAATTAGAAAATTAATAATACTATCCTAAAGGGGTACCTAGAGAGATGATAAATACTTGTTGAGTACCTACAGATTAGTCGACATAGTAAAAAAAACTATTGAAACATACAACATGCATTCAACAATGGACATACCTAAGCAACAAAATAGTTCATTAACTTAGTATGTGAATAAAACAACATATATTGTATACATAACAAAAATAGTCCAACTACATACACAATACATTCATGAAGGAAAGTGGGCTCAATGAGTTTTTGATTATAAGCATAAGACTCCAAGTACATTGTCACGTGGATGAAACATTGTATCCAATAGTGGAACACAAAACAACAACTTGCTTCTCCAAAGAATAATCTATCTCTTATGTAGTACAAGAGAAGCCAAGGCTAAGCCTCCAAAAGCTTCGCCAAAAATACCCTAGCTTCAGTTATGAGGAGCTATTTATAACAAATACAATGAATCTTCAACTTCTCATGACTCTTTAACTTCTATAACTATTCATATTATAAAATGACTCATTACATTCCGACGTGTGGCTTTTCATATTCCACATGTGTCCCTTGGACTTCATTACATAACATTTATTACATAAAACAATTTACACATGAGACATTTGCCTAATAATACAAAAATACTAAAAGACAAAGCTCATCCAATGGATAGATCATGTTCTTCTTCATGGATTTCATCTACGATGTAAGAGTGTCATGCTTTGAACTCCTTTGTGATGGCTTCGATATGATCTGGAAGGTCTCCTTTGTAGCGCACTTTCACCTCTAATGCATATGACAGTATGTTATTGGAGCTTGACTGGACATTATTCCACAAGCATGAAATATTCATGTAACTTTTTACTTGTGCAAATGAATATTGTTTAATAAAATATTTGGTCACCTCTTAAGCCTTCTTGTTCAGGTCACCTACTTGATTTGTGTAATGTAATCCTTGATATCCTGAAATATGACCTCCCTACCTCTGATTTCTTCAAGAGTTTTGATGGCGAGCATCCCGTGATTTTGTGTAAGATACTTAAACACCTTATGCAGTTAGTTATAAGCATCCATAATGTTAATTGATTGTGTTCCAAAATGTGAGCGGTTCTGTAGGTGGAGTCTAAATTGCACTCTATCAATTTCTATGGAAATCTTCTCCTTCTTTTCCAAGTGCTCTAGAGCATATGGATATTTGGGAGTCCACACCTACATCAGATCAATTGCTTTGGTGGCTATCTTCAAGAGTTTCACTACTTCTTGCATGTTTTTCTGAATGCCAATGAGAAGGGCCATCACTTGTTGTATGAGTATCATCTCATCATAAAGTTGTTCTAGGGTATCCTTCATTGGTTCCAACTCTTCTAACATCATCGAATGCCATTTTGCAGTATAGAAGTTCGATGATGATAGTCATTGGTTCTCTGCTATAATATGCTCCATTTGTTTCTTTTTTCCAACAAGTTATCTTTTTATCCAGACATTCTCATTCACTAAGTACTCAGAGTTATCATGTGCCGCTATAGAGAATGAAACATTTTCCACCATAACTTCCCTCATAAATCTTCTAGTGTTGGATGTAATAACCTTTTCTATCGCTACTAAGACTGGGTTCTGAGGATCATTGTAAAAGTACCTATACCTTTGTTACATGATCCTCTTCTTCAACTGATCAAAAGTTACACTACATATATCCATGACTCGATCTATTGGAGGAGGTGTAATCTCCATTTCACCAAATGGAAAATGTTCCCCTGTCAGCGGTTGTTCACCAGGAGTAATGGGCTTGTCATCAATGGGATGGATGGTGTCTTCTTTCTCTTCCTGCTCCTCCACCAACTTTTGAGTCAATTTTTCTTCTTCCAGCATTTGTGGTGCTTCCTCTTCTCTTCTTCTTCTACCAATTGATTTCAAGCAACTCATCCTACTTTCTGCTCTCCTCCTCTTCTTCTTATTCTTCTCCTTCTTCTCTCCTCTTTGGATCTGTTTTTGTAGCTCATGTATTTAAAGGATCAACCCTCCATTTCCTGTTTCTCTCACTTGATGACTACCTAATATTTTTCCTAGGAGATAACTTCCTTTCTTGAGGCATTGTTTCTTCCTCCTCCTGTTCCTATTCCTGATCCTACAAGTCCTGAGTTGGTCAACTAGTATCCATGGCTAGACATGTCTTCATTCTAGAATTGTACCAATTCTTTATCTCTTCATCCTTTGGTTGGCATATTGATGAATACCTTGTATTATGCCCGAGCCTTTCACAATATTGCCTGGAAATTTGTTTGGGATCATATGCATGAAAATATTTGGTGACGAAGTGTCAGCAGCTAAGCTCTCTCATTTCATCTACTAATGCCTTGGGACTCTTTAATTCATATAAGTTGATTCTTAATGGAAAATTAGTCCAAGGGGCTTTCTTTCACCTGTGAAGGGTTCACGACAGTCCCTTTTCCAGTTGAGTTGCCACCTCCTGCATGACAACCTTGTTTGTCACATATTGCAGCATAACATGAGCGGTTGTTTGAAATTTGAAGCATTTGATGTATGTTCCCCCTAGAGCTACAAACGAGTTCACAATATCTCAGAGTGACTCCTTTACTTGATCTTTCATGCATGGAAAATCAATCTCGAATATCAAGTGAAAGATGGTTGCAAAGAAGTGTTCAGCCAATCTATTATGCATGCCTCTAAAGCTTCCTTCTAATAATGCCCTGTAGTGGACATAAAATGGGAACTTCTCTTTAGGAGTCCATTTCCAATATAGCTTTAGGAATGCATATTGTGCACAAATACCATCCTAGAGATATGCATACATGTAAAATTCTGGAGCTTGATTTTCTTGTAAAGATGCATTGCCTTGCCCAACCTATCGCTGCAACTCATATGATAACATATTTTCCCAATTAAAATCTCTTCCATTATTCACCACTAGATTGAGCGTATATATCCAATTCTCTTGGAAAAATTCATCATTATTAAGCCCAAACATCCAGCAATACATAGCCATCAAATACTGATACACTTCTCTTAATATCTTTGATGGATAAACTGTTGATGGGAAATCAAGGAACTTGGTAGGTTCTTAATGCCATTGTTTCATAATGCCAGTCGTGTCGAGGTTGCCCCATTTTGTGCAGAAAATATAATTTTCATACTCATTGGGCTTGAGAATCTTATAGTATGTTTTCATATCTTCACCATAATAAGTGGCGAGGTGAATGCCACTCTCACTACGTATCACAAGGTGTGAGTCATCCATATGTGTAATTATCCATTCAATAGCTTTAGCAAATTGCATGACTGGATATTTGCATGCGATCCTATGTATCCTGGAATGCTTATACATGCATGTACATATTCCAATTTCTCAGGGAATGTTTTGTGCATGAACGTGTTGTAGATATTTCTCAAGGTAACCTTTGTCATCTTGTCGATAAAACACTGTGTGTCCACATATATGGGAACATTATATTTTGCAACTTCAAGCATCTCACCAACACTTTCTTATGAAGGTTCTTTAGAGGCTACTTTTTTTAGTATCATGTCTCCAACAAAGGACGATACAATGGCAACACTTGTAGCATGGACACCAATTTGTGCAATCACACTCATAGCGACAAGATCAACTTAAAACAACTAAATATGAAACAAAACTTATAAATGATGCTTAAAGAGTCATCATAGATGATAGAGCATGAAAAACTATGAATGAAAGCCAAAAAGAACTTGTATGCAAGTAAAAAAACACATGCAAACTAGGAGGGTGCACTCTCAAAGCACAAAGTGATTCATGGTCATTCGAGGCTCCGTAGTGTGCTAATGCACTCAAGCAAGAGGAAAAAATTGGCCATGGAGCACTGTAGCACTATAAAGGGTCGAAGGAATGGGAGAAAATGCCTTTAGGTTTTCCCTATGTATCCATGCGCCCTAGGAGACATGGAGGGTTCATTGATGCACTCTGAACACAAGGAGGATAAGGAAAGTGGAGCTTCATGTCTTCAAAGTGCGCCTATACACTCAAGCTAAAGGAGGGCATATTATCGTATGTTGAAGGGTTGAGTGATGAGGCTTCATGCCTTTGTGATGTGCCCATGTTCCCTAAGGAAAAGAGGCCGCACTGTAGCACTTTGAAGGTCTGAAGGTGAAAGCTTTGTGCCTTCGTGATGCACCCATGTGCCTATGAGGAAAACTAGGTTGAATAGGGCACAATTTTCAAGACTGAAGGAACTTCGAGCTCAGTAAGTGTGCTCTATCTGAAAAGAGCCCAGAAACAAGTACCAAAAGCAGAAACAATGCTAAGATGAGCTAGAGAAGGGGTTCCATAGATTTATAGTTGTTGTCGCATGCATGGTGGAAGATGAAAGGTTACAAGAATGTGAAAATATTCTTGGATGCAACAGTAAATGAACACTTTCCAGATGGATATCTAACTAAAATGCCAGCAAACATACTACAAAACAAGAAATGTATAGAAAACAAGGAAATATTTTGTGGTTAAATGATGAAACATAATCAATATTTGAACATGCAACTTACTTGCTGCACTGGTTAATAAAGGACTTGATGATTCTCTAGTTGTGCGCTCAGATGAAATAATGGTGAAGGAATGATTAACTGAGTTATTTTAAAGAGATCAACATGCAAAGAAAATTCATGCATGAGTGTCACTTGTTGTTTGATGAAAGGATCAATTAAGAGAAATTTAAGGTGGTTCATATTTTATAAGAGTGCGCCCTCATGGACAAGTTGGTTCATGCATGCAGCTGGATAGGGTGTATGTCTTCGACATGAAGGGGTGCACATAGGTAGGGCACACTTGCTTACCCCGAACGGCTAAGGAGTTCACCCAAGTAGGGTGCATTCCTATGACCCAAAGAAGTGCACTTTTTTGAAGTGGAAGCCTTTGTCAACTTTAAGTGCAGTTTTTTCTTTTGTGAGATATTTCCGTGCTTTTTCTTGATTTTTTCCGCTTTTGTGCACTTTTTTAGTGTGTGCATCGGTGCAAGGCAAGTTTATAAGTGTAGAAAAGATCATGAGTTAACCTAACCATAACATACTAACTTAGACACTTCTAATGGTCAAGTGATGATACTTACGAAACAATGACTTAGGAGGATGCGACATTAGGAGAAAACACACAAATATCAAATCAAACCACATGACGACACATGGGGGATTGAAAATACAATTAGCCTAGGCTCCAAAATTGACATAGGAAAAATTTTTGGAGGGTCGTTGTTGTAGAGAAAACACAGTCCTAATCAATTAACTTGGTAGGTCCTTTCACTAGGCCCACATCATAACATTGCAACCATCACTACCCGCAACATTCGATGTTAAATAAAAAATGGTAGTGGTGGGTAGTGAGTGATAAGGCAAAAACATGGTTCCGTGAGGGAACTCCATCTCTATCAATCATCCTATGTCGTCACACTCACTCTTGTTATATTTTTTAATGACTTCAATGGAAAGCAGTGAGTGGTAAAGTAGGTTCCACCCTCCAAGTTGTGCATGGTTCCACCCTTGCCCTTCCACAATAATTAAATGTTGCTTGGCCTTTATATCAACCTCTAACTCATTACAATGATTAACCATAGTTTTCGATGGATGGTGTCTATCCACACATGCTACGGTTCAGCTGGGGCACAGTTCAACGAATGCCCATTCAATGTCATCCCGCCATCATTCATTTGAGGTTAAAGTTCACCACCTTCTAGTGTCAAAATCACATATTTCATCATAGAAAATAATAATCTCAGGTAATTTTTATGAAGGGGAGGATGACTACCTTACTTGTGCCGAATAAATTATAGTTTGTAACGTAAGCTTACCCCTAGGAATCGTGGCCCAAGGCCTAAGATATCATTCTCTTAATTTAAGCAAAGTAACCAAAATGGAAACATCTGGAATTATGCATTCATTTACGTACTATCTTTGTGCATCAATGTAACAATAAATGCATGATTATATGTTCTTTATGATCATGAAAATAAACAACACAAACCAGACATACAACAAAACCATGAATTTATAGGATGACATTCCATCATGATCATATCAACAAGCTTCACACCTTAGGAAATCACTCATACACATAGAAAATGAGATATTTCATTATTAACAACGTAATAGAATTCATAACTATCTATAAGACATATACATGAGCAATGTACACTTATATGTGTATGTTTACAGATGTTTAGAAACTGAAGGAGGGACTTCAACTCTCCAACCAACCGTAGGCCAGCCACATTGTAATTCTTTCTTACAACAAACCATCCCCGTGCAAGATCCAAAGTTTTATGGGATGTGTATCCAAAGAAATTCACACCCAATGCTTAATCACACAACTAGGAGGAGTCAATTGTCTAAGTGTTTTAAGAGCTCAAAGGAAAGCACCATAGTGACTCACTTTTTCTCTTGTTAAAACGTAGGGCTTCACCGAACATCAAATGAGCTATATCTTGGTTCTAGGAGGTGGAATCACTAATTTTGGTGATTTATCAGCTATCTCCCATGGAAAGCACCACAGGGGTTTGCAGTCCACTATCTAGGTGGCTTCACAACTACAAGGAAAGAAACTTAGTGACCTAGATTGCCTTATCCTAGTGGTTTAACAACCAGGAAAAAATAAGTAGGCGGTTTGAAAGCCCCAAGGAAAGCACCAAAGTGGCCCAATTCTCCATTGAACTCCTCATTGAACAATCAGGCTTAGACCTACTATCCAATGGCCCCAAAAAATTTGTAGGGAACACATTCCCAATTCACAAGACACTAGTTCAATTCACGCCCATCTTTGCTCTTTTTTCTTCCACACTAGTAGCTTCGAATAGAACTCCTATCTCATGTCTTCACCTTGAACTCCCTTTCTCTGTGGTTCTTGGCATTATAAGTTCTCTCTACATAATAAAATCCAACACCAATTTATTTGTGCCTTCTCTACACACTCCGACCACTCTCTTCTCCACAACTGCTAGAAGGCTGAAGTCTCTTCACCTTTCTTCCTTCACACTTAGGTCCTTTTCTGTCCACTTCCTTCTTTCTCTCTCTCAACATTTTAGGAGGAGTGGGGATGGTATGATTCCATCCTCCACTTAGGTTGCCCACTCTAAATTCAATGCTTGTCAACATAGATCAATCCATCATTAGGTGGATAGTTATGAAGATTAAGGGTGGTTGGTATGGGCCAACTCACAACACTCCATACAGAATGTAAGGGTCCTATATTATAGGAATATTTTTCATTTCAGTCTTTCTATTCATTTGAGTTTGAAAGGAAGAGTGTTACATATCTGCAAGTTCAAGATGTTGTGAAAGTTTGAATCTCTTGCACAACTGAGGAAACCATTGCGCATGTCAAGAAATCATCAAGTCGATTGCAATGTGTGTCTCGAACCCTACATATCCATATTTGGAACTTCATTTAAGTATCATTGATCAACCCATTGTTTGGTTTTCTCTCTCAAAGAACTCTAGTCACAGGTGCTACGCAAGTTTGCTATGAATTTGGTAGAAAAAGAGAGATGGTGGTTTGAAGCTAGGTTTTAGTGTTGGGGTTGTTTCATAGGTTCATAACCTTCACAGGGAAATTTGAATATGACCCATCAATTTCATTTTTTCAGAGATAAGATGGAAATAAGCAGAACTTGGAAAGTTGCACAAGTTGCTGTGAAACTGTCAAAATCATTAAGGTTTAATTAAAAATCAATTTTTTGAAATTATTTTTTTGTGTGGAAACTTAAAAGAGGATTAAAAGGGTGAAAACATCATCAATCATCCATTTTTGCTCAGCTAAAGTTCAAGCATGTGATTAAAGCCATGCAAAGACAACTCACTGTGAAAGTGTGTTGCGCAAATGTATTTTCACAATCTCTCTTAAACCTGTACCCATTTTCCATGAAAGTTTTTTAGGAGATGCAAAGGGGTGAGATGAATAATCTCAGTTAATTTCATCCAAAAATGCTTCACATTTTTCGAGAAACAAACTACTATCATCTACAACCAATTTTGGATTTTCTCGCGATTCGTGAGTCGGATTTGGCTCAAAATTTCTATGGATATGAGGTATGATTATAGTAAATTTTTGTAAAAAATTCCACTCTAGTGGACTCAACGTTTGGAATATATTCAAAAAACACAGTTGTTGCGCAAAGGAGGCAGGGGAGACACCACGTTTTTTATTATTTCACTTCAAAATCGGTTTCTGACCTAATGGAGATGAATTTTTAAAAATTGCAAGAGGTTTTTGTCTAGCGCTATATAAATTAAAACAACCTCTAGTGCTATATAAATTAAAACAATCTCTCATTTTTTTCACAGACATTACGATTTGGAAATTAGATGTGTCATTTTGAGACCCATTTTTTACAATTTCACCAAGCCAAATTTGTTGACAGAGTTCTAGAATTTTTGAAATTCGACTTGGTGGACCTCCAAACTAATTTGGATGATGAGGTTTGAATATTTTTCCACCTAGTGCCATGATTTTCTCTTCAATTAGCATATTTTTGGTTAGTCAAAAACCAAACCCTAGATAGTAGGATATGGGTAGATTTTCAAATATTTTATTCCAAAAGCATTGTAACCTCTTCCTACCTTTGGGAAAAGGATGGATTTAGACCCCCTAAGTTTAAGGATGATCTGATTGTATATATTTTGTTAATTTCAACATGCAAAAGGTTGGTTTGTCAGATTGAAGAGAAAAAGACTTTGTGTCCATTGTATTTTCTGAATGTTTTTGCCAGTGAATGAAAGGTAGAAGGTGATTTGCATGGATTCATGTGTCAGACCTCGATGGTGATGTTATTCTTTCAAGTTTTAAGTTTGTCTTATATTTTTACATCTCTTGAATGTATGTCTTCATGCTTGGATGAACCAGATGTTTAACTCATAATTCATCTAAAAGGTGCTATGATTTAGTTTTACCAAGTGATCTATGTTTTCTTCTTAAAGCAACATTCAAAATTTATCTTTAGTTTGATCCTCTTTGTTTTGCTTCCATGTTTTCTCACACACACCCTCCTCCAACGAATTAATTCCATCACTAAGACTGCCTACCTTACCCATGTGGAAAAACTCTTTCTCTCTTCATCTTATCACTGGAAAAAAATAAATTTGACATGACTCCATGCCCAATGGATCTATCTCCTTTCTTACCAACAAATCTTTGAAAATTAGACCTTATTGATCACTTTACCTAGCCTAACATCAAAGCAGTTGAACATATTGACATAGAGAGCCCTCTCTAAATCTAGAAGGGCTAGATTCTAGCTTACAAGTGGTTTTGTGGTTACCTATGAATTTGTCTCCTTTTTTATAGAGTGTTAATAGGGAAGCCAACCAATACGCAACAAACACTCAATGGCCATGCAACAACCCACCACAACTTTCCCGTCTCAAAAATTTGGATCTATATGTCCCTCCATTCAGGCCAACCATTAATTTATTTTCATCTCTCTCTCTCTCTCTCTCTCTCTCTCTCTCTCTCTCTCTATATATATATATATATATATATATATATATATATATATATAGAGAGAGAGAGAGAGAGAGAGAGAGAGAGAGAGAGAGAGAGAGATGCACTAAACAAAAATGGGTTACATATCCTCATTTGATCATCAATTTACCAAGTGGCTTCATCGAGTTGAAAGTGCTTCCGTTGCACCTTGACTTGCTTGATTACTTTATTCTAGAGAACGATTTTCCTTCATTCGAGGATGCATTGTGTTTTTGGTTAGAAATATTCATTGGGTTCCACCTATATCATGAACTAGTTAACAATATGATTAGTGTCATGTACATACTTCTTAAGCAAATAAATGTGAAAAACATCATGTGCTTTAACTATGGGTGGTAAGGCCAATCTATAAGTCATCGGCCCCACTGTTTCCAAAATCTAAAATGGTCCAAAAAATATGGGTGCCAACTTGACACAAGATCTTAGTTTCAATGAGTTGTTTCTTGGTATGGTTTGGAAATACAAATGTTCTCCCACTTGAAATTCCATGTGCATTCTCTTTTGATCTACATAAGTCTTTTTCCTATCTTGGTTTTCCTTTAATTTTTTATTGATATGGATTATTTGTTTCTCCATTTATTTTAACATGTGTGACCCAAGGACCACCTTGTTCACTAATTCATCCCATCTAATAGGAGTGTTGCATTTTTTACTATATAGGCCCTTGAAAGGACTCATCTTTAGATATTATTGGTAACCGATATTTTAGGAAAATTCAATTAGTGGCAAGAATTATTACCACCTATTTGGAGGATGCATAACGTTCATCCTCATCGTGTTCTCTAGAACTCCATTTACTCTTTCATTTTGTTTATTAGTCTAATAATGATACATTGTGCTAAAGGCTAGATGGGTTCCAAAACGAACAAAAACTTCCTTCTAAAAATTGGAAATAAACTTGAAATCATGATATGAAATGAGCTTCTTGGGTATGCCATGCAATTTGAATATTTCCTTCATGAGAATATGAGATATGTCAATTTCTTTGTGAGTGGACTTGACAGCTATAAAGTGAGATACCTTGCTCGATTTATCCACCACCACCATAATAGCATCAGGTTCTTTGATGTTCTATGCTATCTTGTGATGAAGTCCATATATATTACTTCCTACTTCCACTTAGGAATGGGGATTGGTTGTAACAATCATGTTGGGTGTCTACATTCTACCTTAAGTTTCTAACATTCCAAGAACCTAGTAATGTCTTCAACAATTTTTCTTTTCATACCCAACTAATATTATATATTCTTCATGGTTGTTATCATTTTATGATAACCAAGATAACCCAAATAAGGTCTTTTGTGAAACTCATGTGAGATGAGATTCTTTAAGTTGTTGATATAAGGCACATACCATATATCCTTCAACTTCAACATGCCATCATTAGTGAATGAGTAGTTCTTGCTAAATGATCCTTCTAATTCCTGATACAAGTGTTCCTTCACATGATAGTAATTCTCATCGTGAAGTTATGCCTCTTTGATCCTTTCTTTGATATTTAATTCACAAGTGCTTATGGATGCCAGATGAACCACTTGTAGACTTCTACTAAGTTCATCTGCTACTTTTTTCTCTTTTCCCTTAATGTACTTTATTTAAAATTCAAACTCACTAATAAAGGCTAGCAATCTATCTTGTCTTTCATTTAACTTGTGTTAGTAGAACAAGTATCTAAACCCTCCATTGTATGACATTAACACAAACTTTCTTCCATGTATGTAATTCTTCCACATCTTTAGTGTGCGAACTATCACTTCAAGATCCAAGTCAAAAGTGACATAGTTCCTCTCACGCTCATTTTATTTTCTTGATTCATAACAAATCACATGCCCTTCTTGCATTAGGACTCCACCCAAACCTTCTTTGGAAACATTTGTGCAAACCACAAAATACTTTTCTAGATCAACTATTCTCAAGATAGGTGCATGTGCGAGCAGGCATTTATGTCATTCAAAATTGGTTGTGCACTCTGATGTCCATTGGAATTTGACTCCTCTCCTCTTCATGGTTGTGATCAGATATCCAATCTTTGAAGAAACATGAATAAATCACATGTAGTATCCAACCAATCCCAAGAAATATCTCACTTTTGTGACATTTATAAGAGTAGGCCACTCTATGATGACCTTGATATTCTCAGGATCCACATCAACTCCTCTTGAAATAACATGTCCCAAGTACTGAACTTGTGATTTGAAGAAATCTGATTTGTTATGTTTGGCATAGAGCTTATGCTCTCTCAAGAACTTTAATTTTTATTTCAAATGCTCTTCATGGTCTTCTCTGGTTTTTTAGTAGACAAAGATGTTATTTACAAAGGACAATAAAAACTTTTTCAAATATTAGCTTAGGACATTATTCATTAGACACATAAATGTGGCTAGAGAATTTGAGAGCCCAAATGGGACCACCACAGACTCATAGTGTCCATATATGATTTTGAAGGTTGTCTTATGGATGTATTCACCCTTAATCTTAACATGATGGTAACCAAGCCTCAAATCTAATTTTGAGAATACTGCAACCCCTATCAGCTGATAAAAAAGGTAATTAATTCTAGGAAATCAATACTTATTCTTCACTATGGATTTATTTAGCTGTCAATTATCAATGCACAACTACAATATTCCATCCTTCTTCTTCACAAATAACATTGGGGCTTCCTAGGGAGAAACACTAAGTCTAATATACATTTTATGCTACATTTATTTCATTTGTAGCTTTAGCTTCACCAACTTCGGTGTACTCATGCGATATGGATATTTCGAGACTAGTATTAATCCTAGTAGTAATTTGATGGAGAAAATGATTTGCCTCCTAAGTGGTAATCTTGGTATTTCCTCCAAAGAAACATCTCTAAAATATCTTAATGCTAGATTCTCTTCTATTCTATCTTCGTTAACTTTTGATTCACTAGTCACATGGGCCACATAAAAGGCGCAACCTTTCCCCCCACATCTTTTCACTTGCAATGTTGATTTTTTCCTGAAGATGACAAAGTTTCTTATTCCCTACAATGCCACTTTGTCTGCTTTGTCGCCGAGACATTCCAACATCATGTTGTAGTAGTCAATTTTGGTTTTATGGGCTGATTGCCTATCCATGCCAACTTAGTATGCCATATGAGCCCAATGATAAAAGGTTAAGATTGACTGATGTGGACATGTCACTTACCATCACTAGGCACAATTCCACCACGTATGTCACTCTCCTTTTTGTTCCTATGGTTAATTGAACCAACCACAATATCTCATGGGTTTTCTTTTACATAGCTCATTTCTCTACAACCTTTGGGATGACATAGCTAAAATTAGAACCTGGGTTAAGTAAAATTGAAATAGGTTCATTAAATACCATATCTTCGATATTGGTTACTGAAGCGTTGATTGATCTACTTGTTGTCCCATGCAACATAAATTTGTGGCATGATCATCATTCACTATTGTTGCCTCTTGCACATTGTACAATCTAGTGCCACTTTATTGTTGTTGAGGATAGTCTTGCCATAGGTGGTTCTCTCCACATGTCCAAAATTGTGAGGGCCTTATAACTTTTGTGTCCTCTCCTCTTACTAGGTTAGCAAGTTGATCCCTGCTGACAATAGTAAATTTTGTTAAAGCTCACCCTTGGCAGGAGTGTGAACTTCAAATTCCTTCCTCCGAATTCCTTCCGCTCGACTTATATCATGAGGATTTCAACTATTTTCCTTTGAAGTTGGTCTGATCTCTTTCTTTCTAATTTGTTTAAAACTTGGTTGTATGCTTGGACTTCTCACATAAATGTTTTGTCTTTCAGGCAATGTTCTCTACAATTATTGGCTCATCAAACTCAATTTTGTTTCGATAATTTGTGGTATCCCATTAAAATACCTTTGAATCTTCACTTTCTCATCTCTGAAATACAACACATACCTCAACAACTCCAAAATATGTTAGTGTACTCATCAACAGTAAGTTGCCTTAGTTTAAGTTCATGAAATTATTTAACTTTGATGTCATCATACCTCTCAAATAGGTACTCCGTGAAATATGTTTCAATTATTCTTCATGAGATCTCTCTCTCTCTCTCTCTCTCTCTCTCTCTAATGTCCTTGAAATTTCTCAAATTCTCCCACCATATATTAACCTTTCCCTTCAAGATGAAAATAGCCACTCCCAACCTTCATGTTTTCATATTAGTTATGCACTTGAAAGTATTCATTCATTACCAATAGCCAATATTTTTCTTCTTCAAGCTTCTTAAATTGTCTCGTAAAGGAGGGAGGCTTGGCATTCTTGAATTCTTTTGACATCGAGCTCTTCTTGATCCTCCTTTACTGGTGGTTTTTCTTGGTTGTAACACTATGCCACTAGTTATGGTTATTTGATTCTCTTTTTGGGTTACCAAATGGAGTTTCTCCTCTTACTGCGTCTTCACTAGCATTCTTGTGCCTTTTCCTTGATTGTATATTTTTTTCTTTATCGATATCTATCCCTTGCTTCCATATTTTAGAAGGGCTTGGCTTGGATTTGTGTTTGCATATATAATTGACACCAAGATCACGTTGCTTCTATCTTTATAGGTCTGAAAAATTTTGCAAGATCACTACATTCACCTCAATTTGTCTTTCTTGTGCTATGACAATCCTCTCATTGTATGCTTTCCAACTTCTCAACTCATCTCTCAAACTCCTTAGGGTTTCTATTAAATTAGGGGAATTCCTCTCCGACCTTTTCCCACTAAATCTTCTTCTTGATATTATTTGAGAATGTTACTCTACCATTACGCTGCTTGACCCTTCTTCTTTTCTAGAATTTGTAACTTCATTCTATTTCTCTCTCTGTGTTGTTGCACATACATAATTGTTAGCTAATTCATATATAATTGAATATATTTAGTCATCACCTTAGCATATCCGCATTAATCATGTTGATCCAAAACTAAATTCCAATTCAAATCTTATGTTAATATGCAGGTTAGAAAATAAATGACATGTTAGCACACCAACAATCTGTCAAATCCAAAATTCATACCAGTGATACTCTGAAATCAATACACATGTGCCTTTGGTAATTACATCATCATATTTAAATGTTTATCTTGTGTGTGTGTCTAAGCCTCTTGAGGTCTAGTTATTGAACTTCTTTCTTTGTTATAATACCATTATGTAATACTTAATGAAGTCCTAAATTTTCCTTTCAAGGCCCTTTGAGTTCAAGTGCCACACCTAGGTGTGGTGATACAACTCTGATATATATCTTTGTAACAGAGCTTCTAACTCTAGCTCTAAAGGCCCATCCAATTTAAGTACTAAACCTGGGCTTTGATACCACTCTATAACCTCCTCCCTCCTACCCCCTTGAATTTCCTTGAGCTGTAGGAGGTGTTACTTGTCATTTAACATGATCCCTAAGGCCCATTATGAAGATGGGGTTACCCAAAACCCCTTGTGTTTTCAATTCTGTAGAATTAGTTTCTGATATCATCGTTTTTTCAACTCATCAAGAGATTTCTAACAATACCACTTTTATCTTAATCTGATTGCTAGGTCAAAAGTTACAATGATTTAGAGTTCAGCCTATTTGAAGAGGCCATGTTAGCATGCTTACCACATAATGCTCATGTGGTCTCAATCCTAACTAGTTAAAATTTAGGTCCTACGATCACATCCATGTCATACCACTGCGGGCATCACTGACGTTCAATGTTAAACAAAGAATGGTAGTAGTGGGAAGTGAGCAGTAAGGAAACATTAGGTTCCATGAGGAAACTATGTTCGTGTCAATTATCCTGCGTCATCGCACTCACACCAATTATGTTATGTAATGACTTCAGCAAAAAGTGATGAGCAGTGGGCAGTAAAGCAAGTTCCATCCTCCAACTTGTGCTTAGTTCCACCACTACTCTTCCAGAACATGGTTAAATGACGCTTGGCCTTTATATCAACCTTTTAATCATTGCAATTCCTAACCATATTGGTTGATGGCATGTGTCTGTTGACACATGAAGCAATTTCGTTGGGGCGTAGTTTCACTAGTGCTCACAATGTTAGCTCAACAACATTCATATGAGTTTAAACTTTGCCAGCCACCAGTGTCAGTAACACATATTTCATCACAGAAAATAGCAATCCCAATTCATCTCTATGAAGGGGAGGATGACTGTGTCACCTATGCCTAACAACTTATATTTTGTACATTAATACTACGCCTAAGAGCCATGACCTAAAGCCTAAGATCTCAACCTCTAAATTTAAGGAAAGTAACCAAAATGGAAAAATCTAGAATTATGCATTCATTTATGTACTATTAAAATGCATCAATGAAACCATAAACATATGAATACACATTCTTCATGATCGTGACCATAAATAACACAATCTAGGCACACAATAAACCATGAATTTATAAGACAACATTCCATCATGGTCATATCAACAAGCTTCAAAACTAAGGAAATCATTCATACATAGAACGCATGAGATATTACATTATTAACAACGTAATAGAATTCATAATAGTCCATAAGATATTCACACAAAAAATGTACACTTGTTTGTGCATGTTTAAATATGTTTGCTGACTAAAGGAGGGACTTCAACTCTCCACCTAATCATAGGACAATCACACTACAATTCTTTCTTACATCCAACCACCCCTATTATTTCTTACATCCAACCACCCCTATTATTTCTTACATCCAACCACCCCTGAGCCATATCCAAAGCTTGAGGGGATGCGTATCTAGGGATATTCACGCCCAAGGGTTAAGCACACAACTAAGAGGAGTCCAGTATCTAGGTGATTTAAGAGCACCAAGTCAAGCACCACAATGACTCTCTCTGGCTAAAACATAAGGCTTCACATAATATCAAATGAATTGTCTCAGTTCTAGGAGGTGGAATAATTGCTTTTGGTGGTTTATCAGCTGCTTCCCATAGAAAGCACTATAGGGGTTTGCATTCCATTATCTAGGTGGTTTCACAGCTCGATGGAAGCACCCTAGTGACCCAGATTACCCTGTCTTGGTGGTTGAATAGCCAGAAAACAAGCACCAAGTCGTTTCAGAGCCAAATCTCCATCGAGTTCCACATTGATTGGTTAGGCCGAGTTCCACATTGATTGGTTAGGCTTAGACATATCATCTAGTGGCCTTAACACAGTGACATGGAACACAATTTCAATTCACAAGACACTGATTCAATTCACATCGGTATTCACTCGTTTTGGCTTCCATGCCAGTGGCTTCAAACAAAAATCCCTTACTTTGGAGTTCTTTTTGCACAATAAACTCTTGTGCCAATTTCTTTATGGATTCAATTCACATCGGTATTCACTCGTTTTGGCTTCCATGCCAGTGGCTTCAAACAAAAATCCCTTACTTTGGAGTTCTTTTTGCACAATAAACTCTTGTGCCAATTTCTTTATGCCTTCTCTGCACAGTTCAATTACTCTTACTCTCTTCTCCACAACTACTAGAAGACTGAAGTTTCTCCGCCGTTCTTCTTTCACACTTGGCCTTTTCAGTCTATCCCCTTCTTTTTCTCTCTTCATGTTTCGAAGGGAGAAAGGACGATATGATGACATCCTCCACTTAGTTTACCCACTTAAACTTCAATGCTTGTTAGGGTAGGGTAGTTCGTAATTAGCCTAATAGTTATGATAATTAAAGGTTGTTGGTATGGGCCTGCTCATGACACAATAGGAAAAACAACCAATACTCAACGACAACACAACAAGCATGCAACAACCCACCACAAACTTTCCCTCAAACTTTCCTAAAGTTTCCTCTTTGAACTTTGGATCAGTATGTCCCTCCATTCAAGTCAACGATCAATTTATTTTCTCTCACATATATATATAAAACTAGGATTACAGTATGTCCCTCCATTCAAGTCGGCGATCAATTTATTTTCTCTCACACATATACATAAAAATAGGATTACACTGCCCTATTTATATTTTCCCTCGTTTCTTTTTATTTGCATAACTACCTAGATTTTTCCTCACTTCTTTCTATTTGCATAACTAACTAGACAAGCCACTCAGATTTCCTCCTCTCGATTCTTGTCGATATAAAATTAATTTTTTATAATTAAATGAATTGACTCTCTTATCCCATGTTTTAATAATAAAATAAAATAAAATAATGATGGTTTTAATAAGTAAATAAAATAAAAATTATTTTTATAATTAAGTGAATTGACTCTCTCATCCCATGTTTTAATAACTAAATAAAATAACTCTTGTTTTAATAGCTAAATAAAATAACTCTTCTATTGACATCCCACGTGCATTTAATGTTTTCATGTTTTTGCATTAAGAGAAAAATCGAAAACTAAAACATACAATCGATATTACCACCAAAAACCATATTGCTATTAAAAAAAAACCTCTTAATTTAATAAAATACCCTCACAATAAATCCCAACCATTCAAACTACCCATAATAATACACTACAAAGTAATATCCCTAATACGAAAAAAAAACCCTCTCAATTTAATAAAATACCGTCACCATAAATCCCAACCATTCAAACTACCCTAATACAAACTACCCATAATAATAGACTACAAAATAATATCCCTAATACAAACTACCCGTAATATAATAATAAAATACAATATAATCTAAACGATTATAAAATAATATAAACTAAAATAATAGACTACAAAATAATATCCCTAATACAAACTACCCGTAATACAATAACAAAATACAATATAACATAAACGATTATAATATAATATAAACTATTATAATACAAGACAACTCATATAGGGAAAGACCTTTTATAATTACAATTAATATTAGAAAAAACCTTTTACACATAATACAATGAAGTAAAATATAATATAAAACTATTATAATACGATAACAGAGGACACCTCATATAAGAATAAACATTTCATAAATACAATTAATATAAGAAAAAAACTAACCTTTTATAATTATAATCACAACCTTTTATTCATATATAAGGTATATTTTATTCATATATAATATCTTATATTCAAGTAGTCTTATATCCAATGGAATCTACCATTTTATTATTATTATATTTTATATTCAACGTGTTAAATTCAATGGTATATTTCATGTTCTTATTATTATTTTTATATATTAAACTAAATTTAGATCGCTTAAGACCCTTAACGGTTTCTAAGATATAAAATCAATTAATTATTCATAATGTATAATCTCATAATATACGATAATTAATTGTAGATGTATAAATATAAAGACCCTTTTTAAACACCTTGAAATTTGTATTAATTGTTTTAAATGTTTTTTCATAGCGATATCATCGACTACCATGATAATCACCCTGGCTTAATTTGTTTTCCAGGCATATAAAATGTACGGGGCGGAGTAATAATTGCTTTATGAACTTAACTTTGAATTCTTCTATATGGGTTGGGCAAATTGTGTTTTTAAATAAAAAATTTAAAGTATATGGGTGGGCAAATTGTGTTTTTAAATAAAAAAATTAAATTTGAAAAAGTATATTTGGTAAATAGTCATTAAAACATGGTTGGATGAATTCTTCTATATAAACTTAACTTTGAATTCTTATAGATGAGTGGACAAATTGTATTTTTAAATCAAATACGTTACTTTTAAATTTCTTTAGAAAAATATATGAACTTAACTTTGAGTTCCGTCTATAGGAGTGGAAGAATTGTTCCGTCTATAGGAGTGGAAGAATTGTGTTTTCAAGTCGAAAACAACATAGTTGGACGTATGTAACTTCCAAAGAAAGGAAAATAGCTATATACACATTATATACATATTACATATTACAGATACAAACCCGAGATGTTTTAACAGGGCTCACTCGACATTAATGTCCAAAACCTTGGACTCCACCTTGGCCTTAGGGATGGTGATATTGAGGACACCGTTTTTCAACTCCGCCTTGATTTTCTCGGTCTCACAGTTTTCCGGCAACAAGAGCCGAGTGTTGTAGCTGCTGTAACTCCTGGCCGACCAGGAGTCGTTTCCCCCATCTTCTCCCTTATGTCCTCCATTGATGACAAGAACATCGTCCTCCACACAAACCTTCACATCTTCATTGGACAGTCCTGGCATATCTAGTCTCATCTTAATTTCATTATCGTCTTCCATCATGTCCCACGGGGTTCGAACCGCTAACGTGCTATCTGTTGATCTCAAAACACCCCGCGGGGAAGATATAGCCGGAAACATGAAAGCGTCTTCGAAGAGCCCATCCAGTGTATCAAGCATCTGACGCATAGTCCTCATTGGAGAAAATGGATCCACCAAACCTGTAATTAGAACGACAGCAGCAAAGGGAAAAAACAGTCAGTAAAAGCTAAATGACCTGTAATTAGCACAGCAGCACCAAAGAAAAAAAACGGTCAGTAAAAGCTAAATGACTGAATTATTTCTCAGCCAAGTCTCACGGTTTTTTAAAAAATTCAGGTAAAATTGTGATTTCTTGCACTACTCTTGAATGTGCAAAGTACCCTGAAACTCCCTTAGAAACAAGAACTTGAACAATTGCCAAGGATTTTGCTAGGAACTAGAACTTTGCACTTTTGAATGTGTAAAGTGCCCTGAAATTCCCTTGGGAACAAGAACTGTAACAATTGAGAACTTTGCAGTAGGAACTAGCGCTTTGAACTTTTGAATGTGTAAAGTACCCTGAAATTCCCTTAGAAACAAGAACTGGAACAATTGCCAAGAACTTTGCAATAGGAACTAGAACTTTGCACTTTTGAATGTGTAAAGAACCCTGAAATTCCTTTAGGAACAAGAATCGGAACAATTGCCAAGAACTTTGGCATAGGAACTAGAACTTTGCAAATAAGTTATGATTCTTAAAAATCTCAAACTCTACCTCTACAACCAGAGAAAAAAAGAAAATTGACTATGAAAAATGCCGAATGCCAGATTAAAGAAAATTGACTATTAAACATGCCAGATTAAAGAAAACTGACTATGGAAAATGCCAGATCAAAGACAATTGACTATGAAAAATGATGAATCTCCTCAATATTTTGAGGAACAAAACTGCCCAATCTGCCCGGCTCAAATTTTTTGAGAAGCAAAAATATCCAATCTGTTCTGCAAATTGAGCACGAGAAATGCCCAATCCTGAGCAGGAAAAATGCCCAGGAAAAAAGACCAATCTGCTGAAAAAATTGACCAGAAAAAATTTCTACTCAGATAATTGACCAGAAAAAATGTCCAATCTGCTCGAAGTTTAAGCCCGGCGAGCTGGATTTGCCATGTCTGTGGGAACCTTACCGAACGACGAAATGTCGGTTACCCTTTCCACCGTCTTGACCTTCTGGTCAGCGACTTCTTTGCTTCTATTCTGCACTTCTATGGAGCTTTCATTGTTACTTTCTGCTCTGGCCAGGGGTACATTTTCACGCCGCAAATTAGGAGAAGAGCTTAACACCGCCCCATTGGACCGCAGCCTTTTGCCAATGGGTTAAAAACTAACGGCATTTAAAGGGCCTGGTTTGGGGATCGGAGTAGCTCCATTTCTGGCGGATATTGGAGATGAAGGAGACACAGTTGCAAGTATGTACTTGTTAGAAAAGACGGAACCTGCCATTGCTTAAGAAACCGAGCCAAACCTGCAAATGCAAAATTTTACGATAAATTTATCAAAGCCCAAAACATTGACACAAATTTCATTATAAGTTCAATGAAGTAAAGAGGATCAATGAATCCATATGGTATAAATACTAGAGAAAAATCCGAACTTAATTCGCTCGAAAGAGGCGAGACCGTGAAGTTCGTTCATGAAGGGGCGCAAACAAGATCTTACCTGTGATTTTCAACGAGTTCAAATATTTGGAACGAGAGAAGGACAACCCACCAGTGTTATCAGATCGACTTAAGAGCACCAACGGCGAACCAATTATGCCAATCACTGGAAATAGAAAGCAATCAGGCAGACAATTGTATAACATCGAGTAGAGAGTTCAAGAACAGGGCGGTGGTGGTGTTGAGAATAGAATGTTCGAGAAGCATACAGTGTTGGTGCTGAGGTTGACATGCGTACTGCCGCGAGTGTTCAAGAAAAGGGTGGTGGTGTGTGTTGGTAGCTGATGCTTCGGTCCGTAGGGTGCGTTCCAGAAGAGTGTGGGGATGCGCTGGTAAATATGCTTGTGGACACATGGTTAGGTTAGCTGTGCAGCTCGCTTACCAGGTGGCTGCTTTCCTGTAAATCTGGATTAATCCAAACGATCGAGAACTCTGGGATGCTCGAGACAATAATGGTTGGAGAGAGACTTGAACAAGCGACATTCCCATTTATATTTTATACACCATTTTAATTTATAATTGTGTTTTTAATTTAGCGGGTTCAAGTAAATAGTTTTATTCGATCAAATAGACTACTTATATTTATTTATATTAAGAAAATCATAATTTTTACAAATTTATAATATTATATTTTAATTTATAATAATTATCCATACAAATAGATAATTTTGGATTCAAGGGTTGAAAATAATTAAATTTTTTAAAATGCAAATCCAATAAAAAAAAATGATTTGATTTTTTAAAAAAATTGTTTTTACTAAATTAGTTTAATTATTAGTTTCTAAATAAATTATATTTGAAAAGAATATCATGAAAAAAATTATAAATTATAAATAATATGAAAAACTATAATTTAAAATACGTTAAATAGTAAGAAAAATTTATATTTTTATATATGTTGTTTTATTTTGACTGGTCAAAATATTAATCATTACACCATCCGCACAATAAATCTTTAGTAAATCTTTTTTATAGTTTCATTAATATTATTCATATACCTCACCCCACCCCGGATTTGAGTGTCTCCTCGCCAACCCCACCCCGGGTTTGAGTATCTCCTCGCCAACTAAGCCTCATTACTATTTAATTTCGACAGCATGCGCAACAACATCTGGCAACCATGCAATACTGCCCCATGTGATTTCGTCCATGCGATACGCTCTGGCATTAAGGCGATTTATCCCACACCTCTGCTCTCACAAAGTAAAATAGTAATGAAATATTTTTAACAATGCATATTTACCACCACATTACTATGTATCACTACTACTACAAATATTCTATTTATATTAAATCCAGCTTTTAATAAAATTAAAAATGATAATACTTTGATATTGCCGACATTCAAAAATGTTGACAAACTTACTTACATTACACACATCTCCTCTATACTCGGTTCTAGAGCACATCTCAACACAATTATACTTAATATAATATTTTAATTTGCAATAATGACCAACCCAGATACTTTGGATTTACTTGAGAGGGATCAAATCTCTTAAGGTGCAAATCTCTTTTAGAGTGAAAAGTGATTCGATCCCTCTCAATGCTTGGTAGATCCATAGTTAAGGTGGATCTAGGCCGGTTTAATTATTAGCCTTTAAATAGGCTACATTGGAGAAAATTACAATGGGAAAGACTATAATTTAGAGTCTGGAAAAGTTACGAAATTACAACATATCTATCATAATTGTGTGGAGAAATTCCTTTATTATTCATAGGAATATTTTGGGTTTTTGTAGGGGAAAATCCATGTGTTGCAGATCTAAATTATTCTTGGGGATTGGAGCCTCCTTTATTTCATTTATCTCCCCATATGTTATTGTTGTGTCTTCTCCAGAAGATCCCTTGTATGAATTAGGGTTTTGATCCTCTTGATATTCTCAACTTGATTCTACAAAAGATCAAATTGATTTGTCAATGATGAAACACCATTTTTATTTTTAGTATTTTGGTTCTTACCCACTGATGTTAGGCCTCTATTCTCTCCTCGTCTTTGAGTTTTCCACTGCTCTTACTGATCAAATGGAGGATTGTGTCCTTACTAGTGGGGGCTTTCTTAGAATCTCTAGAAAAGTGATCATATTCATGGAAAAATCTAAATTTAATGTTATAAATACTAAGAGGGGGGATGAATCAATATGTTGTGCAATTAGTATTTTCACTCTTTCTTTTGCAATGTTAATGAAATAAGATATGTAAATTGTAAGCAATATGTAACCACCCCTCCCACATTTACTCAAATTCACTGGTTTGTCAGTATAAATGTGAGACAAAGGGTTACTATGACATGGACCCGACCTCCAAGATTCAATTATGAAGGTGGGGCTTAAAACTAAGACTTACTAACCACAAATTGACATCCTACAGGGGCTTACAGGACACTCAGGGGCCAAAGAACCACCCCAAGTGATCAAACCCTGAGCTAAATTGATTTTTCAACAACTTAACACCCCAACCGCATGCACAAGCCTGCATGAGTGTGGTTGTGAACCTCTAACCACAAGCACAAGCCTACCTGAGTGCAGTTGTGACCCAAAATCCTCATCTTAGTGCCTACGGTCCTGATATTTGAGCCACAATTCTAGGCTAACCTCGAAAACACTGCCTAGAACTTCCTGCACTTTCCAAAATCATAAATAACTTAATGACAATGCTAAATGTACAAACTTGAATCAGAAACTTGACCTAACCAAGCCTAACCATGACAATCATTTCATCAAACATATGGTGAGCATGTAATCTATAGGTCACAAATCCATATATGAACATAAGAGTCTGAAACTTATATGAGAATCACCAAGAAGGTCTAATTCCCTCTCATAATAGTTGGAATAACATTTTCTAGCCCATGTATTCATTAACCATCAAATACTTATCAAATCTTGAACAAAACATAATTGAAGGGCATTGCAAATCCATGCTTATAACCATAATATAACCATATTACTAACCAAGACATAACAACCATCAAATCACCATAATAAAAAGCATAAATCCTTTTTATATTACAATAGGAAAATAGTTCTTATTAATTGATGCAAAAGCCAACCAAGTCAAGGAACTCCACGTACCACCTCACCATAGATTGAGTTGAACCAAATCTTTCTTTCATTCAACCAACCTCGTGCTATATTCCAAGCATGAATGTGGGATCTCAATACATAAAAAACTAGGGCTTCCCAAAGAATAAAGAACCTCCACCCTCCAGCCACTGCAAACCCTCCAAAACTGGTCGAGTGATCATTAAGCCCAAAACAAGCTTAGGTGACTCATAATTTATTCACCATTACCTTGAGTAATTTTTTTGTCTCCACCCACTTGTTGAGGAATTCCCAGATATTAAACCACCTTCACCCCCAACCCTTGGGAATTTTCCTAAGACCACCTCACTCAATTCCAAAACCTTCCAACAATCCAAATGTCAATCAAACGAAAGAATCCCATCACACCATGGCTATCTGGAAATGGAAAGGTGAGGTTGAAACCATTGTCACACCCAGAAAATGTAGATTTTTACTTGTAGATTCAACAACTTATGTGATAAGCTAAAACATAAGAAAGAATATACTCTTCTCATCGACGGAAACAAAAACTGATCGATGAAAACACTAAGCCGAAAAGGAATAATTTAAATCACACATAACACAATATTTCCCTAGGGAAAGAAACTACTCAAAACCTCGACTATCTATATTGCATTAACCAAAATATTTGAGAAGAAAATACAATTCTTGTTCAACCAAAACAATTCCTGCACAAGTACAATCTATCTCTATGCTTCACAAGCAAGCCTTGGATCAATACAATATGCTCTTCTCAACCTTGAGCTCAACCTACACAAATATTTCCTATCCTTTGCTTGACTCACTGCCTTTGGCCAATACTTAGCCAAATTCCTAGCCTTCCAAGTCCCTACTTCCTGGCACAATTCCCAAGGGAATTAGCCCATATTTAATTGGGGAAATCCCTCACCACAACTATGTAATCCATCATAGGCAATCTATTGCATGCACCATCTATACAACTCGGAAAATTATACAACTAATAGTACACTGTCCCTGAACTCGAATCTCAACTCAGTATTTATCCTAACTGACATGCATGAGTTATTTATGAGTGAATTATCAATTATCTGATTGATCACTGCATGTGAGTTAAATCCAATTTAATTCACTTGACCACTCACTAGTTCCTCCAACAGTTAGAACTAGTTTAACTGAATTTAACTCATTTAAACTGAATTAAATAATTACAACTCAATAAGAACTTAACTTGGCCCCCTAAAATTTAGGGATCATTCTACATTATTCGAGATAGACTTCCAACTCGAATTTACTGAGCCAACTAATTCAACTTAGCTTAGTTAACTACTACAAAATTCTATGAGAATTAGAATTACAATTTAATTCAAGGATAAATTAAATTAGGATTTTCTTGATGCTATTTTTAACATTTCTTGTTGCTATTTTCAACACTCCTCAACAAGAAAGGAATTCAACTGTATCCTGATCCAGTACCTTTGGAGTGTTCTTGTTATGAAACCATCTCACAAAAAGATAGAAAAGATATATCAACGCCTTAGAAACCAACCTCTTTGAGGGGGAAACCTCCTTTACATTACACACATGAACAAACCTTGGATGATACAAATGACAAGGCCTCCTTTGTATATATAGGAGTCTAAGAGGTCATAATATAATTAGAGCCGACATAACAATAATAATGTAAGGGCACAATAATAACAATAATGGGCTTCTATGGAGCACAACAACAACAATATGGGGACTACATGGGCACAAAAATATAATAAGGGGGTTGTACTAATAACAATAAGGGGGTACACTATTAGTATAGGGACCTAACATGCCCCTCTCCTTCAAAAAGTGTTGTCCTCAACGCTTGAGTAGTTATTGATGTTTCTATATAAATTCTTGTCCTCCCATGCAAAATCTTCAGCGGGTAAGTTCTTCCACTTGATGAGATACTCTGAAATTGATCTATTTCGTAGCCGTTGATTTTTCAGTTCTGTGACTGCTTCAGGTCCCAATATGATTTTTCCTTCCTTGTTAAGTTCTCGCAATACTGTTTGAACTGGGATCTTTTGCAACTTTTGAATGAGTTCTCACTCCTTTGGGCATATGGATATCTGTAAGGCCTAATGTTTTGAGGAACACTTCCTATAATCAAATGAATAGCATGATAATGATCACGAATAGGTGGGAGGCCTTTGGGAGTCTCAAATACCTTGGAATGGTTTTCCAAAACGTTTTGGAGATTTGGAGAAATACATGATTTCGATGTGGAATCCTCTAGTGAACATAATTGTGCAATTACACCTCATTTCTCTTTATTTAGAAACTTTGTCATGTTGTTATAGTTGATTATATTTCTCGGTTTCCCTTCGATACCCCTCAATTCAACTTCCTTTACTTCCCAAAAAAATTTCAAGAAAATTTCTTGAAAATCAAAAGTGATCATACCCAAATATTGTAGTCGTTGGACTCCTAGTAAAACATCAACACCACCCATTGGAATGGAAATCATTGGGCTACTCAATACATATTCTCTCATGGATAGCTTGATATTATGGCACTTTCCAGAGCAATTTATGGTTCCCCCACTTGCAACCATCACTTGACACTCTGGTGTTGGATATAGGAAGCAATTCAATTCCTTGGCTATCTTACAATGAATAAAATTATGGGTACTTCCCGAATCAATCAACACTATTACCTTTATCTTCTTGATATGTCTTTCTATCTTGATAGTTTGATGAGTGGTAATTTCATCCAATGCATTACAAGATATGGTCGAATTCATTTCTTGATGCTCGATGTGATCTTTCACTTCTTGAACATTTTTCTTCTTGATATGTCCTTCCATATTAATAGTTTGAGGAGTGGTAATTCCCTCCAATGCATTACAAGAAAGGGTTGGATTCATTTCTTCTTTCTCGATGTGATCTTTCACTTCTTGAACATGTTTCTTCTTGATATGTCGTTCTATCTTGAGAGTTTGAGGAGTGGTAATTTTTTCCAATCCTTTACAAGATATGGTCAGATTCATTTCTTCTTTCTCTGGGGTGGGTTCCTAGTGTATATCCTCTTCTTTTGATGTTTCTTGATCCTTTTCTTCCTCCTCTTCATAATCTATGTAAAACAATTTCTTCTCAGCACACTTATGACCTTTAGTGTATTTTCTATCACAATTGTAACAAAGCCCTTTTTCTCTTTTTTCTTCCAATTGTTTTGGTGTAAACCTTGTAGGTTGTGGAAGGCTAGGAGAAAAAACACTTCCATAATTATAGTTGTGAGTGGTGGGATTCCTTGTTTCCATAATTTCACTTTCAATTTTTCTTGACAACATGAATGCCTTCTCCAATGAATCAGGTTCCCAAAGATGAACCTTGTGTTGAATGTTATCCTTTAAAGTCCCTATGAAGAAATCAACCATTTTCTTCTCTAGAATATCATTTACCCTTATATTCAATTTTGGAAGTCCTCAATGTGCTCTCCCATTGAACCCTTTTGTTTGAGTTTTATCAATTGGCTAAAGAAGGTGTTTCTCTTTGTATCCTCATAATGTGCTATCATTTCCTCCATGAAAATCGACCACATGAAAAGTGGTTTACGAGAACAAAGCCCTTTATACCATAAAAATTGATTCGGTTCCAAATAATTAGATGCAATATGTACCTTTTGTAATAGTGGTACACCATGTAGATCAAAATATTTCTCCATCTGTAGTATCCAATTTACGGGATCCTTGCCATCAAACTGCCTCATCTCACTTTTTCTTATTTTAGGAACTCGATCTTGAAATGACTATAACTCAGTACTTTCGAATCGTTAAGTTCTGAAATTTCATTCTATAATAGCCCTCTAGGTCCTCTTTCTAACTCCGCAAGTCTGATCGCAATTGGATTCCTACTGAAAGATTTATTCCCAATCTCTCGTGATGCCCTAATTATAGACTAGTTCAATAGAGTAAACTTGTACAACATGCCACGTGTCACTCAACCTTAAGTTTTGAAAATTATACCCAAACCAAATACAGTCTGTCCTCTTTCTGTAACTTCTTATGAAATTTCAATCTGATTCTCAGATTGAAAGTTATGACAATTTAACCAAGGTCACAAGTTTAGGATGTATTTCAGGAGTCTACAAAAACCCTAAATTCCTCAGATCATATATCTGAAAATATAGCGCGAAAAGATCTAAAATTCGAACCTGATGTTCAGACCGATTTCTTCTCATATGGGCTTTTATTTTAGGTTCTGAAAATTCGTAGCCAAAATGTTATAGCGATAATTCCATGATGGCCTATTTTAGATGAAATTATGGAGCTTACCAAAACCTTAACTTCCTCATATCATATATCCTAAAATATAGCGAAACAAGATTTTCAATTTAGACACAAGCTTCAGCAAGATTTTGTCTCAAATGGGTTTTTTTTTAGCTTTTGAAACATCACAAAAAAAATTTATAGTGAAAATTCTACAATGACCTATTTGGAGTAGCGAAACTCTAGAATCCAAAACTCTGATAACAAATGTTATGAAACCAGCTCACAAAAATATAGAAAATATAGATCAATGCCTTATAAACTAGCCTCTTCGAGGGGGAAACCTCCTTTACATTATACACATGAACAATCCTTGGTTGATACAAATGACAAGACCTCCTTTCTATATATAGGAGTCTAAGGGGTCATAATATAATCAAAGCTAACATAACAATAATAATGTAAGGGAACAATAATAACAATAGTGAGCTTCTATGGGGCAAAATAATAACAATATGGGTACTACATGGGCACAACAATATAATAAGGGGGTTGTACTAATAACAATAAGGAGTTACACTAGTAGTATAAGGACCTAACAGTTCTACATTCAACACTTGTCACTGTTTCTGTTGCTACTGCAACATTTGAAACCAAAAAGCGTCCAAGCAAAATAAACTGAATCAATTCTGTAGAAATTTTGAATAATTTAACACATATTCACAGAGATTGTCTTGATCATACAATTATAAGCGGAACATGTATAATACATAATCTCCTCTACGTTGATCATCAATTTACAGAAGTAGAAACATTCACAGGCACACATAGAAGCATCAATCAAACTCATAATCACAATGTGTATCCCGGGGAAAGCATCTCGCTAAAAAACCCCACACTATCTGTATATTATATTGATTGAATCATGTAACGTACCAGCTCCACCTGTTACACACAATATAGCTCAGATCTGATCTCCAAATCTATTCCACTGCTTGCCTGCCTCTCCAGGTCAATACCTGCTCAAGAACTGAGGAGAATGGTTTACCAAACTCGTATTTCACCTGCAAAGAATCACTCACACTGTGTTGGACGTGAGCACAGGCTACAATTCTTGGTATTGGCCAATTCATTGGCATACTCAATCCCTCTGATTGTGCAAATCATCATGCATAGCTATAGTCACAACTGATAGCAATCTAATCCTCTAACACTTGTCCCTGCTGAACTAAACATGCACTGACATGAAACTGAGTTAACTGATGTATTCTATAGTTGCATTATGAGTTAATAACTTGTGAATTAATTAATAACTAATTCACCCAACTCATCTCTAGTCTATTGATCAGTTAGACTAAATACAACCAGTTTAACAAAGCTAAACTGAACACAACTCCATCAACTGCACCTCCAGTCCACTAAACTCAACTCAATTGAGTTCTAACTGAAGTCCTACATGCAGATATTAGTCATCCCATAGGTAACCATGTATTTCCCTCTGGGATCTGCATGTACCACACCCGTAGCTCATCCTGAAGTGCTCCAAGAGAATAAGATCAAGTTTATAGTCCAAATATTATTATGAGACAATAATATTTGACTTTTCTATTTTTGACAGCCAGTCTAAAAATAGACTTTGATCACTCACACTGTGATCACTCACACTGTGATCACCCACACTGTGATCATCCACACTATGATCACTCATACTGTGGTCAAAAATAGCACTTGCGCCATAATTTTCCTGCGGGCCCACTTAGTGAAGGCGACTCTTTTCACTAAGCTCCATCATCTTGTTGCATTCTCAACAAGCATTTCTTGTTGCACACTTTTCAACACTCCCTCTCAACAAGAAAGGCTTCCTCTCAAACCCGATCCTGTAACTCTGGAATGTTCTCCATGCAACACATCTGGCCGGTCCACTTGCTCTGTCATCAAAGTCTCTGACTGCTATTGCCTCTATCGACTGAAACTCTACATCTCTGTGCTCTTCAGTATCTGACTGCTCTAGCCTCTGTCACTTTGATCTCTGACTACATCCGTGCTGCTGCTAGTTCTATCTCCCAGCATTGCATCTACACTGCACCTCCCAACTGATCTCCCTGTTGGGCTAGAAACACCCTCTGATTCTGAAGCTCTACCTGTTGCTGACAAGTGCTCCCTCACTGAAATCTACGCTACTACAACATCTCCATGCATCTCGCACCATTGCACACCTCTCTGTGCCACCTAGCACTATGCAAAACACTTGTGCCTCTCGCATTGCTGCAGCCTGCTAGCTCTGCACTGTCCTGGGATTCCCTGCACTATCGCTCTCTCTGCTGCTCCATCCGCATCTGTCTCTACCCAATTAGTCAGTTCCTGCTACTACACATCAGGGCTCCCATAGCAAGGTCTCATCCAAGAGGTTAGGTACCTCAAGGATCTTGCCCCTCCTCCTTGGGACGATCAATCCACATCACCCCACCTCCTACCTGGAGGTATGGCTGCATGCGATCCCTCAGCCCACCTGGCTCGAAGTTTCCCCCTATTGGAGGTCTCTGGATGAGTAGATGTCTCTACTCGATCTCCTCTCAGCTTCCTCTATTGTGGCTCCTCCACAACCTCCCGAAGCTGCTCCACCAATCGTGGCTCGTCCACAATCTTCTGAGACTTCTTCTGGCTCTGCATGTTGAGAGGTAATATACGCTCCCTCTCAACCACCAAGTCTCCATCAGTTGCCTCGCTGCTAAAGGCTTTGCATGCATCTTGAACCTCAAGAGCATACAGGTTCTTGACCCGTGAACCAATTTGCTTCACCTGTCTGGTGATGATGTGTCTAAGGAAAACCTTTCCCTTACTGAAGACTACATCATAGCCTCTGTCTTCCAGCATCGCGATTGACACCAAGTTTCTCTTCAGTCCTGGTACATACTTGACATCGGTCAAGGTAAGGCGAGCTCCATGCTCCCTCTGAAAAATAACCATGCCTACACCTGAGACACTATACTTCTCATCATTACCCATCCCTATGAGTATCTGGAGATCTTTCTCCTCCAAAGTACTGAACAAACTTTTGTCACCGGTCATGTGGAAAGAAGCTCCACTGTCAAGAAACCAACCACTTCCCATCATGGATGAAACCATGCATGTGAAGAGTGTGAAATCCAACTCAAACTGTGAAGCAAGTGCCTCACCTTCAGATCCTTCCCCGATCCCTTCTTGGACTTATTCTTTGGGCAATTAGTAGCATAATGACCCAACTCATGACAACGAAAGCATCTCACCTTCGCCTTGTCAACCTTCTTCCCATCATTGGAAGAATTGGATTCGGAAAGAGAAACCTTCCCCTTCCCCTTCTTCACCTTACTCGCTAAGGCACAGTTCTCCTCATCCTGCATGGATGAAGAACCGTCTCTGGTGCTCCGCCTGATCTCCTCCTGCACAAGATCTGACCATAAGTCTCTCCCATCCTGGCAGTTTCTCCCTTCCATTCACCGAGTCCTGGTAGCTATGCCAACTCTTAGGAAGGTGAAGGAGTCCTAGACTCACCATCCTCATCCGACAGTCACCCCCACACTTCCCAGCTCATCCTGGCTTTGGGTGAACTTCGTGAGATACTGGGGCATACTGTCTCCATTCTCACACTGAATGTTTTTGAGTTTATCTCTTTCTTTGGAATTAAATCCGAATTCCACCAGCTCAAAACTCAACCGTTTCCAATCTAGAATTCGTGAGAACAAAGTATTTCCTATATAGAGATCGACTGTATGGGCATTCACCGGATATCTCACCTTCCAAAAGAAGGATGAATCCAGAGGCTACCTGGCCTGATTACAGACTCTGCCTGAAGAAATAAGATGTAAACACTTTTTGAATAATAGATTCGATGATCAATCCTCGCTTGATATCCTATAAAAATCTCTTCTACAAATCAAGCAGCTTTGATACCATGTAGAAACTTTTCTACAATTATCTAGCTCTGATACCATGTAGAAATATTTTCTACAAATCATCTAGCTCCGATACCATTTAGAAATTTTGAATAATTTAACACATATTCACAGAGATTATCCTGATCATACAATTATAAGCGGAACATGTATAATACATAATCTCCTCTACGTTGATCATCAATTTAAAGAAGCAGAAACATTCACAGGCACACATAGAAGCATCAATCAAACTCATAAACACAGTATGTATCCCGGGGAAAGCATATCGCTAAAAAACCCCACACTATCTGTATATTATATTGATTGAATCATGTAACATTACAAAGTACAATGCTTATCACAAGCAATCCAGTACTAGCTCCACCTGTTACACACAATACAGCTCAGATCTGATCTCCAAATCTATTCCACTGCTTGCCTGCCTCTCCAGCTCAATACCTGCTCAAGAACTGATGAGAATGGTTTACCAAACTCGTATTTCACCTGCAAAGAATCACTCACACTGTGTTGGACATGAGCACAGGCTACAATTCTTGGTATTGGAAAATTCATTGGCATACTCAATCCCTCTGATTGTGCAAATCATCATGCACAGCTATAGTCACAACTGATAGCAATCTGATCCTTTAACACTTGTCCCTGCTGAATTGAACATGCACTGACATGCAACTGAGTTAACTGATGTATTCTATAGTTGCATTATGAGTTAATAACTCGTGAATTAATTAATAACTAATTCACCCAACACATCTCTAGTCTATTGATCAGTTAGACTAAATACAACCAATTTAACAAAGCTAAACTGAACACAACTCCATCAACTGCACCTCCAGTCCACTAAACTCAACTTACTTGAGTTCTAACTGAAGTCTTGCATGCAAACATTAGTCATCCCATAGGTAACCACGTATTTCCCTCTGGGATCTGCATGTACCACACCCGTAGCTCATCCTGAAGTGCTCCAAGAGAATAAGATCAAGTTTATAGTCCAAATATTATTATGAGACAATAATATTTGACTTTTCTATTTTTGACAGCCAGTCTAAAAATAGACTTTGATCACTCACACTATGATCACTCACATTGTGGTCACCCACACCGTGGTCACCCACACTGTGATCATCCACACTGTGATCACTCATACTGTGGTAAAAAATAGAACTTGCGCCATAATTTGCCTGCGGGCCCACTTAGTGAAGGTGACTCTTTTCACTAAGCTCCATCATCTTGTTGTATTCTCAACAAGCATTTCTTGTTGCACACTTTTCAACAAATTCTATCTACAATTGTCTACTGGGAAAACTGTGTTGTTGTTGACTCTACTACTGAGTCTCTTGCTCTGCTATCAACATTGCTATGCACTCCTCATTATCTGATTGAAAATGATCCTCCTGGTATTCAATACTGTGGGCCCTTGTAGCAAGGTAATGATCCATGAGACAAACACACCTCAAAGGATCCTCCCCAATTTGTGAAACTCTTGGACTAAGGTTTCATATCGCCCCACCTCTCACCTGGAGGTATGCTTGCATGTACTCCTTTTTCCCACTTGGTTCGAAATTTCCCCTTACTGGAGGTCTATACTTGAGTGGATGCCTCCACTCGGTCTCCTCTCTACTTCTCTAATTGTGGCTGCTCCACAACTTTCTGAGGCTACATCTGAGGCTGCATGTTGAGAGGTAACTCATGCTTCCTCTCAACCACCAAGTCTTTAACCTTTTCCTTGCTCCTCAAGGCTTTGCATGCATCTTGTTCCCTAAGTGCATATAGGTTCTTGACTCACACACCAATTTATTTCACTTGTCCTATGGCGATGTGTCTAAGGAAAACCTTTCCCTTGCTAAAAATCACATTGTAGCCATGATCTTCTAATACCGCGACAGAAACAAGATTCTTCTTCAGTCCTGGAACATACATCACATCTGTGATTCTGAGAGGGGATCTAGAATCCCTTTAAAAGGTAACTGTATCGATGTCAATTGTACTAAATCTCCCATCATCTCCAATCTCTATGTTCTGCTTGAGGTATTTCTCCTCAAAGTCATTGAAGAGGTCTCTATGCCCCGTCATATGGAATGGGGCACCGCTGTCGAGATACCACATGATTCCGATTACAGTGGTATCCATGCATGCAATGAGAGTGAAATCAAGTTCGAGTTGTGAAGCTAGAGCTTCACGTGTTGCAGCTACTGCAGGCTCCTTCTTGCTTGCTTTATTTTATGGGAAATTTTTGGCATAGTGCCCGTACTCGTGAGAGTGAAAATACTTGATGTTTGGTAAGTCCTTCTTCTTACCCCTCCTCACCTTGGGACTTATTTCCCTTCGATTTCTTTTCTTTTTTGACTAATGAAAATTCCTCTTCCACTTCTTTGGATGAGGTCCCATCTCTGGTGTTCCACCGAAACTCTTCTTGTACCAAGTCAGACCATAACTGCTCCCACTCTGGTAGCTTTTCCCTCCCATTAATTGAGTCATGATAACTATGTTAGCTCTTGGGAAGTCCTAGAAGTGCCAGGCTCACCAGATCATCTTCGATAATAGTAATCCGGACACTTCCAAGCTCATCACAACATTGGGTGAACTTGGTCAAGTACTTCAGAATAGACTCACCCTTCTCCATCCTGATCTTCCTAATTTTTTCCTTTAGTGCTAGCTTCCTGTGGTCACTGTTATTTTGAAACAAGTCTGTCAATGCCTTCCACATTGAAAATGGAGTTTCCTTACCGTGGAGATTCGAGACAATATGATATCGAACTCCTTCTAAGATAATCCTTCTCTGTTTTGCCACACACTTTCTCCATTCAACCATATCGTTAACATCAAATACTGGAGGCTTCAGAATATCATGATCTATGAATTTCTTCAGCTCATTGTCTTCCAGCACTGCCTTCATCATGGCCTTCCAAGATATGTAATTTGAGCTTCCCTCCAGGACATACTCAAGTCTCAAATTGTAGAATGACATATTGTTGACTCTGAAGCATAAGCCTACAAATTTGATTTCACTTGCACAACAAACTCGAATTCACCTCTTCTATAATGTCTTCAGCTCTGATACCATGTAAGACAAGAATATACTCTACTAATCAGCGAAAACAAAAATTGATCGATGAAAACACTAAGCAGAAAAGGAAGAATTTCAATCGCACATAACAAAATATTTCTCTAGGGAAAGAAACTAATCAAAACCCTAACTATCTATATTGCATTAACCAGAATATCTGAGAAGAAAATACAATGTTTGTTCAACCCAAACAATTCTTGCACAAGTACAATCTATCTCTCTGCTTCATAGGAAAGCCTTGGATGAATACAATATGTTATGCCCAACCTTGAGATCAACCTACACAAGTATTTCATATCCTCTGCCTAAATGACTAACTTTGGCCAATACTTAGCCAAATTCATATCCTTCCAAGCCCCTATTTCCTTGCACAATTTCTAAGTGAATTAGTCCATATTTAATTGGGAAAATCCTTCACCACAACTGCACAATCCATCAAAGGCCTTATATTGATTGCATGCACCATTTATACAACTCGGAAAATTATACAACTGATAGTACATTGTCCCTTCTTGGGTAGCAGAGGACCCGTGAAATGGTTTTGGGGCTCAAAGCCCACAATTTTGGGTAAAAATATGGTAAAGACTCCGCGAGATGCATGGAGTGCAAATTGTAATGAGTTAAGTCAAAGGGTTTTCCACCCAAAAATAATGTAAGAAAATATAAAATGAGTCGGCTTACCCATGGTCCACGGACCATGGAAATGTATAAATAGAGAAAGGCTCTATGGGTAGGAGTCAGTTTTTGGGTATGCATCATTGATCTTGAATGTAATGGGTTTATGAAGAAAGAATTATTTGAGCATTTGTAAGTCCAAGTTAAGGGTGTTGGTAGATAGAGGCTCTGCAGCTGTGTGCACAGAGGATTGGTAGAGTCCACAGCTGTGTGCGCGACCCCTACAGCTGAGTGCGCAGGGATGATCTGGTTGTACTGAAGAGAAGATCAATAAAGATAAGAGTTTCTGAATCATTGTGTGTTTTCTTGTGCATATGTCTAGTGCTCATGGTTTGATTTTATGCATTATATGTTATAATTGCGTGCACGGGGTTTTAAAGTTAAATTTTTTCTTAAAGACCATAACAAAAAGATCAGATATGTAATACTTTTATTAATAATAAAGTGTGTCTGCACGGATCTACGCGGTGGCCCGATAGCAGTACAGAGTGCCGTGAGGCCGCATATGGTTTGTGACCCCTCCAGACCACATCCAGACATCCCACGGGTGCAGAAACCTAGTTCCAACACCCTCCCATACTACCTCGGGTGAGACTTCAGTCTGCGCTCCATGGACTGTTGCCTAAAGGGTTGGTAGTGCGGGTTTGTTCGACTAAGACACTTCTAAAACCTGGGTCAGGACCCAACAAGCCAACAAATGGTTTCGTTACTGGGATCGATATCTGCCTAGGAATGCCTGATGTCAGGACACTGGAACCCTACGAAGAAAGAACTTGAAGATTGGTTGGATCTGAAGCTTCACGAGTTTGTGGTTCAGGAAAATAGGAATCCACGAATATCAGAGGAAAGGTGGCTGGATTGTTACATATACACAAAGATCCACGAGATCTTCTTCGTGTCCTTCTCGACAGAATTGTATGAGTGGATCGTGTGGCTAGCTGATAGCATGGGAAGGTGCAGACTAGATCAACCCATTGTGTGGACACCAGAAATAGTGCACAGGTTAGAAGCATCTGAAGATAAAATTGCACGCGCAGTAGATCACTGGTTGGATCAGATAATAGGAGGGTTTATCACTGAGTTTGTGATAGACACAACTGTGAGTTATAGTGAAGAAGAAAGGCACTTTCTCTAAGGACCATAGGGTAAGTACATCAAATCATTGAATATTTGGATTAAAATGTTATTATGTGAAAAACGGATTATGCACATTCATTGATGTCTGGCGTAATGTGGAGCAAAAGAGGCTATCGAGGAACTATAGGATTAGAGAATAGTCCTCTGATTTCTATTTCACGAGAGATCAAGGAGGAACTCGCAGGGTTCTCTCCGAGAAGCACAGTCTGGTTGATTAAGTAGCACATTCCGCTGGTACCACCACCATCCACGCCATCACTTACTTCACCTACATCAAATCCATCTTCACCTACCCCTCCTCCACCACCTCTACTACCACTGAAGGTTGGGATGGCGAATGTAGTCAAGTTGCCGATATTTAAAGGCGTAGGAAATGAGGAACTAGATTAGTTCTAGTTCATGGTAAAGGCTGTATGTGCAGCCCAAGGCGTAACAAACAATAACATAAAGAAGGCTACTCTGGTTAGCGCATTGCAAGACCACGCGCTAACGTGGTATATAAAGTACTCGAGCGACCACTCGAATGCAAGAACAGCGGTGATCCAGGATGCATTGAACAAAGAATTTAGTCGGCCAAAATCAGAGACACAGTTGATCATTAGGTTCAAGGAGATCGCGATGTTACTTGGCAAAACCCTATGGGATCTGGATCAGAGATTGAAAAGTACGATCTGCGAGGCTAACATGACATTGACAGATGTGAAGCACTGCGCATTGTTTGTGGCGTCTTTAACACCACATCTGAGGATGACGCTATCACAGCAAAAGATCTCAACCCAAGCCGAAGCATTAGAGATAGAAATGAGGTTGCACGAAACTCCAATATAGGATCCAGGGTTGCGAGTTCAACAAATCCACGCGCAGCTACAAAACCTGTGCTTAGAAATGCAAAGTTTGAAGTAAGAAAGGGCACCCCAACTGGAGGTGTGTACAGAGGTAGGGTGCATTAAATGCAAAATTCAGAGTCACGACAAGGACCACAGCCCCATCTTTGCGAACTATCTAGTGGGAGGGGGCCCGATGCCATTAAGGTTGGAGGTACAAGTAGGGACAGGTACAACACCCACGCTCTGGTGTGTGATTTGTCAAGTAGGCGAAAAGCACGCAACTGACAACTGCCACTTGTTGCAGAATTATACCCAGACCCTGCAACAACTATATTGCAACTTTTGTAGATTAGTGGGTCACGACGAGTGGATGTGTCGAAGTTACGATTTAACGATGGAAAGGACCCCAGCCTATTGAATGTAGACTGAAGTGTGAGGTTTGGACCCTCCCATAGGGCCATGTGGGGGATTTCAAGGAAGCGGATGAGGAAGAGGAATGGGGCCTGAGCAAGGGTGCAGATAGCTGATCTATTATAATTGTAGAGGGCCAGGACACTGCGCTCACGACTGTACTAACCCAACGAGGATATCTTGACCATATTGTGATCAGTTTGACCATGAAATGGTAGATTGTCTGACGCTAATTTCCCAGATGTGCAAAAAGGGAGTATTACAACCCACCCCAACTCAAAATGTCCAAATGATGAGGTTGGAACCATGTGAAGAAGACCCTAGCATAAACATGGTATTGAGGAGTGGCGCAACCACAAGAGGAGATGCGAGGAAACAAATTGGAGAAGATGGGAAGGGTCGTGATGTTCCTACAAAAGAATCTGCATTGGAGATAGGACATGTGAAAGGGATGCCTAAAGAAGCTCAGAAGAGCTTCACAGAAGTGTCTACTCTAGGTAATAAGGATCTAATTGAGCCAGGAATGGACCCCTCTATGCTTACCACATTTTTAGAGACATGTATGAAGTTGCTATGTGATAATAGAGTGGTTAAAGCACTACAAGAACTGATCACTAGGTGTGTAGGATCAGGGGAACCGTGGATGGTCTGAAAACTAGGCAAGCAAGTGTTGCACACCGGGCGAGAAATGTAGTTGACTGCCTGGATTGGGGACTATGAGATGGATTAGGTCGTTCTAGACTTGGGGTCAGATGCGAATGCGTTACCGAAGTAAACGTGGGAACGCATGGGTAGGCCCGCACTACAGTGGTCTCCTATTCAACTGCAGTTGGCCAATCACCAAAAGATCTTACCGATGGGGCGACTGCAAGGGGTGACAGTGGACCTAGAAGGCATAAGTACACAGACTGACTTTGAGGTAATAGAAATTGTTGATGACAATAATCCATACCCTGCGTTGCTAGGAATAGATTGGGCCACGAACATGAATGGGGTCATGTAGAGTCTCTACTTTACACCTTATCATCCATCATTACCTACTGTTTTCATCACTTTCCTCTCTCTTTTGCCTCATTTTCCACCCATATCATTACATTAGTTGTCATTAAACATGATCAAGTGAGCTTTGCTAATGGGTGATTGTTTTGTTTAGTTTTTGACATACTTACAGGCATTCCGCAGCCATCTGCTGATTCCGCAGCCATCTGATGATCCCGCAGCCATTTTGTTGATCTCAAGGTTCCACGTGCCATTTTGTAGAACGAGCCACATGGGCATGTTGGAATATATGTGCTCGAGGTTCCTGTGCCATCAGTTCAGCCAGCCACGTCACCTGTACCTCCGGTCAAAGGGGGTCAAGTTTCGGTCAAATAAAGGCAGCTTAACGTTGATGCGTAAGCTGTTAGGTTACGTCGGTGGAAAAGGTGACTTGTCCGTGTTTTGCAAGCCATGGGGAACATGATCCAACGTTGGATTCATTGCCCATAACGACCAGGACCTCCAGCTCGACCATGAGGCATATGACGTGTTGACTGCACTTAATTACGCATGACATTCTGTTGATTTTCTGTTTTATGCTTTACGCATTAGGCTATCTTGCAGACGCCTATAAATACTTGCGTCTGCGTACGCTTATGTTAACTTTTTTTAGCTGTTGTAGTTTATGACTTTGTGAGAATTTTAGCACACTTTTAAAACTCTGTTTTATAGTGCTGTTCCAGCCCTTTGACTATGTATTTCTGCATATAAAGTAATGGAAACAGTGCTGTTTTGAAGTTCTACATCATCTGAGTTTTCTGTGGGTTGTTTGGATGGAGGGCCCCTGTCCATGACTGCCCGTGTATAAGTATTTCATGTTCATACTTCTGCAATTTCTTTATTTTACTTACAGCATTTCCTTTTCTTGAAGTTATGTACAGCTTACTTTCTTTTCATTGCTGCAGCCTTTATTTTCACTGATAAGCTTTGTCTCTTTGCAGGTTTTGACCCGAGATTAAGTGTATTGTATTTGCTTTAATATCTAATGGTAGTTGCAGTTGTCTTATTCATAACGCTGCCCTTTTTTACTCTGTTTTCTAGACTAGTTTTTAGCTTAGTTTTACAAGTTGGATGCTAACTAATTTATGTTCTCTTTATCATGAATGGTTTATCTTTCAGAGAACAGAACACTAATTAATTGCAGCTTGTTTTTAAGTAGTCTTGGCTTGTGGCACTAATACTTTTTCCACTTGTTACACATAATCACACATGTAGGAAGCAGTATGATGGAAAAGGCTTAGTAGTGCTATAATTTGTCACTTAGAGTTTTTATCAATTCTTGGATTTGTCTTTAGCTACTTCCTAATCGTGTTTTACGCAGTACTATGTGGTAGAAGCAGGGAGTTAGGAAGAGATAACCATTATCATCAATCCTTGAAGTGATTTTCTTGTTTCTTTTATTTGCAGCAATATGGATAGAGACTAATGCCATTAGAACGTGGTCATTTGCTTTCAAGTCATTTCAAGCTATTTACTTCTTTCAAGTTCTTTTCCTTTACAAATTCAGCAAGTAATTAGAGATCACCATTCACACACTTTCACTCATCTAGAACTCACTTTTCACACACTTGCACTCATCTGTCTATAATCATCACTCCATCTTAGGAAGATAAGTTAACCATAAACAACACCCCAAACGACAAAAGCTCTAAGAAAGTTGCTTAAGTACATATAGTACACCTTCACTTCATCAGCTTACGAGCCCCGGGTTGACAATTAATGACATCAATTTAGGAACACTAAATTGACTAAACATTTTGGCGCCGTTGCCGGGGAAGTGAAATTAAGTAGCCATACTTAGATAAAAAAAAACATAAAAATTTCAAGGAAAGAAGTTAATAACCTATCCAAGTATGCTCTCCTCTTGCACTTTAAAGTGATCTGGAGGATCAGAAAGGAGAAAGTTATTGATTTAGTAGTTTCTTGAGTATGCTCTCTTCTTGCACCTAGAGTGAACTGGAAGATCAGAAAAAGAACTATTAACTTGACTTGAAGAAAAATAATAAAAAAAATGACATGCATAGAGCTAGAGATTCTAGAGGACGGTTTTTAGCTAGAGCTCGAAGTTCAATTTTTACAAGTCCATCTGCTTCAAGGGATAGACAAGAGACATCCCCCTTATCTCCAACCGAAACTCCTAGTCCTGGAATTCCTGGAATTCAAGAGCCAAGAGTTGACTCTCCTACACCTTCTATTGAGTTTGAACCAGGAAGAGACTCTTCTCTTTCTCCTACAGGAAGACCAATTGTAATTGAGGAATTGGAATCATCTGAAGAAGAAGGAGAAATCTCTTCTCATTCACCTTTTGTAGAGGAACCAGAAGATTTTGAAATCCCTAGGAGAATCATCATGGCAGAGGAAGAAGGAGGAGGTAGAGGTAGAGGTAGAGGAGGAGGAAATAACAATAACAATAATGGAGGTAGAGGTCCCATTGGAGGAGGAAATAGAAATGGGGATAATTCATTTGGGTTTCCCATTGTTAATGAGGATTCCCGAGCCACTATGAAAAACATATCACCATCTGTCCTCCCTAACTTCCATGGGTTAAGGACTGAGGACCCTGAAACATTCTTATTTGAGTTTGAAGTGGTGTGTCGAACTTATGACTACCTGGATGACTCTCAGAAACTCAAGTTGTTCCCTTCAACACTGAAGGATCAAGCCTTGAAATGGTTCATGGGGTTACTCACTCAATCCATTAGGACTTGGGATGAGATGAAACAAACATTTTTGGATAGGTATTTAGACTATTGCATGCCTACTAATCACAAGGACGAGGTTTTTAAAATGGTACAGAAAGAAGATGAGAGTCTAGAAGATTTACTTGAAAGATTTCAATATAACTTGAAAAGAGCAAAAATGAATACCTTGGATGAAGAGACCTTAAAAGCCCTCTTATTGAAAGCCATTAGGGATGAATGGATAGACATCTTAAACATGATGGGGAAAGGGGATATTTCTCAACTTTCTCTCAATGACATAGCAGAACTTTGTATCCATCTCTCAAGGGGCAAATCAAAAACTCAAAAAGGGCCTAGAGATCCTTCTCTCCTTAGGGCGAATAAATCTGCAACAGGATCAGTGAGTAGGGCTGAAATCGGCAGTATGCTTGATGAATTTAAAACTGACATCTTAGGGAGTCTTAGTGAACAACTTGATACCCTTAAGATTCACAATAAACAAAAAGCAGAAGCCGAGGCTTTGGCTATCTTTTGCCCGAAATGTAGAAAGAAACATGCTTTAAGGGAATGTCCCTTAGATGCACACGTTGTAGAAACATGTGTAATTTGCTCAGAAACTCATGAGACCAAGGATTGTCCCTCAATTCCTGGCCTCAAAGCAGTCTTTCAAGAGGATCCAGATACACTTGAATCTCTCTGTTTTATTGCAAGGAGACCTTGGCAAGGACAACAGAATCAAGGGTTTAACAACTCTATGAATTCTCAAACCCAACCAAGTTGGAATCCTTGGCAACAACCTTGGCCTCAACCTCAAAATTCTTTCCAAGCATGGATGCAAAGCATGCAAAATCCTTATGGGAGATTTGCACAATTCTATCAATATCCTCCATCATTTCAGAATCAGCAAGCTCCACAACTTCCAAACCAAGGTCAACAACTATCATTGCCATACCCTCAACAACAACAACCTCCTCCACAAAATCAAAATTCTCAATTAGCACTTCAATCCCAGTAGAAATCTAATCAACTTCCCTCTCAGCCATTACCAAATCCAAATAATAGGAACCCTCAAAATGCTTACATGATGGAAGGTCAACCATTCCCTACCTACATGGTTGTTCCTCTTAATGAAGTACAACTTAGATAAGGTAGAATCCTAGATCAACCTTCCACAAGTGTTCAACAACCAAGCATTTCTGAGGAGGAATCTCTCAAAGTCAATAAAGGTTCTGAAGTATCACTTCAAAACCAAAATATACAAAAAGAAAAAGAAAAAGAATCAATCTCTACAACTCCCCTAGTTGAGCAACCTACACCTACAGCTACACCTCCCTTTCCTGAAAGATTGCAAATTGATAAAGGGGTGGAAAAGCAGATATGGGTGCCTGACTATAACTTCCTAGATGAATTGAAAAATGTATGTATCAAGATCCCCTTGTTACAAGCCATTAAGGAAATTCCCATTCTAGCGAAGACAATAAAGGAGTTGAGTTTGAAGAAAACAGTAAAAAGAACCAGAGATACTAAAAGGATACATCTAGTTGGAAAAATTGCAGACATAATGATGGGTAAGATTACCATGCAAAAGTATGTAGATCCCGGTAGTCCTATTGTCAAAACTCATATTAATGGGGTTGAAATCCCAAATACTCTAATTGACTTAGGGGCCGCGATCAACATCATGAGTAGACAGACCATGGATCAGTTAAAGCTTCCTAATCTTCTCTTTACACCTACTTTGCTGCAGCTTGCAGATAGATCAATCATTAAACCTGATGGTGTATTGGAAGATATTCCAGTCTCTCTAGATTCTTGGGAATATCCAGTTGATTTTATGATTTTAACTCCCAAGAACAATCTAGGAGGACATCCTCTTATTTTAGGAAGACCTTGGCTGGCCACAGCTGATGCTTTCATAAGCTGTAGGTCTGGAGACATGTATATATTAGATGGTAATTCCACCAAGAAGTTCAACTTGTATCCCCCAGCAAAAGCTATAACAGAAATAGGAGAAGATGAATGGGTAGAGGATGAAGATACTATACAACCAGTTCTAACCATCTCTGAGATCAGTTACATTAGAAAATTTTGAAGTATCTTTAGAATATGACTCTGAACATTTTCAGATAGATGCAGACATTGAATATCTCTCCTCTAGACAAATGTCTCTCTTCTCAATGGAAGAGTTTGGTAGTTCTACAGCTGAAATCCTCCCAGGAAAAACATTAAACATTAACAAAAACTTGGGAAGACCACAACAAGAAGAATTAACTAAACTGTTGCAAAAACATTCCACTGCCTTTGCATGGGAATACACTGACATGAAAGGAATCGATCCTAAGACTTGTATTCATCACATCTACATTGAAGAGAATAGTAGACCTATTAGGCAACCACAAAGGAGGATGAATCCAAACCTTAGGGAAATCGTGAAAGAAGAACTCCAGAAATTGCTCAAGGTAAACTTCATTTACCCCATCTCAGATAGCCAATGGGTTTCTCCCTTGGTTATAGTGCCCAAAAAGAATGGTAAATGGAGAGTTTGCATTGATTATCGAGAATTGAACAAGGCAACCTTAAAGGATCATTTTCCTTTACCTTTTATTGATCAGGTACTAGACACCTTAGCAGGTAAAAAGTATTTCTCATTCTTGGATGGTTTTAGTGGGTACAATCAAATTCAGGTAGCACCTGAAGATCAAGACAAAACCACATTTACTTGTCCTTGGGGAACTTTTGCCTACCGAGTACTCCGTTTTGGATTGTGCAATGCACCTGCTACATTTCAAAGGGCTGTATTAGGAATCTTTTCAGATCTGATTCATGATTGTATAGAGGTATACATGGACGATTTCACAGTTTATGGTAATACATTTGAAGAAGCTTTGGAAAATTTGGAAAAAGTACTGGTAAGATGTAAGGAAACAAATCTTTCTTTAAGTCATGAAAAGTGTTTTATGATGTTTACTGAAGGGATTGTTTTAGGACATCATATTTCAGGAGATGGGATCAAGGTTGATAAATCCAAAGTGGAAGTCATCTCTAAGTTACCTGTTCCAAATTGCCAGAAGGATGTTAGAAGTTTTCTTGGGTTTACTGGGTATTATAGAAGATTTATTGAAAACTTCACTACGATAGCATCTCCTCTTTTCAAATTGCTTACCAAAGACTGTGAGTTTAAATGGGATCCTGAGTGTCAATCTGCCTTTGAAGCTTTAAAGTCTAGAATATCTGAAGCACCCATCTTAAGGGGGCCAAATTGGAAACTCCCTTTCCACATCTCTACTGATGCTTCAGATACAGCTCTAGGAGCTGTTTTGGGACAAAAGGATTTGATCCCTTATGCCATTTATTACACAAGTAAGAATTTGACTCCTACTGAGTTAAATTATACTGTTACAGAAAAAGAGTTCTTAGCTGTTGTACATGCAATCAACAAGTTTAGACACTACATAACCGGCTATGAAACCTTTGTCCATACTGATCACTCTGCCATAAGATACTTAATGAACAAACCTGTCACTAATGGTAGAGTTACAAGATGGCTTTTACTTTTGCAAGAATTTAACATTACTGTGTTAGATAGACCTGGAAAGCAAAACACAGTAGCTGATTTCTTGTCTAGAATCCAAAACACTAATGAAGATTCTCTAGCAGAAGATAAGTTTCCAGATGAATACTTGTTTGCAGTTACTACCAAGACTCCTTGGTATGCAGATATGGCTAATTATCTTGTTACAGGGAAGCTTCCTCTACACTTATTTCCTAATGAGAAAAGGAAAATCATTCGGGAGAGTTCACATTATTCTTGGATTTCTAATGAATTGTTCAAAACAGGGCCAGATTGTATAATCAGAAGGTGTGTTCGGGAAGATGAAATGCCTGACATCCTTAAGGCATGTCATGATGAACCATGCGGCGGGCACTTTGCGGACACGAGGACAGCCTATAAGATCCCTTCTTTAGGATATTATTGGTCTTCTCTCTTTAAAGATGCAAAGCAGTATGTTAGAAGGTGCGACAGCTGCCAAAGAGTTGGGAAACCAACTCCTTCAAATGAAATGCCTCTACAACCTCAGGTATGCATCGAACCCTTTGAGAAATGGGCTCTAGATTTCGTTGGACCAATTAATCCACCATCAAAGCAAAAGAAGTATATACTGGTTTGTACTGATTATGTTACTAAGTGGGTAGAAGCAAAAGCATTACCTTCTGCCACTGAAAATTCAGTTGTTCAATTTCTTTTTGAGGATATTTTCACTCGTTTTGGTGTCCCAAGGGAAATTGTGACAGATCAAGGCAGCCAGTTTACATCTAAATTGATGGAGAAGCTGATGGAGGAATATAAGATCAAGCACAGAACATCTACTCCCTACCATCCGCAATCCAATGGTCAAGTGGAATCTACCAATAAAGTTCTTGAAGGCATTATCACCAAGACTGTTCATCTTCATAGGATAGATTGGGCGGAAAGGCTCCCTGAAGCCTTATGGGCCTATAGGACTACATGGAAGAACACAACAGGACATTCTCCCTATGAACTTGTTTATGGGAAGGAAGTCCTGCTTCCTATTGAGTTCCAAATCAAGACCTTCAAGATGGCAGTCCAATTGGGAATGAGCCTCTCAGAAGCTCAAAAACACAGAATGGACCAGCTAAATGAGCTAGATGAAATAAGACAAGATGCAATTCTAAGGACCGATCTAGTTCAGCACCAAAGATCTAAATGGCATGATCGTCATATCAAGGAAAGAAAGTTTCAAAAAGGAGATTGGGCTCTATTGTTTGATTCAAAATTCAAAGACTTCAAAGGAAAGTTTCAAACTCATTGGCTTGGGCCATATGAGATTGATGAAGTCTTTAGCAATGGAGCAGTTCGAGTAAAAACTACTGATGAATTTCATACTCCTCTTATTGTGAATGGCCACCGCTTGAAAATCTACCAGAAGCCATTCTCAAAAGAAGAGTTTGTCAAATTGTTCAAAGAAGATTCTGCAATCAGGTTGGTGGAGAAGGATTCTTCTCCTCCATCAGCCTAATCTTTGGTTTTTGAAAAAAAAAAAAAAAAAAAAAAAAATAAATGTATGGGCCTGAAAACCAATCTCTGATTGGCAGTCTCATACAGAAAACCTGAGGTGAAAATCAGGGTCACCTGACACCTCATGTTTTCCAAAAAAAAAATAAAAAAAAATCTCTTTCTCCCCTTATTTCATCTCATTTTATCATCACCACCATTTCATCCACCATTTCATTCATTTTCACTCCACCTCATTTTTTTTTTTTCATTCATCCATCCACTCACTACATTCCACTCCATCAATAAAGTCATTTTTAGATAGTTAAAAGTTTTTTTTGTGCAGTCGGAGGCTACTACTGCAGATTCCGCAGCTATCTGAAGATTCTGCAGCCATCTAATGATTCCGCAGCTCTTTGTACCTACATAAAAAAAAAAAAAAAAAAAAAAAAACAGTCTGTTTGAAATTTCTTCGCAGCTCAGTAGTCATCAATAATAAATGAAAAATGGTCATGCAACAGCCATAAATCAGCGAAGGGTTAGTGGCAAGTCATCAAAGGCAAATCTAAGCGGGAATCTGAGGTATGGGTTAAATCCTAAACTTACAGTTATTTCATTATGCAAAGTTTTCTAGGTTATGTTTCTTGCCACTAAGTGTAATGATTACCAGTCATGCGACCATATACCCACGTATCTCCCAAGTCTATCAGTCCTTGATTACCACGATTTTGAATTTCACTTGCGGCTGCTTCTTCCATTAAGATCTCGTACTTAGGTGACGTAACCTAATGTACTACGTCTCTATGACATTAACTCACGCAGCCAAGAGTAACTCCGAAACTGAAATCTAAGGACATAGCCGTTCCATTCATCATTCCATAACCCTTCTACCCTCTTACGCTCATATCATTTCACTTTCGCTGTTTCATTTCCACTCACACTATTTCATTCCATTTACGATGTGCTCATTACGCTGCCACCATTCACTATACTCTGTTTTCTCTCTCCGCTAAATTCTAATCACCAGTGGAGGTCTGTTACGGCCGTATCTAGAGCTAAAGCCATAATCCACTGTGTTGAGGCCGTAAATCCACCAAGTCAAGGCCATTTTAAAGCCAAGTTCCAAAACAGAGCCGTGAATTCACTGTGTAAGACCCTTGTTGAAGCCGTGTTCCAAAACAGAGCCGTGAATTTACTGTGTAAGGCCGTTTTGAAGCCGTGTTTTAAATAGAACAGAGCCATAAGAGCCAATGGGAAAGCTCTTAAGGGCAGAACTGGAAGGTTCAAAGTTTTTGGAGGGTTATCCTCAGGTCAAAGAGGCATTACAAAAGGCAAACTGGTTACAATGTATACAGAAGTTCAGAGGCTACCATAAGGAGGTTACCAAGGCCTTTGCAAGGTCCTTCAGAGAAAAGGATAATCACGTGGAGATAGGGGACTTACAATTCATAGTCAATGAAAGCAACATAGCACAAGCTACCTCACTTCCACAGACTGGAGAAAGGTGGTTTAAGAACCGGTCAGTTCAAGATCAGTAGTGGAAACAAAATTTAAAAAACCCAGGTATGGACACCAGTATCTTTACCAAAGGGATTCCTGTTTCTTATGTTAAGGAGGAGTGGACCACTTTACTCTTGTTAGTGCAAAAATTTTTCACTTGTGAGGGAAGATTTGGGGTCTTATATGTTTATCATGCAAAGGTTATGATGCATTTTCTAGGAGATGATATTAACCTCCCATACTTTCTATTTTCAAGTTTTAAGAAAATGTGTGCAATGGTCCAAAGGAACCCCAGAAATATTGAAGCACATTTATATCATCACGGTCTTGTGAAATTGCTAGTGGAGGAACAATTGAAATAAAAAAGAGACACATGGGAGAGGTTTCTCATAAGAAATCATTTTCAAGAATTAGGAGAAACTTCTGGAGGGTCCCCTCAAGTACCAAAAAGAAGTAGAAGAAAAAGAGGAGAGGGGGTTAACAAAGAAACTACTGCCCAAACAGAAACTATTGTTCCTGATACCACTCTTCCTGAAACAACTGCCCAAGAGGAAACTGTTCAAGAACAGTTTGATGAGGAAACTGATATACAACGTCCTGAACAGGAAATTGATCCTGGATTTACTGAAGATGATAGCCAAGCAGCCCAAGGAATTATCACTGAAACTCTTTCAGAACTTGCTCAAGAAATTGCTCAGAAAAGAAAAGAAGGGAGGAAGAAAACCAATCTCTGATTGGCAGTCTCATACAGAAAACCTGAGGTGAAAATCAGGGTCACCTGACACCTCATGTTTTCCAAAAAAAAAAAAAAAAAAAAATCTCTTTCTCCCCTTATTTCATCTCATTTTATCATCACCACCATTTCATCCACCATTTCATTCATTTTCACTCCACCTCATTTTTTTTTTTTCATTCATCCATCCACTCACTACATTCCACTCCATCAATAAAGTCATTTTTAGATAGTTAAAAGTTTTTTTTGTGCAGTCGGAGGCTACTACTGCAGATTCCGCAGCTATCTGAAGATTCTGCAGCCATCTAATGATTCCGCAGCTCTTTGTACCTACATAAAAAAAAAAAAAAAAAAAAAAAAAAAAAAAAAAAAAAAAAAAAAAAAAACAGTCTGTTTGAAATTTCTTCGCAGCTCAGTAGTCATCAATAATAAATGAAAAATGGTCATGCAACAGCCATAAATCAGCGAAGGGTTAGTGGCAAGTCATCAAAGGCAAATCTAAGCGGGAATCTGAGGTATGGGTTAAATCCTAAACTTACAGTTATTTCATTATGCAAAGTTTTCTAGGTTATGTTTCTTGCCACTAAGTGTAATGATTACCAGTCATGCGACCATATACCCACGTATCTCCCAAGTCTATCAGTCCTTGATTACCATGATTTTGAATTTCACTTGCGGCTGCTTCTTCCATTAAGATCTCGTACTTAGGTGACGTAACCTAATGTACTACGTCTCTATGAAATTAACTCACGCAGCCAAGAGTAACTCCGAAACCGAAATCTAAGGACATAGCCGTTCCATTCATCATTCCATAACCCTTCTACCCTCTTACGCTCATATCATTTCACTTTCGCTGTTTCATTTCCACTCACACTGTTTCATTCCATTTACGATGTGCTCATTACGCTGCCACCATTCACTATACTCTGTTTTCTCTCTCCGCTAAATTCTAATCACCAGTGGAGGTCTGTTACGGCCGTATCCAGAGCTAAAGCCATAATCCACTGTGTTGAGGCCGTAAATCCACCAAGTCAAGGCCATTTTAAAGCCGAGTTCCAAAACAAAGCCGTGAATTCACTGTGTAAGACCCTTGTTGAAGCCGTGTTCCAAAACAGAGCCGTGAATTTACTGTGTAAGGCCGTTTTGAAGCCGTGTTTTAAATAGAACAGAGCCATAAGAGCCAATGGGAAAGCTCTTAAGGGCAGAACTGGAAGGTTCAAAGTTTTTGGAGGGTTATCCTCAGGTCAAAGAGGCATTACAAAAGGCAAACTGGTTACAATGTATACAGAAGTTCAGAGGCTACCATAAGGAGGTTACCAAGGCCTTTGCAAGGTCCTTCAGAGAAAAGGATAATCACGTGGAGATAGGGGACTTACAATTCATAGTCAATGAAAGCAACATAGCACAAGCTACCTCACTTCCACAGACTGGAGAAAGGTGGTTTAAGAACCGGTCAGTTCAAGATCAGTAGTGGAAACAAACTTTAAAAAACCCAGGTATGGACACCAGTATCTTTATCAAAGGGATTCCTGTTTCTTATGTTAAGGAGGAGTGGACCACTTTACTCTTGTTAGTGCAAAAATTTTTCACTTGTGAGGGAAGATTTGGGGTCTTATATGTTTATCATGCAAAGGTTATGATGCATTTTCTAGGAGATGATATTAACCTCCCATACTTTCTATTTTCAAGTTTTAAGAAAATGTGTGCAATGGTCCAAAGGAACCCCAGAAATATTGAAGCACATTTATATCATCACGGTCTTGTGAAATTGCTAGTGGAGGAACAATTGAAATCAAAAAGAGACACATGGGAGAGGTTTCTCATAAGAAATCATTTTCAAGAATTAGGAGAAACTTCTGGAGGGTCCCCTCAAGTACCAAAAAGAAGTAGAAGAAAAAGAGGAGAGGGGGTTAACCAAGAAACTACTGCCCAAACAGAAACTATTGTTCCTGATACCACTCTTCCTGAAACAACTGCCCAAGAGGAAACTGTTCAAGAACAGTTTGATGAGGAAACTGATATACAGCGTCCTGAACAGGAAATTGATCCTGGATTTACTGAAGATGATAGCCAAGCAGCCCAAGGAATTATCACTGAAACTCTTTCAGAACTTGCTCAAGAAATTGCTCAGAAAAGAAAAGAAGGGAGGAAGAAACGAAAGCAAGATAAAGGTAAATCTGTAGTCCAAGAAACTCACCTCACTCCTGAGAATACTAGTGAGGAAGACACTCAGCCCTTAGCTCAAAGAATGGCCAAACTTCATAAAACTGCCCTCTCTAAAAAGGTGGAAAAACAGAAGCAAAAAGTACCAAAAGAAAAACAGAGTACCACCTCTGTAAGAAGGAGCAGCAGATTACAAAACAGAAAAGTAGGGGCCACAAAGGGTAAACAGTCATTCTTCATTGACTTAGGCTCACCTCAAAAAGGTGCTACAAGTCCTGACTTAGAGAAAAGTCCTTCACACGCTGAGCATATTGAGACTAGTCCTCCACGTGAGGAAAGTCCGTTTGAACATGAACTTGAGCATGAACATGGATCTGAATTTGATTATGAACCAAGTCCCAAAAAGTCACCTGAGGTTGACCCGGAGCAGCAAAAAGTGTATAATTATCTGGAAACATTGGAGCAAGCAGCCGCTGGCCCAAGAAATGTTCAACCTTTAGAACAACAAATCCACTCCTTAAAACAGGAAATTTTTGAGATTGAGGTTCTAAATCAACATATCATGCAAGAAAATGAAAAGTTGAAAGAGCAAGCCAAATTGGATAAGATGATTCATGATAACACCATGTTACATTTGGGCCTGTGGCAAAGAAGTAACAAAAAGTTAAGGAAGAAATGCAAAAGGCTAGACAGAGCCTTGATCAACCTAAAGTTCAGATGCTTAGTAAAGAAGCCAAGGGTCAATGTGTCTACACAGAGAAAGAAGAGGAGATTGGATGTCTTGGCAGAGGCATCACAACAGGTTGATTGATTAGTGTTTTTTCATGAGGACATGCAATGCCCTCGTAGTGGGGGTATGTAGAGTCTCTACTTTACACCTTATCATCCATCATTACCTACTGTTTTCATCACTTTCCTCTCTCTTTTGCCTCATTTTCCACCCAGATCATTACATTAGTTGTCATTAAACATGATCAAGTGAGCTTTGCTAATGGGTGATTGTTTTGTTTAGTTTTTGACATACTTACAGGCATTCCGCAGCCATCTGCTGATTCCATAGCCATCTGCTGATTCCGCAGCCATCTGATGATCCCGCAGCCATTTTGTTGATCTCAAGGTTCCACGTGCCATTTTGCAGAACGAGCCACATGGGCATGTTGGAATATATGTGCTCGAGGTTCCTGTGCCATCAGTTCAGCCAGCCACGTCACCTGTACCTCCGGTCAAAGGGGGTCAAGTTTCGGTCAAATAAAGGCAGCTTAACGTTGATGCGTAAGCTGTTAGGTTACGTCGGTGGAAAAGGTGACTTGTCCATGTTTTGCAAGCCGTGGGGAACATGATCCAACGTTGGATTCATTGCCCATAACGACCAGGACCTCCAGCTCGACCATGAGGCATATGACGTGTTGACTGCACTTAATTACGCATGACATTCTGTTGATTTTCTGTTTTATGCTTTACGCATTAGGCTATCTTGCAGACGCCTATAAATACTTGCGTCTGCGTACGCTTATGTTAACTTTTTTTAGCTGTTGTAGTTTATGACTTTGTGAGAATTTTAGCACACTTTTAAAACTCTGTTTTATAGTGCTGTTCCAGCCCTTTGACTATGTATTTCTGCATATAAAGTAATGGAAACAGTGTTGTTTTGAAGTTCTACATCATCTGAGTTTTCTGTGGGTTGTTTGGATGGAGGGCCCCTGTCCATGACTGCCCGTGTATAAGTATTTCATGTTCATACTTCTGCAATTTCTTTATTTTACTTACAGCATTTCCTTTTCTTGAAGTTATGTACAGCTTACTTTCTTTTCATTGCTGCAGCCTTTATTTTCACTGATCAGCTTTGTCTCTTTGCAGGTTTTGACCCGGGATTAAGTGTATTGTATTTGCTTTAATATCTAATGGTAGTTGCAGTTGTCTTATTCATAACGCTGCCCTTTTTTACTCTGTTTTCTAGACTAGTTTTTAGCTTAGTTTTACAAGTTGGATGCTAACTAATTTATGTTCTCTTTATCATGAATGGTTTATCTTTCAGAGAACAGAACACTAATTAATTGCAGCTTGTTTTTAAGTAGTCTTGGCTTTTGGCACTAATACTTTTTCCACTTGTTACACATAATCACACATGTAGGAAGCAGTATGATGGAAAAGGCTTAGTAGTGCTATAATTTGTCACTTAGAGTTTTTATCAATTCTTGGATTTGTCTTCAGCTACTTCCTAATCGTGTTTTACGCAGTACTATGTGGTAGAAGCAGGGAGTTAGGAAGAGATAACCATTATCATCAATCCTTGAAGTGATTTTCTTGTTTCTTTTATTTGCAGCAATATGGATAGAGACTAATGCCATTAGAACGTGGTCATTTGCTTTCAAGTCATTTCAAGCTATTTACTTCTTTCAAGTTCTTTTCCTTTACAAATTCAGCAAGTAATTAGAAATCACCATTCACACACTTTCACTCATCTAGAACTCACTTTTCACACACTTGCACTCATCTGTCTATAATCATCACTCCATCTTAGGAAGATAAGTTAACCATAAACAACACCCCAAACGACAAAAGCTCTAAGAAATTTGCTTAAGTACATATAGTACACCTTCACTTCATCAGCTTACGAGCCCTGGGTTGACAATTAATGACATCAATTTAGGAACACTAAATTGACTAAACAGGTCATCAACTTAAAAAGATGGAAAATGACATTTGAAAAGAAGTCAGCCGGGGTAATAGTTCCATTGGACCTAGCTGAAGGAGCACACTACACCGAATTGGTGTGCGATGAGGACAATGACGATGAACTGGACTGCATCTACCAGATAACAGTGCAAGACTAGGATCGAGTGACTCCCACAGCAGACGAGAGAATCTCATGGGAGCGTGATAGTTCTTGCACCTCGAATTCCGACAAGGAAACTGAATGATGGAAGAACTAATTGCATGAAGTTACAACACTCAACTGTAACATGATGATTAGATCACTACGACGCATAACAACCGAGTCATGACAACAGCCAGTGGACAATGACACAACCAAGGTGGAGGATTTTGTCAGCCTCTGTGGAACTTCAATCATGAAGTCGAAGTTGTAGGAGGTGATGGAAGAAGCACCGCATGCAGTAATCACACCAGGCTAGTGTGCACAAAGGAAGCTAAGGTGGAATGGGTGCGAAGGTAGAAGGTGGTTCCGGGTACGAATAGAAGGACGTGCGCGGCAAATGCGGCTAGGATAGCCTCGTTGGAGTAGAGAGGCCACCCATCTACAATGTAAGGCACAATTGTATGCTGTGCAACCATCGACCCAATTGAACCTGCGCGTAACAAAGGTTTGCTAGACCGATAAAACCATAAACAAAATAGGGTGTGCCAAGGGAACTCTATCCATGATCGGGCGGGAAGTAAAGAAAATTTCCCCAACCACTACCCCTGCAAATCACCCGGAACAAAAAGACTTGGAGGAAGGGATCCTATAGTTGTGGGAAGCCATTAGGCATGGTATCCGAAGACTTTGTGAACTTGAGGAAGTGGGGGCAAGGCTAAGGAGGAAACGTGTGAGGTTGGATGAAGAAATTGACAAAATAAAAAGAGGAGGCACACAAATGGGTCGCGCGAACAGGCCGGACCTGGCAGGCTCCCCTATGATCCTAACACAAGTCGTGACCCTGTTATCATGGTTGAGACTACACCCTATTGGACAAGGGAGCACAAACCGTAATGCGCTATCCAATTTGAAGGTACGCGAAGAGTGCTCACAGCGCAAGCTAGCAGGGAAAAGGAAGGCTTGCATGAAGGGTGCGACCACCTGATTATTTGTAGGAGACCCAGTTTCAGTGCTCCACACAGTTGAAAGAGGGCATAGGACTATAAAACAATCTACAGAAAGGTTGCGCGGTTCGGCTGTGGTGCGCAGGGCCAGTAAAAAGCATAGATCGCAACTGCCTACCAGGGGCTGTGCTACCATGTGGGGTGGATGGAAGGTGATCGTTACAGTTACTGTTCATGATAATATGTTCCATTTAAGATACCGAGGAGTGGGTGGCGGGTAATTAAGAAATAGGGGTAATCGCCAAAATAAAATTAATGAGCTACGAGTAGGCCAAAAGGCCGAATTTGAATTCGAAGTAGTATATAAAAAACAAGAAAAGTGTCACAAAGCAGAGCTTGAGAATTTGAAGAATAGAACACCCTGGGTTCAAATCGAGAGGAGCATGATGAATGAAAAATTGATGAAAGAAAGCCCGTGGTTTCAGGAGTTGCCGAAGGAATTGTGAGAGTCATTACTCAAGTCGATAGCCACCACCAAGGATGTTACACAGAATCCTACGCCGCAGGTAGCTGAAGTCCCTAAATCCCCCAGGATGCCGCAGGCTAAGAATAACCCCCAGGTAGTAGGACCGGTCCGGATGTCTCTGCGAAATCCGGGATTTGGTAAATTGTCAATGGAGGAAAAAGGCAAAACCATTACAATTGAGAGCGATGAAGAGGTTGATCATCCTCCAACCTATATCAAAGAAGTCGAACCCAGTGAAGAAAGGGAAGAAGACCTACAACTAGTAAGATGCCCTAAGTATGTGCCTCTCAGGAAAGGGAGGGCCAAGATCCCTAACGATCTGGATGTTGTTGACAACATACTCATCACCCCGTCTCTTCCAAAAGTGGTTCCACTTGAAAGCACGGTGACTGGCCGCATCTCGACAATGAAATTTTAAGATTGGGATTTTGCAGATACAGAGAAGTTTCCCCATTTGGCGACTAGCGAACTGATGGAGTAGAGTGTGGAAGGGACGATTATGACACTTTAGCCAAAGGAATGGCTGCGAAAGGTGGAGGAAGTCGGTTTGCTCTGTCTCTTGTCCATTCCCCACTTTCGCCGGCCCCCCATTACAATATTGGTCATCAGACAACTGCTTGTTTGGTACACGATGGATACTTATGGATAGACAAACCCATCCTCATTACGGCAGAACTCATTCATAGGATCTCGCAACCACCCTGTGAAGGTAGAGACCCCATGGAAATTGTGGATAGGAGTGACGATGTGACGATGACAAAAACCCTGAAAAGGAAATACAAGTTGGAGAAAGGGCAGCGAGGGTATGCCATTGACAGTATTCTGGACAAAGCGGTCCCCATTACTACCAAGTTGCTGGTAGGAAAAGTGATGCGGAAATGCCGTGGCGATGAGGTTCTAGCAATAGTCGTCACCCTAGCTGAGCAATGCGTAGCAGGGGAGTGGTTCAATTGGGTGCAGTTCCTTTGTGACGAATTCCTGACTAACTGTAGGGAGGTCCAAGAGGAGGGCAAGACCTTACACTATACGTGGTTGCTATTTTCCATCATGCTTGTTACAAGTGAATTACCCGAAGATGGTCAGTTTCCCTCCTTAGACCAGGATTGGATAGAAACCACCAAATATGTGTCACTTTGGGCGACCAAGGACGCTGCCAGAATCTAGGACATCAAGATTTTCTGGATACTAATGGAAGAAAACGTCTACCAATGGATCAACCAGTAACCCTGTTTGTCCATTGAGGTATACGACAGTGTAAAGAACGTCGTCGAGTTTAAGGCTGATAGGCACTATGTCTACATCCCTGAGCACAAGGACCCCAAACAGACGTGGACCACACTTCCCTTCATTACCATTGACAAAGCTATCTATGCGGTATTGGATACTTGGCCACTAAAGTGGCGCCGAACAGATGCGGTGGGGTGTGATGAGGCCGCTATTCAAACACAGAAGGCTGAAGCTAAGCGCACAGTACAGCATAAGCGGAATGAACAACATGCTGCGAAAGAACGGGTATCCTGGGAAGCAACGCAGACTTCCACAGGTAAGGCGCGAGCAGGAGGAGCCATGACGATAAAGGACAGAAGCAATCTAAAGTTGACCACAGAGTCGGCCATGGATACAGAAATGGAAGGAACAACACCAACCACCACAGGGTCACCCTTAAAATGGCCCTTGTTGAAAGAATGAATGAAGCAGCGGAAGAAGGCCAAGGCGTCTAAATGGGACGAGGAACTTATTACATTGATTGAGGGAGATCTTGGTGATATTTGGGATACAGTTCATGAAGTCACCCAGGAGGTGCTCGACGAGGCCATGTTGGAGCAACAGACTGTGTTGGGGGCGCTCCGTGCGCAACAGGAGGAACTTGGAATACAGGCCTCACAACCAGGAACCATTTCTACCCGTGGAGCTCTAGGTCTGTTAGCCACTTAGTAGTTGCTACAGGTCAAATTAGCTAATACTATCCCACTCCCAGTAGGAGCAGTGACAATAAAAAATGCGACAGACAGAGCTGTGGTGGGTGGCTTGAGGGGCTTGGATTAAATTTGGCTGCCCTCCCTCGTGAGAGCTTGTACTAGCTCCAGGATAGTGCAACAAGGGAGCTCCACGCTAGGGAAGGACGTACGGTACAAGTACTCAGCGAGCAGCGAATTAATATAGAACAATTGAGCCTCCAATGAGATGAAGCGGTAGCACAAAATCAAGAGTTGAAACAAGTTGTAGGGGAAGCATGTGCTCGTGCCCCTGAGCTGGAGATTGCGGCCGAGTTAACTATCAACATATGAATCTACAAGTTGGCTAATGGGTTCCACAAAGCAAAGGAATAAGCTGCAGGGGTTCAGTTGGCCCTCAACTTATAGATTGCAGAGTTGAAACTGCAAGTACCACCTTCGATACCATCAAAGGTCACCGAGTAGCATAGAGGCATCATTCAATCTGGGCGGGCAACGATCACACGTGCCATGAAGGAGTGCGCCGACTTGTTGGATCAGTCACTTATTACAATCACTTCACTCCAGGAAGATCCTATCTTACAACGATTGGAAACAGAGGCAAGGGAGCTCCAACAAGCCTATGATAATGTCAGAGGGACCGTGTAGACGGTTGCTATTACATAGCGCTTGGCCAATATGAGGGAGGCCCAGGCCTTGAAGATACAAGCTGACGCTACCCGACAGAAGGAAGCAGTGATTAAAGAACGTCTCCAACCATGGTTTGATGAGGCATTCGCGGTTTCCACCACCATCGAGCACAAGGTGGCACACATGCAGGCAGAATATGCATCTAGCAAAGTAGCTGAAATAGATACTGATGCATCGGTGGCCCACGTAGAACAGGTACAACGGATGGCGGAAGAGTTTTTTGCAAGTACAAGTGAAGCACAGAGGTTGTTGACCGACCTCCATGTGAAGATTATCGCACCAGCCGAGTGACTCGAGATGAGTCACGATGATTGTGTTGGGGGCCTGTTGGGTAGCGGAGGCCACGTGGAATGGTTTTGGGAGTCAAAGCCAACAATTTTGGGTAAAAATATGGTAAAGACTCCAAGAGATGCGCGGAGCATGAATTGTAATGAGTTAAGTCAAAGGGTTGTCTGCCTAAAACTAATGTAGGAAAATAGAAAATGAGTTGGCCTACCCATGGTCCACGGACCATGGAAATGTATAAATAGAGCAAGGCTCTATGGGTAGGAGTCAGTTTTTTGGGTATGCATTATTGATCTTGAATGTAATGGGTTTATGAAGAAAAAAGTCTTTGAGCATATGTAATTCCGAGTCAAGGGCGATGGTAGATAGAGGCTCTGTAGTTGTGTGCATAGAGGCCTAGTAGAGGCTGCAGCTATGTGCGCAGACCCCTACAGTTGAGCGCGCAGGGAAGATCTGGTTGTACTGAAGAGAAGATCAATAAAGATAAGAATTTTTGAATCATTGTGTGTTTTCTTACGCATCTGTCTAGTGCTTATGGTTTGAGTTTATGCATTATCTGTTATAATTGTGCACACGGGTTTTAAAGTTAAATGTTTGCTTAAAGACCATAACACAAAGATCAGATCTGTAATACTTTTATTAATAAGAAAGTGCATCTGCGTGGATCTACGCGGTGGCCCGATAGCAGTAGAGAGTGGCACGAGGCTTCATATAGTTTGTGACCCCTCCAAACAACATCCAAACATCACAAGGGTGTAGAAACCTGGTTCCAGCACCCTCCCATACTACATTGGGTGCGACTTCAGTCTGTGCTTCGCAGACTGTTGCCGAAAGGGCCGGTAGTGTGGGATTTGTTTGGCTAAGACACTTCTAAAACCTGGGTCAGGCCCCAACAAGCCAACATCCCTAAACTCTAATCTCAACTGGGTCTTTCTCAGAACTGACATGCATGAGTTATATATGAGAGAATTATCATTTATTTGATTGATCACTACATGTGAATTAAATCCAATTTAATTCACTTGAGCACTCACTAATTCCTCCAATAGTTAGAACTAGTTTAACTGAATTTAACTCACTTAAATTGAATTAAATAATTACAACTCAACCTGGACCCCTAAAATTTAGGGATCACTCTAATGACTCTAGATAGACTTCCAAATCAAATTTATAGAGCCAACTAAGTCATGTTAACTTAGTTAACTACTACTAGTTGCTATGAGAATTAGAATTACAATTTAATTCCTAATTTAATTCAAGGACAAATTAAATTAGGATTTTCTTGAAGTTATTTGTAACATTTCTTTTTTCTATTTTCAATAGAAAAATCCATGTTAATGACAACAAGAGAACCAAATACACAAATGTATGTACCATGTATTCACAAGCCAACTAGGAAATAATACATGCAACCTAATACCTGCAAATCCTCCTGTTGAAGTTTCTTGATCCAACCTTCCTTTCTTGTCCTTTGCTTTCTTTGTCTTTCCTTTTATTTATTTTCTCCAATGCTAGAATGCTCCAGGAATGCTCTAAGTGTACAATAGTATGAGAGAATAGAGGGAACTCCAAAACTGAATTGACAAAAGGTAAAACCAACAAAATCTAGAACTAACAAAAGTTATGAACTAATCCTCAAAATCCCTTTTATCATTAAGGCTTCTATTTTCTTCATTTTCCTCTATTTTTCCTTTAATATTCCTCTCATACAAACCTGCGACTTTTCATCTCTATTTTCTCCTATTTTCCTTTATTTTCATAAATAAATGCCAATTAATGCCTCTTTTCCTTTGTCAATTTCCTTAGCCATAATAAACCAAAAAAGACACCCACTAGGATGTTTTTCCTAACATTAAACTTGGAATACGTGTCTCATGACCTTGTTCTTATTCTTTTTCCTTTATTAACTTTTATTACATGATTTTTCAACTCAGGGCTATTACACAATATATGAAAGCATATAAAAACCATAAACAACATCAATGGATCAATAAGCAAATCATCACATAACATCATCAGATTGTTGAAAATAGCAACAAGAAATGCTAAAAATAACATTGCTATAAATAGAATTTCAGGATATATTCTAATTTTAATTTGTCCTTGAATTAAAATTGAGAATTAAAATTTGAATTTAGTCTCACAAACTGTTTGAAAAATAATTAATTAATTCATCTTGAGTTAATTAGTTGGAGAAATTCAAACATGAAGTCTTTGTGAAGACATGCAACAGTTATCCCTTTGATTGAGGATGTTATCCCTTAATTAAGGAGATAAGGATGAGCTGTATTTGAGTTGCAATTCGTTAGCTTAGTTAACTGAATTAAGTCTAGTTAGATTAGTTCCAAACAATTTGTGGAACTGATTGTGAGTTCAGTTAGTTAATGCATTCATGCATGCAACTAGTGTACTCTAGATAACTGAATATTCTCTCATAAATAACTCATGCATGTCAGTTCAGACAAAGACCCAGTTGAGATTAAAGGCAGGGATAGTGTACTATCAGTTGCAAGAATTTTCCTATGAGAAAATCTCTTGGATGCAGAAGGAATTCATTCCTTGAGGATTGCGCAGTTTTATAGTGTGTAAGAGCATTGTTCCACTTGGTTGAAGGTGAATCATCCCAGAGGAACAACGCAAGGAAATAGGAGGCTTGGAGGACAGAAGAGAAGGCATATGTGTTGTCTATTCTGTCTATAAGAAGCAATGAGGGATTGCACTGAGAGTTGGATAGATGTGAGAGCTAAAGCTTTGTGTAATCCATAGATATTTCCACTTGTATGATAATACAGATAGTAGGGTTTTTAGCTGAGGCTTTCCCTAGAGTATTCTTCTGTGTTTCATGTGTGATTGTTTCTTCTTCTCTATTATATGTGTTATGTTTAATCTTGCTCAAAATTGATTAAGCTTCCGCAAGTTTGATTGTAGAAGTAGATTAAGTATTTTGCTTTAGTACATTGCATAATCAGTTTAATCTGTAGTGAGAAATTCTACATGGTATCGGAGAAAAGGTGATCAGAGCTGTGAACAACATATTGAGAAGGGAAAAGTTCGAAGTTTGAAGTTCTTGATTGCAGGTACAAAATAGATTTCTTATCACATCTCAAAGTTCACCAATGGCATTCAATGGCTTGAGACTTGAGTATGCGCTAGATGGCAGCTTCAATTACATAGCATGGAAGGATCGCATGGAAGCGGTATTAGAAGACAATGGGTTGAAGGATTTCATTGATTAAGAAATCCCCAAGCCAGCAGCAGCTAATGCCCAAGAATTGGCGGAATGGAAGAATCATGTGGCAAAAGTGAGGAGGATTCTTCTGGAGGGAGTTCAAGACCATATTGTCTCGAGTCTCCATGGGAAGGAGACTCCATTTTCAATGTGGAAGACATTGAAGGAACTATATCAGAACAACAATGACCAGAGGAAGCTGGCACAAAAGGACAAGCTTTAGAAAATCAAGTGTGAAAAGGGCGACACTATTTCTACATATCTAAACAAGCTCACCACCTACAGAGATGAGCTTGGAAGTGTAGTAATAATGACATCCGATGATGATATGGTGAGTCTTGCTCTCCTCAGTCTTCCTAAGAGCTGGCATAGATACCAGGACTCTGTGATTGGAAGAGAGAAACTGCCAGATCGGGAATGACTGTGGTTGAATCTAATGCAGGAGGAGATCAGGAGGAGCACCATAGACGGTTCTTCATCTAAGCATGATGATGAAGAAAATCTAGCCTTAGCAAGTAAGGCAAGGAAAGGGAAAGGGAAGGCTTCCCATTCCAAATCGAGTTCTTCTCATGGTGGGAAGAAGATTTATAATTCTAAAGTGAGATGCTTTAGTTGTCATGAGGTGGGCCATTATGCAACTAATTGTCCATTGAAGAAATCCAATAAGGGATCCTCGAGAGGATCAGAAGGTGAGGCACGGGCCTCTCAGTTTGAATTAGATTTTACCCTCATCCCATGCATGGTTTCATCAATGGTGGGTTGTGTTTGGTACTTGGACAGTGGAGCTTCATTCCACATGACTGTCGATATGAGTTTATTTAGTACCTTGGAGGAGAAAGACCTCAAGATGCACATAGAGATAGGCGATGATGGAAAGTACCGTGTTTCAGGTGAAGGTACTGTTGTGGGGGAAAGTATCCAACTCGGAATGACCCTAACCCACTCTAAGGGTGACAGTTCCTTAGCAACAGCTGAAAGCAAAGCTATCTAAAGTTTCTTCTTTATGACATGCAAGAGATAGAAGGAAGAGATCCACTTACCGATGTCTTGCGCAAATGGTCGATCCAATCTCCTTCGTTTGCCGCTTGCTCCCAGATCCAAGTCTTTTCACGGGCCCAGCTACACGAGATCCTGCAAATAAGACAAGAAAAGGAAACTACAAGAGGCATGCATTCATAATCGATTCAAGGATTAACATAAATCAAAGACGCAAGTAAGACAATACACCATTGAAACACATGCGAATAGAAGAACCTCAAATGCTTTATTAATATATGGAAGTAAGGTTCAGGCGGTGATACAACCATGAGAGGTCCAATCCAGCATCACCTTCCCGACGGAGAGAAATCTCTTCTTCACCTCCCTCAAGCAATCACCCAATGCTCACAACTGTAAACCAACAACAATTCTTTGCACAAAATTCCGCCCTCTAGATCCCATGGGATGCGATCCTTATATAGAGTTTTGGAGTGAAGATAAGTCAGCTTGATGTGTGACTTGTTGTCCTCTTCAACTCCAGTTGTTCTTCAGTTCTTCACTCGGAGTTTCTGTCTTCCACTTGGAGTCTTAGAAGCTCTTAACTCATCATTAGGCGAATCTTATCATCAAGTGTCTTTTTAGAAGCTTCCTGGGCACTGGCACTTTGAGAAAAAGATTCCTCCACATGTCCAAGTACGCCCAACGCAGGTAGCCTTTGTTCTACTTGCTATGCAACGCAGGTAGCCTTTGTTGTACCTGCTATGCAGCGCAGATGCCTAGTGGAGCAGCTGCAATGACCCAAAACTGACCTGTTTTTGAGTGTTTTTCAGTGGAGTACTGATTTGCAGTGCTGTGGTTTGCTGACCTTGTTCCTCTAAGGGTAAGAAAAACTCGTTTAGGGACTTTGGATCCCTTAGATTATTGACATTTCATGCTCTATGCTGTAAGGCACAAAAATGTCTATAACAGTTGCCCCCTAAAGTATGAGGTCGTTTATCGGGTGAAATGCTTTATTAGGAGGATCCGAAGTTCATTCAATCGCCGGGAGGTGACCTGTAACAAAACACAATACAATACATTATCTTTTCATATTTTCTTTTCATGATCTAGCTGATGCGGGCATTTCCCATGATCAGCTTTATAAATACATTTGCCGTACATAAACAGACGATCGTCTGATAAGAGACAGATAATTCTCTGCTTTTAATTATCATCCTTTTAGTAGGATGCTCATCTGCTACACATGTCTATGTTTTTATCTCCTGAATATATATCGCAGCCCGGATGGATGAAACTAGATCCGGGGTCTTCAAACTTGTCCGATCTTCACTCTAGTACAAGTCGATCCATGTGAGAATTTCTTGAAGTCGAACATGGAAAGACATCGCTTGATTACCAGTCAATAATGTAAACTGTTAACAAGCGCAAGAGGAATCACCGATAATGATGATGACCCTCAAGGTACTGCAGCACAATTCACGTGGCGTGAATATAGGATCTGACGTCGAACACCACGCAAAGTCTCCCGGTCGAAGGTCATTAATGTATACCTATCGCCGGAAGTGAGAAACTTGCCATTGAGGCATGCAAGCTTCAAAGTACTGAGGGGGTGTTCCTAGATCAACTTCTTGGATAATGAGCTGATGTCGACAAGAAGTGATCCGTCAAAGGAGGGCCTTAATGAATCCCACATCAGTGACACGGAACGGAGCTAGTGATGATGGTGAAAACGATCTGTGAAATATGATTCAGGGTGGCGGTCATGGAAGGATGAAAGATTATGTATGGTAGTGGATGGGACCCGGTTGACACTTTCTGAATGACATCTCTTGAACATATAACGACACTGATGTGATGGATCGGTAGCATTACCCCATGTATGGATGGTATGGCGAGACCATGGTGAAGGGACCGGTGAATGATAATGACCCAACCCGATATTTACGGAGGCCAAAAGTGTCATGTTCAAGAGCGACTTGCTACCATTAAGCTTTGAGGTTCTTCCCAATTTTTCCCCAGTCATTTCTGACCAGTACCTCTTTATTTTTGTCAAGCTTGAGGAGGATAACATATGCTTAATCTATAACCTGCCCTTCGGGCAAGCCCATCGGGCAAGCCCATCGCTATGTTTTAACGAGCCTAGCGATAGGGAAACTCGTTCTTGTCTAAAGACAAGTTTTTCGCTATCTAATATTTTTAACGAGCCCAGCGACAAAGACAACTCGGTCCTTTTCATTTTTAGAGAGTCTGAAAAGGGTACATAAAGTGGACTCCAGGGGTCCTTTTTCGTCATCTAATCCCTTAAGTCCGAAAAAGTATAAAACAATACAGAAGGGATGAATGTTTGATATCTTTATCGAGCCGAACCAGACAAGCGCTCGATCGTTTTGTGCAATAATCCCTCAGGTCCAAAAAGATTAAAATCTAGAGGAGGGATAGCTCTTCCGGTCTTTTTAACGAGCTGGAAGGCCAAAACTCGGCAAACTTTTCAATTTTTACCAGTCAGTGAAAAGAGCTCAAAGAAGACTCGTATTTTGAGGAACGAGTGATAAACAGGGATAACAGCAGATTCCAGGTACAGGTTGGAATTTTCCAATCACGGCAGTATTACAAGGATGGCTAAATGGGATCACTCTTTGCAGCTGTTCCTCAAAATAGGTAAACAATCAAGTGGATGTGAATGATCGGCCAAAGGAAAAGTGGAGGTGACGGTGCACAAACACGACCAAGGCTTTTATGGCTAATGAATTTACGGTCTCAAATGGTTATTTACCGGTTCATTTTTTCTGAATGAGCTTGAACACTGGGGGGAAGCCTTCTCACATGTGTGTTTATTTTTTAACGAGCATGAACTCTTGCGAAAACTGCTCGGTTTTGCGTTTATTTTTTAACGAGCATGAACTTTGCCAAAACTGCTCATTTTTACCAGTCATAAAGTAGTAAGGTCTCATGGAAGATTCCTATTTTTTAAAGAGCTTCATCTTCCTGCGCTTTGCCCCATACCCTCTTTTTATGCAAGTTGGGTATCGGCTAATCCTACAAGTTTAACCGGTTAGACCTACAGGTTTAAAGGGAGGACCTAAAAAACTAAAAACAAAATAGCCGCCCGTGCTTGCATTCCAAGAGGTTTGCATGCCCCCAGGTATAAAGTATAATTTCAAGGTTGCCCCTCCTCTCCTCCACTTCTGTTTTTCTTTGGGTGTTCTCATCTACTTATCGTCTTGTCAGTCCTAATGTTAACGATACTTGTCTTCTCGTTATTTTTAGCGGGTCTTACGCGGTACTTGTCTTCTCGTCAGCCCAGTTTTTAACTGATCTTTGCGACAAGAGAAGAACACTTCTAAATAGACAAAACATTGGTGGGTTTGAGGGAGGCTTACCTCTTTCAGGTTACCCAAAGATTGGTTTTATTTGCTGGCGCAAAGGAAACTCTTTCTTCCGCGATGTCTATCATTAGGATACACAAAGATGGTTACAATTTGTTGCAACAATAGAATCTCTTTCTTTGGAGGCTGCCCCTACTTATCCTCTAAAACATTTGTTTTAATGGGTGAGGCTTGCCTTTTATCCAAAGATGGTTACTACTTGCTGCCGCAAATGGATCCCCTTCTTTGGCAGAGCCTACTTATTTAGACAAAGTTGAGTAACGGGCCCTCGTCCTCCCGCATAACTTTAACAAAAGAATCTTATTCTAGAACAACCCCAATCCCAATTACCCCTTCTGAGAGCCCATCTCTCTCTTTGTCTTCTTGTCCTTCTTCTCCATGAAGATGGCTCAGAGGAAGATTCTCAAAGATGAAGGGGGGGATGGGGTACGGACTAGTCATATTCTCCCGCGGAAATTCTACTTTACACCCAAGGTTTTTTCTGCCTCCAGAGCAGACCAGGACGCATGCCCCCTGGGTTCCGGCCTTCCTTTCCCGAATCACTCGCGCTCATCAGGAAGAAGCACCGGAGGTAGAGACCTTTCTTGATCAAATAGACCATTCAGGATAGGTATGTGACTATTTGCGATGCGTGATCCCGGAAATGAAAGTTGGTCTACGAGCTTGACCATTCTTCCTTCGTATGGAAAACACATTATTCGAAAGAGTGAGGAGACTATTGCTTCCATGCAATATATGTAGTCCCGTCCAAGGAGTAGGTTATAATCCAAGGGTCCTTGGACGACCATCAAATTCATCTTGACGGCCTTCCCTTTCAAGGTAATAGGCACATTAGGTAGAATCCCTAATGGCTGACTGGTTCCCCTGTCAAAACCCGAGAGACGCCTTGTCTCGGGCAAAAGCGTCGGGCCACCCAGTGCTTTCCAAGCAATAGAGGACAGGATACTCACAGACGCCCCTTCATCAATGATAGTTCCAGCCATCACCATTTTGTATATTTGGACTATAATTCTAAATGGTATACTGGTTGGTAACCGGGGTCTGCCTAGTTGGTTCCAATCAAAGGACGCAACTAGGTTGCTTGGCGGTGGGACCGAATATACGACCGGATATGATCCTGACGATGCTCCTTCCTGCGATAAAGGAGTGGGCGCTTTGCCCAGATGCTCATCAGAATCGGAGTTGACGAAAAGAATATGGACGGTGTCATCCTTATTCTCTTCGGCGGGGGTGTCAACTGAAGATGAATCCTCAGTGACTGTGGTGTTTGAAGATGAAACTTCTGAAGGGAGAACCGGGTCAACTGCCGTTTCGACCTTTGGACTTTCGTCCGGTCCGGATTCAGTAGGTTCACTTTCAGTGACTGACACTTCAGCTGGCCCTCTGAGCAAGACAGCTGTATTTTCGACCAACGAAGGACCTGGCGCGAGTTTTTGATATCCAGGAGGAAGTAGCACCGGTGCCACCGGTTGATCTTCCAAAACTCTCTTTGCCTTGTCTAAAAAGGGACAACGGCGAAGGGTGTGATCGCCTTCACACAGTTCGCAGGGGAATCTCATCCCTCTTCGTCGTCTGCGACCTTCACTTTCGTTGGTCGACGGTAAGCATTCAACCTGGTTGTCAGAGGTTGACGCTTCCGAATCGTGCAAACGAGGGGACCAGTCCCTTAGTATCCGGGGAATACTGGGACAATCACGGTGGAGGTGGTCTCCTCTACATATGACACATGGCGATTTGGGCCCGGTCCGTGCTGTGTGTGGGTTTTCGTTAGATGCCTTTTGCTTGCCCCGAGGCGCCTTTGGCTCCTTTTGCTTCTTTTCTTTCTTCTTCTTTTCCTTCTTCTTTTCTATGGGAGCTCTGCTTTTGGCGGCTTGACCTTTCGAAGAAGAAGGATCGGAGGAAGGCTCATAAGAAGTGGAAGGCTGGAGGGTAGCTCTAGACTGGTCTAACTGTTGAATCGACTGTTCAGGAACCATGGTGGTCTGAACTACAGCGGTTGAGAATAGCCAAATTGGCAGGCCAATTGTCAGTCCTGGAAGCGACAATGTGGCCATGTGGGGCGCACCAACTTCTCCCAAAGAGGAGAAAGGGCTAGGGGTCCCATGCTGTGGAATCCCTTGATTGGTGTGTTCCATGTTCTCAACCTTAAGATCAACGTAGGAATTAGGGGTGATTATGTTCCGTTTAAGATGAATTTTATATGACGACGCTTTTAGACACAACTTGCTTTTTCACTTTTTAAGAGTCGAGAAAAAGCTAAAGATGACTCTAGTCTCCTTCGATGTATTAACGAGCCCGAAGTGACAAATGCTCGGATGGACTTTTTCAGTTATAGAGTTTGAAAAAGGCCAAAAGAAACTACTCTGGAGTTCTAGGCAAGGGTGTGCCAAACCTTTCACGAAACCACAGAATACGTTTTACGGTACGAGTGGTCGATCTTCGTGAATGCTGTGTTCACTGCATCGCGATCAGTAGGGCGGCCGACACGGCTTCCTATGGATAAAGGCTTTGTTCCTATAGGGGTCCCCTAATATACGCGATGGTACGCGGGGGCACAAGTCCGTATTAGTGCTATCGTCCCTGAGGAGGAATCACCCACCTTCGTAGAGATCAACAGTCACTATGTTTAACGACGCCGGTTCACGTCTCTACCTAGACCTCTACTGTGTTTCGTTATGTTTCAAAGCGTTGTTAGATAAATTCAGTTCTTTTTAGGTTGATCTTGCTTAGCAGTTTGCCTTTACGGATCACCACGTGATGTATGATACAACTCCTAAATGTAGTCTAAGAATGATAAGCAAGCTTTTTCAATTCTTTCAACTTATGAAAACCTTAACTACTGAAGGAAAAGAAAGACATCATCTTTTCAAACAGATCATAGAGCACACACTGATGCAATTTTCCTAAATCGACATGCAAACTGTCAAAATGCACATACACAATGCAAGTATTTCTTTTCTTCTTCCTTAATGTTGATGTATTACAAAAAGAAAGCTGTTGTATAATTTCGAATTCAATTTCAAGTGAAAGAAAACAAGTTTTTGTCCAACAATCAAAAGAACACCTTAAGATTCACTCGTTTCAACACAAGAAATACTGAAATTCGAACCATATAACGAAAGAAAATGCTCAAGCAGCTATGAACATCAATAAACTAACTCTTAGAATCACAACGACACTTTCTCACAGGTCTAGATTCAAGAGGTCATAGCAAGACTAGTTCACTTTCGCTATGGGAAACTGTGAATGACAGCAAGAAATACAATAAGAACAATCACGGTTTCTTCATACAACTGAGGCAGAATGAAGGCAAAGAGAAGTGGTTTCAGCTGGGTATACAGGTTGACAACAGGCTGCAAAAACAATACTGAAAACTGGGCAACAGATAGTGGGGAATCCCAGTTGCACAAGGCAAAACTGGATCAGCGCAGGTGCTGCACTGTCAATCTGAGATGCAGCGCAGGTAGCCCCTTCGGGACCTGCGTTGCAGTGCAGGTAGCCTTTGTGGCAGCTACACTGATGAGACAAGTCATGTCTCTCTCAGATTCTGGGTCACAGTTTGCTAAAAAATGAGCGGTTTTTGGCCAAATCAGAGGCTGTCAGTCAAGTATACACTAGAGGATGATTAAAGGAAGATGAACACTATCACAAAGAGCTAAAAAGAGTCCTTGTGGATCTGCTCTTCAAATCATAAACAGGCCCAGCACTGGGCTAGAGTAGCTGCCCTCTACTTTGCATTCGAAGGACTCGCATGCAGTTTGATTCGGTACTCTTTTGTTTAAGAAATGAATAGCAAGAAACACAAGCTACCAACAAGACATGTTCCCCAGTATAGTCGCCAGTCTGTTGTGGGGGAAAGTATCCAACTCGGAATGACCCTAACCCACTCTAAGGGTGACAGTTCCTTAGCAACAGCTGAAAGCAAAGCTATCTAAAGTTTCTTCTTTATGACATGCAAGAGATAGAAGGAAGAGATCCACTTACCGATGTCTTGCGCAAATGGTCGATCCAATCTCCTTCGTTTGCCGCTTGCTCCCAGATCCAAGTCTTTTCACGGGCCCAGCTACACGAGATCCTGCAAATAAGACAAGAAAAGGAAACTACAAGAGGCATGCATTCATAATCGATTCAAGGATTAGCATAAATCAAAGACGCAAGTAAGACAATACACCATTGAAACACATGCGAATAGAAGAACCTCAAATGCTTTATTAATATATGGAAGTAAGGTTCAGGCGGTGATACAACCATGAGAGGTCCAATCCAGCATCACCTTCCCGACGGAGAGAAATCTCTTCTTCACCTCCCTCAAGCAATCACCCAATGCTCACAACTGTAAACCAACAGCAATTCTTTGCACAAAATTCCGCCCTCTAGATCCCATGGGATGAGATCCTTATATAGAGTTTTGGAGTGAAGATAAGTCAGCTTGATGTGTGACTTGTTGTCCTCTTCAACTCCAGTTGTTCTTCAGTTCTTCACTCGGAGTTTCTGTCTTCCACTTGGAGTCTTAGAAGCTCTTAACTCATCATTAGGCGAATCTTATCATCAAGTGTCTTTTTAGAAGCTTCCTGGGCACTGGCACTTTGAGAAAAAGATTCCTCCACATGTCCAAGTACGCCCAACGCAGGTAGCCTTTGTTCTACTTGCTATGCAACGCAGGTAGCCTTTGTTGTACCTGCTATGCAGCGCAGATGCCTAGTGGAGCAGCTGCAATGACCCAAAACTGACCTGTTTTTGAGTGTTTTTCAGTGGAGAACTGATTTGCAGTGCTGTGGTTTGCTGACCTTGTTCCTCTAAGGGTAAGAACAACTCGTTTAGGGACTTTGGATCCCTTAGATTATTGAGATTTCATGCTCTATGCTGTAAGGCACAAAAATGTCTATAACAGGTACTGTTGTTTTAAGAGGGAGCATGGAACTCCTCTCACCTTGACTGATGTAAAGTATGTTCCTGGACTGAAGAAGAACTTGGTATCAGTCGCGATGTTGGAAGACAAAGGCTATGATGTAGTCTTCAGTAAAGGAAAGGCGTTCTTGAGACACATAGCCACGGTCAGACCAAGAGGATTGGGATTCGAGTGAAGAATCTCTACAAGCTGGAGGTAGATGATTGTGCTGCATTGAGTTCCAAAGTAGAATTGATGAAAAGCCAAGATATTGGTGAGTTATGGAATAGAAGGTTGGGCCACTTGCATCATGGGGCCTTGAAGATAATGCAGCAGATCTCTACTGGACTTCCCAAAGGTAAAATTGAGCAAGTGGACACATGAAAAGGTTGTACCTTATGTAAGTATGCAAAATATTTCTTTCATGATCGAGACAGTTGAGCTGAAGCAATATTGGAGCGAGTTCATACAGATGTGTGTGGACCATTCTCAACAGCCTCCACCACAAAACAAAGGTATTATGTGATTTTCATTGACGATTTTTCTCATAAATGTTGGATCTATTTCATGCAGAAGAAGGATCAAACCTTCTCAAAGTTTTGTGAGTTCAAATCTTTGGTTGAGAAAGAATCAAGGAAGAAGATCAGGGCCTTGAGAAGTGAAAATGGTGGAGAGTATGTCTCTCAAGAGTTTAAGGACTTCTGTGCAGTGGAAGGAATTAAATGGGAGTTGACGACACCTCATAACCCACAACAGAATGGGGTGGACAAGAGGAAGAAGAGAACGATTGTGGGGGTAGCTTGGGTGATTCTACATGATCAAGGCCTACCACTTCATTTGTGGGTTGAGGCATGCAACACAATGGTCTATTTGCAGAATAGAAGCCCACATCACATACTTGGGATGAAGACACCAGAGGAAGCTTTCTCCGGGAAGAGACCAGATGTGGGTCACTTTAGGATCTTTAGCTCATTGGTTTATTGGCATGTGACCAAGGATGCCCAGAAGAAACTTGAGCTGACAAAAGAGTTGGGGATACTTGTGGGGTACACTGATACACCCCATAACTATTAGGTGTATTTGCCTACTAGTCGGAAGACAGTGGTTCGTAGAGATCTTAAGTTTGATGAGAAGAAGGCCATGCGAGTTTCCCTTGAGAAGGAGCTCCAACTATAGGCTATGGAGGAACTTTTGCTTCCTAAGGAGGAGGAGCCTCAAACTGATGTGGAGCAACCACATGCAGAGGTTCCAGGAATGAAGACATCCACTCAAGCACAGTCTTCTAGAGATGGGTGGAAGCGCATAAGAGAAGCCGACAGATTGTTGTCGGAAGTGAGAGATAATGTGGGAGAACCATCTTCTCAACACAGGAGGTCACCTGATAGGTACACTTGATACATGGCCCTTGTTGGGGAATGTGTTGAGACTGAGCCATCTTCCTTTGAGGAAGAAGTGCAACAGCCGATTTGAGTTGATGCTATGGTGGAGGAGTATGACTCCATAGTTCAGAACAATGTTTGGGATGTGGTTCCAAGGCCGGAGAACAAGTTAGTTATGATTTCCCATTGGATTTACAAGGTAAAGCAAGCTGCTAATGGTAGTGTGTAGAAACATAAGGCAAGGTTTGTTTCCCATGATTTCTCACAGGTCAAGGGGATTGACTATGATGAGACTTTTACTCCTGTAGCAAGGTACTCATCTATCATATCGATGTTGGCACTATCAACACAGATGGGTTGGAAGATCCATCATATGGATGTGAAGACTGCATTCCTCAATGGAAAGGTTGAAGAAGAGGTGTACATAAAGAAACTGCAAGGTTTTGAGACCTTCGATCATGAGTTGCATGTGTGCCAGCTCAAGAGAGATTTGTACGGGTTGAAGCAAGCACCTCGTGCTTGGTACACCAGTATCGACAACTACTTCACTAGGCTGGACTTCATAAAGAGTGAAGCAGATGCGAATTTGTACCATATCATGGTGGAAGGTAAGAATTTGATCATTGTTCTTTATGTTGATGATCTGATATTGACAGGTGATGATGAGTTAATCATCTCTTGCAAGGATGACCTTGCAAGAGAGTTTGAGATGAAAGACATGGGTCTCATGCACTACTTTCTAGGCATGTAAGTGTGGCAGAAGGATTGGGAAGTGTTTGTGTCTCAAGGCAAGTATGCCAATGAGATACTTAAGAGATTCCACATGGAGAAGTGCAAAAAAAAAAAAAGCCCATGCAGACTCCTCTAGCAGGTAACTAGAGGAAGGAGGATGCTACTTCAGGAGAAGTAGTAGAAGCTACTGTGTATAGGCAGCTTGTGGGTTCACCGATGTACTTTGTGAACACACGACCAGATTTGTGCTATGCGGTGAACTAGCTGAGTCAAGCTATGGTTCAGCCTACCAAGCTATTTTGGAAGGTGGCTAAGCATGTTTTGAGATACCTCAGAGGCACATCTCATTTTGGATTATGGTATAGATGGACATAGGGAGTGAAGCTATAGGGCTTCACAGATGTAGATTGGGCAAGGAGTCCATCAGATTGGAAGAGCACATCAGGAGGAATTTTCAACCTTGGTTCAACTGCAGTTTCTTGGTACAGTAGGAAATAGAGGTCAGTTGCACTCAGCTCAGCAGAGGTTGAATACATGGCTGCAAGTCAAGCAACATGTGAGGCCATTTGAATGTGGAAAATTCTAGTTGGTTTGTCTGATCAGAGGATGGATCCAACTGTGATCTATTGTGATAATCAGAGTTGTATCAAAATATCTGAGAATCCAGTACTTCATGACAGGTAAAAGCATATCAACATTCGGTATCATCATCTTAGAGACTGTGTGGCAAGGAGGATCATGTTGTTGCAGTATATTTCGACCGAGGAGCAAGATGCTGACATTGTGAATAAGGCATTGTCAAAGTGTAAATTCGAGTTCCATAGAGACAGGATCGGAGTGGAAGATAATCCCTTTCTTGTTGAGAGGGAGTGTTGAAAATAGAAATAATAAATGCTAAAAATAGCATTGCTATAGATAGAATTTCATGATATATTCTAATTTTAATTTGTCCTTGAATTAAAATTGAATTTAGTCTCACTAGCTATTTGAAAAATAATAAATTAATTCATCTTGAGTTAATTAGTTGGAGAAATTCAAACATGAAGTCTTTGTGATGACATGCAATAGTTATCCCTTTGATTGATGAAGTTATTTCTTGATTAAGGAGATAAGGATGAGTTGTAATTAGTTAGCTTAGTTAACTGAGTTAAGTCCAGTTAGATTAGTTCCAAACAGTTTGTGGAACTGATTGTGAGTTCAGTTAGTTAATGCATGCATGCATGCAACTAGTGTACTCTAGATAACTCAATATTCTCTCATAAATAACTCATGCATGTCAGTTTAGACAAACACCCAGTTGAGATTAAAGGCAGGGGCAATGTACTATCAGTTACAAGAATTTTCCTATGAAAAACTCTCTTGCATGCATAAGGAATTCATTCCTTGAGGATTGTGTAGTTTTACAGTGTGTAAGAGCAATTTTCCACTTGGTTGAAGGTGAATCATCCCAGAGGAACAACGCAAGGAAATAGGAGGCTTGGAGGACAGAGGAGAAGGCATATGTGTTGTCTATTATGTCTATGAGCAACAGTGAGGGATTGTACTAAGAGTTGGATAATTGTGAGAGCTAAAGCTTTGTGCAACCTTGAGATATTTCCACTTGTATGATACTACAGATAGAAGGGTTTTTAGCTGAGGCTTTCCCCGAAGTATTCTTCTATGTTTCATGTGATTGTTTCTTCTTCTCTGTTACATGTGTTCTGTTTGATCTTTCTCAAAATCGATTAAGCTTCCACAAGTTTGATTATAGAAGTAGATTAAGTATTTTTTTTAGTACATTTCATAATCAGTTTAATCTACATTGAGAATTTCTACACGGATATTATGTGGAAAACCCAATTGGAAAAAACCACCAATATTGTTGTCCTTATCTTATTCTTATTTTAATAAAGAAAACCTTTTATTACCTCTTGCAATGGTTCAAACTCTTACCAGTGTGTAGGACCCTACCTACTGGAGGCTACCACCTCCTCTTGTTTCTCTAGCTAGTATTGGAAGGAAGCCAACACCCCCTAATCAAATTCTCAATCCACCTCCGAAAGGAAGCTACCAATCCATCACTGAAGGTTCCAACCCTCAGACTCTTTATAGACGTTGTTTCAAAATATTTCACACTGGATCCACTTGACTCAAGCACAACCCAAATATTTTAAGCCATGTTTCATCCAATTATTTTAAAACTGGACTCACATGCAACATTATGTTCATCAAACTGAATTTTTTTCTCAATAAAAAAACATCAATCTCTGCACAACTAATAGCAAGAACTATCTCTGTATTAACCAAATCATCTAGCCACATTCATCAACAATCAATTGATTTTGCTCATATTATTCATACTCAAACCCACTACAATATAAATTCCCATGAATTATCAACAAAACCCCTCTTACTTAGCCAATGCCAAACCCTAATTGAACAACATCAAAATTCCGACTATCAAAAACATTTATTAACCTTCTATCACTCTATCCAATAATTTGACTTCACTCAAGCCTAAACATTACATTACCTCAATAAGAAAATGTATTTGCAAAACCCTAATGGCAGTATACTCCTAGAATTGACCTTTCACCATACAATACATGACATCATCATGGAAATATTTAGCATGTTATATAACAATATTCCAACCCTTCCCAATATGCAACACTTCATCATCACAACATATAATTTACAAATTCACTTTCAAAAACGTAGAAACATGCAAATAAAGAAGCTATAATTACCATCATCCATATTGTCACAAATCCCTATCTCATCATCATTTCTTGTAACACATTAGTTAGTATCATGAGTAACACTTATGCCATCAAACTCAGGTTAGCATACTAATCTCAGCAGTGTAAATCATAATAAATCAATAAGACATGTACCAAGCACAATTGCACCTTAGCATGCAAACCCTGCAAAATATTTTTTCACAAATATTTTAAGGTACAAGTTAACTTTGATATTCCCATATTTGAGGGCTAGATAGATGCAAACGAAGTAGATAAATGGGTGAATCTGTTAGAAGGATATTTTTTAGTTCATGACTTTTCCAATCGAGAAAATATTACTTTTTCACTTCTCAAAGCTACCCCACACGTCAAGGACTGGTGGGAAACCTACTATGAACAAAAGGAAGAGAGGGAATCCTCACTATTTTCAGCTACACTCACTTGGGATTCTTTCTGAGATGCAATAAAGGAACAATATTACCTTGTCTAGAGCTATGAAGATAAATACATAAAGTGGACCATGTTATGTCAGGGAAGGGACTAATATGTGTCGGAGTTCACGAATTTTTTCCATAACCTCCGCACGAAGTTGGGTATCAAGGATTCTAAGCGGAATTTGGTACTCAAGTACCATGGATATCAAAACAAGTAAATTCGGGACTAGATGGACTTCCTGGACATCTCCTCACTCAACACAACATACTGATACACTGTCAAGATTGAGATAAGGTTTAAACAAAAGAAGCGACACTTTGGATTTGCGAATATAAATCAAGGAAAAGTCACCCCAAAACCATAGAGAAAAGTCCAAATGTAAGGCAAGGTGACCCAGGAAAACCCGCCGAAGCCGTAGGAAAAGAACAACACCACGAAGAGAAAGAAGGACACGGGAAAATGCTGTGATTTCCATAATAGCTCCACTCACAACATAAGTGAGTGTGGGGCCAGGTAGTCACTCATGGCCAAGATGAAGGCTTCAGAATCAGATGCATGTTATGACTTTGAATCAGAACTTGACAAGGGTAATGATAAAGGGAAGCATATCATTGATGCGGAGCCTAGTGGCACCGTGACCACCACTAAGCTCCAAAAGAATGAGCCTGAATATCGAGAGGAGGGGGAACACCTCTTCTAGTCACAGATGTGCGTGAAATGTTCTCCATTGTAGTTCATTGTTGAAAGTGGGAGACAAAAGAACCTCATTTCAGCATAGGTCGTGAAGTGGTTGGGCCTACTGATGACAACACATCCATAGTCATGGACCATTGGGTTACTTAACCAAGGACTAGATCTCCGCATCAGCTAGAAGTGTCACCTTCCCTACATCATGAATCCCTTCATGTATGAGGAATTGTGTGATGTTGCTCTTATTGAAGTTTGCAATGTATTATTAGGACAACCATACTTGTCGAAGCGACATGTTTTATATCAGTCTAGACCTCACTCTGTGATTATTACTTTGGGAAATAAGTTGTACAAGATACCAAAGGTAGCCTTGCCTATTTCCATCTCTTTGATCACTACAAAGAAATGTAGTAATATCATCTCCAAGACCAGGATATTTTTTATCCTTATGATTCAACGTTAGGCCAAGAAGAAGGTTTGGCCATGACTTCCAGATAGGGCACCTCCGCATAACAACAGAAGGTGGAAAAGGTCATGGAGGAGTACAGGGACATTTTCACCTCACCTACATGGGTACCTATTCACTGTCACGTCAAGAACTCCATCGATCTGACCCTGGGTGTGCCGCTACCTAATTGACCAATCTATCGATGCTCTATTCTGGAGAATGATGAGATCAAGAGCCAGATTCAGGAGTTGTTTTAGAAATGACACATTAGGCCAATCTCATCACCCTATGGGAGCTTGATTGTATTTTTATAGTAGAAGGACGGAACCTGGAGACTTTGTATTGACTATCGAGTGCTGAACAAGGTCACTGTTGAAAATAGCTACCCAATATCATGCATTGATGACCTTCTAGACAAGGGCAAGGGGGGCAAATATTTCAACAAGATTGACTTCAAGTTTGATTATCACCAGGTGCCTATCGAACCCTCCAATGTGTGGAGGACTGCCTTAAAATCCAAGGAGGGCCTTTTCGAATGGTTGGTGATGCCTTTCGGGTTAACAAATGCCCCCGCAACCTTCATGAGATTGATGGAAGACATCTTGTGACCCTTCACCAATTTATTCATGGTGGTGGATTTAGATTACATCTTGATCTTCAGTCAAAGTTGGGAAGTGCACCTCCACTATATTTGATAGGTCCTTCAAACACTACGACAACACAAGTTGTGTGCCGATTTCGAGAAATGAAATTTTGGCATGACCCAAGTTCAATATGCGGGGTACATCATTGATAAGAAGGGTATGCATGTGGACCCAGTAAAGATGCAAGTCATTTAGGATTGGCCAGTCCCAACCTCTCTAATAGAGCTCCACATCTTTCTGGGTCTTGCCAATTTCTATCACAGGTTAAGGTTGGGGTTCTCTCATATTACTGGGCCTTTAAGTCAAGTCGCCAAGGGTGGAGTGAAAGCAATTTTTTTTTGGTCCAAAACCCGACAGAAGGAATTTTCTGAGTTGAAGCATCACCTCTGATATGCACTAGTGCTCACATTACTAGACCTGATACAACCATTTAAGATTGAGACAAATGCTTCCGACTATGTGATTGGTGTAGTTCTTACTCAACAGGGGCATCTAGTGGCTTACCACAGTGAAACCCTTTCAGACACAGTCCAAAAGTATCCCACTTACGACAAAGAAATGTATTCCATTGTGTAGGGTTGTTGTCAATGGAAGCATTACATTCCGGGGAAGGAAACAGTCACCACATAGATCACCAACCCCTGTAGTTCATATAGACACAAGGGAAGTTGTAGAACGATTTCCATCAGAAATGATCCACATACCTGCAACAATTCCATTTGAACATTAAGTACAAGAAGGGAAACACCAATAATGCTGTAGACTGCGTTAACCAACCTCCAGTCATGGCACTGATCATTGTGCTCGACTCCTGGGCACGAGACTTCAGAGTGGACACATCTTTACAAGAGTGATCCAAAATTTGACAACATATACCAAAGACTCCTGGAAGGTAAGCAAGTTCAAAATTTTCACCTCCAGGATGCACTGTTATGCCACCTAGGACACATCCATGTTCCTTCAATCAAGCATGCCAAGCTGATTTGGGAAGCGCACTACAATCGAGTCGTTCGACATTTCAAAGTAGAGAAAATAGTGGTAGTACTACGCAACTATTTTTATTGGCCAAACCTTCATCACGATGTTGGGTGGTACATTAAATCCTACAGTGCCTCCACCATTGTCAAACCAACCATCAAGAAGCAAGGAATATATACTCCTATGGCTACTCCCAGTCGACCTTGGGAATCCATCTCCATGGATTACATGTCGAGCCTTCCTTCTACTAAGCACGACAATGACTGCATTTTTGTGGTCATTGATAGATTCTCTAAGATGGCCATTATGGTGGCCTGCAAGAAGAGTATCAAAGCAAAGGCCATTGCTAAGCTCTTCTTTGAGCGAGTGTGGGTACATTTTGGGATCCCATATTCCATTATCTCTAATTAGGACAACATATTCCTAAGTGCATTTTGGTTAAGTCTCTGGTCAATGTTGGATACCAAACTCACTAAGTATACGACTTTCCATTGCCAAACTGATGGCGAAATAGAAGTCGTCAACAGGATGATCATATAGATTCTGCACATGTACAACTCGAAGCATCCACGCACATGGTATGGAATCCTCCCCTATGTCCAACACAGCTACAACAGAGCTCTCCACAACTTAGTGCGCCACAGCCCCTTTCAGGTAGGGTTGATATTTCAACCATTATGTCCCATTAATGTGGTCATACCATTTGCAGCTACTCAGGTAGATTCAACTCATGTCTTGTTTGAGGCTCACATGGTTAACAACTTCATTGAGAACATTTAGCACATCTACTAGTAGGTCCATGATATATTGGATAGAGCCAAAGCTAAGTACAAGCAGTGCCATGATCTTCATCGGGTGTCACACAAGTTCCAGGTGGCTAACAAAATTTGGCTACATTTACACAAGGAGCGCCTCATTGGACCACACCGCAAGATTCACCTGGTCTGATATAGGCAATAAAACATCACCAAGGCTATAGAGGAAAATGCCTTAAAAGTTAACATTCCATCGTTCCTTGGTTTACACCGAGTGTTTAATGTAGACTGCCTTTGGCCATACTTTCCACCATTGCTGGAAACATTCAACATTACAGAACAAATCACACTAACATAGCTAAACCCAAATTGCATGGAACATGCCATAACTGATCAGATCATGGACACACATATCAATAACACTCGTCATTAGAAGGTGCAATTGTATCAGGTTGTCAAAGCTGCCCAACTCCTTCACCAAGGCAAGTGTCTCATGAGGGATCAAGTTTAGTAGAAGTTTCCCCATGTCATGGAGTCACTCAACACAATGGGGACCTATTAGCCCTGAGGTGCAGCAGTGATGTTTTACAGGCTAAAGGAAGGACATGGGCTGCTTTGCTATCCTAAAGGGGCCCCACACGGGCCATTACCCCACTTTTCTTAATCTTCCACTTATTGTTCATTTTGCTGACTTCCTAACCCAACCCTCACATCCCAAAAAAACCCTCTTTCACCTTAGCCTTAAGAGAATTAACCCAAAACCCTGAAAAAACGTTACTTTTCCACCCATACACACCCTCCACACATTTCCCGAGGACATCTCATGCCACCGTGTCCCTTCGCTGTCGATTTTCCCCACTAATCCAATGGCTTAAGTCTCACCCAACCAATGAAACTTGCCCAATCGTTCTCGACCATCAGATCACCCCTGCCAGATCTGAAGACTATCGCTCATATTGCACAGGCAATTAGTGAGAGGAATACCCACCTGATAAATGTAGTTTTTCTCTCTCTTCTGCTGTGACATGTCATTAGCTGAATGGAATCGGGTAGACTCCACCATTTACCACTTACCACCTGATGAGCGCTCGATATAAACTATAACTATCCAAACCAAACCACCTCCAAGTGTGATCGTTCGTGCACCTCCTTCAGCTGATAACTGTTTGATCTATTCACCTAAGATCTAACAGCACAGACATGTTCCTCTCCCAACGTGACCTCAAACCTCCTATGCATAATCTCCACCATGCATTCCCCTCAATTGGACGACCTGCATTCATGACCACTCCCGATCATCCCCCACCTCTCTGTCACTTCTCTGCCCATCCGATTTGGCACGTCCATCCACCCATGCACTCCATACTCTACTCCCTATCTGTTACCTGAAGGAGAAGATGGTTGGCTCTAACAACCTAGGGACAGTCTAATGGATGAACCGAATTAACAAAAAGCATGGACAAAGGAAGAAGGACACAACACGATTCAACAAACATAATTAAATAGTCATGGAGCTTCATTGCTATAATCCATCCAACCACCTAATAGGGCAGCATAGTACCAGAATTGATTAATGTTTTCGTGATGGAAAGGAACTTGTGTCCTAGAACGCAATCAAACAGTTAATGCTAGTAGGTGGTTGACTAAAACATCTTCATCCCACAATAGCTAAGGATCATTGTAGAAGTAAACTATAAATAGCCAAAAGCAAGATGCAATTGAGGTTGTTTTTGTTCGGTTCAACTTCTGGAGACTGTAGATACTATGTACCTTGTAGTGTCTCATCTTCTTTTTTAGTAATACAAGCTTCTTTTGCTATTAAATGTTCAATGCCCATTTCCCTTTTGTTCTAAACTTACACCTGGGTGGGTTTATCCATGCTTCCTCCTATGTCTAATGCTTGATAACTGTCATCTTATCTTTGCATTGGTAAATTGGGTTTGCTATTGAACAGATCATCCATGTTTCTTCTGTATCTAATGCTAGATAACTATCATCTTATCTTTGCGTTGATATAGTAGATTTGCAAGTTTCTTTTACTGGCTGTAGCTGGCCATCATATATTATGTATGCATCTGCTGGTGTGGTTAGTATTCTTCATTCATTCACTTAATATGCAAACTATTGAGCATTAGTGGTCTAAAGCCTTGTAGGCTGAGGGTGTTCATGCATGTCTGGAGCAAAAATAGAGTTGAAGAGGTTATCTGGCTTGAACCAAACCATCATCCATTCCAATAGTTCCTAGAATAATATTGAAGATTATATGTTACCAGGCATCTCCGAGATACAACCTAGGAGAGTTTCCTGGAGCAATAACATAATTGGCGCTGTTAACAGGGAGAGGAGATTGAAGCTCAGCTTCCCTGGGAGATGACACAGATCTAGCTTTGATGATAGACAAATTTTAGACACACTTGTGGTTGTAACCATCTATCTGGTGACTCTACTAGAGGCCAAATCTTTTGGTGACTTCGCATAATAGTTTTGGCTCAGTTTGTGAGGCATACTTGGAGAAATCCTCAGAAATCACCAGCCGACGCAACACCTAACCCTAAAAATATCATCAAAGGAAGAAAGATATCACAAAAAGGAGCATCAATATTAGGTAAACCTAAACAATCCTTTATATCTTGGCAAGAAAGACTTGTAATAGAACAAATACATGTCGAGAGTATAGCCTCTAACACTAACAATGAAGAAAAGCTTTTAGAGATTCATAAAGCTCCTTATTCTTTAGGTTATCCTCTCGCTTTAAGCCAAAAGGAAACCTCACCTCCTATCCCTCATACACCTTTAGTCCTGTCAGCCCCTCAGCTTTCTATCATTCAGACTACCAGTACTCTTCCATCCACCATAGCCATGGCAGGTCCACAAGCACTCAACAAAATGGAAAGGATCATAGCTGCTAGGTATGGACATCTAGTACTGCCCACTCTTGTGAATGCAATGCCTACTAGAGAATATCATAAATACATGCCTAAGTTCATTGGGACCAAAGGAGTTATAGCTGAGGAACATCTTGAGTCCTTTTATAGCTATGCTAATAATCTAGACATTAGTGAAGATGATGTTTTGATGAGAGTATTTGTCTAGAGCCTAGATGGACACGCTAGAAAATGGTTCAGAGAATTGACCCCTAGGTCCATAATAGATATTGAGGCCCTAGATGATGTATTCCTAAAGCATTGGGGGGATAAGAAATATCTGCTCTACTATCATACTGAGTTTGGGAACTTGAAAAGGGAAAATGGGGAGTCACTTTCTTATTTCAATAAAAGGTTTAACCACATGTACAACAAGGTACTACTGAAGTGAAACCCACCCCTACCTCTGCTAAGCTCACCTACACCAATGCCTTCGATTTTGACTTCTGCCTACTACTGAGGGAGAGAAGATGTGCTTCTCTGGCTAAAATGCAGGATGTAGCCTTGGAGGTAGAATCCAACATCATGGCTGCAGAGAAACTCAAGGGACATGTTGACCAAAGGAGACAGAGGGGTGAATCTTCCTCATCTTCAGACCCCAAGATAGACAAGATGACCAAGATGATAGAGTCACTAGCCTCTGAAATCTCCAAATAAAAGGTTGAGCAGCACCCTGTGAAAGGAAGAATTCCTAATACTTTTTCTCCTAGAAATCCGAATCCATATAGAAGAGAAAATGAGTAGTCACAGATCATGCAAAGAAGCAAAGATCCCAATGAAGACCAAAGAGTGAATAAGATGATGAGATTCATTGTATGGAAGACAAAGGCAATGCTTCCTTTTAGCCAAGAAGATTATGAGATCCATTTTATGGAAGACAAAGGCAGTGCTTCCATTTTTACCTTGGCTGCCTATGAAGATTCGTTACTCAGGGACCATACCAGCCAAGAGTGGGATAGTGAGGCTATTCTACAAACTGGAGATCAGAAAAGATACAATCTAAGGTCGAAGATGAACAGTGCTAAGGAAACCCCTGTCCAAAGAGCGATTGTCCCTACAGAACAAAAAGCTAACAAGCAAAAACGACCACCAGCTAATCCCATCATTCTCAAAGCTCCAACTCAAGAGGTAAGAGGCCCTGACAAGTCCGCTTCTTCTTTTAGTTTTGAATCAGAAATCCAAAAGCTCAAAATATCTATACCTCCAGTGGAACTAGTGAAGAATGAAGCTTTTAAGAGACCCATCCTTGAAGCCCTTGAGCTTAAGGCCACACAAGCATCAAACGACTATGTGAATTTACAAGATGACAAACCTGCAGTTGTGCTTAGTCCAATGATTGAACCTTCGGATGACAATTCCCCATCATTCTATGTCTCCTTGACTAGTCATGACAAAACCCTTCACAACTATTTGCTGGACACAGCTGCCAGCCATAAAGGCCAAACACTATCATGGATGAGTTAGGCCTTGACATCACTAGGCCTTATCATGATTTGTTTTCTTTTGATTCTAGAAAGGTGAAATGTTTTGGGTTAATCAAAGACCTAGCCATCACCCTATCTCAGGTGCCTATGAAGAGCATGATGATGGATATTGTGGTAGCTGATGTACCCCCAAAGTTTGGCATGCTTCTTTCCAGGGGATGGATAAAAATATTGGGTGGAAAATTACAAAATGATCTGTCCTATGCTACCATTCTAGTTTTTGGAGGTGAAAGTAGGAGATTATACAAGGAAGCTCAGTTAGCTTATATTATCAGTGATGAGAAGCATCCCACTAATCATACCATCTATGATATTGACACTGACTTTGGAGCCTGTATTCGCCAAATAGAAGAATCCCAGTTGGCCTCCATGCAGCTCAGGAAACCAGTTTGTAAGGTCACAGAGGAAGAAGGTCCACAGATTTGGGACATGATCTTTGATGGAGCTTGCTCTAGGGAAACTGCAGGAGCAGGTGTAGTTCTGATATCTCCCACACAACAATGCATACATTTATCTTTCAAGCTGACTTTTCAAGTCATAAATAATATAGCAGAGTACGAGGCTTTGATCTTAGGCTTGAACACTACTAAATATATGGGCATCAAACATCTGAAGGTGTTTGGAGATGCAGACCTTATTATTCAATAGGTGAATCAAACATTCCAGGCGAGGCACCCCAGGCTAAAACCATACAGAGATGAGGTATGGAAGCTTAAGGATTCATTCAATAGTTTTAGTATTTCATACATCCCAAGGGCTAAAAATCAGCTGGCTGACTCCCTTGCTGTGTCTGCTAGAACTTTAATCCCTCCTCTGCCTCCTAAGTTAACTTATGAAATCCAAGTGAAATATAAACCGTCCTTGCCTGACAATGTCAAGTACTAGAAAGTTTTTGAGGATTATGATGAAGGAAATAGGTTTCTACAATTCATTGATGAATTCTCTTAAATGCAAATTGATCAAGATAATGAAACTGTGGAGGAAGGCCATCAGTCCCAGCTGAGAAACAAAATTGGCCAAACCAACATTGTACAACTACCTAGTAACCATATACCCAAAGGGATGGTACCTCTAGAGAAGTTGTTCGATCATAATGATGTGCCTTATAAGCCTGCCTAGAAGGAGAATGATTCTGCAATCCATAGGCACAATATAGGGAGTCCAGATCATCCAAAGTACATAAACCTGTCTACCCATTTGTCTACTGCCCAAAGTTCTGAATATTGCAACCTGATGAAGCAGTTTGCTGATGTCTTTGCCTAGGAGTACAGTGACCTTAAAACCTTTGAAAAAACATCATCCAGCATAAGATTCCACTAGAGAAAGACACCATACCTTTTAAGAAGAAGCTAAGGCCTATCAGCCCTCTATTACTATGATTGAGAAAGAAATTAAGAAACTATTGGCTGCCAAGATCATATTTCCCCTAATGTATTCAAAATGGATAGCTAACTTGGTAGTGTTACGGAAGAAAAATGGGGAAATCAGGCTTTGTGTTGACCGCATAAATCTGAACAAGTGCTCTAAGAAAGACAACTACCCCTTGCCCAAGATGGAGCACTTTTTGCGAAAAGTTTAGGGGCTAGAGCTATGTCTTTCTTGGATGGATTTTCAGGCTATAATTACGTTGTTGTACACCTAGAGGATCAAGAGAAGACTACTTTCACTACTCCTTGAGGTACTTTCATGTAATCCAAGATGCATTTTGGACTGATGAATGCTTGGGCTACTTTTCAGAGGGTCAAGGACATAGCCTTTGTGGGAGAGAAGGACAAGTTTGTCCTTATTTACCTTGATGACATAACAATTTTCTCTAGCAGTCACAAGGATCATTTACAGCATTTGAAGAAGGTGTTCCTTAAGTGCAGAAGGTTTGGGATCTTAGTAAATCCTAAGAAGTCACAGTTTGCTCTAGAAGAGGGAAAAATTTTAGGACATATTGTTTCAGCTGCAGGTGTCAAGATTGATCCAGAAAGGGTTCAAGCAATACAGACATTGTCCATCCCAAGCTCAAAAAGGAACATTCAATCTTTTTTGGGTAAGATTAACTTTGTGAGGAGGTTTATTCCAAATTTTGGAGAACTAGTGAAGCACATCACCTCCATGTTGAAGAAGGGGTCAGAGATAAAATGGATGGAGACTACAAGAAGGTCTTTCGAAGCCATCAAAAGAGCTATCATGGAGGCTCCCACCTTAGTCAGCCCACACCAAGGAATTTTATATTTTCTCTTTTGCTTCTTATGATGCACTTGCAGCAGTCTTGTTGCAGAAAAACAATGAAGGTATAGAAAACCCAGTGTCCTTCCTCAATAAAGCTTTGAAGGATGCTGAATTAAGGTATGACCTCATTGAAAAACATGCATATGCCCTCATAAAGTCTTTAAAATCATTCCGAATCTACATTTTTCACTAAAAAATAGCTGCCTACGTACCTTCAGCTTCAGTAAAGGATGTGCTAACATAACCAAATGTTGATGGAAGAAGGGCCAAGTGGATTTCAAAACTCATAGAGTTCAGCATAGAGGTAAAGCCCACCAAGCTTGTCAAAGGCCAGGGCCTGGCTCAGCTTATGGCTGAGGAAAATTACAGTGTATTAGACATAAATTTCATAGGTGTAGATTCAGGTGTTGAACATGCAGAGGAAGCAACAAAAGAACAAAGGCAAAACCAGTCATTGGTTGATAATTTAGCTACTTGTGAGTGGTATTCTAGTATAGCTCATTTCTTGTTGAATCTAGAGGTCCCTCCAGGGCTTAGCTCAATTTAGTCTAGGACCATGAAGGTTAGAGCAACCAAGTTTTGTATTAATAAGAACCTGCTTTATTGGAGGGACCCATCCTGAATCCTCTTGAGATGCCTAGACAAGGAACAGTTTGTGGAAGTCATGCATCAATTTCATTCGAGCATTTGTGGAGGGTATCACTATTGGAAAACCACAGCTCACAAGATCCTGAGGACTGGGTATTATTGGCCTACTATATTCTCTTATGTGTTTTCGTTTGTGAAGTCTTGTGACAAATGCCAAAGGTTTACGGGAAGATAGAAAATGAAATATTTTCCACTGAAGCCGATATACACCAATGGTCCCTTCCAGCAGTGGGGTTTAGATTTCATAGGGGAGATTAATCCACATTCCAGTGGCCAGCATTGGTGGATCTTAGTAGCCACTGACTATTTTACCAAATGGATTGAATCCATACCCACTAGGAAGGTTGATCACCAGGTTGTCATGAAGATTTTAACTGAGAACATCTTTTTCCAGGGAAAACTAGTGTCGATTCAAACTGCTAGTCCCACTAAGATGGGTGGCTATCTTAGAAACAAACAATCAGAGCCTTTCGAGAGTTCCTTTAAGTGTGATAGATAAGAGGGAAGAAAAGAGGACCAACCTGGATCTTCCACTTTGATCCTAGCTTGATTTCTCTTTCCATTGATAGAATTTTCCACTCCTCTCCTACTTGTCCCGCTTCAAACAATACCTATAGAGTCAAAGTAATGGAAAGCCATAAAAGCATCTCCATCTAAAACATCATAAAAAATGTGTAATGAGAAACACATTGACCATACAATTGCATTCATAAACACACCATTATATGGAGGAAAACTCAAAGAACTTTATTAATAGTGAAAGAGAGGATTACAACCTAGTTTTTTGATCCAGCATCATCCTCCCAATGTAGAAGCCCTCTTCACCTCATGAATAAGAAAATCACCCAACAATATAATGTCTCTTCTCACAGATAAAGCAACAACACTTCCTTACAAATTACAAAATTCCGGACTCCAGATCTCTCAGATGAGGGATCCATTTATAGATGCCTTGTAATGGTGTGAGTCAGCTCTAGGTTTTTGATTAGTGTCATTCCACTGATAGTTCTTGGTTCCACTTGGATATTTCTTTGATCTCTTACTCATCACTGGGTGAATTCAGAGAGGCAAGTGTCACAGGAGAAGTTTCTGGAAGATTCCATGATCATCCACTTAGAAAACTGTCTCTGCCATTTGTCTATTCTCGCTTATCGCACCCCACAAAAGGCCATATCAGTATGTATCGCACCTGGCTAGTGAGGCAGCTAGTATGCATCGCACTTTGACCATGGAGAAGTCAATATGGTCTAGTTTTGGCCAGTTCTGAGTAGTGTTTTAGGTGCAACTTCTAGGAAATGATGTAATCAGTTGACCATGATCCTTTAGGGTGTGAAACAACACTTTTAGGGACTAAAGAGCCCTTAGTTTATGGACATATGAGTTTGGGGTTGCAGTGCCCAAATATGTCTATAACAGCTGCCCCCTAAAGCATGAGGTTGTAAATCTTCTGATGTCGGGTGAAATGCTTTATCATGAGGATCTAAGGTATTCAAACTGGAAGGTGACTTGTATAAGATACAATATAATACATCATCATCATATTATTTTCATGATCTAGCTGAGGCGGGCATTCCCATGCTCAGCTTTATAAATTCATTTTCACGTACATAGGACAGACAATCATCTGCTATTGCAGACTATTGATTCTTCGCATGAAGAGTCATCTTCCCTGGCTTAGATGACTATTGGTACAACTTCTGTGTACAACTGATGTCTTTATTTTCCTGAATATATAGTAGCCCATATGGATGAAACTAGATCCAAGGTCTTCTAAACTTGTTTAGTCTTCGCCTGATGTACAAGTCAATCCATGTGAAAAGATGTTCTAAAGTTGAACATGGAAAGACATCGCCTGATTACCAGCCAATAATGTAAGATGTTAACGGACACGAGAGGAGTCACTGATAATGATGATTACCCTCAAGGTACTACAGTACAATTCACATTGTGTGAGTAGATGAGCTGATGTCGAACACCACGCAAAATCTTTCGGTCGAAGGTCATTGATGTAAACCTGTCACCGGAAGTGAGAAACTTGCCATTGAGTCATGCAAGCTTCAAAGTACTGAAAGGGTTGTTTCCAAGTCAACTTCTTGGATAATGAGCTGATGTTCTCAAGAGGTGACCTGTCGTAGGATGGCCTTGATGTATCCCACATCTACAATGCGAAATGGAGCAAATGATTTTTCTGGAGGTGAAAATGATCTGATGATATAAGCTTTAGGAAGGGCGGTCATGAAAAATGAAGGGTGGAGGTATTGCAGTGGATGAGATGTTTACTGGATGGTGAATTCTCTGAATGACTTCTCTTGAACATGTCGGTGACACTAATATGGACTGGTAGCATTAACCCCATGGATGGTACGTAGGACCAATGGTGATAGTGAATAGAAAAACCCAACCCAACTCAATCACAGTGATGGAGTGAAAGTGTCATGTTCAAGAGCAACCTCCTACCAATAAAATTCTTTAATTTTTCTTCCCTTTTTCCCCAGTCATTGCTGACCAGTACCTCTTTAGTTTTTTCAAGCTTGAGGAGGATAACATATGTTTGGTCAATAATTTTCCCTTCGGGCAAACCCGTCGCTATGTTTTAGCGAGACTAGCATCAGTGAAACTCGTTCCTGTCTGGATGGACAAGTTTGTCGCTATTGATTTAACAAGTTTAATGACAAAGATAACTCAGTCCTTTTCTTATTTAGAGAGTTTGAAAAGGGATGAAAAGGAAACTCCAACAATCCTTTTTCGTGGCATTATCCCTTAAGTCCGAAAAGGTATAAAATAATACGAAAGGGATGACTTTTCGATCGCTTTAACGAGCCGACAAAGATAAGCACTTGATATTTTTGTTTAATAATCCCTCAGGTCCAAAAAGATTAAATAATATGGAAGGGATGGCGTTCCCCTTATTTTAACGAGCCAGAAAATCCAATAGCTCAACAATATTTTTATATTTAAGGAGTCTAGAAAGAGTTTAAAAGGGACTCATTTTTCAGGAATGAGTGGTATTTTCTGGTAGCAACTGGTTCCAGGTAAGTTTGGAACTTCTCGAAACATGGCAGTGTGAAGAGCGTGGTAATTAGAATCACTCATCGTAGTTGTTCCTCAAAAGGGTAAACAATCAAGTGGAAGCGTATGGTCGGCTAAATGAATGGAGGTGACAATAGGAACACAACCAAGGTTCAAAATGGCTGACAGCAAGGCGATCACAAAGGTTATTTAACAAAGGTGGTTTCATTTTTTTAATGAGCTTGAACCAGGAGAAAACTATGCTCCGCTGTAGGTTTAATTTTTAACGAGCTTGAACCTTACGAGAACATTGCTCTTACCAGTCTTTTGAAAATGTCTCTTGGTAGATTTATTTTTTAATGAGCTTGAACACTACTATAACATGTGCTCATTGCAATTTTATGCAGGCTAGAAATGATCGAGCTACGAGGTTAAAGGGTTGAGAACCTACAAACTAAAGAAAATCAAACGTCGTTTTCCACTTGCATACAAAGGTTTGCTGCCCCTAGGTGTTTCAGTAAAAGGAGAGTTTCTAGGTTACCAAATAGAAGTCCCTGTGGTTAGGCAAGATTGTTTCTATCATCAAACAAAAACTCTTCCTTTGCTTTGTCCATCAAAATAGACGAAGGTGACTGGTGTGTGCTTCCAATTAGATAACATATGAAGGTGAATGGTGTGAGCTTCCAATCACAATAATACAAGGAAATAGTGTATCAGATTAATCACATAACCCACACAGGAATGTTTCTTCAGTCCAAGCATTATGACCTCCAAGAAAATCTCTATTTTCCTCTGGGTTCGCCTATCGAAACAGACTAGGGTGCATGCCCCCAAACTTCATCACACTCACCGAACTACCCACGGTAATTAGGTGGATGGAATGAAGGTTGAAGAGACATTTTTGATGCGAAGAGACCATTTAGGGATGATGGTTGATTTATAGCTGTGTTTGAACCAGGAAATGAAATCTGGTCAACAAGTTGCACCAATTCGACTTCATGTGGAAAACACATCACTCGAAAGAATGTGGAAACAATGATTTCATGCTATAGATATAGTCACGTCCAAGGAGTAGATTGTAATCTAGTGGCCCTTGGACTACCATCACGTTCAAATGAATGGTTTTCTTTCTCAATGTTATTGGTAACTTTGGAAGGATCCATAATGGTCGACTGGTTCCTTTGTTGAAACCTGACAATTTTTGTTTTTTAGGCAAAAGCAATGGTGAACGAAGCGCTTTCCAAGGAGTTGAGGAAAGGATACTCAATGAAGCCCCTTCATCTATGATAGTGCCAGACATGATCATTTTGTAAACTTTTACTATGATTAGGAATGGTACATTAGATGGAAGGCAGGGTTTTGCTAGTTGATTCCAATCAAATAAAATGACTAGACTGCTTGGAGGAGGTACCAGATAAATGTCCAGATAAATATCATGAACTGGGCGGGTCTCTTCCTATTGTAAAGGAATGGGTGGATTGCCCCCAAGTTCATTAGACTCTGTTTCGACAAAATGAATTTGAATAGTGTCATTCTCATTCTCTTTGGTCATAGTGAAGGTGGTCCCTCTGAAGGTAAGATTGGGTCAATTGCCATCTTGACCAGCTAAATTTGGTCCGGTGTGGACTCAAAAGGTTCACTTTCAATGATACGCGATTCAATCGACAATTTAGTTATGTCAATTGGGTTTTCAACTAGTGAAGGACTTGGCAAGAGCTTCCTGTATCCAGGTGGAAGTCACTGTGGTGAAGTAGGATGGTTATCCAAAAAGCTTTTGGCTTCATCCAAAAAAGGACAACGGTGAAGAGTATGATCACCTTCACATAACCTACATGGAAATCTAACTTTTCCTTTTTGTCTATTGACTTCGTTTTCACTAGTTGATGTTGTGCTATCAACCTAATTGCTAGAGGTTGATGACACCGAATGGTGCAAATGGGGAGACCATTCTCTCAAGATCCGTGAAATGCAAGGGCAATCTCAATGGTAGTGGTCTCCCTTGCGAATTGCGCATGGAGTTTTTGGTTTGGAAAGTTTAGTGTACAGATTTTCGTCGGATGATGCATGGTTACCCCCTTGTTTAGCTAGCTTCTTCTTCTTCTCCTTTCCTTTCCTTTTCTTCTCAGTTACTTGGTTTTTAGTGTCACTAGTTTCACCAAGTGAAGAGGAAGAACGGGAAGGAGAAACAAATGAAGTAGAAGGTGAAGGGGTAACTTCAGTATCATCTAGTTGCTGATTAGATTATTGAGGAATTATGGTGTTTTGAATGACAAAGGTCAAAAAAAGCTATACCGGCAGGCCAATTGTGATTCCTGGAAGCGAAAATGTAGCCATATACGGAGAACCAATATCTCCCCAAGAGGAGAAAGGACTAGGATTCCCTCCAAGAGGGATTCCTTGATTGGTGGACTCAATTATCTCAACCTCAGATCAACAAAGGAATAGGGATGTTATTTTGATTTAAATAAATTTTAAGACACTTTGACGCAACTTGATTTTTCAATTTTAAGAGTCGAGAAAAAAGGCGACTCTGGTCACCTTCGATTTTTAATGAGCTTGAAGTGACAAGTGCTCAAATGGACCTTTTCTTCTAAGGAGTCTAAGAGGAACAAAAGTGACTACTATGGAAATCTAGACAGAGGGATTACCAAACCGATCGCAAAACTACAAAATACACCTTGGTGATAAATGATAGAGAAATTACCGAGGACTTATGTACGACAGTCAATCTTCCCGACAGGCACAACTTCCTAAGGATTAATGATATCAGCCTATTGTGGTCTCCCAATATATACTCGATGGTACAGGGAACACAAGTCTGTACTAGCACTCGTCGTATCAAAGAGGAGGAATCACCCAACCTTTGATGAAAATGATAGTTACCAGGTTTTAGAACACCGGAACACGTCTCTAGCCTAGACTTCTAGATGTGTTGCGTTAGGTTCCAAAGCGTTTTTATGTTCATTGAGATTTATTTTATGGTTGATCTTGCTTAGAAGTTTTTCTTTCAAGGTTCACCGTGTGATGTAAATGTAAAATTCCTAAATGTGCAATCTAAAATGATAAACAGTCGTTTATTTTCTTTTAGCAATGAAAATCCTAGCTACAAAGAAAAGAAGATTATGATTTTCTTTTAGCAGAGAGCATAGAGCACACACTAAATGCACTTTCCTAAATCAAATTTCACATGTAGCCAAAATAAAAATGCACGTGCATGTATTTGTTTTCCGCTTCCTTAATGTGTGATCTAGGTGGATATTGGTGGCCACCTGCCAAGTCCACCTGGACCCCCACCATTGTTTCTCTTAGCATTTTCAGTTTCCTTAATTGTAGCACAACTTACTATTTTTAGCAGTTTTTTGGGTCCTGAACTTCTGGAGCCATTTTGAGGCCCTAAACGACGTTTTTTGGGAAATCTGGGGGCAACATGGGTCCATGGACTGATGTTTCCCTTCCCAAAGTGGTAGTGCTCGGATAGATCTTTCTAACGAGCTATTGTACGCATCAAACGGAGATTGTATGCCAAATTTACGACCCCAGGAAGTTGATGTACCAATTTACCCAAACGGGGCCCACAGTTTGGCGTTTCTTCTCCTAGGGTTAGGTTTTGGAATGTTAAGGGTTTTCCATTGTTTCTCAACAATAAATAGGCCTTCGAGCCTCATTGTAACACAGTTCAGAGGCATGTAGCCACCACATCTCTTCTCAGAGATAAGCTACCATCGCCCTAGCTGGTTTATTTCCATTTCTAGTTGTAAGCTTATTTCAGTATTCTCCATTAATGAAATGAAGTATTATTTCCGCTGCATCTTTGTGTATATGGTTATCTCTGTAATTTGTTGCGTTCCTGTTTAAATCCGGATCAGTGGTATCAGAGCGGTCTGCTTTTTCTCTGTTTTTCTTTGCATGTCCCCAACAAGGTCAGGATATAAGGAGTTATGGCTTGAACTGATTGAACCTTTGCAAGACCAGCCTCGCAAATCCCGACGGCCTCCCATGGCGGATGAGAAGAAAGACGAGGGAGCAGGAGATCCCATCAAAATCTTGCTTGAAGAAGCCCTTGAGTGACAACGGAATGCGATGATGGACAGCTTTGCCCAGATCCTTCAGCGGCTACCCAAAAGTGACGCATTGGCTTCTAGCAGCTACTCTGGAAATGCCATGCCCTTTAAGGTACAAGTCAATTTTGAAATCCCCATATTCGAGGGTCAGATAGACACAGATTCCGTAGATAAATGGTTAAATCTGCTAGAGGGTTATTTTTCTTTTCATGAATTTTCGAGTCGGGAAAAGATTGTTTTCGCTCTTCTCAAAGCAGCCCCCCACGTCAAGGATTGGTGGGAAACCTACTGCGAGCAGAAAGATGAAAGTACTGGCTCACTATTTTCAGCCGCACCCACCTGGAATTCATTCCGGGATGCCATCAAGGAGCAGTACTACCCTGTCGGAAGCTACGAGGATGAATACATAATGTGGACCACGCTGTGGCAGGGAAGGGACCAAGACGTGCCGAAGTTCACCAATCCTTTCCATACCCTTCGCACAAAGTTGGGTATCAAGGATTCGGAGCAACATTTGATACTCAAATACCGTGGCTGCCTGCACAAGTACATCCAGGAAGAAATACAATTCCTGAACATCTCCTCGCTCGGTGCAGCATACCTATATGCCATCAAGGTCGAGCAGAAGTTTAAACAAAAGAAGCGAGACTTTGGATCTGCGAATCCAAAGCAGGGGAAAGGTGCCCCTAAACCACAGAACAAAGGACAAAGCCAAGGCGGGACAGCCCAAGACAACCCATCGAAGCTACAAGCAAAGAACAGCGTCGCGAAGCCGAAAAAGGACACTAGAAAATGGTGTGAGTTCCATAAGAGCTCCACTCACAATACAAGTGACTGTCGGGCCAAGCAGTCACTGGTGGTTGAGCTAAAGGTTTCAGAATCAGATGCATGTTCTGACTCTGAGTCAGAACCCAATAAGGGGAATGAAAAAGGGAAGCAGATCATTGATGCGGATCCCAACGCCACTGTTGCTACCGCCAAGATCCAGAAAAATGAACCCGAAGATCCAGAGGAGGAGGAGCGTCTCTTCCACTCCCAGATGTGGGTAAAGGGCTCCCTGATACAGTTCATTGTTGATAGCAGGAGTCAAAAGAACCTCATTTCGGCAGAGGTCATGAAGCGGTTGGGCTTACCGACCACAGCACATCCACACCATTGGGTGGCTTCAACAAGGACGAGATCTTCACGTGAGCCAGCAGTGTCGCCTTCCATACAACATCAAGCCCTTCACGGATGAGGTATTGTGTGACATTGCTCCCCTTGAAGTTTGTGATGTATTATTAGGACAACCATACTTGTGGAAGCGACATGCTGTGTATGAATCAAGGCCCCATGCTGTTATTATTACTTTGGGAAATAAGTTGTACAGGATACCAGAGGTAGCACCACCTACCGCCATCTCTTTGATTACTGCAAAACAATGCAGTAAGATCATTTCCAAAACTAGGAAATTTGTTTTCCTCATGATACGCCCTCAAGGAAAGAAGAAGACGGTGGTCGCGGCCTCCAGACGGGGTCCCTCTGCACGACAACTACAGATGGACAAGGTTGTGGAGGAGTACGAGGACATATTCACCTCCCCTGCAGGGGTTCCTCTGCACTATCAGGTCAAGCACTCCATCGATTTGACCCCAGGTGCGCCGCTACCCAATGGACCAATTTATCGGCGCTTCGTTCTGGAGAACAATGAAATCAAGAGGCAGATTCAGGAGCTCTTGCAGAAAGGTCACATCCGTCCAAGTTCATCGCCTTGTGGGAGCCCGATCGTGTTGGTACAGAAGAAGGATGGGACGTGGAGACTCTGTATTGACTATCGGGCGCTGAACAAGATCACTGTCTGTAATAGGTACCCGATCCCGCGGATCGATGACCTCCTGGACCAACTAAAGGGGGTGAAATATTTCAGCAAGATCGATCTGAAGTCAGGATATCACCAGGTACCAATCGAACCCTCTGATGTGTGGAAGACTGCATTCAAATCCAAGGAGGGCCTTTTCAAATGGTTGGTTATGCCTTTCGGATTGACGAATGCTCCTGCAACCTTCATGAGGCTAATGGATGATATCTTGCGGCCATTCACCAACTCCTTTGTAGTAGTATACTTGGATGATATTTTGATCTTCAGCCAGAGTTGGGAAGAGCACCTCCACCACATCCGACAGGTTCTCTAAACACTGCGGCAACACAAACTATGTGCCAATTTGGAGAAATGCACTTTTGGCATGACCCAGGTTCAGTATCTGGGATACATCATTGATGAACAAGGGGTGCATGTCGATCCAGCCAAGATCCAAGTCATTCGGGATTGGCCATCTCCAACCACTCTAACAGAGCTCCGCAGCTTTCTAGGTCTTGCCAACTTCTACTACAGGTTCGTGTTGGGTTTTTCTCATATTACTTGGCCCTTGAGTCAAGTCACCAAGGGAGGGGTGAAAGCAAAATTCTTTTGGTCTAAATCTCAACAAAAGGCATTCATGGAGTTGAAGGATTGCCTCTGCACGGCACCAGTGCTCGCGTTACCAGATTTACAACAACCATTTGAGGTCGAATACCCCACTTATGATAAAGAGATGTATTCCATTGTACAGGCCTGCCGACAATGGAAGCATTACATTTTGGGGAAGGAAACAGTCATCCACACAGACCACTGACCCCTGCAGTTCATACAGACCCAAGGGAAATTGCAAAATGATCGCCATCAGAAGTGGTCTACATACCTGCAACAGTTCCACTTGAATATCAAGTATAAGAAGGGCAGCACCAATAATGTTGCAGATTGCCTCAGTCGACCACCGATCATGTCGTTAACCACCGTGGTCAACTCTTGTGGGCACGAGACTTCTGATTGGCCACTTCTCTACAAAAGCGACCCAGAATTCGGCCACACATACTAGACACTCTTGGAGGGTCGGCATGTTCCAGATTTTCACCTCCAGGATGCCCTGTTATGCCACCTGGGTCACCTTTGTGTTCCTTCAAGCGAGCGTGCCAAGATGATTTGGGAAGCACACTACAGTCGGGCTGCTGGGCATTTCGGGGTCGAGAAAACAGTGGCAGTACTGCAAAATTATTTCTATTGGTCGAATCTTCGACAGGATGTTGGGAAATACATCAAATCATGTACTGCCTGTTCCGTTGCCAAACCGACCATTAAGAAGCATGGACTCTATACCCCGTTGCCTACCCCTAGTGGACCTTGGGAATCCATCTCCATGGATTACATGTCAGGCCTTCCTTCCACTAAGCATGGAAATGACTATGTTTTTGTAGTCTTCGACAGGTTCTCGAAGATGGCCATTATGGCGGCCTGCAAGAAGAATATCACAGCAGAAGCCACTGCTAAACTCTTCTTTGAACGAGTGTGGGTGCACTTTGGGATCCCATAGTCTATCATCTCAGATCGGGACAGTCAGTTTCTCAGCACATTTTGGTCTAGTCTCTGGTCAATCCTGTACACCAAACTCACGAAGTCCACAGCCTTCCATCCTCAAACTGATGGCCAGACAGAGGTTGTCAATGGGATGATTGTACACATTCTGTGCATGTATAACTCAAAGCATCCACACACATGGGACGAGAGCCTCCCCTATGTTCATCACAGCTACAACCAAGCTCTTCACAGCTCCATTGGTCATAGCCCTTTTCAGGTGGGTTTGGGATTCCAGCCATTATGCCCCATTGATGTGGCCATGCCACTTGTAGCGACTCACATAAATTCAGCTCATGTCCAGTTCGAAACAGATAAGGCCACCAGCTTCATTGAGTGCATCCAACATATTCGTCAGCAGGTCCATGACATTCTTGAGAAATCAAATGCCAAGTACAAGCAACGACATGATCAACATCGGGTGCCACACAAGTTTCAGGTGGGCGACAAAGTCTGGTTGCATTTGCAAAAGGAACGCCTTACTGGAGCCTATCGGAAATTGAGACCACTCCGATATGGTCCTTACACCATTACTAAGGCTATGGGAGACAATGCATTTGAGCTCAGCATTCCCTCATTCCTTGGCCTGCACCCAGTGTTCAATGTGGACCGCCTTTGGCCATACTTTCCACCATTGCTCGACACATCCGACATTGCAGAATAGCTCAAACCCACAGAATTAAATCCAGATTGCATGGAACAAGCTACAACTGATTGGATCAAGGACACACAAATCAAGAACACTCGCCAATAGAATATCCAACTGTATCGAGTTGTCAAAGCAGGTCAAGTCCTTCAGCAGGGCAAGTGGCTCACCAGGGAACAAGTTCAGCAAAAGTTTCCTCATCTCATGGAGGAACTCAATGCAATGGGGACCATTGCTTCCTAAGGGGGGAGGAATGATCCAGGTGGATATTGGTGGCCACCTGCCAAGTCCACCTGGACCCCCACCATTGTTTCTCTCAGCATTTTCAGTTTCCTTAATTGTAGCACAACTTACTATTTTTAGCAGTTTTTCAGGTCCTGAACTTCTGGAGCCATTTTGAGGCCTTAAACGACGTTTTTTTGGAAATATGGGGGCAACATGGGTCCATGGACCGATGTTGCCCTTCCCAAAGTGGTAGTGCTCGGATAGATCTTTCTAACGAGCTATTGTACGCGTCAAACGGAGATTGTATGCCAAAGTTACGACCCCGGGAAGTTGATGTACCAATTTACCCAAACGGGGCCCATAGTTTGGCATTTCTTCTCCTAGGGTTAGGTTTTGGAATGTTAAGGGTTTTCCATTGTTTCTAAACAATAAATAGGCCTTCGAGTCTCATTGTAACACAGTTCAGAGGCATGTAGCCACCACATCTCTTCTCAGAGATAAGCTACCATCACCCTAGCTGGTTTATTTCCATTTCTGGTTGTAAGCTTATTTCAGTATTCTCCATTAATGAAATGAAGTATTATTTCCGCTGCATCTTTGTGTATATGGTTATCTCTGTAATTTGTTGCGTTCCTGTTTAAATCCGGATCAATGTGTGAATGCCAAAAAGGAAAGCTAAGTACAGATTTGAACTATTTTCTTTTAAAGCGACATTTTGACAATTTCTTTTCAAAACGAAAGGAAGACTAAGATGACACTTTTCGATTTTGAAATAAAAACTATTTTTAACACTTCAAATACTAATAACTCAAATCAAGTACAATGACAAAAGTACAATCAACTATTTAGAATAGGAAGACTTTATGACACTCTTCTTTTGATTCAAAATGACAATTACGACACTTGCATCAAAAAACGACAATTCGATTAAGATTCTTTCAACAAAGGAAGACTGTAAATGATTCAAAAAACAAAAAAAAAAATTACAATTCATAACTAGTGGAGGCTGAAATATGTGAAGGAAGAAGGTTTCAACAAGAAGATATTGATCATGAACAGCAAAACTACTGAATAGAGCTGAAAACAAGGAGGAAAAACCAACTTTTAGAGAGAGAAAGTAGTATCACTCAATCATTGGACCTACAACATAGGGAAATAGCGATGCATTTCACCAGAAACACACGGGAGGTGTGATGCATACACGTTACCTAGTTACAGACAGTGCGATGGACTAGGGAGCGAAACTGAGCTTGGTTTTTGCTCAAAATTTGCAGCTAAGTGTCACGCGGAAAGAGTCGTTAGTGCGGACACAACCGACCTTCCTAGAAGCCTAAGACTTTCTAATGACAAACAAAACAAATAAGAGCAATCCTTCCCTAAATATGCTTTTAAAATATGAGAAATCAAGTGTTTAGATCCTACCTGTAATCCAACGCTGTTGTAGTAGTCCAGCTTCGTTGATCCGGATGAGCTCCTCCTTCCCTTCGAAACCTGCATTCACTAACAACCAAACGATTAAATAGCACCTGAATATCACATAAAATAAAACATATTTAACACATAGACCAAGGAGTATATGAAACAACTCATAAATAACAAATTTTTGAGAAGAATGGACTAATTTGTATTAAAAGGTAACAAAAGGAACTATTACAACCTGAGCCTTGGTGTTGTGCAAGCTCCTCCCAGGGTCCACAAGAGTTCTCCCCTACTCTGATCAGCTCACCCACCTCCCAATGGAAACAAGCAAAGATGGTAATCTCTCCTCACAAGCTTCTACAAGGAAGTCCTAATTCTAGCAACATCTACCCTTAGGAATGTTCAGCTTTCAACCTCTCCTCCCTTTGGCCCAATGCCTGTATTTATAGTGCTCTAGAGGAAGTTATTCAGGTCCACCATCAATGGGATAAGCCCCTCTTTGGATGGGATAGCTCCCCTCTTGATGGGATAAGTTCCTCTTTGGTAGGGATTCATGAACCATCTGGAGGCGCTTCATACACGTCAAACAAGCTTCTAGAAGACTCTAGAAATGACCACAAGTAACTTTTTTGGAGTGAAACTTGCGCCTTTTGACCTTTACAGGAGTACGCACCCATTGCTTTACATACAGAGCGTACAAGTACGTGGGTATTGTGAACTTGGAGTGCGTACACGCAGGTAAGGCTAAGAGAAACTGCGTACCAGAGATAATTGACTTTTAATGACTTTTCTCTCTTTCTTGAAGTTTGACATGAAGAGCAGAGGCATGAGACTTGCCAAGGAGGATAGTATGACAGTGGATGGAGCCATACTAACTGCAAATAGTCATGGTGACATTTTTTAGTGTAACAGATTGCCCCCTAAAGTGTGAAGCCTGTAGTAGATTAGGGTTTTATATGATCTAGGAAGGGTGAAGTACTTTATCATTTCAAGGAGTATCTTGCGGAGGACCCGGTCAGAACCTGCAAATATTCAACACAAAATACATATATAAGATGATATCATCGCTGAGGTAGGCATTCCCATACTCAGATTGAAAACTTTAACTAACAATCTAACTACTGCTCTGATACAAGAATGATTTTGCAGTACATCACAATCATAGACTTTTGTAGACACAGTATGGACGCAACCATCTGTTTATGATTAGTCTACTATATAATGAATACAAAACTCCTCGCAGCCTGGATGGTGGAAACTAGATCCAGGGTCTTCATTTCTACTTCCCGAATTGGTACGATTCTATCCATGCGAATAAATGAGTTGATGTCGAACATGGTAGAAACCACTTGATTACCAGTCAATGATGTAAACTGTTAACAAGTGTGAGAGATACCACCAGTGATGTCAATGGTTCTCAAAGTACTCAGTACAATCCATGAAATGTGAATGAATGAGTTGATGTCGAACACGTCACGGAATCCTTTGATCGAAAGTCAATGATGTAAACTGTCGTCAAAGGCGAGAAACCTGCCGTTGATGCATGCAGACTTCAAGGTACTGACGATTTCTAAGTCATCTTTCTAGATAAGGTGCCGATTTCGATAGAAAGCGACCTGTCGCAGGCAAGCCCACAACACGAAATCATTGTTCAAGTTGAAGAAATGTTGCTGTAAGGACTGACTCAGGGATGGTCAAAATGGATGACAAGTATTTTGCATATGAATGGTTTATTTGCAGAGACCTCTTGAACACATAACGACACGAAAGATGGCCTGGTGACGATTGACCCAAAGTTAATACCCGGAAACGGTTGAAGACTTTCAAAGTGGTTTGATCAACTTTAAGGCAAAGGATTTCCCAACCCAGGTGAATGAAAAGTGTCGTGTTCAAGAGCGGTGATAAGGTTCTTCTGTAACAAAGGATAACAAATAGGTTCATTCTTCTCTCTTTTCCCCCACCATTTCTGGCAAGTACCTCTTTATTTTTTACAAGCTTGAGGAGGATAACATATGCTTGATTATAAGCTCATCCTTCGGATGAGTCCAACTTAGTTTAGATTCGGACCCTAAGAAGGAGTGGTCCGTTCCTGTTTGTAATCGAACAGGTCCTTTACTGTGAAATTTTAACGAGTCCAGTATAGGAGAAACTCGGCGTTTTTCATTTTTAGAGAGTCTGAAAAAACTAAAGAAGACTCCAAGGTGAACTTTTTCGTAAATTTGTGTCTCCCAAGCCCAAAAAAGTATAAAATAATACCTGAGAAAACCGCTTGATCTTGTGACCAAGGAGTACTTTCATGATTAATGCCTTTGACCTGAAAAGTAAAAAGCGATCAGAGGCATGTCGTTTTATTTCCAGTATCGAATTTGAAACGACAAAAATGTGGCAATATTTTCGTGTTTTTATGGTCAGAAAAGAGCTATAAGGGGACCGTCTTTTAATTCCATTTTAACGAGTGTAAAAGAAACACTCGGCAATCTTTTCATGTTTTAGGAGTCAGAAAAGAGCTTAAAAGATGACTCTGATGTCTTGGTTCGTGAAAAATGATGATTTTACCCTAAAGTCCTTTTGTCCTACACAAAAACAACACATTACTCATACCTGTTTAAGATGGGAAAAAATACATTGAAAAATATCTTTTCATGGTAAAAAATAAACAAACTTAGCATTCATTCATCCAAAAAACCTATAAAAAGACTTTTTACCATGTCATTTTTACCATTTTACTGTTGAGGTTGAGAAAAGGGCTTTTGGCAAAAAACTTCCCGTGGACTTTGCGGAGAATCCAACCGTCAGAATCGAGCGCCATCTCTTTCAGGTATTTCACAACATCCTCCTCTTCAATTTCATCCGTTTAGAATTTCATTTCAAGTTCTAGTTTGATTTTTTAGAGGGTTTTGGATTTTAGGGTCCGCTTTTCGGGGGACGCAGGTGCCCCATGGGTGACCTGCGTACCCCGACTTTTTCGTATATGGGAAAAAGGTCGGAGTACGCAGCCCGCCTTCAGAACAGCTGCGTCCCGTCATACTGAGCTTTCATCCTTTTTGCGTGAGTCTCGATTTCCAAAGCAGCGTCACGTCGAGTCTCATCTAATTTAGCTAAGTATAACAGACGCTTCTCCTCTTTGGAAGTAGCTGGGAGTAATTCGATAGCCATTTGAAGTGATGGGATTTTGCATTCAATGGGCAACACTGCTTCCAAACCATAAACTAGTTGGAAAGGAGTGAACCCTGTTGATGTTTTTACTGAGGTTCGGTACGCCCAAAGCACTGAAAATAACATGTTATGCCAATTCGACCGATGAATACCAATGATTCGTCAGATCATGATAACTAGAACTTTGTTGATGGATTCAACCAAACCGTTTGCTTGAGGATAATAAGGAGTAGAACTATCATGAAGTAAACCAAGCTGGCTTGTAAGTTCTGTCATCATAATGTTTCAAAAATGGCGCCCATGGTCAGTGATTATCGCTTGTGGGACACCAAACCTAGCAATAATATGATTGAATATGAAAATCGCTACTGTCTTGCCGCTTGCCTCGAATGTAGGCATCGCCTCGCCCACTTAGTAAAATAATCAACCGCAAGGATGATATACGCATGCCCCCCGGCCTAGTGAGGGTTACATGTAATAAAATCGATACCCCATTTAGCAAAAGGACCAACGACAATTATAGGGTGGAGAGGAGCAGGTGGTGCGCGCATTTTGCGATCAAACACTTGACAGTTGTGGCATTTCCGGACCGCAATGATACAATCTTTAAACATGGACGGCCAGAAATAGCCAGCATGCAACACCTTCTGAGCTGTGGCATACCCAGACATATGACCGCCACATGCTCCAGAATGATAGTCATTCAGAACCCTTTCTGCCTCTTCATGAGTTAAGCAACGACGAAAAACCAAGTCCGCCCCACGACGATAAAGAGTATCTCCAATAATTCTGTACTGTTGGGACTGGAATCGAATTTTTCGACGTTCCTACTTTGAAGCTTCAGGCCGAAAGGATTGGGTTTGGAGATAGACGATTATATCCCCATACCACGGATCTAAAGTGCTGATAAGAAACAGAGTTTCGTCCGCAATGGGTTCCTCTGCCACAGTTTCCGTGTCAGCACGCGGGAAGTCACACATCAATTCTGCAAAAACTAAGGATTTCTTAGACTTGGACTTCTCGAATTCCAAATCGAACTCCTGCAGGATAACGATCCATTTGGAGTACTTGCCCCCTAGAAATTGTTTAGTCAAAATATAGATCATAGGGTTGCAATCCGAAATCACCGTAGTTTTACGGAGAAGAATGTAATGACGAAAACGCTGGACAGCTTGAACGGCTGCCAGTGCCAACTTTTCCACATGTGAGTACTTTAGCTCGGTTGGATTCAATGTCCGACTGAGGTAATATATCACATGTTCCGTTCCGAATTCGTCTTCCTGAACTAAGACCATTCCAATGGTGGAGTGGGAGGCGGCGAGATACAAAAAGTAGTCCTGGTTGTAGTTGGGAGGATGCAACAACGGTGCATGGGTCAACGCGTGCTTAAGTGCATCAAAAGATTTCTGAGCTATCTCATCCCAAGAAAATTGAGCGTTTTGTTTCAACAATTGGGTGAAACCCTTTGTAACCTCGGCGTAGTTAGGAATGAATCGACGTAAAAAGTTTGCTTTCCCCTGCAAACTTTGGAGTTGGCGCAAACTCGAAGGAGGAGGCAATTTGATGATAACTTCGACCTTCGAGGGATCGACGTGGATACCAGCTTTTGAAACGACGAATCCTAGCAATCGTCCCACTTCTATGCAGAAGACACATTTGTGTGGGTTCAACCGAATTCGATAATGCCGACACCTCATAAAAATAGCGCGTAAGTGGACGAGGTGATCAGCTCGATGTAAAGAATGAGCAGGCAAATCATCGAGATACGGTTGCACAATGTGTTTGATGTCGTGAAACGCGTAAGACATTGCCCGTTGGAAAGTGGCTCCGGCATTCTTAAGTCCGAAAGGTAATTTGCAGTAAGAAAATGTCCCCCGGGGACAAATGAAAGCCATTTTTGGTTGATCGGCAGGTAGAATATTGATTTGGTTGTAACCGGAAAAACCGTCCATAAAGGAAAATATTTCACTGCCGGCACAATCATCAATTATTTGATCGATATAGGGCGTGGGATAGTTGTCTTTTGGACAAGCACGATTTATATCCCTATAGTCGATGCATATTCTTATTGTTCCTTGCTTCTTGTTAACCGGAACAATATTCGATACCCAATCCGTTAACGGGATCGGATAAATGAAACCTGCTTTCAACAGCTTCTCGACTTCTGCTTTAATCGCAGCCGCTTTCCTAGGGTGTATCTGACGCAGACGTTGCCGAACGGGTTTAGCGTTCGGGTAGGTCTTAATTTCATGAACAACAATGGAGAGATCAATTCCTGGCATTTCCTCATAGGACCAGGCAAACACGTCGCGAAATTCTTGAAATAGGACCTTGTATGTTTGAATTTCGTTATCTGTACACGAGGCACCTATATGAATGTTTTCAATAACTCCGATTTTAACTGAGATGTCAATGGCAATAGTTTGGGAGATGTTTCCCAAATTCAACTCTGAATCAGGATGTTTCATGGGATTCTGAGCATCCTTGACATATTCAGCTGTAAAAATTGATGAAAAAATCATTTTCAAAGTCATCACCCTCAGGTAAAAACGAAGATCTATGATGAAGATCTTCCCATGGTAGATCGTCTACACTTAGGATTTCGCGAAGTTGTTTGTCAGATGACACGACTTCAGGAAACGTTATCCGTTCTGAGGTTGATGTGAAAAGTGATTCCTCACGGACCACATTCATTTGGTCGATTTGGGTTGAACGCGAGTCGGTAAAAGACTGCACGACTTCATAAGCAATTTCATATGGACTCAAAGGCATGACATCACCGAATGAGTCTATCTCAGATTCAGATGGGGCAATCCAAGGATCATCGTAAATAATAGTGTCTGAAGTAATCATATGAATGGATGCGAATGAAGGGTCTGCATTGATCGAAGGAAAAGGAAAAGTTCCCAGTAAACCAGAATCTTTAACTAATCCTACACCAACATCCTTGTAAGGGATAGTCGTTTTACCGACATGCTGGATACTCTCTGAAGAGGATGGATCAGATGAAAAGTAAGCCAGCTGGTCTATCGTTGCGATCTTACCATTGTGTGGAAACTTTATAACTCTGAAGACCGATGACACGACCGCTGTCATAGCGTAAGACCAACTGCGACCCAAAAGAAGGTTGTAGTCTAGAGGGGCATCAACCACCTCCACATCCAGACTAACGGTTTTTCCTTCAACCCCTATAGGCAAATCCTATAGAATGCCAAATGGATGGAACCCACGGCCATCAAAGGCCTTAAGAATCATCGGGGATTGGTTCAGTGAAGGAGAACCAAGCGATCTCCAACATTGAATCGACATAATACACGTAGAAGCTCCTTCATCAATTACAGTCCGATGAATAGGCCTGTTTTTTACTATCACTGGAATCTGGAAAGCCATTTGATGAGGGAGACGCGGTGTACTATTTTCTAGATCAAAGATTATCAGGTTTGGGTCCTGAATATCAATAGCTCCTATAGCCGACAAGAGTAATTTTCGTTGTGCTGGGCATGATTGCAGCACTTCCAAAGCTGACATTGCTGAGGGTGAAACAGCTAAATCCTCAACAATGTTATAATTCTGAGCTGCTCTCGCATGTGGATTGAAAGCAGACTTTCGAAGTATACCCTTGGCGGGCGGTTTGATTACCAAGTCCGGGTTAGGTTTCTCGATCTGTAGTGGATCGGAACCGGGAGCTGAGGTTGATGGATTAGAATGAGAAGATTCTGCTTCTTTGCCATCAACAGGATTCTTACTACCATAATCTTGCGATCGAGTCGCAATCCGTACATGAGACATCATCAATATGGGTTCTTCACTGGCACTTGAGGAAGAACCTATCATTTTACTCTCCTGCTTCGGAAATGGATCTTTCAAAATAGTAGGAGTTGGGGAACCTTTAACGATTTTCACAACCTCTGCCCGATGAGGGAAATCTCTCGTGAAATGATCTTCTTCACAAATTAAACAAGGATAGTGAGGTTTGCGCTTTTCGTCGTTAGATTCCGACTTCTCTTTTTTCTCCTTTGGAGCCTTGTCTGCTTTATCCTTCTTCTTGCCTTTCTTCTTACCACCGTTTTTTTATTTAGCCGTAGATGACTCTACAGCGTGAATGTCGGCGGTAATTTCAGGAGAAGATTCTCCTGTCAGGGAGTCCGGTAAGGTTATTATTGGAGAAGAATTCTTTGAGGATTTCTTCTTACTTTTAGTATTCACCGTACCAATCATGCCATCAGCAGCATGAGACCCCGAAGGAGCAGCAGTGATTTGATTCGACTTAGGAAGATCTGGGATCTTCTCGTGCAACGTACCCGACTGAGTGTAAACTAAGTCAAGGTACTGGGCTTGAGCAATGACTTGCTCCTCAGTAACTACTCCGGCCTTAGCTACATCTTCAGTAATCTTCGGTAATAATGATTTTACAAACCATTCAGCTAAGATTTGGTCCGGGATAAAAACTTTCACTAAACGTCTTCGACGTCTCCATTCATGAATATGATCGGAAATATAAGTGGAGGTCGACTGTTTTAATGAAGTTAATAGCTCCGTGCCGTTATCGTATCTGACCGACAACTGAAAATGAGTTAGGAACGAGGTTGCTAACTGGCTAAAATTGTAAAAAGAGGCCCGTGGTAACTCAATGTACCACTTGGCCGCGAGACCAATGAGCGTACGCTAGAAAAGACGTAAGCGGATCGAATCATCCGATATAGAATTTGAAGCACACCAGAGGTGGTAAGTCATCACGTGATTGGACGGATCCTCTCCAGACTTACCTTCGAACTTGGGTATATCACTGGGCAACTTATTTGGCATTGGCGTCCAAAACGGAAGATATTGTATTGGATCATTCGTTAGGCGCGTCAAGTTGGGTAAATCCAAAGTTGCGATAAACGGTAATTGCCGGTTAGGATCCCTAAAACTCTGGGTCACAATACCAGTTCCAGGAGGAGGATATCCAGGATAACTAGGAATAGGAATCGCGTTCGGGATATTATATCCTCCTGGAAAACCAGGATTAACCGGACCGTACTGGGGTTGCTGAGGTTGTTGATAAGTGTACCCAGAATACGGTTGATACTGGTAAACCGGTTGTTGGACAGCAGGACCGAATTGGTACTGTCCCTGGTACTGTTGATAGGTAAATTGAGGTTGACTTGTTACAACAGTACTTAAACCAGGCTGCCCTACAGGCATCTGGACCGTGGTTTGAATCGTAGATCCGGACAACGGTAAAGATGTCTGAGGAGTGGTTGCAGAGACAGTAGAAACCGGAGCTGTCGATACTCCAGAAGTAAGTGCGGTAGATGTTGCGGTAGTTGCAGCAGTCGTTTGAGATGGAGTACTAGGTGCAATTGGCGACTGAGTAACTACTGAAGTTACAGAAGTTTGAACATTTGACTGGACAGGTTGCGGTTGCTGGGGTGAACCAGAAACTACAGGTTGTCCAGTTTGAGGTAACAACTGTATACTTGGCTGCAACACCTGTTGACCTTGTGATGGATCCCACACTATCATTCCGGGGTATTGACCCGTAATAGGTTGAGGATACTGAGATCCATAACTGGATTGAGGATAGGATTGATAACTGAAAGGTACAGTTCCCATACCTTGAACATATGACTGACCTTGAGGTGGTTGATAACCTTGACTCGAGTATTGACCTTGAGGTTGATAACCTTGGGGTAAATACTGATACTGTGGTTGACCTTGACCTTGAGGTTGATACCCTTGGGGTTGATACCCTTGAGGTAAATATTGATACTGAGGTTGACCCTGGGGTACATACTGAGGCTGGGGTTGACCTTGAGGCATGTATTGTACTATGGGTACATACTGGCCTTGAGGTTGCCCCCCAGACACAATTTGTGTACCTTGAGGTTGCCCCCCAGGTGTTAATTGAGGCTGCCCCCCAGGCGGTAATTGGCCACCTTGAGGTTGAGAAACGGGAATTGAACCTGACATCATGTAAATATCCCCTACACCCAACGGTTTATTACCATTGTTTCCAGCTAATAACCCATGATCAATGGGTTGAGGAGATGCCCCCGCAAAGGTACCAGAAAGTGACTGATACCCGGTGGGAACAGAAGGACCGCCGTGTAAGAAAGATTCAGGAGATTGAGTGAACACGGACGACTGACCAGACATATTTACAGGAGTATAAATACCTCCAGGTGGAAAAGGAGTACGAGGTGGAGAAGAACCTACCCCTGAGTTGTCTAAATAATTGGTTAACGAAAGGTACCAAGTAGTACTTCTAGGAGGACTGTAAAAGATAGATTCACGCTCCCTTAGATCAATAGTAGGTTGATCTTCAAGGATAGATACGCCTAATTCTTCCTCTGGAGCAAGTTCTTCAATAGCTATCAAACCAGTAGGAAGATTTTCGGTGATGACTCTTTCTACCCTAGGTGAATCTGGTGCACTAGAAGTTGGAGTAGCAGGTTCATATACTTCAGGTTCTTCGCCTATATCACTAGTAGATGAAAAACTACTAGCAAGCTCAAAAACTGCAACTGCTTCAGGATTATAACCTGTCTCTAGACTTTGGTAATCTTGATGGACTACCTACGAAGACTCTCCTTCTTCAGGTGAACCTACTCTACTGCCACTAGGAGGAGTTACAAGGACCTTTAAACCTTCGTAATGACTCGGGACGTCTTGAGGAGGTTCACCCCGAAGTCTACGAGATTTCCTCAACAATTCGGCCATAGAAACAACCTCAGGAGACTTGCCCCGAAGTCGACGGGACTGTCTCGGTAATTCCGCCACAGTTAAAAACTTTTAACTACTGCACACGCAAACAAAGTAAAATCTCAAAGCAAACCACCTAAAGTCTCTAAAGAACCAAACAAATTTGAATCACACGCCTAAAGAATCTAGGGCGTCAAACCAAGCACAAATAGTAGCCTTCCAGACCGAAAACGCTAGTTGGAGATGAAACCCAACATCGCCAGATTCAGTACAGAAGTGGCGGGTGGAACAGTTACCCCGGCAACCTGCTTAATGAATAGACCGGCACAAGTTCCTCCACTTTAACCGTCTCGAGTGAAGTGAACCCCCCGGAAAATCCAAGTGAGTCTAGCCGACGTTTGCTCCAGGTACAGTGGGATCTTCCCTCCACCGTCACCTCGGTAGAATCCTAAAGATAATGGTCACTAAGGTTACCAACAACAACAAATGCACTTGGGGGAACAATCTACACTCCGACAGCACGCAAGGGCAGAGTATCAAGCTCAATCCCCTTGCCGGCTCCTTGACAATAATCCAAGGTTTACCGACAAGTGAGCCCTGGCTCCTCGACAATGGTTAATCCGAGGTTTACCGTTTGTAATACGTGCGTGTCTGGCGTCGTTCCGAACGAGGGAGGATTGATCCCCTCACTGGTTCGGACACGAGCTCGTGCTTCTCCTTTAAGAGGAGCTTTCCCAGAGTACAAATGAAACAATTGGATTTATTCTATCACAAGATAAGCTACTTGTTTGGTTTTGTTGTCTTGGAGAGTTAATTACTCTCCTACTCCAAGACATTAGCCTGATCTAAATTGGTGTTTCAGAGCCCTAGTAAATAAAAGTTACTAAGTTGATTTTACTTTAAGCGTTAATTTTATGGTTTTTCTTAAAGACAAAAGGTAGTGGAGATGAAACTGGTGGTGTGTAGACTCGACTCGCAACCACTACAAAGATGCACCTAAGATGATTTACACTACTTTCCTTTTTCAATGAATCTCCTAACTAAGAGAGTTGGAAAATGCAAATTTTATAGAAAACAACTTTCTTAGTAAAGACAATCAAAGAAACAATTCTCTTTATCTTTTCAAAACACACAACTCATGACCACTAATTACTCTACGAAATTTCCTTTTTCTCCCAAAAGTCTACAAATGCTACCAAAGCAAACTTTTTCCAAAAGAATTTTTTGTTTTTTCTATATTAATAAAGCATGTAAAAACTATTTATCAAATGAAATTTAACAAATCTAAGACAATCAAATCAAATTCACTCAAAAGCAAATTAAATGGAAATTTACCTAAAAGCAAAAAATAATGAGGACAAAAGCCTACAAGGATAATTCCCGGATGTTTTACTCAGTCAAAATGCAACTAAGGATCAGTTCGTGCAGAATCATAAACTAATCAAAAAACAAAATCGAAATCTTTTTGTTCTTTTTTCTCAAGAATGGAATTCAAGGCTTTAACAAACAAAATTTTCGAGATTCGCAAAGAGAAGACACAAAGGTAGGTCTCTCACAAGGGTGACTTCTATGACAGGTCCGACTCCTAAGAGGACTGACCAAAACCAAGGAGATCCAAAGTTTGACAACCTCTAACGCCAAAGTCACTACAGGACTAGTTAAAAATCAAACCCTAAGGCAAAATCCCTATGAATTCCACCAAAACCCTCGACACTAACGGAACAAGTTCAGGTGAAGATATTTGACAGTAAACTAATGGATCTGGGCAAAAAAGAGGGAAAAATGAAATTTTCTCAAATTTGATAGGGGTACGCAGGTGATCTGTTGACACAGGCGCGGGTAAGCCCTGTGCACAAAGACGCAATGCATACAAGTACGCACTGTGTCAAACTCAGAGACTGCGTACTACTGGCAAAGCCAAGAAAAATAAAATTCTAAATTGACTCTAAGCTAACCCACCCAAATACACAGTTAGACAGCCAAAAATAAAAAAACAAACGATTTTTCTCAGACCAAAATATCAAATCAAAAAAACTCAAACACATTCATGGATTCCCCAGTGGAGTCACCATTTTGTCACGCGGAAAGAGTCGTTAGTGCGGACACAACCGACCTTCCTAGAAGCCTAAGACTTTCTAATGAAAAACAAGACAAATAAGAGCAATCCTTCCCTAAATATGCTTTTACAATATGAGAAATCAAGTGTTTAGATCCTACCTGTAATCCAACGCTGTTGTAGTAGTCCAACTTCGTTGATCCGGATGAGCTCCTCCTTCCCTTCGAAACCTGCATTCACTAACAATCAAACGATTAAATAGCACCTGAATATCACATAAAATAAAACATATTTAACATATAGACCAAGGAGTATATGAAACAACTCATAAATAACAAATTGTTGAGAAGAATGGACTAATTTGTATTAAAAGGTAACAAAAGGAACTATTACAACCTGAGCCTTGGTGTTGTGCAAGCTCCTCCCAGGGTCCACAAGAGTTCTCCCCTACTCTGATCAGCTCACCCACCTCCCAATGGAAACAAGCAAAGATGGTAATCTCTCCTCACAAGCTTCTACAAGGAAGTCCTAATTCCAGCAGCATCTACCCTTAGGAATGTTCAGCTTTCAACCTCTCCTCCCTTTGGCCCAATGCCTGTATTTATAGTGCTCTAGAGGAAGTTATTCAGGTCCACCATCAATGGGATAAGCCCCTCTTTGGATGGGATAGCTCCCCTCTTGATGGGATAAGTTCCTCTTTGGTAGGGATACATGAACCATCTGGAGGTGCTTCATACACATCAAACAAGCTTCTAGAAGACTCTAGAAATTACCACAAGCAACTTTTTTGGAGTGAAACTTGCGCCTTTTGACCTTTACAGGAGTACGCACCCCTTGCTTTACATACAGAGCGTACAAGTACGCGGGTATTGTGAACTTGGAGTGCGTACATGCAGGTAAGGCTAAGAGAAACTGCGTACCAGAGATAATTGACTTTTAATGACTTTTCTCTCTTTCTTGAAGTTTGACATGAAGAGCAGAGGCATGAGACTTGCTAAGGAGGATAGTATGACAGTGGATGGAGCCATACTAACTGCAAATAGTCATGGTGACATTTTTTAGTGTAACACTAAGTTCAGTGATTTAGGTTGAATAATGATGGACTTTAAAAACAAAGTATAGGGTTAAGATCTTATGAGGTTATTGAGCTACCAGAAGGGCACTTAGAATGCTTGTAATTCAGATTTTCAGTTCATAAACCAACTCGCAGATTGACTGAAGCATCATTCATCTACTTCACAATTGCATAGCAAAGGCGCTTTGAAGGCTAGCTAGCTAACTTCAGGCTCAGTTTGTAGTTTATATAGCAAACAATAAACAAACAAATAAATTATTCGTTCCCCAGCGGAGTCGCCATTTTGTTTCAAGGAAAACTAGTGTCGATTCAAACTGCTAGTCCCACTAAGATGGGTAGCTATCTTAGAAACAAACAAACAAAGCCTTTCGAGAGTTCCTTTAAGTGTAATAGATAAGTGGGAAGAAAAGAGGACCAACCTGGATCTTTCGCTTTGATCCTAGCTTGATTTCTCTTTCCCTTGATAGAATTTGCCACTCCTATCCTACTTGTCCCACTTCAAAGAGTACTCGTAGAGTCAAAGTAATAGAAAACCATCAAATCATCTCCATCTAAAACATCATAAACAATGCGGAATTAGAAACACATTGACCATACAATTGCATTCATAAACAATAAGATTCATGAACACACGATTATATGGAGGAAAACTCAAAGAACTTTATTAATAGTGAAAGAGACGATTACATTTGAGCTGTCTGATCCAACATCATCCTTCCAGTGTAGAAGCCCTCTTCACCTCATGAATAAGCAAATCACCCAACAATGCAATGTCACTTATCATTGATAAACCAACAACAATTCCTTACAAATTACAAAATTCCAGCCTCCAGATCTCTTAGATGAGGGATCCATTTATAGATGTCTTGCAAGGGTGTGAGTCAACTATGGGTTTTTGATTAGTTTCATTCCACTGATAGTTCTTGGTTCCACTTGGAGATTTCTTTGATCTCTTACTCATCACTTGGCAAATTGAGAGAGGCAAGTGTCACATGAGATGTTTCTGGAAGATTCCATGATCATCCACTTAGAAAACTATCTCTGTCATTTGTCTATTCTCGCTCATCACACCCCACAGAGAGCCATCTCAGTATGCATGGCACCTGGCTAGTGAGCTAGCTAGTATGCATCGTACTTTGACCATGGAGCAGTCGGTATGGTCCATTTTTGTCCAGTTCTGAGTAGTTTTTTAGGTGGAACTTCTGGGAAATGATGTAATCATTTGACCATGATGTAATCAATTGAATCATCCAATAAAATCCTAGTAAGGATAATCAAAAAATTGCTAGAAGACAACAAACAGAACTGGGATTCCAAGTTGAAGTTTTCCCCGTGGGCTGATAGAGTTACCACCAAGAAATCCATAGGCAACTCTCCATTCAAGTTGGTGTATGGTACTGAGGCTGTTTTTCCAATCCAATTGACCCTCCCTGTGGCCAAATTCTTGTAAGAGGAACATGATGATGAAAGTGACATGACAAGGAGGATGAGTGACTTAGTTGAAGTTCACTAGATCATAGATCAACTGATTGAGAAGTCAGCAGTGAATCAAAAGAAGATCAAGGAGGTATTTGATAAAAAAGCAAAGATGGATAGTTTTCAGGTTGGTGACTGGTTCTCAAGTGGGATTCATTGAAGGAAAAGAAGGGAAACCATGGTAAATTTTATGCCTTGTGGATAGGACTATTTATCATTGCTCAAGCTTAAATGAACAACACTTTCACTTTGAAAAATTTAGAGGGGGCAGGTGTTTTTGACGGCCCAATCAATGGGAGGTTTTTGAAACTTTATTTCATTTAAGGCTTTAAAGCCTTGGTATTGTAAATATGTTTTTCAGTTTTATTTCATACTAGTTAGACTCCATGCCTAATGGAACACTGTGTAGTAGATCTAATCTTGTTGTTTACTGGAAAGGCAGTGGTTTGCAGTTCTTAAAACCTCACAGGGAGGCTTTAATCCCCAGAAGGAGCTAGTGTTAGCCTTGAGGTGTAGCGCTGATGTTTTCAAGGCTAAAGGAAGGACATGGGATACTTTGCAATCCTAAAGGGGCCCCACACAGCCATTACCCCACCTTTCTTAGTCTTCCACTTACAGTTCATTCCGCTCGCTTCCTAACCCAACCCTCAAATCCCAACGAAACCCTATTTCACCTTAGCCTTAAGCGAATTAACCCAAAATCCAGAAAAAACCTTACTTTTCCACCCATACATGCCCTCCGTACATTTGCCAAGGACATCTCGTGCCATTATGTCCCTCCGCTATCGATTTTCCCTGCTGATCCAATGGCCCAAGTCTCACCCGATTAATGAAACTTTCCCAATCATTCTTCGCCATTAGATCGCCCCCACTAGATCTAACGGCTATCGCTCATATCACATGAGAAATTAGCGAGAGGGATACCCACCCGATAAAGGCATTTTTTCTCTCTCTTCTACTGTGACATGACATCCGCTGAATGGAATCCGGTGGACTCCACCGTTTACTACTTATCGCCTGATGAGTGCCCAATGTAAACCATAACCGCCAAAACCCAACCACCTCCGGGTGTGATCTTCCACGCACCTCCTTCACCTGATAACTGTACGATCTGTTCACCTAAGATCTAATGGCCCGAACATGTTCTTCTCCCACCGTGACCTCAAACCTCCTACACACAATCTCCACCATGCATTCCCCTTGATCAGATGACCTGCATTCATGACCACTCCCGATCATCCCCCACCTCTTTTTCACTTCTCTGCTTGTCCAATTTGGCATGTCCATCCACCCATGCACTCCATACTCCACTCCCTATCTGTTACCTGAAGGAGAAGATGGCCAACTCTAATAGCGTGGGGACAATCTGATTGCTGAAATGAATTAACAAAAAGCATGGCTAAAGGAAGAAGGACACAGCACGACTCAGTAAACAGAATTAAACAGTCATGGAGCTCCATTGCTATAATCCATCCAACCACCTAACAAGGCAGCACAATACCAAAATTGATTAATGTTTTCATGATGGAAAGGAAATTGCATCCTGGAACGCAATCAGACAGTTAATGCCAGTAGGTGGTCGATTAAGACATCGTCAACCCACAACGGCGAAGGATCATTGTAAAAGTAAACTATAAATAGCTGAAAGCAAGATGTAATCGGGGTTGTTGTTGTTCGGTTCAACTTCTGGAGACTATAGATACTCTGTTCCTTGTAGCATCTCATCTTCATTTTCAGTAATACAAGCTTCTTTTGTTGTTACATGTTCAATGCCCATTTCCCTTATGTTCTAAACTTCCACCTGTGGGGGTTTATCCATGCTTCCTCTTATGTCTAATGCTTGATAACTGTCATCTTACCTCTGCATTGGTAAATTGGGTTTGTTATTGAACAAATCATCAATGTTTCTTCTGTATCTAATGCTAGATAACTCATCTTATCTCTGAGTTTATAGATTAGATTTGCAAGTTTCTTTTAATGGTTGTAGTTGGCCATCATATATTATGTGTGCATCTGTTGGTGTGGTTAGTATTCTTCATTCATTCACTTAATCTGCAAGCTATTGAGCATTAGTGGTCTAAAGCCTTGTAGGCTGAGAGTGTTCATGCATGTCTGGAGTGAAAACAAAGTTGAAGTGGTTATCTGTCTTGAACCAAACCATCATCCATTCCAATAGTTCCTATAACAATTTTGAAGATTATATGTTACCAGGGATCTCTGAACTACAACCTAGGAGAGTTTCCTGGAGCGATAACAGGACCATTAGTTCGTATGGGGGGAGGAATGATCCAGGTGTATATTGGTGACCACCCACCTATTCCACTTGGACCCCCAACACTTTCTCTTTCAATTTTTTCGTTTCCTTAATTGTAGCACAATTTACTATTTTTGGCAGTTTTTGTGGTCCTAAACTTGTGGAGTCATTTTGAGGCCCTAAATGAAATTTTTAGGGAAGATAGAGAGTCCAAAATCTTTTAAATTCGTCATGCTTATTTGTGTTTGACCTCCTCTTCGAGATCTTCAAAACAAGGTATTATGATAGCCAAATGGAGATTGTATGCAAAAGTTACAACCCTAAGAAGTTGATGTACCAATTTACCCAAGCGATTAGTGCTTCATCTCTTAGGTTTAGGTTTTTGGATGTTTAGGGTTTAACCTTATTTCTCAATAATAAATAGGCCTTTGAATCTCATTGTAACATAGTTCAGAGGCATGTAGCCACCAAATCTCTTCTCAGAGATAAGCTACCAGCACCCGAGCTAGTTTATTTACATTCTATTGATAAGCATATTTCACTATTCTGATATTAATGAAATGAAGTTTTATTTTTGTTGTATTTCTGTCTTTATGATTATATGTGTAATTTGTTATGTTCGTGTTTAAGTTCAAATCATAAAGTAGATTTAAAATTCTTGAAATTCAATTAGTGCAAGTGAGTCCATCCTTACAGAAATGGATAGAAGTTGAAAAACAAAGATAAAAAGGTGGCAATGAGGAAAATGCCCATATTTGATTAATGAATGTTTTAGTGATCTTCACCTTTGAATATTTATGTTTAATGTTGTTGAAATGCTTATAACTTTAAGAATAAAATTTTAAAACTTGTAGAGGAATATATATATATATATATATATATATATATATATATATATATATATATATATAAAAAATAATTTTTATATAAAACTAAAATATGTTAACATTTTAAATTAATTCAATTATATACTTTTTATATACAAATTAAGTTACATTAAAATTTTAAGTTATTTTGAGAATAATTTTGGAAATATTATTAAAATTTTAGTTCAAAGGGGTTGGATGCAATAACAAAAAGCCAAGAGTTTTGCACCATTAGGCAAGGTTCAGTTTCCATGAGGGCCTAGCCTTGAATCCATGGGGATATTATGAATTAGTAGTTGAATGTGGTCAAACGAAGTTTTTCATGCTTAAGTGCCATGAACAATGTCCAGAACTATCACATGATCCTTTTTGAGGGATCTTTGACCTTGAGTTGTGATATTTATGCCTTTAAAAGATGAAGATTTTAATCAGTAAAGCTTGAATATTGATAGGCATGGGGTGTAAACAAGATATCCTTTGCACATACATTAAAAGATTATCTAGAAAATCAATAATCTTAAGCAAAAGGATAAGAAAGATATGAATTTATGAGGATGTGAAAAAGGTATGAATTTATGAGAATGTAGTTTCTTTATTATAATAATTCATATTTGTAACCTAATTTTCGTAAAAAAATGTGTTCAACATAATAAATTTAATGGTTAGAAATATATGAACAAAGCTTCCCGTTTTTCAAATGCATCTCAATATTATCATTTAACATAAATTACACCATTCCATCATTCCTAAAACAAATAAATTTAATTATATTTTTTTAAATATAATTAAAAAAACATCATTTACCATTTTTTATTTATCATGGAAAAATTTTAAATAAATAACTCAAACTTTACATTAATGTCTAAGTTGGAATTTTCCCATTATACTTATTTTCTTAAAAATTTCGAATGGTTAAAATTCCAATTTATTCATGTCTAAGTGAAGTTAATTTAGGATATATTTTTGTTAATATAAATTCAAGATCTATTGAACTAGTAGTTTTTGATAATGCCATAAGCGTTCGAACCATATAGGATATTAGGCTTAAAAAGAAGCTTCACAAGGTAAAGGTTTATAAACTAAGTCATGAATAACCACATATTTACTTTTAGAAATTATTCAACAAATCATTGATGTATAGCAAGGGGCAAGAAAGATACGAATTTTTAATGATGTGATATTTTCATTACATGCATGTTTGTTGACTAAACATTTTTAGATTTATGTTTAATATAATAAATATAAGGTTTCGAAGTATATGAAAAACAATTGTTTTTTTCTCATATATTATATATTTTTATTTTACATATTATTTTTAAAAAATTTATATATATCTATTATTGATAACTCTATATATATATAAAAAAAAAATTATGTATGATTTTTTTTTACTTGCAACCTTATGATTTACATAATACTTCATGACACAACGACCACTAATTAAAATCCTTTCTATAAACTAATTTTTTTTATATATAATTAAAACATTATTTACAAACTATATATATATATATATATATATATATATGCGCCATTTTAAATGGAATTTCAAATCACACTTATTTTCTTAAAAAAATGACTTTTAAAATATAATGTATACATGTCTAAGTGCACTTAATTTTAAATTACTTTTGTTAAAATAAAAATAAAATCCATTATATTAGAATTCTTTGATGATGATGTAAAACTTCAAATTTTATATGATTTTAGATTAAAAAAAAGCTTTCTCAATATAAAGGTCCATGAATTAAGCTTTGAATAACAAAAAAAATATATCTTTAGAAATTATATTACAAATCATTAATTTTTGAAAAAAATAAAATAAATAAGAAATATAGGAATTTGTAACAATGTAATTATTTTATTACAATAATGCATATTTGTTGACCTAATTTTTACCATTTAAATTGAACATAATAAATCTAATTGTTACAAGTATATGAACAATAAGATTTCTCTATTTTCCAAATTTATTTCATATTTCTATTTTACATATTATTTCTATATAAATTATATAAATTTATTATTCATAAAACTACATGCAAATAAGTTTAAATATACAAATTTTTTATACATAAATTAAAAAAAGGAATTCTTATCTACAATTTTTTTATTTATATTAATTTTTTTTACATAAATAAATTAAAATTATATTAACATTCTATTTTAGAATTTTCAATTTATGCCTATTGTTTTTAAAAGTTTGGACTAAGTACAATGGATACATGTTTAAGTGCACTTAATTCAAAATTGTACCTTTTTAAAGACAAAATCAAGATCTTTTCAATTAAATTTTATAATAAGAAAAAAGTTTAAATTATATAGGAACTTAAACTTAAAGGGAGATTTTAAAAGATTAAGTCTTAAATAACTATATATATATATATATATATATATATAGGAACTTAAACTTAACGGGAGGTTTTAAAATATCAAGTCTTAAATAACCATATATATATATATATATAAGTTTGGCCCGACTATCTCTTCATCATGTTCAAAAACAAGATTTGAACCCAAGACTTTTGTTCCGTGACACTTCATTTTCATAGCCATTGCCAATTGAGCTACCAAAGGACAACCACATATATAGTTTTAAAAAGTATATGATTAATTATTAATTTTAGACAAAGATAAAAAAAGGTATCTATTTTTAAAGATGTGATTTTTTTCCTTATAATGGTATATATCTATTGGTTTACTTTTCATAGATTTAAGTTTAACATAATAAATTCAATAATTAAAAGTAAAAGAACAATTTTTTTTTATCTTTTTTTTTTTTTTTTTTTTTTTTTCTAAATACAACTTATTACTTTTATTTTACAAGTTATTTTGAATTAAATTATACAAATCTATTATTTAAAAAATATACACATATAAATAGAAAATTACAAATTTCTAATATATAATTTAAAAAAATCACATCATTTAAATATTATTGATTTATTTTATTTTTATATATGAGGAATTTTTTAAAAATAAATACTCAAACCCTACCTTAACACTTTATTTAGAAATTTCAAACTAAAATTCTTAGAAGTGTAGTGTAATTATGTATAAGTTCATTTAACTTAAGATTGTATTTTTGTTAATATCAAATTAAGTAGAATTGAATGAAGAATTTTTAATAGTATAATTAAAATGAAAGTATTTAAAATATCACATGCAACATGAGGGAAGGTATGTGAATTGTCCCTGCAACAATAAAGAGAAAGAAAACTTTAGCAACTTTACAATGGACTTAAGCTCTACATAGGTGCAATAGCCTTAACTCAAATACTATTTATATTTTCAAATATAGTTACTTGGAGTATTACTCCACATCAAGTTGTAAAGCATATTTTAAATTAAATTTTCCATCTTCACTTGTGTATGAATCCATGAGAACAAAATATATGGAATGATGATTAGAGGAAAATTACAAAAAAATATTACAAGAAAATTGCAAAAAGATTTTTTTTAAATTTTAAATAATTTAATATTTAAACAAAAATGCTTGTAGTACATGTAGGATAAGCAAAAATTAAGAACACCAAAATACTCATGCAATTATATTATTGTTTGATTGCATGCACTCATGCAAACAATTATTGTATCTTACTAATGTTTTTGACATCACTTATACATCACTTCTCTTTATAAGATTTTCATTTAGATATTTTATTGTTAGCTTTTAAATCCATGTAGAATGCATGTACTAGTTATTATAATTACTATAAGATTTATCAAGAACTTAAAACAGAAATTAATATTGTATTTCTGAGCCTTACTTTTTATTTATAATCTTTAAGGTTAAATTTTGATAATTGTATTTCTTGAACTAGCTCTTTATTTATAATCTATGAGACTAAATTTATAATGTTTGCCATTAAGGTATGTTAATATTGCAATTGAAACATTGATGTCATAATCACCATTTTAATTTTGCTTATACACATATAAACTGAAAATTACAAATTTATAATATATAATTAAAATAAAACACATTATTTAAATTTTATTTATTTATTTTATTTTCATATATAATTTTTTTTTTAAATAAATACTCAAAATTTGAAAACTACAATTTTTTAAAACATAATGTAAATATGTATAAGTTTATTTAATTTAAAATCTAGAGTTTTTAAAAATATAATAAAAATGAAAATCTATAAAATATCAAGTTGAGGTAAGGCAGTGGGTGAACTGTCTCTTCAATAATAAAAAGAAAGAAAACTTTAGCAAACTTATAATGAACTTAAACTTTATAAAAATGCAATTGCCTTAACAAGTTAAGGCAAATACTATTTATTTTTTTAAACATATTTTTTAAGTATTACTCCATATTAAATTTCAAAATATATTTTTAATTTATTTTTTCATTTTCACTTATATATGAAGTATTAGAGAGCAGCATGATACTTAAAAACAAATTACTAGAAAAATATTAGAGGAAAATTATAAAAAAAAAATAACAAAGCTTTAAAGAATTTTATATTTAAAAAAAAAAATACAAAACTAGAGCATAATTAAAAAAACTAACACCAACAAAATATGCAGACAGTTATACTCTTATTTGATTGCATAAATCGATCCGAATTTTAAGGAATTTTATATGTAAACAAAAATACTTGTAGTACACTCCCGAGAACTGGAACATAAACAAAAACTACTAAAAATTTTATAGGTGAACAACAATACGTGTAGGAAACTCAGGAGAACTGGAGCATAAGCAAAACCTAGAACACCAAAATATGCAGGCAGTTACCGTATTGTTCGATTGCATGCACTGATCAGAACAATCACTGTTTCTTATTGAACTAACTTTTTGACTTCACTTATACATTATTTTTCTTTATAATATTCCAAAATATACGATTTAAATAAAGATACTCCATTTAATAATATTTTAAAGCCATGCATGCATAATGCAAGTACTTGTTACCGGAAGATTTATCAAGATGTTAACATAGAAATTGACATTGCATTTCTTCTTTATTTATAATCGTTAAAGTTTAGCTTTGATAATTGTATTTCTTGAACTTGCTAAGTTTCTGATATTTGCAATTAGGGCGTGTGGGTTTGTGAGCATTGCAATGGCAACACAAACTATTGCTGCCATAATGGCCATTTTTATTCTGTTTCTGTCTGGGGCAACGAATTCCCATTCATATTCTGTTTCTGTGCAGGAGAGTACTTCGTCTAGTCTGGGAAACGATTGTGTGAAAGAATTAACAGGATTATATCCTTGCCTTGATTTCGTTACTAATGTAAATATCGAGAGTGTTACTCCACAGTGTTGTTCTGGGCTTAATACAATAGTCAATGCAAACGTGATGTGTCTGTGCTTGCTCTTTACCAATAACAGTGACACGCTTGGAGTTTCAATTAATCAAACAAAAGCTCTCTTGCTTCCTGCTCTCTGTAAAATTGTTGTGCCGCCTGTTAGCAGATGCCAGAGTCAGAGTAAGTTCCAACCCCCTTCATCTGCATATTAACAGCTTAAAACAAAGCTATAGTTGTTATTTTATCGAAATTAGAATCCGTATGAGACTCAATATTTTCCAATTGCTCATTATTACAGATATGGGAAATGTTCCTAATGCACGAATTAATGGTTCTGGTTCTGGTAAGTTTTCTATATTTTTTTGCTATAGAGGGAATGAATTTTAATTTATTTTATTTTACAATACAGGTATTAGTATTATTATTGATAACATTCGTATGAGATTTGTATCTGTTTTATTTTTTAAAGAGTAAATTTTATGGCTTTTTCAATACATTATCACTACGTAATACTATTATTATTGATTGCATTCTCATTACATTTGTTTGCAGAGGAAGGCCCTACGAACCACCAAAATATTCGCGGACTTTCACCACCGGATATTCACGCGTCTGCAAATCATTCGGTCCCTTCTCAGGCTGTTGGAGGAGCTATCAGTTTCGTACCATCGATTATAGTCAGCCTTTTCATCGTGTTAAACTTGATGGCATAGTATTTGCCAGATTGTGAGCCTTATAGCTACCTACTATTTTAGCAGTGTTGTTGTTGTTAAAGTTCTGTTTTATTAGTTGACGAGGTATTTGTGAGATTCTAAGCCTAGCTACTATTTTAACAAGCAATGTTGTTGTTAAAGTTTAGTTTTATTTTAATAAAGTGTGATTACAAACCAGTTTAGTTATCGATAATGTTCCAATATGGATTGCAATGCTGGTGGTTCATATATTCTAAAATTTAATGGATAGCAGTATTTAATGCAGTATTTAATTGATATCATATTGAATTACTCATATGATTTGTAATATATTAACATTTATGTCATTGACACGATTAACACCGTGAATGAGCTTTGAAGTAAAGTATGTGTTGTTTGGCATTATTTTATAATTCCTTTTTTTTTTCCTTTAAACTAAATTGTTTGAGGTATATATTAGGACGTAGCTGTAAGTTTGAGGTATATGTTAACACAGCTGTAAATATTATATATACGGAGCTCCGAAGGACTTAGCATGTGTTGTTTGGTATATTTTTACAAATTAAATTATTTTTGTTTGATTTAAAATAATGTGTTTGAAGTGTATATTCAATGATTGAAAATGAAAAATATTTTAATAAAAATATTTTTTAATAAATTATATATATTAAAATATAAGGAAAAATATATTTTTTATTTAAATAAAAAAGGTAGGGGAAAATATATTTTAAAGATATATTTACAATTTTGAAATTTATAAGTGGCTCAAGAGGTTCATTTAATGGAGTTAAGTTTATTTGTTTAAAATATTTCAAAAACCAGCTTCAAAGTATAAGAAATCTCAAGGGTATACACAATATATAGGATGCTTAGTCCAAACAATCTAAGGATTATGTTCTCATGTGAGAATATAGAATTACCTAGTTAAAAGAGGAGTCCATCCCTTAACAATGCGTGTCAACTTGTCATGTTCACACTAAGTATGAGTAAATGAAATATCACAAAAAAGAATAGAATTTTTCCTTTACAAATGAGCACTGTGTGTTAACCCCAAACTTTTGATTTGACCCTTACATTGCATCCATAGTATGACTAGTTTTGAATCACCAAAAAGTGGGAATTTGTTAATATTTATTGAAACTAACTACTAGTGTAAAAGAGCATAGTGGTATGAGCTTACCAATATTACTAGTGCTTAGTCCAATATCTTCTTTGGCCAAATAAATATAATAAAAACAAATTCCACAAACATGACCCACATCCTAGTTGGCATCATCAAAAAGTCATCAAAAAGTCCCCATTGAGCTCAGGTAGTACAATGTTTGGGATTTCCAATAAAGATAGCCTAAGCTACCCACTAAGGAAAAAGGGATGACCTTGTCTTCAAAAATCCTTTTTTTTTTTTGCAATATATAGATTCCCTAAGCCACTAATAGTGGAATCATTTTGTAATTTTTAAAGGAAGGCCTCTCAAAAAATGGAAGAAACCTTTCTTCAATAGTTGATTTTTCCCATATACCATACTAGTTGATATGAACTCACCCTTATTCCCAGAATTTTCTACTCACATGGCACTTAACAAATAAATGACAATAATCTTCAACCTCTTTCTCACACATGACACAAATACTAGGTCCAAAGAATCCTCTTCTTTGTAGCCTATTCAACATTAACAATTTATTTTTAATATTAGCCCAAATAAAAGTGAACTTATGAGTGGGACTTGTACCTTCCAAGATATTTTTATACCATCATGTAGTGTTATGTGAATCTACCTTAAGTAATGGGAGATAACCCATGAGTTGTGTATTGCCCATCATCTACATTGTATACATATTTGAATCCATTTGTTCCAGCCCAGATCTTGATGTTAGTAGTTTCGAGTTCTCTCAGAAAAGCAATTCCAAATATTGTTCCATGCAATTTCAAGCTCTAATTGGGCCACCTATCTAGTCCTTTGTTTTCAAATGGTTATGTTGTCCCCTTGATAATTTTATTTTTCCTTGAATATCTCCAACAAGTTCATCATGTAGAACAATGGCCCATTTACAACCAAAAATTGCATCCTTTCAAATACAAACCAATGAGTTGGATCTCACACACCATGCAAAATGGTTATCCACAACCCACAAGGAATGAAAAAACTTCCATTCATTGATTTGAAAATCTATTTGTTATTTGATGTCAATTTCACATCCAATCCATACAATAAAAGTTGTTATATATGTGTCAATGAGAATTGATCTTCATACACATTCTTGATATAGGAAAAACCATAGTGATTTTCAAAACAATGCTTCAACAAAATCTACTATCCTTTTAAGCCCACAATCCTAAAGGACCTTGGGTAGGGAAATACACATCTACATAACAAGATGAGAACCAAAATATTATGTAAATCCTTTCCACAAGTCCTTATAGGAAATTGTTTGAATAAGGTTTACAATATGCTTTGGAATGAGTGGCAATAAGTTCTACTAAATAGGAATGGCTTCCAACACTAATTTTATGAGAGCTAGATGACCCCAATGAGAAGTTTAATGGATGCATCCAGAATGAATCATGCCCTCCACCTTAGATAGAAGCCACTTCCAATGAACAATACCATAGTTATTTGATTTGAGGATGAAACCAAAGTACTTGAAACCATCACTTAAAGAATGTCCCTAGAACCCAAGGACTTCCATGATCTTCTACCTAGTGCCATCCATGCCATCAAAGAATATATGTATGTATGCATTTATGTCTGTATATCATATTTTTTAGATTGACCAACATCTAGGTAGTAGTGTAAAAAAGTTCAATAATTCTCATGAGACAAACACCTTCTTACCACATTATAGCAACAAAATAGAAAAACATCATGAATAATGAAATATGTGTGAGATTAGGACAAAGAGGAATTTACAGGAGGATAGATGGAGCGAAGGTGAACTTCAAGGGTTTGAGTGAGCTGCAAACAGGGTTTTTCATGGAGGGTCGCAGAGGAGGGAGTGCCACTCCCTCCTACAAGGAGGCTGTTTCCAGTAGAGTTAAGAAACCTCTAGAAAATGCTAGAGGCACTTCGAAGGAAGGGAAAATAAAAATGGAATAGGAGGCAAAAGGAGCCAAAACTAAGGAGAACAATGGCAGAAAGGACAATGAGGTAGAAGACAAAAAACAGGGAACTAAAGACAAAAAACAAAAGGGACCCTGCAAACCTAAAGCTGAGATTACACCCAGAGTTATTTTAAATGACCCTGCTCTACAAGAACACAGGGATCACATGCGGACATATGCTATAATATGTAAGTTCATGGGACTATGGCCCATTGAAAAAGAATTACAGACTTGGATTAAATACCACTGGAAACCTAAAGGCAACATAAACCTTCATCTTGGGTCAAGGGATTATTCACTGTGGTATTCACGAACATTGAAGACAAGGACAAAGTATTTGAAGGAGGACCATATTTCTATGCAGCAGCTGGACTTTACATGAGGCCATGGATGATGAGTTTTGTCCCGGAACGAGAGACTTTTACTTCGGTACTGGTCTGGGTAAGACTCTATTCTTTACCTCTTGATTACTAGAAAAACAAATCGTTAATAGCCATAGGCAATAAATTAGGTCGTTTTGTCAAAGTTTCTAAAGCCACAAGAAGAGGGAAATATAATTCCTTTGCTAGAATATGTGTGGAAATGGATCTATCAGGAGCTCTACCAGAGGAAGTGATCTTGGAAGTTTTTGATGAAGAATGGGTGCAAACAGTAGACTATGAACATATTCCATTCAGATGTCATACATGTCATGAACATGGGCACCTATTCAGAGACTATCCACTCGGTAGAGTGGTAAATAACAATAAGACTAACACACCGAAGGAAACTGATAGCTTCCAGAAAGTGGTAAATCAAGGAAAAGGCGACAAAAGAGGTCCACAGCTATATCAAGATGAAGGGCTAAAGGTCAGTCAAAATAAGTTTGAAGTTCTTGAGGAAGAAGAAGAGATTACAAAAGAAGATCAAACAATGGAAGGAAATCTAGGGGAAAAGAAAAATGAAGAAAAACATGAACAAACATAGGAAATTGATTATCAGAAAGAAACCATGATGAGTGAAATGGAACTTGAGATGGATCAGGAAATGAATCAAAGTGAAATGGACATGGAGGATCATGAGCTACAAGAGATTCTTGATAAAGAAAACCTAGATCTGGAAGGGTTTTTGATTCAGGGAACTACAGGAGGAGTAGACTCGGTACCTCAAGAAGAGCTCAATAGAATACAACAGCTTTTTTTATGGAAAACGTAGGCTAATGCGTTGCAAAAAGGAAAAAATATAGACAAGAAGGATAACGAAGGGGTGAAGATGATGAAAAAAACTCCGGGACTAGAAACAAGAAACCCAGGTAAGAAAAGAGACAATAAAAAGCAGAATGAATTCTTGATGGAGTGTGGCAAGCTAATGATAGATTCAGGTAAGATGAAAGATCTAGCCAGCTATTCCTTCACAAATCTTTAATCATGAAGTTTACATCTTGGAATATCAGAGGTCTAGGGAGTAAGAGAAAGCAGAGAATGCTTAGTAATAGAATGAAACAAGAAATGTCGGATATAATATTTATCCAAGAAACGAAATGTTCCATTCAAAAATTAAGACAAATCCATAGCAAATGGCTCAGTAGATTTGAGTTTCTAGAAGTCAAAGCAGAGAATACAGCTGGGGGAATTCTCACTCTTTGGAACCCTAAAAAAATTAGCATAATAGATGTTGAGGCAACCAAGAACTATTTATCAGTAGTTATTCAACCTGTAGGAGACAGGTACACCTATCTGGTCACAAATGTATATGGACCTCAAAGAATAGACGACAAACTTAGGTTTCTAGATTCCCTAGTGGATCTCAGAGACAGACAGGCAGGAATACCTTGGATCATAGGAGGAGACTTCAACATGATCAAATCTCTTTCGGAGAAAAAAGGAGGAATCAGGACTCTAAGCAGAGACTCTCTAAAGTTTCAAACCTTTATAGATAATATGAACCTTGCTGATACTAAAACGAATACTGGCCTCTTTAGTTGGAATAATAAAAGAGGAGGAGAGTCTCAAGTAGCCATAAAGTTAGATAGATTCATCATCTCAAAGAACCTAATGCTAACAAATAAGTAAGTAATAGCAAAAGTCTTCCCCTTTGGAGGCTCAGATCACTGGTCGGTCCAACTAAAGATCAAAGGTATAGGTACTCTTAGAAATAGGCCTTCCAGATTTGAAAATATATGGCTCTCCCACCCAGATTTCATCAATAATATTAAAAATTGGTGGTCTAAAGATTTACAGATTCGGAGAACAAGAATGTTTCTTCTTCATAAAAGATTAAAGCATATCAAACTCAGACTAAAGGATTGGAACAAAAATGATTTTGGCAATATTTTTGTGGAAAAAAAAATCTGTTGAAAACAAACTAAAGGTTCTCAACCAAGCTCTAATCAAGGATGGATTTGATAGAGTTAAAAGAAACCAAGTGAACAAATATCAGCAAGAATGGGATAATTTGTGTAAACAAGAGGAAATTTTTTGGAGACTAAAGTCTCGGGTCCAATGGCTAAAAGAAGGGGAACATAACACGAAATTTTTTATAGATCTACTATGGCGAACAGAGTGCACAATAGTATATCTTCTATTAATAATGAAGAAGGGAATCTTCTCACCTCCCATGAGAATATAGAAGCGGTGTTAGTTCAACACTTCAGAAGAATTACATAGGAAAATAATTCAGACAGAGAACAATCCATCAATGAAGTAACTAGAAACATACCAAAGTTGGTATCGAGAGAAGACAATTTCAATCTAAATAGGCCAGTTTCTGAAGAAGAGGTAGCTGATGTCCTCAAAGAAATGCAGAATGGAAAAGCACTAGGCCCGGATGGTTTTAATGTGGATTTTTTTAAAGCATGCTGGAATATTGTTAAACATGATATTTTGTATGTAGTGGAGGATTCCAGGTTGAACAAAACTATTCTGAAAGTGCTCAATAGCTCCTTCATCTCTCTTATCCCTAAGCAGGATATTGCTCAAACAACGAATAATTTTAGACCCATAGCTCTATGCAATGTGGTTTACAAGATAATATCCAAAGTAGTGGCTAATAGACTTAAACCACTGCTTCCCACCTTAGTTTCAGGGGAATAATCTGGTTATGTGGAAGGTAGACAAATTTTAGATAGCATCATTCAAGCCCAAGAGGTGGTTCATATGTTAAGTAGCAAAAGGCAGGTAGGAATGATCATGCAATTAGATATAGCCAAAGCTTATGATAAGGTAAACTGGAACTATATGAAGATAGTACTTCTTGCTTTTGGTTTTGATCATGATTGGATCAGGTGGGTTATGGCCTTAGTAACATCCTCCAACTTCTCAATTTTGGTGAATGGCCCTCCCTCTGAGATTTTCATTCCTTCCAGAGGCCTCAAACAGGGAGACCCACTCTCTCCATTTATTTTCATTCTCATGATGGAAGGTCTTGGCATGTCCATCAAGCATGCTAAAGTAACAGGTAAGATTAATGGCCTTCATCTATCTGAGAATGGTTTGGCACTAACTCATCAACAATTTGTATATGACACAATGCTACAGGGAATCCCCACAATCAAAGAAGCCGCAACATATAAACAAATCCTAAATGTCTTTTCCATGGCCACAGGTATGGAACTCAATCTCTCAAAATCAAAAATCTTTTTCTTTAACACCAATATAGCGATTCAAAGAAATATTTCCAGAATTCTAGGCTTTCAAAGGGATTCCCTCCCCTCAAAATATTTGGGAATCCCTCTTACAGCTAAAGCAATGCATAAAAGCATCTAGGAGCCTTTGATCAATAAGTTGCAGGACAAAGTTAAAAAATGGACCATCAGATCTCTAAACTTAGCTGGTAGGCTAGTTCTCACAAAGGAAGTTCTGCAAGCTATCCCGATTTTCACGCTATCAGCCATCCCAACTCCTAAAGGGGTCTTACAGCAGTTCAGAAACATACAGAGAGATTTTATGTGGGGTAAGGAGGAAACAAGGAAAAAATCTGTAGGCCCAAGAACCATGGAGGCCTAGGATTGGATGATCAAGAAATTCTTAGCAATGTTTTAGGAGCCAAACTTTGGTGGCACTGGGTTCAAAATCCAAAACCCCAATGGGCAAATATCTGGAAGGAAAAATATGCTAGCTCCTGGCAAACTACTGATCTCATAAGAATGTCTGGAAATATAAAAGGCTCACACATCTGGAACAAAGCCTAGGAGAATAGAAGCCTAGTTCAAGAAAATAGTTTCTGGGAAATAAGAGAGGGAAACCTAGCTCTATTCTGGGAGGATAAGTGGCAACAAGAACTAATATCGTTGAAAGAGGAATTTTTAGACCTTAAGCATGAAACATATAAACAAGGATTAAGTAAGGTAAAGGACTTCTGGGAGCTCACTCAACATACAGAAAAGTGGAGAATCTGGAAAAGCATCATTTGCAGTGAGGAGAGCCTCTTGAAAGGAAAAGCAGAGATACTAAGGAGAATGTTGGACCAAAGGAAGATCTTAGTTATAGGGGGGCAAGACCAGCTAATATGGGGCAATAATAATGAGGGCACCTTCAATCTTAAGGAGGAAAAAGGAATTCTACTTAGGTTGAATTCCCTTATTCTGGAAAAGACTGGCCAAACCTATGGAGGCAACAAGGGTGGATGAAGATCAAACTATTTATGTGGTTAGTTCATCATAAAAAAATCTTGATGTTGGATAATATTAGGAGGAGGGGGGTTCTGGGGCCTTCTAGATGCCAACTCTATGAAGCTCAAGAGGAGACAATGGAACATTTACTCAATGGCTGCATCTTCACCTTCTGGCTATGGGATACTTTTGCTATCATTTTCGTCAATCTGACAGAGACAAAGGGAGTATTATTAACACACTTAACAATTGGAGAAGAAACTTTTCAGATTGTGAATGGCTTAACTCGGCCTAGGCCCTTACACCGAGTTTCATTATATGGAATGTTTGGAAAGAAAGGAATAAAAGAATATTTAAAGAAGAAAAGAAACCCCCTCATTTCCTTTTCGAGTTGATCTTAAAATAACTAAAGGAGACAATAGGAACCACAGTGCAGAAGTGTCCTAAAAATCCTTCTTTAGAGGCAGATTTGAAAATTCTCAAGCAGTTGGGTATCTAGGGGCTCATTCCGCAAAGCCTGGATAGGCAGGTAATCTCAATAAATACAAACAAAGATGTCTGGTATCCCTCCCCCAAAAGGATATTTGAAATATAATATTGATGGAGCCTCTAAAGGCAACCCAGAAATAGCTGGTTATGGTGGGGTTTTAAGGGATGAAAGAGGAGGTAGTATCTCCATATTCTATGGCCATTTAGGAAAATCCACCAATGACATGGTAGAACTAATGGCTATGGAGCAATGCTTAGAGTTTCTGAAGCAGGACAATCGATCGAATGTCATTATGTAGGCGGACTCTGAGTTAATCATTAACTTAGTGAAAAGAATCAGTTGTGGAATAGAGCCAGAGAAAGTTTCAAAACATTAGAGGCTTATCCAGGTTTTCCAAAGAATTTAGGGTCACCTCCAAGGACTACGCATAGTTATTTTTAATAATGTTCAAAGAAAAGCCAATAAGCTGGTGGATATAATGGTCAACCAAGGGGTAAACTATTCTGATATCATGGTAGCAATGAAGTGGCAAGAATGGCCTCAGTTCAGAGTGAAAATTTTGTGTCATGAGAAAGCGGAAGAGGACAGGATCTTTGAGTCTAGGTCCTATTGACTGAGCTTTTTCATGGGTAGCGTTTCTCTACAGGGTCCGATCGGGTATGGGGGGCACACTTTTTTCATACCCCAAAGCCAAGTTGAGAGTTTGCCCAGAGAGCCTGTGGTGAAACAAAGGGGGAGTGTCAATCGACCAACAGAATGGTTGAAGGGTGGACGTAGTTCTATTCATTGGTCCAAGCACACACGAGGTGGGAATTAGAAGTTTTATCTGTTGCCAGGATCGTTTGATTGTCACAATACCATCAGTCTTTCGTCAGCGATTGTCTTACTACTTTGGGAGCGGTTCTCCGGTGATCGCATGCTGCGCAAGCAAGAAGTGGTTTTGGATTTTTGGAAGCGAACCCATTCATTGGTCAACACGTGGCAGAGGGGTTTGTTGCAATACCACCCTCATCGCGTAGTAAAGTTCGGTAGGGTTGCCCAGTGTGTTATAATCCTCAACCATCAGATCTGGGATGAGGATGCAACGGATAGGATGAATCAAGAAAGTCAATGGGACCATCAGGGTAAAATTCAGGCCTCTTCGCATTGCGATATCATCCACAACTGTTGGTATGTCCAGGAGGAACAAATGGCTGAGATTAAAAATGCTAGTCAGGCGATGCAAGACAATAGGGTCTTGATGGCTTTTCGGGTTTGGGAGTCTTTCCGACCCACACTCTTAGGTATGGAGGTGCCTTTTCAGCCCAGGGAGTTGGCTGTTAGTGGTTTTATAGTTTGGAGGCTTGGTATTCCGATTAAGGGTTAGTAGTGTGTTGTGCAGGGGGCAGAACTTAGGCGTCGGGGTGAGTAAATTGTAGTTTTGGGTTTTTTCACTAAAAATCACAGTTCCTTGTGAACTGGTGTACATTATGTGATACATTTTTCACTTTAATGAATTAGAAGGTAAGACTCTTGCTTAAGCAAAAAATAAATATGTGTGAGATTAATATTAAAGCCTAAAGAAATGACGTAAATTTGGTGAGATTGTCTAGCCTTAATGATCGGTTTACTTAGACCATCAACAATAAGAATAAATAAGTATGGTGAGAGTGGATATCATCCTTGATGGATTCCATGAGATCATTTGAGGAAATGTGGCCTAACTTCATTGATTAGAAAAAAAAGTGAAGAACATATAATAAAACCATCATCGAATTTATAACACAAAGATCAAAATAGACAAGGATAAGGAATAAATTAAAAAGGTCTAGAATACCTAATCATATGTTGTAGTGAGATCCAATTGTAGAAAAATGATGGATATACAAATAGTTTTAATGGAGTGAAGACCTTATTGAGATGATCAAATTACCTCATGGATAAGTTTTCCTCTAACAAGACTAAATTGTTCATCCAATATTACTCTTAACATCAATTTCTTATGTCTAACTATAATAAGTTTAGCCAAGATATTATAAATAAAACTGCATAATGAGATTGAATTAAATTCATTTAAATTCGTAGGATAATAAATTTTAGGTTGAAGGGAAAAAAGGTAGAATTGACATTCTTGGGAATTCTCTCTTTGAGCCAAATTTTTTCCATAATGATGATGTCCTTCCCAACAATATCAAACAAACTAGATAAATTTTTGACCTCCACCTTTTCGTCCCCCAACTCTTGATCTAGGTGGATATCGGTGGCCACCCACCTATTCCACTTGGACCCCCACCAATGTTTCTTTCATTTTTTCAGTTTCCTTATTTCTAGCACAATTTACTATTTTTGGTCGTTTTTCGGGTCTTGAACTCCCAAAGCCGTTTTGAAGCCCTAAAGAAACCTTTTGAGAAAACGGGGGCCAACATGGGTCATCGACTGATGTTGGTCATTCGAAAGTCATATTCCTCTTATATATCTCTCTAACAAGGTATTGTGCGCATCAAACAGAGATTGTATGCCAAAGTTACGATGAGGGAAAATTTTGAGGATGGAAATTTATCTTAAATTTTAGAGAACTTGGTGAATCTCACTAGTTCATAATATGAAATCTATTTAATTCTTGATGATACTTTGTAAAAATATTCAAATTTCTAATAATTTTATATAGTCTCTATATAAAATTCTCATGACTTTTAAAGTAAAAAACAATTATACTATAAAATTGGGGTGAATCATTTTTAGATGAAATGGAAATACTAAATATTTCTTTGGAAAAGGCATGGAAAATTAGCCCACTTGTGAATATTAGCCCCTAAAATTTTCCATGGTTATGACTCCAGGAAGCTGATGTACCAACTTACCCAAACGGGGCCCATAGTTTGTCGCTTCATCTTCTAGGGTTAGGTTTTTGGATGTTTAGGGTTTTATAATATTTCTCAATAATAAATAGGCCTTTGAGCCACATTGTAACACATTTCAAAGGCATATATCCACCACATTTCTTCTCAAGATAAGCTACCATCGCCCGAGCTAGTATTATTTACATTTTGTTTGTAAGCATATTTCAATATTTGATATTAATGAAATGAAGTGTTATTTCAGCTGCATCTTTGCATTTATGGGTATATCTATAATTTGTTGCATTCTTTTTTAAATCTGGATCAGTGGTATCAGAGCGGTCTACTCTTTCCTTGTTTTTCTTTGCATGTCCCAAACGAGGTTGGGATATAAGGAGTTAGGGCTTGAACTGATCATATCTTTGCAAGACCAGCCTCGCAAATCCCGACGATCTCCCATGTTGGAAGAAAAGAAAGACGACAAGGCAGGAGATCCTATCAAAATCTTACTCAAAGAAGCCCTCGAGTGATAAAGGAATGTGATGATGGACAACTTTGCCCAAATAATTTAGCGGCTACCCAGGGGCGACACATCTACTTCTAGCAGCTACTCTGGAATAGCCACATCATTTAAGGTACAAGTTAAGTTTGAAATCCCCATATTCGAGGGTCAGATAGATGCAAATGCCATAGATAAATTGTTAAATCTACTAGAAGGGTATTTTTTTGTTCACAATTTTTGTAGCTCAGAAAAGATTACTTTCACTCTTCTCAAAGATGCCCCCCACATCAAGGACTCGTGGAAAACCTACTGTGAATAGAAGGATGAAAGTATGGCCTCACCAATTTTAGCCGCACCCACTTGGAATTCATTCCAGGATGTCATCAAGGAGAAGTGCTACCCTGTCGGAAGCTATGAGGATAAATACATAAAGTGGACCACACTACGACAAGGAAGGGACTAAGGCGTGTTGGAGTTTACCAATATTTTTCATACCCTACACACAAAGTTGGGTATCAAGGATTAGGAGCGGTATATGGTACTCAAATACCACGGCTGCCTACAAAGGTATATTCAGGATGTGATGGATTTCCTGGACATCTCCTCGCTCGGCATGGCATACCAATACATTGTCAAGTTCAAGGAAAAGTTTAAATATAAGAATCAAGACTTTGTATCCATGAATCTGAAGCAAGGCAAAGGTTTCCCCAAGCCATAGAACCAAGGAGAAAGCTAAGACAGTGTGACCCAAGATAACCCATCGAAGCCACAAGAAAAGAACAACACCATGAAGTCAAAGAAGGACACAGGAAAGTGGTGTGAGTTCCATAAGAGCCCCACTCATAACACAAGTGAGTGTTGGACCAAGCAGTCGCTGGTGGCTGAGTTTAAGGCTTCAGAATCTGATTCATGTTTCGACCTTGAGTCAAAACCCGACAAGATGAATGACAAAGGGAAGCAAATTGTTGATGCAGAGCCCAGTGCCACTGTTTCCACCACCAAGATCCAAAAGAATGAGCCCGAAGATCTAGAGGAGGGGGAGCTTCTTTTCCACTCACAAATTTGGGTGAAGGGTTTGCCGCTATAATTCATTATTGATAATAGCAGCCAAAAGAACCTCGTTTCAGTAGAGGTCGTGAAGTGGCCAGGCCTACTCACCATGCCACACCCGCAACCATACAATATTCGGTGGCTTCACCAAGGACGAGATCTCCGAGTCCTCTAGCAGTATCACCTTCCCTACAGCATCAAGCCCTTGACAGATGAGGTATTGTGTTATGTTGCACCTCTTGATGTTTTTGATGTATTATTAGGTCAACCATACTTGTGGAAGCGACATGTGGTGTATGAGTCAAAGCCTCGCACTGTTATTATTTCTTTGGGTAATTCATTATACAAGATACTAGAGGTAGCCCCATCTATCGCCACCACTTTGATCTATGGTAAGAAATGCATTAAAATCATCTCCAAAAATAGTAAATTCATTTTCATTCTAGTTCACTCTCAAAGTAAGGGGAAGATCGTAGCCACATCCATGGCCCTTAGGAAGGGTTCCTCCACGCAGTAGAAGCAGGTGGATACGGTCATGAAAGAATACAAGAACATCTTCTCCTCACCCACATGGGTACCGTTGCAGTCGGGTCAAGCATTTTTTTTATCTAACTCTCAAAGCACCTCTACCCAACAGGACGATGCACCATTCTCGAAAATTCCAAGTACAAGAAGCAACATGATCAGCATCGGGTTCCACATAAGTTTCAAGTGGGTGACAAAGACTGGTTTCATCTATAGAAAGAACACCTTACAGGAGCCCATTGAAAGCTCAGACCACTCCGATATGGTTCTTACACCATTACAAAAGTTTTGGGAAACAAAGCTTTGGAGCACAACATTCCCCCATTCATTGGCTTGCATCGAGTGTTCAATGTGGACCACCCTCAACCATGCTTCCCACCATTACTAGACACATCAAAGATTGTAGAACATCTCACAAGGGACCAAGTTCAGCAGAAGTTTCCCCATCTTATGGAGGCACTCAATGGAATGGGGACCATTTATTCCTAAGGAGGGAGAAATGACCTAGGTGGATATTAGTGGCCATCCACTTATTCCACTTGGACCCCCACCATTTTTTCTTTCAATTTTTTAGTTTCCTTACTGGTAGCACAATTTACCATTTTTGGCATTTTTCGGGTCCTAAACTTCTGGAGCCATTTTGAGGCCCTAAATGATGTATTTTTGGAACACGGGGGCCAACATAGGTCATTGACCAATGTTGGCCATTCGAAAGTTGTACTCCTCAGATAAATCATTCTAACAAGGTATTGTTCACGTCAAACAGAGACCATATGCCAAAGTTACAACCCTAGGAAGTTGATGTACCAACTTACCCAAACGGGGCCTATAGTTTGGTGCTTCATCTCGTAGGGTTATGTTTTTTGATGTTTATGGTTTTCCATTATTTATCAATAATAAATAGGCCTTTGAGCAGCATTGTAACACAATTCAAACGCATGTAGCCACCACATCTCTTTTGAGAGATAAGTTACCATCGCCCAAGCTAGTCGTATTTACATTCTATTTGTAAGCATATTTCAATATTTGATATTAATGAAATGAAGTGTTATTTCTGCTGCATCTCTGTATTTATGGGTATATCTGTAATTTTTTGTGTTCATGTTTAAATCCGTATCAACTCTTATCTATTTGAAAAGATTTAATATTTCCAAGTAATTCTTCCATAGTAATAGATTGAAATAGTTCCCCATTTTCATCTTCCTCATTAAATTGTTGGGTGTAGGATCCCCCAAGGGTATTTTTGGGACTTAGAGCCAAAATTTTGGTCTGATTTTGTAATTCCAATGTAAATACTCCTCATTTTGTGGGCGCAGAGCGCGTAGTTATTAAAAAGTCATAGGGTTGTCCGCCATTATTTTGATAATGTAATGTTGGCTGTAGAAGATCTACCAATGGTTTGCGGACCATGGAATTGTATAAATAGAGCAAAGCTCTAAGTAGATAAAAAGAAGAAGAATATCTAAGGAATAAGGATGTATGTGAGATAGCTCTAGAGAAAAAATCTATGTTTGGGTCATAGCGTAGGTAGAGGCTCTGCAGTTGAGTGCGCAGAGGCCTAGTAGTCTGTAGTTGAATGCGTGGACCCCTATAGCTGAGTGCGTAGGGTGAGGGCAGTTTTTAATCTTCTGGAAGTATTAATAAAGAGAAGTTTCTATCATTTCTGTGTATTTATTTCCTGTTTGTACATCTGTTATATTGGGTATGAATTTCACTTTTAATGCTTATATGATGCGCGAATGTGTATAATGGTATTGGTTAAGTGAACGCAAGTTAGAATATCTGTTTACATGAAGATAAATAATATTTGTCGATAAAATAAGTAAGATACTCAGTTTAGTTTTGGAAATAGCATAGTTCATTGCCTTAGTAGCATGAAAGGACTTTAGCCCCTGGTTAGGGATCTAAGGAAGCGAATTGTAACAGATCACAAAGGTGCTGAAGGTTAGAACAGGGTGTGAAGTGACCTGTCCAAAGGTAGGTCTAGTTGGAATAAACCGACATCACATCCATCTCAAGGGTGTGGAAACTTGGTTCTAACATCCCCCCATACTGCTTAGGGTGAGACTTCAGTTCACCCTCCACGGTTTGATGCTGAAAGGGCCAATAGTGTAGGGATTTATTTGGCTAACTAACTCTGAACCTCACTCAGGCCCCCATAAGACAACAAATGGTTCCATTGCTGCGACCGGAATCTGCATAAGATATGTGGGATGTTGTATCACCGGAATCCAACTAAGGAAGAAATTGAAGGCTTGTTGGACAAAATAATTCACGAGATCGCGGTATAGAAGAACAGAAACCTGGGACTGTCAAAAGAAGAGTGGCTAGACAGCTACCCGTATACGAAGATCCATGAAATATTTTTCACGTGCTTCCCTACTAAGCTATACGAGTGGATCACGAAGCTAGTAGATATCCAAGGAAGCTGAAAACTTGACGGTCCTATTGTGAGGACCCCAGAGCTAGTGCAAAGGTTGGAAGCATCAGAGGATAAGATCACGAACGCCATCGATCATTGGCTGAATTGTATTGTAGGAGGATTTGTTACTAAGTTCGTGGTCGACACCTCAGTCAGCTATAGTGAGGCAGAGCAACACTTCCTCAAAGGACCATGAGGTAAGTACATAAAGTCTTTGAATACTTGGATTAAAATGTTGTTGTGTGAAAAGTGGGTTATGAAGTTACCTTGATGTTCGGGGCTATGCAAAGTGGAAAGGTTTATAGGAATGAAGGAAATAAGGGTCCAGAAAACAACCCCTTGATTTCACCTCGACGAAGGGACGAGGAAGAGCTTGCAAAGGTCTCTCTGCGAAGTGCTATTCATCTAATAAGACAAGTATTCCGTGAATACCAACCCCACCCACACCACCACTGCCTTCACCACCATCACCTCCATCTTTGCCCGTACCAACTCCACCACCACCGCGATTCATTATGGAAAACACAGTCAAGTTGCCTGTGTTCAAAGGTTTGGGAAAGATCCAGACCAATTCTGGTTTGTTGTAAGGGTTGTATGGGAAGCGCAAGGTTTTACATATGACCATATAAAGAAACCGACACTGGACGATAACCCGAATGTGAGAGTTGTGGATATCCAAACAATGCTAAATAGAGAATTTAGCTGGCCTAAATCCAAAGCGCAGTCGATTGTGGAATTTAAAGAGATGACGATGCTACCAGGTGAGACTCCTTGGCAACTATATCAGAGGCTATAATGTATGATTCGTGAAGCCAATATGAATCTGACAGATCGACAACATCACGAGTGGTTTGTTGCTTCACTACTACCACATTTAAGGAGTGCGCTATCACAGCAAAAAATAATGACTCGGGAAGATGTCTTAGAGATTGCTATGAGGTTACATGAGACCCAATGTAAGATCCTAACCTAGGAGTTTAGCAGATCCACGTGTAGCTGAAGAATATGTGCCTTGAGATGTAGAACTTGAAACAAGACAAGATGGTTTGATGAGAAGTGCGCGAAGAATTGTGGTGCTTAAAATGCAAGAGTCAAGGTCATGACAAAGACCACTTCCCGGTCTTTACAAACTACCTCGCAGGAGAAGGATCGATGCCTTTAATGCCAGAATCTCAAGCAGGACCTAGCGTAACGCCTACTTTGTGGTGTGCAATCTGTCAAATAGCTAGAAAACCTGCCACAGAAAATTGTCACTTGTTACAGACGTATACGCAAAATTCGCAACAGACGTTCTCCAACTTTTGTAGGTCAGTGGGACATGACAAGTGTACTTGCAGAACCTATGGGTCGATGATGGATAGAACACCCGCCTACAGAGTTTATGCTGAAACACGACCCCTTGACCAGAATGCAGGGATGGTGGGGATAGGATTTCAGGGGCATGGATGAGGCTGAGGTGGAGGAGGACCTGGTAGAGGTCATGGACAATTGATTTGCTACAATTGCAGAGGGCCAAGACACTATGCTCGCGATTGCATGAATCCAATGTGCCCGTTGTGCAAGTATTTCACATTGTTTGATCACGAGACAGAAGATTGTCCTACACTGATAGCTAGGATATGCGACAAAGGAGCGCTACTGCCTCCCCCAACTTAGAACCTATAGATGATGAGGTCTAAGCCATGTGAGGAATATCTAAATGTAAACATTATGCTCCAAAGTGGAATTGCGACGGGAGATGACAAAGGAAAATAGCCAGAAGACAGTACTTGGGTTAACAAAGCCCCAATGAAAGAGGCTAATTTTGATTTGGAACGCACTCGAGAAACCTTCATGGAAGTTAAGAAGAGATTCGTTGATGCCTCCACTTCAGGAAGCAAAGATAAACCAGAGCTACAAATGGACCCATCCATGCTAACAACTTTCCTAGAAACCTGTGTGAAGTTACTGCATGAGAGTAAGGTTTTGAAAGGGTTATAGGAGCTCATTAATAGATGCGCTTGGACTGTGCCAAGAGAACCACCCGTAGTCTGGAAGATCGGAAAGCATAAGACAAGGATAGGTCATGAAATGAGACTCACTATGTAGATCAGAGAATATGAGATGGATCAAGTCATTTTGTATTCTGGATCAAATGCAAATGTTCTACCTAAACAGACATGGGAACGAATGGGGAGACCCGTGATGCAATGGTCTCCAATTCAGCTAAGGATGGAAAATCAATAGAAAATAATACCCATGGGGAAATTGCAATGAATAAATGTAGATATTGAGGGAGCGAGCGCGCTAGCATATTTTGAAGTAATAGCGATTGTTCATGATAGCAATCCCTACCCCGTGCTCTTGGGAATTGACTGGGCCACTGATATGAGTGGGGTAATTAATCTGATGAAGCACAAAATGATCTTTGAGAAGAAGTCACTATGCATAATTATACCCCTAAACCCTGCTGAAGGATCACTCTATATGGAACCGGTCCGCGACTATGATAGTGATGATGATCTAGACTGTGTCTATAAGATAACAGCACGAGACCAAGACTAGGTAAATCCCACCACGGATGGATGGATTACATGGGATCGTGAGATCTCCTGCACTTCATATTTTGATGAGGAAGTAGAACGCTGGCAGAATCTGTTACACGAAGTAACTAAGTTGAATTGCAATATGATGATAAGATCGTTGCACTATGTGTCAATAGAAGTAAGAGATCTACCTACTTATGATGGTCTAAATGAAGTAGACACCTTCTTGGATGCACTTGAAAGGGAGGTTCCAGAAAAGCAATGCTTCCAGGCCTTGGACTGGGTACTACGCGCTACACCCGCGAGATGGTGGGGTACACAAAAAGGGAGCTTTGATGATTGGTGCAAATGTAGGAGAAAGATGCGAGTATGATTTGGGAAGCCTAAGGTGTGACTGATAGACAAGTATGATGGGGAAGATGGTCCACACGTGTATTTGGCCAAGTGGATGCAGGCCTATGGAGAAAAGCCACAACCTGAGTCGGTGCACCTGTTTTGTCATACCCTAGATGTTATATCAATGAACTGGTATATAGAAACAGAGCTTCACCATGGGACAGGTGAATGGGATATCTTGCGCGAAATTTTCATGATGACCTTCAGTTTTGAGGATGGGTGGGACAATATTGATGAAGTGCTACAAGAGGTAAAAGCAGTCATCTTTAGGATACCACAGAAGTGGGTAGACTTGATTCAGCCTAAATGGGCTACTCAGCTGTGTTGTGCGCTGGAATGTTATAATGTAACTGCTGAAGAGGAGGATGAGGATCCACAGAATATTAACATTCTAGAAACAAAAGGCCACCCCAAGGTTCACGAACGACATATTGAGAACCCTGATATAACCACATCGGTGAAAAATAAGTAGGTAAACATATATATGGAGGAAAAACCCGAATTCATGAAGATCGAAGACTAATGGGACGATGTGACGGTGGATAAGGTTGCTGAATTACTCGACGATTATCAAGACTTATTCCTGACCGATTCAATAGATTTGAAATGAATAATCAGAGATCTAGGAGTGATGAATATCATGTTAAAGCTTGACATGGATCCAGTTAAGTAGAGGCCTTACCGCTTAAATCTAAAATGCAAGGAGAAGGTCCATGTAGAACTAGACAAAATGCTCACAGCAGGCTTCATTGAACCTATGGAAGAATCCGATTGGGTAAGCCCAATGGTGGTACAAGAGAAGAAGCACAAGGATGAGATAAGGATATGAGTGGATCTCAGAAAATTTAATGACGCTTGTGTGCATGATCCATTCCCAACTGCGTTAACGGATGAATTATTGGACAATGTAGGTGGTCAGGAAGCATACTCTTTCATTTATGTGTTCTCGGGGTACCACCAAATCAAAATCATGCCAAAGGATAGGAGCAAGAAAACCTTCACAACTGAGTGGGGTTCCTTTCAATATAATGTCATGCTGTTTGGATTGAGGAATGCGTTGACCATCTTTTCGCGTGTGGTTGTTGCAGCATTCGAGGAGTATATTCATCAGTTCTTGGAGGTCTATTTTGATGATTGGACTATATTTGGGCTGGTTAAGTGCCATGTAGCAATCTTGCACTTGATGTTGGATATCTGTCAAAGATACTAAATCGCGCACAACCTTAAGAAGTGTCTGTTCCTCGTTCCTTTTGGGAACCTATTGGGGCATGTGGTTTGCAGACAAGGGCTAATGGTAGACCCAGCAAAGGTCGCGGTGATTCTAAACTTGGAAGCACCAAAAAGTGTGAAATAGTTGCGCACCACTCTGGGACATACGGGATATTACAAAAAGTTTATCAAAGGCTATGCCCAGATCACTACGCTGATGGAAAAATCATTGAAGAAGGTGATGAGCCCCAATTTTGGTACAATTTGGGCTCATTTTGGCCTATTATACTTGCTCAAACCATTCATTTTTTATTGCTTATGCATGCATTTCTTAGTTTGTTCATGTTGTTTGTAGGAAGAAGGGTAGGCACTCTATCTACGTGACTAATGCATTATGATTCCAGGTTTTGGCATTAAAAGGGAACAAAGGACAATGAAAAAGGAGACAAGGAGACAACGAGGTGGCACTGCTGGTTTTTAGGAGTGGATGTCCACGGTCTTGGGGACATTCCTCGTGATTCCCACCAAGAACTCCGAGCTCCAATCCATCTCCCCTCCGAGCTTAGAAGCAGCCAGCTGTTCTACAGGAACAGCAGTTACAACTGTTCTACAGGAACAACACTTATGACTGTCCTACAGGATCAGCAGTTAAACTCTAGTTGGACAGCCGAGCTCCTAAAATCAAGGACACTTGTTGGATCACTGGTTTGCATAAGTATAGAGGCCGTAGCCTTTGATAGGTTGTTGAAACTTTCGCATTACTATTGTAATTTTGGAGCACAGCTCGGTGTTAGTTCTTGTTGTAAGCCAGTTTTGGCATAACATCAGATTATGAATAAAGAAGGCATATTTTGATCTAGCTCTGAGTTTTCTTAAGGAGACTATAGCTCTCAGGTTAGGGCCCAACCTGAGAGCCATAGATCCCCTCTGCTGTAGTGTTGTTTGCATTTCGTTTCAGCACTCTGAGTTTTCATTTTCACATGCAATTTGAATTACAGGTTGTTGAATTAGTCTTTTTTTCATGAGCATAGATAGGACTAGTTTATGGTTGAATTGCTTTCGGTTGTTTAGTTAGATTAGCAGGTTGATAATACATTGGAGCTCCAGCAAAAAAAAAAGGTTGAGGAAGTCTCCACTGCCATCTCCGTTTGGAGATTGGAGTGCAGCCTATACCAGCCACAAAAATACGCATTTCTTTATTTCATGATTGTTGCAAACACAGTCATGTTATGTTAGATGCTTCCACATGATTCACACCTGCACCACACTCCTTCATCACAGCTTCGTGCACATTCTCCTTCGCGTTTTGGATTGCTGTTCATTGAATTTACAAGCACAGGTAGTTTAGGTTAATGCATTTTTGGTTTGGTGACAATCATAAGCATTTGTTTCACTTACACTGCTCTCTCTCATTCCATTACCTTCTCCTCCATCTTGATCACGCATGCAAACACATCTTTGACCCCTGCTCCGCTCTGTTATCTCCCAAAGTCTTTCACTCCTCACGTACTTCCATTCTCTAGCCCTTTCGTTGACCTAGCCCTCTATCTTCCAACCTACTACCTACGTTCACTCCCTATCCCCATTCTTCCACTTCTACAACCATCACCAGCCTCATTCCTACCTTACACATCTCCCCCTACCATTTCATCACTCCTCCATCACGCCAAACACTCACGGTAGGTCATCCTGTAGCCGTTTGTAGACATCCTGTAGAAACCAGAGTATCCTGTAGGATCCCCTGCAGACTTCCTGTAGGAGGCCACTCACTCGGTTGCCGAGATTCTGAATGTGAGGAACCTCTGTGGATGGATGCTAAGGATCCCTAGGAACCTCTCCTAGCCTCCCCAACTTGTCCCACACTTTCCTTCCTTCTCCATCCCATCTGCACAACCAAACCCTAGTTAGCACAAAATCACAATCATTCCATTCACTTAAGGGAAAAATACAAAAACATGTCTTTTATGATGCAAGTAGCTTAGATCCATGCATTTCCACTTATTAGAGGTGACAACAGCATTGGTAGAGGTTTCATTCACATTCTTTGCATTATAGAGGTTAGACTAGTTAAATTAGGGTTTCCTAGGTTTACATGCTTTGATTTGCTTTCAGTCCATTTTTTCAAGTAGAGTAGTTTTCCTTTGAGAATAGCTTTTGTCCATCAATTAGCAAGCTTCTTCTGAGAACCTATAGAAGTTGGCTTGAGCCCTAGCGGACTTGTGCCAGCTGACCAAGTGACAGCTGCGACAAGAGCTAGTACTTGTGCATATAGCACCGTCGCTTGCAAGTTTGTACGAACTACCGGGTTGATAAAATGAGAGACAGGAAGCCCCAGGAGTTGTAGCATTATTGCTACAATACTGGAGCTCACCATCTTTTTGGCGCCGTTGCCGGGGAAGCGTCAGAGTATTAGTAATTGTTGCTCTTCTTCTACTTTCGTACTCTTACTTCTGCTCAGTAGTTTATTTCATTTCCATTCTGCAAAAGTAGCTTAGTATTTCTTGCTTTCCTAGCTTAGTATTTCCTGCTTTCATATATTAGCATTTCCTGCTTTCCTAGATTAATATTCCTTGCTTTCCTAGCTTAGTATTTCCTGCTTTCATAGATTAGCATTTCCTGCTTTCCTAGATTAATATTTCCTGCTTTCCTAGAATTAGCTTTCCAATTCCGCAAATTTCATTTGATCAATATAGTTAGTGTAGATCACTCTGTTTCAGTTTTGCAGGTACCAAAGAAAAGCAAAAGCACAAAAACAAAGAAAAGTCCTTTCCATTTCATGCCTCATAGGAACTGAGATAGATCAGGCAAATTCCTACCAAACACCCCCACCACACCACTGAGTCACCATTCTCTCTTCTTTGGTGACAGTGACCCAGAGGAACCTATAGGTGAACATCCTGAGATATACCAAGACCCTATAGAAGAAGAAGAGTTAGAGACCACTCCATCTGAAGCCATGGCTGATAATAGAAGAGAAGATGAGAGAATAGAAGGAGCTTTCCCCATCCGAGAGACCAATGGAGAGATGAAAATGAAGAACATTAGCCCCTCCGCCTTGCCTCACTTCCATGGACTGACCACTGAGGATCTTGATACCTTCTTGTTTGAGTTTGCTGTCCTTTGTAGAACCTATGACTATACTGAAGATGAGCAAAAGCTGAAGCTTTTCCCTTCAACCCTTAAGGATGCAGCACTACGCTGGTTCATGGGACTACCTGGGAATAGCATCGCTACTTGGGCTCAAATGCAGCAAGCCTTCAATACCAAGTATAGGGATTACTGTAGGTCTAAGGAAACCAAGGGAGAGATCTTTCGGATGACCATGGGGAGTGATGAGTCTTTAGAGGATTATGAGGAGAGGTTCCAACTTAGTTATAAGCGGGCCAGGTGCACACTTGACCCTGAATCCCTCAAGTTGGTTCTACTCCAAGGAGTCCCTGAAGATCTCTTAGATACCCTTCACATGTTAGCTGGGGGGGACATTTACCAACTGCCTTATGAGGACATCAAGACTGTGTTTAGAAATCATTCCAGGGCAGCTAGGAAACGAGGTAGAGGAAATCTCCTCTCCACTGGTGTCCCTTTCTCCAAACATGAGTTTACAAACCAATTAGAAGATCTTAAGAGTGAGGTGAGACAGACCATTGCCATGCAGCTGGACACATTTAGGATCCATCAGAAGAAAGAAGAAGCTGAGAGAGCCTTGGCTGTCTTCTGCCCTAGGTGCACCAGAAGACACCCTAAGAACGAATGCCCATTTCATTCGGTTGAAGTGTGTTTCGTTTGTGAGGAGGACCACCCAACAAATCAGTGTCCAACCTTACCTGGGTTTAAAGCCATGTACCAAGGGACCAAAGCTCCCACAGAGCCTCTCTACTTCATCAACCAAAGGAGGCCACAAGGATCTAGACCTTATCAGCAGGGGATGCAAGGGGCATCTCAAGCTTATTACAACCCCAACCAGTCAACTACGATGCCTTCCTGGGGTCCCCCTGCTCATCCTTCATGGTCCATGCCTCCTCCATGGTCTTATCCACCTCAGTACCCCACTCAACCTACTTCTCATCCATATCACTCACATGCCCAGCCACAGCCTCAATGGAGTGCACCTCAGTCGGGGTGGAGGCCTCAGTACAACACTCCACCCGCCATTCTGCCTCCACCTCCAGTTCAACCACAACCATTACCTCCTGCTCCTCCAAGGCAACCTCAAATGCCTGCTCAACCGAACCCGAACCCCAACAATAGACAGGCCCAGCAGGTATATACTGGGGAGACCTCATGCCCTACCTATGCTGTGGAGATCCAGGAGATCAATCTTAGATCTGGAAAGACTCTTCCAGATCGCCAACCTCCTCCCCCAGAGGATGAGGAAGACCATCAGGAGAGTGAACCAAAGCCTATTCCACCCTTTCCTGAGAGACTAACAGCCACCACACAACCCAACCCAGAGGAGGATGAGCTTCTGGGAGAGCTCAAGCAGTTGTGTGTGAAGATACCCCTTCTCCAATCTATCAAGGATGTGCCAATATATAACAAGCTGGTTAAGGAGAAGTGTTTCAAACACCCAGGCAGACGGAAGAAAGATGCCTCAACTATCAATGTCATAGGACAACTGTCTGACCTTATGCTAGGACAAGTCATCTGCCCAAAGTACCTAGATCCTGGAAGTCCTGTAGTAGATGTTCACATCAATGGCACCATTATCCCCCACACCTTGATTGATCTGGGGGCGGCCATCAATGTGATGACCAGGGATACCATGCTTAAACTCAATCTTCAGGGTTCCTTGAGGAAGACCTCGACAGTACTGCAATTAGCAGACCGCTCCACCGTGACTCCCGAAGGGATTGTGGAGGATGTCATGGTCTCCATCGATTCTTTGGAATACCCTGCAGACTTCCTGGTTCTGCAGCCAAAGGCCAAGCTTACTGGATATCCTCTCATCTTGGGAAGGCCTTGGTTAGCTACTGCAGATGCTTACATAAGCTGTCGGGCAGGAAACATGACCATCAAAAATGGTCCCATGTCCAAGCAGCTAGTCCTATACCCTCCTGCCAAACCTTCTTTAGAGCATGATTTACCACTCTGGTTGGAGGAAGGAGAAGAAGACGAGGTGTATTCAGCACCTCTGTGTACCCTAGATACCACTAAAAGAAACCCCCCAACCGAGGATGACTTGATTGAGACTCTGATCCAAAACCCACCTACCAGTGCACTACCTTTAGAAAAATTGGTGGAGGATGCCCAAGCTAGCACCTTAGTGGATCTTTGTACAACCAACCCTGTCACTCCCAGAGTTAAGAATGTGGAGTTCGGCCCTGAGAGAGCATTGAAAATCAGCTCCTCCCTATCTCCTTCCCAGGAAAAGGAGCTGTGTAGTCTGTTGGCCAACCACCTAGATGCTTTTGCTTGGAGCTATAAAGAGATGAAAGGAGTCCATCCCTCGGTCTGTACCCATCATATATACATCAAAGAGGATTGTAAACCGGTTAGGCAACCTCAGAGGAGAATGAATCCAGCACTTAAAGACATTGTCAAGGAAGAATTGCAGAAACTGTTGGATGCCGGATTCATCTACCCCATCTCAGATAGTGAATGGGTGTCCCCTCTAGTGTTGGTTCCCAAAAAGAATGGGAAGTGGAGAATCTGTGTGGATTACCGTGAGCTGAACAAAGCTACCAAGAAAGACCATTTCCCTCTACCTTTCATAGATCAAGTGTTGGATGGACTGGCAGGAAAGAAGTTCTTCTCTTTCCTGGATGGGTTTAGCGGGTACAATCAAATCCAAATCAGCCCGGAAGACCAAGATAAGACCACCTTCACTTGTCCTTGGGGTACCTTTGCCTACCGAGTCCTTCCCTTTGGACTATGCAATGCTCCTGCTACCTTTCAGAGAGCTGTCTTGAGCATCTTCTCAGAGTTGGTCCATGATGCAGTAGAAATCTATATGGATGACTTTACTCCTTACGGGGCTAACTTCCAGGAAGCATTGTCCAACTTGGGAAAAGTCCTCACCAAGTGCATCGAGATGAACTTGTCCCTTAGCCCTGAAAAATGTGAATTCCTAATGACTGAAGGGACCGTGCTAGGCCATACCATCTCTCGCCAAGGGTTACAGGTGGATCCCAACAAAATTGCTCTAATCAAGAAGGTTCCACCTCCCCAAAAGGTCAGGGATGTTAGGAGTTTCTTGGGATTAGCGGGATACTACAGGAGATTCATTAAGGACTTCAGCAAGTTAGCCTCACCATTGTTTGGCCTATTGGCAAAAGATGTGGAGTTTAGGTGGACTGACGATTGTCAGAAGAGTTTGAATGAGTTAAAGGACAAGTTGGTGTCAGCACCAATCCTAAGAGGTCCAAACTGGGCCCTACCTTTCCACATCCGCACTGATGCCTCGAACAAAGCCATAGGTGCAGCTTTAGGACAAGTTGAGCAGAAACTTCCATATGCCATTTACTTTGTTAGCAAAAACTTGTCCAAAGCTGAGCTGAATTACACTGTAACCGAGAAAGAGTTCTTAGCTGTGGTCCATGCATTAAACAAGTTCCGACATTATATTACTGGTTACCAGACCTTTGTACATACTGACCATGCTGCTATTAGATATTTGATGAATAAACCAGATGTGAATGCTCGTATTATTAGATGGTTACTTTTATTGCAGCAGTTTGATTTAACCATTGTTGATAAACCAGGTAGAGAAAATGTTGTTGCTGACTTTTTATCTAGATTGGATTTGTCTGCAGATGAAGATGGGACGGTGGATGACCAGATGCCTGATGAGCATCTGTTTGCTATCTCAGTACTCTCTCCATGGTTTGCTGATATAGCAAACTACCTCGTTTCAGCTCAGTTCCCTTCGCACCTCTCTTCAAAAGAGAAGAGCAGAATCATCAGAAAAAGTGCCTCATTTACTTGGATCGGGGGCAACCTGTTCAAGCTTGGCCCCGATCAGATCTTAAGGCGTTGTGTAATGGAAGAGGAAGTCTTTGACATCCTCCTCACCTGTCATGATGGGCCTTGTGGAGGACATTTTGCAGCAAAGAGAACTGCCTTCAAGATCCTGCAGGCAGGCTACTATTGGCCCACACTTCATCAAGATGTCAGAAGATATGTCAGCCAGTGTGACCAATGCCAAAGAATGGGGAAACCGACCCAAAGGGATGAGATGCCTCTCCAACCTCAAGTGACTCTTGAGCCATTTGAGAAGTGGGGCATGGACTTTGTGGGTCCAATCAATCCCTCTTTGAGGCAGAGATCCTACATCATTGTGTGTACTGACTACTTGACAAAGTGGGCAGAGACTAAAGCAATCAAAGCAGCAACAGAAGAGAAGGTGGTCGAGTTCCTAAGAGAGAACATCTTCTACAAGTTTGGCTACCCCAGAGAGCTGGTGACCGATCAAGGGAGCCAGTTCACATCCAACTTGGTTGAAGATCTCCTAGCTCATCACAAGATCAAGCATAGGACTTCCACTCCCTATCATCCTCAAGCAAATGGGCAGGTGGAAGTCACCAATAGAGCATTAGAAGGGATCTTGACCAAAGTGGTGAGCAGCAGCAGAAAAGATTGGGCAGATCGCCTGGTTGAAGCCACATGGGCTTACAACACCACTTGGAAGACCACCACCGGCTTCACACCTTATGAGCTGGTCTATGGGAAGAAAGCTTTGCTGTCCATTGAGTTTGAGTATAACACTTTGAGGATGGCAGCTCAGCTGGACCTAGATCTCAGCCCTGCACAGCAAGAAAGGTTACTGTAGCTGAATGGACTGGATGAGCACCGCATGCAGGCCCTCCTTCACTCAGAAGTGGTTCAACTTCAGAGGAAGGTGTGGCATGACCAACATCTCCATGACAAGCAATTTCAGCCGGGAGATTGGGCTTTTTTGTATGATTCCAGATACAAAGATTTCAAGGGGAAGTTGAGAACCAGATGGCTGGGACCATATTCAGTGGAAAAGTGTCATGACAATGGATCTGTCCTCATTCGAACCATTGATGAGGAAGCCATTCCCATGCTTGTCAATGGGCATCGATTGAAGATCTACAGGAAGCCTCCCTCAAGACAAGAGTTCATCAAAACAATGGAGAAGGCAGTATTGGTCATAGAGAAGGGTCCTGCCCCTGCTTTGGGCACACCCTGAAGAATCTAAAAGAAATAAAAAAAAAAAAAAAAAAATAATAAAGATCCTTGGGTGAAAACCTCTCTGAGGCGCCCAAGGTAGGTGGTAGGGGTGAAAACCTCATTGAGGCGCCCCTGCTATCTTTCAAAAAAAGAAAAAAAGAAAAAAAGAGATAAAGATCCTTGAGTGAAAACCTCTCTGAGGCGCTTAAGGCAGGTGGTAGGGGTGAAAACCTCATTGAGGCGCCCCTGCTATCTTTCAAAAAAAAAGGAAAAAAAAACAAAAAAAAGAAAAGAAAAAAATACAAGATCAATAAGTCATTATGTGAAATTTGCATGCAGATTGCAGGTGTTCTATGGAGGAGAGGAAGCCTCTCAACTCAAGGCCAAAAGTCCTTATCATGCAGCTAGGACACCTCACCAGCACCTCCTCCAAGAATGCTTATGTTCTTCAAGGTATATGCACTTTCATTATAAATTGAGTCTCCTACAGGAAGACACAGATTTTCTACAGGAAGGTGCGAGTTTCTACAGGAAGAGCTGCCTGTCTACAGGAAGCTCTGTATTTCTACAGGAAACTTCCTGTAGAAGCTCAGAATGGCCCAGAATGCGTTTCATGAGTAGATCTGATGACTACGGGTTGGTGTGGACGCATGCAAGCCTCTTTTGGGCCCATGCACGACGCTGTTACCTTACTCCACCACCCGTGTCGACATGCGGCCAAGTCCCTGCACCCACAAAGAAAATCGATGAGTTCTCGCGAGCAAGCCATTTCCAAAGGTAACAAATGATGAGATCTCATACCATATGCATCAAGAGCACTGGGATCGTGATCGAGAAGCCAGAACCGCTAGCGTGCAGCATGCACCCAAGGAGGCGAGACTGTTACAAGGCATCCCGCGGGAATCCTGTAACAGTCAAACCTGCATGAGTGGATCCCATTCACAGCACCGCCATCCGAGATGAAATGCGGGTGCATGAAAGCAAAACCATCCACTCCAGCGTCAGCAACCTGTAACCATGAGCCTCCGGGTCTGTGTAAGCCGCGTGCAGTAGGTAGATCCGTCGTCCAAAAACTGAAAATCGTGTGCAGACGCGCACAGGTAAGTGTCTCAACCTTCTCTCCATCAAATCGCATGAATATTACTTTGATTTTTTTGCATGGCGTGAGAGTGAATGGTTGAGCAGCCGTATGGCCAGTTGACTGGCCACGTCGGCTAGTTATGGTATAGTCGGATGATCGGGTGGCAGCCACGACAAAAAAATCAGCAGCACGCACGTGAGAATCTGTGGGAATGAGTTCAGCAGAAAAAGACGGTGGCAGATCTGTGGGAATGAATGCGGCAGCAAGTGAATACGCCAGTGAGTGGTTGATAACGTCGCCCAACGGTCCGGCGGGGACAGCTCACCCCCCGCGCCACGAGCTGCGCCGATTCAAAATCTAATCGGCTAGATTATGCGCATGTATTCATCAACCTCCACTTCAAAACTTGAGTGGCTCTTCTGATTTCCTCGGCACGTTGATACACCAAGCTTTCAGCTACCAGAACACCGGTGAAGCGCACCTCAACCGCAGTCCAATTGCAGTCCTCCCCGAAGTTTGCATACTGCTTCTACAGGAACGCAGTCTTCTACAGGAACGCGGGTGTTCACGTAAAAAAAGGTGGCCGAGTAACGAGGTAACCCTGGAATCCTCATGCAATTGCTCATTTAAGGTGGTAGGATTGTCCGTTACTGTCTGGGTAAATGAGAAAGTAGACAAATTGCTGTCTGTGTGCCCATACTGCAATTCTACAGGATTGTTGCGTGGTTAGACTGTGTTGTAAAATTTTCGTGGGTTATACGCATTGTTCTGCACTCTGTCACCGAAACTAAACTCTCTTCCACCATCACCACCTCCGGTTAAGAAAATTGTGCCATCATGCCGGGTGGATTTATCAGGCGAGAACCCACAGATTCCACCAAATTAAGGAGAAATCCCGCAGTGGTAGAGCTCTTCACCAGAGCACAATGGATGCCTTTTTGTGATAAGCTGCAGGGCTACGATGATGAAGTAGTCGAGGAATTCTTGCAGGCATTGAAGCCTAAATCCCAGACACTGGCCACAGTAAGCTTCAGAGGTCTCAGCCTCCAACTCACCCCAGAGCATATAAGTCGAATCACAGAACTGCCCATGGGTCTGCCGTGGGATAAAGAAGAGCGGAAGCAGAGCCAGCAAGCAAAGAAAGAATTCTTTCCACCTGAGGAAGAATTCTCGGAGGATAAAAACGGGGTAAGAAGAACGAGTTTATCTCCACCTTGGAATGAAGTCAGTTTGCAAATCATGAAATATATTACTTGTGAAGGCCGGTTCAGCATTGTGTATGCATACCACTTTCGGTTACTCACTGAGTTGAGGCACCGAATTGACCTTCCTGTAGAACAAAAGCTGAGCATCCCTTATTATCTCCTGCAGTCCTTAATGGAGTGTGCTACAAAGCTACGAGAGGGCATACCTGATCAGATAGCCCATCATGGGTTAATAAAATTGCTTGTGGAGGATGCACTGCACTCGTATAAAGTTCCCCTCTCCTGGGAGTCATTTAGGAATCTAACACGAGATGGGGACATTAAAATGTTGATCGAAGATAGTGGCTCCTCCAGCAGTGAAGACAAGGAAGCAGTGGCTGAAGAAAAGAAGGACGAAGAAAAGGGTGGCACACCTATCCTGTCAGCAAGGGAAAAGAGGATGAAGAGAAGAATGGACAAAGCAGAGGTGGCCCACGTAAGCCCAAGTACCTCAATAGCACCTGCAACAAAAGCAAAAAGCAAAACTCTAGCAGGCAAGCAAGCGGAAGTGGAGACACCTGTGTCTACAGGAAATCAAAAACTGGCTTCTACAGGAAGCCCGAAAACACAAACACAGGCTTCTACAGGAAGCCCGAAAACAAAGACAAAGGCTTCTACAGGAAGCCCGAAAATCGTTGGAGAACAGGCTTCTACAGGAAGCCCAAAAACGGAGACAAAGGCTTCTACAGGAAGCCCGAAAGTGCAACCATAGGCTTCTACAGGAAGCCCGAAGACAGAGACAGGGGCTTCTACAAGAAGCCCGAGATTGGAAAGAGGGGCTTCTACAAGAGGCCCGAAAGTCATTGAGAAATAGCCTCCTACAGAGAGTCCGAAGACAAAGAAAGAATCTTCTACAGGAGGCCCGGAAGCGGGCAAAGCAGGGTCTTCCACAGGAAGCCCGAAATCTGAAAAGGAGGGGCCCTCTACAAGGAGCTCCGAGAGAGCAAAACGCAGGAAAGGGAAGGCTGGCATTCTCGAAAAGGAGGCAGCAGCGGCACTGGCTGCCCTCAGCACACCTCCAAAACCGAAAGAGAAAAGGGAGAGGGAGACCCCTCTACCATCTGAAGCCAGGAGAAGCAAGAGGATGACCACGGGCAAGCCACAGCCTCCACCCAGCAGCCAAACCACTTCAGGGGATGTCCCTACTTCACCCAGTGCAAGGACCCCCTCTAAAACATCAGCCACCCCCGAAAAGGGGAGCCCAAAAATAACTTCCTGGACACGAAAGATAGGCCAGTCGCCTTCCGAAGCCCGACTCAAGGAAATAGGAAAGGGGAAGGAAGCATCACCCTCGTCACCACCAGGGGCAGAGAAGGCAGGGCCATCCAAAGCAGAAAAGAAAGAGCCTGTTCCGGTCCCGAGTCCTCGGCCAAGGACAAGGAGCAAGAGCAAGGTTGCTCAAGGATGAGCAAATGGTTCAGCTGGGGGGTGATGATGAGCCCCAATTTTGGTACAATTTTGGCTCATTTTGGCCTATTATACTTGCTCAAACCATTCATTTTTTATTACTTATGCATGCATTTCTTATTTTGTTCATGTTGTTTGTAGGAAGAAGGGTAGGCACTCTATCTACGTGACTAATGCATTATGATTCCAGGTTTTGGCATTAAAAGGGAGCAAAGGACAACGAAAAAGGAGACAAGGAGACAACGAGGTGGCACTGCTGGTTTTTAGGAGTGGATGTCCACGGTCTTGGGGACATTCCTCGTGATTCCCACCAAGAACTCCGAGCTCCAATCCATCTCCCCTCCGAGCTTAGAAGCAGCCAGCTGTTCTACAGGAACAACAGTTACAACTGTTCTACAGGAACAACACTTATGACTGTCCTACAGGATCAGCAGTTAAACTCTAGTTGGACAGCCGAGCTCCTAAAATCAAGGACACTTGTTGGATCACTGGTTTGCATAAGTATAGAGGCCGTAGCCTTTGATAGGTTGTTGAGACTTTCGCATTACTATTGTAATTTTGGAGCACAGCTCGGTGTTAGTTCTTGTTGTAAGCCAGTTTTGGCATAACATCAGATTATGAATAAAGAAGGCAGATTTTGATCTAGCTCTGAGTTTTCTTAAGGAGACTATAGCTCTCAGGTTAGGGCCCAACCTGAGAGCCATAGATCCCCTCTGCTGTAGTGTTGTTTGCATTTCGTTTCAGCACTCTGAGTTTTCATTTTCACATGCAATTTGAATTACAGGTTGTTGAATTAGTCTTTTTTTCATGAGCATAGATAGGACTAGTTTATGGTTGAATTGCTTTCAGTTGTTTAGTTAGATTAGCAGGTTGATAATACATTGGAGCTCCAGCAAAAAAAAAAGGTTGAGGAAGTCTCCACTGCCATCTCCGTTTGGAGATTGGAGTGCAGCCTATACCAGCCACAAAAATACGCATTTCTTTATTTCATGATTGCTGCAAACACAGTCACGTTATGTTAGATGCTTCCACATGATTCACACCTGCACCACACTCCTTCATCACAGCTTCGTGCACATTCTCCTTCGCGTTTTGGATTGCTGTTCATTGAATTTACAAGCATAGGTAGTTTAGGTTAATGCATTTTTGGTTTGGTGACAATCATAAGCATTTGTTTCACTTACACTGCTCTCTCTCGTTCCATTACCTTCTCCTCCATCTTGATCACGCATGCAAACACATCTTTGACCCCTGCTCCGCTTTGTTATCTCCCAAAGTCTTTCACTCCTCACGTACTTCCATTCTCTAGCCCTTTGATTGACCTAGCCCTCTATCTTCCAACCTACTACCTACGTTCACTCCCTATCCCCATTCCTCCACTTCTACAGCCATCACCAGCCTCATTCCTACCTTACACATCTCCCCCTACCATTTCATCACTCCTCCATCACGCCAAACACTCACGGTAGGCAATCCTGTAGCCATTTGTAGACATCCTGTAGAAACCAGAGTATCCTGTAGGATCCCCTGCAGACTTCCTCTAGGAGGCCACTCACTCGGTTGCCGAGATTCTAAATGTGAGGAACCTCTGTGGATGGATGCTAAGGATCCCTAGGAACCTCTCCTAGCCTCCCCAACCTGTCCCACGCTTTCCTTCCTTCTCCATCCCATTTGCACAACCAAACCCTAGTTAGCACAAAATCACAATCATTCCATTCACTTAAGGGAAAAATACAAAAACATGTCTTTTATGATGCAAGTAGCTTAGATCCATGCATTTCCACTTATTAGAGGTGACAGCAACATTGGTAGAGGTTTCATTCACATTCTTTGCATTATAGAGGTTAGACTAGTTAAATTAGGGTTTCCTAGGTTTACATGCTTTGATTTGCTTTCAGTCCATTTTGTCAAGTAGAGTAGTTTTCCTTTGAGAATAGCTTTCGTCCATCAATTAGCAAGCTTCTTTTGAGAACCTATAGAAGTTGGCTTGAGCCCTAGCGGACTTGTGCCAGCTGACCAAGTGACAGCTGCGACAAGAGCTAGTACTTGTGCATATAGCACCGTCGCTTCCAAGTTTGTACGAACTACCAGGTTGATAAAATGAGAGACAGGAAGCCCCAGGAGTTGTAGCATTATTGCTACAATACTGGAGCTCACCATAAGGATGTCACATTCTGCTGGAACCATGACTGTAAGAAAAGCCTGGATATATTGAAAGAAAAGATAGTTATTGCGCCGATTCTAGTCTTCTTGAACTAGAAAAAAGAGTCTCATGTACATGTTGACGAGTCATGTATAGCACTGAGGGTAGTACTGACACAGGATGGAAGAGAAGGCTTGGATCACCTTATTTTGTTCACAAGTCACATACTATCTAAAGCAGAGAAGAACTATTCCACCATTTAGCATGAGGGACTAGCCATGGTGTATGCACTCCAGAAGCATCGACACTACTTGTTAGGAGGATAATTTAAAATGTATACAGATCACTCAGTGCTAAATTATGTAGTCAATAAGACTGTGTTGGGGGGGCACATTTGCAGATGGCTTTTATTATTCCAAGAATGTGATTTTGAAGTTGTTGTGAAGCCCAGACGATTGAACAGAAGACCAGATCACCTATCATGCATCGAGACAGGGGAAGAACCTACTAGTTTGGAGGAAGGATTACCCAACACACATCTCTTTGTTGTGCATGTAGCAGATGGAAATTTTGAGCATATAATTCACTTTCTAAAAACTGGAACTGTATTAAAAGGATACTCTGTTGAGCAAAAGAAGGAATTAGTGGTGTGATGAGCTTAGGTATTGCATCAAGAATGGTGCAACTCCCAGGGCTACCAGATTTACTTATCAACCCAGGGTTCATACAAACTTGGAGGTGACTGTGTTATATACACAAGTAGAAGTGAAGGTACTTCTTGTTGTCACTGCTCATCTAGCAAGAGACCCCATGGGTTCCAAGCCATATGTCTATAGGGTCAAAATAAGCTTGATTTTGATGGAAGGAGAGCAAACCTAGTCTATGGGAGAGCTATTCTACTACAAAAATGAACAAAGAAATCATGTAACTCTAATTTCCTAAGTTGCAGAAGTATAAACATCAAAACTTAGACTAAGGGTTAAACAATGGAAACTAGGCTAGGTCTATTTCTAAGCAAAAGATCAAAATGATGGAAAGGGGACATAATGAGGAACAATGCATAAGAACCATTGGATCAGGTGGTGGAAAGTGAATGAACGGCTGAGATCGGATTGCAGGAGGGTACGTAGGCAGATGGTCGAACATGGTCAAATAATAGGATGGATGGCTGAGATTATATCGCGGAATCAATCGGCAGATTGATGGTGGAGATGGAAGCGGGCAAAAGAAAATGTGTGAAAATGGGAGAGCAGGTTTAGAGGACGGTAAATGGAATATCGTGCGCCCTCAAAGTTGTAATAATCTTTGTATAATTTCATGCAATTAGCCTCCCCAACCGACATGTAGCTTGGGGAAGCCACTCATATCGCGTGCCCTCGGCGGGATAATGGTTGGATAGGAGATCCACGTGATATCATGCAAAAGTTGTCAGATCAGCTGGGGCAGATTGGCGGTAGGGATTTAAAGGGTGAAAAGTCAAAAGGAAAAAGGAATTTGAATGGTGATTGGTCAGTTTTGCTATGTAAAGTGATTTGCCAGCAAAAACCATTTAAACATGAATTTAATAGCTTCTGCTCAGGCGTTTCGTGCTAAAGGGGAATGACATGGGAATGTGAGTGAGGTTTGAATGACAAAAAGAGAGAGAATTGAGCCGATGATGATTCAAGGGGCAGAGTGAAAACGAACTCAGTGACTGTGTTTAAATGAAAAACCCTTTGTGAAAACCAAAACCCTATTTTTTTGGGGTTGCTGCAAGGTTTCTTCCTCACATCATGGTCCCAAAGGGAGGAGGTGAGGCTGAGACACATATGAGAAACCTTGTGGATATTTTCTTTGCTACCAGGCTAATTGAAAGCATGAATGAAGCAAATTAAATCACAACTAATATGTTCTGCAGTATTATAACGAGACTCCAACTATTCAAGAAAATGAACAGAAAACAAGAAGCTACTTAAGTACATAAACAAGAAAGCCATAAATCTGTGTTGAACCATTGTAATGAAAATTCATCTATCTAATCAAATGAACAACCAAACCATGCATCTATGCTACTCGGCAATGGAAATGAATTGCTTAAGTAAATGAATAGAAAACAGGAATCTAAGCTAGGATAACAAGACAATAAAGACGAGCTTTGGCTGCTAGGGTTGGGCCCTAGCCCAAGAGCTTAAGCCCTCTGAGTTAACTCAGTGCTGGCTCAAATCAAAAGTCATCTTCATTATAAAATAACTGCATTACATCAAACTGTTACAAAGTAGAGTTCCACAGTAAAAGTTCGAATCCTGACTAGCTGACTGGCTACTGGCTAACTGACTAAAAAAAAACTGAGGTCCTAAGCCTCTATATTTATACATCTAAAGTCTCAACAAATTCCCTCAAAATTAGGGAGGTACAACTCCCAACTTAATTGTAACTTGTCCTTTCACTTTCACTAGCTCGATTGCCTTCTAGTACAAAGGCTGCTTGTACTTCCACTTGCTTGGATGTCTTTTTGTACTTTTAGCTGGTGGAGGGATATTCAAATGGATGGGCAGTAAATGAGGAGGATTCACCTCTTGTAATTCCTCTCCCTTGTCCTGTTTGAGTGTTTACCAAGGTATTTTACCATAGTTCCTTTCTTTTACTTTTATCCCTGCATTTCCCTCGCTTTTATCCTTTACTCGTGCATTACATGCACATTAAACCGCAAAGAAAAATATCCAACTCTAACTCATAATCAAAAGTATGCAATAGGTTGTGAGAATAGTTGGTTTGACTATGCTAGGAGGTGAATTAAGACCAATTAAGGCCCATATAAGTACTCAATGATGGGACCCATCATGGTGCACACAACAGATTTCTCTGTCATTGTTGGGCATCTATATAAGATGGGGAGTGATGAAATACTACGAAGGCATGTACCTGAGTTTGAACGAAGTATCATCCTCATGGACGCTCATGGGGGACCGCGGGAGGACATTACAGTGGGAGAGAAACTGCGTAGAAAATTATACGCGCAAGGTTGTGGTGGCCAACCCTCCATCAGGATTCAAAAGCATATTGCAAGGCATGTGATGTATTTCAAACAATAGGTAAGGCATCATGAAGGGATGAAATTACTTTGAATCCACAAATGACGTTGCAACCTTTTGAAAAGTGGGCAATATATTTTGTAGGACCTATTCAGCCTCAAAGAAAGATGGGCACGAGGTATATTATTACTGTGATTGAGTACTTGACTCATTGGACAGAAGTGCAAATGGTGAAGGATTGCGCGGGCATGACTGCTGCAAATATTCCGTTTGAATATGTACTGACACGATTTGGATGTCCAAAGATCTTGATGAGCGATCATTGTACACACTTCTTGAACGAAATGATGAGCACACTGATAGAAGAATTTCAGGCATATCATCAGAAGAGCACACCGTATCACCCATAGGCTAATGGGACAGTAGAAGTGTTCAACAAAGTATTGGAAACCGTGCTGACCAAGGTATGCAATGCATAGTGAAGTGATTGGGACCTACACATACCAGTAGTGTTATGGGCTTATCAGATGACATGCAAGAAATTGATAGGACAAACACCTTTTAGGCTTGTCTATGGAGAGGAAGCCATAAGGCCTATGGAATATATCATGCCTAATTTGTGCATAGTGGTGCTCACAAGTATGATGGATCGCGGAGCCCTGGAGGAGAGGCTCACACAGCTGGAGGAGCTCAAAGAATAATGATTTTTGGCTGGATTCCTTTAGCAAGTCCAAAAGTGGCGCGAAAATGCATGGCACGACCGACACATCAAGATGCAAACATTCAAGGTAAACATTCTCGTTTTGTTGTATGATAGTAAGTTTGATAAATTCCCAGGAAAATTCAGAATGCACTGGTTAGGGCCGTATATTATTAAGGAGATTACCGATGGTGGTGTGGTCCGATTGGTTAAGTTAAATGGAGATACATTCCCAAGTAAAGTGAATGGCAGTCATTTGAAGCCATACACAGGTGGCCTGGCCATGTCACTAGCCAACAAAAGCATAGACTTATCACTCTAGGCACCTGAAAGGAGGCGTGCGACTATAACCTACTCTGCCCCAGAACTACGCAATGTCAAGACTTCAAGCAGTAGTGAAGTGTCACAGGGTCCGTGATAGCGCGAAGATAGCTGCGTTGGCGTGCAAGTATCCTAGAAAGTGACCGTTACAATCACTATTCACGACGTGATGCTTGTTGGGTTGTGTTATATTCTTTCCATGACTAGTCGACATAGTTAACCCGGGGGTTAGAAGGGTGGTGGAGCCCCCCCTTTGTTGCACCAATTGCGTAGCGAGAGGGGGGCCACAGGGGGTTTGAGGGGTGAAGGTAACCCCACTCTATGGGGTCTAGGGCAGCACCATAGAAAATTTTGTTTTTGGACCTTATATTAGGTTGGGCGGACCTACCTATGATTTTTTGTGTGATTTTCACACATGGTTTTGGACGCGATGGTTTTTTGGTCCATGGTATTGGATGCTTCAACATGTATAAATATGTATTGTAACATTGAAAGGAACATAATTAAAATCAAGCTGGTAGTCCCGATTTCTAGATCCAGGGGAAAATCTCTGTGTATATGTGTTTTATGCATTATGCTCTTGCATTGTTTATTTTCTGTGTTTTAGAATTCATATGCTGGTAATTTGTATATGGGGTTAAAACCTACATTTAGTATCGGAGCTATTTTGGCTTCAAGGGGACAACTTTGTTGCTAAGGGGTTTTTCTTGGGCCTGTGGTAGACCCTGTTCAGTGGGAGATCTGTGAGATCGATTCTAGTGGTGAAAGAAGATGGCGAGCAGTGGAAACATAGAGATCGAGAACTTTAATGGTCAGATTTTTGAGTTGTGGAAACTCAAGATGGATGATCTGTTGGTGCATAAAGATCAGTTGATCACGGTAGATCTAGGTACTAAACCAACGGGAGTGTCCAATGAAGAATGAAAGAAGTTGGATTACAAGGCAATGAGTACAATATGATTGTGTGTCTCAGATTTAGTATTGCTAAATTTATCAAGGGAAGCTACGACGAAGGCTTTGTGGGACAACTTAGGGACTTTGTACCAATCTAAGTCTCTGGTGAATAAATTGTTCCTGCGGAAAAAGTTGTATAACCTGAGGATGAAAGATGGAGACTTGGTGACAGAGCATCTGAACGCATTTAGTATTGTGGTAAGTCAGTTATTATCTGTTATATTGAAGTTTCAGATGAAGATAATTGCATCAGTTTTTTGTGTTCTCTACCAGATTCATGGGATAGTTTGGTTATTGCAATAGGTAGCAATACAATTGCCTTACAGTTTGATGAAATAGTCTCATCCTTGCTGACGGAGAAGATGAGATGGATAAATATGGAGAGCCAGAATGGTAATGCCTTGTCTATATGAGGACGGTCCTAGAACAGAAACAAAAATAAGTCATCGAGTGGGAGATCTAAATCTAGTGGGAGATATAAATCTCCAAGAAAACCTGTACAGGTGGTGTCCTGGAAATGCGGAAAGGAAGGGCACTACAAAAGGGACTGTAAATCTGAAGCTCCTGATAAAGGAAAGGGATCTGATGATGCTCCTTCTACAGAGGTAAAACCACGTTAGATGAAGGTGAGGATGTGTACTTGGCTTCTTCAAGTACACATGTAGATCATGAGGCATGATTGATTGACTCAGGGGCATCCTTTCACTTCAATCCCCATAGAGAGTGGTTCTACGAGTATGAAAAATATGATGGTGGTGATGTCTTCTTGGGGGATGACAAGAAGGCTATAATCATTGGTTGTAGAAAAGTAAAGTTGAAGTTGCAAGGTGGAAGGGGGTGTTCTGCATATTCTTGCAATAGCTAGAAATCTGATTTCTATAAGCAAGCTAGATGATGCAGGTGTAAAAACATTTTTCGAGAAGGATACCTGCAAGATGGTTCAAGGGGCATTGGTATTGATGTGGGGAGTTGAATTGGAACTCTATACAATCTACAAGGTAGCATTGTTGTTGATGGGTGCAACAGTTTTGTGGTTCCTGAAAGTGGAGCAGAAAATCTAGTGGTCTCTTGAGAGAAGACCTTGGTGTGGCATCAAAGGCTTGGACATATTGGAGAGAAGGGCCTTCGAATAATTCATGGTAAAGGTATGGTAGAAGGTATAAGTAATAGCTCTCTGGATTTTGATTTCCATGAAAATTGTGTATATGGGAAGCAGAATAGGGTGAGTTTCCCCTCTGGTGGTAAGAGGGCAAAACATATATTAGAACTTGTGCATAGTGGTGTGTTTGGACCTGTGAAGGTTCCATCACTAGGTAAGTCTATGAACTATGTATAATTTATATATGACTTCTCAAAGAATACATGGATATATTTCCTTAATAATAAATCTAAAGTCTTTAAGAGGTTTCAAGAATTTAAAGCTCTGGTGGAAAACCAAAAAGAGAAGAAGATAAAGGTGCTAGGGATAGATAACGGTGGAGAGTTTTGCAGTAAGGAATTTGAAGAATTTTGTAAGAAGTGTGGTATAAAAGACTACTCCATATACACCTCAGAAAAATGGAGTTGCAGAAAGAATGAACAAGATGTTGATGGAAAGGGCAAGAAGCATGCTTAGTGATGTCGGGTTAGAACAAGAATTCTGGGTAGAGGCGGCGGAGACTGCATGTTACCTAGTCAACAGATCACCTTCATCAACGTTGGAGGATAATACTCCACAAGTGGTATGGACTAGTAAGAAACCCTCTCTTTCACATCTGAGGGTATTTGGATGTGATGCATATGTACATGTTCCAAAGGAGAAAAGAACAAAGTTGGATAGTAAATCTGAAAAGTTCATATTTATTAGGTATAAGGATGGTTTAAAGGGTTATAAGCTTTGGAACCCAATGATAAGGAATGTTGTGTACAACCGATATGTGGTGTTCAGAGACGTGAAAGATGTTATTAAACATGAAGTCCAACCAAAGGAACTTAAGAAGATAGAGTTTGAGCTAAATGAGGAAGAATAAGACTCTACAACAGAGGAGGAATCAAAAGATGAAGAGCCACAATCTCCGGGTGTGAGAAGATCAGTTCAAGAAAGAAGGCAGCCAAAAAGATATAGTCCATCTACTTTCTATTCAAATTTTTCTTTATCTATTACTGATGATGATCCTAGAACTGTGAAGGAAGCAGTAGATTCAGAGGATGGAAAACTTTGGAAAGAGGCCATGGTTGATGGAATGACATCTTTGCACAAAAATAAGCCATGGGATCTGGTGGAGTTACCGGCTAGAAGGAAAACCATTGGAAACAAATGGGTGTTGAAGAAGAAGACAAATGCTGAAGGAAAGGTGGAGAAATACATATCTCGGTTGGTAGAAAAAGGTTATTCCTAGGTGCCGCGAATTGATTTTGATGATATTTTTTCTCCTGTTCCCAAGGTAGCTTCTATTAGATTACTTCTATCTGTTGTTGCTGCTTTTGATTTTGAGGTAGAACAGATGGATGTGAAGATAACATTTCTTCATGGGGATCTGGAAGAGGAGATCTACATGAAGAAACATGAAGATTTTGCGGTGAAGGGTAAGGAAGAACTGGTATGCAAGTTAAAGAAGTCTCTGTATGGGTTAAAACAATCAGCAAGGATGTGGTATCAGAAATTTGATACATTTATACGGGAACTTGGCTTCACCAAAAGCAAAGCAGATCACTATGTGTATTTGAAATTAATTAGTCACCATGTTATTTATCTAGTCTTGTATGTGGATGATATGTTGTTGGTTGGAAATGATAAAGAAATTGTTGACAATAATACTGAGAGGGGGGGTGAATCAGTATTATCTAATTCTTTTAATAAATATTCCTTATTTGTTCTTTGAATTATTTTTGCATGTCAGTACCATAAAATAATGAGCATGAACAAGGAAAAACAGATAGTCACACCAAAGAACACAAGATGTAAGGTGGAAACCCAATGTGGGTGAAAACCACCTGCTGCAATATGTCTCTATCTTCTTTCAAATTAGAAACTTCTTTTACAATGGTTTTATACTGGTGCAGTCCTTTACCAGTACGCAGGCTGCAACCTGCAGAGAGCTACAACTCTCTCTCTCTCTCGTTTTCCAGTCTCTCCTAGAAGGGAGCTACAACCCCCTATTTCTTTTCATAAAGCATCAAATGATAATCAAGTACATAAAAGTTACAGTCCACTACAGTTATCAGATCAGCAATAACAGAACTAACCCATAACACCTTATCAATAGAAAAATTCAATCAACAGAACAGATACGCAGTTTTCCCTTCTGTGGCCTGCGTCGCTACGCAGTTCACCTTCTGCTTCCCTGCGTATACCCGCAGAGATCCTTCTGCTGCATTGCGTGCCCACGCACTGTTCCTTCAACCGCACTGCGTACTATTACTGCAAGGACGCACCCAGAGACATATCGGGTCGCGTATTGTTACTGCAGGGACGCACCCAAAAATACTATCGCACCGCGTACTTTTACTATGCGGACGCACCTGAACCTTAGTCGCTCTGCGTACCGACGCAGCTCTCCTTCTTCTGCTCTGTGTACTGACGCAGGTCTTCTTCTTCTGCTCTGCATACCGACGCAGGTCTCCTGTTTCTGCTCTGCGTACCAACGCAGATCTCCTGTTTCTGCACTGCGTACCCACGCAGTTATTCTGTTAAACACCTGCGGCCTTCTGATTAGGGCAAAGTAGGCAGTCCACCAGAATGGCACAGTTGCTCAGATCTAATCATGCGCTCGAGAGATCACCCTTCACAGATTCGCCTTCAACTTCCCTTTTATATAGATCAAGCTTTTAAGACCATAACCCAATATTTCAGATCTAAAGATATTCAATTGCAAAAGATGCTTAGCCAAGTGATCTCCTTTGCTTTATATAGGCAAGCTCCTCCTAAAATCATGGAACAATACCACGAGCCGACACCATAATAACCCAATACCGTCGGCTAAATACTAGGAGTAAAACATAAGAAACCCCACGTGTGCTTTTCTCTGCCTTGAAATGTGTGCACCGGGGGGACGCACCTCCTGAACGGCTGGCCTGCGTATCTGGACGCGGTCCCTGCATGGTGTACCTGCGGGTACGCACCTTCTGAACTGATTTCCTGCGTACTTCTTAATTTTCAATAAATTGAGAGCCTTGCCACGGGAGTTGCCATCAAGTACAACATTTGTAACATATAGCCATACCAGTAACATAATGCCAACAATCTCCCCCTTTGGACTTGATGGCAACCTCACAAACTTCAGCTTCATTCTCCCCCTTTGACATCAAGGGCAAAGGGGTATGCTCCCCCTAAGATCATGCTCCCCTTGAAAATGAACCAGATCTGCAACAAAGAACCATAATCCACCATGAAAGAGATAGAGACATATTGCAGCTATTTCCAAGATCTCCTTCTGACCATCCTCCATAATGCCAACAATGCATTATATGCTCCCCCTGAACCTGTACCATCAATCAGAAGAGGTTCAACAATAAGATGATGCATCAACAACCCCCAGCTTTTGCCTGAGGTATTCAAAAGTGTCCCTGGGCAATGGTTTGGTGAGAATATCAGCAACTTGTTCCTTAGAAGGAACATACTCCAACTTGACCTTCTGTTCAAGTACTTGTTCTCGGAGAAAATGGTACTTGATTGGTATGTGCTTGGTTTTCGAATGCATAACCGGATTCTTTGAGATGCTGATTGCACTTGTATTATCACATAAGATGGGGATAGGTGGTGTACAAGTGATTTGAAAATCCTGCAAAGTCTGCATCATCCAAAGGAGTTGAGTGCAACAAGATGCAGCAGCAACATATTCCGCTTCAGCTGTAGACAAGGCAATCGAACTCTGTTTCTTGCTGAACCAAGATACCAGTCTGGAACCCATAAAGAACGCACCACCACTTGTACTTTTCCTGTCATCCACGCTTCCGGCCCAATCTGCATCTGTATAAGCATGAAGTGTAAGATCTGTATCTCTAGGATACCATAAGCCATAATTTTGAGTCCCTTGAAGATATTTGAAGATTCTCTTCACTGCCTGAAGATGAGTCTCCTTCGGATTTGCCTGAAATCTTCCAACTATTCCAACTGCATGCATGATGTCCGGTCGGGTACCTGTCAAATAAAGTAAACTTCCAATCATAGATCTGTAGGTTGGTTGATGTACTGCTGCAGATTCATCATTTGCACTGAGGCTACATCCTGTGACCATGGGTGTACATACGGGTTTTGCATCTTCCATACCATATTTCTTCAAAATCTATTTGAGATACTTGGTTTGAGATAAAAAGATTCCTCCTTTTTGTTGGATTTGCAAACCAAGGAAATATGTCAGTTCTCCTAGCAAAGACATTTCAAATTCTTTCTGCATGACCGAGGCAAAGCTTTGACTCATAGCTTCTTCATTGCTCCCAAAAATAATGTCATCTACATACACAACAAGTATTAGCAATTTGTCATTTTCAACTTTTATATAAAGATTGCTATCTGCCGATCCTTTTGAAAAGCCTTGTTGATGAAGATATTTGTCCAAACGGTAGTACCAAGCCCTTGGAGCTTGTTTGAGACCATAGAGAGCCTTTTTCAATCTGCATACAAGATTTGGATCATTTCCAAGAATGAAACCATCTGGCTGTTCAATGTACACTTCTTCTTCCAAGTCTCCATTCAGAAAGGCTAATTTCACGTCCATTTGAAATACTTTGAAGTTTTGAAAACTTGAGAGAGCAAGGAACATTCAGATGGCCTCAAGTCTTGCAACAGGAGCAAAGGTTTCTTCAAAGTCTATTCCTTCTTGCTGCGCATACCCTTTACAAACAAGTCTGGCTTTGTTTCTAATTACTTCACCACTTTCATTCAATTTGTTTTTGAAGACCCATTTTGTCCCGATAACATTCTTATCTTTTGGTCTAGGAACCAGCTCCCAAGTGTTGTTCTTTTCGATTTGCTCAAGTTCTTCATCCATTGCTTTCACCCAACATTCATCTTTGCATGCCTCTTTCACATTTTGTGGTTCAGTAGAGGAGAGTAATGCCAAATAGCTTGAAGCTTCTGCAACTGTTCTTCTTGTTTGTACACCTGCTTCTTTCTACCCCATAATCTGAGATTCTGGATGGTTCTTCTGAACATATCTGGATGGAGTCTTTTCTTCTATTCTTGTTTGCTCCTCTGGTTCTTCTTGAGGTTCTTCTTGAGGTTCTTCTTCATCATTCTGTCGTTGGGGATAGCCTTCATCTTCTTCGATGTCTTCATGATGTACTTGCCTAGGAATGTATCCCTTCTCATCAACCACTACATCAATGCTGTCAACAATTCTGCCAAGTCTTTTATTGTAGCATTTGTATGCTTTGCTATGTGGAGAGTAACCAAGAAGAATACCTTCATCTGCTCTAGGTTCAAGTTTTCCAAGTTGCTCATCAGTATTCTTGATATAGCATTTGCTCCCAAATATTTTGAAGTGCTTTACTGAAGGAGTCCTACCACTCCAGAGCTCATGAGGAGTTTGAGTGCTGTTCACCCGGACATTTGTTTTGTTAAGAATAACAACCGCAGCATGTGCAGCTTCACCCCAGAAAGTTGCGGGAGTTCCTGATTCATCAAGCATAGCACGAGCCATTTGTTGGACTATTCTGTTCATTCTTTCCACAACTCCATTTTGCTGAGGAGTTCTAGCTGTAGAGAATTCTCTTCTAATCCCATGTTCTTCACAGAAATCGAAAAATTCATTTGAGGTAAACTCCCCACCTCTGTCGGATCTGAGGCACTTAATTTTGTGACCTGATTCATTTTCCACCAAGGCTTTGAAGGATTTGAATTTTTCGAATGCTTCATCTTTGTGCTTCATAAGTCCTAGCCAGACAAACCTGGAGAAATCGTCAATGAATAATATCAAGTATTCTTCTCCTCTAGGTGTTCTTTTCCTGAATGGACCGCATGTATCTGTATGTACTAGCTCAAGAGGCATGCTAGCTGATCCTTCCTTCTCTAGAAAGTTAGTTCTCGTTTGTTTTCCAAACTGACATGATTTGCATATGGTGTTGTCAGGAATTTTGATATCTGGAAGATCGCAAACTGCCTGATATTTGCATGCTTTCCTTATTTGTGAAAATCTTAGATGCCCCAACCTCCGATGCCATAACCAGTGCTCATCATCCTTGCTCAGATAGCATTGTTGTTGTCCTTCTTCAAATATGTACAGATTATTTGGAGTTCTTTTGCCTTTGATCACTGTTTTACCTGTATCAAGATCACGAACAAGACATCCATTTGATCTGAATATAACCTCAGTTCTTTGATCACACATCTGGCTGACACTTAGAAGATTATGCTTCAATCCATCAACATACAAAACATTTCCAGCCTTGACCTTTTCTTTTAACTGAGCAATGCCTTTTCCTTTTATAGTTGCAGGAGTATCATTTCCAAAAGAGACTTTCTTTCCCTTTTCTAGAGCAGAATAAGACTCAAGTTTTTCTTTATCACCTGTCATATGCTTCGAACATCCACTGTCAATGTACCATAGATTTTCCTGTCCCTCTGCATAAAATGCTATCCCACATCTTTCTGTTTGTGGTTCCTTTATTCTCCATGTTTTGGTGCTTGAGGCTTGTTCCTTTTTCTGCTGTAACCTGTTCCTGCATTCAGAGTCTTCATGACCAAAGTTATTGCAAATAGAGCACTCAACTTCATTTTCAAGAACCGAAAAGTTGTTATAGGTTCTTTTTGTAATTCCTGTCATACTTCTTTGTTTTTGAGCTTCCCTAGTCATGATCGTTTTATATGCAACACATTGAGCTGCTTTGTGACCAAATTTATGGCAAGAAAAGCATTGTCCATTGAAGAAACTTCTGCGGTTATCGAATCTACCAGCCAACTGATTGTAATTTCTATTTTCATCTATTCTTGAACCAAATTGAGAAGATTTTACCTGTGGCTGGTTGTAGCTTTTGTTCACCCTTAAGATGGATTGCCCCTGATAGTTTCTGTTTGTAATTCGTCCCTGCTTTACCTGATGATCTTCATTGTGCTTTTGCTCATTTCTTCTTGCTGCATCAAGATAACTTTTTGAGGTGGGTGCTTGAGAAGTTTCTCCATTATAGCCCAGACCTGTTTTTTTTAGTGGAGACCGCTGCACATTGATAATCTCATCCAAAGTTTCAGATCCTTTGACAAACTTGAGATTAATAGCTTTTGTTTTCTCAATCTCTTTTCTAAGACCAACAATTTCACCTTCTAATTTTTCAAGATGTTTTTCCTTTTCATCAATTTGAAATTGTAGAGTATCAATGATCATGTTCTTTTCTTCTATACATCTCTTGAGTCTAGTAATTTCATCATAAAGGTTATCCACATCTATAGCATCCATATAATCATCATCTTCAAATGCCATTAACAACTTATATTCATTACCTTGTTCATCTTCATCACTGTTTGATAGACCATCACTATCTTCATGAGTGTAGTAGCTTTTCTTATTTGCGTTCTGTTTCTTGTTCCATCTAGCAGGTTCCTTTCCTTTATCCTTATAAGGACATTTTGCAGCATAATGACCTACTCTTCCACAAGAAAAGCATTTAAAAGGTAACTTACCTCTGAACCTTCCAGAACCCCTTTGAAGATTTCTGACAAAATTTGATTCTTCTTCCTCTTCTTCTGGGACGTGGCTTGCTTCATAATAATCTCCTTTGCCTGATGCCTTGAAAGCAGCTTCTCTTCTGTCTGATGGACCTCCCTTTCTCATTTCATAAGCAGTTAGAATTCCATGTAGCTGAGACATAGTAAGAATTCGTAGATTTTCCTTTTCTTCTATTGCAGATACTTTAGATTCAAACTTGGGGGATAATGATCTTAGGACCTTTTCAACCACAATAGCCTCTTTTATTTCTTCACCCAATTTTTTCATACAATTAACAACTTCATCTACCCGAAGAAAATAGTTAGCCACACTTTCATCATTATACATTTTGAGAGTCTCATACTGAATTCTGAGAGTTTGAAGTTTAGCACGTTTTACCTGTTCATCTCCTTCATAGCTCGTGACAATATTGTCCCATATCTCTTTTGCGGATTTATAGTGAATTACCTTCATGAATTCTGATTGAGATATACATCCTAATAGAGTACTGACTGCTTTCGCATTTGTTTCATACTTATTTTTCTCGGCTGCATCTGTAGGAGTAGCTGAAGGAAAAGCATAGCCTGTCTCTACGATGTCCCAAACTTCTGTACCAAGAGATTGAAGATAGGCAGTAACTCTTACCTTCCAATAATTGAAGTTTGTCCCATCAAAAACCAGTGGCCTGATTGATGCTTCTCTCTCGTAGTTGCTCATGATGAACGATCTACCTTCAAGCGATCAAGCTTCTTTGAAGGACCTGCTCTAATACCAATTGTTGACAATAATACTGAGAGGCGGGGTGAATCAGTATTATCTAATTCTTTTAATAAATCTTCCTTATTTGTTCTTTGAATTATTTTTGCATGTCAGTACCATAAAATAATGAGCATGAACAAGGAAAAACAGATAGTCACACCAAAGAACACAAGATGTAAGGTGGAAACCCAATGTGGGTGAAAACCACCTGCTGCAATATGTCTCTATCTTCTTTCAAATTAGAAAGTTCTTTTACAATGGTTTTATACTGGTGCAGTCCTTTACCAGTACGCAGGCTGCAACCTGCAGAGAGCTACAACTCTCTCTCTCTCTCGTTTTCCAGTCTCTCCTGGAAGGGAGCTACAACCCCCTACTTCTTTTCATAAAGCATCAAATGATCATCAAGTACATAAAAGTTACAGTCCACTACAGTTATCAGATCAGCAATAACAGAACTAACCCAGAACACCTTATCAACAGAAAAATTCAATCAACAGAACAGATACGCAGTTTTCCCTTCTGTGGCCTGCGTCGCTACGCAGTTCACCTTCTGCTTCCCTGCGTATACCCGCAGAGATCCTTCTGCTGCACTGCGTGCCCACGCACTGTTCCTTCAACCGCACTGCGTACTATTACTGCAAGGACGCACCCAGAGACATTATCGCGCCGCGTATTGTTACTGCAGGGATGCACCCAAAAATACTATCGCGCCACGTACTTTTACTATGCGGACGCACTTGAACCTTAGTCGCTCTGCGTACTGACGCAACTCTCCTTCTTCTGCTCTGCGTACCGACGCAGGTCTTCTTCTTCTGCTCTGCATACCGACGCAGGTCTCCTGTTTCTGCTCTGCGTACCGACGCAGATCTCCTGTTTCTGCACTGCGTACCCACACAGTTCTTCTGTTAAACATCTGCGGCCTTCTGATTAGGGCAAAGTAGGCAGTCCACCAGAGTGGCACAGTTGCTCAGATCTGATCATGCGCTCGAGAGATCACCCTTCACAGATTCGCCTTCAACTTCCCTTTTATATAGATCAAGCTTTTAAGACCATAACTCAATATTTCAGATCTAAAGATATTCAATTGCAAAGGATGCTTAGCCAAGTGATCTCCTTTGCTTTATATAGGCAAGCTCCTCCTAAAATCATGGAACAATACCACGAGCCGACACCATAATAACCCAATACCGTCGGCTAAATACTAGGAGTAAAACATAAGAAACCCCACGTGTGCTTTTCTCTGCCTTGAAATGTGTGCACTGGGGGGACGCACCTCCTGAACGGCTGGCCTGCGTATCTGGACGCGGTCCCTGCATGGTGTACCTGCGGGTACGCACCTTCTGAACTGATTTCCTGCGTACTTCTTAATTTTCAATAAATTGAGAGCCTTGCCAAGGGAGTTTCCATCAAGTACAACATCTGTAACATATAGCCATACCAGTAACATAATTCCAACAGAAATTATCCAGGATTTGAAGTCCCATTTGTCCTCCAAATTCGACATGAAAGATCTTGGTGCTGCAAACTATATTTTGGGCATGGAAATTAAAAGAGATTTGACAAAGAGGAAGCCCTGGTTAAACCAGAGGAAGTATGTCGGGACAATATTGCAAAGGTTTAATATGTAGGATAGTAAATCGGTGAAGGTTCCTATTCTTGTGGGTGTAAAGCTATCTGCCGAACAATGTCCCAAGACACAAGAAGAGCAAGAGGACATGTCCCCTGTTCCATATGAAAGTGCAGTCAGTAGCCTGATGTATGCGATGATATGTACTAGACCATACATTGCACATGCAATAGGAGTATTGAGCAGGTTTATGTCAAAACCAGGAAAGGAGCACTAGACAGTAGTGAAGCGGGTTCTCAGGTATTTGCATGCCACTAGAGATTATGGTTTGTGCTACCAAGGAAGACCAGGATTGGATAGAGTGTTGAATATTCGTGGCTTTTTTGATGAAGATTCGGCAAAAGATCTGGATCAAAGAAGATCTACGAGTGGGTATGTGTTTAACCTATTTCAAGGTGCAGTCAATTGGATGAGTAAGAAACAATCTGTAGTGGCACTATCAACTACAGAGGCAGAATACATGGCAGCCACTCATGGAAGAAAGGAAGCAGTTTGGTTGCAGAGACTGTGTTCAAGTATGGGGTTAGTACATGGAGCTATAAGGATAGTCTGTGACAGCCAAAGTGCAATTTTCTTAGCAAATAACCTTGCATATCATTCAAAGACAAAGCACATTGATGTTCAGTATCACTTTATGAGGGATATGAAAGAAGACAAAAAGGTGTTGCTGATAAAGGTGGACACTTGGAAAAATACTATAGACGCATTGACAAAATCTGTGAGCTCTGAGAAGTTATCTCAGTGTAGAGAAAAAATGGGCATTGGAGGGTTAGATAAGTTACTAAGCTATCCTATGGCCCCCTGTGGAAAGAAAACAACAAGTGGGAGAATGTTGGGTTGTGTTATATTATTTCCATGACTAGCCAACATAGTTAACTGGGGGGTTATAAGGGGGGCAATGCCCCCCCTTCGTTGTGCCAATTGCATAGTGGGGGGGGTCACAGGGGGTTTGAGGGGTGCAGGTAACAATGTGTAGAGGAATTTCAGTAGGTAGCGACTCAGTGTGCTACTGAACGTACAACGATCCAATCAGAGTTGGGAGGTCTTCACGTTGTGATCTATGCACCTAAAGAGTGACTTGAGGGTGGGTCACGATGTTTGTGTTGGGGGCTTGTTGGGCATGGGATCCCCCAAGGGCAGTTTTGGGGCTTAGAGCCTAGATTTTGGTCCGATTTTGTAATTCCATTGTAAAGACTCTACATTTTGTGGGCACGGAGCACATAGTTATTAAAGAGCATAGTGTTTTTCGCCCTTATTTTGATAATGTAATGTCGGCTATAGAAGTTCTACCCATGGTCTGTAAACCATGGAATTGTATAAATAGAGTGAAGCTCTAAGTAGATAAAAAGAAGAAGAATGTCTAAGGAACAAGGATGTGTGAGAGATAGCTCTGGAGTATAAATCTAAGTTTGGATCATAGCGTAGGTAGAGGCTTTGCAGCTGAGTGCGTAGAGGCCTAGTAGTTTGCAGCTGAGTGTGCAGACCCCTGTAGCTGAGTGTGCAGGGTGAGTTGAGTCTGTAATCTTCTAGAAGTATTAATAAAGAGAAGTTTCTATCATTTCTATGTATTTATTTTCTATTTTTGCATCTGTTATATTCGGTAAGAATTTCACTTTTAATGTTTATATGATGTGCGAATGTGTATAATAGTATTGGTTAAGTGAACGCAAGTTAGAATATCTGTTTACATGAAGATAAATAAGATCTTTTGATTAGATAAGTAAGATACTCAGTCTAGTTTCGGAAATAGTGCAGTTCGTTGCCTTACCAGTGCAAAAGGATTTTAGCCTCTGGTTAGGGCTGCGAGGAAGCCAATTGTAACAGATCGAGAAGGTGCTAAAAGTTAGAACAAGGCGCGAAGCAACTTGCATGAAGGTAGGTCTAGTTGGAATAAACTGACATCACATCCATCTCAAGGGTGTAGAAACTTGGTTCCAGCATCCCCCCATACTGCTTCGAGTAAGACTTCAGTCCATGCTCTACGAGTTGATGCCAAAAGGGCCAGTACTATAGGGATTTGTTTGTATAACTAACTCTGAACCTGGGTCAGGCCCCCATAAGCCAACATAAATCAAGGGAGTGATTTGAGTACCTTAAGCATGGATCTTATATCTTCATGTTGAGGTCTCTAAATATTTCCAAGCTGAATGATGCCAAATGAAGATAGGTCCTTATACCCTTTAACTAAATCTCTAGCATCATCTATTAATTCCTAATAGTAATGAAACTTTTCTAGTGATTGCAAAAGTTATGAAAGAACCTTGTATTTTCATCATTGATTTCCAACCATAGTCCTTGGATCTTCAGGAGACACGCTTGTTAATCATCTAATTTCCCAAAAACCAACCACTTGAGAGATAGATGTAGATGAAGATAAGAGGGGCCTTTGACACTAGAAATGGAAGAGCTAGATAGATAGGGGATAATAATAAAGGGTTATTCTAGAAAATAGGTTCATAAAGAATCTACTGAACCAAATGAGGGAACCAAAATACCCTTCAAAGGATAATCTCTTTGCTAAAATGTGAATTTGGAGACAAAGATCAATAGAATATAATCTATACTATCAGAAGAAACAATAAGAATAGGAGTTGAGAAAATCTTTCTAGTTAATTTCATTGAGCATGAAGAGTCCTCACTTATCTTTCCCATATTCTCCCATTGAGATGAAGATAAACCCAAATCACCATATTTACCCATTGGTAGAGGCCCTCTCTGATCCATCACCTTTTTCCTTGAACCAATGGGTACCAAATACCACCAATGAGGAAATTCAGGGATGACTGAGCATACTTTCCATGGGGAGTAATTCCTTCCCCTTTCTTCAAATAATTATTTGATGAAGAGATATTAGGATGGACCTCACTAGTATGTAAACTCTTACCTTGAAAGCCATCATTTTCAATTTGACCAGTCTTGACCAAGTTATTGAGTAGCTTCATCTTATTTCTTCTAGTATATATATAATTGATCTCAAGCTAAAAAGGAAAAGAGGCCCTAGAACAATCCAACATTAGATGATCAATGATATGTAAATGGTAACAATAACATGGGACATCCAAATAATATAATTTATAAAGAAAGGATAGATTAGTATTACATATTCATAAGGATTCAAATAAACCTTGTCTAGCATCGATGTCAACTAAGATCTTGGCCAATGATCTAAAATTATTCTCTTGAAATCACCTCCCATAAAGAATGTTCCAACATAATTAACTATTTCTCTAAGTCATTCTTCATTCCTTAATTAAAGTGTGGGATTTGGTAGCTTGGCCCAAATATGCATACTCAAATAATTCTTGACCAGGCATAAAAAACAAGGTGTGAGGGTTTCATCCCTAGCCTGTTATGATTTGCAAAACACCTCTATAATACGATTTTAAAGGAATCCTTCTCCTTATGAAAAATGAAACCATACCATCCACATAAGAAATCTCTTATAGGATTGTAACATAGTACCAAAACCAAAATTTCATACAACCATGGAAAAAAATGTTAATTATTGATTCAAAATCCATAAAATTTCCAAACCAGAATTTTAATTAAAAAATTTCCTACTTGAGAAAGTGAGATATCCTTCTATGCAATTTAAGATAAAGAGGATCCATGGGATAAAATGGTCTCTCGATGCTTACAACCCTTCTACATGGAAATGGAACCCTAATCAACTCTTCCAACTCTAAACTGGAAATGATAAAATCCCCACCACATGAAAATCGAGCCTAGTTTGGGATACCACCATGTGAAGTCATTTCACCTACCAAAAGAGGAGGCCAATTTTCAAAATGGAGAGAAGTAAAATTTGACAATGTCTAACTACTATATGTTTTGGAGTTGTTGGTCAAAAATCGGTAAAACAATTTTTGGTTTGATAACATTTTTTTAAAATATGTTTTTGAATGCATTAATGAATTAAAAACCCTAAAAACCGCTTTTTCACTTAGATTGTGTAGAGCTCATAGAAGAAATTGATGGTTTCAACAAATTTTTATCAAATTCTAATCAAATTTAGCTTGAAAATATGTTTGAAAAACCTCCAAAATTTATAACAGATAGACTATGGTGTAACATTTACTAAGTTTTTAATGTCCAGATGGAGGGTGATAGTTCAAGGAGAGAAAACCTTATTCAAATAACATGTGCCTAATATGCAATGCAAACATATGTTAGAAAGAATGGATGGAGAGGATCTAACAATCCCTCATGTCACATCTTGTAGAGGGGGATTGACTATATATATATATATATATATATATATATATATATATATATATATATATATATATATATATATATAATCAAAGGTGGCTGGGTAAAATAATTTCTATCCTCACCATGGAAGTTCCAATCCCACATCTAACATGCTAAACTTCATTGTAATGGCTTTGAGCCTTGTTTTTTAATATAAGTAACCCCTAGAAGACATAAGCATGCATATTTCTCATATGGAATATAAAAATATTTCTCATGAATATATATATAATGAATGGACAAATGGATTTTAGTTAGTGAAAAAGACCAATTATAATCATAAAATGTGTTTGCACTACTTTTATATATTTATATATGTATACCAATGATTAAAATATATTGAATTTAAGGGAAAGGTATTAATTTGTTTAAAAATTTACTAGTGGATACTTGGTTTATCATTTTCTTAATCAATTTTCGCCTTGTTGACTAATATCTCATGACATTCAATCATCAATTCGGTTTTAAAAATTTGAAAATTAAAACAAATATATTATAGGTATAGGCAAATTGATTTTACAAGGGATTTATAGGTATTGTAGGTTATTAAATTGTATATATAAAAAAGGGTTTCTTTTAGTGGAAATATATACTAGGACGGGGTTCAAAAAAAGGATTTTAGGAGGTATTTATCGATATTTAGTGAATGTAGGTGTATTCTTTAATATTTGATGAATATAAGTGCTATAGATGCATTCACTTAAAGTCATGTGATCCTCTTGTAGTCATAGTATCCCTGATTCACAAGGCTAGCATGAGATGGGGCCATCTCCCGTGGACTCCACAATTATTTTATCAATGCAATGATTTCTTCTAGCAATATTTGACACACGTTATATCTTATATTGGTTTAAGGGCCAAATTGTTTGTTGTTGCATCTATTGTATTTAAAATTTCCATTTTTTCCATCTATGAGATTCTGGCTTCCATGGTAGGAGGCCTATTTAACATAGATTGGATAATGATGTATCTACATGCAAATCATATGGGAAATTTGTATCACCCAAACCAAGAATTGAAGCATATATTTTGGGCTTCATTGACTTTTTAGAAACACTTGAATAATCCACATTTAATGTTAAGAATTCAAATGGTTATTTGCATGAATGGCATTTAGTGCTTGATAAGAAAGTAGTAAATGGTTTGGCTCCATTGTTAGGAATAAAAACAAATGTGGATGTGAAGATATATATATTTTTAGTCTCAAGATCTACATTTCAAATCAATGTAAAAATAATTAATGGGAAATGAAAATATTGTGGTTTATTTTTAATGATATTGTGGCGAAAATTAAAAGAAAGTTTGAGCACATCCTTTCAATTCATACTATCGAAAAACATATTATTTATAGGGGTAACCAACTCTAAGATCTATCTCAACTAACAGGTTATCACATCTGTAAATAATCAACTCCTATATGTTGGTATTGTGATTGTGTGGATAAATGGTTAGGTCTAGAGTGTCCTCATCTTCAAACTCAATCTCATTTAAAGATGTAGTTCAATCCAAGCCTCCCCAAGTATCACAATCCTTTGTTATGCCTAACCCATATATTCCGGAGACTTTTGATGAATTATCTCCTTACTGGATTCTTGAATCCTTTCTAGTTTTCAAACATTATGTTTAATTTATTTTTCAATATTTTTTTGCCCCACATAACATGTGTATTAAGTGAATTTACTTAAAATAGAAAATTGAATCTGAGGTATAATTTTTTCTAAAGATTTTTTTTTGGTTCATCGCGTTCATCACGATGATAATAAAAATTCTTTAAGGAGGCATCTTGTTTTGGAAAAAATGTGGTCATTTTATAACACCATGCGTCCCTAAATTTGACCCCTCCATTATGGTTATATCAATCATTGGTAACCTTAAAAGGTCATCCATATCGATAATGATAAGGAAAATATTATTGCAAATTCTAAGCTACTCTTTGAAGTTTCAATTAATAATGAACTATGAGGTTTACCCCACACAAGAGATAGTTGTTAATGAGTTTTAGTTGTTAATAAATCTAAAAATCCAAATCTATTAAGAAATCATTCTTCTCTCTCAAAGTATGGATCTCAAAGTCTTGAAATTCAATGGAAATTGGCAGACGCTAAAAAATGGAAAGGAAAAAATTCGTAGTGAGGACAATTCCCAACTTGGTGACATCTAATGTTTGGTGCATAGTTTGAGTGATATTCACATTTAAATATTTATGTTTGAGGTCATTGAAATGCTTAAATGCATTTTGGAAATATAATTCTATCATTTTAAGAGTAAAATTGTACACGTTTTGGAGGAGTATATATTTATTTCCCAACTTAGTTGGTGACATCCAATTTTTGGTGCATAAATGTTTGAGTGATATTCACCTTTAAATATTTATTTTTGAGATCAATAAATGCTTAAATATATTTTGGAAATATAATTTTATCAATCTAATAATACACTCTTTGGAGTAGTATATATATATATATATATATATATATATATATATATAGTGTTTGCATACCAGGATCCCGAGCATGATCGGCTCTGCTCCCGATTGACCTTCCCGCGCGCCTCTGCCCTAGCCCCCAGGCTTTGCCTGGCCGGGCCTCTGCGTTTCGCCTCCCGGAGCCTGTCGTTTAGCGTGGACCCTCCTGGGGCCCTGCTGCCTGACGGTTTGTCTCTTTGTTGCTCTCAGCGGGCCTGCAATGGCAGGATCCGCTTCCCCTCCCCCTGCTTCAGAGAGCCCTGAGGAAATTTTCGCTTCCCTCTTGTCAGAACCATCCGATGCCAGACCTCGCCCTTCCCAAACAAAGTTCATAAAAAAGCTGGACGAAATACCTGAAGTGAATCTCCCTCCATCCCTGCCAAGGAAATCGGCAATAGCTCTAGCAGAAAGAGGTCTTGTAGGTCAGTTTACGGGGCTTTGGCCATCCCCAAGAACTGTTCAAAAATGGGTGGAGCGCAACTGGAGCTCAATGATTCAGGGAAAGATCGCCATTAGATTCTGTGGCCGCGGATACTATACATTCCTGTTCGAGTCAAAAGAAGATAAGAATCTCATCTTCCGCAATGGTCCCTACTTCATGGACACAAGAGGCCTCTATTTGAACAGATGGACTCCGGACTTCGACCCGGAAATGGACATCCCAAACGCAGTCCCTGTTTGGGTACGCCTCCCCCATCTGCCGCTCCACTGCTGGGGGGACGAATCCGTTAAAGCCATCGGCAATGCAGTTGGAAAATACATCGACAGATCCGAACCAAGAGAGAACATGCACGCATGCGCCAGAATCTGCGTTGAAGTCGACCTAGGAAAAGGACTGCCAGAAGCCATCAAGATCAAGGTGGATCAATGGATGCACATCCAGCAGCTGGACTATGAACAGCTTCCCTTCAAATGCAAGGTATGTCACGAGTATGGTCATTTTGCAAATAGATGTAGCAAGTTAAAAGCAAAAGAAGTAGAAAATAATGAGGAAACCGCAGAAGGAACATGGGAACAAGTCAAAAGGAAAAAGTCCCCTCCTAACCAGGGCCCCACTACCACAGCCCCTCCAGCCTCAAACCTCCCCCCCCCTCCTCCTCCTCCTCCCTCATCCTTCCCTTCAACCTCCAACCCCTTTGAATCCTTAGCAGCTGAAACCCCTTCCTCCCCCCCGCATTCCCCTCGCCCAGCCTCTCCCTGTTCAAACCCTCCTGCCTCTCCCCCCCCCACCATTGAAAGAATCCTCACCAGAAACAAAGCAAAAGAAGCCAACCAGCCATCCGACCCTCCGAGAAAAGTTGGCAGGAAAACGAACAAAGAACTCAGGGACGAAACAGCAGCAAAGGAGATGGCAACTGGAACCCAGCAACCCATGGACTCATATTTAGGCAGGCTAAAAGGAAGTGGAGAAAAAACAAAGGAGAAGTCCGGATCCCACCACACAGCTGGTAAATAATGAATCTGGTCTCTTGGAATTGTAGGGGGATGGGCTCTTCCTTAAAGCTGAAAGCAATCAAGGACCTTCTAAACCAGGAACAGCCAGACATTCTTCTAATTCAGGAGACCAAAACCACCGAGCAGGACTTTCTTCACCAAACACAAAGATTTAAAAATTTTACAGGTTTATCTAAAGGCTCAGATGGGGCATCAGGAGGGATAGGAACACTATGGAACAAAAACAAGTGGGAAATCTACAATTCTCATCAATGCACTTGGTGGATCAGAACGGACCTAAAGTGTAAAAGCTCACAGGAAATTTATCACATATACAACATATATGCGCCCAATCATTACAGGGACAAAGCCAGTTGTTGGAACACCATAGAAGAGGACATCACAGTTCTTCAAAGCAGCAGGTTAATTCTTGGGGGAGACATGAATCTTATAAGGAATGTGGAAGAAAAATATGGAGGAAGCTACCACGCAGACTCCTCAAGAGATAAGTTAGAATCCATTATCCAACTCTTCAATCTGATTGACACTCCTCTGTCAAATGGAAAATATACATGGTCCAATAAAAGATCAGGCACTCACAATATCAAAGAAAGGCTGGACAGGTTCCTAATTCAGGAAGGTGTTGCAGGAAATTTCCACTCAATCAAGAGTCATATCATCCATGGTACAGCTTCGGACCATAAGCCTGTGGCCCTCATTTTGGACAAAGGAATAAACCTAGGCCCCCTTCCTTTCAAATACAACAAAAATTGGGATCTTCATGCAGATTTCCGCACACTAATTCAAACCCATTGGGCTAAAGAAGTTATAGGGTCGCCTTACTTCGTTTGGGAAACAAAGCTGAAACAGCTCCGGACAGCCATAAAGCAGTGGGCGAGGGAGCAGGCAATCTCAGACAGGAAAAAGAAAACGGATCTGCTAGTAGAGATGGAACGCTGGCACAAAGAAAAAGAACAAACCCAATACACAGCTGAGGATCTCGAGAAGGAAAAAACTCTGTACAAGGAGCTTTATCGGCAAAATCGCATTGAAGAAGAGGATCAAAGAGTAAGATCCCGCTGCCTATGGCTGAAGGCTGGGGACAAAAATACTTCTTTCTTCCACAATAATATCAAGATTAGAAGAGCCAGCAACCAAATAGACAAAATCGAAGTTGAAGGGAGCGAGCTGAAGGGACAAGAAGAAATAAAAAGCGCAGCCTTTAATCACTTTAAGGAACTTCTCACAGCAGACCCCCAACAACATACCAGCGAGGCTTTCCTCAGTATAATAGAGAGCAAAATAACAGAGAATCATAATAAGGAGCTGGAACAAGACCCCACGGAAGAAGAAATCAGAGAGGCTACCTTCAGCATGCAGCAAGATAAGGCTCCGGGGCCGGATGGCTTCACAGTCGCATTCTACAGGCAACATTGGGACACTATAAAGAAGGATTTTGTAAGAATGATAAAGAATGTCTTTAGAAATCATAAGATGGGGGAAAACACAAAGTCCTCTCACATAGCTTTGATCCCCAAGGAAGCTAACCCAAAAACCTTCGACAGATTTCGCCCCATATCGCTCTGCAATGTCTCTTATAAGATTGTAACAAAAATACTCGCCAACAGATTAAAGAAATTCCTTCCCCTTCTAATTTCGGAGAATCAGGGCGGCTTCGTTCCAAGCAGGCAGATCATAGACAACGTCATTTTAATTCAGGAGGCCATTCACAGCAGCCTCAATAGAGGAGAAAGGGGAATGATCATCAAACTGGATATGGCCAATGCATTCGACCGGGTGGACCACTCCTTCCTAACAGCAGTTCTCAAAAAATTCGGTTTTTCCTCCAACTTCGTTAGCATCATCATAGGGTGTATCTCCAATACTTGGACCGCTCCTTTGATCAATGGTCGTCCCAGTAAATACTTCAGAAGTTCGAGGGGGCTCAGGCAGGGCTGCCCCCTCTCCCCCTTCCTTTACATTCTCATGGCAGAGACCCTGAGCGCCCATCTAGAAAATCTACGCAGCAAAAAAGAAATCACGGGCATTCGCATTGAAAGAGGAACAAAGGAGATAAATCATTCGCTCTTCGCGGATGACACTTTGCTAATTGGGGGAGCCTCCAGTCTGATGGCTAGGAGGTTCAAAAGAGTTCTGGACGCCTTTCTCCTAGTCTCTGGGGGCAAATTGAACAACAGAAAATGTAAAATTTACACATGGAATGTCCCCCTCCAGATCCAACAAAGAATCTCTCAGATTCTTGACATCCCTCTTCAAAGAAACTGGAGCTCATTTTCTTACTTGGGTTTGCCCTTGGCAAAAGAACACATCAAAGGAGAAGTCTGGACTAAACATATAGAAAAGATGAGGGGCCTCCTTCAGAGCTGGGGCGCCTCCTGGCTAAACCTTGCGGGCAGAACCATTCTCATAAAGGCTGTCCTTTCAGGCCTCCCTATCTTTCAATATGCGGTAATCATGGCACCCGCCAGCATTCACAAACACATGGAACTCATTATGAGAAGTTTTCTCTGGCAGGGAGGAAAACAGGACTCAAAGAAATTCAGCCTCGTCAATTGGGATCAAGTCACTCTTCCTTATGAAAAAGGAGGTCTATCAATAAAAATTCCAAGTCTTTTTAATCAGGCTCTGGGACTCAAGCTGATCTGGAAGATCCTCTCAGGAAATGGCTCGTGGTGGGTGGAGACAATAAAAAGAAAATATCTCAGCGGTCCAAACTCCAACATTCTCAATGATCCAATTGCAGACAGGCCTTGCACCCCAATGTGGAGATTGATTAAAAAAGTTCTACCCCACTTCAGAGAAAATGTATCCAAAACCCCGGGCAGCGGAAAAAACATCAAAATATGGTCTGACAGGATTATGGGCGCCAACACAAGAAATTCGTATCAAGAGTTCAGACCTTTACAAGCCTGGATGGAGGAACGAAACATAACTACTCTGTATGACATCTCCTCTTGGACTCAAAACAGATGGCTTGATTGGAAGGACCTAAATCTTCCTCTGGATCTCAGAGATCTATGGCACAAATTGAGGCTCTCTCTCTCTGGCTCTGCCCCAATCAACAAGGAGACTGATGACAGATACATCTGGGACACCTGTGGAGGAAGCTTCACAGTAAAAGAAGGATATAAATCTTTGCAAAACAAGACACCCACAGTAAATTGGCATCTCCACACGGCTGCTTGGAAGACTGAATGCATTCCAAAAGTGAAACACTTTAACTGGGCTCTCCTAAAAGGAAAAATCCTCACAGCCGAAAATTTGAGAAAGAGAGGAATACAAGGCCCCTCGATCTGTTGTTTTTGCCGAGCAGAGGAGGAGTCCATCCATCACTCCTTCCTTCGTTGCCCCTTCACTCAAAGCTGTTGGAAACAGTTAGTTAGCCCCATGGAAGTCAGGGGAAGCTATGATCAGGTGCACAACCTTCAGAAAAATTGGAAAAAAGACTACCCTCTCTCAAGGAAAGGCAAGAGTAATCTCATTAGAATATGGAAATGCATCCCTGCCACTTTATGCTGGAACATCTGGTTAGCAAGGAATAATCATGTCTTCAAAAATGGACAGCCAAAAATAGGCAAGATCATTGCAAAGACAATAGCAGGCATCTCAGAAGCTATCAGCGCAAATCATATAGCCCTCCCAGATCAACAAGGATGGACTCAAATTGAGAGAGACTGGTATAATAAGTTCAACATTAGTCACTCTCAAAGTCCCCCCCCTCATCTTAAAGCACCTCAGAAGCACCACAACTGGAAGCTCAGGGGAGCAAAAGAAGAGATAAGCAATTGGATCTACGCTCAGAAACGCCCCCTTCTCCTCTTCGATGGAGCTTCAAAGAACAACCCCGGGAGAGCAGGTGCCGGAGGTATAATTAAAGATCATAATGGGAACCCCGTATGCAGCTACGAATGGGGACTCGGGAACGCCTCAAACAACACCGCTGAAGCCTACAGCTTGTTCTTAGGTACCGCAAATTTGCAAAGGTTAGGTTTGAGGAATGCCATTATCCTCGGGGATTCGGCCATCATCATCGCTTCCATGGTCACAGGGAAGGAGTTCACCAAAGCAAGCCTCAATAACATCAGAACGAGGATAAATGACAACATCAGACATCTGGGCGAAGTAACATTTTTGCACGTGCTAAGAGAGAACAACGTGGAGGCGGACTCCTTAGCGAGCAAGGCAGTCAATAGGCCACAAGGACAAGTCTGCGAGAATGACAGAATCTTTGATCGGGCAATCCCATAAGAGACCAAAGTGTCAGCCAACACATCAGAATAGCCCCTTCAGAATTTGTCCTAAAATCATTCACCTCCCCGGCTCCCCTTCCCTCGATTTTCCCTTTTCCTTCTCTTCGCCGCCGTTCCCCTCTTACCCAGATCCCAGATCTTCACTTTCCCATCCTCCTCGTGATCTCCCCTCAGACTTTTCTGGTAAATGTCTTTTCTACACTCCCGAAGTCTGTCCTCAAAATCTTCAGTTGGATCCGCTCTCAGCTTCTCCAGTCAAAAATATCTTGCTCCCTCATCATGAGAGGCCTCTCTCGTTCCAATATATTTCCCCTCCGATCCCTTCTCTTTTCAAGTCTTCCCTGTTTCATCAGAATCAGTTGGGTAAAGCGGTGTCTCTTGAGCAAGGCAGTTTACTCAGTGGAAGCTATCATTGGTCTCTCCTTCTCGATCACTTCAACAGCAATCAGCGAGGCAGCCATCAGAGCATTAACGAACATCCGGCCCTCTTCACAGCGCTCAGTCATGGCAGAAAACAGACAGCAGCAAGAGGCTCAGGGGAGAGAGGCGCAACGTGCAAACCCGCTGGACAGAGTGTTAAACTTCGAGAGGATTTCATTGCTGACAGCAGATCCAAGCGCAAAAAGCTTGAAAAACGCAAAAAGGAAATTGAGGGCCTCAAGGAAAAGTGTGAGCATTTGGAGGAGGCCATCAAACACATTCAAAGCATCACGGAGAGCATGCAGGCAGAGGCTTCCACAAAGGTCAGCCAAAAGGAGCAGCAGAAGGACGACCAGATGGAGGACTCAGTGAACCAATTCTGGAGTTAATCTCATGGCAAGCAAAGTTCGCCTTATAGACGGCCTGTTCGTCAGACAATATAGTAGATATCTCTTTCAACATATTTTCCTCAAGCTAAACGCACAGAAGTCAGGGGCTGCGCCCATTTTTTGGACTTCTTTTCTATCTCCTCTTCTAGCATCTTATGTAACACCTCCTGCTTAGTGCAGTTTTTTTTCAATATATGAGTAGACGATCTTGTAAAAAAAAAAAATATATATATATATATATATATATATATATATATATATATACACGAACCACATGGTATAGAATAGTTGTTAAATAGGTGCACTATAAAGAAACTCCTTGCATAATGGTCACTAGTTCAAAGCCTTGTGGGTGTCCCACCTAATTTTGGGAATGTTGGCATTGCTGTCAACTTAGGATGTGTACTTGAGGAGTCAATCATGGAGTCAATTGTGTTGCCATTGATGTCAACAAGGGTGGAGGATTTTTCATGGCGATCAATGGCCTGATGACATGCTACTGAGGAGTTATTGATCTTTTCAAAGGATCTATAGGTTCTAGAGGTGCTTGCAGAGAAACTTGGATAATTTCTAGAAGAGTTGGAGTCATTTACAAGAGGTTTGGGGAAATAAAGATAGTAACACAACTGATAAAATGAAAACCTACATTATAATTCACGTGAGGAGACCAGACATCTTCATTATAATGCACTTCCTGAGTGTATAAGGTGTGTTATACCTTGTAGAGTGGATTTCCCGCATACTATGTGCACTCTAGTGAATTCTAAGGGAATTTACTATAGTTTTTGCGCATGGAATTTGGTCGAACAATTCAAGGAATCTCACTCAACACTATAGAAGGTGATCAAGTCAGAGATAATGAGGATTGCACCTTTCTTCATTGATAAAATTTCAAAGTGTGAAGTAGAAGGGGTTAAACAATATAAGAGAGTGAGATATAGGAATGGAGAGATAGAATGAGATCAGAGATCCGATCTGGAGCATATGTCAAGGGATGATGGAGTTGTTATGCATCTTTATGTCTAACATGCTTATGTTGTGGATTGTATTGCTTCTATTTGTTGTTTATGTGTATTACAGATTGTTCTACTGATTTGAGTAATATTTCAAGGGTTTTATTGGAGAGCATATTGATGTAGCTTTTATGTGTTGTCATGCATAATATGATGAATGTATGTTGGAGTAGTTTAATTTTACTGATGGCTCAGTATGATCCTCATCTTTAGTTTTGTTTTGATGAGCATATTTTATTGTGTGAGTTGGTTTATTACTTGAGGTGCTGAAAAGGAATATGTTGTATGTGTTTGTATTAAGTTTTTGATTATTTTATTGTTTATATGGGCCACAGTTTGAAAATATATGAAATGAGGTCCATGATATGAGCTTGAAGGTTGAGGCCTTTAGTGATAGCAAGTATTGTCTTTCATATTAAGGGTCTAGCGACATCCTTAAGGTAGTGGCCTGAGATCTTGGGAGTGGTGGCTTAAATCAAGTGGTGGTTGGATATTCTAGTGGTCGCTAGCTGCTAATTATTGGGGTTGGTGGCTTCCAGTACCTAGTGGCCTACAAAGTCATGGGAGTGGTAGCTTCTAGAAGATTGTGTCCTGCAAAGTTCAGATGGGTAGTGGGTGGGAGAAAGTAGTGGCTCGCATGATTAGCAATTTGTGGCTTGCACACTGGTGGTGGCTAATGACTATGTAAATATGAATGTTATGAATATAATAAGAAGAAGAATACAAAGACTATCAAATGGTGGTGGTTTTCACCCTTTGGGTTTCCATCTTATATCACGTGTCCTCTATGTGTGATGATGTTCCTTGATGTTTTGTTGCTTATGGTTACTTGTTCTTATGTGATCATTGATTATGTTTATGATTATGCATACGTTGTTGATATATGCTAGTGGTGGTAGACGAATGCATGATTAAGTAATTATGTAGAGAAAAAAATATTGGTAAAAATTGATCATAGGGTACAATATTGATTTAGCCCACCCCCTATCAGTATTGTTCATGCTTCCAACTACTTGTATTAGTGCATCAACTTTCTAACAAGCGACGTCAAAACTAGGTTCTTGGTTGCAACTTAATCAATAGAGATTAGATCCGGGGAGTGGTAGTGAAAATCTTATATTCTTTTTCAAAATGAATCCTAGAGAAGTATATGTCCTCACTAGTGCAAATTTCAAGGTACTAATTGAAAACATTAAATATAAATTATTAGTTTGTGGATCTAATATTTGGTAGATAGTATCTAAATGTCGTAACAAGTATCCACTGTCATCTAAAATGATGTAGTAGAAGTCTCAAGTGAGACCCATTTTCGATGAGAATCCCCATAATACAAATGTGGAGAAAATAGTAGATTTGAAATCTGTCAAAGATATTTGGGACAGATTGCAGGTTTTGTTTAGAGGTGATGGAAGCAACAATGAAGATGTCAAGAACAATAATAAGGAGAAGAAAAAGGAGAATAATTCTCAAAAGCAAGAATCTTAGTTGGAAGAATATCACCCCCCCTAGTGATAGTGTTTCATCTGATCAAGTGAAGAAATCAGGAGATTGAGAACCAAAGCTATTATAGTAGAATGGATCTAATTGTATAGATCCTTAGCTAAGTTTATTTTGACTTATAATTTGGATGGATCTGATTCTATTTATGCTAAGTTCCCTAGTGAAGAATTTTAAGCTCATTAGAGCTAATTATGAATATGTTATCGATCTAATAGACCAATTATCCATTAAAGTTAGTATACTAACAACTACATCTAGGGATAATTACAGGTTGATGCATATTTTTAACGAAAAATAAAATAAGATGAGAGAAGATGTTCTTAGCCTAAAAATCCTATTCCAAGAAACTAAAATGATTGAGGATGTTATGGCCAGTTAGTTGAAGAAAAATAGGTCTAAGTTGGAAACCTTGAAGATGGAGTTATCACGTTGAGCAAGAGGCTAAAGTTGGAGAAGAGAACCATAGCCTTAGACAACATGCTAAAAGACCAAAGATAGTCATTGAATAAATATAGTCTTGGATTTCAAAAGTGAGAGTCCATCTCGCATGTAGAAAAGAACAACGATGCAGAACCAAAAAATATTGTAGCAAACAATAACATTAGCAAGAGTAGCAAAGGAGAAAACAAATAGCAGAAAAGAAGACCTAAAGGAGCACTTGCATTTATAAGATCATTTTCTCCAAGCATAGATCATGGAAGATATTTCAAATTCAAAGGAATGAAATCTTCTTTTTTCCTTTGATGGATGAGGTAGAGTGTTACAATTTCCATAATCTTGGACATGTTGTAGCCAAGTAAAAGAGAAAAGTGTATATATTTAGTCAACATAGCTTTCACAATATGATTAACCAAGGAGATCAACCATTAGGTATACTTATGGATTTAATGAATCTGCTACCAATGTAATAGAGAAATTATCCATTGAAGTTAGTAAACTGGCAACTGCATCTAGGGAGCATGATAAGTTGATTCATATTTTTTATCAAAAAGAAGATAAGATGAGAGAAGATGTTCTGAGCATAAATATCCATCTCCAACACTAAAAGGGTTGAAGATGTTATGGCCAGTCAGCCGAAATAAAAGGAGGACCAAGTTGGAAACCCTGAATATCAAGTTATCACATTGAGGAAGAGGCTAATGTTGGAGAAGAGAACCATAGCCTTGGATAACATGGTAAAATTCCAACTATAGACATTGAATTTCAAAAGGGAGAGTCCAACTCGCATGTAGGAAATAAAAACAATGAAGAACTAAAAAGGATTATAGCCAACAATAGCAATAGTAAGCGTAGTAAAGGAGGAAACAAGCAGCATAAAAGAATACCTCAAGGAGAACCTACATCTATAAGTTAATTTCCTCCAAGAGTAGATCATGAAAGATATTTCAAATTGAAAGGAATGAAATCATCTTTCCTTCTTTGATGGATGATGTAGAGTGTTACAACTACCACACGCTTGGACATGTGGTATCCAAAAACAAGATCAGAGTTTATATAGGTAGTCAACAGAGCTTGCACAATATGATCAGCTAAGGAGATCAACCATTAAGCATACTTATGGAATTAATGCATTTTGTTTCTTATGTAACCTGTTTGGCCAAAAGGAAATTGATTTTAGATGTAGCCCATGGAGGAGAGGAATATTTGATGCAAGGCATATATCTGGCATGATTAGCAGAAAATTTGATCCCTTTAGTTCATATCTCTACCATGTGGAGTGTTATACATGTCACCATTTTTTCCACATGGCAAGAGATTTCATGTTGTTCAACCCTTCAAGGCTGATTTAGCAAAAGAAACAATGAATCTAGAGAAGACCTAGAGAAGTAGGCTATAAAGGTGTGGGGGAAGAAAGAGTAGAAACCCATAAATTAGGAATATCAACCCCTTCTACAACCCATGGTTACTAGTTGCATATTCTTAAAATATTGCAGAAGTACATGATAGGTGCATAATCTTCGGGGGGCATAAGGTAGTATGATAATTTTGTGGAGAAGAGTAGCAACAACATGATTTCGTATGTTCCTGAGCCTCATTTAACATTCAGATTTGCAAGATCAACTTGCCTATTGGAAGTATAATGAGCTCATGGGGAGCTATGAATGGTATGAGCGTTTCAATATTTGTTGTTAATTTTCCCTATTTATTTCACTCATTCATTTGTAGTGGCCTTACATAGGCTTCATGAGTGAAAAAAGTACATTTTTTAGCCACACACACAGATATATATCTATATATATATATATATATAGATATATATATATATATATATATATATATATATATATATATATATATATATATATATATATATTGTTGGTTCTCACTAACAATTTATTGAAAAATGCATATGTACTAGTCATGCGTAGAATAAGATCATTGTTTCAGCCATGTGTAGAGGAAGGCGATACTTCTAGCTATATGATTCTACATGTGTTCTTTGATAGTATGGATGAAATGACCGATGTACATGCATTTTTTTGATCCATTATTTCAACAACATTTGATGTTGGCATGCATCAGGACGAGACATTATTTTTGCCGTGAAATCACTTTCATGAGTATAATGTAACAACCATGTATGGGCATGCATCGTATTTGTTCCATTGGTTGAGGATCACTTGAGTTTGGCATGCATTGTAGTGTATCTATCGGTTCATCCATGTATGCAATTATGCGTTCAATTTTTCAGCCCTGTAACATTGGTGTTTTTATCATTTGGCTTATGGTGGAGTAATTGTAGAGTCTAGGAATGCATGGAAAAGAAAGACATTGTCATAAGTATGCATATAAGTGAATCTTGAGTCATGTTTCAACCATATATTATATTTTTTAAGGCATTCTACAACCATGATATATCTTTCTAGTAGCCATGTATTAGGCGTATGAAGCCTTGTAATCATTGCATCTATTTTGGTTATGGTTGAATGAAGTATTGGTACAACTAATCACCTCTTATATATGGCAAGGAGGAATTGGAAACAACAGATAACATGTTTAACAACATGGAGAGATGTTTTACAACCATAATACACTTTTAGGTAGAGAATATTAAGCCTAGCAGTCGAAGGAAGCATATTATGTTGGCATGGAGGCATGGTATTTATGTGTTGGTTTGTTGGCATGGCGTTGGATTGTTGTAATCAGGATATGATTAGTTTCCATCTTCATATTAGTTGATATAAGTAGTTTTCAACATATGGTTCATCCATACGTGTCTACCCTTTTCAATTGATGTCAAAAGGGGAGAGTGACATAATGAGTTGAGCAAGATTGAGACCAGTTAACTAGAGATGTATGGATATCATCTTGATGTTGCGGACATGTGTTGACATCAACACCAAAGGGGGAGCATGTTGGTCATGTTGGACTCGTGGTGTTGGCATTGATGCCAAACTACGATGTCTACCTTTGGAGTCAACTATGGAGTCGATTGTGTTGGCATTAATGCTAACAAGCTTGGAGGATTTATCATGATAACCAGTGGCTTGACAACATGTTACTAAGGATTTCTTGATGTTTTCAAAGGATCTACATGTTCTAGAGGTGCTTTCGTAGGAAGGTGGACAAGTTCTGGAAGTGTTGGAGAAGTTTGAAAGATATTGGGGTAGAGAAATAGAGTAACATAGTTGATAAGAGGAAAATTTACATTATAACACACCCTATGAGACCAATTAATTGTGTTATAATGCACTTCCCTAGTGAAAATGGTGTGTTATATTCTATAGAGTGGATTTCCTGCATTTTGTGAGCACTCAAATGAATTCCATCGGCATTTACTATGGATTTTTCACATGGTATTTGTTAGGTACCTATAATACTAGTGTAACCCCCATATTGTTATTTTGGAGCCCTTACATTATTATTGTTATGTAGGCCCTAATTATATTTTGAACCTTCAGACTCCTATATATACGAAGGGGGTCTTTTCATTTGAATCATCCAATAATTCTTCATTTATGTAATATAAAATGAGGTTTCCCCCTCAAATATGTTTATTTTCAAGTCATTGATATATATATTTTCTTATGTTTTGTGATATGGTTTCATAACATTTGGTATCATAACTTTGGATCATAGGGTTTTACTACTTCGAATAGGTCATCTTGCTAAGTTTCCTATAAATATTTTTGTATGAGGCTTTAGAATCTAAAAATCTTACCACATCGAGCCAAAATCTTGGTGAAACATGTGTAAAACTTTCAGATCTTTCTTCACTATATTTTAAGAGATATTGTCCAAGGAATTTAGGGTTTCTACGTGCTTCAAAATTTAGTCTCAGACAAGTGACCTAGGAAAAATCATCATAACTTCCTCTTAAAGCATAAAATTTGAATTCAATAAGAATTTAATAAAATTAAATGGACTTTAAGTTCTTGGGAATGAATTTTAGGACTTAAGGTTGAAACAATGACATTTGGAAGTTCGTACAAGTTCACTATACTGAACTAGTCCATAATCAGGTCATTATGGGAGATTTTGCATAAATTTACCTTGAAGAATCAAATTTCAGTATAACTAGTGGGGTTGGAAAGAAGACACATAAATATACCTCAAGAATAAGTTTCAGATAACATTTTCAATGTTGAGCTCCTGAATGTAGGAAAAAGGTGTGTATTTATTTTTTAAATTTGTATAACTTTTTCTCAAAAAAATAAATTTTATGTGATTCAAAGGGAATAGTGAACCATAGATATAATTATTCCTAGAAAAAAAATGGATACACCCAGTAAGCTGATAGAAATCTCTACTATGATGCATGAAGAAGAGGAAGAAATGCAACATGATATATCAAAATTATGAGACCAAGAGAAACAAGTTTCTCTCTCTCAAAGAGTAACCAAAAATGAACTAGAATATAAGATGGATGGTTTGAAGAAAGGTTTAAAAGAAGACATTGAAGGTTTGAAGGATGGTTTAAAAGAAAAAAGGAAGTTTTGAAAGATGGTTTAAAAACATAAATGAAAATTGACCTAGAATGTTTGAAGGAAGGTTTAACAAAGTTGCTACCATAAATGCTTCCTAGAAATTGTACACCATGAAGATCATGATGAGGACAAAAGAAATATGAATTGTGATTTTAGAGACTCCAGAATTGATTTTATGACCAACCAAATTCCAAATATCGATATGAGGAAGTTTGATGGCAAGGATTAGATAACATAGATACTATATATGGAGAATTCTTTGATCTACACGATGTGAAACACACACAAAAAGGTACACATTGCATATTTATATTTAGAACCAAATCAATTTGTATGGTATTTATGGATTTTTTCTTGTAAATCATCAGTTAATTAGATATTTTTTACTAATGAATTGATAGCACATTATGAGGATACACTGAAAAATACCTTCTTCATCCAATTGTTAAATCTCAACCAAAAGGGTTCAATTAGGGAGCACATTGAGGACTTCCAAAGATTGAATTACTGATATTCTAGAGGAGTGTATGATTAATGTATTCATAGGTAATTTAAAGGATAACATCCAATATTAGGTTCACCTTTGGGATCCTAAGTCACTGGAGAATGCATTTATGGTGGCAAGAAAATTTGAAAAAAAATTCATGGAAACAAGGAAGTCTACCACTCACAACTATAAATATGGAAGTGTTGCTTCTCCTAGTATCCCACAACCTACATGGTTTGCACTATAAAAATTTGAGGAAAAAAGAGAAAAAGGGCCTTTTTACAGTTGTGATAGAAAATATACTAAAGGTCATAAGTGTGTTGATAAGAAATTATTTTACATAGATTTTGAAGAGGAGGAAGAAAAGGAAAAAGAAACATCAAGAAGGATATATCAAGAAGAAAAAGATAATAGTGATGATTGATTCAGGTAGAAACCATAATTTTATTTATTTTAAGATCACCAAGGAGTTGAATTTCTTTCTACATCCAACACCATAGTGTCAAGTGATGGTTGCAAATGGAGGAATTATAAAATTCTCAAGGAAGTTCCATAATATAAATCTAACCATGGGGGAATATGTATTGAATCGTCTAAAGACTTTTATTCCAATGGGTGCTGCTGATGATGTATTAGGAGTCCAATGGTTACCATCTTTGGGCATGATATATTTTAATTTTCGAGAAATTTTCTTGAAAATTTTCTGGGAAGGAAAGGAAATTTAATTAAGGGATATCACAAGGAAACCTATGAAGATAATTAGATCTAATGTCATGAAAAATCTTTTAAAGAAGGAAGAATGATGGATAATTACACAATTATTCTCACTATATATTCAAACATCTAAGTCATCCATTTCTCTAGGTTTTCAAAGAGTCACTCACAATCATTCCAAGTTATTTTATAATCCCAAATGTCTCCCAACTATTCATGTTCATGTTCATGCTACTGACTTGATTCTCGGAAGTGTGATTCCAAACATTAGACATTATAGATGTACTTATGCCCAAGAGAGTGAAATTGAACATATGGTTGTAGATGCTAGAGGCAGGTGTAATTCAAACTAGCCAAAGTTCATTCTCTCTCCATTATTATTGGTGCATAAAGGATGGATCATGGTGTATGTATATGTATTATAGAGAGATAAATAAGCTCACTATTAAAGATGAATTTCCCATTCCTTTCATCAATGAATTGTTGGATTAACTGCATGGAGTAATTTACTTCTCCAAGCTATAGCTTTGCTCAGGACATCATCAAATTGGAATGAAGTCAGAAGACATTTTGAAAACAACATTCAAAACTCATGAAGGTCATTACGAATTTTTGGTCATGCATTTTGGTCTTACTAATGCACCTTACACATTTCAAGGTTTGATGAATTCCATTGTCAAAACCTTCCTTAGAAAAATTTGTGTTAGAATATTTTAATGTGTTGGCTTATTGGGGCCTGACCCAAGTTCAGAAGTGATTTAGCCAAACAAATCCTGAAACTACCGGCCCTTTCGGCAACACTCCACGGTGCACAGACTGAGGTCTCACCCGAGGTAGTATGGGAGGGTGCTGGAACTAGGTTTCCACACCCTAGGGATGTCTTGATGAAGTTTAGGAAGTTCACGTATCGTTCCTATGCACTTGCGCTGCTCTACGCAGCAGTCTACCCTTCGCAACTCATGCATAGCTCTGTAACGAGCACGAGAGATGTTGTCTAGATCCTTATTCTTTACTATGCTACTATTATAGATCTTGAATTAGTTATGGGTGGCCAATATTCTTATTAACCATTCAAGATTTATAACCAGTGCGCGCAATCATAAAACCATAAAAAGATGCATAAACATAACAGGATGATAAATACACAGTATTTCATAATCACCTTATCTTTTATTAATCCTCTGTTCAGATAAAATCCCAACTCTGCCCTGCACACTCAGCTGCAGGGGTATGCACACACAGCTGTAGACTCTAGTAGGCCTCTGCGCACTCAGCTACAGAGCCTATTCCTACTACTACAACCCAAGACCCGGACATACAGTCTCAGATCTAATTTAGCATCCAAGACCCATATCACTTCTCAAAGTTAAGACTAAAAAATGAATTTACACTTAGAGCCTCGCTCTATTTATACAATTCCATGGTCCATGGACCATGGGTAGGCTGACACATTCTATATTAAATTACATTATTTTAGGGCGGACAACTCTAGACTCTCACGCTCCACGCTCACATTTTGTGGGATCTTTACATTACAATGACCAAAATTCGAGCTACAAGCCCAAAAAACCTGTTATGGGGGGATCTGCTGCCCAACAAGCCCCCAAGACAATAATAGTGACTCGTCCCGAGTCGCTCGGCTGGTGCATCGATCTTCGCGCAAAGTGCATCTAACATCCTTTGCACTTCATTTACGTCCGTAGCACATTCTTCCACTGTTCATTGTACCAGTTGTGCATGACCCTCCGATGCATCGTTGTCAGGTGAAATTCCTTTTCTGAGTGCATATATACCCTACATCTGTGCCAGCTTTCCCTCGATCTTGGCAGTGACCGTGAATGCTTCCTCGAGCCAAGGCTGGATGTGTCCTTTAAGCAGTGCTTCTTTCTGATGTGCAACATCCACCTGTTCCTTTAGGGCCTGGGCCTCCCTCATCTTGTCCAATCGCTGAGTAAGAGTGATTGTCTGTGTAGCCCCCCGAACATTGTCATAGGCCTGCTGCAACTCCCTCGCTTTTGTCTCTAAATGTTGTAGCATTGGATCTTCCTGCAGTGAAGTCAGGGTGACTAGTGACTGATCTAACAATCTTGTACAATCCTGTATGGCGTGCTCTATTGCTTCCAACCCCAATTGAATGGCGCGGTGTCATTGCTCCCTAACTTCTGAGGGTGTATAGGGTTGTGCCTTTAGCCATAGCTCCATGATCTGTAGGTTGAGGTCTAGTTGGATCCTCGTTGCTTCCTCCTTTTCTTCGCAGAATCCACTAGCCAATTTGTGGATCCGTATCCCTACTTGTACGTTCGGTGCAATCTCTAGCTGAAGGACACGGCGACATGCTTCCTCGATGATCTGCTCCAACTACTGAGTCTGTGTTACCGCTTCATCGCGTTGGAGGCTTAGCTACTCGATGTTGATTTGCTGTTCAATAAGCATCTGTACTGCACGTCCTTCCCTAGCGGAGCTTTTTCGTTGCTCCATCATGAAACCAGTATAATATCTCTCGCGGAAGGGCAACTAAGTTTAGGCCAAGTCCCTTGAACTGGCCTACTGTAGCTATATCCTCCATGTTGTCTACTAACAGTGCTGTGTCTGGCAGTGTGACAGTATTAGCCATTTTGGCCCACAGCAACTGCTCAGTTTCTGATGTACCTATAGCCCTGTAGATGGCTACCATTCCCTACTATGGGGGATGAACCTAAAGTTCCTGGAGTTCCGCCCTGAGTGCCGCTAACACATTCTTCTGCTCCTTCATTGCTTCCTGGAGTGCCTCCTTTGTTACTTCATGGACTATGTCATCGATGTCATACAGGTCACCCTCGGTCCGTGTAATACGCTCCCCATCCAACTTGGAAGCCTTGGTCATCTTCCGTGGCCCTTCACGTTCCATCCCACGCAGTCATTTCAATTGCATAAAAGTGGTTCTTTGGTCTGCGCCTTCTATCATATCATCTACCCCTTGTCCTGTGGTCAGGTCCGGCCCTCTTTCCTCTTGCGTCATGGTGGCCACTATTGTTGTTGTTTTATCGGCAGCCTTGGTCTGCTCTGTGGCGGTCTTTGCTGCTTCACAAGAAATCCTAACCTCCTCAATGAGCTGCTCATTCCATTTCTGTTGTGGCAGCAACTTGGCAACCACCTTCTATCTTTGTATTGCTTCCTCATTGTGTACTGTCAGATATGGTGCGTGCCATTCCGGTGGCCATGAGTCGAGCACCGCGAAAACAACATCATCTATTTCGATAAAGGGGAGTGTAGTCCACTTCTACTCTGGGTCCTTTCATACCCTGATATACACATTGTGCATATCTTCTTTAAATTCTGCAAAGCTCCACAAACTATCATATACCGAGTGGTATAGGCATGGTCGTTTGTTGATCCACATTCATACGGTCACTTCCATCAGTACCCAAAAGATCTTGGTTTCACGGATTCATGTGGGATCTTTTGTTGCCCATAGCGACACGTACTTCACTACCTTTGGCAAGTCCTGGTCCAGGGGAGGAAGCTGACTATCGTCTGAAAATTCCCCCTACAACTAACAAGATGGATAAGAGCAACCATGTGTAGTGGAAGGTCTTACCCTACTCCTGAGCCTCCTTGCAGTTCGTTAGCAAATCTTCGCAGAGGAACTGTGCCGAGTTGAACCATACCTTTTCTGCACATTGCTTGGCCAATGCGATGACCATTTCTAGTACCTCATTGCCATGACATTTTCTCATCACTTTTCCTGCCAACAACTAGGTAGCGACTCGGACCCCTTTGTCTTGAATGCTAATAATAACGTAACCCCTCTACTTTTTCTCCAACTTATATTTCTTTTTCATAGCCTTTGCAATCACCAAGTCTCCACTTGTGCCAACTATTTCTATGGGGTCCCTTCCCATATAGGGAAGACGAGGAATCCTATGAATAAGCTCCGACATGATGGGAATGGGCTCCTCCAGCCGCAAGTACCCATCGTGCACCAGACAAAGCAGTTGCCTGATGAAAAATATTGTAATTGGTTCCCGATGAAAGTGTGGAATCGATAGGAGGTGGAGTAGTCCGGCCTCCTCCACCCTGTGTAACCATTTTCATGGCTATAACGCTGTAACTTCCCCTTCCTTGCTTTGTTTCATCAGTTGGCTTGGTTCCAAATGAGGGAACATTTTGCTATCTGCAACATCCCAGTCTTCAAACTTCATCGTGGGTACACAGCCCACAACCAAACCTTCAAATGGAATTCCCTCGAGGAGGAATGGGGTTTTGAGTGTGCTTTTAACTACATCCAAGTCTTTAGGTACTTTTACCCTCCCTTTTTGCATAAGGACATACTTAGGTAGCTTTTTGCGGTGCGGACTGGCTAAATGTCTTCCTCCATTTCTACCTCTAGTTCAATCTCTTCTACGAATGCCTAGAAATCCTCCTCCTCATCATCGCTCATAATATTAACCACTTTTCCCTTCTCTTCTATGGACAGCTTCCCAAACCGTGAATTTCGCGGAGACATACGAACTGGTCCTACTGCCTGTGGGTCCTTTTTAGGCCTCAGTGTTCCGCGCGTAGAACTCTGCGCAGCTCCATTGGGTGTTGTCATTATGTTGATCAAGGAATCTTATGTCTCCTTTGGCAATGCTTCAAACCATGGACTTGCTCTTACAACCTCCAAGTTTGTCAGGTTCATACCCACTTGATAACACAACCAATGAATTCTTAAAATTCCAAGGGTCATTCCGTGGAAAGCCACCTATGATTTATAGGCCATTTTGAATTCAAATTCAACCGTTCCCACCATATTAGACTCATTAATGCGAGAATGGTGACAGATAGCCCCAAATATAATTCTGACTTTGTGTCTTAATTGCTTGTCACCCACTCCCCGTTTCCTTAAATTGGACATCTTGTCATGAACAGTGACACCAACGATCACTTTCTAGCCTACCCGCGCGGCAGCACAGCCCCTTGTGGGTGAACGCAACCTCTGTGACATACTAACCCTACACGTAACCTCCTTCCACGCAGCTCTCCTACAGACTTGTTTATAGTCCTGCACTCTCTTTCAACTATTGGGAGCACTAAGATTATGCTTCCTCTAGCTAGTCAGGTGGTCACACTACTAGTGCGAGGTGTTAAGTCACCATCCAACCCGGTCTGCGGGCCTTACTTAGTTATCCTCGCGCCATTGAGTGCCTGACATTCGTCCTTATGCGGTGAAATTCCTTGGTTACTTTGTTTGATAAGATGTGGTCGTAGCCATGGTAGTATAGCCAAAAATTCTCGGTGACAACCTTCTAGTGCGGTTGTTATGAAACTAGCTCAGAAAAAGATAGAAAAGATAGTTGAATGCCTTAGAATTTAGCCTCTTCGAGGGGGTAACCTCCTTTAAATTACACAAAAGAACAATTATTTGATGATTCAAATGACAAAACCTCCTTTCTATATATAGGAGTCCCTAACAATAATAATATAAAGGCACAAAAATAACAATAGAAGGATTTTATGGGGCATAGTAATGACAATATGGGGACAGTAGGGGCACAACAACATTAATAAGGGATACAACTACAATATTAATGGGGGCATCACTAGTATTATAGGGACCTAACATGCCCCTCTCCTTCAAAAAAGTGTTGTCCTCAACACATGATTCGAAATTACAAAGATACATCTGATTCAATATCGAGCTCTGATTCCAAATGTTATGAAACTAGCTCACAAAAAGATAGAAAAGATAGTTGAACGCCTTAGAATTCAGCCTCTTCAGGAGGGAAACCTCCTTTACATTACACAAAAGAAAAATTCTTGGATGATTCAAATGACAAAACCTCCTTTCTATATATAGGAGTCTAAGGGGTCACAATATAACCAAGTCGACCTAACAATAATAATATAAAGGCACAAAAATAACAATAGAGGGATTCTATGGGGCATAGTAATGACAATATGGGGATAATAGGGGCACAAAAATATTAATAAGGGATAGAGCTACAATAATAATGGGGGCATCACTAGTATTATAGGAACCTAACAGTAATGGTAGGGCTACCCATATGTGGTCCCGTCCTTTTGTCGATGCGTATTGCCTGTGACATTTTGGCTACCAGTTTTTTGATATCCTTGTCCATTAATATGCATTTTTGTTCCAATCATATCCGATCTTCTTCGATTTCGCAAAGCTCAAGGTTCCCTCATTGAATAGCTTCTTGGATATGCATATTTTCATCCTCACGTGGCTACATAATTTCTTCGCTCTGGTCTTCACGTGTTGTCGCAATTATGGGAGTTATTGGGTGAGGATTCGTTCCCAAAACTACGACTTCGACTCTGCTTGTCATCTTCGAAATCATTTTCGTGCTCAGGTTCTTCCACATGGCCCCATAGGCCCATCAGACTGCTAGCACGTGTAGGTCCCAATTAGTTCATTCCGCCTGGTAAACTTTGGTCATGATTCCACATAGCTTTGTGAATGCTCTGACGTGGAATATTTGTGGTGTGCATCGCTTTCCCTGCTGCCACGTCAAGTTTTGATTTCCGATCCTTAGTCTGGGATGTTCTTGTGTAGCACACATCTACACCCATCAACACAGATGGGCACGCAAGTTGCTTCGTCCTAGCTGCCCGACTCTTATTGCACACTGGGGACTTCCAAATCGTAAGCGCATCTGTCTTCTACATTTGCTCCAGTTTCCAATAGTCTTCTGATGTGTACTCCAACATCGTGCAGGTGTCGCATGTAATGCCCATTCCAACGAACTGTATCGTTGTTGCTCCAGTACTACGCTTTCAAATTTGTCTAAGAATTCATCCACTGTGGTTACCCCATTATATGTAGGCAGTTCCCTTGCTTCTGTCGTCAGTGTTGTTACTTCATGCAACCGGTTATGCCAATGTTCTACTTCTTCATCTGAATATAAAGTACAGGAATTATCACGTTCCCACAATATTATCCCATCTGCAGTTGGGTTCACCTGATCCTGGTCTTGCGTCATTATCTGGTAGATGGAATATAGCTCATTGTCACTATCCTTGTCGCGCATAGGTTCAGTGTAGTGCACTCCTTCTGTTGGGTCTAATAGAATGACTACGCGAAGGGACATTTTCTTCAATATCATCTTCCACTTCTTCAAGTTGATGACTCCATTCATATCAGTGGCCCAGTCGATTCCCAACAATGTGGGATAAGGATTGTTGTCATCAACAATCTCTATTACTTCAAAGTCCCTCTGTGTGCTCGTGCCTTCGATATCAACTGTTACCCCTTGCAACCTCCCCATGGGCAAAATATTTTGTTGGTTCACCATTTGTAATTGAATAGGGGGCTGATGTAACATGGGCCTTCCCATACATTCCCATGTTTTCTTTGGCAACACATTAACGTCTGAACCCAGGTCTAGGATTACCTGATCCATTTCATATTTGCCAATCTGCACCGTTAATCTCATTCCTCTTCGAGTGCGCAATGTATGTTTTCCTAGTTTTTGTACTACATATGGTTCACCCGACCCTGTGCACTAAGTGATCAGCTCCTGTAGTCCTTTAACTTTCCTATTGTCACACAACAACTTCATGCATGTCTCTAAAAAGGTAGTAAGCATAGAAGGATCCATTCCTAGCTCTGGTTGATCCTTACTACCTGAAGTAGAGGCCTCCGTGAATCTCCTCGTAGATTCCATAAATGTCTTTGAACATTCCATGTCAACCTCAGGTTCCTTTGTAGGAGCCTTGCGAACCCATGTGTCTTCCTCAGGATGCTTCCCATTATCTTCCCCTGTGGTTGCACCAATTCTAAGCACCATATTCACATTTGGGTCTTCTTCGCGTAGTTCAGACCTCATCATTTGGATATTCTGAGTCAGGGTAGGCTATAGTACTCCTTTCTCATGCATCTGTGTGATCAACATAGGACAATCTACCATTTCATGATCAAATTGATTAGAGTACGAACAAGATATTCTCGTTGGGTTGGTACAGTCATGAGCGCATTGCCCTAGTCCTCCAAAATTGTAATAGATTAACTATCTGCAACCCCTTCCTGGTCCCATTCCTCCTCGTCCTCGACCTCGGCCCTGAAATCTAGCATGCGCCATCCCCGTGACTGGGTCGAGGCCTCGCGTTTCCATCTGCATTCTATATGCTGGGGTCCGCTCCATCATCAATTCGTAGTTGCGACAAGTATGCTTTTTTGGCCCGCCGACCTACAGAAATTACAAAACAGCTGTTGCAGAGTCTGTGTATACTTCTAAAACAAATGAAAATTATCTATGGTGTGCTTTCCTCCTATCTAACAGATTTCACACCATAGCACAGGTGTCGCACTTGACCTTGCCTATGCCTCTGGTCTTAATGGCATTGGCCCCCCTCCTGCCAAGTAGTTCTCGAATACCAGACGGTGGTCCTTGTCATGGCCCTAGCCTTTGAATTTTATGCACCACACTTCTTCATGCACCTCCGGCCAGGGTGCCCTATCCTACTTCAAGCTCTACATCTCCAAGCATTGATTCTGTAGTTGTGCATGGATTTATTGAAATCCAAATCCTTGATCCTGTATCTGTGTTTCATGCAACCTCATCGCCATTTCCAATGCTTTGGCCTGGGTTGAAAGCTTTTGCTGTGACAACGCCATCCTCAGGTGTGGTGTTAAAGACGCCACACACCATGCATGGTGTTGCGCATCCGTTAGCGTCATATTAGCCTTGTATATCGTACTCTTCAGTGTCTGATCTAGATTCCAAGGAGTCTCACCTAGAAGCATCGCGATCTCTTTAAATCCAATGATTGACGACATCTTTGATTGCAGCCAACTAAATTCTCTGTTCAGCGCGTTCTGGATCTCTACTATTCCTGCATTTGGGTGATCATTAGAGTGCTTGATATACCATGTCAATGCACGATCTTGGAGTGCGCTCACCAATGTATCCTTCTTTATGTTGTCATCTGTGACCCCTTGTGCTTCCCACACTGCTCTTACCACAAACCAGAACTGATCCAGATCCTCATTTCTTACTCCTCTGAATACGGGTAGCTTGATCATGCTTTCCATGCTGAACTTCGGTTTTGGTGGAGGTGGGGTGGTTGAAGATGGCAGTGAAGTAGGTGAAGCGGGTGATGGTGTAAGTGGAGGGGATAAATACAAAATGTGTTGCCTTATCAAACTTACCACACTTCTAGGGGAAACCCAAGTGAGCTCTTCCTTTCCATTGCACGAAGGTGAAATTAAGGGACTATTTCCTAATCCCTCGGTACCTTTGTAGATCTTTCCACTCCTCGTCGTCCCAAACATTAATGTATTTGCATAACCTGCTTCTCACATAACATCATCTTAATCTAGGTATTCAGGGATTTAATATACCTACCTCGTGGTCCCTTGAGAAAATGCCATTTTGATTCACTATAGCTCATGGTCGTATCTATTGCAAACTCAGTAATAAACCTGGATATTATCCAGTCGAGTCAATGGTCCACACCTCACGTGATCTTATCTTCTAATGGCTCTAATCTACCCACTAACTCTAGAGTCCACACTATCGGTTGATCAAGTTTGTACCTTCCCTAGCTATCTGCTAACCTTGTGATCCAATCGTACAGCTCTGATGGAAAGGATGCAAAGAAGATCTCATGGATTTCCATATACACGTAGTGATCCAGCCATCTTTTCTCAGATAGTTGTGGAGTTCTGTTTTCCTGTATCACAAATTCGTGAATCTTCTGATCCAACCACTCTTCAATTTCCTTCTTTGTGGGGTTCCAGTGTTCTGACATTAGGCATTCCTTACGCATATCCCAGTCCCTGCAATGAAACCATTTTTTGGCTTATTGGGGCTAACCCAGGTTTAGAAGTGATTTAGCCAAACAAATCCCAAAACTACCGACCCCTTCAGTAATAGTCCGCAGTGTGCGGGTTAAGATCTCACCCGAGGTAGTATGCGAAGGTGCTGGAACCTAGTTTCCACAACCTATGGATGTCTTCATGAATTCTGGGAAGTCTGTGTACGATTCTTGTGCGCTTGCGCTGCTCCGTGTAGTCGTCTACCCTTCATAACTCATGCGTAGCTCTATAACAAACATGAGAGATGATGTCTAGATCCTTATTTTTACCGTGCTATTATTATAAATCCTAACTTAGTTATGGGGGCCCAACATTCTTATTAACCATTCAATGTTTATAACCAGTGCGCGCAATCATAAAACCATAAAAAGATGCATAAACATAACAAGAGCATAAACACATAGTATTTCATAATCACCTTATCTTTTATTAATCCTTTGTTCAAATACAATCCCAACTCCTCCCTGCGCACTCAGCTGCGGGGGTCCGCACACACAGCTGCGGACTCTACCAGGCCTCTGCACACTCAGCTGCAGAGCCTCTTCCTACTACCACAACCCAAGACTCGAACTCAGAGACTCGGATCTAATTTAGCATCCAAGACCGATATCACTTCTCAAAGCTAAGACTAAAAACTAACTTTACACTTAGAGCCTCGCTCTATTTATATAATCCCATGGTCTGTAGACCATTGGTAGGCCGACACATTCTATATTAAATTACATTATTTTAGGGTGGACAACCGTAGACTCTCACGCTCCGCGCCCACATTTTTCAGGGTCTTTACATTACAATGACCAAAATTTGGGATACAAGCTCCAAAATCCTGCTATGGGGGTATCCGCTGCCCAACATAATGATATACTAATCTACAACAAGCCTTGGAGAGATCATCTTCAACATGTTGATAGGGTCCTCAAACTATTAAAGGAGAAATAGTTGTACGAAAAACCCTCCAAATGTTTCTTTGGGGTACATGAAGTGGAATATTTGGGTCATATTGTATCTCTTGAAGATGTTAAGGTAGACCATAACAAAATTAAATCCATAAAGGAATGGAGAATACCTACAACTTTAAGGAAACTTCAAGGATTTCTTGGGTTTGATACGACGTCATTGCAATTTTGTTAAGATTTATGGGATAATAGTCACACCACTAACAACATTATTGAAGAAACATGCATTTTTTGGACTACAGAAGTGACTAAGGCCTTTGAACATCTTAAAGAGAAAATGTGCCAAGCTTTGGTCTTAGATACACTAGACTTCAAAAATACCTTTGTTGTGGAATGTGATGCCTCAGGAAATGAAATTAGTGTCGTTTTAATGCAAGAAGGAAGACCCATTTCTTTTGAAATACATACAATCAAGGGAAAGTATTTATACAAACCTATTTCTGAGAAGGAAATGTCGGCAATGCTACATGCTCTGAAGAAATAGAGCCATTGCCTAATGGGAAGACACTTAAAGGTAAAAATAGATCATGATATTCACAAATGGGTCAAAAAGATGTTTTGTTACGGATTTGAAATCATCTATAGAAAAGTGAAACAAAATGTTAATGTAGATGCACTCTTGAGAAGGGATGAGGATGTCGAAGAATTGGTTTGTGTCATTTCTATTATCCAACTTGATTGGATAACTAAAGCAAGGAATGAATGCTTGAATGAAAAAGAGGTATGGACAACCATTCAAAAGTTTCAACAATATCCTAGTGCATCTTATACATGTATCTAGCCAAATGAATCATTATGGTACAAAGATCACTTATATCTATGTAAGAATTCCCAACTCAAACAAAGTTTCTTTTCGAATGGCACATCTCTCCGATAGGAAAGCACTCAAATTTTTTAAGAACTTACCATGGGGTCAGGAAGGAATATTTTTGGGATAGCCTTAAATCTTATATTCAAAAATTTGTGCCAAAAAGTATGATTCTCCAACAAAATAAAATTTAGAAAATTAAGATCCCGAGTCTTTTACAACCAGTCGTTATTCCAATTCAGTGTTGGGAATAACTCTCAATGGATTTTATCACAATTTTACCCAAGTTTGAAGGAAAGAGTGTCATCATGGTGGTAGTTGATAGACTTACCAAGTATGCACACTTTTGTGCACTATCTCATCCTTTCAAAGCTAGTACAATCACTATTGCATTTGTGGAAATAGTTTAAAAGCTACATGGAAACCCAATGATTATTTTAATTGACAGAGATCCAATTTTCACTAGAAATTTTTGGATAAAATTAGTTTCTTATATTGGTACTCAATTAGCTCATAGCTCATGTTATCATCCTCAATCTAATGGGAAAACTAAGATAGTTAAAAAATGTTTGGAAGGATATCTTCGTTTCTTTGCATCTGATAAACTAACACAATGGGTCAAATGGTTACCTCTAACAAAATGGTTGTATAACACTTCCTTCCATTTTGCAGTAAAATTGAATCCATTTTTAGTGTTTTATGGATAATATCTACCATTTATCACATCATCGTTGAGAGAAAATAATGAGATTCACGTAGTGGAAGATCACATTGAGCATCAAAAACAAGTTCTCGAACTCTTAAAGGATAACCTTACTCTAGTGACAAATCATATGAAATGACAAGAAGATTAGCATCATAGTGAAAGAATTTTTAATGTGTGTGATTGGGTATTTTTATGGCTACACCCATATAAAAAATGTCTGTCAATAAATACAATAAGGATAATAAATTATCACCCAATTACTATGGCCCTTATTGCAAAGTATTGGTACTATGGCATGCAAATTGGAGCTACTAGCATCTTCCCCCGTACGCCCAGTTTTCCATGTTGCATGCTTAAATAAGGTTATAGGTGATGAACTCTGAGTTCAAAATATATTGCTAGAACTTGAAAAGGAAGGAAAAATCATATTGGAACCTAAAGAAATCATACAAAAAATAATCTGACATCTATGGAATCGATCAATTTCAAAGTATCTCATTAAGTGGAAGAACTTACATGTTGAATATTCTACATGGGAGGATGATAAAAGCATATATAACTACTCAAACATTGAGGACAACACTTTTTTGAAGGAGATGGGAATTTTAGGTCTCTATGATGCTAGCATATCCCCCATACTATTATTGTTGTACCCCGTTGAACCCCCATATTGATATTTTTGTGCCCCATAGAAACTGACTATTGTGATTGCTGAGCCCTTACATTATTATTGTTATGTAGGCCCTAATTATATTTTAACGCTTCCGACACCTATATATACGAAAGAGGTCTTGTCATTTGAATATCTAAGAATTTTTCATGAAAGTAATGTAAAATAAGGTTGCCCCCTCAAAGAAGATTATTTTCAAGTCATTGATTAGTCGTTTCTTCTATTTTTTTCGATCTCATTGCATAATAGTATTTGGTAGAATAGTTCAAGCTAGCTCATTCCACACTCTATAATGTAATGAAGTCAAAGCTAATGAGGGTTCATGCTTTGTATTGATTTCACCTTTATTCGCTAATAGAATGTTAGTGTGAAGTAGAAGAGGTTAGACAATATGAGGGATTGAGGTACATGAAGAGAAAGATAGGGTGGAGATCAAAGATCAGATTTGGAGCATATGTTAGAGGATGATGGAGTTGTTATGGATCCATATGTTTAACATAATTGGGTTGCAGATTGTCTTGCTTCCAATTTTTATTGATGTGTATAATGTATTTCATTGTTGATCTAATTATTGTTGTAGAGGTTTTATTGGATAGCTTATTGTTGTAGATTTTATGTATCGTCATGCATAGTATAATTAATGTATGGTATATCAGTTTAGTGCTAGTGATGGCTAAGCATGATGATACTATTTAGTTTGGTTTTGATGAGCATATTTGATTGTGTGAGCTAATGTATTGTTTGAGGTGCAAAGAGGCATATATTGCATGTGTCTGTATTCATTTATTGATGCGTTTATTTTTTTATCGACCATAATTTGAAAACATATGAAATGAGGCCCATGAGATGAGCTTGAAGGTTCAATCCTTCAGTGATAACAAGCAGTGGCTTGCAGATTCGAGGTGTAGCAGTATCCTTCAGGTAGTGGTATGAAAATTCATGGGAGTGGTGGCTTCCAACAAGTGGTGTCATGAAAATTTCATACAAGTAGTGGCTTGGAGTGAGTAGTTTCTTGCATGATTGGTAATTTGTGGCTTTCACATTGGTGTTGGTCAGTGACTATGTAAATAAGAAGATTTTTAATATTATTAAGAAGAAGAAGATGAAGACTATCTTCCAATGGTGGGTTTTACCCTTTAGATTTCCACCTTATATCTTGTGTCCTATCTATGTCATAATGTGCTTTGATGTGTTTTTGTTGATGGTTACTTGTGCTTGTTATGATCACTAATTATGTTTGTAATTATGCATCTGTTATTTATATATTTTGTTGGTGCTGGAATAATGCATGATTCAATTATTTTTTAAAGATAAGAAAATCTAGAAAAAAATTATTCTTACGGCACAATACTGATTCACCCCACCCACCTCTCAGTATTGTTCACAATTCCAACTAGTCGTATCAACATTTCCACTTTTTAACACCTATGTAACCATCAACTAAAGGTTTTATTGGTAGCAATTGAAATATGTAACGCCCTCATCCCACATCTACCCAAGTAACCAACCAACCAGGGTAACATGTGATGAGAGGCCACTATGATTGGATTCAACCTCCTAGGTGATCTTAACGAAAAATAATTAACCAAAACACATCATACAAAACTTCCACATCAACAACAGGACCCCTAGGAACCATCCCAATACTTCTTGTAACCAGCCCCTGTGTCACACTGATATTTTAGACCACTTGACCCCCAGATGCTCCCATGATATGGCATGACAGCATCGAGAATGTCCTAGATGCTCCCATAGCATGGCATGCTAGAGTCCAGAGAGTAAATTTCTCAGTGTTGTGCCAACATCCCTGGGATTTGAGCCACTTTTTCAAGCCCAGAGCCCGAGTCACTACCGAGAATTTAATGACACTTCCAGAATCCATGATCTATGTAATAGCAAGTATTTCCAATCAAAAACTAAATCCAAGACTAGACCTAAGAATCCCCAACTCGAACTGACATTTTAGCAAACACTTGGCAGCAATGGAATCTATAGGAAATGAATACAAGATAGAGCATAAATGAATGATAAATCATATGATACTTGACAAGAAGGATTACCACCCTCTTCCCTTAACTATTTTGAAATCAATTAGGTCTGTCGTCTGTTATCCTCTCAGTTACAAGTAAATACATTAATAACCATGACAATAACTAGTCATATAACCATGCTTATAACCAACATTAAACCATGAAAATAATAATGATATAACAACCATTAAAGCCACATATTAACAAGTACATAAGAAAAATAACTTAGCTTTTATGAAACATAGGCAAATTTGACCAGGTTCGAGACTTCTAGATACCACCCAATCGTAGACATGGTTGAACTAAATTTTTCTTTCAGTCAGTCACTCATGTGCCATATTCCAAGCCTGGATGTGGGCTCTCATGGATAAACCAATCCAAAAAAAACCAATGGAATCTAGAGGTTAAACCACCTCCACCATCACCAAATCATGATCACACCAAAAATTGTGCTCCGATCACAAACCGACCATGGAATTCCATCCAGAATCCATCACTATCCTTGAGGAGTTTTATGTCTCCTTGTCTTCCAGGATTTATCGCAATCCAATCCTGGATTATTAGGCTCTAAATGGAGACACCTCCTCAGGATTTACCATGTATCCTGCCAAAATCAGTCAAGAGATTCCTATTCCTCTGGGAATGAAGCTTGAGACCACCTCTGCCTAGGATTCCGAAATCCAACCTGCAATTCCAAAGCCCAAAACTGAGATCAACATCCCAACACACCATGGAATCTGGAAAAAGGAAAGGCTAGGATGAAAATCACTATCATAACCCAGCAAACCCATGCCACTAACATCAAGAGAACCATACACCAACATGAAAATCCATGCATGTCAAAACCAACTAGGAAATCACACATGCAATATGTTACCTGCAAGTGTTCATGCTAAAGCTGCTTGATCTTGTTATTCCTTCCTTGATCCTTCCTTTCCTTCATTTCCTTTGTTTTCTTTTCCTTCCTTTATGCAATGATAGAGTGATCCAAGAAAACTCTAAGTGTCCAAGAGTGAAAGAGAGAGAAAGAGAGAATAATGAGAGAGCTCCAAAAGTGAACTAACAAAAGGTTACAAACTGATCCTTGAAAGAGATTTACCAATGAGGCCTATATTTTCTTCATTTTCCATTATTTTCGTTCAATTTCCTCCTCACATGAAACCTGTGACATTTCACCTTACTTTTCTCCTAATTTCCTTTATTTTCATAAATAAACAAAATTCCTTTTTTTTTGTTTTTAATGCCTTTGCCTTTTCATTTTCCTATGGAAATTTCCCTTAGCCATAAACACATCCAATGATTCCCACTAGGATATCTTTTCCCAATATTCAGCTTGGAATAAGTGTCCCTTAACCGTGGTCTTATTTTTCCTTTATTAACTTTTATTACATGGAATTTTCACCAGGGCTATTACGGAACCCTCCCCCTTGGGGAACACCATCGTCCGTGTTAAACCGCACCAAAACCTCTACAAAACCACTGAAAAATAAACATACTTCCCATGGAGCTTTATAACTTATCTCATTGCAGTATTTACAATGAATGACCTACTCAAAAGAAAAACATCATAACAACATGACAACATAACAACCATACTACTTATTCGAGCTTTATAACTTAGTTCATGGCGATATTTACATCCATATACATATACCAAAACATCAACAAAACATATTCCAAACATACACCTAACATCAAACCAAAATTTCTTTGCCTCAACCTGCAAACAATGAAAGATACATGGCCCACTTCTGGTCTGCCATCTCCCATGTAGCTTATTCGGGCCCAATGTGCTTCCACTACACATTAACTTTATCTATGGCTTTGTTCCTGAGCATGAGATGCTTCCTCTACAATATGCATTAAGGCTATGACAGGAATTCTCCTTCTTTCTCCACCTACAATACAAAATAACCAATGGCATGATCATCATCCTTTTTGTACCTCTTAAGCAATGAAACATGAAAACATCATGTACTTTCACTGTTAGAGGAAGTGAAATTCAGTAGGTCATTAGTCCAACCCTCTCAAGGATCTCAGAACGCCCAAAATACCGTGGTGCCAAATTGTCACATGATCCAATCCTCAAAGAGCACTTCTTAGGCTTGATGTGAAAATACACATGCTCCCTAACTTGGAACTCCTTGAATGCACTATGTTGATCCGCATAACTGTTCTGCCTATCCTGTCTTGTGTTTAGATTCTTCTTTATAACCTACATTTCTTGTTCCATGTCTTCCAACATATCTGGTCCAATAAGTACCCTATTCATTGGATCACTCTAACTAATTAGAGTATTACAACGCCTCACTGTTGGGTAGCAGAAGCCTTGTGCAATGGTCATGGGGCACAAAGCCCAAAATTTTGAGTAAATATAGGGTAAATACTCTGCGGGATGCGTGGAGCGTCATTTGTAATAATTTGAGTCAAAGGGTAGTCTACCCAAAAATAATGTAAAGAAATGTAAGTTGAGTCAGCCCGCCCATGCATTGTGGTTCATGGAAATGTATAAGTAGAGTGAGGCTCTATGGGTAGAGGGAGCTAGCTTTTGATATGTAATTGTGGATCTAATATGTAATGGGTTTTTGAGAAGGAAGTCTAAAAGAGTTTGTAAGTCTGAGTTGAGGGTATTGGGTAGTGGATAGAGGCTCTGCAGCTGTGTGTGCGGACCCCTGCTGCTGAGTGCATAGGACGGATCTGGATGTATTGGTGAAGAAATTAAATAAAGATAAGTTGATTCTAAAATTCTGTGTTAAATCTGTATTATCGTGGATTAGGCTATTGTATGGTTAATATAACTGTTTAATTTGTACGCATATGCTTATGTTATGAATATATGTGAATCTGCATCTATTCGAAGTGCGCGTACTGGTTAATTCTGATAAATGTTGCTTAAAGACCCTTCTAAGTAGATCTGACTTATAATACCTCATTAAGTAATTAATATTAAGAAGTATCCCGTGTCTAGATCTACGCAGAAGCAAAGCAGCGCAAGGCTGCAGAACGACACTCAAAACCTCCAAACCACATCTAGACATCCCAAGGGTGCGGAAACTTGGTCCAGCACCCTCCCCTACTACCTCGGGTGAGACCTCAGTCTGCGCTCCATAGGTTGTTGAAAGGGCGGGTAGCTGTGGGATTTGTTTGGCTAAATAATTCTTCCGAACCTAGGTTAAGCCCATATAAGGCAAAAAATGGTTCAGTTCTCGGGACCGCGATCTGCCTAAGGGGTGTCTGAGGTTGGAACACTGGAACCCTACAAAGAAAGAGATTGAAGAGTGGTGGGATCTGAAGCTCTAGGAGTTTACAGTTCAGGAAAACAAAAACCCATGGATATCGGAGGAATATTGGTTGGACCGCTATATATACACAAATATTCACGAGGTCTTCTTTGCTACATTTACGATAGAGCTATCCAAGTGGATCGCAAGGTTAGTTGACCGAGTGGGAAGGTGTAGATTAGATCAGCCTATTGTGTGGACTCTAGAACTAGTGCGCAGGTTAGAAGCCACCGAAGATAAAATCGCATGCGCAGTAGATCATTGGTTGGATTGGGTAATAGGAGGATTTATCACTAAGTTCGCGATAGATATAATTGTGAGTTATAGTGAAGCAGAAAGGTGATTTCTCGAAGGACCATGAGATAATTATATCAAATCATTGAATACTTGTATTAAGATGTTGTCATGTGAAAAATAGATTATGCGCATTTATTGATGTCTAGAGTAATGCGAAGCGGAAAAGGTTACCGTGAAATGGGGGGGGGGGGGGGGGGGGCGCAGAGAATAGTCCTCTAATTTTTATTTCATGTTAAAGTGAGGAGGAGCTCACTAGGTTCTCACCAGGAAGTGCAGTCTGGTTGATCAAGGAGTGCTTCCCACTAATACCACATCCATCCACGCCACCACCCACTTCACGTACATCAAATCCATCCACACCAACACCAACCCCATATCCAACCCCGCCACCACCAAAAGTTGGGATTGCGAGCGCAATGAAGTTGCCAATATTTAAGGTTGTAGGAAATGAGGAACCAACCTAGTTCTGGTTTGTGATAAAGTTTGTGTGGGATGCGCAAGGCATAACAGATGAAAATATCAAAAAGGCTACCCTAGTTAGTGCACTGCAGGACCGCGTGTTGACGTGGTACATAAAATACTCAACTGATCATCCAAACGAGGGGATAGCAACAATCCACGAGGCATTAAAAAAAGAGTTCGGCTACCCAAAAGCAGAAAAACAGTCGGTTATTGGGTTCAAGGAGATCGCAATGTTGCCTGGTGAAACTCCATGGGATCTAGACCAGAGGTTAAAAAGCACTATTCGCGAGGCTAACTTGACATTGACGGATGCGCAACACTGGGCGTGGTTTGTGGTGTCATTGACACCACATCTGAGGATAGCTCTGCCACAAAAAATTATCTCAACCCAAGCTAAAGCACTGAAGACAACAATGAGGTTGCATAGAACCCCAATACCAGATCCAGGGTTGGGAGTTCTGCAAATCCACACGCAACTACAAAACTTGAGTTTAGAAATGCAAAGCTTGAAGCAAGAAAGGGTGCCCCGAGTGGAGGCACGTGTGGAGGTAGGTTGTATTAAATGCAAGAGTCAAGGGCATGATAAGGATCACTACCTTAGCTTCATGAACTATCTGGGGGGGGGGGGGCACGATGCCATTAAAAGTGGAGGTACAAGTAGGACCGAGTTCCGCACTTTCACTTTGGTGTGCAATTTGTCAAGTGGGTGGAAAACATACAAAAAATAACTGTCACCTATTGCAGAAGTATACCCAAACCCTGCAATAGTTGTATTGTAACTTTTGTCGATCAGTGGGTCACGATGAGCAGACGTCTCAAAGTTATGACTTAATGATGGAAAGAACCCTAGCTTACCGAGTGCAAACAGAAGCGCGAGGAGGATTTCAAGGATGCAGCCAAGGAAGAGGAATGGGGCCCGGGTGGGGCTGCAGACAGCTGATCTGCTACAACTATGGAGGGCCATGACACTACGCTCGCGATTGTACTAACTTGACTAGGATCTCTTGCCCCTATTGTGAGAAGTTTTATCATGACATGATATATTGTCCAATGTTAATTGCCTAGATGCATGAGAAGGGAGTGTTACAACCTACACCAACTCAAAATGTCTAAATGATGTGAACGGAACCACGTGAAGTGGATCCCTATATAAATATGGTATGGAGGAGCAACGCAACCACAAGAGGTGATATGCGGAAAGAGCTTGCAAAAGATGGGAAGAGGCACAATGCACCTATAGAGGAACCTGACTCTGAGCTGGAACCAAGGATGCAGATGCCTAAGGAAGCTCAGAAGAGCTTCACGGAAGTCTATACTCTAGGTAGGAGGGACCAAAAGGAGCTAGGATTGGACCCATCCATGATTACTACCTTTCTCAAAACCTGCATGAAGCTGCTGTGTGATAGTAAAGTTGTTAAAGGACTACAGGAGCTGATCACTAGGTGCGCTGGATCGGGCAAGCTATGCGTAGTCCTGAAAATTGGAAGACATGCCTTGTGCACTGGATGAGAAATGAGAATGACAACGCAAATTGGTGAATACAAGATGGATCAGGTCATCCTGGACTTAGGCTCGGATGCGAATGTGTTGCCTAAGAAAACATGGGAATGCATGGGCAAGTCCACACTGAAATGGTCCCCGATTCAACTAAGGATGGCCAACCAACAAAAGATCTTACCGATGGGCCAACTGCGAGGAGTGACCGTGGATATTGAAGGCGTAAGTTCGCAAATTGATTTCGAGGTAATAGAAATTGTTGATGACAGTAATCCGTAGCCTGCATTTCTAGGAATTGATTTGGCCAAAGACATGAACGAGATCATTAATTTAAAGAGATAGAAAATGACGTTCGTAAAGAAGTCACTGTGGGTAGTAGTTCTGTTGGACCCAGTGGAAGGAGAGCACTACACCGAACCAGTGCATGACAAGGAGAGTGACGATAAACTGGATTGTATCTATCAGATAATAATGCAAGACCAAGATCGGATGCATCTTGCAAACAATGGAAGAATCTCATGGGAGCGCGATAGCACCTGCACAGCGGATTCAGATGAGGAGACTAAGCGATGGTAGAACCAATTACAGGAAGTTATGAGACTTAACTGTAATATGATGATTCGATCATTGCACCGTGTGACCATAGAGGAGCAACAACGGCTAGCAGAGAATGACGCAATGAATGAGGGGTAGCTCGTCAAACCTGGCAACTTAATCATAGCACAGGAGCAGCATGGTGCCTCGAAAGACGCATCGTGCACACCTGGATGGAGGGCGCAGACACTGAAATGCAGGAGGCAGTTCCAGGTACGGATTGGAGGACGTCTGTGGCAACCACGTTGGTAGAGAGTGGTCATCCATCAATAATGAAGGGTACAAGTGCACATCACACGACCATCAACCCAACCAAAGCTGCATGGAACGAGGGCTCACAGGGCTGGGTAGGGAACTCTCTCCATGACCAGTACCTCTATAATCCATCCTGCTAATAACAACATCTGCGAAAGGATTCAACATCTCTGGGCAGCCATTTGGTGTGGCAAAACACAAATTTGTAAGTTAGAAGAAACAGGGGCTAGACTCCGCGAAAAAAGTGCGAGGCTGGATGAAGAAATTGATAAGCTACAATTAGAAGTCACCCACACGGGCTACGTAAAGGAACTAATGAAGGGATCGGACATGGTTGACTCTCCTACACTACTATGCCAAGCCACGACCCCACTAACATGGTTGCGATTACACCCTGGAGTACCAGAACGCGTAAACCACAATCCGCTATTAGAATCAAGGGAAAGAGAAGGGTGCCCATAGCCCGGGCTAGTTGGGAAACTGAAGACCTGCACGACAAGTGCACCCACCTGACTATCCGTAGGAGGCCTATTCCCAGCAACCCATGTAGTTGAAAGAGGGTGCGAGACTATACAACAGGTTGCCAAGAAGCTACGCGACATGGCCATAGTGCACATACGGAAAATGCACCTGCGTACATGGGGATATGCTGCTATGGTGAAAGGATGGAAAGCAACCACTACAGGTACTGTTCATGATATAATGGCCCATTTAAGGCACATTGGAGTGGACAGCAAGAAATTAAGACAGAAAAGTAACCGCCAAAATCACATTTATGAGCCACAGCAAGGGCGAACGACTGATTTTAAATTTTAAATCATATATAAACAGAGTAAGGGTCACACAACCCCGCTTTACCGATCCACAACAAAGACGCCCAAGGTCTAATCCAAGCACACTGAGATGAATGACAAGAAACTAGAAGAAAGTTCGTGGTTTCAGGAATTGCAAAAAAATTATTGGAAAGCAATCCTCAAGTCGACAAACCCTACCGCAGATAGTCTGCAGAAAGCCACACCGCAAATAGTTGAGCTCCCTAAATCACCCCGAATGTTGTGGACCAGGAAGGACCCTCAGATTCCAGAGCCAATAAGGAGGTCACCACGACACTTTCACTTTAGCAAGCTCACAATGGAGGAAAGGGGTAAAACTATCACAATTGAAACTGACGAATAGAAAGAGGGTTCTCCAACATGTGTCGAAGAAGTAAACCCTGAAGAGGATCCCATCCAGCCCGTGTGACGAACCAAGTATGTGTCTCCAAACAAGGGGAAGGCAAAGGTACCTACCAATCTGGATGAAGTCGACACTATTCTGATCACCCCATCTCTTCCAAAAGGAGTCCCAATGGAAAGCTCGACGGTTGGCCATATTGCAACAATGAAATTTTAAGATTGGGACCTGGAAGATACAAAAAAAAATTCCTGATTTGGCGACTGGCGCACTGATGGAGCAAAGTGCAGAAGGGACAGTTACAACACTACAGCCAAAGGAGTGGCTGTGAAAGGTGGAAAAAGCTAGGTTGCTCTATCTCTTTTCCATTCCCCACTTTCTCTGACCCCCTATCACAATGTTGGTCATAAGATAGTTGCTATATTTGGTCCATGAGGACATACTATGGATCAGCAAACCCATCTGCATCACAGTCGAACTTGTTCATCAGATCTTGCAGCTTCCCTGTGAGGGAAGATACCCACGGGAAATTGTTGATAGAAGTGGAGATGTAACAATGATATACAAACTGAAAAAAAAGTATAAGATCGAGAAGGGCCAATGAGGATACGTCATCAATAGCATTTCAAATAACACAGTCTGCGTCGCCACCCAGTTGCTGGCAGGAAAGTGATGCGGAAATGTTGTGGCACTGAGGTTCCAGTAGTAGTCATTGCACTCGCTGAGGAATGCGCAGCTGGAGAATGGTTCAATTGGTCACAATTCCTTTGTGAAGAGTTCCTGACCAACTGCCGAGAGGTCCAGGAGGAGGGAAAGACCTTCCATTATGTGTGGTTGCTACTATCCATTATGTTGGTTACCACTGACTTACCCAAAGACAGCCAGTTTCCTGTCTTGGACCAGGACTGGCTAGAAGCCGCCAGATATGCTTCCCTTTTGGCGACAAGGGATGCTGGACAAATCTAGAGCATCAATATCTTTTGGATATTTATGGACCTAAGTGTGCACCAATCGATTAACGCGCAAGCCAGCCTGTCCAACGAAATCTATGAAAGCGTGAAGCATATTGCCGAGTTTAAAGCAGACATGCACTTTGTCTACATCAGGGTGCGCAAGGACCCTGACCACACATGGACCTTACTCCCTTTTGTTTCCATTGATGATGTTATTGATGGTTTTGGATACCTGGCCATGGGCATGGCACAGACCAGAGGCATTAAGGCGCAATGAGGCCATGATCTAGAAGCAAAAGGAGGAAGCTAAGCACACTGTACAATAAAAGAGGAATGAATAGCACGCTGCGGAGGTTCAGGCAGCTCGGGAGGTGGCACAAGTAGCAACAGGAAAGACACCACTAGGAGGGGAAGCATTGACAAAGGACAAAGGCAATCAGAAGGCACCCGCTAAGACAGTCGCGGAAGAACCACCATTAACCACCACGAGTGTGCCTCTGAAATGGCCAGTGCAACCCAAACGGCCGAAGCCACGAAAGAAGGTGAAGGCATCTAAAACGAATAGCGAAGTGACCACCTTAACCGAGGGTGACCTAAATGACATAGGGGACACCGTTCATGACACCGCTCGGGATGCCATCAACGAGGCCATGTCAGAGTAGCATATTGTCTTGGGGGAACTCTGTACACAGCTACAGGAACTTGGGACAAGGATTGTGCCAATGGGCACTAGTGCTACTCAGGGGGTTCTCGGTATGACAGCCACTAAACCGTTGCTGAAGGCCTAAATGGCTCATTCCATTGCGATTCCAGTAGGAGCATTGATCACCGCAAATGCGAAGGACCAAGTTGTGCTAGGATGGCTTATAGGGTTGGGACTAAATGTGGCTGGTCTACGGTGAGAAAGTTTGCAAAAGCTCCAGGACAACGCCACAATGGAGCTCGGTGCCAAGGAAGGCCGTGCCAAACAGGTACTCTATGAATAAAAAATTAATATAGAACACCTGCACCTCCAACGGGACGAAGCAGTCACATAGAAGCAACAGGTGGAGCAGCTAGTAGTGGAAGCCTGCTCGAGTGCCGTTGAGCTGGAAATTGGGGCTAGCTGCTTATTGAGACACGAATCCACAAATTGGCTAGCGGGTTCCATCAAGTAAAGGAGGAGGCCATACGGATCCAGCTGGAGCTCAGTTTGTAGATCATAGACTTAAAACTGTAGGTTTAGCTGTCAACGCCCCTAGAGATCTTTGAGCAGTGTAGAAACATCATTACCTTTGGGCATGAGATGCTCACACGTTCAATGAAGGAATGTACCAACCTGTTAACCCAATCGATTGTTACACTCACCTCCCTCTAGGAGGATCCCACACTTCAACGACTGGAAACCGAGGCTAGGGAGCTCCAGCAAGCCTATGATTTGATCAAAGGAACCGTGAAGAACATTGCTATTACGTAACGCTTAGCTAAGATAAGGGAGCCCCAGGACTTGAAAATCCAAGCCAACGGTGCTAGACAGAAGGAAGTAGTGATTAAAGCCCATCTCCAGCCGTGGCTGGATGAGGCATTTGTGGTCTTGACCACCATAGAGTGCAAGGTAGCACACATGGAGACAAGATATTCCACCATGGAGCTAGCAGAGATAGAGACTAATGTGTCGGTGACATGCGTGGAACTGATACAACGAATGACGAAAGAGTTTGCTGCCAATACAAGCAAAGGACATAGGTTTCTAACTGACCTCCACACAAAAATTGCTGCACCAGCTGAGTGACTCGGGATGAGTCACGATGATTGTGTTGGGGGACTATTGGGTAGTAAAAACCCTGCGCAATGGTCATGGGGCACAAAGCCCAAAATTTTGGGGAAAGATAAGGTAAAGACTCCATGGGATGCGGGGAGCACGATTTGTAATATGTTGAGCCAAAGGGTAGTCTGCCCAAAAATAATGTAAAGAAATGTAAGTTGAGTCGGCCTGCCCATGGATCATGGTTCATGGAAATGTATAAATAGAGCGAGTCTCTATGGGTAGAGGGAGCTAGTTTTTGATATGTAATTGTGGATCTGATATGTAATGGGTTTTTGAGAAGGAAAGTATGAAAGCATCTGTAAGTCCGAGTTGAGGGTGTTGGGTAGTGGATAGAGGCTCTGTAGCTACGTGAATAGAGGCATGGAAGAGTCTACAGTTGTGTGCACAGACCCTTGCTGCTGAGTGCACAGGACATATCTAGATGTATTGGTGAAAAAATTGAATAAAGATAAGTTGATTCTGAAATTCTGTGTTAAATTTGTATTTTCGCGGATCTAGCTATTGTATGGTTAATATAACTATTTAATCTATGCGCATATGCTTATGTTATGAATATATGTGAATCTGCTTCTATTCTAAGTGCACGAACTAGTTAATTCTGATAAATTTTGCTTAAATACCATTCTAAGTAGATCTGAATTATAATACCTCATTAAGTAATTAATATTAAGAATAGCCCAAGTTTGGATCTACGCGGAAGCAAAGCAGCACGAGGCTGTAGAACAGTGTGCAAAACCTCCATATGACATCTAGACATCCCAAGGGTGCGGAAACCTAGTTCGAGCACCCTCCCCTGCTATCTTGGGTGAGACCTCAGTTCGTGCTTCACGGGCTATTGCCGAAAGGGATGGTAGCTGCGGGATTTGTTTGGCTAAATAATTCTTCCAAACCTGGGTTAGGCCCATATAAGCCAACACTCACATACAATGCCTTAAAAGGAATCATCCTCAATGACTCCTGATAACCATTTTTGTATGCAAACTCAACCAATGGAAGATACTCCTCCCATATCCTCTATTGGTGCATCATGTACGGCCTCAACATATCCTCCAAGATCTTGTTGACCCTATCTGTCTATAGATGATAAGTTGTACTTAAAGCACCCTCTCTACCCAAACCTGTAAATAGCTCCTTCGAAAACTTGGAAGTGAACTTCGCATCCCTATCCAACACAATCTTCTTCAGAACGCCATGTAGTCCAATGATCTCTTTGATGAAACATTATGCCACCTCACTAGCTAAATATGTAGTCTTCATTGGAATGAAGTGAGCTACATTGCTCAACCTGTTGACCACGACCATAATAGAATCATGTTGTCTCACTATCTTGGGAAGACATGTAATTAAATCCATGGAAATTACCTCGCATTTCCATTTTGGAACCACAATAAGTTGTATTATACCACCTAGATACCTCCATTCTACCTTCACCTACTAACAATCCCAGCACCTAGACATAAACACTGCCACTTCCTTCTTCAAATTCAGATAATAGTATAACTTCATCACCATAATCAATGTCTTGTGATATCCTTGATGACCCAAGTATGGATTCGCGTGAAACTACCTCAAGATAAGCTTCTTGAGCTCACTACGATTCGATACATAGACCTTGTCACTAAATCTCACCAAACCATCTATCGTTAGACAATAGTATGCATCCTGATCACCTGTACCTATACCTATACCTATACCTACACCTCTACTTGTACTTGTACTCTATTGTAACTTGTGCATAATCTCCATATGTCTGTCATCTTGTTGTCCTACCTGCAAAATTATATCCTATAACTTTGTCCCATCAAAGCTCATAGCTGTTATATTATTTTGTTGTACCTTCCTGCTAAGAGCATTTTGTAACCCGATTCTCCTTTCCCTTAATGTACCTGATCTCAAAGTCAAACTCACTAAGGCTAGATAATTATCTATCTTTCCTGGAATTTAGATTTCACTGGTCAAACAAGTATCTCAACCTACTGTGATCACTCATCAATATGAACCTCCTGCCCAGAAGATAGTGCCTCCACATATTCAATGTAGGTATGATCACTACTAGCTCAAGATCATGTGTCAGATAGTTTTTCTCATGCTCATTTAGTTTCTATGACTCATACCACACTACTTGTCCTTCATACATAAGAAATGCATCAACTCCTCCCATCCAAGCATCCATACACACTAAAATTGCTTGTCCAGATATGTAATCTTTAACACTGGTGCATGTGTCAACAATTGCTTGAGCTGCCCAAAACTAGTTGCACATTCTTTTGTCCATTAGAAATTATTACCTTTCCTCTGCAATGATGTGATGGGATATGCAATGTGTGAGAAGTTCTTGATGAACCTACTATAGTAACCTACCAATGCCATTAATGATCTCACCACATCCACATTCTTAGGAGTTTCCCACTCCATGATATCCTTTATCTTTTCTGGATCTACTGCTATGCCTTCCTTGGAAATGACATGTCCCAAGTAATGTACCTATTTTTGAAAGAAGCTACACTTTCTAAGTTTAGCATACAACCAATGCTATCTTAGAAATCTCAACACTCCTTCTAAATGCTTGGCATGCTCTTCCTCATTCTTGGAGTTTATCAAGATGGCATCAATGAATACAATAACAAACTTGTCCAGATTAGGATGCAACACACTATTCATCAAGCACATAAATGTAGCTATACAATTAGTCAAACCAAATGGAGCTACAACAAACTCGTAATGCCCTTACCTAGTCCTAAATGAAGTCTTATATATATCCTCTTTCTTGATGGATACATGATAGTATCCTAATCTCAATTTAATCTTAGAGAACATTGTTGCTCCCTTCAACTGATCAAGGAAATCATGAATCCTCGGCAATGGTCACCTGTTCTTGATCATTACCTTGTTCAGTTTCCTATAGTCAATGAACAATATGAGAGTACCACTTTCTTCTTTACAAACAATATTGGTGCACCAAAAGTTGATACACTTGGCCTAATGTATCCCTTGTCAAGCATCTCCTTTAATTTCACTGTCAACTCTACTATCTCTAGATTTCTCATCTTGTAAGGTGTCTTCGATGTTGGTGCTTCCCCTGGCACCAAATCAATACAGAAATATACTTCCCTGTGAGGAGGTAACTCTATAATCTCTGCTCGAAACACATCCTGATAATGATGCAATATGAGGTACCATGTAGTATTCCTAATTAGATATAGCTAATTGGAATATTCGATTTTGTTCAATTTTTGCCTTCTATAGTTATTTGTAAATAAAACTAAGGAAGGGGGAACATAACTCACTTTAAAATAAAAATTCACTTCCTAGGTAGCACAACATTGTGACTTAAGGGGGAACCAAGGGGGCCAAAGGGGGATGCAGAAATGGGGCCCACACAGACACATGGAGGGACTGCATAGGAGGGAAGAAACATGTGGAAAGAGAGGAATCACGCAGGAGGAGGTGAGCCTTGGGATTAAGAGAGGAAAAGGCTATAAAGGAGATAGGAGCCCCTTCATTTTGATCATTCTAGTTCTGAGCATTTGTGATAGTCATTTCGACTTAAAGCACGCGTTGTTTAGCTAGTCTGCAACACTGTTTAGTGCATTGAGTGTCTCCGTTCAGATATCTCACCCTTAGCCCCAAGGGACTTCGAGTGCCTACTCGGGCAAGGTATTTCCATTGGAATTCCAATAGTAGATTCATTAGTAGTTTCATCAGCATTTCAGCAGCAGTTTCATCAGCGTCTTTGAGGAACTGTGCAGAACCCCAAGGGGGTGATTTTCAGGGGTCGGCCATTTCAGAAAATCTTTCTAGGTTTTTCTAGGTTTTTTTAGTAGAGTCTGATTCCAAACTTTTAGCCTTTTCTGAGGAGAGGAGCAGCCCCAAATCCTCATTCAATTTCCAGCAGCAACACTAGCATGACATTTTCCCAGTGGATGGGATGCAGATTAGTGTGAGGCCATCCCAGGAAAGCTTTCTGGGTTTTTCTGGGTTTCTTGAGTAGAGCCCGAATCCAGAGTTTCAACTTTTTCTAAGTAGGGGAGCAACCCGTAATCATCATTTGTTTTCTAGCGGCAAGAGGAGCATCCACACAAAGAGGCCATTCTTGTCATTCATAAAGTATTTCTTCACTTGCCTTATGCAAGTCGAGGTGCCATCTATCTAATCACCTCTTGTACTCATTTATTGCTAAGTATAATAAAATGGCTTAGCATTTCTCGCTGCATTTCTTGTGTATCTGCTTATATTTCCGGTTTACATTATTATATGTTGTTCCACTGTTATTTTATCACTTCTGGGTTATTATATCATTTGCACATATTTGGTTGGAGTTTTTGGTGGGGTATGAGGAATATTCTAGGTTAAGAATATTACAGTGGTATCAAAGCATAGATCTGGCTCAGCGTGTGGAGCTAGCATTCTATGACACTGGGGGAAAAACCCTATATCTGTTATAGAGATCAAAGATACATAGACACTAGGCATAGGTTGGAGAACACTTACGGAGAGGGAGACTGTGTTTTGGTGGTGGACGTAGAATAGAATTAGCCTGTGGTGGATGCAAAGTAGGAGGATCCGATGGCAGATGATGACGGGAAGAGATTTGTGGATATGCACCTCAAATCCATGCAAGATCTATCGAGGCAGATTGAGGTGATAGGGCAAAGATTCACGGCAGTAGAGGCCAGATAGCGTGAGAGCCCACGAGTTTTTTAGATTGGTGAGGGATCAGGTGCATCCCATCACTTGCCAAAGCAGCGTGATACTACGCAACAGGTGGCCTCACATGCCCCTACATGCTCTACCATGCCCACTTTCTTAGGAGCAGACATGGGGGTCGTAGCCCAGCAGGAGGCAAAGCCTGGACATATGGACGATTATTTTGTAGAGTACCAGGACTATGGGCAGGAGTTCAGGGAAGCCCTCTCATTCAGAGACTTTGTTCAGCTCCAGCGAGATAGCAGACCCCGCGACCATCACAGAGGGTACTGGCATTACCATGATTGTGACACCCACCGTGTAGCATGTAGATTCCACTTGCCTACGTTTTATGGTTCGTCAAACAGTTCGGCAAAGTCTTGGGTGGAGAAGCTGGACATTTATTTCTAGCTTAACCAGATGTTGGAGACAGAGGCCATCAAGGTGGCAACATTGCATTTGGATGGTGAGGCCTAGGATTGGTGGTTTCATGGGATGGTTACACTAGGGCACTCCATAGTGATGACATATGTCGAGTTTACCAAGATACTGATGGAGAGATTTGATCATAGGGATCCAGAGTAGCATTTTGTTGAGCTGACAAGGCTCAAACAAATAGGGAGCCGAGAGACCTACATTGCAGATTTCTTGAGGGTCTCTGTGATGGTGCCAGACCTATCCATGGCATGGAGGGTCTATATGTATGTTGAGGGGTTAGAAGAGCCACTTTAGGGTCTAGTCCGATCCACTAGACTAGCTACGCTCCAAGCTGCTATCAGCAGGACCCGGGACTAGCAGGACCCGGGACTAGTAGGACGTCTTACCCAGGGCCCGGACACCTTACCCCCAGAGACAAAATTTCCAGTCTAAGGGGAAGGATGTGAGGATTCCACCTCCAAAGGGGAATCTAGGACGAGTACAGCTTGACGATGATGCTAGGAGGGAGCTGAAGAAGAAGCGGTTGTGCTTCACTTGTCAGGAGCCATGGGCACCATGACATAGATGTGCTGCTGGTAAAGAACATTTTATTGAGGTCTTCTCCAAGAGAAATGGAGAAGAAAATGACAAGGAGGATGTGGAGGTAGGAGATAGCCATGCCATATAGGGACCTTTTCCACCTCCACCACCAGCAGCAGGTGGTGCATCATTTTCACCCATCGGAGGGGCCATTGCAGCATTGCAGGGAGTTCCCAAGTATCTGATGCTACACGTACGAGGGACAGTACATGGCCAATGCATATCAGTTTTGGTTGACAGTGGGGCAACCCATAACTTCATCGATGCCCAGATGGTTGAGCGGAGAGGTATACAGACAGAGAGCTTCAATGGGTTTTCAGTCTTGGTCCTAGGAGATCAGACCATGATGTGTGCTCGTTATGTTCCAGGGATTTCAGTGACGATGGGCACCTACACATTGACTGACCACTTTTTCGTGGTTGATATTCCAAACAACAACATGATACTAGGTTTTCAGTGGCTTATCACTCTAGGTAAGGTCACAATAGATTGGAAGACCCTGGAGATCGAGTGGGATGATGAGAAGACAGGGAGGCATGAGAAGATACGAGGACATCACACATATCTACCTCAGACTGTCTCGACTCGTCGTATGGAGGTAGAGTTCCGAAAAGGAGACATAGAGTGGGTAGTGGAGTTGCATGCATCAGAGACAGGAACTACAGGGCAGACAGTACACCCAGAGATACAGCCTATCCTTGATCTGTATGCCATAGTGTCTGGGGAGATTCTACCAGGACAACCACCAGATCGGGGATTTGAGCACACCAGCGAGCTTGAGCAGGGCATACAGGCCGTGATTACCACCCCCTATAGGCACCCCAAGGCCTATCGGGATGAGATTGAGCAGGCTATCCAGGAGTTGCTTGCATTGCCAGATTTCACGCAGCCATTTGTTTTGGAGTGTGATGCGTTGGGAGAGGGGATCAGCATAGTATTGATGCAGGGAGGTCACCCTATAGCATTTGACAGCTGGAAGCTCCTTCCGCATGAGAGTTTGTATTCCATATATGACAAGGAGATGATAGTCATCATGCATGCATTGGGTAAGTACCGACAGTATTTAGTAGGCAACAGGTTAAGGGTGGGGACTAATCAGAAAAGCCTCAAGTTCCTTTTGGAGCAGAAGCAGCTATAGGAGAGGTAGCAGAAGTGGATCAGTAAGATCCAAGCATATTACTTTGACATTGAGTATGTCAAAGGTAAGAACAATGTGGTAGCAGATGCCCTTTCACATAGACCAGCCACATTGTCTCTTATGAGCTTGGATATAGATTGGAGGGATCGACTCTTAGTAGAGTACTCCAAGGACAGATTTGCATGTGAGGTTCTGGACGGGTAGGTGGTAGATGACAGGTATAAGGTGGTCAATGAGATCATCTACTACAGGGACCATATCTTCTTGACCGAGGGATCTCAGCACAAGAAGAAGATACTCTAGGCATCACATGATTCCCCATTGGCAGGACATCAGGGTTTTACCAAAACCTATAGGGCCATTAGGAGAGGTTCTCATGGAAGGGCCTCAAGGAGGACATACTCCAACACATCTGGGAGTGCGATGTTTTCCAGAGGAACAAGGGAGAGATGAGCCATCCCGCAGGATTATTGCAGCCTCTTCCCATTCTGGAGGGGAAATGGGAGACTATTTCGATGGATTTCATCACAGAGTTGCCCATGGTACAGGGCAAGGATTGTATCTTTGTCGTCGTTGATCGACTGACGAAGTACACACATTTCTTTGCCATATCTGTACACTATATAGCAGCATAGGTGGCCAAGCCGTTCTTCAAGGAGATCTTCAGGCTACATGGACTTCCTAAGACCATAGTTAGTGATAGGGACAACCATTTCATGGGCGAGTTTTTGAAGGAGCTTTTCCGATTGGTGGGGACGGAGTCGACACTGAGTACCAGCTATCACCCACAGACAGACAGACAAATGGAGATAGTTAACAAGTGGTTAGAGGGCTTCTTGCGTAACTGTGTCAGTGGGCAACAACAAGCATGGCTGAAGTGGCTGCATCTGGGGGAGTACTGCTACAATACCTCGCATCACATGTCCATTGGTATGTCACCATTCTATGCCTTATATGGGTATCATCCTTTATCTTTTGTCGACGTGATGTTTAGTGATAGGAAGGATCCTAGAGCCAAGATTTGGATCCAAGAGAGTCAGGATATCCTCCGAGCTCTCAAGGATAACATGGCTACAGCGCAGAACCAGCAGAAGCTGTATGCCGACAGGGTTTGGGTGGAGAGACAGTTCGAGGTAGGGGACATGGTCTACCTACCATTACAGCCATACCGATAGTCATCACTGAAGCAGAAGGGGACTGAGAAGCTCAAGCCCCGCTTTTATGGGCCATACAGGGTGACAAGCAGGATTGGACAGGTTGCATATGAGTTGGAGTTGCCCCAAGGCAGTAAGATTCATAAAAATTTTCATGTATCATGCCTGAAGAAGTCATTGGGGCAGTAGGTTACCATGATGGATGGGCTACCACCCATGGATGATGAGGGGCATTTGGTATTGCAGCCGGAGGCTATCATCGACACTAGGGAGAGGCGGTTGCAGAGTAGGACGATCCGAGAATTCTTGGTGTTGAGCCTTAGTTTTGGTCCTATTTTTGCTCAAAGAAACTTACTTATCCATATATTTTCCATCCATTTTCCCTTCATTTATCCCATTTTGATGTATATTTGATATCCATTCAGGTATTTAATTTTAATTTTTCAATTTCTAAAGTTTTTATGAAAATTTGGTTTTTAGTGCAAAATTGGCAGATTCAAAAATTCTCGTAATAGCTCTATGGTTGATATAGTTTCAGGACACTTGGGCACGAATGGAATGCATGGATGGACAGCTTGGGAACTAGGACTAAGCCAGCAATGCTTAGTTCGAACTGAACAAGCTTTATTAGGCCCATTTGGTGCTAGTCAACCATGACTAGTCATGCAGGAATCCCATAGAAATAGGGCTGTTTTGAGATTTTATAGGAATGGTCATATTTCTTGGGTTGGGGATAATGAATTCAACTTGGATAGGTGGATGAGAGTAGATGGGTTTGTTTGAGTGAATATAGATCAGTTTGTTCATGATACTTCTTATTTAAAGCCAAAATTTTGATGGCTTATGTATTGATTTTGTGATATACTTTTATGCTGTGACATCTTTGGATTGAGAAGTTAATTTGAAGACTTGTGTTATTATTATTTGGCTGTGCAATGCTATGGATGTGTGACTGATATAAGCTTCTGATATCACCTCTCAAAGTGTGTAGGGCAAGGGTGGAGGGCCCCCACTCCAAGCTAAGTACACTTGTTAAACTAGTTTTATTTCCTTGTAATTTGGTTGATTGTAGCACTAGTTTTTCAAAGCTTTATTTCAGTTTGCTTTATGGTTTATGCATAGTGATTGATTTCATTTGTTAATAGCTTATTCATCACTTTATTGAGTTGGAAAAACAAGTGTTCAAGTTGGGCATCCCTTCTGCTAAAATGATGAATCAGAACTAGTTTCTTTTGTTTACATGCAAGCAGTTTTATTTCCATTTAGATTTAGATATTGAGATGAATGAATTATGATGGAATATCTTATGTGTATCTTAAGTTAAGAGCTTCTTTCATTTAAAATTTATCCATCTTGAGCTTTTGATTTCAATCTCTAATTCATTAAGTGATAATTGAGGTGAAGGTGGACTTCTTGAGGTCAAGAACCCTTTCAATGTTTCTCTCTTTTTAAGCTGATTGGATTAGAATTATAACATGTATTATATTTAGCTTTTGAATAACTTATCTTTCAAGGTTTGGTTATATCTGATCTTCACATATAGTGAACTTGCCTCAAAGCATAAACAACCCGGATTGATAAGAAATAATTGTGTTAATTTAGAACCATAAATTAGCCCAACATTTTGGCGCCGTTGCCGGGGAGGCAAATATCGACATAGTCAATAGAAAGATAAAAAAATTCAAAATCACAAAAACATTAGTTACATTCCATTTAAGTTATGTTTCTTTATGCCTAGATATAGAGATCCTCAAGGTAGATTTATTAAAAACCCCCCAAAAGTAGAAATAGGATCATCACACACTCCAGTTACTGGTAATCCAACAATTGAGGAGTTGATAGAAAAGCAAAGAACTGGCCAAAGATTAACCTTGATTGAAAGGCAAACTTTGTTAGCTTGGGAAGCAAAACAAAAACAATTCTCCACTTCCGGAAAACAAAAAGAGAAAGGAAAACAACTTGTTTTTCCATCCATCAATCCTCCTATCTTCCAACAATTTGAAATTCCACTTGAAATTGAGATAAATCAAACAATGGCAGAAGAGGGACATGGATACGTTATTCTCACTCCTGAACAACAAAGGGCTGAATTTGAAAGACAACAGAGAGAATGGAGAAGGAAGAGAGAGGAAGAGGCAAAACAAGAAAATGATAGGAAGCTAGAAAACGACCGGAAAAGACAAGAAGATGGACTTGACCAAGAAACTACTTTCGGTTTTCCGATAGTAGATACAAGTGCAATATTGGGAGAAGAAGTGAAAATGAAAAATATTCCACCTTCTGTATTGCCAAACTTCTATGGAATGTCTATAGAAGATCCTGATTCATTCATGTTTGAATTTGATATCTTATGTAGAACATATGGATATACTGATGATGTTCATAAACTTCGTCTCTTTCCTGCAACATTAAAAGCAGCAGCTTTAAAATGGTTTATGGGTTAAGGAGAACAAACAATAGCCTATTGGGATGATATGCGAACCGTCTTCCTTAAGAAATATCAAGCTTATTGTAGATCTAGAGATTCAAAGGAAGATGTGTTTAGAATGACACAACAAGAAGATGAAAGTTTAGAAGAATATTTGGAAAGATTCGCATATAATCTTTAGAAGTCTAAACAACATTCTCTAACTCAAGAAACTGTTCGCACAATCTTTCTCAAAGGTGTAAGGGATGAATACCTTGACATTTTGAATGTGATGGGTAAAGGAGATATTTCAAACCTTCCATTCGATGAAATTGTCGAGTTATGTCAGAAATATTCTAGAGGAAGATCAAAAACCGGAAGAAGGGAAGTGAGATCCAAAGCAGCAAAGTCAGCTGCAGGAGGGATAACAAGAGCTTAAATAGGAAGTCTATTGGAAAATTTCAAAACAGATCTTTTGAGTACATTAGGGACACAAGTGGATGTGCTAAAGGCAAACAAGAAGAAAGAAGACCAAGAACAAGCCTTAGCAATATTTTGTTCAAAATGTAAAAAGAAACATCCTTTGAGAGACTGTCCTTTGGATAGTATTCAGGTTTGTGGTCTTTGTACAGGCAATCATTCCACAGAGAGTTGTGTAAAATTGAAAGAGTTACAAATGAACTCAATGTAAGAAGTGCCAGGGACAGAAGGTTTCTATTATGTTGCACCACGAAGACCATGGCAACCTAGGATGCCTCAACCAAATCAGCCGCAATTCCCTCAACAAAATTATGCTTATCCACCTTATAATCCTTGGACCCCTCCAATGCCATGGCAAGCTTGGCCTCCACAACAGTATTCACAGCAACCTGCACAAGGTTGGAGAGGATATGGTTATGGAAACCAGCAACCTCAACAGTATCAACAACAATACCAGCAACAAAACCAACAACCATTTGCATATCCACAATATCCGCAATCCATACCCTTTCAACAACAACATTCTGTATATCCGCAATCCATTCCATTTCCACAACAGAATCCTCCATCATTGTTGACCCAACCACAACAATTACAGCTACCTGCAAATCAACCCAGACCAACTCAACTGCCAGCCCAACCAATGGCCAATCCAAATAACAGGGTGGACAAATCTGCATACACTGTAGAGGAAGCAGCATGTTTTCCTACATATTTGATCCTTCCTCTTGATGATGTCCATCTAAGGTCTAGAAAAGTGCTTAAAAAGGATTCTCCTCCAATTATAGAAGAACCAACTAAACAAGGAGAATCATCTGAAACATCACAAACTGAGGTACAAAATCAGAAAGGAACAAATGTTACAACACAAACACCACCTTATCCTGAAAGGTTGGTGGAGCAACAAAACCAAATAATCCTTCCTGAATTTGATATCTTAGATGAGTTAAAAAATGCTTATGTCAAAATTCCTTTGTTGAAAGCAATTAAAGAAATACCAATATATGCTAAAACAATAAAGGAATTGTGCATTCAGAAATCAGAGAAAAAGAAAAAGGATCCTACAACAATCCAAGTCATTGGTAAATTAGCAAGTCTCATGTCTACACAAACTATAGTAGAAAAATATATTGATCCTGGTATCCCAATGGTTACCATATCAATAAATAATTTCTCTGTACCAAATACATTAATAGACTTGGGAGCAGCTATAAACGTAATGACAATGGAGACAATGAAAACTTTGCAATTAAACAACATTAGATCAACTTCTACAATCTTGGAATTAGCAGATAGATCTAAAGTTGTTCCTGAAGGAATATTAGAAGATATCATAGTCTCCTTGGATTCATGGGAGTATCCTGTTGACTTCCTGATCTTGCAACCAAAGGCAAACTTGGGAGGACATCCTCTAATTTTAGGCAGACCATGGTTAGCCACTGTTGATGCCTTTATAGGATGCAGATCTGGAAGCATGATTATTTCACATGGAGATGAAAGGAAACATATCACTCTTTATTCACCTGCACAATCCACTTCTTTAGAATCAATACTTGAAACTCAAGAAAAGCAACAATCAAAAGCAGTTTTAAGTATAAATCAATTCTTTGATTTTAGAGAAGAAGAAGAGAATGAACATTTAATGGACCTTTTTATCTTAGAACCAAGTATCTCAGAGCAGCTTAGAGAAGCTCAATATGAAGCTGCAAATGAACTTTTAAATCAATGTTTTCAGGAAACCTGTACTGTTCAAACTTTGCGGAAATCTTTCATAGACATCTTTCCTGTAAACACAATCTCCACTCCTACAACAAAAACAATTGAGGTATATCCTGGGAAGCAATTAAACATTGGAAATCAATTGCAATCAACACAAGAGCAAGAGGTAATTGCACTATTACAGAAATATTCAAAAGCTTTTGCTTGGGATTATACTGATATGCAAGGAATTCATCCTAGCACATGTATCCACCACATCTACACAGATGACCAGCTTAAACCTGTAAGACAACCTCAAAGACGCATGAATCTGATGATGAAGGAAATAGTGAAAGAAGAGTTGCAAAAATTGTTGCAAGTTGGATTCATTTATCCTATTTCAGATAGTCAATGGGTTTCTCCACTGGTTATTGTGCCAAAGAAAAATGGAAAATGGAGGGTATGTGTAGACTACCGGGAATTAAACAAAGCTACACTCAAAGATCATTTTCCTCTACCTTTCATTGACCAAGTGTTAGACTCATTAGCTGGCAAGAAATTTTTCTCCTTCTTAGATGGGTTTAGCAGATACAATCAGATCAGAATAGCAGAAGAAGACCAAGACAAGACAACATTTACTTGCCCATGGGGAACCTATGCATACAATATTTTTCCATTTGGTCTATGCAATGCACCTGCAACTTTTCAAAGAGCAGTACTTGCAATATTCGCTGATCTAATTCATGAATGTGTAGAGGTCTATATGGATGACTTCACAGTTTACGGAAACACATACAATGATTGTTTAAATAACCTTGAGAAAGTTTTGAGACGATGCATTGAAACAAATTTGTCATTAAGCAATGAGAAATGCTATATGATGTTGACAGAAGGAATAGTTCTGGGACACCACATTTCTGCTTCAGGAATAAAGGTGGATCCAGCCAAGATCCAAGTCTTAGTAAACTTAATACCTCCTACAACACAGAAAGAGGTTACAAGTTTCTTAGGCTATGCAGGCTATTATATACGATTTATTGAAAACTTTAGTAAAATAGCCCAACCTCTGTTCAAATTATTAGCAAAAGACATTGAATTTCACTGGAAAAAAGATTGTCAAAATGCATTTCAAATTCTGAAAGAGAAATTGTTTGTTGCCCCCATTCTTCGTGGACCAAATTGGTCTTTACCATTCCATATCTCAACTGATGCATCTGATACAGCGATAGGTGCCTCTCTGGGACAGAAAGAGAACTTGTTTACTTATGTAATATACTTCATCAGCAAAAATCTAACACCTGCAGAAATGAACTACACAGTCACAGAACGAGAAATGTTAGCTGTTATACATGCAGTAAATAAATTCTGGCACTATATAACAGGATATCAAGTTTTCATCCATACTGATCATTCAGCAATCAAATACTTGATGAACAAACCAATCACCAATGGACGAATAACAAGATGGTTACTGTTACTACAAGAATTTAATATCACAATACAAGACCGGCCAGGAAGAGAAAATCAAGTGGCTGACTTTCTGTCCCGCATACACTCACCCTCTAATCCAAATCCAGTTGTAGATAACTTTCCTGATGAACATCTGTTTTCCATCACAGTTAAAACACCATGGTTTGCAGATATTGCAAACTATTTGTCATCTGGAAGGTTTCCAGCTCAATTCACTAAAAAGCAAAAACACAAAATTGTTAGAGCGAGCTCTAGATATACATGGGTCAATGGTGATTTATTTTATACTGGTTCAGATCTAATAATTAGAAAATGCGTACAAGAAGATGAAATATTAGACATTCTAAGAGCATGTCATGATGAACCCCGTGGTGGCCATTTTGCAGATAAACGAACAGCATATAAGGTGCTGCAACTAGGCTATTACTGGCCATCCATATTCAGAGACTCTAAGAAGTATGTCAAGCAATGTGATAGCTTCCAGAGAACAGGACGACCAATAACATCAGATGAAATGCCAGTGAAGCCACAGGTTCTCATAGAACCATTTGAGCAGTGGGCACTTGACTTTGTTGGACCCATCAATCCACCATCAAATGGGAAACGGTACATCTTAGTATGTACAGACTATGTAACCAAATGGGCAGAAGCAAAAGCAGTTAACAGAGCAACAGAAGATACAATGGTCACCTTTCTTTTTGAAGAAATCTTTGTCAGATATGGAGTACCTAGACAAATTGTAACAGATCAAGGAACACAGTTTACGTCAAAGCTAGTACGAGATCTAACAGAGAAATACAAGATCAAGCACAGGAAATCAACACCATATCATCCACAAGCAAATGGTCAAGTCGAATCAACAAATAAAGTCCTGGAAAATATTATGACAAAAACAGTACAGATGAATAGAAAAGACTGGTCTGAAAAATTAAAGGATGCGCTCTGGGCCTATAGGATCACTTGGAAAACAACAACTGGTTTCAGTCCATACCAGTTAGTATATGGAAAGGAAGCTCTACTTCCTATAGAGTTTCAGATACATACATACAGACTAGCAGCTGAACTAGGACTCGACTTGACAGAAGCACAACAACAGCGGATCATGGAACTGAATCAGTTAGATGAGCATCGTCAGCAAGCTATGGAACATACTACATTAGTGCAACAACAAAGAATGAAGTGGCACGACAGATACATAAAAAAAAATACATTTCACAAGGGAGACTGGGCATTGCTTTTCGACTCCAAATTCAAAGACTTCAAAGCAAAGTTCACAACACACTGGCTAGGCCCATATGAAATTGATGAAATCTTTGACAATGGAGCAGTAAGGATCAAGACAATCGACCAGGATTCCACCTCATTTATAGTGAATGGACATAGGCTCAAAGTTTATAATAGGCCTATCAGTAAAGAAGCATTTATGAAACAACTGATCGTAGACACAGAACTAGAACTCATGGCGCCAGATTTGCCATCTTCCAGTCTACTAGTTGAATAAAAATTAAAAAAAAAAAAAAAAAAAAAAAACGAAAAAAAAAAAAAAAAAGAGAGAAAAAATATTAAAAAAAAAAAACAAAAACAACAAAATAAAAAATTGTTTGCAAGTGAAAACCAGGCAACTGGCACATTGCAAGCATGAATTCATAGGGGAAAACTAGGGCAACTTGGACTCTATGAATTCATTCTACTTGTTCTACAGTTCTCTGATCTCTTTACTGCAGGTACACTCCACCAACCAATGACTTGAGGACAAGTCAACTCTTCAACAAGGGGGGAGACTTGCATTTGCTCTTTAAGTGGACAGCTGAAGTTGCAACCATTAGCTCTTTAGCTGAAAACAAGACCTGTATTGTCAATAGAAGGACCTGATATACCAAATCATTGCCAGGGGACCTGAAAGACCTGCCAATGTCAACACAACATGTGCATCTTTTGTAAGCAGAAAAAGGGACCTGAAACAATGCATCATTACAGAGGGACCTGATTATCAATTCAAGATTAGAACCTGAAGAACAAGGAGCAGCAATAAAGTCTACATTTGAATCCATCTACGATCAATTAATTTCATCCTACTTGTACAGCCATCATCCACGGGAGTATATGTGGTCATTTTGTGCTTTAAAAATTCAAATTTTTCTTAGAAATTTTTAGTTTTTGTTGAGTTGAAATTAGTACCTGGGGATATTCATTATCATTTACATCCTATATTCCTATAACCCCTATACATTATAACCCTATTCCCTTTCATTTCCATACATATTCCCTCTTTTCACTAACCCTAATACCCCTAAGTATTTTTCTTTGCAAGCTTAAAAAGGCCAAACTAGGACAACTTTCAACCTGCACATACATACAAGTTCATGCAACTCAGAGCATTAGTAATGGTAATAATTTTAAACATGACCCTAATGGTCATTTTAAAATTATAGAACTATGTTATATAAAGTCAAACAAAAACAAAACCTATGCGCTATATGGAAATCAAAAAATATATATACCATAATATATATGGAAATATCAAACAATACATATACCATAGGTTGACAAAAGGAGTGAATGCACTATATTCATTATCAAACGCTTATACGGTATATGGTAAAGGGTATATATATATGTGTTGCATATAAAAAACGCGCATATGGTTCATATGGTATAAGGTATGGCATATAACATGGTCACAAGCAAAGGTTCATGGATGTTAATGAAATATGGTGGATGGCCGAGAATGAACAAACAATAGAACGTTACGGTGGGCATCCAAACATCATGGCATAACGTATCATTACACAGTGAGCAGTGAATACATGGTAATGGAAGCATACGGCGGTGGGTATGATTATAAACCATTGCAATGAATCCCATACGACAACAAGCCAGCACTTAACACGGTGGCATGGCGATCTATTTACCCATTGGTTGAGACACTACGAAGGGATCATGCGTACCAAGCCACAACTCGGCGTCCTCATGACACAGTCGGGCGACTGGTCAATAGGACGGCCATGTAAGCCATGAATTTTCAAACACCAATGAATACACATTGCGGTACAGCCGAAACGGTCATGAACACTGACCGAGCTCATGAGCAGTTTAAACAATAAACCTGTGTCGTGTTCAACCATGATCCTCATTGCTACATAAGCTCAGAAAATGGTGTTTGAAGCTGCCGCCCAGTGAAAAGAGAAGCGAATTGAGTTGGGAGAATTTAAAGAAGCAAATTGTTCCAGGATTGATGTTTGAATAACGGATTTTCAGGGATTTATTAAGGTAAGATGTTGGTTGTTTTAAAAGCTCGGCACAATGAATCGAAGTTAGACTCTCAGTTGTTTATGATAACGATTATTTGTCTTGCTACCAGTCAAATTGAAACGGTTAAACCAAGATTTGGAGCGTCGATATCCCTCCAGGTGCTCGGTGATCTAAGGTAAGCCGAAATCGTAGCCCCAACTCGGTGATTTGCTGCATAAAAATTGGTATGAATCCTTAGTGGATCAGGTTTCATTTAAATGCGAAGGGTTTGCATGGTCAACACGTAGATTTTGGCAATGAATGTGGAATTGTATGTTGTGCCGTGTCAATAACGTAGCCCATAAACTAAGGAAACACACAGTGCAGTGTTGTTATATGATGAATGGCGGTGAATGTTAATAAGAAGCGTTGTAGAATGCATGCTACATTTGTATTTCCATATAGTTGTGCGCCGATTTAAAAACAAGCAGTCAAAAACAACATGCATCCCTTGCTGCGCACTGATTTACATCAAAACAGAGGATTGATATGTTTTAAAGATTGAATGCCTAACGCCATTTTTGATGAAGGGATTGTATGTCAAAATCATTTGAATATGTTGTGTTTGTTTTTGTTTTGGGCCGAGAATTTTTATGAGACAGCCGAGAGCGATTTTTGTAAACCTTTCATGGGCCGAGGATTGTATTTTGCCAGGGTATTTGTAATTTGTTTATAAGTCCGTGAGCATGATTCCAAATGCGTTGTGTTTATTTATTTTTAGAGGCTGAGCGTATGTGAATAGCCCTCTAGTTTCCATGCTAAGGTTAAATCGCCTTCGTGCTCATAGCTCTGATTGCACCTGAGTATAGTTGGTATAAGATTGAGGCCGTGTGCATAATTTTGGCACATTACACAGTCAAATTTAAAAAAAAAAAAAAACGATATATTGGGTTAGGCCGAGAGCATTTTTGAACATTTGTTGGTGAGGCCGAGAGCCAAATGTAGGTGCATTACACAGTTTTCTTGGTTAAAACATAAATAGTCATCAATTATTTGAATTTTGGCAAAGTAAATGAGGACCAGGAGCATGTATAAACATCGTTTGTATGTGTATTTTTGTTTTCAAGAACAGAGGGTAGCATATTAACAGGGTATACAGACATTTGTTGCATTGAACAGGGGTTAAAACAATGCTGTTGCAGAGGGCAGAGTCAAACAGAGGTGAATTGAGTTGATTGAAAAGAGGAAGGTAAGGTTCTTTGCCTTCAAAAAAAAATTTCATTTCGAAATCAGGCAAATAATTACATCTTTCTTTCAAAATGAAATTAGTAACAGCAGAGGAATTTATTCATTGGTTTACAGAAGCAATGTCAAACAGAGTAGAGCCAAAATTCCAGATAGAGAGTTGGGGGAAGGAAACAATAGAAAAACTTTACCAAGCAGGGATGATCAGTTTCCTACAAAAATTTGATGGCCACTCTGAACAAATAACCAGAGAGTTTATAAACAATTTCAATCAAGACCAGACACGGGTGGGAGATGTCATTATTCCTGTAACCCAGGAATATCTTTCCCAAGCCTTAGATCTGCCCATGATAGGTGAGAAGTATTACAAAGGCCTGCACTTTAAAGAGAAAGCTTGGACTTTCTTTCTTGAGAAGAACCGGAAGGGGACATTTGACAGAACAAAAGGGATACCCAGGGAATGTTTTAATGAACCATGGGGTGAGTTGGTTTTGGTTATCCAAAAGTTCTTGACCTATGATAGGGGGTATAGCGTGGCTCACTTGTATCATGTCAGACTTCTGCAACATATAAAAGGGGAGGATAGGATAAACATACCTTATTTCCTATATAGGAGCCTATTGAGAATGATAGAAACATTCAAACATGAACACAGGCCTAAAGCAGGACAGATATACCATCAAGGATTAATCAAAATCCTAGTTGAGTATCAGGTGAGATCATAGGGCATAGTGTGGCGAGAATTCATGTCTAGAAATCAATTCATTGAACAGGTTCATGAGGTGCAGGACAAAACAGAGCAGGAAAACAAAGGATTGATGAACTCACCCTTATATCCTAGAACAAGAGCCAAACAACAGAATAGCATGGCCATCCAAGAAAATGAAACATCTGTTATGTCTATTCCTAGGCAATTTAGGAATAAGAGTCCCATTGACTTAGAGAAGGAAGTAGAAACATATTCCCCAAGACAGCAAGAAGAAAATGATTTTGCACAAGAGGCATTTGAGAAGGATTCTTCCTATGATGGTGCAGCAGCAGCATCACTTATGAAAACAACACAAGATTTTGAGAGAGAACTTAACTTAGGAAGAATCAGGGATCTAACTGACCAATTGGAAATTAGCAAAATCTTAGAGAAGCAATTAAAAGAAGAAAACAAGGCAAATAAGAAAGATAATGCTAAATTGGTCAAAGCAAATGAGAAACTGAATGAAGAATTGGGGAGGCTAAAGAGGAAAAATGATCTACTTTCTAAGCAAGCATTTAAGTGGCTAAAGGAAAAGAATATGTGGCAGGAAAAATATGAAAAACAAAAGGTCAAAGCAGCTTTGTTTAGGGAGAGACATGATACAGGTTTGGATTGTTTGGCCAGGGCAGCACAGCAAGAGGCATCTACAGGTACAACATCTACTACAGAAAGGCGAAGGTCAAAGAGGAACAAGCAAGCATGGGGACATGCTTGATGATAAGCAAGGGAGAGATGTTGAGCCTTAGTTTTGGTCCTATTTTTGCTCAAAGAAACTTACTTATCCATCTATTTTCCATCCATTTTCCCTTCATTTATCCCATTTTGATGTATATTTGATATCCATTCAGGTATTTAATTTTAATTTTTCAATTTCTAATGTTTTTATGAAAATTTGGTTTTTAGTGCAAAATTGGCAGATTCAGAAATTCCCGTAATAGCTCTATGGTTGATATGGTTGCAGGACACTTGGGCACGAATGGAATGCATGGATGGACAGCTTGGGAACTAGGACTAAGCCAGCAATGCTTAGTTCAAACTGAACAAGCTTTATTAGGCCCATTTGGTGCTAGTCAACCATGACTAGTCATGCAGGAATCCCATAGAAATAGGGCTGTTTTGAGATTTCATAGGAATGGTCATCTTTCTTGGGTTGGGGATAATGAATTCGACTTGGATAGGTGGATGAGAGTAGATGGGTTTGTTTGAGTGAATATAGATCAGTTTGTTCATGAGACTTCTTATTTAAAGCCAAAATTTCGATGGCTTATGTATTGATTTTGTGATATATTTTTATGCTGTGACATCTTTGGATTGAGAAGTTAATTTGAAGACTTGTGTTATTATTATTTGGCTGTGTAATGCTATGGATGTGTGACTGATCTAAGCTTCTGATATCACCTCTCAAAGTGTGCAAGGCAAGGGTGGAGGGCCCCCACTCCAAGCTAAGTGCACTTCCTTGTTAAACTAGTTTTATTTCCTTGTAATTTGGTTGATTGTAGCACTAGTTTTTCAAAGCTTTATTTCAGTTTGCTTTATGGTTTATGCATAGTGATTGATTTCATTTTTTAATAGCTTATTCATCACTTTATTGAGTTGGAAAAATAGCTGTTCAAGTTGGGCATCCCTTCTGCTAAAATGATGAATCAGAACTAGTTTCTTTTGTTTACATGCAAGCAGTTTTATTTCCATTTAGATTTAGATATTGAGATGAATGAATTATGATGGAATATCTTATGTGTCTCTTAAGTTAAGAGCTTCTTTCATTTATAATTTATCCATCTTGAGCTTTTGATTTCAATCTCTAATTCATTAAGTGATAATTGAGGTGAAGGTGGACTTCTTGAGGTCAAGAACCCTTTCAATGTTTCTCTCTTTTTAAGCTGATTGGATTAGAGTTATAACATGTATTATCTTTAGCTTTTGAATAACTTATCTTTCAAGGTTTGGTTATATCTGATCTTCACATATAGTGAACTTGCCTCAAAGCATAAACAACCCGGATTGATAAGAAATAATTGTGTTAATTTAGGACCATAAATTAGTCCAACACTTGGTGATATGAAGAATTTGCCAAATGAGGATGCCACTTGGGAGAGTGAGGAGATCTTACAACATCCATCACTTCAATTTCTTGAGGACAAACAACATTTTGCCGAGGGAGATTGTAATATTCCTAATTAGCTATGGCTAATTGGAATATTCGATTTTGTTCAATTTTTGCCTTCTATAGTTATTTGTAAATAAAAGTCAGGAAGCGGGAACATAACTCACTTTAGAATAAAAATTCACTTCCGAGGTAGCACAATGTTGTGACTTAAGGGGGAACCAAGGGCGCCAAAGGGGGACACAGAAATGGGGCCCACGGAGACACATCGAGGGACTGCGCAGGAGGGAACAAACACGTGGCAAGAGAGGAATCACGCAAGAGGAGGTGAGCCTTGGGATTAAGAGAGGCAAAGGCTATAAAGGAGAGAGGAGCCCCCTCATTTTGATCATTCTAGTTATGAGCATTTGTGATAGTCATTTCGACTTAGAGCACACTAGCTGTTTAGCTAGTCTGCAACACTGTTTAGTGCATTGAGTGTCTCCGTTCGAAGATCTCACCCTTAGCCCTGGGGGACTTCGAGTGCCTACTTGAGCAAGGTATTTCCATTGGCATTCCAGCAGTAGATTCATCAGCAGTTCCATCAACATTTTAGCAGCAATTTCATTAGCATCTTTGAGGAACTGCGCAGAATCCCAAGGGGATGATTTTCGGGGGTCAGCAATTTCAGAAAAGCTTTCTGGGTTTTTTTGGGTTTTTTGAGTGGAGTCCTGATCCAGATTTAAGTAGGAACGCAAAAAATTACAGAGATAACCATATACAAAAAGATGCAGCGGAAATAATACATCATTTCATTAATGGAAAATACTGAAATATGCTTACAACCAGAAATGGAAATAAACCAGCTAGGGCGATGGTAGCTTATCTCTGAGAAGAGATGTGGTGGCTACATGCCTCTGAACTATGTTACGATGAGGCTCGAAGGCCTATTTATTGTTGAGAAACAATGGAAAACCCTTAACATTCCAAAACCTAACCCTAGGAGATGAAACGCAAAACTGTGGGCCCCGTTTGGGTAAATTGGTACATCAACTTCCCGGGGTCGTAACTTTGGCATACGATCTCCGTTTGACGTGTACAATAGCTTGTTAGAAAGATATATCCGAGCACTACCACTTTGGGAAGGGTTGCCCCCAGATTTCCCAAAAAACGTCGTTTAGGGCCTCAAAACGGCTCCAAATGTTCAGGACCCGAAAAACTGCTAAAAATAGTAAGTTGTGCTACGATTAAGGAAACTGAAAATGCTGAGAGAAACAATGGTGGGGGTCCAGGTGGACTTGGCAGGTGGCCACCAATATCCACCTGGATCATTCCTCCCCCCTTAGGAAGCAATGGTTCCCATTGCGTTGAGTTCCTCCATGAGATGAGGAAACTTTTGCTGAACTTGTTCCCTGGTGAGCCACTTGCCCTGCTGAAGGAGTTGGCCTGCTTTGACAACTCGATACAGTTGGATATTTTGTTGGCGAGTGTTCTTGATATGTGTGTCCATGATCCGATCATTTGCAGCTTGTTCCATGCAATCTAGATTTAATTTTGTGGGTTTGAGCTAAATTTATGTGAGTAGCTGCAAGTGGCATGGCCACATCAATGGGGCATAGTGGCTGGAATCCCAAACCCACCTGAAAAGGGCTATGGCCAGTGGAGCTGTGAAGAGCTCGGTTGTAGCTGTGCTGAACATAGGGGAGGCTCTCGTCCCATGTGCGTGGATGCTTTGAGTTATACATGTGCAGAATGTGCACAATCATCCTATTGACAACCTCTGTCTGGCCATCAGTTTGAGGATGGAACGCTGTGGACTTCATGAGTTTCGTGTCCAGCATTGACCAGAGACTGGACCAAAATGTGCTAAGAAACCTTCTGTCCTGATCTAAGATGATAGACTTTGGGATCCCAAAGTGCACCCACACTCGTTCAAAGAAGAGTTTAGCAGTGGCTTCTGCTGTGATATTCTTCTTGCAGGCCGCCATAATGGCCATCTTCGAGAACCTGTTGACAACCACAAAAACACAGTCATTTCCATGCTTAGTGGAAGGAAGGCCTGACATGTAATCCATGGAGATGGATTCCCAAGGTCGACTAGGGGTAGGCAACGAGGTATAGAGGCCATGCTTCTTAATGGTCGATTTGGCAATGGCACAGGCAGTACATGATCTGATGTACTTCCCAACATCCTGTCGAAGATTCGGCCAATAGAAATAATTTTGCAGTACTGCCACTATTTTCTCGACCCCGAAATGCCCAGCAGCTCAACTGTAGTGTGCTTCCCAAATCATCTTGGCACGCTCGCTTAAAGGAACACAAAGGTGACCCAGGTGGCATAACAGGGCATCCTGGAGGTGAAAATATGGAACATGCCGACCCTCCAAGAGTGTCTGGTATGTGTGGCCGAATTCTGGGTCGCTTTTGTAGAGAAGTGGCCAATCAGAAGTCTCGTGCCCACAAGAGTTGAGCATGGTGGTTAACGCCATGATCGGTGGTCGACTGAGGCAATCTGCAACATTATTGGTGCTACATTTCTTATACTTGATATTCAAATGGAACTGTTGCAGCTATGTAGACCACTTCTGATGGCGATCATTCTGCAATTTCCCTTGGGTCTGTATGAACTGCAGGGGTCGGTGGTTTGTGTGGATGACCGTTTCCGTCCCCAAAATGTAATGCTTCCATTGTCGGCAGGCCTGTACAATGGAATACATCTCTTTATCATAAGTGGGGTACTTCCGGACTGTGTCTGAAAGTGTTTCACTGTGATATGCCACTGAATGTCCATGGTGAGTAAGGACTGCCCCAATAGCATAGTCAGAGGCATCTGTCTCAACCTCAAATGGTTGTTGTAAATCTGGTAATGCGAGCACTGGTTCCGTGCAGAGGAGATCCTTCAACTCCATGAATGCCTTCTGTTGAGATTCAGACCAAAATAATTTTGCTTTCGCCCCTCCCTTGGTGACTTGACTCAAGGGCAAAGTAATATGAGAAAACCCCAACACGAACCTACGGTAGAAGTTGGCAAGACCTAGAAAGCTGCGAAGCTCTGTTAGAGTGGTTGGAGATGGGCAATCCCAAATGACTTGGATCTTGGCTGGATCAACATGCACCCCCTGTTCATCAATGATGTATCCCAGATACTAAACCTGGGTCATGCCAAAAGTGCATTTCTCCAAATTGGCACATAGCTTGTGTTGCCGCAGTGTTTGGAGAACCTGTCGGATGTGGTGGAGGTGCTCTTCCCAACTCTGGCTGAAGATCAGAATGTCATCCAAATATACTACTACAAAGGAGTTGGTGAATGGCCGCAAGATGTCATCCATTAGCCTCATGAAGGGTGCAAGAGCATTCGTCAATCCGAAAGGCATAACCAACCATTCGAAAAGGCCCTCCTTGGATTTGAAGGCAGTCTTCCACACATCAGAGGGTTCAATTGGTACCTGGTGATATCCTGACTTCAGATCGATCTTGCTGAAATATTTCGCCCCCTTTAGTTGGTCCAGGAGGTCATCAATCCACGGGATCAGGTACCTATTACGGACAGTGATCTTGCTCAACGCCCGATAGTCAATACAGAGTCTCCACGTCCCATCCTTCTTCTGTACCAACACGATCGGGCTCGCACAAGGTGATGAACTCAGACGGATGTGACCTTTCTGCAAGAGCTCCTGAATCTGCCTCTTGATTTCATTGTTCTCCAGAACGGAGCGCCGATAAATTGGTCCATTGGGTAGCGGTGCACCTGGGGTCAGATCGATGGAGTGCTTGACCTAACAATGCAGAGGAACCCCTACAGGGGAGGTGAAGATGTCCTCGTACTCCTCCACAACCTTGTCCATCTGTAGTTGTCGTGCAGAGGGACCCCGTCTGGAGGTCGCGGCCACCGTCTTCTTCTTTCCTTGAGGGCGTATCATCAGGAAAACAAATTTCCTGGTTTTGGAAATGATCTTACTGCATTGTTTTGCAGTAATCAAAGAGATGGCAGTAGGTGGTGCTACCTCTGGTATCCTGTACAACTTATTTCCCAATGTAACAATAACAGCACGGAGCCTTGATTCATACACAGCATGTCGCTTCCACAAGTATGGCTGTGCTAATAATACATCACAAACTTCCAGGGGAGCAATGTCACACAATACCTCATCCGTGAAGGGCTTGATGGTGTATGGAAGGCGACACTGCTGGCTCACGCGAAGATCTCGTCCTTGGTGAAGCCACACAATGGTGTTTGGTTGTGGATGTGCTATGGTCGGTAAGCCCAACCGCTTCACGACCTCTGCCGAAATGAGGTTCTTTTGACTCCCGCTATTAACAATGAACTTTATCGGGGAGCCCTTTACCCACATCTGGGAGTGGAAGAGACGCTCCTCCTCCTCTGGATCTTCGGGTTCATTTTTCTGGATCTTGGCGGTAGCAACAGTGCCGTTGGGATCCACATCAATGATCTGCTTCCCTTTTTCATTCCCCTTATCAGGTTCTGACTCAGAGTCGAAACATGCATCTGATTCTGAAACCTTTAGCTTAGCCACCAGTAACTGCTTGGCCCGACACTCACTTGTGTTGTGAGTGGAGCTCTTATGGAACTCACACCATTTTCTAGTGTCCTTTTTTGGCTTCGCGGCGCTATTCTTTGCTTGCAGCTTCGGCGGGTTGGCTTGGGCTATCCCGCCTTGGCTTTGTCCTTTGTTCTGTGGTTTACGGGCACCTTTCCCCTGCTTTGGATTCACAGATCCAAAGTCTTTCTTCTTTTGTTTAAACTTCTGCTCGACCTTGACGGCATATCGGTATACTGCCTGAGCGAGGAGATGTTCAGGAATTGTATTTCTTCCTGGATGTACTTGTGCAGGCAGCCACGGTATTTGAGTATCAAATGTTGCTCCGAATCCTTGATACCAATTTTGTGCGAAGGGTATGGAAAAGATTGGTGAACTCCGGCACGTCTTGGTCCCTTCCCTGCCGCAGCATGGTCCACTTTATGTATTCATCCTCATAGCTTCCGACAGGGTAGTACTGCTCCTTGATTGCATCCCAGAATGAATTCCAGGTGGGTGCAGCTGAAAATAGTGAGCCAGTACTTTCATCCTTCTGCTCGCAGTAGGTTTCCCACCAGTCCTTGATGTGGGGGGCTGCTTTGAAAAGGGCGAAAACAATCTTTTCCCGACTCAAAAATTCATGAATAGAAAAATAACCCTCTAGCAGACTTAACCATTTATCTACGGCATCTGCGTCTATCTGACCCTCAAATATAGGGATTTCAAAATTAAGTTGTACCTTAAAGGGCGTGGCGTTTCCAGAGTAGCCGCTGGAAGCCGATGCGTCGCTTCTGGGTAGCCGCTGAAGGATCTGGGCAAAGTTGTCCATCATCGCGTTCCATTGTCGCTCAAGGGCTTCTTCGAGCAAGATTTTGATGGGATCTCCTGCCCCCTCGTCTTTCTTCTCATCCGCCATGGGAGGCTGTCGGGATTTGCGAGGCTGGTCTTGCAAAGGTTCAACCAGTTCAAGCCCTAACTCCTTATATCCCGACCTTGTTGGGGATATGCAAAGAAAAACAGAGAAAAAGCAGACCGCTCTGATACCACTGATCCGGATCTTGAGGGGAGGCCCCCAAGATCTAAAAGATTGAAATGGATCTTGGGGGAAAGACTCCCAAGATCTGAAAACTTGCATTCCCAGAAGAAAAATAGGAGAATGCCCAATAAAAAAACCACAAAGAAACTTTTATTTAAAATAGTAATGAAAATAAAGCAGCTAGGGCGATGGTAGCTTATCTCTAAGAAAGATGTGGTCGCTACATGCCTCTGAACTGTAAAGGCTACATTATGGCGGACAATCTGTCCCTTTACAAAATGTGAATTGTTACTTATAGTTTTTTCAGTTACAATACCACGGGTCAATTCCATGGCTGAATGAATACCATGGGTGGATTTTACAATACCACGGGAAGATGCCATTTACAATACCATGGGTAAATTCCATGGGTCAATGAATAATATGGGTGGATGAGTACCATGGGTTGATGCCATTTCCATTTGGATCATTAATGATCCAGGTGGATATTGGTGGCCACCTGCCAAGTCCACCTGGACCCCCACCATTTTTTCTCTCAGCATTTTCAGTTTCCTTAATTGTAGCACAACTTACTATTTTTAGGAGTTTTTCGGGTCCTGAACTTCTGGAGCCGTTTTGAGGCCCTAAACGACGTTTTTTGGGAAATCTGGGGGCAAAATGGGTCCATGGACCAATGTTTCCCTTCCCAAAGTGGTAGTGCTCGGATAGATCTTTCTAACGAGCTATTGTACGCGTCAAACAGAGATCATATGCCAAAGTTACGACCCCGGGAAGTTGATGTACCAATTTACCCAAACGGGGCCCACAGTTTGGCGTTTCATCTCCTATGGTTAGGTTTTGGAATGTTAAGGGTTTTCCATTGTTTCTCAACAATAAATAGGCCTTCGAGCCTCATTGTAACACAGTTCAGAGGCATGTAGCCACCACATCTCTTCTCAGAGATAAGCTACCATCGCCCTAGCTGGTTTATTTCCATTTCTGGTTGTAAGCATATTTCAGTATTTTCCATTAATGAAATGAAGTATTATTTCCACTGCATCTTTGTGTATATGGTTATCTCTGTAATTTGTTGCGTTCTTATTTAAATCTGGATCAGTGGTATCAGAGCAGGTTATGATTCCATGGGAATGAGATTTTGATGCATATTTCAGTTTCAAATTTTCTAGCAATATTCAACAAACTTCAAGCATGTGCTACAACCTCCACAGAGCACTTTCCTAGGTCAAGCAGGAAGAATTTTTCTTTTCTCATTTTTTTGGAGGAATTTTTTTTGGGCGGCGACTTTGTAGATCATATCTGAAACATTTGGTAAAAAATTTACAAAAACAAATACCAGATATGGATTCCTCTCGAAAAATCACCCAATTTCAAAAAAAAGATGGGTTGAATCGGAGTTCGGATGTGGGAGATATCATTGATTTAAAATCAGCTATTTTATCAGAATTTTTGTGACAGCGGAATTGTTGCAGCGCGAATGTGAGATCTCAGAGTGTCCACATAAGGATTTCCAACTCATGGGAAGATGAAAAATGATCCTTCTGCTTCTAAAAACAGTTTATAATAAATATTTTGAGTTATATTGGCTGAGTTATGTCCATTTTATTTCTGGAGCAGCATTCCGAGTGGGTTTCCATTGGAGACGTGCCCTCCCACCGCACTTTAGTAGGCACCTGCTTCACGTTCATCAGTTTCAACATAACAGCATTCGGGTTGGGTTATTTGGAGACATGCCCTCCCACCCCAGGCTATGTAGACACCTACTACTTCATTAGCAACCAACATCATGGTTATGGGTCAACCGCATAAAATCCTTGTCATTGAAGTCCATTTGCTAGGCCGCACACTGTCAGAATCACAGCTGGTCACAAGTATTACAGGGTATCTCTATCCTCGGATCTTCGTTTATCAAGGTTTTGGGTTAACCACATCAAACCCTTATCTTCAGTGGCTCTTCATATTCAACAAAGGTTTCACATGAGGGAACTTTACGCAATGGGGACCATTGCTTCTTAAGGAGGGAGGAATAATCCAAATGGAAAATGGCATCAACCCATGGTACTCATCCACACATATTATTCATTGACCCATGGAATTTACCCATGGTATTGTAAATGGCATCTTCCCGTGGTATTGTAAAATCCACCCATGGTATTCATTCACCCATGGAATTGACCTGTGGTATTGTAACTGAAAAAAATATAAGTAACAAGTCACATTTTGTAAAAGGACAGATTGTTCGCCACAATGTAGCCTTTACAGTTCAGAGGCATGTAGCGACCACATCTCTTCTCAGAGATAAGCTACCATTGCCCTAGCTGCTTTATTTTCATTACTATTTTAAATAAAAGTTTCTTTGTGGTTTTGTTTATTGGGCATTCTCCTATTTTTCTTCTGGCAATGCAATTTTTCAGATCTTGGGGGTCTTTCCCCCAAGATCCATTTCAATCTTTTAGATCTTGGGGGCCTCCCCTCAAGATTCGGATCAAGTCTGATTCTAGAGCTTCAGTCTTTTCTGAGGAGGGGAGTAGCCCAAAATCCTCATTCGATTTCTAGCAGCAACAATAACACGACAGTTTCCCAGTAGCTGGGACACAGATCAGTGTGAGGCCATTCCAGGAAAGATTTCTGGGTTTTTTTGGGTTTCTTGAGTAGAGCTCGAATCCAGAGTTTCATCTTTTTCCAAGGAGGGGAGAAGCCCCTAATCATCATTTGTTTTCTAGCAGCAACAGGAGCATCCATGCAGAGAGGCCATTCTTTTCATTCTGAGAGTATTTCTTCACTTGCCTTATGCAAGTCGAGGTGCCATCTGTCTAATCACCTCTTGTACTCATTTATTGCTCAGTATAATAAAATGGATTAGCATTTCTCGCTGCATTTCTTGTATATCTGCCTATATTTCCGGTTTACATTATTATATGTTGTTCCACTGTTATTTTATCACTTCTGGGTTATTATATCATTTGCACATATTTGGTTGGAGTTTTTGTTGGGTTTTGAGGAATATTCTAGGTTAGGAATATTACATACCTCTTGAATATTTCTTCATCCTCGACATCTTTACCCTTGTAACTAGATATATGCACTGCAAACATCACACAACATTTTATGCAACTACTCTTACCTTGCATAGCGGTAACCATCCTCATTGATGTAGGCTTCTTAATTCCCTAAAAAATTTCCTTTTACCCACTATCATCCACACACTCAATGGCCTTGTCGAAGCAATCCACTTTGGTCTTGTGACGGTACAACCAATCCATAGCAAAAAACATACTATATGATCCAAAACGTAGTACATTCAAATTTGTTGTTGTTGGCATACCATTTAACTCAAATGTAAAAGCCCTTACCCAATGGTGAACTTGCTTCTTTGTACCTATAGCCAACTATACCAACCAAGATTTTGCATACACCTCTTTTCTGCAACCACACTTATCCACCAAGTTAGGATTAATATAACTATAATTAGATCTAGGATCAATCAAAATAGAAACAACTTGATCACAAAGATTAATGTCCATCTCAATTATAGATGCCTAATGTTCTTCCAATTTATTGTCCACATCTACATATATCCAAGGAATGCTATGAACAACATCTCCAAATGTATGCACATCCTCATCACTACATTTGTGCGGTCTACCACCATGGTATTGTGCACAATCCCTCTTATGATGACCTTTGACACATATCCAACACTGTAACGGTGCTCTACCATCACTTCTAGTCTGCTACTCTCCATGTCCCTTCTCAGTTGTATTGAACTTCTTGGAAGGGACTATATTTTCTTTCTCACTTGCATCTTGAGGTCTTCGTGGCTTTGCCATCCATTTTCCTTTAGCTTTCCCATTTCCTTTGAAGTCACACTTAGGATCAACCTTGCACTTCAACTATTCATAACAATGTTTCAGCTTTCAGATAGTCTCCTCCAATGATATAGGCTCATCGAACTCAATCTAGTCTTGGTATGCTACTGGCATTCCACTGATGAATCTTTGAACCTTTGCCTTCTCCTCCTTGAGGTAAGGCACACATCTCAATAGCTGTAAGAACTTGCTAGTATACTCATCATCTGTCATGGAACCCATTCACAACTCATAAAAATCCCTAGCTTTGTCATCATATTACCTTTCCAACATATACTTCTTATTAAAGAGCCTCTCAAACTCATTCCAAGTCAATTCATCCTCATAAATACCTTTTACATTCTTCACATCTTCCCACCAAATATCTGGTTTAACTTTGAGACTAAAAGTGGCTAGCCTTACTTTCATGTTTTCTGAGTAATCATGCAATCTGAAGAATTTTTCCATGCCAGAAAAACATGCATCTACATCCTAAAATTTATGCATCTCTCCATCAAAGGTAGGTGGATTTTATTTCTTAGATTCATCTGGAAAGTATCCCTTATCACTCCTCCTGTGAGGATGATAACGATAAAGATCATGATGCCTGTGAGAACTAGAACTGGAATAGTACCTATGTTTATCACCCCTCCTATCTGGAGTATCCAACGACCTACCATCTTTGATCGTGTCAGTTCTATCCAACCTGTGACCACCATGAGACTTGCTACCATATGCCCCACTAGTTTTTTCCTCTTGCTCATGGCTGATCTGAAGTGGTCCCTGTCGCTACAACACTAAAAACCTTTGAAGGAGTATTGCATTAACCTCTACTTTTTTCCCTTGTGCTTGCATGATTTTATCATTGTTTGCCTTACAACTCCTTATTTCTTCCATCAAGATTCTCAATGTGTCTGCTAAATTGGAGGAGTTTCCAACACCATGATTCTCATCTAATTCATGGGGAGAGTCTTTGTAGTCTACCATCTTGCTAGCCATTTTGATCTCTTTTCTATAAGGCATACCATGTCATCTAAACCAAATCACAATAAATCAATGTACCTTAGTATACTTTGAGGAGGACACCTTGTCTACAAGATCAACAAATTAGTGTGATACATGTAAAATATAATCATGACAGCATATAGAAATATAACACATAAGCATGTAATCATATAACCATCACTCTAACTAGAGTATAGTCATCAATTCATGACCATATCAACTACCATATCATGACCTCATGCATGACAACAACAACCATGTTGAAAATGGCAACAAGAAATGATAAAAATAGAAGTTCTAAAAATAGCACTGCTATAAATAGCAGTTTTGGTACCAGTGCTGGATTGAGCAATAGAGAATCAAAAATGGAAGTGCTAAAAATAACATTTTATTTTTAGTATTTCGGGATGGATTCATATTTTAATCAGTCCCTGGAATAAAAGTAGGAAGTAAAATTCGAATTTGAACTTAACAGTTGTTTCAAAATAAATTAATTAATTCTCCATGAGTTAATTAGTTGTGAAAAATCAAACATGAAGTCTATGTGAGGACATGCAACAGTTTATCTATTAATTGAGGAATTTATCCATCAGTTAAAGAGATAAGGATGAGTTCTAATTTGAGTTGTAATTAGTTGACTCAGTTAACTGAGTCAAGTCCAATTATAATTGATTTAAATAGTTTGTTTAAACTAAGTAAGTTCAGTTAGTTAATGCATGCTTTCATATAACTACTACACTTCAGATAACTGAATATTCTCTCATGAATAACTCATGCATGTCAGCTCAGACAGAGACCCAGTTGAGATCAAAGAAGGGACAATGTACTATCAGTTGGATGAATATTTTTCCTATAAAGGAAGCTCATCCATGATGAGGATTTATCTCCTTCAGGACTGCGTAGTTGGATCAGAGGTTAGTGAGTGTGTGAAAAGGCCAATTCACACAAGTGGCTGCACTAGACCCCAATCAAAATTGCACAAAGAAATAGGAGGCATGGAGGGCAGACCAAAGGTTAGAGAGAGGACTTTGACTGTCTATGGGCAACAGTGTTATTACAAAGAGAGCGAGATAGCTTTTGAGCTGATTCTTTTGTAATACTGGCTATATTTCCACTTGTATGATAATACAGAGTTGGGGTTTTAGGCTAAGGCTTTCCCTGAGTTATATCTTATGTGTTATGTGTGAGTGATTCCTTCTTATTAGTTATATGTATTCTTAATGATGTTGCTCATGTTTGATTAAGCTTCCGCTAAATTGTTTGTAGAAGTAGATCAAGTGTTTTCCTTTAGTATATTGCATTATCAGGTGATCTACATGTGGGAATTTCTACAAAGAATGTCATTGTACACTGACAATTCACAAGAATAACCAACATGTAATCAATCATACACCCATCATGACACACTTCACACAACAACATCCTCATTCACATGGCGACATCACTACAACTATGACTGACACCATGCATATGCAACAAGAACATAGACCACAAGGATGACTAACACACATGCAACCGACATGAATCCATGACCACATGCACATCCCATCCAGTCTGAAGGGTGAACCATGCTCTCATACCACTCTATAACACCCTCATCTTACATTTACCCAATTAACTCACCAACTGGAGTAAACATGCGATGAGACGCCACTATGATTAGAATAAACCTCCTAGGTGACCTTAAGGAAATGGAATCAATGGAAACACATCATACAAACCTTTCGCATCAACAACAAGACCCCTAGGAACCATCCAAACATTTCTAATAACCATCCCCTAGGTCCCACTGAGATTTTAGACCACTTGACTGATGGAGGCTCCCATGATATGGGCATGACATAGTTTAGAAATCCCTGGATGCTCCCACAACATGGCATGTCAGCATCTAGAGAATAAGTTGTTCAATCTTGTGTCAACATCCCTAGGATTTGAGCCTCTTTTTCAGGCCCAGAGCCAAGGTCACTAGCCAGAATTCAATGACACTTCCAAAATCCATGATTTACATAATAGCAAGTACTACTAATCAAAAACTAACTTCAGGACTAGGCTTGACCATCCCCAACTGGGAATTTCATTTTGTCAAACACTTGGCATCAATGCAATCTACAAGAAATTAATACAATATGTAGAGCTGTAACAAGGGTCTCTTTCACCTCTAGTTATCCCACATTAACAAGTCAATCCGGGAACATTTTGTTATTGCAAAGAGTAGCTCAATCCGAGGCTATTCGTCAGAGTAATGCTTAGTAGTACAGTGTTCAGAAAATACAAGAGTAAACGGATGATAAACTATGACCAAATTACTTCAAAAGGATAAAATCACGCAAGACAGCTTATCAGTCAAGGGTGCGGAAGCGATAACCCATCCCTCTAGAAACTGATGGAAAGGAAATTAGAGCATGGACCATAGGTCTGGGAGCTAGGCAGCGACTGCTGAGGCTCACTACAGCCTTAGACCTTCTCTCACACCAAAGCAGCAATTGCAAGTAAATGGGACGGCAGAAAGTAAAATGGAACAACAAATAGGAAATGGAACAACAAGTCAAAAATGGAACATCAGTAAATGGAACAGCAATCAAATAAACTAAGTCTCGCGAGTCAGAACCAAACTTGCTCTATTGAACCAAACTCACACTCTGCGATAAAATAACAATCTTCTCTCTTAAAGCAAATTGAATAAAATGTACTTTATGGAACAACACTCATTGGTAAATTATGGAACAGCGAGAATCAATCATACATACACGCAACATGCTAATATAGTAATCTGACGATTAAGGAGAATATGACTCTGTTTCCAAAATAGAGCAACATTACTTTCGGATTCCAATAGTCGGGATTTCAAATTAATCCAATAACAGTAATATCTAGTACAAACGCTCTGCAACAAAAATAGCTGGTTTAGACTAATAACATGCAATCAACTCTGAAAAGATTCAGTCATGCAATGCAGAGTCTCTACATGGATTTCCTGAAAGAACCGTTAATGAATTAATCGTAGCAGAGCATGGAATAACACATGAAGAGCATATTATATTACCGAGTAATAAAGATAAGCAAACCACGCAGAAATCAAGTTATAATGATACAAAAGCAAGTGTCCTTCGGAGCCGGGCCCTTAGCTTCCAATGGTACACCGCCTTAGATTACTCCAGACGCAAAGATGAAATAAACACCAAGTCTTTTATATTAACGCATCAACAAATGTACAGTAAACCAAGTCTCAGTGAGAGTCGATGATCAAAGTTTAGTCTGAAACTGAAAATTACATCCAAAAAGTCCCTTTTGCTTAACGATGTTGTTCCTTTTTATAAAAGTAACGGCGGAGATATCTAGGTAACAAAATAAGTAAAACAACGATCCCTCAGGATCAAAGATCCTGAGGGATTCGCCAAGCTGTTAATCCTTTACTTTTCTTTCCCTTTTCCGCCGAATTGGTATCCCTTCTTCCTTTCCTGGGTCGTTCTGCTTCGATCTACTCGATCTCGTTTGCATTCAGTTCCCTTCTAGAGGGACAACAGTTATTCCTCCTTTGTCTTTCCTTTTTGAACGGCAGCTCTTCGTTTCCACCTTTCCCTGCATAAAAAAAATGACAATTATTAGCGATTAAGCTTCCCATGTTAGTTCTCACTCATTTTATTAGAATTCTTTGTTTCTTTGAGTTCATGATGCAGAAAAGGTTACAAATGTTACTGAAAAGTCACTAAATTGTTTGTCAAAAACATACCTTTCAAGTGCTCCACACACCCCCCTGCTTACCCTGTTTCATGCCCTCATGAAAACATTATAGTTGACATGCAAGGCGGTAAGAGAATAGGCCAGAGAGGGAACCTCGTGTGGAGGCCTACAACCGTGATGAGCAACTAGATCATCAAAGAACTGATTTGTTTGACCTTCAGGCATTTCATACAAGGCCTGATATCCAGGTGCAGGGTGCCAAATGATTAGACTACGAAATCGATACCCTAACCAGGATGGCCCTGCTTGCAAAATACGCTCACCATAAAGGTTCAATCGGCTGGCAGCCAACTCAAAATTTTCGTATTTGAATGGTTCCCTGAGCTGGATGTTTGGGTTAGAAATCTAGTATCGGAATTTTGCAGCATCGATGGCGAGGTCTTTAATAGTCAGAAAATATTCCAGACTGTGTCGGATTAGGTCCTCGTGCATGGGTCCTAATGTCTCCATGACACCCGGGGTTCTCATAAGGTTCCTATGTGCTCTCCATAACAGCGTTGGGTCTCTAGGCTCGGCTCTCACCCACAAGTCTAGGCTATTCTCCTGTCTCTAAAAAGTGGTATAAGCTCTGAGCCATTTCAGCTGATTAACCCCGAATGAAACAAAGGCTTGCAATTGTATGTCCCCAATAAAAGGGCCAGGATTTAAGTCAGTTTCCTGGTCTAGCACGAGGTTGTGCAAGTAAAATTCACACAATAATCTTTGAACCTTAATTCCATAATGCTTGCAACAATCTATGAAATCATTAACAGTATTGATTTGTATAGGGGCACCCGCCCTAACAGCTTTTATCTTTAATTGTAAATATCATTCAAGCAAAAATAAAGCATAGTTTTTAGCAGGGGCCCTACAGGTCAAAACGTCATTATACAAAGAACACACAGTGTCCATCTGCCTAATAACAATATCTAATCGATGAGTTACCTTGGCAACCTTTTCTTGCTCCTTTTGCCATCCTTCGAAGGCCTGGCTCTCGGACTGACTAATATCCCGAAGTTGCTGTTGTAACTCTTCATATTTCTCCCGGGGGACTGTTTGTTCTCTCAGCTGTTCAGCTTCTTGCTGAGCTTGCTTCATCATCTTGTGCAAGGTTCTTGTTTTCGGATCCTTTTTCCATAGAGCCGTAGAGGCCGGGAGTTTTACCTGAACCTTTTTGTTATACTGTTTGGAGTTCAGAACCCGAATTACCCCTGAGGGTGGTGCCTCTGTTTGGATCTCCTTACTCTCCTTTTCTTTCTTAACACGAATGAAAGGTTGTTGTGGTCCCCCTGTTAATGGAACCTCATCCTATTCCTCTGCCTCAATTGGAACGACAGTCCGTTCTTCAGTGTCAATTGGAACAGCAGTTTGTTCTTCAACGTCAATTGGAACAGCAGTCTGTTCTTCAACGTCATTTGGAACAGCAGTCTGTTCTTCAATGTCATTTGGAACAACAGTCTGTTCTTCAGTGTCATTTGGAACGGCAGTAGGTCTTCCAGCAGGGTTTTGACCAACAGGGCGGCTATGAGTCCTTCGTCTTCTTGTCCTACGGGATTTTACTGCAGTGGCCCTTTTTCTTTTCCTTGTGGTCCTTCGTATCCTCAGGTTGGCTTTCAGAATCCGAATTTGCTGTCGGAGCTGGGCTATAGTGTTCAGCAACCTCTGCTGTTTCCTCCTTAATTTCTTGATTTCTATTGCCTCAGCAGAGGGCTCATGACTGGCCCTTAAATCTGCTCCTACTCCGTCTAGAATTTCTTCTGGTGTCTTGGGAACAGATTGTTCCCGATTGGTGTCTCCTATTTCCTCATCATGATCGGGCAGGTTTTCTTCTCCTGCCTTTTCTGCATGTGATTTCTCAGGTGTGTCTTCCTCCAGAGGTCCGTCAGGGAGGCCTGCTGGGCTGGAGGGTTGGCCATACTCCCCCATATTGGCCTGGATTGCGGCCAATTCGTCCTCACCCACAGGGTCCCGTGACGGGCCGCCCTCCGGTTGTACTACTTCCTCCTCTTGATTGGCCTGCTCAGTGACCGCCTTGGAGTGTTCAGCTTCTGTTTCTGTTTCGGAGTGCTCGTTTCCATCCTCGACTCCTTCTCCGGGCTGCTCAGCCTCGCCCCCAGATTGTTCAGCATTTTCTTCGAAAGGTCCTCCTTCTGGTTCTGGAGGCTCGTCCGTAATCTCGATTGATTGGCTGGTGCTCTCCTGGATCTTTTCCAGCCTCCCTCGTATCTAGGCTAGCCGGGCTGATTTTCTTGGTCTCTCAGGTTGTTCGAGTGTACTAGCAACAGGTTTTTCTGCTACCAATTCTCTGCGTTTTTCTGATCGTTCCGGTGTACTTGAAGAATGTTTTCGTTTTGGAGCAACATGTTTTTCTGTTGCCAATTCTCTGCATTTTTCTGATCGTTCCGGTGTGCTAGAGGAATGCTTAGGTTTTGGGGATGGTGCAGCCAATCCCCCCTCGATCATTGCAACAAGCTCCTCCCAGCTGCTCTGCTGTTGAGTGAGACTATGGCTCACTATCAATCGAATCAATCCATGGTGGCTAACAATTGTTTCTACGTGTTGTGCCTTTTTCAAGCTTCGGGCCGCATCATGCAATAATGAATTTAAAAGTGCAGGCAGATTTACAGAACATTTTTCTTTCAAAACAGCTAAGAGTTTAAGATGACGTGGTCTTACCACGTCTTTCCTTCCTTCACAAGTGATGTAGCTCTGCACTATCTTTGCTAATTCGGTCCAGGGTTCTCCTAACGTTGCTGGCAGAACTCCCTTCCCCTTAACTGTCAAGCTTTGGCCTTCATCATGGAAAATCTCCATAATCTTTTGTAATCTTTCTTTCTTCAGCGTCCATACAGGTCCGGCGGCTGGTAGTCCCGAGACTTCTGCAATTATATCATCAGTGACCGCTATCCACCTCTCTCTTACTATGGAGTAGTTCTCCTGCAGGTTTTGCAGAAACTCCAACGCCATTGTTTCGTTTGATTCTTGTAGGCGACTGAAATAATTCAGCCATCCTGCCTTTTCCAGGATTTCCCGGGCAGCAGCGGAGACTGTCAACTCCTGAGGTTCGCTTCGGATTGCCTTTCCCCCCATGGTTCCACTAAGAATTCCAAATGGAACAGCAACTGCCTGTGGTGTTTGAGATGCAGAGAGAGTGATCGTCGCAAGAGAAAAACAGAGTATGCAACAAAAATGGATTGTGGATGGCAACTTTCGTAAAAATAGAATTATCATACCATTAAACCATGCCATACCTTCGTACACAATCTTCCCCGAATGGTGTGCTGACATGTAATTCGTGGAGTAAATGAGGTTACCTTCCCCCCCGCAATATGATAGGTTGTCCCAGCCGTCAAATAGAGGAGCAACAGCCATTCTATAACTCAATCATAAAGGAACAGCATATGAAATTATGCCATGTTTGAGATGGACAACGAAATACCGAAATCGAGGCAAAAAGGTGGATCGCGTTTTAGATAAGAGCCTGTGTGATATGATGCGAGGCCGGGGGATGGGACGTCTGTCAATCGTATGAAATCTCCAGAGGTCATTGTCAGTTCCTTTGCCATGATTGGTGGTAATGAGTGTTCATGCGATGTATACATCGGGACATAAAATATGACTTATTCATAGGATATAAGAGACAAAGAAGTATTGATATCATACCTATTGGTGTAACCATTACGACTTCGATACCATTAACAGAGCTCTGCTGCCGACAGGTGTTCATAACCTTGGCAGAGTTGTTTATTTCACCCCCGAAACCATGATCCTTTGTGTGTATTGTGAAGAGTATTTTGTCAAAATGAGGCCATTATGCTGGCTTGGTAACCAGGTAGCCATAATGCCATTCACAGGGAAGGTGCGAAACGTGGGCAGGCCGGCTCGTGGTGAGACCCCCTGTTCCAAGGTATGTTTATTTAGTGTACCTTTTGGACCATATCCCTGGTTTGGTGGCCATAATGGGAATGCCACTTCACTTCCATCCTTATGATCATGGTAGGTTGGCTCTTGATGAGACCCCCTATCCTGCATTTGACAATTGATAATCCATATTTACTTTTTTTTTCTTTTTGCAAAGCACTTCTCTTATTTATTTACACATAAGGGTGGTTCAGCACTCCTTAAGAGTGGGAATGGTGGAAGAAGTCTTATCATCCCAATAGGAAGATATAACTCCTCTGCTCTTATCCCTAAGTAATAATCAAAGAAAATTTAGGGAAATCGTCATGATAAAGATAACGAACTAGAGCAATAGTAATAAGACAATGATAACGAAGATGAGAAGTAAGTGTGTCCCTCGTCTTGTCCTCTTATCAATACTAGGCCTTGTAAAGATAGTGATCTATGATCTGCTGACTTCGGTATGTCGTGATTTATGTTCATTGCATAATTGCATAGTTGTATCTTAAAGACTGGAAAGAACATGGGCGAAAAGCAGCCTCAATATAAATCATCACAGAGAGCAAAAACATGGCGATGGTGCTCCTTTTGAAAGAGGAACAGCAGAGAAGAATCCATGCAAACAAATACTTGAGATGCCGTTTCTTTTTAAAAGGAACAGTAGAAGAGCAAAAATGTTGTTCCTTTTGAAAGGGAACAACAGAAAATCATGAATGTTGTTCCTTTTGGAAAGGAACAGCAGAAAATTGCAAATGTTGTTCCTTTTGAAAAGGAACAGCAGGAAGTCACAAATGTTGTTCCTTTTGAAAAGGAACATCAGAAAATCGCAAATGCTGTTCCTTTTGAAAAGGAACAGCAGAAAATCACAAATGTTGTTCCTTTTGAAAAGGAACAGTAGAAAATCACACATGTTGTTCCTTTTGAAAAGGAACAACAGAAAATCACAAATGTTGTTCCTTTTGAAAAGGAACAGCAGAAAATCGCAAATGTTGTTCCTTTTGAAAATGAACAGCAGAAAATCACAAATGTTGTTCCTTTTGAAAAGGAACAGCAGAAAATCACAAATGTTGTTCCTTTTGAAAAGGAACAGCAGAAAATCACAAATGTTGTTCCTTTTGAAAAGGAATAGCAGAAAATCGCAAATGTTGTTCCTTTTGGAAAAGGAACAGCAAAAATCACAAATGTTGTTCCTTTTGAAAAGGAACAGCAAAAAATCGCAAATGTTGTTACTTTTGGAAAAGGAACAGCAAAGACACGCAGAATGAAAAAATCAAAGTTTTGAAAAAAAGAGAAAGATCAACGAAAATGTTAAGAAAACATATATACAAAGAACTTATGTATAGGTTATAGAAGAAAATGAATTCCTTACTGAATTATAGGTGAGGAAGATTTTGCTTCCTCTCCTAAAATTTCCATATCAGTGTCTCGACGTAGCTGCTGACAGAAGGATTCCCGAGTGAGTGGCTTGCGATAGAGATGAACTTGGTGGTCATTTACCTTGAATGCATATCCAGAACCATCAATTGTGATCAGAGTGAGGGTCCCATTATCATGTACTTTCTGGATTTCGTATGGTCCCAACCAACGAGTCTGAAGTTTCCCCGGGAAGTCCTGAAACCGAGAGTCATATAACAGAGCCCAGTCTCCTTCGTGGAAGACTTTGTTCTTGATAAGTGCATCATGCCATTTAACTCGCTGTTGTTGAATAAGTGTTGTATTCTGTAATGCAGAGAGCCTGATTTCGTCCAATTCATTCATCTGTTGTAAACGATTAATTTGTGCCTCACTTAGATCTACGCCAACTTCCTGTGCAGTTCGTAGCGTTTGGATTTTGAATTCTATGGGGAAAATAGTTTGTTTCCCAAACACTAATTGATAGGGTGAATAACCAGCGGTACTTCTCCATGTGGTTCTATAAGCCCACAGTGCTTCAGGTAATCGGGCGGCCCAATCACGCCTATGTGAAGCAATGGTTTTTGTTAAAATTGATTCTATTACCTTATTGCTACTTTCTACTTGCCCATTCGCCTACGGGTGATATGGGGTAGTAATTTTGTGCTGGACGTGATAATTGTTAAGTGTTGCAGCTAATTTGTTTCTGGAAAATTGTGGTCCTCCATCTGTAATTATTTCTCTCGGAAGGCCATAACGCACAAACAAATGGAACAGGAACTGTATTATAGAATCTTCTGTAGCTCTAGGCAATGCTTCGGCCTCAACCCATTTGGTGACACATTCTGTTGCCACCAAGATATATGTTCTCTAATTTGAGGATTGGTTGATGGGTCCAATGAAATCAAGAGCCCATCGTTCAAATGGTTCAATGACTAATTGTGGCCTCAGAGGCATTTCATCAGCTTGACCAGGTCGTCCTGCTCGCTAGCAGCTGTCACAGGCTTGGACGAATTTCTTCGCATCCTTGAAAATTGTAGGCCAGTAGTATCCTGTGTGCAATACTTTATGTGTTGTTCTTTTTTCAGCAAAGTGTCCCCCACATGGTCTGTCATGACAGGCTTTTAAGATGTCGAAAATTTCATCTTCTCGAATACATCTCCTAATTTGCATGTCTGCCCCTGTGTGGAACAAATAGCCCCCAATCCAAGAAAATTGAGTACTCTTCTAAACAATCTGCTTACGTTCATTAGGGGTTAAGTGTTTTGGTAGCTTACCTACTGCAAGGTAATTGGCAACATCAGCATACCAGGGTGTTTGAACAGCGACAACAAACAGGTGCTCATCCGGAAATTGATTCTCCACTGCTGCTGCTTCAATTGATTTTGGTATTCATGAGAGAAAATCAGCTACAGGGTTTTCCTTGTCAGGTCGATCCTTGATTGTGATATCGAACTCCTGCAATAAAATCAACCATCTAGTTATTCTAGCATTTGTGACAGGCTTATTTGCTAAATATTTGATAGTAGAATGATCTGTGTATAAAATAACGGGATAGCCTGTGATATAATGTCTAAACTTATTGACAGCATGTATTACAGCCAGGAATTCTTTTTTAGTGACAGTGTAATTTAATTCAGCAGGGGATAATTTTTTGCTGATATAATAGATAACATATGGTTTTTTATCCTCTTCCTGCCCAAGGACTGCACCGATTGCTGTATCTGAGGCATCAGATGATATTTGGAATGGTAAATTCCAGTTTGGTCCTCGAAGGACTGGAGTTGTTGATACAAGCTTATTTAATTCCTTGAAAGCACGGTCGCACTTTTCTGTCCACAAGAAATCAACATTACCAGTTAGTGCATATAGAGGTGCGGCAATGTGTGAATAATGTTCTATAAATCGTCTATAATACCAAGAAAATCCAAGAAAGCTGCGTACCTCTGTTTGAGTAGTGGGGGTGGGGATAAGAAAAAGTATTTGAATTTTGGCCGGGTCTACCTGAATGCCAGCTGTTGAAACATAGTGTCCTAGAATGAGCCCTTCAGTCATCATCATATAACATTTTTCGTGGCTTAAGAAAAGTCTGGTAGCAATGCAACGTTGTAGGACTTTTTCTATAGTGTCTAAAGCTGGATCAAGATCATCTCCATATGGTGTAAAATCATCCATGTACACTTCAAGTCCATCATTTATTAAATCTGAAAAGATGCTAAGGACGGCCCTTTGGAATGTAGCAGGAGCATTACATAGGCCAAAGGGTAGAATTCGATAGGCAAACGTTCCCCAAGGACAAGTAAAAGTTGTTTTATCCTGGTCTTCAGGGCAATCTGGATCTGATTGTATCCACTGAAGCCATCCAGGAAAGAAAAGAATTTCTTTCTTGCTAAAGTGTCCAATACTTGGTCTATGAGTGGAAGAGGGAAGTGATATTTTTGTGTGGCTTTGTTTAACTCCCTATAATCCACACAAATCCTCCATTTCCCATTCTTCTTGGGTACGACCACAAGCGGAGAGACCCATTTACTATCAGAAATAGGATAGATAAAATTAACATCTAAAAGTTTCTGAAGTTCAGCTTTTACAACATCTTTTAGATGAGGGTTGAGTCTTCTTTGCGGTTGACGAACAGGTCTTGCATCTTTTTCTATATAAATATGGTGGGTGCACAATTGGGGATCAATCCCTTTCATATCAGGGTAATCCCACGCAAATGCTTCTTGATACTTTCGTAACAGATGAATGAGTTTTATTTCTTAGTCCGGTGTAAGGTTGGCATTGATATTTAGAGTCTTTCCCGGTTCAATTTCCACTACTTTGCTATTGGCAACAGAAGTCACAGGTATTGTTTGGTCATGCGCATCTTGCAAAGGATCTTCTTCTAGTTCACTATCGAATGCTGCTTCTATCATGAAACATTGTGTTTGAAATCTAGATTCAGTTTGACTAATGAAATTATTGATGGCATCATCTTCTGTTTGGTCTTTAAAGTCTAGAGCCTTCTGTACAGTCAATGAGGATCTGATATTGTCAGTAAGGTATGACACAGGGCGCTGGTTAGTTTTTATCATTGTAAGACTTGGTTGTGTTGGAGGGTATAGAACTAGATTTTTAATATCTGGTCCTCTGGTTATAGTCATATTTCCCTGCCGGCAACCAATGTAAGCATCGGCGGTAGCAAGCCAAGGTCTACCTAAAATTAGTGGGTGTCCATCCAGTCGGGTTTTTGGATTAATTATCAGGAAATCGGTTGGGTATTCCCAGGAATCTACAGAGACCATGACATCGTATAGAGTACCTTCTGGTCGAACTACAGATCGGTTGGCCAATTCTAACAAAGTAGAAGTAGGTTCTACCGATGTAATGCCGAGCTTTTCGTAGGTAGAAGTTGTCAAAATATTAATTGCAGCTCCTAGATCAACTAAAGCATTAGTCAGGGTCTGACCATAGATTTGAACAGTTACGATTGGATTTCCCGGATCTTCATATTTAATGGGTGTTCCTGATAACAGGTCAGATAAAGTACTGACTACTTGGACTCTTGGGTTAGTGGTTGCATTCCTCCTTGATTTCTTTATGCACAATTCTTTTATAGTTTTTGCGTATATAGGGATGTCTTGAATGGCTTGGAGGAATGGAATTCTTATGTACAGGTTTTGTAACTCTCCCAGGATGTCAAAGTCTGGATATTGTATAGGTCTTGGTATGACTAATCATTCTGGGAAGGGAGGAGAGGATGTACTTGCTTGATGATGAGTCTGCTCCTTATTTACACCCTCTTGTTGTAACGGTTGTTCTGTTGGTAACTGATCTTCAATGTGAACTGTTTTGTCTCCCTCTGTTTCTATTATACGCCCAGATCTTAACTGAAGATCATTGCACTCCCTCAGGTCAGGTCCGATTTCTGATGATTCCATGATTTGGAGGTGTTAGTGTCAGTCTTTCCATCCTTCCTCCAGTGATCAAATGTGCTCTTACAAAGTGGTCTCAGAGTGTCAAGGTCAAATTTTGTCATTTCAGTGAGTCTTCAAGCAAAATTTGGTCACTAGGCATTAGGTCTAGGCTTTGCCCAAATGTCAGTCCATGTCATCATTCAGCTGAGCCTATCATCATTCAGAGGGTTGTCATTATCATGTCAGTGTCTAATGAGTCATTTTACATCTTGTTCATGCTTCAGTTGTGCTTTGGCAAGGTCATTTCCCTCTCCTAGGGTTTTGAAGGCAATTTCTCTTGGGCGGCTAAATAATCAGCAAAAATCATATCCTGATGTTCATACACCTTCCCCTATCCTTAAAGTACCTTATAAAACACTTCCCATCCCTTAGATCCGCCAAATTCCTCATTTTTCCACAAACCCTAGTTTCTAGCTACAACTTGGCAATTTTCTAGGTTGGGCCTGTGTTTTGCCCTTTTGGACCCCTTCCCCTCACTCAATCACTAATATTCCACTTTCCCCTGCTTCCTAACATCCCTCGTCACTCCCACAAATTTCCCCAAGAATTTAGAATCCCCCTATCCCCTTCATCTCGCTCCATTTCGACAAAATTCCTTGCTTCACACATCGGGACAAGTCGCACTCAAATGATGTTTCAGAGCAATCAAAGATGAATTTTGGAAAACTGAGAGAGGTTTTTTCTCATAACATGCCAAAGAATACCATTGCCTCAGGAGAATCAAAGACACCTCTGAAGTGACCTTGGGAAAATCACGTTTTCGCCTAGCTGAGTTGGCCAAATTATTTGCTTGATGGTTAAACTGATAACTAGACACAAATATCTTTCCAATGAGCTATCATGAGCTCAATTTGGGGTTGAGGAAGGCATTCAAAAGTTGACTGCAACAGTACTCTGCTTTCAGGCAGCCTCATTTGACACTTTTTGACCACTCTTGGGAGATTTGATTTTTGACAAGTCAAATAAACTCCAAATTGAAAAATTCCACTTGGGTTGGAAAGTAGACTCAAATAAATTTCCAACGAGCCATCCTGCGCCCAATTCCAACACTGGGAAGGCCTCCAAAAGCCTCCTGCAAAAGCGTGACCCGTTGAGAGGTGCGCGACCCGTTGAGAACCCTTCTGCAGTTCAAATTTTGAACTGGCGCGACCCGTTGGGAGGGGCGCGACCCGTTGAGCTGTAAGCTACAAATTCACTTCAAACTCACTCAAATCTTCTTCAAATTTGCAAATTGGGTTGAGGTAGGCTCTCTACAAATTGTTTTGTTGGTTGATGATGAATGATTGACCTCCATACTTGTTTTAAAGCCTCCAAAGATGCAAGTGAAAAAAATCATTCAGTGGCTGCTTGTTGATGTTTGAAATTTGCTAGGGTTTTATGTGGTTTCAAGAGATTTCCCTTTGCACATTGCTTTTCCCTTCCCTTATCACTCACATGTTCATTTTCCCCTATTTTCCCATGCCATGTTGAAAATAAAAGTGCAGGCCATCCCTTGTCCCTAGTCACCAAAAATCAAAAACCCTACCCCCTCCTAAAACAGCAAAACTGTAAAGCCTAGCTGGCCTCACTATAAGCATATTGTAAACAAGAAAAGTTAATGAAATTGCAAAGGACATTGTGGACAAACTTCCCAAAACAAATCCCCACGATTTTCCCTTTGTCCACACATGTATTTCCCTTATTTCCCTTATTTCCCATATCCCTGCATATATACATTCAGATCTTCATGAGATTATCAGGCAGAGAGAGGCGGAGAACCGCTTGTTACAGCAGAAGCTTGACATGGCTCAATGGACTATCAACTATCTTGAGCAGCGCAACAAGCAATTAGAGGAGGAAAAGGAACTTGATGAGCTATGGAGGATACGCAGCGACCGAGTCATAAACCGTAGGAGGCCCGGTGACCTATTGCCTAAGGAGAGAGAGTCAATGTTCATCCGGGTGAATGCACACTTGGAGAAGCTGTTGGCGAAGGCCAACCAAGGCAAGAGGCTGCTGAGGAATATGAAAAACCACTATTGGGCTAGGATGCACGTTTGTAAAGCGAAGATGAAAATGTTCCAAAGAAGGTTGACCGAGGCTCTTAAGAGGAAGAAGAAGACCAACCCCCTCCGCATCTTGGCCGAGGCTTCTCTCACTCATCATGACACTCACTAGCCTCTTCACAACACCAAGCACAAATTTTTTTTGGGAGTTTTGGCTCATTTTTGGCATTTTTGGGCAATTTACAGGTTTTGGCTTCTCAACGGGTCTCACCCCCGGTGAGACCCTTTGTCACCGTAGCTCTGTTTTGCAAAAACTCAGCATTTTTGGATTTTTCATGCAAAGTTACATATTCCCATGCATTACCTTGAGTTTTCATGGAGTTTTGGGCCTCCAAAAGGTCAAAATACAGCCAAATTTTGACTTTCTGCCCCTTTTTGAGCTGCAGAAGTAGTCTTGGGAGAATTGACTTTTGACTAGGCAAATGACCTCCAAATCCAAAAATTCTAGTTGGGATGGAAAGTAGACTCATATACCTTTCCAACGAGCTATCCTGCACCTCATTATGACACCGGGAAGGCCTCCAAACAGGGCTCCAAAGTGCGCGACCCGTTGAGGATGATGTGCGCGACTCGTTGAGGAATTTGTGCCAGATTTGACCAGTTCAGCCCAGAATTTGCAGTTTAGCTCCAATTTAACTTTCTGAGGTCGATGGTGGTCCTTTTGACTGTACTTGTGGCACTTTTTGGATATTTTTACCCTTGTTTTACTCTTCTAGAAGTTTCTCTCATGTAAAAGGGTAAAATTGACTGTATGAACTGGTTTCCAAGTTTTTAGAGGCAAGTTGTTTTGACTGCCTATTTTGTAGTGCTTAGTTTAGAAGTTGTTCAAACAGCTCCTAGCATAGTGAGCTCGACCCATGGAGGCAGGGAAAGAGGTTAGATCATCTATATTATGTACTTTCATGCTCATTTTCATGGTTGGACTCTTGAGGGAGAAGCTATCATTGTATATTTTCACTTGTATCTCTGCAATTTTTGGCTAAGGAAGACCAGAGTTTTGCAGTCATCTTTGGGATTCTTGTGGACTCATGTGTTGATGGTGTGTTTCTTCATGTTCTTGTAAGCTTTTTTATGTGATTCATTTCCTTTCTTTACTGCTGCACATTAAACAAATGAAGTGTTAAAGTATGAATTCATGCTAGCCATGCTCTGCTTTTAAATTTGTTTAATTTCTATGTTTTCTGCTGTCTAAAGAGAATTCAAATCCATTGTTTTCTCTCTTTAGCCTTCTTATCTTTCTTCCTAATCATCCACTTCAGCTAAAGACATCAATACATGTTCCTACCTTGCCCCAGTGACCCCCCTGCAGAAACTGTGTCCAATCCCCACACCCTAAATTGCAGCTCCTCAATTTTCCACCAAAAACCCAAAAACCCCCAAATCAACCTTCAAATCATTTTACTAGCCTAATATCAGCGTTACCTTTGTTGGTCATCTCATCCTATTGAAAATCTACCGAGATTGACCGAAGAGAGCCTTCTCCTGCCCCGTAGGGCTAGCTACGAGGCTGAATGGTTTGATGTAGCTTTGAGGTTTGCCTTTTCAGCCTGAGGTGAAATTTCAAGTGCTAACAGGAGGGATTGGACCGGTCTATTATTTGGATTGGGATTGGGTTGGGCTGGGAGTTGTGGTCTCAGATTAGACTGGGGGTTTTGTTGTAAAGCTGACAGAGTCGGTTGAGGGAGCGGAATAGTTCCTGCTGGCTGATATGTCGATTTTGGCCAGTTTGTCTGCCAGGGTGAACCTTGTGAAGTAGGGGGATTCCATTGTGGAGGATATGGGTTATTCTGCCAATAAGGTGGGGCGTAAGGAAAATTCGGCCAACCAAATTGGCTTGTCTGATTTATCCATGGATTTGGAGAAGGAAACGACTGTGGTGACCAGTTCGAAAATGGGGGTTGAGATTGGTTTTGCCACATACTATATTGCTGATCATTATACTACGGAGGCTGGAAAGAAGAAGTTGAGTCTGTAAACATACCAGATTGCCTTGGTTGCCATTGGTGATGCTAGTTAATGAAGTATGTTGATTCTGGCTCTTCTTCCGCTTCCTTATATACTGCCTTCAATCCAGGAAGTGAGGGGCATCTCTCAGTAAGGTGATCCTTTGTACAGATAGCACATGTTTGAACCGCATCCAGTGGACATTCCTTGTGGCTATGTTTTCTTCTACATCGAGGGCAGAAGATCGCCAAATTCTATTCTGCCTCCATCTGCTTCTGTTTAGCCTGCACAATATCAAGTTGTGTAGTTAATGTCCCCAGAATATCAGTTTTAAAATTTTCTAATAAATTTCCAAGTTCTACACGTGTTACTCCTTCTGTTTATATTTTGTTATCTTTGACAAACCGATCATATTCTGCTGGTTTTATCCTTGTGCTGCCTCTCGAACTCCTGATACATAAGTCAATGATGTCAGCAAAATTCTCTTGATAAATATCCCCTTTTCCCATGATATTTAATGTTTCAATCCACTGTTCCTTCATGCCTCTGATCAATGCAGTTTTTAACACATTATCAGGCAGAGGTAGTGATGCATAGGGAGATCTTTGTAAATTATACTGAAAACGTTCTATGTATTCCTCTAATGTTTCATTTGGTCTAGCTGTCATTTGGAAGATTTCATCTTTTAATTCTCTAGACCTACAATAATCCTGATATTTCTTTAGGAAAGATTCTTTCATTTGTTCCCAGTTATTTATAACTCCACCACCTAAACCCATAAACCATCTTAAAGCCGCCCCTTTCAAAGTGGAGGGGAACAATTTTAATTTCTAGGGGTCAGTGGTGTAATCATATCCCCTGCATAGAACATCAAATTCAAATAAGAATGCATCGGGGTCCTCTGATGTAAGCCCGTGAAATGTAGGAATGTGTTGAAGGGGGATTGCTTTCATAGGAGCATTTGCTGTGGAATCCACTATGGGGTATTGTAATGTAGAAGTTTGGGTGTTTGGCGGATTTTGGGCCATTAGGTCAAATATATGCCAATAACCTTCCAGAAGATCTAAGAGGGTATTCCTAGGTTGAGGAGGAATATTTTTAATAGGGACAGTTTTAATAGCACTTCCCCTATCTGGAATTTGTGTTTGAGGAAATGGGGTGTCTTCAATAATAATTTTTACCGCGTTCCCCTTATCTGGGCTATTTAATGGTTGAATTATCCTAGGAGGAGATCATGGCTCCCCAACTTCCCCTGTTTCCCCTTCTCCTTCACAAAGATTGCTTAGATTCCCTTCCTGCAGTCGTTCTGGAATAGAATTTTCAATTTCTTGAAAGTCCTGTTCATCAGTCTGACTATGCACCTCAGCAAAGGCTACAGATGGTGATTCTGTGGCCTGAAGGGAACTAGTAGGTTGTTTAGAATTGGTTTTCCTAGAGCCTACTGATGGCTGAGATTCAATTTTCTTATAGATTTCGTCTATGAAGGTTATTCAGCCAAGGGTCACCGGCTCCTTGGCTTTTTCGGGTTTGAATGGAGGTTTGATATTCTTTTCTGGCTTTTTCTGTTTAGTCATGCACTCTAATAAACTACTAAATCCTATTCAACCAACAATTCTGCTAGGAAAGCGGACGGTGGAGCAGGGCTTTTACATGCTCCGTACGCAGGTTCTTACCTTTCGTTTTTAAAATCCAACTCTCCCCTAGCAGATTCGTACACTACTCTGTAAAAGACAAATGGCTATACTCTTTCCCCGGAAACGGCACCAAAATGTAGAGCTGTAACAAGGGTCTCTTTCACCTCTAGTTATCCCACATTAACAAGTCAATCCGGGAACGTTTTGTTATTGCAAAGAGTAGCTCAATCCAAGGCTATTCGTGAGAGTAATGCTTAGTAGTACAGTGTTCAGAAAATACAAGAGTAAACGGATGCTAAACTATGACTAAATTACTTCAAAAGGATAAAATCACGCAAGATAGCTTATCAGTCAAGGGTGCGGAAGCGATAACCCATCCCTCTAGAAACTGATGGAAAGGAAATTAGAGCATGGACCATAGGTCTGGGAGCTAGGCAGCGACTGCTGAGGCTCACTACAGCCTTAGACCTTCTCTCACACCAAAGCAGCAATTGCAAGTAAATGGGACGACAGAAAGTAAAATGGAACAGCAAATAGGAAATGGAACAGCAAGTCAAAAATGGAACAGCAGTAAATGGAACAACAATCAAATAAACTAAGTCTAGCGAGTCAGAACCAAACTTGATCTATTGAACCAAACTCACACTCTGCGATAAAACAACAATCTTCTCTCTTAAAGCAAATTGAATAAAATGTACTTTATGGAACAGCACTCATTGATAAATTATGGAACAACAGGAATCAATAATACATACACGCAACATGCTAATATAGTAATCTGACGATTAAGGAGAATATGACTTTGTTTCCAAAATAGAACAACATTACTTTCGGATTCCAATAGTCGGGATTTCAAATGAATCCAATAACAGTAATATTTAGTACAAACGCTCTGCAACAGAAATAGCTGGTTTAGACTAATAACATGCAATCAACTCTGAAAAGATTCAATCATGCAATGCAGAGTCTCTACATGGATTTCCTGAAAGAACCGTTAATGAATTAATCGTAGCAGAGCATGGAATAACACATGAAGAGCATATCAGATTACCGAGCAATAAAGATAAGCAAACCATGCAGAAATCAAGTTATAATGATACAAAAGCAAGTGTCCTTCGGAGCCGGGCCCTTAGCTTCCAATGGTACACCGCCTTAGATTACTCCAGACGCAAAGATGAAATAAACACCAAGTTTTTTATATTAACGCATCAACAAATGTACAATAAACCAAGTCTCAGTGAGAGTCGATGATCAAAGTTTAGTCTCAAACTGAAAATTACATCCAAAAAGTCCCTTTTGCTTAACGATGTTGTTCCTTTTTATAAAAGTAACGGCGGAGATATCTAGGTAACAAAATAAGTAAAACAGCGATCCGTCAGGATCAAAGATCCTGAGGGATTCGCCAAGCTGTTAATCCTTTACTTTTCTTTCCCTTTTCCGCCGAATTGGTATCCCTTCTTCCTTTCCTGGGTCGCTCTGCTTCGATCTGATCAATCTCGTTTGCATTCGGTTCCCTTCTAGAGGGACAGCAGTTATTCCTCCTTTGTCTTTCCTTTTTGAACGGCAACTCTTCGTTTCCACCTTTCCCTGCATAAAAAAATGACAATTATTAGCGATTAAGCTTCCCATGTTATTTCTCACTCATTTTATTAGAATTCTTTGTTTCTTTGAGTTCATGATGCAGAAAAGGTTACAAATGTTACTGAAAAGTCATTAAATTGTTTGTCAAAAACATACCTTTCAAGTGCTCCACACAATACAGAGCATAAATGACTGATAAATCGTATAAGACTTGACAAGAAGGATTACCACCCTCTTCCCTTAACTATTTTGACATCAATTAGGTCTTGCATCCATTATCCTTTCAGTTACGAGTAAATACATGAAATAACCATGACAATAACTAGTCATAAAACCATTCTTACAATCAACATTAAACCATGAAAATAACAATAATATAACAACCATTAAAGCCACATATTAACAAGTACAAAAGCAAGAGAACTTAGTTTTTATTAAACATAGGAAAATCCAACCACGTTTGGGACTTCCACATACCACTTGACCATAAACATAGTTGAACCAAATCTTTCTTTATGCTAGTCACATCCATTCCATATTCCAAGCATGAATGTAAGATCCCATGGATAAACCAATCCAAAAAAAACCAAGGGAATCTAGAGGTTAAACCACCTCCACCCTAACCAAACCATGATGACACCAAAACCAGTTCTCTGATCACAAAATCGAACCAAACTTGGAATGCCATATAGAATCCATCATTATCCTTGTGGAAATTTTTGTCTCCTTGTCTTTAAGGATTTACTGCAATCCAATCCTGGATTACTAGGCCCTAAACCAAGACACCTCCCTTAGGATTTACCATGTATCTCACCAAAACTGGTCAAGGGATTCCTATTCCTTTGGGAATGAACCTTGAGACCACCTCCACCCTAGATTCTGAAATCCATCCAGCAATTCCAAAGCTCAAAACCAAGATCAACATCACAACACACCATGGCATTTGGAAAATGGCAAGGCTAGGCTGAAAACTACTATCATAACCCAACAAACCCATGCCACCAATAGCAAGAGAACCATACACCAGCATGTAAATCCATGCATGTCAAAACCAACTGGGAAATCACACATGCAATATGTTACTTGCAAGCATTCTTGTTGAAGTTGCTTGATCCTTCTCTTCCTTGCTTAATCCTTTCTTTCCTTCCTTTCCTTTCCTTTCTTTTCGTTCCTTTCTCCAAGGCTAGAGTGGTCCAAGAAAACTCTAAGTTTCCAAGAGTGAGAGAGAGAGAATAATGAGAGAGCTCCAAAATTGAACTGACAAAAGGTTACAAATTGATCCTCAGATCCCTTTTTATCAATGAGGCCTCTATTTTCTTCATTTTCCATTATTTTCCTTCAATTTCCTCCTCACACACAACCTGTGACCTTTCACCTTACTTTTCTCTTAATTTTCTTTATTTTCGTAAATAAATGTGGCAAAATTCATTTTTTACTTTTTAATGCATTTGCCTTTGGCAATTTCCCTTAGCCATAAACACATCTAGTGATGCCCACTAGGATATCTTTGCCCAACATTCAACCTGGAATAAGTTTCCCTTAACCATGGTCTTATTGTTCCTTTATTAACTTTTATTACATGGAATTTTCACCAAGGTTGTTATAAAATCAACGATGCATTACATGAGTTTGAAACGTTCATAGTTTTCAATTCCACTACTCACATACAAATCTATATATATTTGTGTGTGTGGTGAGGGAGCTAGAAGGGGGTTGTCACCAAATGTTGTGTTATGTATTATTGGGGAAATCTCGTAATGATTTTCATTGAATTTCATCCAAATAATTATTGAATATTATTCTTGCACTTTGATAGTTTTCATTTCAGTTAAATATTTTAACTTTCTTGATAGTGAGCCATTCTGAAATGCTAGTAGGTTGGTAGTGCCTTATTTATCTAACCTATGTATTTTTTCATTGATGTTGTTTTGGTATTTGACAACATTGGAAGCTTATATTTATGATTTGTTTCATCCCCTCAACCACTTCCTCTCTTCCTAAATCAACTTTTTTTTCAAGATTTTTCTCTTGAATGATATGATTCTCAAGGATTGATATTGTCCGGGGCTAAAATATACAATGGTTCTTTTGCGACAATTCTTTAAGGAGTACTTGGTGAATCCAAATTTGATTACAATTGGTTAAAAAATAGGTTTTCTAGTTATTGAGGATAACATTAATGGTAGTTTGCATGCCCATTATATATTCTTGTTTATTCTTTACCTATTTAAAAGTGGAAAAATCTTGATCAATTGTAGTTGCCTCACCCCACATTTACACACTTTAACCAACCTGATAGGGTAAACATGATATGACCTGACCTCCAAGTTCCACTTATGGAAGTGGGGCCTACAATTTGACAACAAACTAAAATCCCTCAAGAGCACTAGATCACCCAGAATTTAGTCCACAACCTCTGATGACCAGATCCTGAGCTGGAATTGATTTTCCATAATCTTAACCCCCAACTGCACTCACAAAATAACATGCATGCAATTATGAGGCTATAACCACACTCATAAGCCAGCTTCCATGCGGTTATGACCCAAAAACTCCAGTTCTTAGCATGTTCTTCCCAGATATGAGCCACTTTTCCAGGATAGGCTCCTGACCACTACACACAACTCATTGTAACTTTCCAAAATCATAATTAACATGATAACATTATCAAACATTCAAACTTGAATAAAGAACTTTCCGTCGACTTCCTAGTACACATAAAACCTTTTGTTAAACATATGGTAAACATAGAAGCTATAGGTGTTGAATGCATATCTGATCATAAGAGTGTGAACTTCATCCGAGAATCACCAAGAAAGTCTAATGCACTCTCAAGATAGCTACAATAACACTTAATAGTCCATTCATTCATCAACCATTCATTAACTTACCAAAACAAGACAAGAGCATAAGATAGTATACTTCATATAACCAAATATATAACCAAGAAATAACTAGGAGAAAATGACAAATTATCCATAATGTCAAAATGATAATTAGCGCAAGATCTCATGGATACCAAGATGAAAATATCTCACATTAACATATGAAAATTCCAACCAAGTCAGGGACTTTCACATACTTCTTGACCATATATTGGACTAAACCAAATCTCTCTTTAACCAATCATCCTTGTGCCATATCCCAACCATGAATGTGGGATCTCATGGGTTAAGCCAAAACACAATCAAACCGGGGCTTCTAGAGACCAAAACACCTCAACCATCAACCATAATGATTCCACCTCTATGGTCCATAACTCACTAACATCACCAGATCAATCTCTACCCAAGTTGTCAAGGGATCAAGGAACTAGTAACTCAACCCACAAACTTCCAGGTCTTTAGAGTGTTTATTCCAACCATGACTATAGGAACTATTAACTCAAACCAACAAATGCTCCAAATTATTTGTCCTAACATATGAATCGAGGAAATAGTAACTCAACCCAAGTTGTTCTAGGGCTCCAGAGTGTTTTTTCCAACCCACATTGATAGGGAACTTGAGAACCAACTAGAAGAAAAACAAGAGGGAAACCCAGAACTCTATGGCTAACTAGGAAATGGCAAGGCAAGGCTGAAATGACTATTAATCCATGAAAGTCTCCATTCCAATTAAAACACATAACTAGATAATCACATGCATGCATCATATATCAATAAACCAACAAGGAAATCACACATGCAACCTATTACCTGCAAAAGAATCTATTTGTAGTTGCTGATCCAACTGTCCCTTTGTTCTTCCTGGCTCTTCCTTTGCTTTCCCTTTCATTCCTTTCTTGTCTTCTTCCAAATCCAAGATAATTCTAGAGTGCTCCAAGAATTCTCTACGTGTGCAAGAGTGTATGAAAGAGATTGTGTGAGAGAATCAACTATAACTCCACCACCAAACTTTCAAAAATCTAGAAACTATTTCTCTGAATCCTTTTAATCATTGATGCCTTTATTTTCTTCATTCCACTTCATTTTTCTTGTAATTTCCCTTACGTGCAAATTTGTGTCTCTTCACCTTCCTTTTCTGCTACTTTGTTTTATTTTCATAACTAAATGTCAATTATTACATCTTTTCCTTTTCCAATTTCCATAGCCATTAATAAAGTACAATTGATACCAAATATGGTGTTTTCCGCACCATTGAGCTTGGAATATGTGTCTTGTGACCTTGGTTTTATTTTATTTACATGGAAATTTAACTAGGGGTTGTTGCAAACCCCTCCCCATTTGGGTAACACCATGCTTGGTGTTTAATGAATCTTATAACATGCAAAACATTTTTCCCATGGATATTTATAACAAAACGTAATGCAACATTTAGATCATACCAAATTGTTGAAACCATGAACACCATGCTACTTATTGGAGTTGTTATCACTAAACAAATTTCAAAGGAAAAGGGTAAGGTAAGGAAGAATTGGTCTTGGTTATTCTCATGCTCCTTTCATGCATAAGAAGCACTTGGCAAACTCAGGGTTAGCATACATCAGAGTTCTTTGAAGGCTCAAGCAAGGCAAGTAAGGTAATCCTAAATTTTGATATAGATTACATTTTGAAAGTTTTCCTTGAAGAATGGTGTTTATTATATTCAGTTTTGAACAAGCTTCATGACACGTGGAGAAATCCATTTCAGGAAAAATAAAGACTCAAAAAGGTTAAATTTTGGTCTTAAAACTGTGTTTTGAAATTACACAGCAGTTTCGTAGCGCGCTACGAAACTGCTGTAAGTAATGCCTAATGCACAACAGTTTCGTAGCGCGCTACGAAACTGCTGTAGCTGCATATTGTGATTTGATGGACCATTTTTGTAAGACAAAGGGAAATCTTCTTTGAAGAGGAGGGACTGAAAGGGAGCATTCACGAAGTGTAAGTGTCTAGCAAAGGCAAAACAAGGAAAGGAAAGACATTTATGAACTCCAAAGTTTTATGTTATGAAAAGAGCAGTCGACTTCCAAGGGGATTACCAAGCAATGGAAAACTCATCTCTGAAAAGTGAAAGAGGTTTTCATTCCTAAGATACTGAAGTACAAAAATATCTTCCACTTTCTTCAAATCCATTATGATTTGGGAGAAATGAAGGACCAAACTTGTGCTACGAAACTGCTGTAGGTGTAGTTTTTCACAAGCATATTTCTCTGTTTTACACTTGTTTTTCAAAGACACATTCTAGGTGGTAGGAAAGGTGTTTCAAAAAAAAAGAGACATTTTTTTTCAGCATGGATTGGTTCACAAAAGCCTCATTCAATTTTTCCAAATACATTTTTTATAAGAAGATATGAGCTCTGTCCCAAGACCTATTTTTCAGCCAGAACAAAGCAAGGAACAATCTCCTAGTTTCTAGGAGCAGTAAAAGGATGAGTCATCAAGGGCCAGCTGGAAGGTTATGAGCACCATCAAATTCAACTTCATGGAGTTATGGGTGTCAAAGAATGCTTTAAATGTTTAGATAAGGTTGTTGTAATCATAATAAGGAGTTACACTCCTAGTTGTATTAGGTCTCTAGGACTCCTAGTTAGTTGTCTTTTGTACTAAATAGTTAGTTTTAAGTGTCAATAGGTGTCAAATTAGGAGGAATTCGAATTCCCCTCATGTGGGAGGAAGGAATCTACATGAAATATATATATGGGAGAAGAACTAATGTATTAAGGGTTGAATATTTTTCAGAGAAACTCTCTTATTGTGCTTTGGTGTAATACTTTGTTTCTAGTAATACAGTACTTGGCTTTGCTTCTCAGGAATCAGAAGGGATTCAATGTTCAGAATGTCTTGTGTTGTTCTTCTCTCTTTATCTACAGTGGTATGAATGTGTGATTACTTACAAATCACTGATAGTGCTCTAACTTCCTTTACACATTTATAAACTGTGTGGTCCTATGCATTTCTGATATAGTCTCCATATGTTGAATTCCCATGCGTTGACTTCTATGTAAAGCTAACTTTATTGTCAATAATGAAGCATATTTGACTCCATAAGCCCAATGGATACTCTCTAATTGTGTTTAAACCTCTTATACTTGTTCATTTTGTTTCATAGAGTTAGCCATCTTATTCTTTATCCAAATATTTAATCTTGTGAGAGAGCCCTCTCAGGTTGGGGAGGCTAAGCCTCAGCCTAAAGTAGGTTTGAAATAGTTACTTAAAGTCTACTTGATCATAGCAGCCTTTCAGGGTCCGATTTTGAGATAACATTTTGGTGTGTTTGCCAGGAGTCTGAATATTATTCATTCCCGAAATAAAGAAGCTAAACTTGTGAAGGTAGCAGGAGCTCAGAAAGTTTTTGAGGCTGCAAACTACCTTGGCGACTCCACACATCGAATAAGAAATTGGAAGGTGACTCCACTGCTAGAAGATCAGTAGCTTGATGAAGTTTCAAGATGAGTTCCACTGCAAGAATGAATGCCAGGTATGCTCCTATGAATCGGTCTCATATCCCTGGTTTTCCAAATCATATGTTGATTGGTTAGAGGATCTTCCGATATTCAAAGATGAAAAGAAAGACAATGCTGCTCTTCATTTGGTTAGGTTTCATATGCATGTACGCAATCTTAAGGTTCAGTTTCCTAAGGATTGTCTCATGAGGATTTTTATGACCACTTTAGAAGGAAAAGCATGGTCTTGGTATAAAAGTTTGGAAAATGGTTCAATATATTCGCTTGCTAGTTTTCATGGTGAATTCTATGAGATGTATAAAGAGTGTCATCCCTCCTTGTTGCTGGTCCAAGATCGCTGTAAAAATTCTTTGAGTCTTATTCAATATTTGGAGGATTTTTATGATGATGATGAATTTATGGATGAAGAAATTTTAGAGGCTCTTCATAACAATACATTTCAACACCAAGAAGAAGGTATAACATCCCATGAAATGCAACATGAAAATCAGCAGGGGTTTACTTATGAAAACCATGTTCAATCCTTTGATATTGATGTAGAGATGCAACAGACTTCTCAGTATTCGAATCATAATGAAGATGAAAATGATTACACACAACAAGAAAAAATACTGAAAGAATTTTTTTATGACCCTCAGGCAGAGGAAAAGGTTGCTCATTTTTGTAATTCCTTGCAGCAGCTTGCATGAGAGAATGATCTTTATAATGACAAAAATTACATTGTTTGTGGGTATCATTCAGAAAGGCGGTTGGATAGCATATCAAAGAAATCATGTGTGGCTGAGAATCAATTGTCTAAAGATGTAGAATGTTATGATGATCATCAAAATAACCATGTCCTCTTTGACCCTATAAATGAATACATGGCCAAGATTTGCACACCAATTTTTCATTTTCATTTGCATTATGAAGAGTAGGTATATTATCAGTTGATTTGGTCATCTCACTACCACGGTTATTTTGAGGTCGAATGTAGTCAAGAGCCTCCAATATCAGAAAGGAGAATTGATTCGCTTTATTGGAAATATCATGTTGCTTGACCTAAAGTGGAAATTGCAGCTAGTAGGTAGGTAGGAAAATGCAAATAAGCTCAAGGTTGACTGAGCATTTTTCAGTAGATATATATTTCTTTCTCCTACAGTGATCATCAAGATTAAGCCTGAAGTGAAGGCCCAAGAAACTTAAAGGAGATATTTGTCAAATAAATTTTTGTTTATCATAAGAGGATAGAGCACTGGAACTACAGGTTCTTAGTGTACCACAAGGGCACACTATCCCAAGTGGAGCCACTGTTATCACTAAAAAAATTTCAAAGGAAAAGGGTAAGGTAAGGAAGAATTGGCCTTGGTTATTCTCATTCTCCTTTCGTGCATAAGAAGAACTTGGAAAACTCAGGGTCAGCATACATCAGAGTTCTTTGAAGGCTCAAGCAAGGCAAGTAAGGTAATCCTAAATTTTGATATAGATTACATTTTGAAAGTTTTCCTTGAAGAATGGTGTTTATTATATTCAGTTTTGAACAAGCTTCATGACACGTGGATAAAGCCATTTCAAGAAAAAGAAATACTCAAAAAGGTTAAATTTTGGTCTTAAAACTGTGTTTTGAAATTACGCAGCAGTTTCATAGGGCGCTACGAAACTGCTGTAAGTAATGCCTAATGCACAACAGTTTCGTAGCGCGCTACGAAACTGCTGTAGCTGCATATTGTGATTTGGTGGAAGATTTTTGTAAGACAAAGGGAAATATTCTCTGAAGCAGAGGGACTGAAAGGGAGCATTCATGAAGTGTAAGTGTCTAGCAAAGGAAAAACAAGGAAAGGAAAGACATTTATGAACTCCAAAGTTTTATGTTATGAAAAGAGCAGTCGACTTCCAAGGGGATTACCAAGCAATGGAAAACTCATATATGAAAAGTGAAAGAGGTTTTCATTCCTAAGATACTTGAGTACAAAAACCTCTTCCACTTTCTTCAAATCCATTATGATCTAGGAGAAATTAAGGACCAAACTTGCGCTACGAAACTGCTGTAGGTGCAATTTTTCACAAGCATATTTCTCTGTTTTACACCTGTTTTTCAAAGACACATTCTGGGCGGTAGGAAAGGTGTTTCAAAAAAAAAAGGATAGGTTTTTGTTCGGCATGGATTTTTTCACAAAATCCTCCTTCAGTTTTTCCAAATACATTTTTTATAAGAAGATATGAGCTCTGTCCCAAGACCTATTTTTTGGCCATAACAAAGCAAGGAACAGTCTCCTAGTTTCTAGGAGCAGTAAAAGGATGAGTCATCAAGGGCCAGTTGGAAGGTAGTGAGCACCATCGAATTCGACTTCATGGAGTTATAGGTGTCAAATAATGCTTTAGATGTTTAGATAATGTTGTTGTAATCATAATAAGTTACACTCCTAGTTGTATTAGGTCTCTAGGACTCCTAGTTAGTTGTCTTTGTATTAAATAGTTAGTTTTAAGTGTCAATAGGTGTCAAATTAAGAGGAATTTGAATTCCCCTAATGTTGGAGGAATGAATCTACATGAAATATATATATGGGAGAAGAACTAATGTATTAAGGGTTGAAGATTTTTCAAAGAAACTCTCCTATTGTGCTTTGGTGTAATACTTTGTTTCTAGTAATACAGTACTTGGCTTGCTTCTCAGGAATCAGAAGGGATTCAATGTTCTGAATGTCTTGTGTTGTTCTTCTCTATTTATATACAGTGGTATGAATGTGTGATTACCTACAAATCACTTATAGTGCTCTAACTTCTTGTACACATTTATAAACTGTGTGGTCCTATGCATTTCTGATATAGTCTCCATATGTTGAATTCCTATGCCCTGACTTCTATGTAAAGCTAACATTATTGTCAATAATGAAGCATATTTGACTCCATAAGCCCAATGGATACTTTCTAATTGTGTTTCAACCTCTTATACTTGTTCATTTTGTTTCATAGAGTTAGCCATCTTATTCATTATCCAAATCCTTAATCTTGTGAAAGAGCCCTCCCAAGTTGGGGAGGCTAAGCCTCAGCCTAAAGTAGGTTTGAAATAGTTACTTAAAGTCTACCTTATCACAGCAGCCTTTTAGGGTCCGATTTTGAGATAACACGAGCTTTATAACATAACTCATTGTAGTATTTACAATAGATATATGCATATATAAACATAAACCAAAACACGTACCAACGTAACTGCTCAACTAGTGAATAAAGAAGGATATGTAGCTCGCATATGATCAACCATCTCACATATAGCTTCATTAGGCCCAAAGTGCGTCCACAACACTTCAGCTTGCTTGATTGATTTGTTCCAGAGCATTAGTTGTTTCTGTTACAATATGCACTAAGGCTTTGGCTAGAACTCTCCCTATGGTTCCATCTGCAATAAAAACCAATCAATCACATGATCAATATCCTGCACATATATCTTAATCAATAAAACACGAAAAATATCATGGACTTTCATTGTCGATAGAAGTGTAAGTATGTAGGCCACTAGTCTAATCCTCTCAAGTATCTCAAAAGGTCCACAATACTGATATTTCAACTTGGCACATGACTTGATCCTCAACGATATCCTCTTGGGCTTGATATGAAAATGCACATGCTCCCCAAACTAAAACTTCTTGAATTCTCTATGTTGATCTAAATAACACTTATGCCTACCTTGTGTTGTCTTCAGATTCCTTTTAACAACTTGCATTTCTTGTTTCATCTCAACCAACATGTCTGATCTAATCAATACCATATTCACTGGATCAATCCAGGTGATAGGAGTATTACAACTCTACCCATATATAGCCTCAAATCAACTCATCCTCAAGGATTCTTGGTATTCTTTAATATAAGAAAACTCCACCGGTGGAAGATACTGCTCCCACTTCCTATGTTGATGCATGACATACATCCTCAATATATCCTCAACAATATTGTGAACTAACTTTTTTTTTTCATCTATCTATGGATTATAAGTTGTGTTGAAAGCTAACTATGCCGCCAAGCCTACGAACAACTCCTTCCAAAACCTAGAAGTGAACTTGGCATATTTTTCTAATATGATATTCTTGGGAACTCCTTGTGACCTCACTATATCCCTAATGAAGATCTGAGCTACTTCACTGGCTTAATTTGGAGAATTCACTACAATAAAGTGAGATCCCTTTCTTAACTCATCAACCAAAACCATGATGGAATCATGATGCTTTGATATCCTTGAAAAAAATGTAATGAAGTCCATGGAAATGACCTCTTATTTCCATTCTGGAATTAGATTCAACTACAATAAACTAGTTGCGTACTTATGCTCTCTTTTCACCTAATGACAATCCAAACACCTTGCTATGAACTCATCCACCTCTTGCGTTAAATTTAGCCAATAGTAGAACTTATTCATAGCTATCAAAGTCTTCAGATTTCCTTGGTTGCCTAAATATTGCTTGACATGAAACTCCCTCAAGATGAGCTTCTTCAACTCACTGTTATCTGATACATATATCTTGTTCTTGAATTTGAAAAAACCATCTTCCATGAGGTGATGCTCGTCATCATTATCACCTTCACCCTGTTGCTACAATCTATGCTTTAGCAAATAGTACATGTCATCCTGTCACCCTGCTTGTAATATTTTCTCCTACAATTCTCACCCGTATGAAATCATAGATGAAATGTGATTCATGTGCACTCTACTACTGAGAGCATCTACAACCATATTCTCCTTTCCCTTGATGTACATGATCTCAAATTCAAACTCACTGATAGTAGCCAACCTACTAGCCTGCTTGACATTCAGAATGGATCATACAAATAAGTACCTGAGTCCACTATGATCACTCATAAAAAAAACCTCCCACTAAGAACATAATGTCTCCACATCTTCAGGGCATGAATGATAGTTTCCAACTCAAGATTTTCAGTCACATAGTTTCACTCGTGCTCATTCAACTTCCTTGTCTCATAGCATACAACCTATCCTTCCTACATCAACACCCCACCAAGTCCTTCCTTGCAAGAATCCATATAAACGAAAAACTATTTATCAATATCTGCAGCCTTCATGACTAAATCATTTGTGATCAATTTCTTAAACTACTTAAAACTACTTTCATTTTCTCTACAACGATGTAATAGGATAACTAAAGTTTGAGAAGCTCCTGATGAACCTCTTATAGTAATCTACTAATCACATGAATGATCTCACCTCATCCACATTCTTAGGAGTTGGCCACTCCATGGTAGGTTTAATATTTTTCATATGAATTGTTATCCCCTCCTTGGAAACAACATGTACCAAGTAATGAAATTTAGTCTAAAAGAAGTTTCACTTGTTGAGATTGGAATACAACTGACGCTCTTTCAACGATATCAATATTGATGCTAAGTGTTTTGCATGCTCTTCCTAATTCTTAGAATATATCAATATTTCGTCATTAAACGTTGTCACAAAATTTTCCAATTAAGGATGCAACACAATGTTCATCAAACAAATGAAAGTAGTTGGAGCATTAGTAAGACCAAAAGGAACCACCAAAAGCTCATAATGCACATACCGCGTATGGAATGTAGTCTTGTAGATGTATTCTTCTTTGATGCACACCTCATGATATCATGATCTTATATCAATTTTTGAAAACATTGTTTCTCCCTTCAACTGATTAAACAAGTCATCAATTCACGGAAATGGATACCTGTTCCTGATAGTCACCTTTTCTCAAATGCTTATAATCAATACATAATCTAAGAGTGCCATCCTTCTTCCTTACGAAAAACATTGGTGCACCCCAAGGAAATACACTTGGCCTTATGTATCCCTTATTAAGCATTTCCTTGAGCTACAAATTTAGTTACACTAAGTCTAGAGTGCTCATCCTCTACAATGTTTTAGATGTCGGTGTTGTTCCTGGTATCAATTCAATAGAGAATTACACTTCCCTATGATGTGGTGTCTATAAAATATTTGTACGAAACCCATCATGAAACTACTACAACACAAGATACTTCTTCAAGAATTCGTCACCCTCAACATCCCTCCCTTTATCACTAGAGATATGCACTGAAAATAATAAACATCCTTTTTGTTAATTGTGCTTTTCTTGCATAGCTATAACCATCCTAACTGATGTAGTCTTCTTCTTTCCCTGCAAGGTTCTCCTTTCTCCATCATCGTCTAGACACTTAATATCCTTATAATAGCAGTCCACTTTAGTCATATGAATGAACAAATAATCCATGCCCCAAAAATACTATATGAACCCAAAGGAAGAACATTTAGGTATGGTCATGTAGGCATACCATTCAAATCAAATGCACAAGATCTCACCTAATAATGAACTCGTCTTTTCATCTATGTATCCAACTACACCAACCAAGATTCTAAATGAACTTCTTTATTCAAGCAACACTTATCCACTAAGTCAGGACTGATATAACTATAATTAGATCTAGGATCAATCATAATACAAAGAAATTGATCATGAAGACCAATGATTAGCCAACCTATTATCCATTGCTAAATCTGAGAATCCCATGTTCAACGTCTCCAACTATTTGTGCCTTTGAGCACTATAAATCTGAGTTTTTTTGCCTAATGTTATGGACAATCTCTCATGTGATGCTCTCCACCACAAGTCCAACACCTCAAAGGCTTCCTACCATCTCCCTGTCATTCTCCTTAGGCTAATACCCATGTCTTCTCTAAATGCATTGAACTTCTTGTGTGGCACTACATTCTCCTGATGACCTACCTCCTTATGTCTTCCTCACTTCTTAGCCCACTTTCCTTTATTCTTCTCATTCCCTTTCCAATCTTTCTTAGACTCATATTTTCACTTTGTCTACTCATAAAAGTGTTTTATAATTTTGATGGCTTCCTCCATTTCTCTAGGCTCATCAAACTCAATCTGGTATTTGAATTCTTTGCTTTCTCCTCCTTGAGGTAAGGAACATACCTTAGAAACTTGAAGAATCTGTTAGTATACTCATCATCAGTTATAGAGCCCATCTTCAAATCATAGAACTCATTTCCCATATAATCATAGTACCTTTCACATAGGTACTTCTTCTTAAAGAGTCTCTCGAACTCATTCTAAACCAACTTCTCTTCTCTAATTCCTCTGACATTCTTCACATCTTCCCACCATATATCTGCTTTCCCTTTGAGATTGAATGTGGCTATCTTGGGTTTCGTATTCTCTGAGTACTCATGCAATTTGGGAAACTTCTTCATATCAAGAAAACACACTTCTACCTCTTTTGACCTCTTCATCTCTCCATCAAATGTAGGGGGCTTGGAAATCTTGAACTCCTCTAGAAAATATTGATTCTCACTCCTATAAGGATGATGGAAGTGACGGCGATGATGTCTGTCAGAACCATAACTAGAATAGAACCCATAAGCACTACCCCTCCTATCAGGTGTATCTAATGATCTACCACCTTTGACTGTGCCCTCCCTATCTAAGCTATGTCCTAATCGATACCTACTACCATATGCCCCATTTTTATTTTCCTCCTATCAATGGTAGATCTTCAGTTCTCTCTATCTCTAAAAATCTAAGAGAATTTGAAGGATAACTGCATTGACTTCCGATTTTTTTTTATTTAGATCTAGCAAGCCTTTCTTGTGCGTCAATCAACCTAATATTATCTGCATTACAACTTATGTTTTTACCTTCCAGCTTCTCATTGTATCTTCTATATTAGTAGAATACTCATCTCCCTACTGTTCATATGGTCTGTAAGGAGAGTCATGTGAACTATACTCCACCATTATGCTCGTCATATTTAGCCTTCTATCTCCTGCAAACATAACATGTTAGCTACACCAAATAGAAGACATAATGGCATTACCATATCAATCATCTCAACATCATAACATGATGGCACAATACTATAATAATAACTATATACATGATGACCATAACCACTACAATCAATGCATAGTAAACACATATACAATTAACATGCATGCATTACAACATGAACTAGCCCATCGAGTCCAATTGTTTGAACCTGAGAGCTCTAATACCACCCTGTAACCACCTCACCCACATTTACCCATTTTAACTAGCCTGCTAGGATAAGCATGAGATGAGTGTCACTACCGTATGACTTGACCTCCAAGTTCTGGTTATGGAAGTCCTCTTTGCAATATGACAAAAAACTTACATCCATCAGGAGCATTGGATCACCAAGAAATCAGTCCACAACCTCTGGTGACCAGATTTTGAGCTAGAACTGCTTTTTCATAAGCTTAACCCCAAATCACACCCACAACATAGAATTCATGTAATTATGAGGCTATAACCACACTCATAAACCTATTTCCATGTGATTATGACCCAAAAAAATCTAGTTCTAAGCATTCGGTTCCAAGACCTAAGCCACTTTTCCAAGCTAGCATGTAGACCACTGCCCAAAAGTCCTTGTAACTTTCCAGAATTATAATTATCATGACAACACTGTCAAATATTCAAACTTGAAGCAATAATTTTTCTAGACTTCTTGGTACACATTAGACCTTTCGTCAAACATATGCTAAACATAGAAGCTACTACTCATGAATGCATATCTGATCATAAGAGTTTCAACTTCATCTAAAAATCACCAAAAAGGTCTAATGCCCTCTCAAGATAGTTGCAATAAAACTTATTATTCCATGCATTGATCAACAATTCATTAACTTATCAAAATATGAGAAGATCCATAGATAGTATACTTCATATAACCATATATATAACCGACAAATAAGCATAATAGAGAACATGGAAAATAAGCCATAATGTCAACATGATAGCTAGTACAAGCACTCATAGATCTAGAGAGGAAAGTATCTCACATTAATATACGAAGATACCAACCAATTCAGGGACTTCCATGTACCGCTTGACCATAGATTGGGTTGAATCAAATCTCTCTTCAACCAAACAGCCCCATGCCATATTCTAAGCATGAATGTGGGATCTAATGGGTTAAAGCAAAACAAAATCAAACTAGGACTTCTAGAGGCTAAACCTCCTCAACCCTTAACCATAGTGACTCAACCTCTATGATAGGGAATTCACTAACATCAACCAAATCGATCTCTACCCAAGTTGTCTAGGGCTCCAGGAACTAATAACTAAACCCATAGCCTTCCAGGGCTCGAGAGCATGTGTTCTAATCGTGACTCCAGGAACTAGTAAATCAACCCACCAAGGGCTCTAAAGCATTTATCCTATCCTATGACTCCAAGAACTAGTATCTTAGACCAAGTTGTTTTATGGCTCTAAAGTGTTTGTTTCAACTCACAGCCATAGAGAACATCAGAACCAATCAAAATAAAAACAAGTGGGAAACCCACAACACCATGGTTATCCAGGAAATAGCAAGGCAAGGATGAAACCATTGTAAATCCAATCAAATATCCATTCCAATGATGGCATGTAACCAAGTAATTACATGCATGCATCATGCATCCATAAACCAACAAGGAAATCATACATGCAACCTGTTACTCACAAAAAAAATCTAGTTGCAACTACTGATTCAACTGTCTCTCTGCACTTCATTTCTCTTCATTTTCTTTCCCTTTGCATCTTTTCTTGTCATCTTCCAAATCCAAGAGAATGCTAGAGTGCTCCAAGAATTCTCTAAGTGTTCAGGATTGTAGAGGGGAGAGAGAGAGAGAAGGAGAGCTAGAGGTCCAACACCAAACTGTCAAAAGGCTAGCAATTGTTTTTCTGAAACCTTTTATCATTAATGCCTCTATTTTCTTCATTTTCCCTTATTTTTCCTCTAATTTCCCATGATACAAATTTGTGTCTCTTCACCTTCCTTTTCTCCTATTTTCCTTTATTTTCATAATTAAATGTGAATTATTGCCTCTTTGCCTTTGCCAATGCCTTTTTGAATTTCTATATCCATTAATAAACCACAAGTGATTCGGACTATAGTATTTTTCCCACGATTCAGCCTGGAATACATTTCCCATGACCTTGGTTTTATTTTATTTACATGGAAAATCAAGCAGGGCTTGTTACATCAATTGTTAAGGATAGCTATTTCCTATTATGTGTCTTACTATATTGCTACAACTTCTTTAGATTCTATCTCATCTTACATTTTCATCAATAAGTTAATAGACTAACTACCACATGTACTTGAGTCACACTTTAGAATGACCTGGAGAAACCAACTATATTTTTTCCATCGCTAAATTGATACAATTAGTGTAGACCACTTCTTCTTTTTATTTCTTTTTGTATAATCTAATGACTACCTTCCATGTTCTCTTCCATATTACACTAGCATCTTTAGATACATCAAAAAGTAGTCAAAATACTTGATTATATGACAGACTCATTCGATCGTATGTTGGTGGAATTGGTTTAAGTTGTGACCCCTTTAGTTTCTTTGATTTTTCCTTAAGTATCTTCATGTAATATCTCTTAAAAGAAACTGACATTAGAATTTGATTTAAAGGTCATATTGATTGGTTGAAATATTTAGACTTCTCTAAAATATCATTCGATGGTCCATTTATTGATTATCAATGTTGTTGTCATCCTTGTTGTTATGGTAGTTCATTTGGTGTGTATAATTCATATGGTTCTTCCTTATATTTATTTCTATTCCTAGGTTGGTTGACTTTGTATGTTATGGTAGAACATCTTGGGTTTGAATCCCTATGTCCTTTGGTGATATGTTACTTAATGTTGGCTTAGTGCGTCCTGACCCAAGTTCAGAGTTGATTGCGGAAAACAAAACCCTACACTACTGGACCTTTCGGCAACAACCCACATAGTGCAGGTTGTCGTATCACCCGAGGTAATATGGGGGGATGCTGGAACCAAGTTTCCACATCTAGAGATTAGTGTGATGTCTTTTAATGCCCTAGATCTACCTTCGCAAAAGTCTATAAGCCCCTTAGGGCTCAGTACTGCAATTCCCCTTAAATAGATTATATACCTTTGCGAAGGTCTACGATTGGCTTTTGCAGACCCCTAATAGTTGATTTATCCACTTACATGCATTATAAAATAAACCTAGATATGAACTCACACAGATCTAATTAAGTATTTAATAAACATAACAGATTGTATCATAATCTTCGCGAATGTACTTAACATGCAATGCACACAGTTATTAAGACTTATCCCATGAAGTCACGCATCATTAGATCAATATTTCATCAATACATTATTCATTCACAACACATATTGCAATCATAAATCGATAGAAGTAAACAGATAAACACAGGAATTCTTCAACAATCTTCTTAATTGATCTTCAATATGGTGTTGCAGACTCAAAACTACCCTATGCACTCAGCTGCAGGGGTCCGTGCACTCAGTTGCGGACTCTACTTTAGGCCTTCACATACTTAGTTGCAGAGAATTTCTCCTTCTATCTACTTGCTCCTTACTTTCCTTACTTTCCTTTCTCAAACATAGACATGCCTTAGACTCTCTAAAACACACCTATATATAGCTTTTTACTACAATCCCATGGTCCGCGATCCATGGGTGGATCTCAAAACCGACGCAAATTTCACATAAACAAGGGGTTGAAACCCATTTGACTCCTAACCATATATGAACTCCGCATCCACAAATCATAGATACTTTACATCTTTTACCAAAATTTACATCAAAAATTGGGTTTTAAACCCCAAAACTGACCCAAGGGACCCCATCCCAACAGGCCCCCAACACAATGGTCATGACTTTCCCGTAAGTCACTCAGCTAGTGATGTGATCTTACGACAAAGATCCCCCAGCTCCACTTATACTACTCCAACCTTAGTAGTGCTTTACATAGCTTCCTGCTTGTCTTCTTCCACTAGCTGCTCTGTAGCAGGTCCTTCCGCAACCAGCTTCATAATTTGATGCATCTGTTGCAAACCAGTGAGATTTTCTTGAATGTTGGTCAAGACCTGGTAAGCTTCATCTAACCAAGGCCCCATTCTAACCTTAAGCAAGTCTTCCTTCTTTTGGGTTGTTTCGACCTACGTGTGAAGCTGCTTCTCTTCTTGCAATTTGGCGAGGTGTTGTGCTGGGGAAATGGAGCGCATCGTTGCCTGGACTTTGTTGTACTGCTTCAGTAGCACTTGAGTCTCTGTATTGAGTGTCTATAGGTTTGGGTCTTCCTAAAGAGTCATCACCAATTCCATTTCCTCCTCAAATACAGCCAAGAAGTTAGGGACTACGACATCCAAAGTGGTCATCCCTTTTGACCTCGGGTGGAGTTGTAGGCTACAACTTTAGTTGTAGCTCAGCGATTTTAATATTGAGTTTGAATTGAACTTGTCCAACCTTTACCTTCACCTCACGCACTCCAACAACTAACTTCCTTATCTTAGATTCTGGTTGTGTGTCTTTGAGAATGTGAATCTCGGGCACTGTTATACATGCCTCTGCAACTGTGGACTCTGGCCGAGAACTCTGTGCCCACAATGCTTCCTTTTCTTTCAAGGCCTACATTTTCTTGGTGAACATATGTTCATTCTTCACCCTGTATTCACTGATTAGATTGATAGCGCACTGCTCCCGAGCTCTCAATTCCATTATCACCACTGCCTGCAGCGCGTGAAGAAGCTCATTTGGTATCACTGATATGTTCAACCTGAAGTTCTTAAGGGTGCTTACGATGATGTGATCATTATCCAAATTTTCCCGTAGGGACCCTTCTGGCAATGCAACGGTGCTAATATCTAGGGTCCTTACCAATTTTGCACCCTGACTCGTCCCTGGTGCCATGCTAGCTTATGTTGCGCTCACTTGTCTCGCACCCACATGTATCATGTTAGCCTAGATTTGTAGCTCACGCGGATACTTTTGGATGCTTGTCAGCATCTGTGTATATTATTTCTCAAATTGTTTCAGCACTTCAGTTGTAGAGTCTCGTGCTTTGTCGTCAATCTCATTGATATTTCCCTCCGTCAATAGCATGGGATCACCCTATGACTTGTCCAATTTTTTCTTTTTTCAAGGACCTTCCTACTGCTCATGTCCATGTTTCTTGAGCTGAAATGGGGTGCTCTACCCATCATCTCCTTCGTCACCTTGTTTGAATTTTTATTCCTCCTCGATCTCGGGCGAAGGGGATCTGCCACTTCTCTTTGACTCGCGCTGCTCTTTCTTAGCCTGCTCCTTAGCAGCGTGCTCTTTTTCCATCTGTCACTTCTCTACGACTTCCTTCTTCTGTGGCATGGCCAAATATTCTACAGGTAGCTTGGCAGCGTCCTTTCTTTCATGTGCATCTGAGATTCCCGTGCCTTTACTGGTTCTGGCATCCAAGTCTGAAGGTGCATGCCACTCTCCTAGCCATTGATTGATTACCTCCTCTATGTCTATATCTGTGACCAAATATGGAAATTCATGCCATTTCTGGTGTGGATCCTTCCATGCCTAAACGTAAACTTGGTGGAAGTCAGCCTTGAATGTGACATAAGCTAACAACTATGTGTACAAGGTCAAGAACAACCTTGGGCACTGGTTGATGGTCATGCAGAGGCTTGATTCCATCAGAACCTAGAATATTTTTGTTTATGTTACCTGCGCAAGGTCCTTTGAGGCCCATAGGGAGTCAAACTGCGCAGCCTCCGACAATCCTTATTCCAACGAAGGAAACTGTTTGTCCTCCGACAGTTCCCATGCAACCAGCCATAATGGAATGGCTTGGTCTCATTTTGGACCTCGCAGCAATTCATGAGGAATTCACTGCATAGGTACCTTGACCAGTTGAGTTGCACTCCCTTCGCGCATTATGCAGCTAGAGAGACCACAGGCACTAGAACTTCGTCCGTGCAACACTTCCTCATTACCTTTCTTGCTAAAATTTGTGTGGAAATTTGAACCATGGGGTTGTTTATGGAGGTGATTGAGTATCCGCATGTTTTTTTCACAAGGGAAAATTCCGTCTTCATTCGTTATGCCAATTCCTTTTCTCCTATTTTTCCAACAAACTCCTTGGTTGAATTTAAACCGTCAAATTGTAGGTGCATGATCCTGTGAATGAGCATGTTAGTGATGGGTATAGGCCCTCCTAGCCATAAGCACCCATCGTGCACCAGAGTAAGTAGTTGGCACACACAAATCGTGTTGATAGTGGTGCAGTGATAATGTGGCACCCACAACAGGTTCAACAATCTCGAATTCTCCACTCCGTGAATCCATTACACCATCTATAGCATAGTGACACCTAAGTTTGCATAGTAGATATGATTGATATAGTTAGCTATCGATAAGTGAGAAAACCTATCATAATCTGCAAGGTCCGAGTCTTCCATCTTCGTTAGGGGGATCCACGCAAGCCACAGACCTTCGAAGGGAACCTGCTCAAGCAACAAGGGCACAGAGATAGAGAATTTTTCTAAGTCTGGGTCCTTGGTGACCTTCACCTTCCCCTTGCACAGAGGGATATAGTCAGGAAACTTTGTATTGGAATCCATTCCCTCAGCATCTATGTCCCTTGTGCCATGTCCTTCCTCTACCTCAAAATTAACAACCTTCTCGGGTTGCTTGTCCTTTTTTTTGTTTTTGAGCCTTATAGTGTTTTATGAATGATTCCCTTAAAATTTCCTGGAGCACTAACATTGTCCTACCACCATATTGTCATTGCATAGGATCCCTTATATAGAGCTTCAATTGCCTTTCGTTCACTCTTCCTGGAAACGGATCTCCATTCAACATCGTGAGCTAAACTACGTCTCCATTTGTAATTTCTTTGATAGGATATGGCCCAAGCCAGTGCATTTGAAATTTCTCGAGAAATTTAGTAAAATTACTATCATATAACAAAACAAGATCATTTACCTTGAACTTACGAAACTTGATGTGTTGATTTTTCCATGTTGTTTTATGTTCCTTCTGTACTTGCTCATGGAATCTAGCCAAGAATTGGTCCTCTTCAAGTTCCATTAGCTACGCGAGCCACTCCTCCAAGGCTTCATGATCTGCCATACTTATGAGATCTCCTATGCGCAAACTAGGCATGATATATTCCATTGGCATCATAGGTTCTACACCATAGACTAATCTAAAAGGAATTTGTCTTGTCAGCATCTTACAAGTAGTCCTATATGCCCATAGTACTGCAGGTACGAGCACATACCAGTCATTTTGATGCGCGTTGCATATCTTCGTTAGCGCATTCTCCAAAATATTATTAAAAGCCTCAACTGTGCCATTATCCTGAGGATGATGTGGTGTGCTCTTCTGATGATAGACCTGGAACTCCTCAGTGAATGCATTGATTGTCTCGTTTAGAAAGTGCGTACCTCGATCGCTCATCAACACCTTCAAATAGCCAAATATGGTTCAGACATATTCAAACAAAAACTTCATTGTTGTGGCCCCTGTATAATCTTTAACTAGTTACACCTCTGCCCATCTAGTCAGGTATTCCATTGCAGTGATGATGTAGTGCCCACAAATCTTCTTCCCTTGGGGTTGAATGGGCCCAATGAAGTCAATCGCCCATTTTTCAAATGGCTGCAAAGATATTTGAGGGTTCATTGGCAACTCATCCCTCTGTGATGAGTTATCGGTTCGTTGACATACATCACATGCCCTACAATACACTTTGGAATCCTTATGCAGCATTGGCCACCATAGACCTATGCGCAAAATCTTCTACCTAGTCACTTTTCTTGCATAGTGTCCTCTCGCAACTCCTCCATGAGCTTCAGTGAGAATGATAGTCCTCTCAAAATCTAGCACGTATCTTTCCAATATCTCGTCCACACCCATCTTATACAGATGCCCCGCAATTACTAAAAAAATTTCCACACGCACTACCAATTCCTTCTTTTTCTAACTGGTGTACCCTTTTGGAGCCATCTCCAGAGTCAAAAATTAAATAATATCTGCAAAATGATTATCTACTATGTGCAATGCGAAGAGCTGCACATCTGGAAACCCTTCCTCCAAATTACTAGGTTCCTCTCCTGTTTCAATCCGCGACAAGTGTTCGGGTTGTGCATTCAACCTCCCTGTATTTACAATGACCTCGAAGTCATATTCCTGAAATAGCAGTAACCATCAACAGATCTCCCCCCCCCTCCCCCAACACAAGCTTATTGACCAGGTATTTCAAGGCAGAGTGATCTGTGTACATCTTGAAATGGCCTTTGATAATTTCCTACTTGCAAAGGTTATAGGATGATCTAGCTCTCCTTCACCAGCCTATGTTAGCACTACACCCAACGCAATGCAAGAAGAATCGACATGTACATGGAATTCCTTCTTCTAATCAAGGAAGACCAAGATCGACGTGGTGACCATATTCTCTTTCAACACATCGAGACTGTGTTGACATTATTCATCCCAACAGAATGTAGCGTCCTTCTTCAACAGTTTCTCCATGGGCATGATAATCGAGTATAAGCCTTCATGAACTTCATGTAATATCCTGTATGTCCCAACTTCACACATGATTTCTTAACACTCGTCGGGGCCTCTAAATTCATTATCACCACGATCTTGGAAAGGTCCACCAATAGCCTTTTCTTTCACATCACATGACCCAGCAAGATCCTAAAGGGGACACAGAATAAACACTTATTCAGATTCAGCGAGATCTACTATCTGCGGCACGTGTCCAACATCCAGCACAGACTCAGTACATGGCACTTTGCTAAACTGAACACTATCTAGTCCTCAAAGTACACCTTCGAGAACTTATGGATGAACTCCTTAAATTCTGCTATAACTATCAGAGATAATATGGCCGTGCATTCTTGAGCCTAAATGGCATCACCGTGTATTGAAAAAAACCCCATTCCATCATGAAGGTTGTTTTTCTCCTATCCTCTTGTGTGATCTTGATCTGGTTGTAGCAGGAAATACATCAGGGAATGAGTATGCCTCCTACCCTCCAACATTGTCTAATACTTCATCTATGAACGAAGTCAGGAATGGGTGATGAACACAGGCATCATTCAACTTCCTCAAATATATGAAAATCCTTATTTCATCCTTCTGTTTCTTCTCCTGGACCACCATGTGGCTCACCCAATCAGACTCTTCCACTAGTTCGATGATGCTTGCTGTCAGCATCTTGTCCAACTCCAAATGGACCTTTCCTTATACTTACGATTCAGTTAATACAACCTATATTTAACAGCCTTCGTGTTCGACTTTAGAGTGATTTTCATAACACCCAAGTCTCCTATCATACCCTTCAAGTCTGAAAACTTAGTAGGGAGCAGATCCTGATATTCATGGAGTAACTCAGTGACCTTATCCACCATAGTGTCATCCCAATAATCTCCAATCTTTGCAAACTTTGGTTCCACTTTAGTTATGATGTTTACTTGATTATTTTTAAGTGGCGCTGTGATATCTGGGTTCCCTATTTGCAGACCTTCGACTTCGGGGTGCCCTTCTGCCTCTGGAATATTAGTATTTCTAGGATCATCATCCTCCCCTTCAGCTTTCACATTATAACATTCCAGCGCATGGGACAGTTAAGTGCTCCAATCTGGTTGGACCCATTCCATAGGTTCTTGCGGTATTCGAAACATTACTACGTTAACCTCCTGCAGAGCTTCATCAATGCTCTCGAACCCATCTTCAAAACTTAAGGTCTTTAAGAATCCTTTCCTCAATATATCCCACTATTCTGTTCCATGGTAGAGCTCTGTCTCTAAATACCAATTCATAGGGATTGTGTCTAAAGTGTATCAAAACAAGTGTACCCATTCTCACTGCGGCTCCATTCCATATGCTTTATTCCACTTCTCTAGGTGATCACGCAAATCATCCCTCGCATCATATTTCTCCGTCAATCAATGGTTAGGTGGACCAAACTACAACCTCGTCATTCTTCTATAATCCCGCCATTCATCAAATTTATCCTTGTGTGTACCCCACCATCATGCGGGCATAGCATGCAGTGCCAAATCTAGCGCTTGGAAGTGCTGATCCTCAGGAACTTCTCATTCAAATGCATCCAAAAACTTGTCTACGTTAGTTAAACCATCATAATAGGATAAATTATTTACTTTTGATTACACACAATGTTGTGATTTAGTCATCATGTTGCAATGCAGTGTAGATACTTCATGTAGTCGATTCTACTAGTGCTCCAACTCTACATCTGAATCTGAGGTACAAGAACTTTCCCGGTCCCATGTAATCCATCTCTACTATTGTATTAATCTAGTCTTGATCTCGCGTTGTTATTTTGTCGATCTAATCCAAGTCATCATCACTTTCTTCATATTTGCGAATAGGTTCATTATAGCGTGCTCCAACGGTACTACAACATGAAGCGATTTCCTTTCAAACGACATGGTTCTCTTCTTCGAGTTGATGACCTCGTTCATTTAAATGGCCCAGTCAATTCCAAGGAGCGTGAGGTATGGATTACTATCGTCAATGATCTCTATTACTTCAAAATCAGCCAGCATGTTGGCACCTTGTATATCCACTGTTACTCCGTGTAGTCATCCCAGAGGGATGATCTTATGCTGGCTTTCCATTCTAAGCTAGATTAGATACCACTATAATGCAGGTCTCCCCATTCTCTCCCATGTCTATTTAGGAAAAATGTTTGTGTCAAACCCCAGATCTCGAATGACCTGGTCCATCTCATATTCTCTTATCTGTGTGGTGAGCCTCATCTCCCGCCCTGTTCTTGCCTTATGTTTACCAATTTTTCTCACTACGCAGTGTCCATCAAGGGAGTTTTCCTTGCCGATGCACTTGTTTATTAACTCCTGCAGGCCTCTCATAGCTTTTATATTGTGCAACAGTCTCATGCAGGTCTCCAAGAACTTAGTAAGCACAGTGGGATCAACCTACGTAATCGTGTTAGTTTCTAGTACTCTGTTCTGGCTTCATGAGGTGGATGACTCAGCGAAGCTTTTCTTGACCTCCATAAATGTTTCCTTGACACACTCCAAATCAAAACCGACTTCCTTCTCTGGGGCCTTGTGGACCCATAAATCCTCTTCAGGTTGTTTTCCCTTATCATCCCCAGTTGTTATCCCGCTTCTCAGCACAATATTCACATTCGGATCTTTCTCGTGGGGCTCTACTCTCATCATTTGTAAGTTTTGTGTAGGTTGATGAGGTTGCACCTTTTTCTCCTACATCTTACCTATCAGCATAGGGCATTCCTCTATAGTGTGGTCCAATTGGCTGTAGTATTGACATGATGGGAATGTGTGATTCTAATACTCCCGCACGTAGTGTCTTGGTGTTCCATAGTTGTAAGAAATGACCTGACCATGAACTCTACCAGGTCCTCCTCCTCCTTAGCCTCATACTCATGCCTGATATCCTCTACGCACTCCTCTAGTGCCATAATCTGGAGGTTGAGTTTCTGCTTGCATTCGATACGTAAGTGTTCTTTCCGTCATCAATTCATAGTTGTGACAGTGGCACTCATCATGACCCACTAATTTGTAGAAGTTATAGAACAACTGTTGTGGTGTCTGAACGAACATTTGAAGCAAATGACAATTATCCATTATGTGTTTTCCAGCGACTTGACAAATAGAGCACCATAGCGTAGCCCCCACACTTGGTCCCGCGAAAGCTTCTCTCCTCAAGGGAATTGGTCTCCCTCCTGTAATATAATTCACAAAGATTGGACAGTGGTCTTTGTCGTGCCCCTGGTTCTTAAACTTCAGACACCATACTTTTGTGTGTACCTCTAGTTTAGTCTCCTTCTCTTTCTTCAAGCTTTGCAATTCCATGGAGAGGTTCTGCAATTAGGAGTGAATCTATTGTACCCCCATGGTCATGTCCTAAATAGGGGTTACATGTAGTTTCATCATGATTTCCAGCTCTTCTGCCTAAGCTCCTATCTTCTACTGCGACAAAGCAATCCTCAAGTGGGGCAGTATAAAAGCTATAAACCAATCATGGTGCTAACCATCTGTGAGATGCATATTAGCTTTGTGGATCACACATTTCAGCCTTTTATCTAACTCCCAAGGCATTTCATCAACCCTCATCATGATCTCCTTAAATCCAACTACTGACTATGAGTTATACTTAGGCTTACTGAACTCTTTAGTTAAAGCATCCTTAGTCTCTGCTAGTGTCGCCACAGGATGATCATAACAATACTAAATATACCATGTCAGCATGCGATCCTACAGAGTGGTGACCAACTATGCCTTCTTTATATTGTCGCCAATAATCTGTTGTGTCGCCCACACAGAATTCACAAAAAACCAAAAGTGATCAGTATCTTCGCTCCCTATACCCTTGAAAATCAATAGCTTCATTGTATTCGACATGTTGAATGGTGGTGGTGGTGGTGGAGGTGTGGGTGAAGGTGCATGTTGTGGAGGTGGAGGTAGAGGTGGAGTGGATGGTTGATGTGTCCACGGAAACCCCTAATTGATTAGCTGAACAATGCTTCACAGTGGGGTTTGTTCCACCCCTTTGTCATCACTCACAGGGGGTCTAATTAGAGGACTGTACTCTGGTCCTGATCCTTCACGATTTCTAAATATGTGTCCACTTTAAGTTGATCTAAACATCAAGGTAATGGCATAACCCATTTTTCACACAACAACATTTTAATCCAGGTATTCAAATATCTTAAGTACTTACCTAGCGATCCTTTGAAAAACCTTCGCTCCGCTTCACTATAGCTAACTGAGGTATCAACTGCGAACTCTGTAACAAATCCTCCTATAATTTTATCAAGCCAGTGGTTGATAGTGCGAATGATCTTGTCTTCAAAGACTTCTAATCATCGTACCAACTCTGGAGTCCACACTATTGGATCATCAAGCTTCCACCTCCCTGGACCGTTTGCCAACTTAGCTATCGACTCGTATAGCTCGATTGGGAAGGTGCAAAAGAAAATTTCATATATTTACGTATACAAGTATTTGTCCAACCACTGCTTCTTTGACAGGCACAGATTCTTATTTTCCTATGCTGCGAATTCGTGAATTTTTTTATCCAACAACTTCTCAATTTCCCTCTTGTTCGGGTTCCTGTGATGCAACATCATACATCTCCTTAAGCAGATCCTGGACTCGGCAACGGAACCATTCATTGGATTAGTGGGTCCTAACCCAGGTTTAGAATTGATTGCACCAAACAAAACTCTACACTACTATCCGTTTTAGCAACAACCTGCCTAGTGCAAGTTGTAGTATCACCCGAAGCAGTATGGGGGATGCTAGAACTAAGTTTCCGCAGCCAGATATTATTGTGGTGTCTTTTAATGCCCTAGATCTTCCTTCGTGCAGGTGTATAAGCCCCTTAGGGCTCAGTACTGCAACTCCCTTTAAATAGCTTTTAGTCCTTCGTGAAGGTCTACGATTGGCTTTTATGGACCCTTAACAGTTGATTTATCCACTTACGTGCATTAGAAAATAACCCTAGATCTGAAATCACACAAATCTAATTAAGTATTTAATAAACATAAGAAATTGTATCATAATCTTCATGAACATACTTAACATGCAATGCATACAGTTATTAAGACTTATCCCATCATGTCATTAGATCAATATTTCATCAATACATCATTCATTCACAACGTATATCACAAATTATCATAAATAGAAAAAATTAAATAGATAAACACATGAATTCTTCAACAATCTTATTTATTGATCTTCAATATGGTGTTACAGACTCAAAACTAGCCTGCACACTTAGCTGCAAGGGTCCGCGCACACAGCCGTGGACTCTACTTTAGGCCTCCATGCACTGAACTACGGAGCCTTTCTCCTTCTATATACTTGCTCCTTACTTTCCCTTTTTTCCTTTCTCAAACATAGACATGCCTTAGACTCTCTAGGACACACCTATTTATAAATTTTTACATACAATCCATGGTCTGCGGTGCATGGGTGGATCTCAAAACCAACTCAGCTTTAACATAAACAAGGGGTTAATACCCCTTTGACCCCTAACCATCTACACACTTTGAATCCACAAACCATAGAGACTTTACATCTTTTACCAAAATTTACATCAAAACTTGGGTTTCTAACCCCAAAACTGACCGAGGGGACCCCATCCTAACACTTACTAGTTTCTTCTTCTAATGTTGATAGTTCAACGAGTGGTGATTCAATAGTCTAGTTGACTGGTGCCTATGATTACTTCACCCTTAGTTTATTTATTTTATTTGATTTCCCTAGAGTAGTGGCTATTGAAGATTCTCCTGTTAGATCCATTGGTTAGGTTCTACCTTGCTCCTGTTGAGTCGATTTCCTCTTTTTTCTTGTTTTGTGATCATTTTCTACTTAAGAGTCTCAATAAACATTTTCGTAGCTTGCTCGAGTGTTTCCATAATTTAGGCCATGAGGTATTTTTCCTTAGTTTTCCATTGGGTCAACTTGCCCTTCATAGTTGTTTCTTCTAACACTTGTTGGGATATGTCATCCTACTTGTTCAATTTATTTAGCTTCATTTGATTCAATATTCTTCAGTCTTATGTTATTTCTTTTTGGTTTCTTTAATGCGCCAAGGGAACTAGGCCTATTTTCCTTTCAACTCCTTGTTTCTGTAAATATAGTGTAACCTCCATAGTCATGAGTATAATCCCTTATTGCTCACTACTAGATGCACATCTACATTGAAAAATGTAGCAAGAAAGGCTCAATTTGACTTAACCTTGGTTAAATTGAGAAAATTTGAAATTTCAGCATCAGCAGGCAACTTGGAAGCAGTTAGCTCAAGTGACATCGCTCTTGTCACTTAGATAGCTCAATAAATTCGAGTTAGAGGGCTTGGAGTTGAGTTATGCATGTGTGATTGCTAATTTGTAGCAATCCAGTTCAATATTTCAAGTTGTATTCATTTAAACTACTTCTAACTGTTGATAGAACTAGTTTGAGGTCAGTTGTGCTATGGGACAACAATATAAATCATAGATCATCTAGTTAACTGATCAATCAAATCAAAATATCTAGTGCATCAAAGAATTCGAGTTCATCAGTTGTGGTGGAGATTCCAAAGCAGTGTAACATCAGTTGTAGACTAGTCTTGTGTGTACATGTGTTGCAAGCAATCAATGATCAATCCTTAGGAATTACAAAATCAATTAGAGGAAAATTCCTAAAAAGTAGGGGCCTAATTCCCCTGGATTTGTTCAAGGAAATATGAGCTCAGGTGGAGGAAAAAATTTAATAATTTTGGGTCAAACCTTATCATTAAGTAGAGAGAAAGGTTATTCACTTGCAGGTTGAGCTTAGAGTGAGAAAGAATTTGTAATACATTCTCTATTCATCTCATTAATGCAAGAAGCTTAAGGTGTTTTTACCAGTTGGTTTCCCCTAGATAAATTTGTGTAGTTGTGTATGTGATTAATGCATGTTTGTGAATGTTGTTCTAAATTGTGAGTTAATTTATGCAGATTAGTAGAGTAGAATTGTGCCTCTTGATTTAGATTAAATTTCTTAGGTAGTTGCAATTATATCACCATATTTCTACATGGTATCAGAGCAAGATTCACATTAGAATAGGAATTTCAATGTTGTTCCTTAGGAGGTTCGAATTTGCAGCTTTAGTGTAGCAAGATCTCTTTAGAGTTGGGAGAATGGCCTTCAATGGACTAAGATTAGAGTATGAATTGGAAGGAAGATTGAATTTCATTGCATGGAAGGATCACATGGAGTTATTTCTTGATTACAATGGATTTCTAGAATATGTCAAGACAAACATTCGAAAACCAGGATCAACTGATGCTCAGAACCTAGGCCAATGGAAGAAAGATGTAGCCAAGGTGAGGAGAATAATCTTCGAGGGAGTGTGAGACCACATTGTTTGAAATCTCCATGGGAAATAAACTCCTGTCACAATGTGGAAGGCATTGATAGAGCTATTCACGAATAAAAATGACCATAGAAAACTGGCCCTCAAAGAAAAACTGTAAAACATTAATATGCATAAGAATGATACTATTTCGCAGTATTCACACCATATTTACACAATTTTGTGATCAGATTGGAGGGGTTGGTGTGAATGTTGCAGAAGATGACCTAGTGAACCTATTTCTTTTAGGCCTTCCCAAACTTTGGCATATCTATCATAACTTGGTGAATGGGTGGGAGAAAATACCAAATTGGGAATGTTATGGTGTGATTTGGTACAAGAAGAGATCAAGCAAAATACTAGAGTTAGAAGTTCATCCAAGGGAGAGGAAGAAGAAATTTTTTCATTGGCTCAAAAGGGAAAGAAGGGAAAAGGGAAGAAATCTCAAACAAAACCAGAATGAAACCAACGGAGCAAGATGAAAGACTTGTCCAAAATTAAATTCTTCAATTGTCATGAATTCAGGCACTATGATACAAAGTTCCCACACAAAAATTCTAGCAAGAAAAAATGAGGAGGATTAGCAGGTGAAGCATTGGCTTCATAGTTTGAGCTAGACTTCACACTTATCGTATGCATTGAAAACTCTGTGATGGGGAGTGTGTGGTACTTGGACTCAGGTGGCTCATTCCACATGACAGGGTGTAGAGATTTTTTCAGTGGCCCAAAGGAGAAAAACCTTCAAATGTATATTGAGATTGAGGACAACAAAAGGTAAAATGTGATCGGGATTGGTACAATAAACTTTAAGAGGGATTCAGAATCCCCTCTTCACCTCAAAGATGTCATGTTTGTTCCAAGTGTGAAGAACAATTTCATATTTGTAGCAGTTTTGGAATATAGTGGCTATGATGTAATCTTCAATAAAGAGAAATACTTTCTGAGGAACTTAGCTACTAAGTAGGTGAAGAAGATTGGGGTTTGTGTGAAGAACCTGCATAAAATTGATGTGGAATATTGTGTTGCATTAAGAAGTAAGGAAGAGAAAGCACAGAGTCGCAATGTTTGTGAACTCTCACATAGGAGATTGGGCCATTTGCATCATGGTGCCTTAAATATTATGTAGGAAATAACCACTTCCCTCCCGAAAGAATGACTTGAGCAGTAGGATGTCTACAAGGGTTGTACATTGGGGAGGTATGTAAAATCCACATTCCATGATTGAGACAAGAAATCATATGTAGTCTTGGAAAGAGTCCACTCTTATGTTTGTAGACCTTTCTCGATAGCATCCACTGCTAGACATAAATTTTGTGTTACTTTTATTGATGATTTCTCAAATAAGTGTTGGATCTTCTTCATGTGCAATAAGGATAAGACCTTCTCAAAATTTGTATAATTCAAGGCACACATTGATAAAGAGACGAATAAGAAGGTGAAGGCTCGTAGGAGTCACAATGGAGGTGAGTATGTTTCGAATGAATTCAAGGACTTTCATGCCAAAAAATGAATTCGAAGAGAATTGACAACTCCCCACAACCCACAATAGAATGTGGTAGATGAGAGGAAGAACTGAAGCATTATGGGAGATGTAAGAGCTATGCTACATGACCAATGTCTACCAATGGATTTGTGGGTAGAGGCATGTTACATAACAATCTACTTGCAAAACTGGAGTCCTCATCAAATTCTTGGTATGATTACACCGAAGGAGGATTTCTTGGGGAGAAATCTGGATGTGTATCATTCCAGAATTTTTGGAGCCTCTATTTAATGCCATTTATCCAAAGATTTGAGGAATAAACTTGAGCCAACAATAGAGTTGGGATTTTTTTGGGTTACAATGAAACTCCACACAATTACCGCGTGTACTTACCTTCTCTCAAAATAAGATTTTTGTGAAGGGATGTAAAGTTTAATTAGGATAATGCAATGAGGTTCTCTCTTGAGATGGAAGTGAAAAACCCACCAAAAGAGTAGCTTTTAGCTCTAGGGGAGGAGCCTTAAGAAATCATAGAGAAGCCACAAATGGAGGATTAGAGAGGAGGCAGAGTGGAGACATCCACTCAAGCAAGACCATTTAGAGATGGTAGAAAAGAAATAGAGAAGTTGATAGATTCATGTAGGATGTGAGGGAGAATGTGGGAGCTCCTTTAAATTTGCATTGCAAAAGGAGGTCATCTTAGAGGTACAATGGTTTCATGGCTCTAATGACTGATCTTGTAGATACTGAGCAATCCTCGTTTGAGGAAGTAGTTGAGAAACCTATTTGGGTTAATTCAATGGTGGAAGAATACGAATCCATCATAAAGAACAGTGTTTGGGAAATGGTCCCAAGACTGAAAAATAAACCAATTCTACGTTAGAGATGGATATTCAAGGTGAAGAATGTAACAGACAGAAGCATAGATAAGTATAAGGCCATATTTGTGGCCAAAGGATTCTCTCAGATTGAGGGAATTGACTATGAGGAAATATTTGCTCCTATAGCAAGGTATTCATTGATTAGATCAATTCTTGCACTAGCTGCACAGATGCATGGAAGATCCACCAGATGGATGTAAAAATAGAATTTATGAATGGTGTTATTAAGGAGGAAGTGTACATATAGCATCCAAAAGTGTTTTAGACATTTGATTGGGATTCTCATGTGTGTAGACTCAGGTGAGCATTGTATGGTCTCAAATAGGCACCCCAAGCTTGGTAAAATCAGATCGATAGTTATCTCATTGGATTGGGCTTCACCAAAAGTGAAGAAAATGTGAACCTCTATCACATTTTGGTATAAGTTAAATTGGTTATAATTGTTTTATATATTTATGATTTAATACTGACAGGTGATGAGAAGTGAATCAACTCTTGAAAGGAGGACCCCGGAAGGTAATTTGAGATGAAATACATGGGTCTCATGCACTACTTCCTCAGGCTAGAAGTATGGAAAGGTGATAGGGGATTGTTTGTGTGTCAAGGAAAGTACGCCAACGAGATACTGTAAATATTTCTCATGGAGAGTTGTAAGCCCATGGAGACACCTCTCGCGACGAACTGGAGGAAGGAGAATGCCACTTTAGGTGAAGAGGTGGATCCTACCATTTACCAACAATTAATAGGTTAACTGATGTACCTTGTGAACACATGACCAAATATGTGTTATGTGGTCAACCAGCTAAGCCAAGCAATGGTTAGGCTAACCAAATTGTATTGGAAGGTAGCTAAGAATGTTTTACGGTACCTCGAAGGCACTACCAAGTATGGATTATGGTACAAAATGACAGAGGGAGTGATTTCGTGTGGCTTCACAAATGCAGATAGGGTAGGGAGTCAATCTGACATAAATAGTAAATCAGGTGGAATTTTCAATTTTGGGTCTGTAGTAATATATTAGTACAACAAGAAGCAGAGGTCTATCATGCCTAGCTCAGCAGAAGTTGAATACATGGCTACAAATCAAGCAACATGTGAGGCGATATGGATAAGAAAGATACTTGTGGGAATGTTTATTCAGGAGATGGACACAATTGTGGTCTATTGTGATAATTAAAGTTGCATTAAGGTCACTAAGAATCTGGTATTTGACTACCGATCCAAGAATATAGATATCTGATATCATCATTTATGGGACTATGTGTAGAGGAGGATAATATTTCTACAATAAATTCCAACAGAGGAACAGGATGCTAACATCTTGACAAAGGCTTTGTCAAGAGGGAAGTTTGAAGTCCATAGGTATGGGATAGGGGTGGTTGATAATCCCTTTCTTTCTAAGAGGGAGTATTGAAAAAATGTAGAAAGAAAGGCTCAATTTGACTTAGCCTTGGTCAAATTGAGAAAATTTGAAATTTCCACATCAACAGACAAATTGGAGGCAGTTAACTGAGGTGACGTGGCTCTTTTCACATAGTTATCTTAGTATATTCTAGTTAGAGGGCTTCGAGTTTAGTTATGCATGTGTGATTACTAATTTGTAGCAAGCTAGTTCAGTTATTTCTAATTTTATTCAGTTAAACTAGTTCTAACAATTGATAGAACTACTTGGAGTTAAGTTGTGGAGTGGGACAATAATCTAACTTAGATATCATCGAGTTCACTAGTCAATCAACTCAAAATAGCTAGTGCATGTAAATAATTCGAGTTCCTCAGCTGTGGTGGAGATTCCAAGGAATTGTAACATCAATTATATACTAGCCTTGAGTGTATAGGTGTTGCATGAAACCAATGATCAATCCTTATGAACTGTGCAATCAATTGGAGAAAATTTCCTAAAAAATAGTGGCCTAATTCCTTAGGATTTGTGCAAGGCAATAAGACCTCAAGTAGAGGTAGAAATTGACTAAGTCTGAGTCAGAGCTTCTCATTGAGTAGAGAGAAATATTAGTCAATTGCAAGTTGAGCTCAGAGTGAGCAAGAAATTGTAATACATTCTATATTCATTTGACTAATTCCAGCAAGACTAAGGGGTTTTTACCAGTTGGTTTTCCCTAGATAAATTTGTTTACTTGTGTATGTGATTAATAAATGTTTTTGAATTTTGTTCTAAATTGTGAATTAATTTATGCAGATAATTAGATTAGAATTTCTCCTCTTTATTTAGATTAAATTTCTTGATCAGTTGCAATTCTATCACCATATTTCTACAATCTATTACCTCCTTCAAATTAACACTCATTTTCTAGGAAATAAACACTTTTCTTAATTTTACCACGGGGTGTTCTCTCAACTTCAAGTTATCCTTTATTAATACCATTTTATAAACTTGCATATAAACATTTAAAATTAAGATGACATTTATTTTACAATTAGAACATAATAGTAGCTTACCTATGGATTGTGCTACATCTTCTTTAGTTTCAATTTCTTCCTTTGAATATGAATTGTTATTTTAATGATCGATAGCTCAGGAAATCATCACAAGGGCGTCTCCTTTATATTTGATTCATTATTTGAGTAGTCAAGGTCTTCAATATTCATTAGTTCATAAAGAATTTAGCATATATTTGCAATTTCACATTCTCTTACTTTATCAGAGTCTCGAATTGATAATCCAATGAAGATAGCCTTCTTGGCTTCTATATTATATTCATTATTCCTTCCATCTACTACATAAAATGATGCATATAAGCCCAGATCCATTAAAAAAACTTCATTCTTACCTCTCGGATTGCATAACCTAATCCATTCATTAATGGTGCTCCATTTGGGGAAAGCCAATCCTGATTAGTCATTCAGTTATGATCAACCTCTAGTGCTTAAACTACTCCTAAGGAACATACTTTGGAACCAAATGTTATAATTATCGTTTTATTGAGGGGATGGGGGTGAATCTATTATAATGGCATATTTTAACATTATTAACAATATACAATAATTTAAACCATTTAGCAAACAATCAAATAAGCAACACATAGGAACAACAAATGTACGTGGAATCCCATTGATCCAAGATATTTTACTTACAGATGGATCAGAATTACATATAAGGGAGTTAATTAACCATGGAACTTAAAAGCACGTAAACAATGTAGATTTAATCAGAAGAACACAAAAACCATGACATAATGACTTGATTACGGAGTTCGTCCAATTTGGACTACGTCTCTGAGCCCTTCTCAACAGTGGGGAGGCCTTCATTCATTAAGTGGCATAAAAAGAGATAAAATTAAAAGCAACATTCTTTACAATCCTTATACCTCCAACATGGAAGATGGACAAAGAAAGGAGAGCCCAACTTCAGAAACAGAGAAAACCACTGAACTCCTAGCAAAATATGATGCAAAGACGCCTATTCAAACACCCAATTTGGATAATCATGCCTTCTACAGCTTCTCAAAACCTCCCTACTACTCAAGGTGAGATCCTGGCCTACTACCATGGTCAGGGTTTGCTATACAATACTTCTGAACTATTCTTCTAAACTATTCTTCTGATCCTATCTCCCTTCTTCCAACACAAAAATGACCTTTTATAAGCATGGCGGCAATCCCTAAATACTCGGGCAGTTCAAACAATAGACCAAGTTAAGCAAGCGGCCGTATTCCATAGAGGTTCTCAGGCCCCTAAATAGTATGTGGCAACAACCCTTAAAAACATGGAAAATTTATTTTAACTATGCGTTTAAACCGGTGGCAAGACTATCAGCATTTCCAACCATCGGCAGACTGTCCCAGGCCCAAACAACAAGCACTTTATGATACGTCATACCTACCGGGAATATAAAACATGACATATAACATATTACATCTGGGGGACCCCATCGCAATCACCATCGGCGGAAGACCCACGTTCTATGATGATCATGGGCCTGCCGAGATAATAGAATGTAGTAAATAAATATCACATTTGGATCCTCCTCGTAAATTGAAATCGGCAGAGTCCATTAGTAACATGTATATCAGCGTGGTACTTGTGTGATATGCGATTATATCATATCACAGCCTCGCTTCACCGAGGGCCAATTCTTATGTACTTGTTACTCCTCTAGCCTGCGATATGTGATATCGCAATCACAGTCGCGATCCTGTCGGGGCCAATTATCCTTAAGCCACGACCTCTTTTTCTGCGATAAGTGAAATGTGGGACCAATGGTAGCCTACCACGTCACTCCTCCTGTAACTTAGACAAGTCAAACATCAACTTTGACTTACTCTAACTTATTCATATCAACTCAGATTTGAGCATCATTCGCACCGTTGGAATCAAGATGATGAGCACTTCGATCGCATGCTAATTTTATCTAGATTCTACAACTTTGAGAATTGAGCCTTTTACCATGCCACTGGTATTTTTATGAAGATCCACCTAGATCAATCCTCTAGGATCCTCCTGGGTCAATCCTCCAAGATCCTCCTAGATCAATCCTCCCCACTAAGAGCTTTTGGAGCACCAAAAGAATTTTAAGTCAATTTATAAGTGAGGAAATTGCTCCATCACTTTTTCCTTCTCTATCCATCGATATTTCCTTGGATGCATTCCTTTGAAGCCAACACGGTTATACTCCACATCTCCCCATTGTGAAGTTCTAGTTTTTAGGTCGAGTATGATATCTTCGAGCAACTTATCTAGATACTCTAGTGTAAAATCATCTACTATAGGAATCTTTGCAACCTCCTTAGTATCCATAATCAATAGAGGTTCATAAAGCTTCATTTTTTCTACATTTACCACTGAGTACACCTGCATATAAGCATGCAAGTCAAGACGAAAAACATTGTCTCCAATATTTGCCAATATGGTGAAGGGACCATATCGGATGGGTCTCAACTTCTTCCCTTCTCCCTTAATTCTATCCTTACTGATATGGAGCCATACCATGTCCCCAACTTGAAACTGATGGTCAAGTCAGTGCTTATCATGTCAAGCTTTATACTGAGCTTAACTCTTCTCCAACTTCTCCTACACTTCTTGATGAATCACCTGTATCTGTTGAATGAAATTTCTTACTTTGTCCCTATCAGCTCGTCCATTTCTGTCCTCCTCTTTCCCAAAGACCATGTCTGATGGATCTCTAGGTAGATAGCCAAAACGTGTCACAAATGGTGAGCTCTGTGTAGATGAATGTGTTGCTCAATTGTATGCATTCTGCACATAAGGAAGTTGTTCATCCCACAACTTGGGTTATTTCCCATAATAACCTCGCAACAAGTGTACCACAGTGTGGTTTACAATCTCTGTCTGTCCATCGGTCTATGGATGAAATGCCATATTTCTTTCAGCTTAGTGTCCATCATTCTCCACAATCTAGTTCAAAACTCCCCAAGAAAGTGAGAGTATCAATCTGTCACAATGGATGTAAGCAACCTAAAATGGACCCAAACATGCTGAAAGAAAAGAAAAGTAGTCTTCTCAGTAGTGACCTACTTTTTACAAGGCATCAAAATACACATTTCACTAAATCGATCCACAATGACATACAAATAGTCATGACCTTTTGTAGACATAGGCAAACCTCCTACAAAGTCCATGGACACACTTTCCCATGGTCGACTCGAAATAGGGAGTGATGTGTAGAGCCCAAGTTTTCTATTAGAGGGCTTTGAAACAAAACAAAACACACAACCCTTTACAAAGCGAGCCACATTGTTTTTCATATGAGGCCAAAAGTTTTCTCAATTCCAAAATGACTAGACACTATAGGGTTATGAGGCTCTCTAATTAGATGAACCCTTTCATCACTAGGTATGCACAATTTTCCAAGGTGGTACAATAGATTTCCTTGCAAGCAGTAACTGTCCACCTACGATCCACGAGTCATTTTTTCATAGATTTCTTTAAAATCACTATCATTAGCATACTGTTCAGCATAACTTTCTAACGATAAAGAAACATTTTTCAACACTATGGATGCAAAAATAGGAGGGCGAGAAAGTATATCTGCTACTTTTTTGTTGGTGCCCTTTTTGTATCTTATCACCAAATGAAACTGTTGGAGGAATCCCATCCATCTAAAGTGACAGATTTGCTAAAGCTTGGTCTGTGATTGAATATACTACAAGGGATGATGATCCATATGGATTATGGTCCCCTTGTCGATCATATAGTGTTTCCACTTATTTACACTCTGGACCAAGGTGTACAAATCCCTATCATATGTGGGATAATTCACTATAGTCTGGGACAAAGTCTCTGAATGGTAACATATAGGCTTTCTTTGTTGCATCAATACAATGCCCATGGAATATCCACTAGCATCTGTTTCAATTTAAAAAGGTTGTTGAAGGTCTTGTAAGGCTAGCACTGGTGCTGGGTTGATCTTCTCTTTCAGTGTGTCGGAGAATTTCTGTTGTTTTCCTCCCCACTGAAAGGCTTGCTTCACACTAGTCAAGGCATGCAAGGGGGTTGAGATAATGGAGAAGTTCACAATGAACCTTCTCCAATACTAAACCATGCACTAAAAACTTTAAGCCTCTATAACATTCATGGGCTCAAGCCAATTCATAATCGCCTCCACTTTAGAGGGATGTATGTTCAATTGTCCATTGTCAACAATGTGGCCTAAATAAATCAGAGAAGTCTTCCCAAACACACACTTTGACAGTTTCAAATACATATTTTCACTTTTCATAACATCAAGCACTTTCTTTAGATGACACACATGTTCATCCCATGTCCTACTATACAAAAGAATATCATCCAGATATACAAGAACAAATTGATCAAGAAAATTCCTAAATAAATCATTGGTTACCCTCATACACATGGCTGAAGAGTTGCACAGTCCAAATGGCATCACCATCCATTCGAACAACCTCTATTTGGTTTTGAATCCAGTCTTCCAAACGTCGTGCTATGCAATTCTAACCTGGTGATAACCACTATGAAAATCTAGCTTTTTAAAATAAACATCATTTTTTAACTGATCTAACAATTCATCAATGCGAGGGATAGGGTATTGATTCTTCACCATGTTCTTATTCAGCACCCTATAATCTACACACATTCTCCATGTGTCATCTTTGTTAGGAACAAACACGATCGGTGAGGCACAAGGAGAAGAACTCAGTCTGATGACTCCCTTATTTAAAAGTTCCTGCACCTGTTTCTTGATCTCCTCCATCTCGATAGAAGCCATCCTATACATGCAAACATTTGGTAAAGGAACATATTGTTGTAAATGGATCTCATGTTGGATTTCTCGTTTAGGGGGTAATGCTCTCGGTTCCTAAAACAATCCATCATAATAAAAAAAAAATTAAACAATTCTTTCTTATGATCAAGATTACATCCTTTGAAAGCATCAACCATCTCAGCCTCTTTCGCTCTCACTATCATGAGCATGCACCCTTTGCTAAAATTAACCAGTCATTTAATCTATCCTGCACTTACAAGGCTAGAATTAACTTTTGTATGATGATCTATAACTATATACTCTACCCCATCCTTTATGAGGTGGTAGTTGTTTTCATGCCGAAAGGAAACAAAATTTCTATCAAATAGATATGGGCTTCCCAAGATGATTCCATAGATGTCCAAAGGCACTACATCTAACTCTACCTCATCAACTAATTTAGAAGCAATAACAAATATGACCCTACTCTATTTTCTGACTTGAAATTTGGCTTTGTCTCTTACCCAACCAAGCGGGTATGGACTCGAATGAGGTTTAGTTTCAAGGCCTAACTGTTTCACTAAGGAATCTGAAATTAAGTTTTCTTAGGAACCTGAATCAAACAGAGTTTCCAGCTTTGTATGTTTTATAACAACTCTAATGTGGAATAAATCAATTCTGTTCCACTCATTACTTACAAGCTCATTCAAATAACTAGTACTTGCAACCAAACCAAAACTATCATTAATCGAAAGAGTACCTCTTCTGACCACGGCTGTGATCAATGTCTCATCGTCAAAATCTGATCCAAGGTCCTGCACTGTTGCCACTGTCTTCTGCTTCACCTTTCCACCGAATCTCTTCAGTCTCAACTCCGAATGTAGCTTCCAGTAGTGGTCCTCATCATGACCATATTTCTTGCAATGAGTGTAAGACAGTGTTGCTGTATCCCCTTTCTTGGCTACAATAGTCTTCTTATCCTTCCCTTTGCCTTTCTTCTCGAATTTTCCATGGTAAGGTTTGAATGATGTCTTCTTAGCTCAATCATATCTATCATTCTTGCCTCAAATTTCAATATGAATAGCCTTTATGCTAGCTGCGTCAATTGTAGTAGGCTCAAACAGTAATAGTGAGTGTCTTATGTAACTATGTAGTGCACCAACATACTTAGTTACAGTGTCAAGCGAATCTAACAAGATGCCCAAATTTAGTGCTTATTTCCAAATTTCTTCAATTAAGATTTTCAAATTATGGACCTTAGGTGGCCTCAGATATTTCCATTCCATAAGTGCCTTTTGTTTATAACTCAAAGGGTAAAATTAGTCTTTCAATGCAGAAATAAAGCTAGACCAAGAGGACAGAAGGTTACCTGACTTTGTGCTGCCCTTCTACAACTTTCTCTACCACCAAATGAGAGCAGTGCCACTTAACCAAAGAGATGCTCACTAGACTTTCCCTCATATTCTTTGATCTATTGGATTCGACAATAAACCTCTAGCTGTCTTATACAGTTATAAATTTTTCTTCACTACAATCTCCATTGTACATGGGCATGTCAAACTGTATGTCTAACTTGAAGAATAGTTTCTTAGATTTCTACTTGGAATTTCGATGAGAATGATGAGAACCATCACTTGAAGAAGGAGAGGGAGGAGGCTCTTCTCCACCACCTTCCTGATTTTCCGATCCATGATCATTGGCATCCTTCTTCTCATGCCCAAGTGCCTTCTCATACTCTGCGAACAACTTGTCCATTTTTTGTGCCATATTGTAGAATACCTTTCAGAAATTTTGTTCCTCTTCCCAATGAGCTTCTTCATTGGCCATGTTTCTTCTTCTTTGTGCACATCCTGCTTTAGCATAAAAGGACTTAAGCATTCCTTCTCCTTTTCGTAGCTTGTTTCAGGTTAGCCTAAACTCATGCAATTCACATCTACAAAGACGTGCTCTGATACCAAACTTGATCCAAGATATTTTACTTATAGAGGGATTAGAATTACATATAACAGAGTTAATTAACCATGGAACTTAAAAGCACATAAACAATGAAAAAATAATCAAAAGAATACAAAAACCATGACACAATGATTTGATTACAGAGTTTGTCCAATTTGGACTACGCCTCCGGGCCCTGCTCAACAGTGGGGAGGCCTTCATTCATTAAGTGGCATAAAAAGAGATAAAAGTACAAGAAACATTCATTACAATCCTTATAACTCAAAGCTAGAAGATAGACAAAGAATGGAGAGCCCAACTTCAGAAATAGATAGAACTGCTCAACGCCTACTGAAAAATCGTGCAAAAATTCACATCCATACCCCCAATTTGGATAATCGGGCCTTCTACAACTTCTTAGAATTCCCTGCTACTCAAGGAAAGGCCTCGACCTACTACCAGGGTTAGGGTCTATTGTAAAATAATTTTGAACTATTCTGTTAATCCTCTATCCCTTCTTCCGACACAAAAATGGCCTTTTATAAGCATGGCGCCAATCCCTCAATACCCAGGAAGTTCAAACAATAGACCAAGTTAAGCGAGCGGGTGTATTCCACATAGGTTCTTGGGCCCCTGAATAGTATGGAGTAACAACCCTTACAAGACTATTGGTGTTTCCAACCACCGGTGGACATTCCCATGCCCAAACAATAGGCACTCTGTGATATGGTAGGCCCATCGAGAATATAAAATATGATATATAACATATCGCATCGAGAGGACCCCATCGCAATCGCAATTGGTGGAAGACCCATGCTCTGTGATGGTCATGGACCCTCCTAGATAATAGAATGTAGTTTATAAAATATTGCTTCCAAATCCTCCTCACAAATCTCCATCAGCGAAGTCCATCAGTAACATGTATATTAGCATGGTCCTTGTGTGATATGTGATTATATCACATCGCAACCTGGCTTCATCGGGGGCTGATTCTTAAGTACTCATTCCTCCTTTGACCTAGGCTATGTGATATCACAATCATAGCCGTGATCTTGCCAGGGACGATTCTACTTAAGCCGCGACCTATTTTTCTACAATAATAGAAATTTTGGACCAATGGTAGCCTGTCACTTGGAACTTCCCCATTCGATGAGAGTGTCTGCCACATCACTCCTCCTACCACCTAGACAAGTCAAACATCAACTTTGACTCACTCTAACTTGTTCATATGAACTCAGATTTTAGTGTCATTCACATCGTTGGAATTAGGATGATGAGCACTTCAATCCGATGCTAATTTTATCTAGATTCTACCACTTTGAGTTTTGAGCCTTTTACCATGCCACTATTACTTTTCTGAAGATCCAACTGGACCAATCCTCCTGGATCATGCATGACGGGAGAAAAGCACACAACTTATGTTAGAATATTGTTGTAAGTTATAACCTACTATTACATCAAATTTACAAGCACCAACTAGAAGAATACACCCATCCCTTAAATTTACAAGAATCAAACTAAAGGAGGCACCAACCCCCTAAAACTTATAGGAACCAACTTAAAGAGGTCACCACCCCTTGAACTTTACAGGAACCAACCTAAAGGATTCATTAACCCCCTAAAATTTATAGGAACCAAATTGAATAAGAATCCTATCCCCTAATGTGCATGAACCAACCTATTTTTCATAGTAGATCACTCTTCCATCACATTTTCGAAATGAGACCCAAAATATTTCTTTCCACCGTACACATTCTAATTTATTTATTTATTTATTTATTTACTTTTATTATTATTATTATTATTATTATTATTATTATTATTATTATTATTTATGCTCCAACTTTACCATGAATTGATCACATTATCTTCATCTCTCTTATCATATAGATTTAAAACCATACCTAATATATACTTAGTTCACCACCACTTTATATTCTAACTTAGTCACATCTACAAATTTTGCATCTACCTAGATCTGATCACAACTTTTCAGTTATATTTTTTTATACTCTACATCTATACTCCACTAGCTCATATATGATCTCATCATTCAAATATTCTCTATGTTATTCTCTACACCTATTTTATCTCTTTAGCCACAAGAACCTCAACATCTTACATCCATATTCTGTGTCATATACAAAATGTTTGGGAATCTCTACTTTTTATCTGATACTTCAAGACTTCCCTACTATTTTTCTCTCATCAATCTGCATAGGTAATCTCAGCATGTCTTGGATAGGATCTCAATTCAATTTTATCTTCTACACTACCTTTCCTTATTATTTGCAAAACTATTTTCTCATAGACATAATCTTAAAAAATAGTCCCATAGCCTCACTCTGCGTTAATATACTCACATGGCTCGTGCAATTGAGTTCTCTACGTAATGTGATGCACACCATCCATAATTTGGTCATCATGTTTCCTATGTATTATGGTTTAATCAGGGTTGACAAGGTATTTCGATTGTATACCCTTGATAACTTAATTACCATGGACTCGTCACCACCACTAGTAATTTAATATTATTCTTTGACCTCAGAGTTTGGTGACTAATGTTGGGTTGTGTTATATTCTTTCCATGATTAGCCCAAGTAGTTAACCGGGGGGTTACACTTCGTTGCGACGATTGTGTAGCGGAGGGGTCACAGGGGGTTTGAGGGGTGTAGGTAACCCCACTTTATGGGGTCCGAGGCAGCACCCAGAAAAATTTTGGTTTTGGAACCTATGTTAGGTTGGGCGGACCCACCTATGGTTTTGTGCATGATTTTTGCACATGTTTTTGGACGCGATGGTTTTAGGTACATGGTATTGGATGCGATGGTTTTCGGTCCATGGTATTGGATGCTTTGGGATGTATAAATATGTATTATAACATTGAAAGGATCATAATGAAAAAATCAAGCTAGTAGTCTCAGTTTTGGGATCCAAGGGAAAATCTCTATGTATATGTGTTTTATGTGTTATGCTCTCGCATTGTTTATTTTCTATGTTTTAGAATATGCAAGTAATTTTTGTATGGGGTTAAAACCTACATTTGGTATTACAATTGTTTTGGCTTCAAGGGGGCACCTTTATTGCCGAGGGGTTTCGCTCAGGCTTGTGGTAGAACCTATTCAGTGGGAGATCTGTGAGATCGATTCTGGTGGTGAAAGAAGAGGGCAAGCAGTGGAAAGATAGAGATCCAGAAATTTAATAGTCAGAGTTTTGAGTTGTGGAAACTCAAGATAGAGGATCTACTGGTGGATAAAGATCAGTGGATCGTGGTAGATCTGGGTACTAAACCAATGAGAGTGTCCAATGAAGAATGGAAGAAGTTGGATCGGAAGGCAAAGAGAACAATACGATTGTGTGTCTCAGATTTAGTATTGCTGAATGTATCTGGGGAAGCTAAGGTGAAGGCTTGGTGGGATAAGTTAGGGACTTTGTACCAATCTAAGTCTCTGGTGAATAAACTATTCCTGCGGAAAAAAGGTGTATAACCTGAGGATGGGAGATGGAGACTGGGTGATAAAGCATCTGAACGCATTTAATATTGTGGTAAGTTAGTTAGCATCTGTTGATATTAAAATTTTAGATGAATATAAGTGCATAAGTTTGTTGTGTTCTCTACCAAATTCATGGGATAGTCTGGTTATTGCAATAGGTAGCAATGCAACTACCTTGCACTTTGATAAAATAGTCTCATCCTTGCTGACGGACGAAATGAGATGAAAAAATATGGAGAGCCAAAATGGTGATGCTTTATCTGTACGAGGAAGGTCCCAGAACAGAAACAAAAATAAGTCATCGAGTGGGACATCTAAATCTAGAGGGAGATCTAAATCTCCAGGAAAACCTATAAAGGTGGTGTACTGGAAATGCGGAAAGGAAGGGCACTACAAAAGGGACTGTAAATCTAAAGCTCTTGATAAAGGAAAGGGATCTGATGATGCTCTTGCAGAGGCAAAAACCACCTCAAATGAAGGTGGGGATGTGTACTTGGCTTCTTCAAGTACACATGTAGATCATGGGGCATGGTTGATTGACTCAGGTTCATATTTTCACTTCACTCCCCATAGAGAGTGGTTCTGCGAGTATGAGAAATACGATGGTGGTGATGTTTTATTAGGAGATGATAGGAAGTCTATAATTGTTGATTGCAGAAAAGTAAAGTTGAAGTTGCAAGGTGGAAGGGTTAGAACACTTCTGGGTGTTCTGCATATTCCTGTGTTGGCTAGAAATCTGATTTTTGTAAGCAAGTTGGATGATGCAGGTGTAAAAACAGTGTTCGAGAAGGATACCTACAAGATGGTTCAGGGAGCACCGGTATTGATGCAAGGAGTTCAGATTGGAACTCTGTACAAGCTACAAGGTAGCACGATTGTTGATGGGTGCAACAGTTTTGTGGTTCCTAAAAGTGGAGCAGAAAATCTAGTGGTCTCTAGAGAGAAGACCATGTTGTGGCATCAAAGGCTTGGACATATTGGAGAGAAAGGCCTTCGAATACTTTATGGTAAAGGTATGGTAGAAGGTATGAGTAATAGCTCTTTGGATTTTTATTTCTGCAGAAATTTTGTATATGGGAAGCATAATCGGGTGAGTTTCCCCTCTAGTGGTAAGAGGGCGAAACATATATTAAAGCTTGTGCATAGTGATGTGTTTGGACCTGTGAAGGTTCCATCACTGGGTAAGTCTATGTACTATGTATCATTTATAGATGACTTCTCAAGGAATACATGGATATATTTCCTTAAGAAGAAATCTGAAGTCGTTGATAGGTTTAAAGAATTCAAGTCTCTGGTGGAAAACCAGACAGAGAAGAAGATAAAGGTGTTGAGGACAGATAATGGTGGAGAGTTTTGCAATAAGGAATTTGAAGAATTCTGTAAGAAGTGTGGTAGCATGACAGAAGACTAATCCATATACACCTCAGCAAAATGGAGTTGCAGAAAGAATGAACAAGACGTTGATGGAAAGGGCAAGAAGCATGCTGAGTGGTACCAGGTTAGGACAAGAATTTTGGGTGGAGGCAGTGGAGACAACATGTTACCTAGTCAACTGATCACCTTCATCAGTGTTGGAGGATAAAAATCCATAAGAGGTATGGACTAGTAAGAAGAGAAAGAAGGCAGCCAGAAAGGTATAGTCCATCGACTTTTTTTTTCAAATTTCTCTTTATCTATTACTGATGATGATCCCAGAACTGTGAAGGAAGCAGTAGATTTAGAGGATAGAAAACTCTAGAAAGAGGTCATGGTCGATGAAATGGCATCTTTGCACAAAAATGAGGCTTGGTATACATTAGAGTTGTCGGCTGGAAGGAAACCCATTGGCAACAAATGGGTGTTCAAGAAGAAGACAAATGCAGAAGGAAAGGTGGAGAAATATAAAACTTGGTTGGTAGAAAAAGGTTTTTCCCAGGTGTTGGGAATTGATTTTAGTGATATTTTTTCTCTTGTTGTGAAGGTAACCTCTATTAGATTACTTTTATCTATTGTTGCTACTTTTGATTTTGAGGTAGAACAAATGGATGTGAAGACAACATTTCTTCATGGGGATCTGGAAGAGGAAATCTACATGAAGCAACCTGAAGGCTTTGCGGTGAAGGATAAGAAAGAACTGGTATGCAAGTTAAATAAGTCTTTGTATGGGTTAAAACAATCACCAAGGATGTGGTATCAGAAATTTGATACATTTATACGGGGACTTGGATTCACCAGAAGAAAAGCATATCATTGTGTTCATTTTAAATTAATTGGTGACTGTGTTATTTATCTGGTCTTGTAAGTGGATGATATGTTGTTGGTTGGAAATGACAAAGAAATTATCCAGGATTTGAAGACCCAATTGTCCTCCAAATTTGACATGAAAGATCTTGGTGTTGCAAACTATATTTTGGGCATGGAAATTAAAAGAGATCAGTCAAAGAGGAAGCTCTGGTTAAACTTGAAGAAGTATGTCAAGACAATATTGCAGAGATTTAATATGCAAGATAGTAAACCGGTGAAGTTTCCTATTCCTATAGGTGTAAAGTTATCTGCTGAAAAATGTCCCAAGGCATAAGAAGATGAAGAGGACATGTCTCGTGTTCCATATGCAAGTGCAGTAAGTAACCTGATGTATGCAATGATCTGTACTAGACCAGACATTACACATGTAGTGGGAGTATTGAGCAGGATTATGTCAAAACCAGGCAAGGAGCATTGGACATCAGTGAAGCGGGTTTTTAGGTATTTGCGTGGCACTAGTGATTATCATTTGTGCTACCAAGGAAGACCAGGATTGGATAGAGTGTTGGATATTCGTGGCTTTGTTGATGCAAACTAGGTTGGAGATCTGGATCAAAGAAGATCTACAAGTGGGTATGTGTTTAACCTATTTGGAGGTGTAATCAGTTAGATGAGTAAGAAACAGTCTATAGTGGAACTATCAACTACAGAGGCAGAGTACATGGCAGCCACTCATGCAAGCAAGGAAGTTGTTTGGTTGTAGAGATTGTGTTCAAGTATGGGGTTAGTACAAGGAGCTATAAGGATAGAGTGTGACAGCTAAAGTGCAATTTTCTTGGCAAAGAACCTTGAATATCATTGAAAGACAAAGCACATTGATGTTCAGTATCACTTTGTGAGGGATATGATAGAAGACAAAAAGGTGTTGCTAGTAAAGATGGACACTTTGAAGAATACTGCAAATGCATTGACAAAATTTGTGAGCTCTAAGAAGTTCTCTTGGTGTAGAGAAACAATTGGCGTTGCAGGGCTAGATAAATGACTAAGCTCTCTTGTGGCCCCCTATGGAAAGAAAACAACAAGTGGGAGAATGTTGGGTTGTGTTATATTCTTTCCATGACTAGCCCACATAGTTAACCATAGGGTTAGAGGGGGGGCGAAGCCCCACATTCGTTGCACCGATTGCATAGCAGGGGGGTCACAGGGGGTTTGAGGGGTGTAGGTAACCCCACTTTATGGGCAGACCCACTTTATGGGGGGTTTGAGGGGTTTTGGAACCTATGTTAGGTTGGGCGGACCCACCTATGGTTTTGTGCATGATTTTCTCACATGTTTTTGGATGCGATGGTTTTAGGTCCATGGTATTGGAAGCAATGGTTTTTGGTCCATGGTATTGGATGCTTCGACATGTATAAATATGTATTATAACATTGAAAGGAACATAATGAAAAAATCAAGCCGGTAGTCCTAGTTTTGGGATCCAGGGGAAAATCTTTGTGTATATGTGTTTTATGTGTTATGCTCTCGCATTGTTTATTTTCTGTGTTTTAGAATTTGTATGCAGGTAATTTATATATGGGGTTAAAACCTACAACTAATGCTTCAAGAACCTTACAACTTGGCCCAAAGGACTATGACTAAGCACTTAACCTATTTGATATTCCATAACAACTTTGTAAGCTCCAAGAGTTGTGTTTCGTATCCCATGCTACCATGTGCTACAACTAAGAACCAATCTAGAATCTAGGGATTCGATATTTGGGTCTTTTACCTAGTGAAAGTTGTTGCATGGGTTGACCCTTCGATGGCCAAATTCCTTTTCAAATTTTCTCATGAAACCAAAATTTCCCTATGATTTTTCCCTCTTTTTTCACTTCATATGCATATGGATCTAGGTCACTTACACGTGAACATACTTAGTTAAACTCAAGAGGCCCAAATATGTGGATGGTCTTATCCTCCAAATATCAAAATACTGAAAAATGTCAACATGGCAAAGAATTACAAAACAACCTCCTAGTGTAAATTCCAAGTCCTCCCATAGCATCAACCATGTAATTGCCAATTTATATTCAACAATGTCTCTGTAATACCTATCATGCTAGGTCACTATGACATGTCACCTGAAAAGGGGCCACTTGGAATCCCGAAAATGTGAAATATACTTACCATGTGTCAAGGAAACATAACACCACATCCGATGTCATTTCCACCTAACACCACCTAAACTTCTATGTGGATGCCACTTGTATGCCACATCATTTTTTGTACCTTGTCAAGGGATCCACTGCATGTCTAAGAAATCTGGTATCCAACTTGCTTTGTGGGTGTTTGTCTTAGGAAACCCCAAACTCCTAGATTCGTGGATACTCTTGTAGTGGCTAGATTAATCTGAAATGTTCCCTTCCAACCAATAATTTGAGTATGGACACCTTTCATGGCCCAGACTATTAAACCTAGTCTTATTTGGAATTGTGCCTGGACCCCATCACTTCAAACACTAATTTTCCTTCATTCGTGGGGAGATAGGATAAGTTACATATATCACTGGAAAACTCTCTGATAGTGCTATCTAACTATTAACTTTTCATGCTCTTTTGAAGAAGGTACATATAGACAAAATCCCTTCAAATATAGGCTACTAGGTTACACATCCAACACTCTAGACTACCAACACTCAGTAAGAAACCAAGGCATCAAATACATCATAATGTTAGCACATTGCTAATAGACTCAATAAGCTCCCCTTAAAATTCACATTAATGAATAGTATTTGACATCAATAACAACAAAAAATTGCCAACACATTAAACATAATGAATACTAAGATTTCCCATAATGGGAGATAGTTGTAAATGAGTTTTCTCTAAAAGAAATAAAAAGGTATCATGACTCTCAAAAGTATAAATCTAATAAGGAATTATTTTTATCACAAATTAGATTTAAAATCCTTGAAATTCAATTAGTGCAAGTGAGGCCATGCTTAGGGAAATGGACAAAAGTTGAAAAAAAAGAGGGAAATGGACAAAAGTTGAAAAAAAAGGGGGAAATAATGGCCAATCTTTAATTAGTGAATGTTTTAGTGATCTTCGCCTTTAAATATTTATGTTGGATGTTGTTCAAATGCTTATAATTTTTACAATTAAATTTTACCTTTTATAAGGGTGTGTGTATTAATTTTCAGAAATAATATCTATAATTTCTTTTTAATCTATTAAGAATAAATATTTATATAAAACTAAAATATATTAAAATTTTAAATTAATTCAATTATACAATTTTAATATACAAATTAATTTACATTGAAATTTTAATTTAATTTCACAATAGAATTGTAAATATTATTAAAATTTTAGTTCAAATGGGTTTAGGTCCAATAATGGAAAGCCAAGGGTTTTGTACCATTAGAAAACATTCAATTTGCATGAGGCCTAACCTTGAAGCCACGTGGCACCATGAATTAGTATCTCAATGCGTGGCCAAGTGAAGTTTGGCATGCTTAAGGGCCATGAACAATGTCTAGAACTACCGCATGATCCTTTAAGGGATCTTTGGGTTTGAGTTCTGATATTGATGCCATTAAAAGGCATATTGTTAATCAAAAAAGTTTGAATATTATTAGTCATGGGTGGGATCCTTTGCATATAGTTTTAGAAATTATATGGAAAATCATTAATATTCGGAAAATGGAAAAAAAGAAAACACGTTGACAATGTAATCTTTTTTTATTACAATAGTTCATGTTTGTTGCCCTAATTTTCGCGAGAAATAAGTTCAACATAATAAATTTAATGATTAGAATTGCATGAAAAACCAGGCTTCCCTTTTTCCCAAAACCATCTCAGCGTTTTCATTTTACATATGATTTTTATATAAGTTATACAAATCCATCATTCCTAGGTTTAACATAATAAATGATTCAAATTCCATAAACAGCCAAGTTTCCCTTTTCCTCACAAGTATCTTAATATTTTCATTTTACATATGATTTTATATAAGTTACACAAATCCTTCAATTCCAAAACAACAAATATAAATTCAAATATATAATTTTCTATATATAATTAAAAAAACACCATTTACAATTTTTTTACAATTTTATATTTATTTTCTTTATATATAGATGGGATTTTTTTAATAAATAACTTAAACTTTACATAAAGATCAAAATTGGAATTTTGAAATTATACTTATTTTCTTAAAAAAAATTAACTCTTAAACCAAAATTCATACATATCTACGTACTTGACCGACCTCACATCCTAATGTTTTCTCTGCTTCCCACAGAACAAACCTCCAAAACTGTCAAGGTCTCTATAGGAGAAGAATCATATGTTCCTCATAGGAATTTACCTTATGTTTCCTTTCGACAGTTTGATGTCGGTGGTCAGAAGAAAAGGGAATTCGTCCCTTATGCCACAATACCTGCATCTACTGCATCAGGTACTACCACAACACAATTTAGTTTTGCAAATATACAACTTGACCTAGAGTCAAAGAACATAGATGATTTGCACAAAGATGTCCTCAAGGTAAAACAAGTAGTCTCTAAAGAAAAACAAGTGTGCGAGAAACTACTAGGAAGACTCAAATTGCTAGACCACAAAGTTTCTGAAAATAGATCATTCTAACACAACTCTAAACACCAATATTTTATTATCTCTTAAATGTGGAAGCAGATTATAGACACTGGTCGAAAACTCTATTATAAACTTGTCGAGTGACTAATACTTTATTCGCTTCAGTTATGACAAATGGGTGCAATCTAGCATCACTCTTGAGAAGAAGAGGAGAAGAGAATTTCGACTAATTGCTCAAAAACTAGAACAACTCAGATTGAATGATATGAGGGACGCAACCTCTCATTTATAGGATTCATATCCGGTGTCTGGTTATTGCATGAACAGTGAGTATCAGTTCAACTATAGATTTGGGTGCAAGTGAACAGCTTGATTTATCTCATCCATTAAAGTCCGAAGACATATGGGGACCAAATCAGACATATAATAAAGAAAATTAACTGGGGCCCACAAACGATTATGTCAAGCTGATTGGACCACCATTTCATGTGTGAGGAGGTCTGCTATGTAGTTGACATATCCAGGCTTGTGTTCAATACCGAAGTCATAACCGTCGAGCCAAAACGCCCATCGCATCATGCGAACAGTGTTGTCTACTAGGTCACGGTTGTCTCCATACATCTATGACCTCCTCTAAGCCTATATGCATCCACAAGGCTTTGACATGAAACAATAGTCCAAAATTATTCATCTTAAAATTTTGACTATCGTTTGTTTCGATAATGACAACATGGCTCCACTCTAGCCCCAAGTCCATCAGATTTCGCACCTAGTAAGCGAGGTGGAATTTGGTTCTAGTAAATCCAAAACTCCCATAATATTTGAGTGGACTAGAATCCAATATCTTGAACTTTGGGAAACCAAATATGATCAGTATCAGAAATTGGCCCTTCTGGAAGATAACGAGAGAATTGTGAAAGCCAAGCCTGTTGCTTTCAATTCAGCCTTATAGTCTTTTCGGTTACCACCACAATTTTAGACAACCGAGAGAGAAAAGGTTGCAGAGATGGTCGAGGACTATACCTCAAGCTCTACACCCTGAGGCATTGAGCTTGTTACAAAACACAAGGGTCAGCATCAGTAGTGTCCAGCCTACAATCAGCTGATGCAAAAGTTGAGCCAGGTTGCTCAATCGACCGACCTCACATCCTAATGCTTTCTCTGCTTCCCATTGAACAAACCTCGAAAACTGTTAAGGTCTCTATCGGAGAAGAATCGTATGTTCCTGGCAAGAATTTACCTTACGTTTCCTTCCGACAGTTTCATGTTGATGGTGAGACAAAAAGGCAATCCGTCCCTTATGCCACAATACTGACATCTACTACATTAGGTACTACCACAACACAACTTAATTATGCAAATATACAACGTGACATAGAGTCAAAGAACATAAATTATTTGCACAGAGACGTCCTTAAGGTAAAACAAGTAGTCTCTAAAGAAAAATAAGTGTGCAAGAAACTACTAGCAAGAATCAAATTGCTAGACCACAAATTTGTTGATAATAGATAATTCTAATGCAACTCTAAACACCAATATTCTATTATCTCTTGAATGTGGAAGGAGATTATAGACATTGGTTGAAAACTCTATTATAGATTTATTGAGTGACTAATAATTTATTCGCTTCAGTTATGACAACTGGGTGCAATCTAGCATCAGTCTTAAGAAGAAGAGGAGAAGAGAATTCCGACTAATTTCTAAAAAACTAGAACAACTCAAATTGAATAATATGAGGGACACAAACTCTCATTTATAGGATTCATATTGGTTATTACATGACCAGTGAGTGCTGATTCAACTATAGATTTGGGTGGAAGTGGAAAACTTGCATATCTCATCCCTTAAAGTCTGAAGACATATGGAGACCAAATCAGACACATAATAAAGAAAATTAACTGGGGCCGACAAATTCTTTTGTCAAGCTAATTGGACTACTGCTTTGCATGTGAGGAGGTCTACTATGCAGTTGAGGTATCTAGGCTTGTGTTCAATACGGAAGTCATAAATGTCGAGCCAAACTGCCCATCGCATGATGCAGACATTGTTGTCTTCCAGGTCACGGTTTGATTTTATCATGCGAGGCATGATCTTCAGGTTGGTATGTACCAGAAATTTGACTGGTTTCAAATAAAGCCTGAAATGTGTGATACTCTTTTTAACTGTGAGTACCTCTTTATGGCTTGAAGGATAGTTTAGTTCAGCTCTATGGAATGTTCCTGAGGCATAGCCGCATATCTCTTCAATGCCATTGATGTGTTCAAGAAGAACACCTCCCCATGCTGCATTAGATGCATCAATTTCAAGGATATAGGATCCTTCATTTGTAGGGAGCTTTAGAGGAGGAAGAAACTAGACTTTCTCCTTGATATTTTTCACCACTTCAGTCATGCCTAAATTCCATGGGATTGGTGAATTCTTTAAGAAATGATGTGGGATGACCAAGTCTTGGGCTTGTTGTTTGTAGAATCGTCTGATGTAATTCAACTTTCGAGAAACCGTTGCAGCTGGGTTTTTTCGGGGATCTGCTCTGCGAAATTTTGTAGGTTCATAAGAACATGGTCTTGCAACGTAATATTGCGGTTTGTGATCTTCAACCCTAAGAACTCTATATTTTTTAATCCAATCTACATCTTTGATTTGAATAGAGCTAGTCAATGCTTAACACAATGCTTGCAAAATATTTGCACATGCCTCTGTTGTTCCTGGATGTTATTGGAGCAGACAAGCAAATCATTTATATAAATGATCAACCAATCTAAAACCTATGAAAACATCTTCCATTCGCTTATGGAATTTAGAGGGAGCATTCTTTAAGCCGAAAGGCATTACCTTCCATTGTTATTGTCCATACGAGACCATGAAGGTTGTTTTGTAATGATCTTCAACAACTATTCCGATTTGGTAGAAATTGGACTTCAGGTCGAATTTGTTGAAGATGATATAACCTTTCATCTTCTGGAGAAGTGTTTCTTGATTTGGTAGGGGATATGCCATGTTATTTACCACTACATTAAGGTGTTCGTAGTTGATCACGATGTGTGTGTTATAGACATTTTTGTGCCCTACAACTCCAAGCATGAAATGTCTATAAACCAAGGGCTCCTAAGTCCCTAAAAGTGTTGTTCTAACCCCTAAAGGAACAAGGTCAATAGATTACAGCTTCTCCCAGAAGTTCTCCACCAGAAACTGCTCAGAATTGGTCAAAACAGAATCATTGCAGTTGCTCCACTGGCTAGGTGCGTTGCATCTCACCCAAATGCACTGTGAGGGTGCGTTGCATTTCAAAACTCCCTTCTGTGGGGTGCGATGGGCGAGAAATGACAAATGGCAGTGTCATTCCGCGAGGTGGAGAGGCAATGGAAGCTTCCAGAATCTTCTCCTGTGACACTTGCCTCACTGAATTTGACCAAGGATGAGTAAGAGGCCCTTAGTCTCCAAGTGGAAGCAAGAACTGACAGAGAGAAGACACTAATCAAATCACAAGCTGACTCATCCTCCTTACAGATATCTATATATGGATCCCTCATCCCAGAGATCCAGAGGCTGGAATTTTGCATATTGTAAGGAATTGTTGTTGGTTTCTAGAGACAAACAATCAGATTGTTGGGTGATCTATGCTTTGTTGGAGGTGAAGAGGGGCTTCTTTGCTGGGAGGTTGATGCTGGGTCGGAACCACTGGTTGTAACTCCTCCTGGATCTTTTCTTGTTCATCAATAAAAGCTATTTGAGTTCTCCTCCATCTTTTTGTATCATTGATGCTTGCTACATTTGTATGGTTAACTTAAATCTGATCCTAAGTTGTTTATGAATATAGATCCATGTCTTTGTATAGTGTTATGCTTCTGTGATCTTTCAGGTACTTTGTGAAGCTGGGCATGCTAGTGAGCAGGTAGCTGGAGACTATCAAAGAAGAGAGGGATCGAATCAAAGGATTAGCGCAAGACACAGGTTGGTTCTTTCTATTCCTCTCTATCTATAATTCATAAAGGAGATACAAAAGTAGCTTTTCTATGTTTGTTTCTAAGGTAGCTGTCACACCTTAGTGGGATAAAGTAGTTCTGAATAGACACTTTTCCCTGTAATAGTGTGGTCATCCTCTTTTGATCTCAGAATGCTTATTCACATAGAAGGTTTGGCATACCCATGGGCTCTTAGCTGGTTCAATCAAACCCTTTTAGAGGAGATCAAAAATCTCCTTCTAGAAATAATCCAACTCCGTTAGATTCATTAAAGAAATTGATGCTTTCTATGGGAAGATCTGGATATCATTTGCATAGGGCAGATCGATCACATACTTTTCTCTTGCCAAAAAAGCATTGGGGATGTATGATGAACATGGTTAGATTATCTTCTCGAAAATATCTTTCAAATAATCTTGTCGATGAGTTGTGGTGAAAAAAATGAATCATTCTTTCTTTTGGACATCTACAAGCTTTGGATGTTATTGTTTCTATACACAGGGAATAGAGAATGTAGAATAAGTCTTAAGGGGAACTTGTACAGGCTTACCATAAATAGTAAGAGTAAATAGTAAGTTCTGATAATCAATTGAAACGGGGGACCAACAGGTAAAGAACTTAGATCCAAGAGTTTGTAGGGATTTCATCTAATTATAAGAATGTACATTGGAGAGAGTGGGATTGAATAGAGACCAGGAAATCAATGACTTGGTGATGAACGGAGAACATAGAACCGGTAATACTCGCTCCACCCTCCAATGATTTCTCCCAATAAAATGGAGTAATATAAAATTTCCGAGCTAAATTGAGTTGGCCGCTAGAATCAAGTAAACAATATAATGAATAAGGTTTACAATCAGGGCCACTAAAAGTAAGGGGAATATACAATTTGGGTTCACAAGCGAGAGAGAGTGACTTACCAGGGTAGAGTTGTGACAAATGAGGGGAATCAGGTCATTGTGCATAACCAGGGGTAGGCGAGATAGGGGAAGGAGGTTCTGAACTATCGATAGTCATAGCTGTAATTTGTTCTAAATACTCATCAGAGGAGTCAACAACTTCTTTTTCAGTCTAGTGCAATTGTGCTCTGAGAACCTGGATCTCGGCGGCAAGGGATCTGATCTTTTCTTTCTTGTCATTAATCTACATATGCAGAGAAGTACAAGAAGCACGCTTGACATGTTGTCACTCTGTGTGCTTGGCCGGATGGTCAGCGTAACACTCATCAGGATGCCAATGGGATGGAACCGAATAGGCTAGTTCCTTTCCCTTTTGCTTAGTCGTCATCTGACTAGACGACTCTGGTTCTGGATGATTCAATGCAGTCATGGTGGCCGTAATGCTTTGGATCTCATTATGAAGATTCATGTGGAGATTCATCTGCCATGGCGGCATTTCTGCAAGTTTTTGTTGGATTTCTGCAAGTCGTTTGTTAGGCATAGAAAACATGTTAAATTTACAAGACTGCAAACTATCGTCATCGTCAGAACTTTTATGAAAACCTGTAACAAGGTTTCCATATTCTTCTTCGAGCTGAGAGTCACTGTTACGATATAATATTTCTCTGGCCAGTTCATTATCAAGATCAAAATAGAATAGATCCCACATGGCTAGTTCTAGTGTGTCCTGAAATAAGGTCGTAAGCTTGGGCTTACGAGCTTTCTGGGGGCATTCATTTTCCCAATGACCTTCCTTGTTACAAATGTAACATCAGACTGATTTTGACGATGTCTTGCAATGTCTTAGGAATGATATTTTCTTTTGGAAGGGCTTCCTTCCAGGCTGAAATGGCTTCTTGTAAGCTTCTGGCTGAAACTTACTCTGTGGCGACCAATGCTTCTTGGGATGATCTTTGGATTTGCAAGAGAATTTGGGATCGCGGTTAAAGGGTCCCTTATCCCAATTGGGCATTATCCAACTGTCATGCCGACCTTATTGGAAAAGATCTTATTGTACTCCTTCAAGTCAGTCACAACATGTTTGGATAAACAGTGTTCCTCGATTACTTTCTTTATGTGGCCATTCACCATTGCTAGGGTCATGCCATCTAAGTAGATATGTTTGTCCTCGAAATATTTTGATGGCTTTGGGAAGAACACCATGCATACTCTAGATATACTATTTGAAGTATGCAACATTTGAATAGGACTTAGATCGAATGATCCAATCGTGCATTTGGAAGAAGTAGTCTTCTATAAGACCAATATTGCCTAACTGGTTAGACATGAATAGTTCACTGTAATGGTCGAGTCTTCATCAACTGTAAGGCCGAAAAATTGTGCACGAATGGAAATAAGTAATTGAACCACAAGATCGACATGACTAAGGATGGCTTCCTTACCTTCTGTAGAGGCATAATGCCACCAGGTATGGGAAAGGCCACCGAATCCATTGATGATCAATTGAGCTATATTGCGGGGAGAAAGGGTAGGGTCATCCACCTATTTTTTCGTTGCCCAACTGTTGAGGAGATTAATGGCATTCTCCATTTCAAGTTTGGGCTGGAAATTGGGAAAAAACGTAGGTCCCTGCGCATGGCCTGAATGGCTGCTGACATGGCAGAAACACGAGTTGTTATGACTGAAACTGGTATGGATGTTTTACCTTAGGTAATCCTCATAGGGGGGACTCTCGGTTCCTATTTGACATAAAATAGGAACTGTTTAACTTGGGACTCTGTGAGAGAAGGACCCTTTTCTTGCACATGTTGTAAGAAATATAGGACAATTGAATTGGTTTCATCTATTTCTTCAGCGAATTACTGTGTTGCCTTCTCTTATGTTGTTTGGATCCCAAAATTCCAAGTACGTAGTTCATGACTAGCCACACTAAAACTATAGGTTTGTTTTAGCTTTTGTTTGGGGTCATATGTAAACATAACAGATTTGGCGGGTTTGTCTAACACCAAATAATCTGGTGTTGGTACCTTGGCTCATAATTTTTTGATGATTGGAGACTAGATAGGCAAAATGGAGAAAATTTATGTCAGTAGTTGTTCTAACATTGTGTGGGGAGCTGTTAGGACTGAGATATAAGCAACTTTTTGGTTTAGCAATTTGAGTCTTGCTAGTAGTTTCTTGCACACTTCTTTTTCTCCAGAGAATGCTTGTTTAACCTTGAGGATGTCTCTGTGCAAATCATCTATGTTCTTTGACTCTAGGTCAAATTGTAAATTTGCATAATTAAGTTTTGTTGTGGTAGTACATGATGCAATAGATGTCGGTACTGTGGCATAAGGGACGAATTCCTTTTTCTTTTTACCATCAACATCAAACTGTTGAAAGGAAACGTAAGGTAAATTCCTGCGAGGGACATACGATTCTTCTCCTGTAGAGACCTTGACAATTTTGGAGTTTTGTTCTTTGGGAAGGAGAGAAAAGACAGTACTGATGCTGACCCTTGTGTTCTGTAAGAAGATGATTGCAGGCTGGACAGTACTGATGCTCGGTGCCTCAAGGCGTAGAGCTTGAGAGATAGTCCTCGACCATCTCTGTAACCTTTTTTGTTGTGGTAACAAAAAAGACTGTGAGGCTGCATTGAAAGCAATGAGCTTGGCTTTCACAATTCTCTGGTTATCTCTGAGAAGGGCGGATTGCCGATACTGGTCGTATTTGGTTTCCCAAAGTTCAGGATATTGGATTTCAGTCCACTAAAATGTTATGGGAGTTGTGGATTTACTGGAACAATATTCCACCTCGCTTACCACATGCGAAATCTAACAGACTATGGGCTGGAGTGGAGGCATGATGTCATTGCCGAAACAGACGACTGTCAAAATTTTAAGCTGAATAATTTTAGACTGTTGTTTCATATCAAAGCCTTGTGGATGAATATCTCAAGACTTAATTGAGATTCTTATTTTGTTAAAATAAAATTAAGATCCATTCAAGTACCATTTTTTATAATGCCATAAATTTTGAAACCATAGAGAATCTTAGCTCTAAAAGGAATATTCACACCATAAAATTCTATGAACTAGGCCGACAATAACTACATATATACTTTTAGAAATTATACAAAAAATCATCGATCAAAATTCTAAAACAATTCATCGATCAGTAACAAAGGGCAGAGAAGAGATGAGTTTTTAATGATGTGATCGTTTGTTAAGTAAAGATTTTTATATTTATGTTCAATATAATAAATCTGATGGTTAGATTAATCGTAGCGATAGTGCTTTCTTGTTTTACAAATGCATCCCATATTTTTTTTAGATATATGTTATACAGATTTGGTGTTATAATATTAATATATATATATATAATTGTTTTTATATTTAATGCAGTTAATTGGGTTGTAAAAGTTCAAACTATAAGATCTTAGGTCTAAAAAAGAGTTTCTCAAAGTAAAAGTCCATGAATTAAGTTTTGAATAATTAGATATATATTTTTAGAAATTACATGATAAATCTTTAATCTTGAATAAAGAGAAAATAAGATACAGATTCCTAATAATATATATTTTTTATTATAATAATGTAGGTTTATGTTTTTATTATAATAACGCATGTTTGTTGATTAATTTTTTAAAATTTAAGTTCAACCTAATAAATCTAATAGTTACAAGTATATGAACAATAAAATTTCTCATTTTTTAAATGATTCTAATATCTCTATTTTATATATTATTTTTTAATAAATTATAAAAATCTATCATTTATAACACTATATCCATATAAATCTAAATATGCAAATTTTTTATATATAAATTATAAAAGCATCATTTAATAAACTAAATTTTATATTAACATTTTATTTAGAATTTTTAATTTATATTTGTTTTCTGAAAGAAAAAAAAAATTGAATATTAAAATACAATGTATAAACTTTTAAGTGAGCTTAATTCAAGATTGTATTTTATTAAGATAAAATCAAGATCCAGTGAAATGGGATTGTAATAAGATAAAAGTTTAAATTATACAGGAATTTAGGTTTAAAGGGAAGTTTTTCAATATGTAGGTTCATGAGCTAAGTCTTGAAAAAATTCATATCTACATGTATAAACTTTTAAGTGAGCTTAATTCAAGATTGTATTTTTATTAAGATAAAATTAAGATCTATTGAAATGGGATTGTAATAAGATAAAAGTTTAAATTATATAGGAATTTAAGTTTAAAGGGAAGTTTTTCAATATATAGGTTTATGAGCTAAGTTTTGGAAAAATACATATCTACTTTTAAAATGTATATGGTTAAACAAAGTACAAGAGAGCTATGGTATTTTTTAAATGTGATTTTTTTATTATAAAAATGTAATTGATTTAATTCACTTAGATTTAAATTTAATATAATAATACAATAGAATATAATTTTTTATTTTTCCAAATGCATCTTCTTAACTTTATTTTACAAATTATTTTAAACAAAATTATATATTAAAAAAATATACCTATAAATATAAAAAATTACAAATTTCTAATATATAATTTGCAAAGAGAAAACATTTAAATTTTATTTATTTATTTTACTGAGATTATTTTTTAAATAAATACTCAAACTCTAAATTAACACTTTATTTAGAATTTTTAAAATAAAATTTAGAAGTGTAATGTAAATATGTTCATTGTATTTCAATTAATATCAAATTAAAATAATATTGAAGGGAAATTTTTAATAATATCATAAAAAGTCAAGCAATACTTATTATTATTATGAAAATTTTTAAAATATGAAACGCAACATAAGATTAAGTAAGTGAATTATCCTTTTTAACAAATAAAATTTTACAAATTTATAATAAACTTAAACTCTACAGAAGTGCAATTACCCTAAGTCAATTACTCATTTATTTTTCCAAACAAATTTGCTTAGAATATTACTCCACAATAATTTTCAAAAAACAGTTTTAATTTAATTTTCCATATTAAGTGTTGTGTTGCATGAATTCTAGAAAAATATCATGGTCCCTTCGAAAAATATATTAGAGAAAAATTGCAAAAATGTTTATCCCAATCTTAAAGGATTTAATATTTAAAACAAAATACTTCTAACACAATGTTGAGACACACTGAGATGTCTTAATTGGAGTGTAAAGAAAAAGTGAGAACGCCAAAATATACGTGTAGTTATGCTCTTGTTTGACTCCATGCTTTTATTAGAAACAATTATGGTTTAATTATTGTTTCATATTGAATTGATGTGTTCTATTTTCATTTATGTATCACTTTTGTTTATAAAATTTAAAAATACTTCTAAAATTTACCAATAAATAAGGATGCTCTTTATATATATTTTATTATTAGCTTTTAAAGCTATGGAAAAGCCTATGTGTTTGAATGCAAGCACTAATTATTATGATTATTGGAAGAAGTTAGAAACAGAAATTGGTATTGTATTTTGGCTTCTTGTCTTTTATTTATATGGTTTAAGGGCAAGCTTCTGATTATTGTATTTCATGTTTTTGTTCTTTATTTATAGTTTATAAGGATAAGTTTATGATATTTGCAATTAGGGTGTGGCATTGTGCCAGCATTGTAATGGCAATGCATATCATTATTATTATAATATCCATTTTAATTTTGTTTCTAGGTGGGACAACGAATTTACATTCATATTTAGTTTCTTAGCTTCTGTGCAGGACATCTCTTTGTTTAGCTTTGCAAAGAAATTGTGTGAAGAAATTAATAAGCTTATATGCCTTGATTTCATCACCCATTAAAATATCAACAATATCACCCCCACAATGTTGCTTTGCACTTAATGTAATAGTGAATATGAAAGTGATGTGCTTGTGCTCACTCTTTACCAATAAGAGAGACACATATAGGTGAATAAGAATGGGATATGGTTGTGATGTGCTTGTGCTTGCTCTTTACCAATAACAATGACACATATAGACTTTCTCTTGCTCCCTACTCTATATACCATTGTTGTGCAACCTGTTAGCATATACCAGAGTTTTAAGTAAGTTCCAACCCCTTTCACCTACCTATTTACCCCTTTCACTTGCTATAGTTATTATTTTATCCACATTAAAACTGGAAATTATAACTGGTTATTAGTAAATTCTTTTAAATTCGGTATGCACATTGTTGCCTCTCTCTTATCATTTCTTAATTAATTCTCCGTGCTTTCCCATTTCTAAATGAAAAGGATTATGTTTTAATGAGTAGGAATCTTGCTCCTAGAAAATGTCAAACAAGATGTTTGTCTTCAAAATTCTAGTAAGTTTTCCAACAGATTTTCTTGAACATTGCTAAAATTGAAAATCTTATAATCAATTACCAAATCTTATGTAAGGTAAATGAATTTTCCAAAACTATTTTTTTTTCAAAAAAAGAAATTGTTGATCATACCTTCAGAATAATGGAGGACAGCGGTTATCAACCTTGCAATGGATGGGATTCTTCACTACATTGACATTGTGCTTAATTACCAAGAAACTAAGGGACTACAAAGGAATTCTAGAAGGATAAATCTCTTACTCAATTGTTATCCTTATCAATGAAATTGGATCTACCAACTTTTATTGAGCTAAAGCTATTGGATAAGTAATAACAATATAAAATTAAACCTTAATATAATAACCCATACCTGCCTAGGTCATCAAATTTTTACCTTATAACAATTGAATCATCAGTTGCTTATTTTGATCATGCCTTTTACCTTTTACCCTAGTTTATTTTTTATTCACTTGGTGTATAAGGCTAGTTACCAACAGATATCCTTTATACTAGTAATTTTCCTAGAGAGAGTGGGAAGCGAGTATAGAGAAGGAACTTCAGTAGTCTGCTAGATTTACTAGGGTGAGAACAACAGAGAGTTATCGCAGGCTTACCTCGGTGCCTCACTCTCTCGATGCCAAAACAGGGAATGTTAGAAGTCATAAACAATTCTATGGCTCATTTTTATGCCTTCTAAATAATCTCTTTGGGGAAATTTGCTTGTATAGCTGCATACTTTTTTAATTTATCCCAAAATAGATGAGATGAACAAATATCAATTCATATTCTCTATTTATAATGAGGTTCATCAAATGATTTGGGAGTTTTTAGCTTATTTGAATACATTGCCTACCATATTCCAAAGACCCATTAAGTCTAGCTTGGATTCTATTGTTGCTTGGACATGGTTTTCTCTCTCATAGATTTATAGTCATGTGATTGGATGATTAGATTACTCAGGTGACAACCCAAATCTTCTAAGAAGGAATTCTGATAAAGTCTTTATATTAATTAGAATTTCATTACATGGTTAGAATTTCATTACATCATTACAAGATATATGGTGCAGTGTCCTGGCATATAACCATCCTTAGTCAAATTGATGCCAGGGTATTGTCACACCTACCCACAATATGCATTTATAAAATGATGCATCCACAATTGTCCCAGGTATTTAACTCAACCTCGGAGTTAAATCTTCAAACCATAAATGGTCACGGCCCATTCATTAGTAGTTCTTGTGTAATGGAACCCAATCACCCCTCCAATACTTCCTTTATTGGGAATATATATGAAATCCCATATATCGACGCTTTTATTCCATTTGTAATCCTTATAGAAAGGATTAACACACAATACACATACTTTATGCTTTATTATGGCCTTAGTACAGACTTCGGGGTTAGAACCTCATCGCAATCGCTCTCGGCAATCATCAATGGTCATATTCCTATGGCCATCACCCTTCTCCAACTCTGATCTCCGATATCGGAGTGATAACACATGTTTTCACCTTAAAAAGCCCGTGCCATATAACTATCAGAGATAGTAACCATTCATGAATACAAAGTAATTCCCACTCCTTACCATTATGCCAGATTTCAAATCCTATATATTCGCGTTCATATCCTCATTAGGTCCACTTCCTCTATATTGCCTTCGCGCTCTCTGATAGCTTGACCTCCTGATCATCGTTATATAGCCAACGCCGATCGCCAATTGTTGCTATTGGCGATATCGCAACTCCGCTAAACTGTTGACCCTCGGCGCCTCCATCGATATGCAATTTAATCATGGCCGTTGATCTGGCCACGATCCAACGACCCGCAATTAATCTCTATTTGCTCCACACAAATCTCCATGACTTATTCTGATAACATAAAAAGGTTCTCTACTAATGCGACATGATCTTAGCCATTGATCTAAGTGATCCAATGGCTAATGAGTGTTAATACTTTGTTTCTCTGCAATTCGTTTTACTTAGAAAATTTAGTTGTTTCTTTAGTTCTTCGATGATTCGGTTCTTCTGAAGGTTCTGCCTTCACTGCTTCTACTGCGCCACTCTAATGCTCCAATTGGATTCAATGATCCCTTCGATTCTTCTGAATCATTCTACTCTCTCTACTGTCCATTTGGGTTCAGTCTCACCCAATTTCACTTCGTTGTTCTCATCGAACAATGCTCAATGTCTCCTCTGCGTGTTTCGAAGAACTCTGCCTACACACCTTATGTAACAGAACCTACGAATTCAATTCCTAATTCCTCATAAACACGCAATTCACACTCTATTGAGACATTCAGAATAACTTTGTATATATATATATATATATATATATATATATATATATATATATATATATATATATATACATATGTATATGTATATGTACATATGTACATATACATATACATATACATATACATATATATATATATATAGATACACACACACACACACACACACATTTATATATATAAGACAGACTACATTCGAGACTCGGTCTTGCTCAATCACACATGCCTGATTTTCCCATATGTGGCCTCTACTTCTGCCCATAGGCTTACATATGTTTATATGGAAACTGGGATTGGATTACTGATCCCATCCTTTCCTTAAATCATTCAAACAAAGCTCTAAAGCTCTACATGCATATGGACATATATGGCAGAGTTTATCCATTCTAGCTTTTCTCTATTTTAAAGCAGAAAAGTCTCCTTATCAACTCAATGGTCCATATCTATTCTAGTTAATTCCTAAAGCTCTCTCTTGCTCCTAGAGAATTGGATTTTGACTTCTACCACTCATGTTCTCATTTATTTATTTTTGAGAGCATTTACATATTCTCCCGTTATCTAATTAAATCACTTAAAATCCTAGATATTACCTTAACTTGATACTTAGGAAAACTATTTCCTAAAATGCATGACCCCCTATGTCTGCTATTTACAATGATTTTCCTTGGGCTGAATGCTCCTGCATCAAACTCCCAAAGTAGAAAATATCGATGATCTCCTGATCATGTGTCTTCTAGTCTTGGTTTTCCTGGATCCCACACTTTGTTTTGTAACTATCCAGATGCTTTATTCCTTTGTTGTCACTACACTTCTGCTGTCTTCTGCTCCATTTTCTTCTTCTTGTCAATCAGGTTCAACTTTTGATTGATCTTGCTTGCTGTTGTTACCATTTCCCTCCATTTGAATTGCTTGATCATCTGCTGCCATATTTCTTCAATATCTATGTCTAACATATCTTTGGGCTGGTCCATCTTCTGCTTCTAACTTTTGTCTTCTTCTCTTTGTTTCATGTTACTATTGATGTCTTCTATGCCGACTTTTCTTTTACTTGCTTCATTCTTTGGTTTAATTGCTCTTTCTTTACTTGCTGCCTCCCTATCATCCTTACCCTTTCTCATGTTTAAATCATGACTGTTTAGCACTCTTTCCAGCAAATTAATTTCTCCATTCCATGGATTGATTTCTTCCATAGAATTCTCTTCTTTCTCCTTTATTTGGCTTTGTTGTGCCAAATCTTCTCCAGCAATTGCAAAAAAACCTGCATTCACAAAACACTTGTTAAAATTAAAAACATCAAGCCTTGGTGCCTCTTATTTCTTTGGCAACATTTCAGTTTGTTTCTCTATTTCCTCTTCCTCTTTCATCATATCAGTATGCTGATTCAAATTCTTTGTAGAAATCATGAGACTATCCATTAGTCTCTCTTCCACACCATCTGTTCTAATGATGCCTTCCTGCTCTTGTCCATGTAGTGAACTCCACCTCTTTTAACCTGATGTTGGTTATCTTTACCTTGAAATTGTTTGATTCCTACCACCTCTTTACCATCTTCAAACAATCTCTACTAGATCTCTTTGATCACATACTCATACTCATTCATGCTGTTTAATGAACCTGCAAACAAATTATTGCATCTTCCTGTCTCCATGCCTACTTGAGACACATCTTTTTCTTCAGAAACTGTAACTGCAACTTCTGTTCTACTGTCAGGTTCTCTCATCAGTTTCTCTAGCAGTTTAATCTCTTCTTCACACTTAGCAAGAACTTCATCACAATGCTCTCTTCTTCTAGCTTCATCCTTTACATGCTTTGTTATAGTATTAAAACACTGTCTTCCTTTGATCCTTGTAATCTCAAGGTCTTTCTGTTGTAGCAAATCACTACTTCCCTCATTCAAGAGGTCTTCTCCATCATACTCTATTTTCCTAGAGTACTCCTTTGGACTTTCGATATCTTCAAAATACCGTCCATCCTCTTCAAAACACTCACTAACAAAGGGGTATTGTCTCAGACAGGGATTCCAAATTCCTTTTCCCAAGGTTAAATCCTTTGCATAGGGTTCCTCCTTCTTAACATCTTTCAGTAGATGTCCTTCTTCCCTACTGTATGTCTCAAAAAGTTTCCATGGATATCTCTACTGTGCCTATCATCATAGTGAATTGATGATCCTTTATTACGTTTTGAGCTAACATAGTCTCTTCCTCAAGTTTTCCTTCAGTCCCTTACTATTTATCTCCTCTGAAGATATATTCAAATCGTTGTTTTTCTCTTGCAATATCTACCATCATACACAAACTATCAGTTTTAAAATAATAAGACCCTATCATCTCACTTGGTGGTTCAACCATCATATCTCCTTGTTGTTCTAGATCATTCATATGATTCAGAAATTATTTGATAGTCTCTTCTTCAATCTCCTCAAGCCTTTCACTTGGTTGCTTGATATCTTCCTCCAACTGCATATGAGATCTATCTATCTCATCTCCTTCCAAAACAGAATTTAGATTCTGTTGGTCTTCTTCCTTCTCTATGACAATATCAGCAAACTGTCCTTTACTTGTTTCACCTGCAATCATACACAAATTGTCAGTTTTAAAATCATGTGACCCTTTGGCCTTACTTGAAGTTTCAGTATTCAAGCCTTCATCTTCACTATCTCCCAGAAATTATCCTTGCTCTGGTTCACAAATGGATTCTTCCATTTCTAAATCAAATTCCTTGACTTTTCCCTTCAACCACTTCAATTTCTTTTGCTGCAGCCTTCTCTGCATCTCATGCCATTTTACTGGCTTCTTCCTCAAAACCCAACCTAGTCTCTGGCTTTCCTCAAGCATTCTCATTAATGCATTGAGTTGTTCTTTTAATTCAGCAATCTCTTTGTCAATTTCTTCTTGACTAATCCCCTTGCCATTTTCCTTGACATCCTTCTTCTCATATCTTCTACTGTGGTTTCTCTCTGAACCTCTGCTATGACTATTAGTAGCCATCTTATTCTCTTCTTTCTTCATGAGCTCCTTTGCAACAAGCCTCTGCAATAGCTAGTCCTCCTGGTTGCAATTTTACCTCACTAAGCTCTCCTCACTTAGTCTTTTGGTAAGCATGGGTCCTCTGTCTGGAACCTCCCCTTGAGCAACAGCTTTGCTCCTTCTTGGCTTCTCCAATCTCTCACTTCCTCTTGAGAACACTTTAATTGTCCTCTCTGTCCAATCTCTTGTTAGAGTCTATAGCTTCACTACCACTTCTTCTTTAGAGTATTCTCCTTACTATGTCTTTAAGAACTCACCTATTCTTCTCACAACTTCTCTTGCTATCACCTATGCATTAGTATAAAAAACACACATTCCTAATTTAAAACAGAACATAACATATTACGTCTCCTTCAAGACTTCAGCATGATCTTGTTTCACCCATTCTTTTTCACTTCGAATGGATTGTCCTTTTTTTTGTCCCTCAAGTCCTCTTTCCTTCATAACTTGCACTAAGCAATCTTGTTTTCTCTTTCCTTCAAGGAATCCTCTATTCTTGCTTACTCCAAGCCTCTGCTAGAACTGCTACAATCTCCCACTGTAGTTTTTATCATTCAACACATTACCTTTTCCTGTGTGAAAATTCCTTTTCGCAAAAATCTTCCCCGCTTTATTTCTGCTCTGATAGTAATTCTGCTTTGACCTCAATTCTGCTCTGATACCACTGATGGTGCAGGGTCCCAGCATATAACCATCCTTAGTCAAACTGATACCAGGGTAACACAACAACTACCCTCAGTATTCATTTATAAAATGATGCATCCACAACTGTCCCAGGTATTTAGCTCAACCTCGGAGTTAAATCTTTAGACCATAAATGGTCACAGCCCATTCATCAGTAGTTCCTATGTAATGGAACCCAATCACCCTGCCAATACTTCCTCTATCGGGACTATATATGAAATACCATATATCGATGCTTTTATTCCATTCGTAATCCTTATACAAATGATTAACACACAATACACATACTTTCCTCTTTATTACGGCCTTAGCACAGACTTTGAGGTTAGAACCTCATAGCAATCGCTATCGGAAATCATCAATGGTCATATACATATGGCCATCACCCTTCTCTGACTCTAATATCCGATATCGAAGTGATAACACATGTTTTCACGTTAAAAATCCCATGCCATATAACTATCATAAATACTAACCATTCAGGAATACAAAGGCATTCCTACTCCTTACCATTGTGTTAGATTTCAAATCCTATATATTCGCGTTCATATCCTCGTCGGGTCCACTTCCTATATACTACCTTCACGCTCGCCGATCGCTCGACCCCCGATTGTTGTTATATAGCCAACGTCGATCGCCGATTATCGCTATCGGCGATATCGCAACTCCGCTAAACTGTTGACCCTCAACGCATCCGATTGCCGATATGAGATTTAATCGTGGCCATTGATCTGGCCATGATCCAATGGCCCACGATTAATCGTTATTTGCTCCACGCAAATCTCCAAGACTTATTCCGATAACATAAAAAGGTTCTCCGCCGATGCGACACGTTCTTAGCCATTGATCTAACTGATCCAACGACTGCTGATTGTTAATACTTCACTTCTCTGCAAATCCTTTTACATATAAAATTTACCTTGTTTCTTCAATTCTTCAGTGATTTAGTTCTTCTGAAGGTTCTACCTTCATTGCTTCTGCTGCACCACTCTAATGCTCCAATTGGATTCAATGATCCCTTTGATTCTTCTGAATCGTTCTCCTCTCTCTGCTATCCACTTGGGTTCTGTCTCGCCCAATTTCACTTTGTTGTTCTGATCGAACAGTCCTCAATGTCTCCTCTACGTGTTCCACAGAACTCTCCCTGCACACCTTATGTAACAGAACCTACGAATTCAATTCCTAATTCATCATAAACACGCAATTCACACTCTATTGAGACATTCAGAATAACTCTGTATATATATATATATATATATATATATATATATATATATATATACATTCGAGACTCCTCAGTCTTGCTCAATCACACATGCCTGATTCTCCCATTTGTGGCCTCTACTTCTGCCCGCAGGCTTACATATGTTTATATGGAAACTGGGATTGGATTATTGATCCCATCCTTTCCTTAAATCATTCAAATAAAACCCTAAAGCTCTACATGCATATGTACATATATGGAAAACTTTATCCATTCTAGCTTTTCTATGTTTTAAAGAAGAAAAGTCTCCTTATCAACTCAATGGTCCATATCTATTCTAATTAATTCCTAAAGCTCTCTCTTGCTCCTAGAGAATTGGATTTTGACTTCTACCACTCATGTTCTCATTTATTTATTTTTGAGAGGATTTACATATTCCCCCATTATCTAATTAAATCACTTAAAAGCTTAGATATTACCTTAACTTGATATTTAGGAAAACTATTTCCTAAAATTCATGACCCCCTATTTCTACTATTTATAATGATTTTCCTTGGGCTGGATGCTCCTAGATCACTATATACTCAATGGGATTTGATAGTTTCACTCAACTAAAATTATCCTTAGATCACATACAACGATATAGGTATTACTCTAACTATTATTCTATAAAAAGTTCTTAAACTAAATCCAAGTTTAATAAGCATATAACAAAAAGGGGAGCAGAAATTGTCCTCAACCATTTTCACATGAGAACACATTCATCCAATATCTCCACATTTTTCATGGAGAAATCTTTGTTAGGGTCTAAGGACCACTGCTCAAGGAGACAACACGTAATTGGCAAAAGGTATTTAGGTCACTTTAGAGGGGGAGATAAACTCTTCATCGAAATCAATTTATTTTTCATAGAGCTAAACAACACTTTATTGAGTGCATTTTATTTGTTCTAGTATGCATCAGCTTTCAGAGAATTCTGTTTCTAGTCTTATGCCATACCCATTGGTTTTGGTTCTGTATCTGGCTAATTTTAGTTATTATTTTGGTTGTGGGTAGGTTTAAATATGTTAAAAAACATACTCCTCTGGTTTGGCATGTGGCATGTAAGTTGACACTAAATAACACACCCAGAACCCGCATCATGCATTGATTATTACGATACATATTAATGTTATTAGTTTTTTTTCTATTTCTTTCAAAAAAAAATCTTGATTCATCTTAACAATATTATGTAGTCCTCTGGACAGTCATAAATTTCTCCACTTTCATAATTTCTTTAATTTAGGTCATGTGGAAGCCTTCTCACAATTGTTATGGCTTAAATTTTTCAACCTTCACAATTGATTTAAATTAAATGTCTCGACAACCATACTTTTCTCAACTGTTGTAGTTTAATTCTTTTTCAAATGCATAGGTATTCAACCTTTACCATAGTTAATTGATTGCTTTAATTTAAGTCCCCTCGACAATCATAAATTTCTTAGCCTTCACAAATCCTATAGTCTACATATTTTTAGTGTGTAGGGATTCAACCCTCATAATTGTTTGATATTTTTTGTATAATGCATATGGATTCGAATTGAGAAGTTTAAGTCATTTGGACCTTTATAAATTTATAAAGGTGGACAACTTTATGAATTAAGCTAAACCTTTATGTCCACTCCAAAGCTATCCAGACACACAAAGTTCATAGCTTGGAAGTTGAAGATTATGTCCACTCGAAAGCTATCCAGACACACAAAGTTCATAGCTTGGAAGTTGAAGATCTTTTAAAATAGTATTTCCTTCGGATTGTTTAAAATAGTCATAAGGTTTTGTTTTCAGATGTAATTTCCTTTCATCGACTTAAAATAGGCATCATGTTTTGTTTCAGATGTAAAAGCCTTCTATTTATTTAGCACTATGTCAATAAATGAAGGAATTATTTTTTCCGTAAAAAACATATTTTTCCTTAAAATGCGTTTCGAAAGATTGTTTCAAATGCTGGACCAATTGAGTATAGAAATTGTTTCGTGTTCCAGGTTCACAAGGTTAAGTTCCTATAGAGGGAACCAACATGTATGTGCAATTCTTTTTAGTGGATGTGTGTTGTAAGGCTTTTGGATACACAAAACTTTTATTTTATTTTTTTCCTTTTTTTGAGATATTGTTAACTCAAGAAAGAGAATTTCATCTCCATTGGTTTATAATGAAAGAATAGTATAAAACATTTGTTATATATAATTTGATGTTTTGTATAGATGGATATATATTACTAGATTTAAAAATAAATTGAAAATTTTATGGTTAGCATTAAACACTCTATATTTAAGTAATTTTTTTTCATGTTCCCTATTTTCAATGTTAAGTTTCTACTAGAGGGAGCCAAAACTTCCTAATGGATGTGCAAATATTTTAAATGGACATGACTTGAAAAGGCTTCTAGACAGATACCTTCATTTTTATTATTCTATGTCTTTTGAGATATTGCTAACTCCATTAACACAGAATTTGATCTCCATTGGTTTATAATGAAAGAATAGTATAACACAATATGTTATATAGAATTTAATGTTTATATCAATATTTGTGATTTTTCACTTTAAGTCATCTAGATATTAAACTATCTATGCACCTGAATAAATTTATCTCTTCAAAATTTTTGTTAATTGTACTTTTCTAATTAAATGTGAGTTTTTTATTTTTATTTTTAAATTCATTTTCAAATATAAATTCTGCATGTTAGAATTGGTTGTGGTAGAGAATTATATATTCTTTATTCCACTCATTTACCATTACAATGGAAGAAAGTTCATCATCTTCACAAAGTAGACCACCCTTTTCCCAACATAAATCTTCCATAGTGGCATCAAAACAAAAAAAACCAAAGAGAAGAACATCAAGGAGAAAAGAAGGGCTTTGAATTGAGGATATGTGCAGTGGAGGACCAAGTGGAACAACTAGTTCAAAGGTTTGGTTTTTCCCTTATTGTAAAACACATAAATCATTCGCATTTACTTGGAGTGGGGAAAAAGAACAAACAATTTTATGTACCAATGTACCTAACATAGAGAAATAGAGAAAAAATCTCTACATAAACAATTTAAAGAACTTGAAAAGTGGATACATGTTGTTGAAGGTTTAATTCAAACCAACATCAATCTTAGTGGATTGAAATTTGGTGTTCCACACTCTTATTCTCAACATCAAATTTATGTTTACCACCTTGAAAACTTATGAGATGTAAAATGGATAGGAAATCTTGATGCACCCATTGGATAAAAAACAAAAATTCAAATGGCATAGATTTCAACGTTTGTAGGCGTCTTTATTCGAAGTAAATGATGGGAGATCTATTTAACATTGCCCCTAAAGGTTACAAGCCTCCTAGTTATGAAAAAATGAGCACAACAATGTTATTTGAAGAGAGGGCTCATTTTGAAGCTAGACTTCATGACATTAAAGGTTGTTGAAAGGAATCTAGGGTCTCCATTGACTCATATGGTTGGAGAGATGTCAACCATCATCCCCTTATCAATATTTTGGTTTCTAACACGAAACAAGTTATGTTCTCAAATCCCATGATACGACAACAAAGATAAATTATGGTCCATATCTAATGGGTCTCTTCAAAGAGAAAATAGAGGAGGTTGGAAGAAAAAATGTGGTCCAAATTAGTACAAATAGTGCCTCAAACAATGTCATTTCTCATGGTTTATTGAGGATGAATACCGAACAATTTTTTTGACCCCTTATTCTATGCATTCCATGAATTTTCTCCTCAAAAATATTAATAACATTTAATGGGTTACAAAAGCTATAATTAAAGCAATGATGCTACTAAATTTTATTTTTAATCATGCAACATATATAGAAATTTATAGGAAATATGTAAATATTCACCTTATTCGATGTGCGTAGACTAGTTTTGCATCTGCATTCTTTATACTTCAACACCTTATTAAAATGCATTAATTTTTGAGATATATGGTGATATTAGTGGACTAGTAAAGGTGGAAGGGTTCTCATATTAGGGATGGCCCAAAGGTTGAGGACACTATTGTTTGCCTTTCCTCACAGGATTTTTGGAGGAGAGTGGAGAATATTGTCACCCTCATTACACCTATTATTTCCACCCTTCCTATATTTGATATTGATCAACCATGCTTATGGGATGTGTTTGAGAGTATAGATCAAATGAGAGTGAAGCTTCATGTCATAATAGAAGATGAAAATTCTAGGATTGACAAAGACACTAGAAATGAAGTGTTGGAACTTCGTATGGCAAGGTGGAAAATGCTTGATATCCCTCATCATTCAATTGAATTCCTACTCAATCCTAAATGGTTTCATAAGAAATCATTTGCAGATGCAGAGGTGATGCAAAATTTGAACATTTTTAAAAATTAGGTGTTACAATGGTCAAAATCACATAACTTTACGACTTGAGTTTGGAAAGTACTTGAGATTAGAAGACCACTTTGCAAATGAAGACTATGCATACAATAGAGAACAACATGGATCCATAAAATTCTAGATGCAATATGATACATGGACTCCCTTGCTTCATTGGTTGGCTATCAATTTTCTTTTACAGGTATGATCAATAATAAATAACTTTAATATATTGATTTATTGTTTAAGCAATTAAGTCTATTGTTCAAGTTTTATTATTTTCCTTTTTAGATTTAAAATTCCTATTGCTAACATAATGTTAGTTTTATTTCACATGTGACTAGTTCATATTCATGTGAAACAAGTTGGAGTTAATATGCTTTTATCCATTAAATAAGAGGAATTTCCTAGGCCCAAAAAAAAAATAGGATTTGGTGTTTGTACACTCAAATATATGTTTGTTATCTTGACCACAATTAGAGTACAAAATCATATCCACGAGAACATGGGATTATGGTGGTTCACAAAATGATGGTGATTATGAGCTTCCACTTGAGTGCTACAAAAAACGTTGAAGACATGTTTGATAATACTAAGAAGTTTACTCACGAAAATAATTCTTTTGGAATTGTCTCAAGCTCAACAACCATGCTAGAAAATACATTTGAAAATCTAGATTATTAAGTTTACTTGCATTTTGCATATGGATTATTAGAAGTGGATTTAGAGATGCATCTATATTCAAAAGTATGCATTTATTTATTTATATTTCAAATCTCTTATTCTCATATTTTTTTCCTTTTTTTTGGAATTAAGGATTGGCTAAACTTTTGGATGTGCAAAATTATCACTTCTTTCTAAAAAATAATATTTATGAATGTTTCATTACAATTTCACACGTGGAAACATTGGATGTCTATGACTAATGATTTGGTTTACATTTTTCACATTTAAAATTATTTTTTATATTTTCTTTCTTATACATGAAATCTTCAAACTTGGTTTCTTGTATTGTTCTCATTTCTCATTTTGTTTCCCCTTTCTCATTTCTGGTAACATAGCATCCTAGTTGGCACCATAAAAAAGTCCCCATCAAGCTGAATTAATGCAATGTTTCAGATTGCTAATAAAGACAAAGCCAAAGTTTCCACTAAAGAAAATAGGATAATCTTGCCTTAAAAGTCCTTTTGTTTTACATTGTATGTATTCCATAACCCATCAATAATGGAATCATTTTTTTACCTTTTAAGTGAAGGCCTCTCAAAAAATGAATGAATGAATTCTTAAATTGTTGAGTTTTCCCATACACCACACTAGTTGATATGAAGTGACACCTATTCCTAGACTTGTATGATCACATGGTACTTAGAAAATAAATGACACTTGTAGGTTGAGAGAATACCCTTCTTTGTAGCCTATTCCACATTAACTATTGATTTTCAAGATTATCCAAAATAAAAGTGAACTTGTGAGTGGGGCTTGTACTTTCCAAGAGATGTTGATATCATCATATAACGTCATATGACTCTATCTCCAATACTAAGATAACCCATATGAGTTGTGTTTTTCCCACTATCTACATTGTATACCTCTTTGAATTCATCTAGTTCATCCTTGATCTTGACGTTAGTAGATTTAAATTGTCATAGAATGCAATTGCAAATATCATTCTACACAAACTGAAGTTCTAATTGGGCCACTTATGTCCAACTTTTCTTTTAAATGGTTATGTGGTTCCTTAACCAATTTTTGTTTTTTTGAAGATGTCCAACAGACTTTTTGAATAATTTCAGAGTTTCAGGAGTCAAAATATGTGGTAAAATCTCACTCTTTATTGATAAAAATTTAAAATTATAGAAATTTGTAATATAGACTCTATTGTTCTTTCCTGAGTTAGACTGTGATGGCATTTACCAGTGTTTGCTTCTTAATAAACAAGATAGCTTTCTAGAGGCTACCCGGCCAATTCACAGACTCAGTCTCTAAACAAAATACACAAATAGTTATAGATCTAGCCACTTTAGGTTCTTATTAGTGTCAATCACACTGATACATAGGCTTCTCAGATCCAACTTAAAGATACTGATTTCAATTTCGTGATGCAAGAAAATCAGGCTATCAACCTGCAGATGCAGAGCAGGAAATAAATCAGACTCTTCCAACTCTAAAAACGCCTAAGAGTCTAAGACTCTAAACTTCGATGCCTCATGAATGAGCCTTACTCTCTATTTATAGAAAATGAGAGGGGAAAAACATTCCTGTAGGACATGTGACAAGGGAATGGAATCATTTCTTTCGGGTAACATCGAGGCGACATCTGCACAAGGATTCCAAGTCCAGAAAAGACATATAGGCGCCAAGATATAGAGAAAATAGTGGATTTTTTTCATATAGAAAGCCCACGTGAAAACTAAAAAGACTACATAGAGGAGAGTTTTTACCGGAAAGTCCTCGAGAAAACCGGTCACAATATACCCATGACTAGGTATTACATATAGTGTAGATACTTTTTAGATGGAGTCCACGAGAACCATTTCATGATGGATTTTCAAGAATAGTAATACCAGGAAATTAGTATTTTTTATATAAATGTTCATCCCATGCTTTAGTATAAATTCTTCTGACTATCATGGGTTTGTTTAATACAATCTGATGTTTAATATTAGTAATGACTAACCATTCATAATGACTAGTCATATACTAGTGTAGAATTTGGCTTTCCGTGAGTTGGAGTTCACTAAAATGTTTGCGAGTATGAAAGCACTAAGGAATATTATTTTCTACACACTAGTAACAATGCAACTCATAATATGATTCATAATAAATGGGACCAATGGCTGTTTTTTTGATGCCGTAATCATTCCACCAGTCTTGTAGCCATTCACATTGTTGATTCTGTTGCATGATCCAAGTTGAACCAAACTTCAGCTTTGTATAACGGGTTTCGCTTTTCCCATCTTCATTTAACAGATCCCACCAAAGTTGTTTGTATCCTGCAGAATTGTAAATAGTGTCAGGAAAGATAAGATTTGGATCTCCTCCTGGCCACTGAGAAATTTTTTTTCTATGTGTCCATGCTGGATTTCTGGTTCTATTTATACAAAAATATTTATGATAGACTCTCCATCTGTCACCTCCTTCAGAACACTTCTTAGTGCTTCTTCTACTTGATGAGCTATTGTCATGCTTCTAGAATATACCATGTCATGAATCCATCGGCTTCCTTTGGGATACACCTTTCTTTCGGGAACTAGGTGTAGAATATCTGTGTGATTTTGAAGATTGGCATCTAGAATTTTAGTGTTTCTAAGTTTCCAGGTTGGTTTCCACTAGTCACAGTATTCCTGCCAACTCTTATCTTCAGGAATAGACCTAAGGATTTCTTTTTGCTGATTCGGGTCCCATTCTGTTATAATTACCATTATATGCTCAGGTTGTTGTATATGCTCTCTGCTAAGAAAATCTAGTAGACAATTTTCATACCCTTTAATGTGTTCTACATCAAAGTCAAAATTTGCAAATAAGGCTTGCCATCTAGTGAACTTTGCTTCACCAGGATTTTTTATATCTTTTGTTAAAACTTTCTTTAAAGCAGAGGCATCAGATCTTAATAAGAATTTTTTATTGACCAAATGGATTTCAAATTTGTCAATAGAATTCCAGGCAGCTTTTACCTCCCTTTCAATGACAGAATAATTTCTTTCTGTCGGGTTCCATGTTCCAGAGGAAAATTGGATTATTTGTTCTTCATCATCCTTTTCTTGAGTATTCCTCCCCATCCTAAATCGTTGGCATCTGATTCAACAATTTTAGGAGAACTGTCATCAACAACATACAGAATTGGAAGAGATTTTACCTTGGCCTTTATATTTTTTACAACATTTGTATGAGCACTATTCCAAGATGGAGGATTCTTTCTCAATCTCTGGTTCAAAAGATTTCTGTCTTTTGCACAATCCTGATAAAAATTGCTGACATAATTTAGGCATCCCAAAAATCTCTGAAGCTGAGTTTTATCTATAATAACATCAGGAAATTTTTCTGCAAACTCAAGGGCATGTTTTTGGAGAGATATCTGGCCATTCTGGATTGTGTGACCAAGGAACTTGATAGAAGTTTGAAATAATTCAATCTTCTTCTTACTCAAAACAAGACCATTTCTTTTGACCACTTGTAGGAAGGTTTGTACATGTTTGAAGTGGTCATGAACATTCTTAGAAAATATAAGAATATCATCTATATACACCATTAACCAATCAAAATAAGGCTTAAAAATTGAGTCCATTACTTTCTGAAACTTTGAAGGAGCATGTTTTAGACCGAATGGCATAACATTCCATTCGTAATGTCCTCCGAGAATACTAAAAGAAGTTTTGAATTTATCTTTTTCTGCAATAGCTACTTGTCAGAATCTTGATTTGAGGTTGAACTTTGAAAATATTTTTTCTCCAACGATTCTGGTTAGCAACTCACCCTTGTGAGGTATTGGATAGCTATTATCAATTAAAAGAGAGTTTAGAGGTTTGTAATTTATGACTAATCTTGGGATACCTCTAATCTGTTCAGATTTTTTATTCACATAGAATCCATAATAGTTCCATGGATTGTCAGATTCTCTTATCAATTTTCTATCCAATAGTTGTTTGATCTCTTTTTCACAGAGATCTCTGTATTCCTTGCTCATAGGTATAGCTCTAATTTTGCAAGGCCTACCTTCATATCCTGGTTTGTATGGTAGATCAATATTGTGTTGCTTTCTATGCCAGAAAGCATTGGGTTCCTCAGAACAACATTCTTCTTCAATTCTTCTTTTCAATTCAGAAACTTTATTACTGACAGTGGGAGTTTTTAGCTGTTCTCCTATTTGGATGGTAGATTTCAAATATTTTAATTCAGTCAGCTTCGTTTTGGATTTGTCTAGTTCTTTCATAACCTGAACCATTGTAGATACGCTCAGATTTGAAATATTGGAATTTCAATCCGTTTTTGACTCCCATCAAAAGTGGGTACAATAATAAAATATCTAGCTCTATTTCCTTTTAGTCTGACTGAACCATGTGGTTCCACAGCTGCAAGAAAGAAATTTCCTAATATACAATCAATAAGAATGTCTACTACTGTAAATTTTAGTTTTATGCAATGTTCATCAAAACATATGGTTGCTTTGGGTACTCCATATCTAAGAGTTTTATCTCTTAACCCTACTACTTTTCTAGTAGCCGCAACCCAAAATTTTGCTGGAATTACCTTTGTGTTGAAAATATTGATATCTACACCTGAATCAATTATAGTTGTTAGAGAAAACATTTCTCCTTTAATATAGATGTTTATGAGGACATGATGTTGCTGGTATTCAATTGCTAGTATCCTCATTTCCCTAAAACCTACTATAGGATCTCTTTTTCCTTCAATTATTTCAACTTGAGACTCAGTAGATTTTGGTGCAGAATGTAGAGTGTATGCATTTGTGCATGCAGAAATATTTTGTGTCAAAGGTTGCTTGCTTTTTTCTAACTGAGCTATTTGATGCTTAAGAGTAGATATTTCTGTTTTAAGATTATGGATTTCTCTACTTACCTCCCCCAAAGTGAGTGCGCGAACTTTAGATGGCAATTGGTCACGCTGGAAGGCTTTAGTGTTTCGCTCATAGGAGGCATCTACAAAGAGAGACTTTTTGGCAGATCCTTTGCTGGAGTTGGAGGAATGAAATTGATTTAAAAAAGTTTCCAGGAGCTTGTCTTTCATTTCTCCTTCTTCCATGGCACGAATTTGTGACAGAATTTTTAGTTCTTCTTCATCAGCAGTCTGAGCCATCAATATTTTTTCTTTCTGATAATTCTGTTCTTTAGAAGTATCATTGGAGTAATCAAAATAAGTAGAATAGTTGCAATTACAACCATTTGAATAAAAAAAAAAACATTGCTGCATATGAGTATTTAATTCTTCTATTGATGAATCAGAAGAACAGGAATTGTAAGAATCAGAGGATGATTCTTCAAGCTGTTGTTGTTGAATCTATTCATGAATCACAACATTCGAACAATGATCAGTTTTGTGATTCCTAGACCCACATCTCATGCATAACATTTGGGTCTCTATTTTAACAGCTTTATTTTGTTTATTCTGAGGCATGGATTTCCTGCCTCTATTTTTTCTAGATTCTTCACCAACTGGGCACTTATTTGAAGTGTGACCTGTTTTCCCACATAACCAACAGGTTAGTTTATTCCATCTATCTTGTTTGTGAGAATGGAGATGGATGTCGAATGGCTTGTAGTAATGTGTTTTAGGGATATATTTGTAGTATCCCTTTCTGTGTCCAGAGGTGGCCCTTCTTTTCCTGCTGGTTGGCTTATTTCTAAATTGTTTGTTAGCTTTCTTTGCCTTTCTTTTGTCTTTCCTTCTTTTGACAAGAGGATCTTCAATATTTAGGCCATATTTGTTGCAGATTGACTTACTGTCAAGAAATCTGGAAAGCTTTTCTAAAGATTTTTTAAATTTAGAACTTGTGCACAGACCAACCAATGTTTTGGTAATAATGGAATATATTTCTCGCCAGGTATATGATTCAATGGGCAATTGGAAAGCATCTTGTAAACGTAATAAGTCTACAAATCTAGATGGAAGGGCTACTAGATATACCTGTTTCTAGAGAATATTTTCAGAATCTTTAACTTCTTAGATGCGCTGCGTCCAATCTCTATGGAAGTCTTCATACTGAGATAATTTATTACACTTAAGGTTCATCAGAATCATTTCATGCTTATGTGTTATTTCTGTGTTAGAACCACACCAATGTTATTGAATCATGGAGGTGAGAGCTCCAATCATATTGCTCTGAGGTGTCCCATCATCATTATGAATTATGTCTCCTCTTTCATCCTTTAAAAGTTCACTTTCCATCTTTGTCATTAAAGCTGGAGATGTTTCAGTTTCCCACCATCTTAAGAGAGTACCAGTAAAACATTGGATAAGAGTTTTACAAGCTTCAATTTCATTTTTCCCTCTTAGGCACATAAGCTTGTATTCTGTAAACATCATATCAATCATTTGTCTTATCTGACCTGTACTTAGATTGTCAATATTCCATTCTCGATGAGAGTCTGGAAAGAAAGTATGAGTTTTTGGAAGTTTTCCTTTTCCACTAAGATCAGGTGCAGAGTATCTGGTAAACTGGCTTTCTAGAGGCTCATAGATGGGGAATATTTGAGATTCTGAATCTTTTTCAGGATCTTTTAATAAAGAGGCAATGGAAATTTTTTCTGAAGACTCTTCCTGAGAAGGTTGGACATCTTCTCTAGGCAATAAATGGGGAAATCTGTCCACTGGCTTGATAGGATTCTGAATATGTATATTTCTTTTATGCAAGAATGAAGTAGGAATAGGCTTGTCAGCTTTGGATATACTCATATTTGAAAAATTTTCAGACAAATCTATTATGAGTCCTTTAGTAGAACATATTTCTTGTATAACCTTTTCTTCTACTTCGTCAAGTTTGTTTAAGGACTCTCTTGCATAGCCTTTTAGAACAGAGGAAGAAAATTGAATATCATTCAAACAATTATTTACACTATTGACTGAAACCTGTAAACTGTCATATTGTTCCTTCACAATAGATGCTTTAACAAAGTTCATTTCCAATCCTTTAATGGTAGTATTAGTCCAGTTCAATTGTTCGCTGGCTTTTTGGATTCTGCCATCAATACCTAAAGCATTGTCATCCTTTAAAACTAGAGGAATAGCTTTTGCTGAGTTTTGGGCTTCTCCAAGGATGATTCCTTTGTAAGGAGGAAATGTAGATGAGGTTTCAATCTTACTACCATCTAAAGCGGACCAAGAGTGCTGAGTTGAAGAAGATACAGTGTCAGTCATCAAAACATTCTCAGAATGTTTCTTATTTTTCCAGACATAAAAGGATATCCAAGAATGAGATTTATCCATGAATTTTTTCCATTCTTGAGATAGTCTGAGTTTTTCTTCACTGGAGTGAGTAAGGCCAAAAGATTCAGCCTCTGGATGGGTATAAATATCCCAGTTTAACATTTCCTTCATCCACTGGGTATCCACTCTGTGTTTCTTACATCCATCCATCAAGGTGAAGAATTTGTGCATCTCTATGACTGACGGCTTTTTGCAGTCTTCTGGTAAAATACCAAATCTGGATTCTGGAATTAAATCATTCATTTGTTCCAAATAGCCTAAACCATATCTTGGCTTTGGAGGCCTCATTTGGCTGAACATTTCTGTTAGCCTGGGATCTTCTTTTTCCAAAGATGGTAACAAATGCATCATCAAAACATGATCAGATTCATGTGGGAAGGGGATATCTGAACATTTTGGGTTTGGACAAGGATTTATAGATGTAGAAGTTGGGCTTCACCTGTCCTGGGATGATGGTTGGCATGAATGACAAATTCTGCAAGTTGACTTAAATTTACAGGTATCTTGCACTCAGGGCAAATAACTTCAATAGAGGAAAAGTTAACAATTTGGGCAAACTCAAACAAAGAAATATGTTTACAGGGATTTGAAACAAGACTAGAACAAGCAGTGTCAACTTCAAGGGGATCTTTATACAAAGGGGAACTTCTGCAAGCTTGGTCAATTCTTCTTCTGTCTATGGTAGATCTTTGGGGAAAAGACAGAATAGCAGAGGACTGTTCTTCGGGATATTTGCAGAAGTAATATTTCTCATACTCAGAGGTTTGGGAGTTGATACAACCCAGTGTTCAGGGAAAGTGAGGTCTTCCCATCTGATAGTTTGATGTTCTACTTTCTAATTTTTTGAATCAGTTAGAACCACAACACTTGACTTTGATTCTTTACTGGGTGCATGGAGGACTGCAGGATAGAGAGTATTGGTATGGTGAAAGCATCCTCTAGTCTGAATGGCAATGTTATGTCTTTTCTTTGACATATCAAATCCAGTTGTCTGGATCTGTAGTTGGAGAATATTATCAATTGTTTCATCAAAGACATATACTGAAAAGTTTGGATAACAATCGAAATAGACTAGGCCATTTGACAGAGGAGCAACTATTCCTCCAATCAAGGAATCGGTATACTTATTATGTGTAAGATCTCTGACAGTGGCTAGTACAAAGGTATTTAGCCCTTGGTGTGTCAAAGCATTTATGCCGATTCTGATACATCCCAAATGCAAGTACTGAGTTTTTAGTCGTTTGGCTTCGGCTTGAAGTTGCTTAGAATTCAGAAGGGGGATGGACTGGACACATTCTGAATTTTCTTGGATTTGACTAATAGACTCTTTAATGGAAATTCTAGTGGAGGCCTTTAAATGGAAAACAATAAGATCTGAATATACATGAGAAGCATCAATACTAGGGAGTTTCCATCTAGTAGATGGTTGTGACTCTTCATATTCTAATTCAACAGAATTAATCACACGACTAGAAGCAGATGCAAACATATCCCTAAGGGGATTTTCTTCAGCCTTATCTTTCTCATCTAATTCTCGGAAAGAAATAGATCTTCTGGATGGATCCATTTATCTATAAAGAGTGATGTATTTGAGTACTAACCTTCATGAACCAAACGATGTTTCTGGCTCTGATACCAATTTTACGCATGGGCTTTTGAAGCTTGCAACAGCAACATAGGTCGATTCGCCTTGTTGAGTTTCTTCTTTGTGTTTAGTTATTCACCCATACATGAACCTATGTTAGGTCCCTATAATACTAGTGATTACCCCATTACTATCGTAGTTGTATCCCTTATTAATATTGTTGTGCCCCTATTGTACCCATATTGTTATTACTCTGCCCCATAGAATCCCTCTATTATTATTTTTATGCCTTTATATTATTATTGTTAGGTCGGCTTGGTTATATTGTGACTCCTTAGACTCCTATATATAGAAAGGAGGTTTTGTCATTTCAATCATCCAAGAATTGTTCATTTGTGTAATGTAAAGGAGGTTGCCCCCTCGAAGGGGCTGAATTCTAAGGCGTTGATCTATCTTTTCTATCTTTTTGTGAGCTGGTTTCATAACATTTGGTATCAGAGGATAATCTTTGTTCTAGAAAGTATTTAAGGCTATCACGATCCGTTTTTACCTTGAAGTGTCTTCCCATTAGGTAGGGTCGCAATTTCTTAAGTGCATGTAGTATTGAAGTGTCTTTTATATAGAAGCATCCAGAACAACTCAAGCATTGAGGACAACACTTTTTGAAGGAGAGGGGCATGTTAGGTCCCTATAATACTAGTGATTACCCCATTACTATTGTAGTTGTATCCCTTATTAATATTGTTGTGCCCCTATTGTCCCCATATTGTTGTTACTCTGCCCCATAGAATCCCTTTATTGTTATTTTTGTGCCTTTAGGATAACGATAACAAGGTTTCATAACAGCCTACTTGGGTATTTCACACTCTGACGACCTTTCTCTGTAGCTTCATTCGCCTTTTATTGCCTTGGTGTCCCTTCTACCCTTTGGCAAACCTCTGGTGAACTTCTTGGTTGAATAACACAAATACTGCCTCAACAAATTTTTCGAATAATTTCAAGGTTTCAATACACAAAATATGCGGAAAAATCTCACTCTTTATTGATAAAAATTTCAGATTACAAAAAGTTGTAATACAAACTCTGTTGTTCTTTCCTGAGATAGACTATGATGGCATTTACCAGTGTTTGCTTCTTAATAAACAAGATAGATTTCTGGAGGCTACCTGGCCAATTCACAGACTCAGTCTCTGAACAAAATACACAAATACTTATAGATCTGGCCACTTTAGGTTCTTATCAGTGCCGAGCACACTGATACGCAGGCTTCTCAGATCCAACTTAAAGATACTGATTTCAATTTCGTGATGCAAGCAGATCAGGCTATCAGCCCACAGATGCAGAGCAAGAAATAAATCAGACTCTTCTGACTCTAAAAACACCCAAGACTCTAAGACTCTAAACTTCGATGCCTCATGAATGAGCCTTACTCTCTATTTATAGCAAAAGAGAGGGGACAAACATTCCTGTAGGACATGTGACAAGGGAATGGAATCATTGCTTTCGGGTAACACCGAGGCGACATCCGCACAAGGATTCCAAGTCCGGAAAAGACATATGGGGGCCAAGATTTAAACAAAACATAGTGGATACTTTTTCGTACAGAAAGCCCACGTGAAAATTGAAAAGACTACACAGAGGAGACTTTTTACCAGAAAGTCCTCGAGAAAACCGGTCACAATATACCCGTGACTAGGTATTACATACAATGTGGATACTTTTTAGATGGAGTCCACGAGAACCATTTCATGATGGATTTTCAAGAATAGTAATACCGGGAAATAAATATTTTTTATATAAATGTTCATCCCATGCTTTAGTATAAATTCTTCTGACTATCATGGGTTTGTTTAATACAATCTGATGTTTAATCTTAGTCATGACCAACCATTCATAATGAATTATATATTTTTTGTAAATATTAATAATTTGTATTTGAAATATTGAAACATTATATTATTTATAATATTGTAAAATAAATACAATAAATTGAAATATGAAAAATATGGTAAATATTTCACTATATAATATAATATATTGAATAAAAAACATAGACACACACACACACACACACACACATATTAGTTATTTAATTTATATATTTATTCTACAATATATTAAGTACGTTATTATATATACATGTTTTCTTAATGTTAATTTTATAATATAAAAAAAGGGAGTTTTCTAAAAAAAAATAGAGGGTCTTCATATTTTGTGCAAAACATATATGGGGTTGTTGTCACAATATTGTTGAATCAATATTGAAAAATTGCTCCTATATCTTTTCAGATCACTGCCCAACTTCCCTGGACTCTTCAACTACTCTTTCTAATAACTACTTCCCCTTTGCTTGGGATCCCTTCTTTCTTCATATCTACATATATTGCATCTTCAAGTTTCATTTGAAACATTCGTATACTTGAAGAAGAATTCACTAGTGGATTAGACCTGAGTGATCATATCTATCATTGAATCTTATTGTTTTCTTCTTCATGCTTCAGTGACCATTCCTCAATTAGCAGAGAAACCTTCTTCCTTGAACCATCTCATGTTAATCCTACAATCCACAAGCTATATCCCCTTCATAGAGACAGTTGTAGCATCCTGTGTTGAACTTGAATAATCGAAAAAATGGTTCATATGATCTACTATTATAAATTCTTATTTGATTGTCCATATATATGTTCATGGAAGCTTGATAATAGGCTCTATTTCTGATATAATCATTCACGACATACGTTTTGTAATCCCTTGCTTTGTGACAACATCATAGCTTAACACTATGTTTCATTAAGGAACTCTCAAATTAATAATAATATAATTGTTAATGTTTGTGACAAGCCAAACAAGATGTTGACGTATAAGAGCCCTATGATACATACATAATCTTGGAAATAATTTCGAAGTGGAAGAAATGAACAACCACTAGATGCATCTATAATTTCTCCCAAAATATAAAATGAATAACCACTTCCTTGTATATATACAACTTTTAGCAAATAAGATAATCGCTAAAGTATTAAGTTATTTTTCAATTTGGTAGCTTTTAGCAAATAACATAATCCTTAAATTATTGAGTTATTCCTCAATTTGACATGGTATCAAAGTTAAACATTTTTCAAAAGCACATTTTTTTTGTGTTTCACTCATGCTATGTTATGGCATGCCAATCTCTTGGTTGTATCAATATGAAAATCAAACAGGATCAACGATGATCAACCATGTTTATTTTATGGTTTATAATATTAAACCCTGGGGTTTAATATTATTCCTTTTGGTTTATTGTCCCTTGGGTTTTTTATTATCAATCTCTTGGGTTTATGAAAATCAACCATGGTCAACCATGGTCCAACGTTGCATTGTGATGAAGATTGTCAATATGAAAATCAATCATGGTCAACCATGATCAACCATGGTCCAATGTCACATGGTGACAAATATTCTCTTAGCATGAAAATCAATCATGGTCAATCAGGGCCCAATATCGCATTGTGACAAGCATTGAATTGCTATGAAAATAACCATGCTTAACCATGGTTAATCATGGTCAACCATGGTCAATAATCAATCTTGCATTGTGATGAAGATTGTCTCTTTGTGCAATGTCACATTATGAGAACCGTGGTCATCCATGGTCAACCATGGGAAGCCATGGTCCAACATTGTATTGTGACAAAAATGATCTCAATATGAAAATCAACCATGGTCAACCATGGTCCAATGTTGCATTGTGACAAAAATTGTCTGAGTATGAAAATCAATCATGGTCAACCATGTTCCAATGTCACATTGTGACAAAGATTGGGTCAATATGAAAATCAACCATGGTCAACGATGATCAACCTTGTTTATTTTAGGGTTGACCATGGTCAACCATGGTCCAATGTTGCATTGTGATAAAGATTCGCTCAATATGAAAATAAATCATGGTCAACAATGGTCCAACATCACATTGTGACAAATATTGTCTCAATATGAAAATCATGTAGATTTTCTTGTAGATTCAACAACTCATGTAATGTACTAAAACACAAGACAATGATCTACTCTACTCTCAACAACAAAAACCAATAGATCGATGAAAATAATAATTAGCAAGAGGAAGATAATTAATGGCACATAACACAATATTTCTCCGGGGAAAGAAAATTCTCAAAACCACGACTATCTATATTTCATTAATCAGAAATCTAAGTGATAATACAAAGCTTGTTCTCACTAGAACAATTCCTGCACAAATATGATCAACTCTCTGCCTCACGATCCCACTATAGCCAACATTTAGCCAATTCTACTACCTGACAAGCCGTTATTTCCTTGCAGAATTCCTATGAGGATAAACCCATATTTAATTGGAAAATCCTTCCTCCATAACTGTGCAATCCAAAACTAGGTCCTTCTCTGATTGCATGCATGACTTATGCAACTCGGATCATCATACAACTTAGAGTACGTTGTCCCTACACTCTAGTCTCAACTAGGTCTTTCTCTTAACATACATGCATGATTTTCTCATGAGGGAATATTCAGTTAGATGGAGTAGCACTCACGATTCAACAGTGCACCATCTCACTACTAGACCTCTACTAGTCCATCCATCAATTAGAACTAGTTTAAATGTCTATAACTTAGTCAAACTGAGTTATCTAATTAAAACTCAAATAAACTCATCCTCGACCCCTAAAATTTATGGAGAACATATACATGAATAAAAAATGAATTCCAACTCGAAATTCCTAAGCTAATTAATTTAATTAAACTTAATTAACTATTTACAAGTTGGTATGCGAATAGAATTCAATTTTAATTCACATTTTAATTCAAGGAAAAATTAAACAGGAAGTTCTTGTTGCCATTTCTCAACACTCCCTCTGAATAAGAAAGATATTATCAACTACCCCAATCTCACCTCTGTGAAACTCAAATTTTCATCTTGACAATGCCTTTGTCAAAATGTCAACATCTTGCTCCCCTATGGGAATGTACTCCAACAACATAATCTGCCTCAATACACAATCTCGAAGATGATGATGTCAGATATCTATATGCTTGGACCGATCATGAAAACTAGATTTTCAAAGAGTTTGATACAACTCTGATTATATAGATGGCCTCACATGCTACCTAAATTGCAACCATGTACTCTTCCTCTACCGAATTGAGTGCAACCGATCTTTGTTTCCTGTTGTACCAAGAAACTACTGTTGAACCAATATTGAAGATCCCTCTTAATGTGCTCTTCTTGTCAGATGGAATCCTTGCACAATCTACATCGGTGAAGCCTTGAAGCTTCACTCTCTTTGTCCATTTGTACCACAATCCATACTTAGTAGTGCCTTTGAGGTATCTCAACACATGCTTTGTCGCCTTCCAATAAAGCTTGGTAGGCCTAACCATCGCTTAACTAAGTTGGTTAACTACATAGTACATATCTGGTCATGTGTTCACCAAACACATGAGTGAACCCACAAGCTTCTTGTAAACGATAGCTTCCAATACTTCCCCTGAAGTCACGTCCTCCTTCCTCTAGTTACCTGCTAGAGGAGTCTCCATGGGTTTGCTTCTCTCCATGTGGAACCTCCTGAGTATCTCCTTGTCATACTTTCCCTAAGACACAAAAAATTTCCCATCACGCTGCCATACATCCATGCCCATAAAGTAATGCATGAGAGCCATGTCCTTCATCTCAAACTCTCTTGCCAGATATTCCTTGCAAGACTTGATTTGCTGATCATCACTTGTGAAAATCAAATCATCGACATATAACACAATGATCAACAATTTACCTTTCACCGCTATGTGGTATAGGTTCGCATCCGCTTCACTCTTGGTGAATCCCAACCCAGTGAAGTAGCTATCGATCCTAGTGTACCAAGCATGGGGTGCTTGGTTTAGCCTGTACAACACTCTCTTGAGCTAAAACACATGTGACTCACGATAGAAGGTCTCAGAACCTTCAGGCTGTTCTATGTACACTCCTTCCTCAATCATGTCATTAAGGAAGGTTGTATTTGCATCCATCCGATGTATCTTCTAACCCATCTGCGATGATAGTGCTAATATGGATCTAATCGATGAGTAGCTTGCAATAGGAGAAAAAGTCTCATCATAGTCTATCCCCTCTACTTGTGAAAAGCCATAGGCCATAAATGTAGAATTACGCTTCTCCACACTACCATTTGCTTCTTACTTTACCTTGTAAATCCATCAGGAGATCACCACTAACTTGTCCTTTGGTCTTGGTACCACATCCCAAACACTGTTAGGAACTATGGAGTCATACTCCTCGACCATGGCCTCAACCCAAACCAGTTACTAACTTGCCTCCTCAAAGGAATATGGCTCTATCTCAACACATCTACACGTAAGAGCTATGTATCCAGAGTACCTCTCAGGTGACCTCCTCTACTTGTGCTGAGATGAAGGTGCTCCCACACTCTCCCGTGCATCATGAAATAACATGTCAGCCTCTCTAGTGCACTTTCTCCCATCTTTGGAAGACTCTACCTAAGTGGATGTCTCCACTCCCAAACCCTCTACATGTGGTCTCTCCACATCAATCTTAGGCTCCTCAACCATAGGAGCCAAAATCTCCTCAATTGCATGTAGCTAAATCTCCTTCTCAAGGGAAACTCGCATGGCCTTCTCCTGATCAAATTTGACATCCCTGTGAACCACTGTAATCCTGTTGGTCAACAAGTACACCTAATAGTTGTGAGGTGTATCAATGTACCCCACAAATATCCTTTGTTGTTGGCTCAATATTCTTCCTTACATATTTGGTCACATGGAAATATAGTGATGACCCAAAAATCCTGAAGTGACCAACATCTTGTCTCTTCCTTGAGAAAACCTCCTATTGTGTACTCATCCTAATAATCTGATGTGGACTTTTGTTCTACAAACAAACAATTGTGTTGCATCCCTTAGCCCACAAGTGTAGTCGTAGGCCCTGATCATGCAACATCGCCCATGTTTCCCCTACAATGTTTCTGTTCTTCCTTTCATCCACCCCATTCTGTTATGGGTTATGGGGTGTCGTAAAACCTTATTTAATCCCTTATACTGCACATAAGTTATTAAAATCATTTGAGACATACTCACCATTATTATCACTCCTTGGAGGTTTAACATCTTTCTAGACTCTTTCTCAACCAATGCATTAAATTCACAAATCTTTGTGAAAGTTTGATCTTTCTTCTGCATGAAAAAGATCTAGCATTTATGAGAAAAATCGTTAACAAATATAACATAGTACCTGTGTTTGGTAGTGGATGTTGTCGAGAATAGTCCACACACATTTGAATGAAATAATTCCAGAATTTCCTTTGCTCGACTATCTCTGCTGTGAAACGAAGCCTTAGTGTATTTTCCCAAAGTACACCCCTTGCATGTATCAAATTACTCTAGCATACCTTTGGAAAGGCCAGTAGAGATCTACCACAATATTTTCAAAGCCCCATGATGCAAGTGACCTAATCGCCTGTGCCATAACTCACCAATGTCTTAGATATACAACTTCTTTTCTTTTGTACTCAAAGAAACATAATACTCTACCTCCAACTTATAGATATTCTTAACTCAAATCCCTATCTTCTTTACTTGACCCGTGGCTATGTGTTGAAGGAATGCCTTTCCTTTGCTAAAGCCCACATCATAGCCTCTATCCTCTAACATGGTGACCAATACTAAGTTCTTCTTCAACCCAGGCACATACAAAACATCTCTCAAGGTGAGAGGAGCACCCTGCTCCCTCTAAAAAGTAACGTGCCCAATCCAGTAGCCTATACCTCCCGTCACCACCCATCTCGATATGCATTTGAATATCCTTGTCTTCCAAGTCACTAAACAACTCCTTGTTACCAATCATGTGGAATGAAGCTCCATTATCAAGGTACCATAAAATACCCATCATTTATGGCACCATGCATATAATGAGAACAAATTCCAATTCAAATTGAGAGGCCAAAGCATCACCCACTACTCCTCTTGAGGACTTCTTCTTGGACTTCTTGAGTGGAAAATTTGTAGCAAAATGTCCCAGCTCATGACACTGAAAACACTTAACTTTCGACATGTCTTTCATCTTACCTCCAAAGCAAGAATCTAATTTGGAATGAGACACCTTCTGTTTCCCTTTCCTTGCCTTACTCGCTAAGGTACAATTTTCCTCGTCATCAGTCTTTGATGAGAAACCATCTTTGGTGTTCCTTCTTATCTCCTCCTACATCAAATTTGAGCATAGTTGTTCCCAATCTAGCAGCTTCTCCCTCTCATTGATAGAGTCTTGATAGTTATTCCAACTCTTGGGTAGGCTAGGAGAGCTAGGCTCAACATATCATCCTCAACAATGGTTATTCCAACTCTTGGGTAGGCTAGGAGAGCTAGGCTCAACATATCATCCTCAACAATGGTTATTCCAACACTTCCAAGCTCATCATGACAGTGAGTGAACTTGGTCAAGTATTTTGGAATGGTCTCACCCTTCTCCATCTTGATTTTTCAAAATTTGTCTTTCAGTGCCAACTTCCTATGGTCATTGTTGTTCTGGAATAGGCCCACCAATGCTTTCCACATGGCATATAGGGTTTCCTTCCCATGGAGACTCACGACAATGTGGTCTCAAACTCCCTCAAGGATTATCCACCTCATCTTTTCCACACACTTCTTCCATCTGGCCAGATTCTAAGCGTCCAATGCTGCTGGCTTAGGAATGTATTAATCAATGAATTCCTTGAGGCCATTATCCTCCAGCACTGCCCCCATCATGTACTTCCAGGCTATATAATTCGAACTTCCTTCCAAGGCATACTTGAGCCTAAAACCATAGAAAGCCATTGTTGATCCTGATATATGTATTGCAAATTCCAATTTCATCCGTAACCCCAAACTCAAAACTTCAAAATCTCCTATAGTATATTATTCTCAACTTCAATACCATGTAGATTTTTACTGTAGATTCAACAACTCATGTAATGTACTAAAACACAAGACAATAATCTACTCTACGCTCCACATCGAAAACCAATATATCAATGAAAACAATAATCATTAAGAGGAAGATAATCAATGGAACGTAACATAATATTTCTATGGGGAAAGAAACTGCTCAAAACCTAGACTATCTATATTAAATTAATCAGAAATTTGAGTGATAATACAAATCTTGCTCTCACTAGAACAATTCCTACACAAGTATGACCAACTCTCTACCTCGCAAGCCCACTATACCCAACACTTAACCAATTTTTCTACGTGCCAAGCCACTATTTCATTGCGCACTTCCTGTGAGGATAAACCCATATTTAATTGGAAAATCTTTCCTCCATAACTATGCAATCCAAAACTACGTCCTTCTTTAATTGCATGCATGACTTGTACAACTTGGATCATCATACAACTGATAGTACATTGTCCCTACACTCTAGTCAAATGGATCTTTCTCTAAACTGACATGCATGAGCTTCTCATAAGGGAATCTTCAATTAGCTGGAGTAGCAATGAAGATGCACCAGTGCACTAACTCACTACTAGACCTCTACTAGTTCCTCCAATAGTTAGAACTAGTTTAACTGTCTATAACTCAGTCAAAATGAGTTATCTAATTACACCTCAAATAAACTCACCCTGGACCCCTAAAATTTAGGGAGAACATATACATGACTACATAAATACTTCCAACTCGAAATTCGTAGGCTAATTAATTTAATTAAACTTAATTAACTATTTATAAGTTGTTATGAAAATATAATTCAATTTTAATTAACAGTTTAATTCAAGGACAATATGAATTGGAATTTCTTGTTTCCATTTCTCAACAAATCAATCATGATCAACCATTGTATTTTAGGGTTTATAATATTTTTCTTAGGTTTTATACACCTTGGGTTTATAATATTAATCCCTTAGGTTTAATATTAGTCCCTTGGTTTATTAATCTAAGGGTTCATATTCCTAGGGTATAATATTATTCATAAAGTTTATATTATTAATCATAGAGTTTAATATATATCCCTTAGGTTTATAATCATGGTCAACCATGTTCAACCATTGTCATACATGATCAATCATGGTCAACCATGTTCCAACGTCACATTTTCACAAAGATTGTTTCAATATGAAAATCATCCATGGTCAACCATGGTCAACAATGTCCAACCATGGTTAACCATGGTCAAATGTCGCATTGTGACAAAGAATGTCTCAATATGAAAATCAATCATGGTCAATCATGGTCAATCATGGTCAATATGAAAAAAAACCATGGTTAAGCATGGTCAACTATGGTCCAATGCCTCTTTTGTGACAAAGATTACCTCATTTTGAAAATCAACCATGGTCGATCATAGTCATTTATGGTCGATTAATTATAGTCAACTATGATTAATTATAGTCCAACATTGCATTTGTGACATAGATTATTTCTTAATATGAAAATAGACCATGGTCAACAATCATGAGCACATTGTGATGAAGATTGACTCGAGGTCCAACATCACATTCTGACAATTATGATCACATAGATTAATATTTATAAATTAATTATTAATTATTAATAATTAATTAATTATTACAAATATTACTATTTTATATTTAATATTAAAAATATTACTATTTTTTTTATTTTTACTTTTAATAATTAAAAATGATTAATTACTAATTTAGTTATTATTATTATTAATTATTAATTATACATAATTAATTAGTAATTATTAATTATAAATAATGATTATTTACTACCTATAAATTATTATTATTTATTAATAAATTATTATTATAAAATTATTATTGTTAATATATATAAATAAATAATAATAAATGTGGTTGAAATACCTCTCTGTTATCAACCACATATATATTAAAATATAAATGTGGTTGTGCTAGTTATTATTTTTTGGGCATGTTGTATTAGTGCATCATAATATTGACCAAATTATTGTTACGCTCTCCTACTAGCCTCATAAATAACTAGCCTCAAAGATATACCAGCATATCCATGTTGCATCAACTCTTGGGTTCGACTACCGACTATGGCACCTTTGGACAACTATTAATGTCTATGATCGACTCGCACATAATACTTGCACTGAGTAGAGGTTAACGCACCGACAATAGCTTCTAGGCAATGAGTATCTACAACTTAAAAACCATATTGATTAAGAATATTGTTACATGGTTTTTTTCAAATGTATATATATTTAATTCATATATCAATATTTTATAATAATAATAATAATAACTAGTACAATCACATTAAAATTATTAATGTGGTTGATATAGCAAAAAGTTTCATAAATATAACAAAAAAAACTATTGCAACACTAAAAATGCCTTAGTAATGCACACATTTACTTGATTAACCATGTATAAAAAGGTTATGGGTCAACTTTAACTTGAGAAAAAAAATAATTAGACATCTTATTGTAAAATGGACCAAATTTTTTTTATATATAAATGAGTGTTATAAAAAATAATGAAGAACTTATCATAGAGGAACTTATTAGAATTGGAATAATCTCAAATCCCTAAGAAATTGGTGGGCAGAGAAGGAACTTATTAGAATTGGAATAATCTCAAATCATGTTAGAGTATTAATCAAGACATCCACAAACATTGTTCTCATAGTGACGATAGATGGGAGTCTGAGAGAGTCGGCGGAGTCAACAAGGGTAGTTGAAAGTTAATGGTAGATTACTGTATAAACCATGGTAGCGAGGATGTATAAATTTTCATGTTTGTGAATGGAATGATCAAGCTCACTTTGGTGAGTCTTCCAAGTTCCATCAAATCCCTAGGAAATTGGTGAACAATTTTTTAAAATTTTTATTAAAAGTTGTAACAAACATTGTAACCCAATTGTGGATAATCATTCAGACTAAGCATATGTTGACCATATTTGATCCAAATTGGATCCAGGAAGAATAATCAAAGCACCATGACTGTATCAAATCAGGACAAAACTTTCGAATTCAAGAGCACAGAGCGATCAGGCAGACCCCTGAACAGTGGTAGTTGGCAGCCAGCGAGGAACGACGAGGACCTCGGTCAAAGCATGCTGACTGAGGCCCATGGAGACCGCGCAAGAGGTGAAAGTAGCACCTGGAAATCTTGGATTAGGAAAAGGAGGTAGCTTTTGATGCACATCACTGGGAAAAACCCCTCGAGAAGGAAAGGCCCCGAGTGCTCGGTCGCATGGAAGCTAGGAAAACCGTTGGGAAAAGAGCGCTAAAGGTTAAAGGTGAGACTCGAGCTCCAAAACCGGCAGTATCTATCGTAGGCACAATTGGGTAGTAAGAAAATTTGGAGAAAAACGAGCGATTCCACTCAGTGCCGGACGCATGGCAGGCAGAGGAGAGAGAAAACCGCCGCTCATCGCACGCTGACGGTCAAGAAAGTCAACCACGCGAAATGAGCAAATGGTGTTGGATCTAGGGGCTGTAGATCTAATGGCTGAGGTCGTGCCTGATGGGGGAACCGGATTTGACAGGGGAATGAGCTGTGATGTATAAGGTTTTAAGGTCTGATTTGACTACTATGGTGGCAGAGGAATCATTTCCTGACGTAACCAAAGAACCGAACTGACGAGGAAGAGCTGGCGCAGTTCGTAGGAGGATAAGTGGCCACTCCCTATGAGCTGTTGATGAAGACGCAGAGATAGGGAACCCCAAGTGAGCAGTAGCAGGCAATACGACGGAGGCAAAAGGGGAATCGAGCAGTTATGAGATCGATTGGCTTTAAAGCCATGAATGGGCAGAATAGAAGACAAAGAATGGAGAAAGAAGAAGATGAAGACAGAGAATGAAGAGACAATGAAGCAAAGAGCAGAAAGACAGAGAGCCGAGTTGACCTACAACATAAGGTAGCATCGAGCCATCCCTGAGAGGATCTTTCGGGGAACTGAGCACCACATTGGGCTCCTTCCATTGAAGACCAAAAAGGTAAAGAGCTGGTAAGGAGAAGAGTTTGTGCACTCTAGTGGCTTGGGGAATCCAAGAACCACCCTGCCAAGCAATTCTATTTCAGGAGACTCAGGTTGAGCTCCTCATTGTAATTCTCTGCTTCAAGACACAATAAAAGAAGGCCACCACTAAAAGCTAGACTGGAGACATAGCCCTGGAGGATAGGGTGAACTCCTTATTAATTGTTGTGTTCTTGTTTTTCCTTATTGTGTTTCTCTGTTGTTTTCTATTTCCAGTGTCTGTGTATTTTGCAATCTGATCGATCTGTTGCCTAAAATAACATAGGCACACACCAACACATGAGTCTATAATAGCTTCATTCATTAATTAATTAACTGAGGTCACTTAAGGGTGATTTTCAGATCAGGTGGTTTAAGAGCTCTTGGTTGTAAAGGTTAGGCAAGCTTGTGTTGGTAGCTGTTGAATGCTAACTAGATCAAAGCTCAAGTTAGGAGAAGGAGATTTGGTTGAAACTAATCTTGAAATTGGGAGAGTCTATCCTTAGAAGACAATGTCAGAAGAAAGTTTTGTAGGGTCGGGTCTTCAATTCATAGATAGTTTCCTAGCCATAAAGTCCATGGTAGAAGAAATGTATAGGGACTTTAGAAAGCATAAGGAGGAAGATTCATCAGGCTTCAAGCAAGACAAAGGAAAAGATAAGTCTCACTTCCATGACCACTAAAAAGGAAAAGGGAAAGAGGAAGGCTTTCTCACACCTCCTAATAGCCCTGAACACAAAAAGAAAGCATCTTTGATCAAACTGGATGTTAAATTTGATTTACCTATATATGATGGAGAGTTGAATGCAAAAAAGTTGGACAATTGGATTAGAAAAATTGATGTTTATTGAAGAGTGCAGAGTATTGATTTAGACAAGAGAAAGATTCTGCTGGCAAGCCTATGCATTGGACGCATTGCCTTGGTTTGGTGGGAAGGCAGGACACAAGCTGATATGAAAAGACATGGTAAGACTATCTCTATCTATAGTGAATTTGTTTCTGCAATCAAAAAGTAGTTCTATCCATTGGCCTACATGCAACAAGCCATGATGAGTTGGCAAACTCTTCGGTAGTTGAAAGGGCAAAGTGTGCAAGGGTACACTCAAGAATTTAGAAAGAAAGCATTGATTCTAGGAATCTCATTAGACTCACCTAAAACTCTTTTGAAGTACATTGGTGGTCTACATAGCTACATGAGGCACACCATACTCGTGTTTAATCCCACTAGTATAGATGAGGTATCTGTACAAGCTACTCATCTAGAAGCTAGAGGAAATAATGGAAGTCCAAAAGTTGGGGGACCATCCCAACCCACTACAAGCAAGAATAAGGAGAAAAGAAAGCAGAAATAGAAAGAAAGGAAGGCTAATACTACACAGAAGAGAAAGGCTTCATGCACTCACTGTAAAAAGTATGGGCATGATGATGAGCACTGTTGGATTCTGCATCTAGAGCTAAGACCTAAGAAGTTCGAGGGCAAGAAGAAGAAGACTGCTGCAGCTATTCACAAGGATTTGGGGTCAGACTCAGGAGATGAAACAACCATTGCAGCTACAGGTATAAAAGGTAAAAATTCTGAAGCATCTACTAGTAATTTTGCACAATCTATTACTGATGAAGAAAATGAGAGAAAAGGACATGAGCTTTTCCATATTCGGGTTATTTCCAAACATCAAAAGATTGATACTTTGTTTGATAGTGGCTCACAAGTAAATTTAATTTCCGAAGCAATTGTAAAGAAATTAGGATTAGCAACTGCACCTCACAAGAAACCATACCCATTAGGACGGTTGAATCATAAAGCAAAACTACAAGTGACTAGACAGTGCAAACTCAAGTTTTCTTTTGGGTCAGCATTTGTAGATGAGATTGAGTTAGACATAATTCCTTTGCATATATATGGAATTGTTTTAGGAAGCCCTTACTTGTATGATAGGAAAGTTATTTTCTATAGAGTTGAGAACAAGTATCTACTTGTTAAAGATGGAATCTAATACTTTGTAAGATCTCATAAGCTCAAGAATAATTATACTCTCATAAACTCAAGGTAGATGAAAAGAATGATAAATTCATGCAAACAATTCTTACTGATGGCTGTAAAGGAAAAGAAACCTTTGAGGGCTGTAATGCTGAACAGCAATTTGATTTAGGAAAGGTTGTTTCAGAGTATGATATCTTGTTTCAAGAACTTAAAGGTCTACCACCCAAAAAGGAAATAGGACATGATATTATTTTGTAGCAAGATGCTCCATTTCCTAACATTGGAATGTACAAGTTGTCTGCTTTAGAGAATGCTGAAATCAAGAAGCAGGTGCAGGAGTTGCTCGAGAAAGGGTTCATCAGGCCTAGCACATCACCATGTGGGTCACCAATCGTTTTGGTGAAAAAGAAAGATGGCTCGTGGAGAATGTGCATTGATTACCAAGCACTGAATAAGATAACAATAAAAAATTGTTATCCCCTTCCTCGCATAGATGATTTTTTGGATCAATTGAAAGAAGTTGTTTATTTCACCAAGCTAGAATTGCACAGTGGATACCATCAGGTCAGGGTTGCAGAACAAGATGCATGGAAGACTGCTTTCAAAATAAAGTAGGGATTGTACAAGTGGCTGGTTATGCATTTTGGCTTAACTATTGCTCTTGCTACTTTCATGAGATTAATGAATGATGTACTCAGACCTTTTCTTGATGATTTTGTTATTGTGCATTGGATGACATTCTGATTTTTAGTAAAACGTGGGAAGAACACTTAAATCATGTTAAGAAGACATTAGATGTTTTGAAAAGAGAGAAACTTCACATTAAACTCTAAAAATATGAATTTGACAAAACATCTCTGAATTATTTGGGTCATATAGTAGGGGGTGGTGAACTGAAAATAGATCCTTCTAAAGTAGCAGTCATTGTGAACTGACCTAAACCCAAGTCTGCTACAGAAGTGAGAAGCTTCTTAGGGGCAACACAGTATTGGAGGAAGTTCATTTCTAACTTTTCCTCAATTGCAGCTCCCTTACATGCTTTGATAGGATTGAACAAGGTGTTTCAGTGGGGAGGCAAACAGGAGGAAACCTTCAACACCTTGAAAGAAAAGATTAGTACAACACTTGTACTAGCACTGCCTAATCTGGAAAGACCATTTGAGATCCAAATAGATGCCAGTGACTATGCCATGGGAGCAGTGTTGACACAACATGGTAAACACATATGTTATCATTCTAAGACTTTTAATTCTGCAGTAGTTAACTATCCTACATATGATAAAGAATTGTATGCATTATTTGAGAGTGTGAAAAAGTGGAAACATTACTTAATGGGCAAAGAGATAGTGATACATACTGATCATCAACCACTTCAATATCTACACTCCCAAACTAAGTTGCAGCAATAAAGACACTACATATAGATGGGTTTTCTACAATAGTTACATTTAGTCATCAGATATAAAAAGGGCATACATAATAAAGTTGCAGACATGTTATCTAGACCCATTATAAATGCATCTACTATACTTAAACATAATTCTATGCTATATAAAAGCTACATTGAATAGTATGCTCAAGATATAGACTTTAAAGATGTATATGCAACTTTGAGTCAAGGCAGAAGAATAGAAGAATTGGACTATCACATAAAGGACCAATTCTTATACCATTGTGGGAAACTCTGCATTCCACAAATTGAGAGAGTAAAGGTAATTAGAGAAGCACATAATTCTCTGATATCAGGTCACTTTAGGGTAAGTAAAATAGTTGCACAGTGGCAAAGATTTTGTTATTGGCCAAAAATGAACAAGACGGTTTCTAGATATGTAAGAGGGTGTAATATGTGTGCTAAAAGCAAGCCCAACAATAGAAAACTAGGCTTGTACACTCCATTACCAGTTCCTTCTCACCCTTGGGAAAGTGTTTCGATGGATTTTGTGGGAGGACTTCCTAAATCTAGGAAAGGTCATGATTATCTGTGTTGTTTTCGATAGTTTCAACAAAATGTGTATTTTGATACCTTGTAATAAACAAATTACAGCTAAACAAATTGCAAAATTGTTCTTTGAACATGTATGGGTTCATTTTGGATTACCCACTTCCATTGTATCTAATCGAGACACCCGATTTGTGGGGAAGTTTTGGTCAAGTCTGTGGGAACTGATGGACGCCAAACTAAAGAAAAGAACAACTTTTCATCCACAAACTAATGGCCAGACAAAAGTAGTTAATAGGACAGTGATCCAGTTACTCAGAGGATATTGCAGCAAACATCCTAAGCTTTGGGATGAACACTTGAGTTATATGTAGCATGCTTACAACAGAGCAAAACATTCTTCTACACAGAGATCTCCTTTTGAGATCTGTTTTGGTTTCACACCAAGGTCTCCTTTGGATTTTGTCTTTGGTAAAGATACCATAGTTGATGGACATAGTGATGTGGACAAGACAACTAGGTTCATTGAACAAATCTAGGAGATCCACCATGCAGTACAGGAATAGCTGGAAAAGAGCCAAGCCAAATACAAGGCTAGGCATGAAAAACATCAGATGGAGCATAGTTTTCAGGTTGGTGACCAAGTCTGGCTGTATATCAGCAAAGATAGAATGCAAGGTGAAGGTAAGAAGCTAAAGCCTATCAGGTATAGACCTTTTAGGATACTTGAGAAGATTGGTGAGAATGCTTTTCACCTTGATCTACCAACTTACATGCACATCTACTCAGTCGTAAATGTAGATTGCTTGAGATTGTTTGAACCCTCTCTAATTGAGGATCCTGAAGAGTAGAGTCAATTGCCTTCTATTGATTACCTACTACCTGAATATCTTAATGAATTGTAGGAAGACACAATTTTAGACAGGAAGGTGAGGATGACGCACAGGGAAGATGTTGAGTACCTCAGAATTGGACTCAAAGGTTCAAATCCAAGCAGTGCAAAGTGAATAGAGATTGGACAAGTGAGGTAGTTGTACCCTCACTTAGTCGATGCTTGAAAACCAACTTTTCGTGGTCCAAAAGATTTTTCAGTGGGAAGGCCATGGTTCAAATTGGATCCATGAAGAATAATCAAAGCACCATGACTGTATCAAATTGGGACAAAACGTCGAATTTAAAAGCACAGAGCGATCAGGAAGACCTCTGAACAATGGCAGTTGGCAGCCAGCAAGGAACGACGAGGACATCGGTCAAAGCGCGCTGACTGAGGCCCATGGAGACCACGCAGGAGGTGAAACTAGCACCTGCGAAGCCCGGATCGGGAAAAGGAGGCAGTTTTTGATACGTGATTAGAACATCGGTGGGAAAAACCACTCGAGAAGGAAGGGCCCCAAGCACTCGATCACATGGAAGTCAGGAAAACCATGGGGAAAACTAGCGGTATCTATTGGGGGCACCTTTGGGCGGTAAGCAGATTTGGAGAAAAACGAGCGATTCCACTCAGCACCCGATGCGTGGCAGGCAGAGGAGAGAGAAAACCACCACTCATTGCGAGCTAACAGTGGAGCAAGTCAACTACGTGAAATGATCAAATGGCATCAGATCTGGAGGCTCCAGATCTAACGACTGATGTCGCGCTCGATAGGGGAACCAGATTTGATAGGGGAATGAACCGCGATATATAAGGATTTGAGGTTCGATTTGACCACTAGGGTGGGGAACGAGTCATTTTCCGATGTAACCAAAGAACCAAACTGACGAGGAAGAGTTGGCGCAGTTTGTAGGAGGACAAGTGGCCACTCCCTGTGAGTCGTTGATGAAGACGTAGAGACAGGGAACCCCAAGCGAGCAACAACCGGCGATCTGACGGAGGCGAAAGGGGAATCGAGCAGTCATGAGATTGATTGGCTTTAAAGCCATGAACGGACAGAACATAAGACAAAGAATGGAGAAAGAAGAAGACGAAGACAGAACAAAGAGACAATGAAGCAAAGAGCAGAAAGATAGAGAGTTGAGCTGACTTGCGGCATAAGGCAGCATCGAACCATCCCTGAGAGGATGTGTCGGGGAATTGAGCACCACATTGGGCTCCTTCCATTGAAAACCGGAAAGGTCAAGAGCTTGTAAGGAGAAGAGTCTATGCATTCTAGTGGCTTGGGGAATCCAAAAACCACCCTGCCAAGAAATTCTGTTTAAGGAGACTGAGATTGAGCTCCTCATAGTAATTTTTTGCTTTAATGACACAATAAAAGAAGACCACCACTGAAAGCTAGACCGAAGACGTAGCCCTGGAGGATAGGGTGAACTCCTTATTAATTGTTGTGTTCTTGTTTTTGCTTATTGTGTTTCTCTGTTGTTTTCTATTTCCAGTGTCTCTGTATTTTGCAATCTGATCAATCCGTTGCCTAAAATAACATAGACACACACCTGCACATGAGTCTGTAATACTTTCATCCATTAATTAATTAACTGAGGTCACTTAAGGGTGATTTTCAGATCAATATTCCCTTGAAAATCAGTCTAGGCCCTCAATTAAAAAAAACAAATACTCATCCACTTAAGCTAAAATAAAAACCATTAGGCAATAATAATTTAACATTAGGCAATAATAATTTAATATTTATTTTTATGATTTTAATTATATTTTAGTAGCATGAAATAAGTATTTAATGTGTATGTTTTGATTTATATAACTATATTAAATATTTTTATTTATTTTTTGGATGGCATATATGAAAATTTATTATAATTAGTATATGGAGTAAAAATGATTTTGCTAGAAATTAAGAGTACCTTTTTTTTTATTGATATAATTTTATTAGTATAGGGAAATAGGTTAACATGGTAACACTTGAGGTATCTTTCATGAACAAAAACATGCCCCTTAAAAGATCATTAGTGTGCAATTCCAGATAGCTTAATTTTCTTTAAATAATAATGATAAGTCAATCTACATTCATAGGTAACTGCCAGCTATTATTTAGATATTGTCTATCAGCTAGCTATTATCCAGCTATTGTCTATCTGGCTACTGGTTTAGGAACTAAATTAGGTCGCGGCACTGGTCTGAGAATTAAATTCTGATTAATGTTTCCGGATGTAAAAAAAATTGACTTTACATTACCTTACCTCAGCTCTGAGTGCTGTATTGGAAAACTGAAAAAAGGTGTAACATAATTTCAGAGACTTTAATATTTTACATGTATCTGTGAGTCTGCCTCAGCAAAATACCATATAAATAAATAAAAATATCACAGATAAGTGTTCGTTGGCGAGTACCAAAAAGTCCAAACATGCATGCACTACAATAGATAAGTGTTCGTTCGCCAGTAACAGAGAATCTAAACATGCGTACAGTTGTATTACTGTTCGATTTCACGCACTTATACTCTAAAATAGGTGCCTTACAATTATATTAATATTAATGGAACGCTGCTGAGTTGCAGAAACCATGCAGAGAAATTTATGGACGAGAACTCATACTAAACTTTGTGAGTTTGAGTCCCTATACGGAGAAACTTATGAACTCACACTAAACTCCAGCTATCTCCATGCCACAAATTGGAATAAAAATGGCATGGAATAAAAATTGGCCTTATTTATAGTCTCTAATATTGAGCTTCTGGTATTTGCTATTACGAAGTGTGGCTGGACATTACAATGGCAACCGAAAGAATTTCTATCATAATTTCCATTTTAGTTCTGCTGATTGCTGGGGCATCAAATTCCTATTCCTATCCTGTGTCTGTGCAGGCAACCTCTGCGTATAGTCCTGCAGATGGATGGCATTGCGGGGTTGCAGCCTGGGATGCATTAGCGGGTTTGTCTCCCTGCTATGATTTCATCACCAATGGAGAAATCAGCAACCCCACTCCACAGTGCTGCTCGGCTCTTCATACAACAGTGTATACTTACCAGATGTGCCTGTGCTTCATCTATGACGACGCCATGGATACATATGGAGATTTGATTAATCAATCACAGGCTTTCCTCCTCCCTGATCTGTGTAAAGTCCCTGTTCCGTCTGTTGCTATATGCATAACGCGATGTAAGTTCAAATTCCTTTCACTTGCATATTTACAGTTTAAAACTGCGTTAGGGTTATTATTTTATTCAAATTAAAGCCTGTTTTCCGCAAAATATACGAGACTCAATATTTTCTAATTGCTTGTTATTACAGATCAGGCTGATGTTCCCAATGCACCCATTCATCACTTTATTCCAGGTATGTTTCCTATCCTTATTTTTTTTTAAATGGTGTGCAGGTGGTAGATTTTTAAGAATATTTTGGAATTAGATAATGAAAATAAAAGATAATTATTTTACTCTATTGAGAATATTTTGGAATTAGATAATGAGAAGAGAAGATTAATTATTTTACTCTATTATAAAATATTCCCAAAATTTTAGAGTAATTTTTATTTTATACAAAATTCAAAATTTTTGAAATACTTGTTATTACCTACACAGATCAGTCAGATGTTCCCAATGCACGAATTAGTGATTCTAGTTCAGGTAATTTTTTTAAATTGTGTTTTTTCTTATGAATTTTATTTTGTTTAGACATAGTTGTATTTTCAGATATTTTTATATTAATTATTGATTCCCTGAATATATCTAGTAATCAGAAAAACATAGACAATCAATTATTTAACATCCTATGTGATTGAGGAATATTCTAGAAATAAACAATCAACATAAACTCATATGTATTTTCTTGCCCATAATAGTTTTTGTTTTTTTCTTATCTGAATACATTAACACGCTGTATCAGTTTTATTATTGACTGGATTTGTTTGTAAACAGTTCCGAATGACCTTGCCAACCGAAATCAGGGACTTTCACCACCGAAAATTCGTGGATCTGCACCTCAATCAGTTAATTCAAAGGATATTGGAGAAACTATCAACGTTCATGGTTGATGTGTTCTAAAGTTATCATGTTCCTCTTTATGCACTAAGTTATATTCTTAACATAGGTTTTGTTAGATTCGTGGAGAAATTCACTTCTGTTTTATGGGGGATGGTAATATACGAACCCGTTTTTTAATCCACTGAGTTCCAATATAAATTGGAATCTTCCAGCTTCTGTTGTAGTGGAAACTTAATATTGTTTTTAAAATTTTTAAATGATTTCTATTGGATTTTGGATAGAGAATAATATATTGGTTAAGATGAAGATGTAGTCTTAATATTGTTTTTAAAATTTTTAAATGATTTCTATTGAAGTTGGATAGAGAATAATATATTGGTTAAGATGAAGATGTAGCCTCATTAAGTTTAACAATTTTTTTTTAACCATAAAATATATGTTTAGTAAAGAGTTATAAATTATTTATGTGATTTGTAAAATATTATTATTTAAGTTGAATTTTGATAAATAATGATGAATTATTTATGTGCATTAGATGAATAAAACTTGAGTGTGCCTAATGGTTAAGAATATCTGTTTCTTCCTAAAAATCATAGATTCGAAACCAAGTCCCTTGCCTCCAAAACAAAAAGCCTTATACAATAATTGGGTGTTTGCCCTGGCTTTAGCCTTAAAATTAGATAATAATAACCTCTTTTTTCATATCAATTGCAATGCTCAAATTTAATGAATTTAAAAATTATAGTGTAATTCTTTTATTTTTATATAAAACATAGCATCATTTTTTTTTAACCCGTTTTCTTAAAGATAATAAGAGATATGCTTCGTAAAAAGTCAGAAATTATGTTGGATAAAGAAGGATAAATTATTATGTGATATTAATATTTAAGTTATTGATAATTAATTAACATGTGATTATAAATATGGTATAGCGAAGTATTTAAGAAGAATTCCATGTAGGTGGGTATAAGTATGATATATACCATTGAAATATTATTTTTGATAAATTAGATATTATTTTTTGTTTAAAGTAATTTGTTGATAGAAATTTTTAATTATTAAAAATAGTTATAAAATTATGAAATTAAATAAAATATTAAAATAATTTTAATAATTGATTTTCAATAATAATAATAATAATAGCTTTAAGGTCATGGTTAAGTGAGATATTAAATTGGTGTATAAGAGATACTCTTATTTGTAGGATACAGGATTTTTTAATAAGGAGATATGTGTTCATATTTGCATGGAAATGGTTAGGTCTTTTTTTTATTAATGAAGAAGTTTCAATTCATAAAATGTTATAGTGTGTGCATGTAAAAAGTTTAAATGCACTCAATTGAAGGAAAAGCATTGGTACCTCTAGAATTCAACTTGTTAATCAATATCTTATCTCATTCATTCATAAATGGAGTTTTCAAAATTGTAAAATAATGTCAATATACTATATGTATTAGGGGATGCAATGTACAAGATGTTTAATCAAGGGGATCTAGTAAAAGTATGGATGTCTAATGTAGTTTATTGTATTGAAGATATATATTTGGGCGGAGATTTGGGCTAGGGGAAGTGGTGTTCAAGAATGGGATGTTGGGTTATTTTATCACCTCATGGTTCCCTAAATTTGTACCCTCCACTCTACTTTTATCAATATTTTGCACATCTCAATATTTAAAGGTATTGAAAATTCTTTGGAAAATATACAAAGCTAGATATAGAGAGGATGAAGTTGGACCATTTTACTTATGCTAGAATCTATTCAGAGATCAATATTAGTAAGGGCCTCTTCTATATAAGATGATTCTAAATCATGCCAAATATCAGTTGACTCAATGTTTGATTATGAGGGTAAGGAGGGAGAGGGTGAAGAAAATGAAAAGGAGGCTATTAAAAAAAATATGGTCATGGGGGTAAGGAAGGAGACGGTGAAGAAAAGGAAGAGGAGGTTATTCAACAAAATATGGTCAACATAGGATTAACACCTTAAGTAGGCACTTAAAAATGCACATTAGATATCATAACATTAATGTTTTATGTAGAGAAGACAATAAAGACAAAAATAGTTTATGGCTCATCTAATGTGTCCAAATGAGGAAATAAAGTAATGCAAAATAAAAATTTGTACATAAGAGAGTCTCTTGCAATAAATCATTGGAAAATGAACCTTTATTCTATTTAAATAGAGATAATGAACCAATCAAGTGTTAAGCCATTGACCAAAAACCATTACCTTTGAATATAATATAAGAAATTGAATCACTCTATATGTAGAGCATATCATAACCATCGGATTATGTAACTACAAATGCATCCTAAAGAAACACCCTTTTACCTAAAGAGATATCATACCAATCTAATCTTAACAAACTCCCAAATATCTAGATATCCTAACAAAAGGAGCAAGAAAAAGAGGAAGTGGGAGAGGCTAGGAGTAGAAAAAAATGGGAGGCAAGGGAGAGGAAGAGGAAGGAAAAGAGGGAGAGAGGAAGAGGAATATAACAAAAAAATAGGTTAAACTTATTTCATATCTTAGTTATTTTTATAAATCTCATCTTCAAATATCCAAATCTCATCAATCCTATGTTGGACGAAATCCCATTTAAAAATTTGAATCTCATCTTGTTTTCCATATATAAATTTGAAAAAACCAATATGGAGAAAATGAAATATGTAGAATAGAAATAACTAGATTTTATGATGTCCCACAAATTTCACTTATGTGATCTTTTTATGTTCCCTATTACTACTCAAACTAGCAGGGGACCTTAAGTGAAAACGCTAGACTAAGGGAAAAAACGGAGACAACCCACTGTCACCTCAACTAAGGCTCCCTACTATTTATGGACTCTCACCGATGGGAGGAGACCTAATATATTATGGAGTCACAAATGAAGGATGAATAAATGAGTGGATGTGGAGTGACCCAAATGATCCCTTTCCAGAAGAAGTTGAAGGATAGAGCTTTCTTGCATTCTAAGAAAGGTACATTATCTTCTAGGGGAGGAATGAGAGGATTTGAAGGTTAAGTTTAGGGGATATGATTAGTGAAAGAGTTTCCCAATGCCTAAAATCCTTGTTGGAATTGGTATCCCAGATGGTTCTTGAAGAATTTTCTTTTCAAACGAATGGGACCAAGTGGACCCAACCTAGGTTAGGAGGAAATAATTTAACAATCAATGATGTTCTTAACTTAGACAAGGTAGGGGAAATGATCAAAGAAGGAATTTTTGCTTAAAGGTGTTGAATTGATCCTATAAGGCAGTAGCATTGGGGATGCTATGGAAAAGTTTGATCTCAGAGTTAGGGCTTGCCTTTAATCACAACTCCAGTGTCAGAATGGCCACAAATTTGGAGGAGGTATTAAGGAGACACCAGCATAGAAGAAGATAATAGATCAAACTTTTTGGAGGGACATTTTTCTAGCAAAACGATGCCCTAGGTGACCCAAATTGGCTAGACCTAGGAAAAGGTGAAAGGAGGTTGATTTCTGTGACCACCTTTTGGTATATCTGTGCCTTAGTCTTGGGATAACGTAGTCTATGATAAATATGAGTGAGGACCTTTCGTTCTTAGTCAAGGAGGCCTTAAGACTACTTTGCTAGCCTTCTAGGTCAAGGAGAAGAAATCTTGCAACTTTTAAACTTCGATGTGCAAAAAGGTGATGGATTATCAAGATAAATTTATTGATAGAATTACCCCTAGGAGATTTCATTCACATTACATTGCCCATACATTGATAGATTATATATACAGACAAAAGTCCACAATTTAAGCAATAAATGCATGCAACAACTAACCCTAAAAACAGTGAAAATCTCAGTACAATGTATATGACAAAGTAAAACAAGAATGACATTAAAAGAATGTAGTTACATGTAATAGAAAATATCCAACCATCCACAATTTGAAAATAGAGAAGCTCCAAGGTAAGATAAACCAAATCCACACTTCAAAATTCATCCATAAAGCTCCAATTCGTCCTCCAAGAAAAAGTGTGAAATTCTCAAGAGAGAGAAGAGATCCAATCCAAAGTGATGATGAGAAAATGAAAGCATCTAAATTGTATTTATACAATAATGAGGAGTTCAAATTAGCCTTGTTTCCCTACATAAGCTACAAAAAATAAAATAATGTTATAGTAATCTAACTTTTAGTGACAAGCCCACCAAACTAGCTTACAAATGAAAGAATATGCCTCTCAAGAGGTCAAATAATAATATATGTATGTCGTAGGGACCTCTAAGAGTCCTGATGAGGTACATGGGTGGCATAATGTAGAGGACCCTAAAAAATTATGGACAAGGGGTTGGTCCTTTGTTCTCCAAACAATAAACCTGTGGTTCTTTCAATGGGTGTGGGGAGAAAATAATAACCTCACAGGTCTCCAAATGAGGTGGGGATGCCTGTAGATCATCTGCAAGGGATTTGATGATGGTGTAGGGGATGTCACATCATCGTACAAGTCATCGTTTAGCTTCCAATTACATGGTACATTTGTGGAGCCGACTAGGCAAACGTGAACTAGGTGCATCATCCTCATCTAATGGGAGTATCTCAAGCATCTCTTATATTCCTCGGGGATCCATGGAGTGTTGTATACTATTGTGGAGGCCCATGGATCTCAACACACATCCTACATGTGCCAATGTATCACTTTGGAGTATTAGGACCCCATATACAGATACCAAACCCAAGATGGACCCCATCTACAATCCTGCATAAGATCTAATGTGTCTCCTAGCCTTCTAGTACAACAAGTCATTAGGGAAATCGAGTAAATCAGCTTACCAACCATGGACCACATGTGTGGACTTCATAATGATATTCTCTTCTATCATGGGCTTCGATATGTGCCAATGTCTCCTAAACTCCAAAAGGGGTTAATCATGTATCCTATTGGTTGTTTCTACTTCTAAAGGGGATAATATGTTCAAGGTACATCCTTCAAAATGTGGTGACATGTGACAAATAAATGAGTGAAGTAAGGGATGAGAAGGGGTAGCCCTGGGTCACATGCTGGAATACAAGGGTAGCTAATAAGAGGTAAGCCCATACTTGGGTTTATAATGCATAGGAGAGAGCAATCGTAGTACATGAGATTCCCCGACCTTGATTTATGCGCCCTTCTTTATATGCCTTTTTCCTTTTCATGATTTTCTCTAATTAATTGCTCAAGGCTCAAAGTGTTAAGAGCATAATGAACAAGATATAATAGTGAATACCCCTCTTTAAAGATAGGGAAGTTCATTTCCCACCAGGGTTTGGGACAATCATGGGTTCCTATGTGATTAAGGAGGCTCATAGAACGTGTAGGAACTAGGGTGATTGCCATGATCATGGGGTAGAGCTTATGTATTGGATTTTTTCCACGTGATAAATGTGTTTGTCCCAACCATCTTTTTCATTTTGTGACACATTTTCCTATTGAGTGTGGGAAAATATGCTTTCATCTTTCTTTTTAGCTGCATCAACCGTTGGGCATCATTCCTGGCCAGGCCTAAGGTGTGGACAAGGGGAAGGGGCAAGCTATCCCTATATGGACACAGTGGAGGAATGTGGACCCAGGTGGGAGATATGATGAATGGGGTAATAATGACTGGAAAGAGGGTAATATAAGCAGATAAATGAGTAGGACCATGCAACCAAGATTGGGGTTTCCCATGAAATATCATCCCTAAATCCAGATGGTCAGTAAAAGAGATCCCACGAGACTAGAATGCAAGGTTAATATCCAAAAGGGGTCTAGGGGATAAGGAAACATACCTAACCCATTATTTCTACTGAATCCCCCCATTAATCCATGCCCAGAAGTGTCCATGATAAGGAAACTACAACACTCAATTATCAAATGACAATGCATACCTTTAGGGTCGGGAAGCTCACCTTCAAACAGATGATCATGGTAGATGGGCGAGCGACCACATTGTTGGCTTAGGTGGTGGAGAAATGGCACAATGAGCTAGTTGGCGGCTTCTGGATGAGGAACATAATGGAGAAAAAAATTTCTCCAAGGGATATCACCCACAAAATGGTGGGTAACATCTAGCTCCAACTGGGACATGATGTTTTGAAGAATTGGGCGAAGCTACCCGAACAGGAGGTCACGAGAACTCCACCAATCTCTTGGTTACTATAGACCTATCACGTGCACATATAATAAATGGAAAAAAAGGGCAACATGTTTTCGTGGCATCTCATGATTGAACATGATAAATTTCAAGTCATAAAATCAACATAAAATAAAATATGTAAACATGCATCTATCTAGCATGAGAAATATCATATGATGTTAGTTCTAATGCAGAAATGAGAATGCAATGCATCCTACCCTAACATGCATATGAAAAAGCTATTATTAAGTGTAATCATAAGGCCAATGCAACCAACATCATCAAGTCAATATAGATATTCCTTCATATATATTTATTCATGCCCCCAAAACGAATGCAAACCCAAACACATGGAGGATGTTGTGGGTGGGAGGTGGAAAGATATTATGCCCACACATGGATGATTATGTGGGAAGAGGTAAGAAAAGGATGTAATGTAGTGCATGAGATCTTCTCTTGTAACCAAAATATAGAGATGTCAACAACGTCCAAGGTCATAAACTTTTGATGGATAGAAACTTCTCGCATATCACCTCCACCATTTTCCTTATTATTTAAGTCATGGTTTATGGCGTTCATTGGGTTATGATTAGTAGGAAAGGGAGGACGACGAGATGAAGAAACATAAGTAAGTTTCACATGATGATTACAATGGAGAGGGGAGGGTATGGAGTGATCAAAACCGTAAGGGTGTGTCCAAGGAGGAAAAGTATAATCAATGAAGGGATTTTCCTTGAAACTATAATTGAGATGGGGGAAGGGCTCACAATTAATAGATATTAATGACCAAGGGTGAGGGAATCACATGATGAAGACTCAAGATAATGACCAACAAGAAAAATGGAGGAAGAAGTAATGTATTCAATGGTTTTTTTCTTTCCCAAAATCATAATCTAAAGGATCAAGTGATTTGAACATAGAATCATACTCAAGAGAAGTGGTAACCTTATAAATTTACTTAGTATCAAAGATTGGGTCTCTCCTAAAAGGATAATTGATCACTTTCAACTTCCCCTCTTTATGTAAATGAAAATGAAGATTCTCCTTCCCAAGGGTATCAACGAGTATGCCATCATAAATAGTCCTTCAGAGGAAGGGAGGACCAATCTCATCCTCATCCTTCTTTTCAGTGTCGTAAAAGGGAGCACAATCAAATTGAGGACCAACAATTTCCCATTTCTCCTTTTCAATGTGGAAATAAATTTTAATGTCATCTTTCAAGATGCTAATGGGGTAGGTTTCTTAAGGTTCTCGAAAGGAGAATCATGAGAAGTAATATCCTTGAGAAATGTAAGGTTAGTCTAAACTTCACCTTCCATAGACTCATTCTTCCCAACACATGTGTTTTCAAACTCATCCTTCTCATCATGCATACCCAACTAATTAGCCTCAGTATTGCAACAAGAATTTTTCAACTCCCAAGGCTACCAACTTCAATTATCAACATGGGGTTCATACAAACTTAACAGGTATTGACACTATATGTGCAACATACTGTTGAGATTGCAACAAGATGATGGAGCTTAGTGAAAAGAGTCGCCTTCACTAAGTGGGCCCGCAGGCTATTTTTGGCGCAAGTCTATTTTTAGACTATGTCTATTTCTAGACATATGGATCATGTCTATGGATTGCAGGTTGCTGTTTATGGATGATTGATCAAGTTGGGAAAAAATAGATGAACTTCTATTTTTGATGAAAGTGTGAGTGATCAAAGTCTATTTTTAGACTGGCTGTAAAAAATAGAAAAGTCAAATATTATTATCTCACAATAATATTTGGACTATAAACTTAATCTTATTCTCTTGGAGCACTTCAGTTTGAGCTACAGAGGTGGCACATGCAGCTGTCAGAAGGAAATACGCTTTTCTTATGAGTCAGTTGAGTTGTTGCATGCATGACTTCAGTTAGAACTCAATCAGTTGAGTTTGGTGGAGTTGCTTGTGGAGTTGATGGAGTTGTGTTTAGTTTAGCTTTGTTAAACTGGTTGTATTTAGTCTAGCTGGCAAATAGACTAGAGATGAGTTGGGTGAATTAGTTATTAATTAATTCACAAGTTATTAACTCATAATACAACTAATGAATACATCAATTTACTCAGTTGCATGTCAGTGCATGTTCAGTTCAACAGGGACAGGTGGTAGAGAATCAGATTGCTATCAGTTGTGACTATAGTTGTGCACCAGATCTTGCACAATCAAGGGATTGAGTATGCCAATGAGTTTGCTCACGTATTGGCCCACATTATAGCTTGTGCTCACGTCCAACAAAGTGTGAGTGACTATTTTGCAGGTGAAAAACGAGTTTGGTGAGCCATTCTCATCAGTTCTTGAGCAGGTATTGAGCAGTGGAGGCAGGCAAGCAGTGGAAGAGATTTGGAGATCAGATCTGAGCTGTATTGTGTGTAACAGAGGTGGAGATACTTGTGAGAAGTATTATGCTATGTAATGTTACATGACTCAATCATTAATATACAGATAGTTGGGGTTTTTAGCGAGATGCTTTCCCCGGGATACATACTGTATTAATGTGTGAATGCTCTTGATGTTTTATTGTTATTGATGCTGCTATATTGATGATCAACGTAGAGGAGCTTATGTATTGTGTATGTTTTCCGCAATAGTACATGATCAGGATAATCTCCATTGAATATGTGTTAAATTATTCAAAATTTCTACATGGTATCGGAGTTGCTTGATTTGTAGAAGAGATTTTTACAGGATAACAAGCGAGGATTGATCATCAAATCTACTATTCAGGAAGTGTTTACATTCTATTTCTTTAGGCAGAGTCTGTAATCGGGCCAGGTAGCCTCTGGATTCATCCTTTTTTTTTGTAAGGTGAGATATCCGGTGAATGCCCATACAGTCAATCTCTGTACGAGAAATATTGTTTTCTCACGAATTTTAGATCGGAAGCGGTTGAGTTGGTTGCTGGTGAAAAATTGAATTTGTAGTAGTGTTGTTGCAATGTCTTTCAACGGATTGCAAATGTTATTCCAAAGCAAGAGCGACCTGGCGCTCAAGGATAAACTCAGAAACAATAAAGGTGAGAATGGATCTTCATCAAAGGTATCTGATGAAGAGAATTGCGCTTTGGCTGCCAAAGCAAAGAAAGGGAAGAGCAAGAAAGCTTCTCAGTTTGGTACGAAAGGCAAGAAGCAGGATATGTCCAAGGTGAAGTGTTTTCACTGTCACCAGCACGGACACTATGCCACAAATTGTCTGCAGAAGAAGAAGAACAAGCAAGCTGCCGGATCTGCAGGGGGAGAGGCCTTAGCTTCTCGGTTTGAGCTTGATTTTTCACTGATCGCATGCTTGGTTTCAAGTGTGATGGGATCAGTGTAGTTCTTGGACAGTGGTGCGTCTTTTCACATGACGGGAGATAGAGATTTGTTCTCTGATCTGGAGGACAAAGATCTTGGAGTGCACATCGAGATGGGTGATGATGGTAGATACAGTGCGACCGGTATTGGTACCATTTCCTTTGAGAGGGAGTCTGGTAAACCCTTTGTATTGAACGAAGTCATGCATGTTCCAGGATTGAAGAAGAATCTCATCTCAATGGCGATGTTAGAAGACAAGGGGTATGATGTTGTTTTCAGCGAGGGAAAGGCCTTCCTGCGCAGCAAGACAACTAGTGAGACCCGGAAGATAGGGGTTCGAGTGAGGAACCTTTATCAGTTGCATGTAGATGGATGCGCAGCAATGGCAGGCAAGGCAGAAGGATTAGTGAGCCGGGATGATGGCGAGTTGTGGCACAGGAGATTGGGTCACCTTCACCATGGAGCCTTGAAGATACTGCAGCAGATCACTACAGGGCTTCCTAAAGGCACACTTGCGTAGTCAGATCAGTGCAAGGGGTGTACTTTGGGGAAGTTTGTGAAAGCCACCTTTCACGAGAAGGATAGTCGCGCCACGAAGATCCTTGAGAGAATTCACACAGACGTGTGTGGACCTTTCTCAGTTGCTTTGACAGCAAAACACAGGTATTATGTGATTTTTGTTGATGATTTCTCTCGTAAGTGCTGGATCTTCTTCATGCAGAAGAAGAGCGAGACATATTCAAAGTTCTGTGAATTCAAAGCACTGGTCGAGAAGGAGTCGGGGAAGAAGGTGAAGGCTCTTAGGAGCGATAATGGTGGTGAATACATCTTGGACGAGTTCAAGGATTTCTGCAAAGCAGAAGGGATTCGTAGAGAGCTCATAGCTCCCCATAACCCACAGCAGAACGGGGTAGCTGAGCGAAAGAACAGAACGATTGTGGGTGTTGCACGGGCAATGTTGCATGATCAGGGCCTACCCCTTCACTTGTGGGTGGAAGCATGCAATACAATAGTTTATGTGCAGAACCATTGTCCTCATAGGATACTTGGCATGAGTACACCTGAGGAGACTTATTCTGGTAAGAAGCCTGATCTTTCTCATTTGAGGATTTTTGGTGCTAACATTTACATGCATGTGACGAAGGATGCCAGGAAGAAGTTGGAGCCGACCACAGAGGTTGGGATATTTGTGGGGTACACTGATACGCCCCAGAACTATCGTGTGTATTTTCCAGACAGTGGTAAAACTGTTGTGCGACGAGATATAAAATTTCAGGAGGAGAAAGCCATGAAGTGTTCGCTTGAGAGGGAGCTACATTTGCATGCAGATGAGGAGCTATTAGTTCCTAAGGGTGAGCTTCAGGATGTGGATCAGCCACAGGACAAGTTTCATGGAGTGGAAGAGACCACTCATGCAGCGCCAACCATCAGAGGGCGAAAGTGCTTGACAGAAGCTGAGCGACTAGCTCAAGATGCAGAGAAAGTTGTAGGACCACCTACAGCCCAACGCAGGCAGAGACAGTCACCTGATCGGTACACTGGATACATGGCTCTTATGAGCAAGTGTGTTGTGACTGAGCCATCCTCTTTCGAGGAAGCTGTGGACGATCCCGCATGGGTAGACGCCATGGTGGAAGAGTATGATTCTATTGTCAGAAACAGTGCATGGGAGATTGTTCCTAGACCGGAAGGGAAATCAGTGGTGGGTTCGAGATGGATCTACAAAGTTAAGCAGGCAGCTGACGGGAGTGTGGAGAAGTACAAGGCAAGATTTTTTGCCCGAGGCTTTTCACAGATTGAGGGGATCGATTATGAGGAGACCTTTGCACCTGTCGCAAGGTATTCTTCCATACGGACGATTCTTGCTCTCTCAGCGCAGATGGGATGTCACATTCATCAGATGGATGTGAAGACTGCGTTCCTCAATGGAGTCATTGAGGAGGAGGTGTACATTGAGCAACCCGAAGGCTTTGAAGTCTTCAGCAGCGAGTCGCATGTGTGCAGGCTCAAGAGAGCGTTGTATGGGTTGAAGCAAGCACCACGTGCTTGGTACACACGGATAGACAATTATTTCATAGGACTTGGATTCTCCAAGAGCGAGGCGGATCCGAACCTATACCAGATTATGGTGGAGGGTAAGTTGCTTATCATTGTACTGTATGTTGATGATTTGATTCTAACGGGTGATGAGCTGTTGATACTGTCATGCAAGAAGGATCTTGCTACAGAGTTCGAGATGAAGGATTTGGGCCTCCTTCACTATTTCCTGGGATTGGAAATATGGCAGCGCAGTGGTGGACTATTTGTTTCTCAGGGCAAGTATGCTTGGGAGATACTGGAGAAGTTCAACATGCATGGCTGCAAGCCTGTTGATACTCCTCTTCCTGGAGGTTGGAGGAAGGAGGATGCCACTTCGGGAGAAGAAGTGGATGCCACTGTTTATCGACAGTTGGTGGGGTTGCTGATGTATTTGGTCAATACACGACCTGATATATGCTATGCAGTTAACCAGCTTTGACAAGCTATGGTTAAGCCTACCAAGCTCTTCTGGAAGGCGGGCAAGCATGTATTGCGCTACTTGAGAGGCAAATCAGGATATGGTTTGTGGTACAGATAGGAGGATGAGGTGAAGCTATGTGGCTTCACGGATGCAGATTGGGCAGGGAGCCCAACAGATAGAAAGAGCACATCAGGAGGGGTCTTCAGTATTGGATCGACAGCAGTTTCTTGGTACAGCAGGAAACAGAGATCCGTGGCACTCAGTTCAGCGGAGGCCGAGTATATGGCAGCAAGTTTGGTTGCATGCGAGGCTATATGGATGAGGAAGATCCTAGTTGGTTTGTTCGGTTCTCATTTGGATCCTACTGTGATTTACTGTGATAACCAGAGTTGCATTAAACTCTCGGCTAATCCTGTATTTCATGACAGATCTAAACATATTGACATCAGGTACCATCATATCAGAGATTGTGTGCAGCGGAGGATCATGTTACTTTCGTACATTCCAACGGAGGATCAGGATGCTGATCTTCTGACGAAGGCTCTCACCAGGAGCAAATTCGAGTACCACCGAGGCAGGATAGGGGTTGCTGATAATCCATATCTTGTCGAGAGGGAGTGTTGAGATTGAAACAAGATGATGGAGCTTAGTGAAAAGAGTTGCCTTCACTAAGTGGGCCCGCAGGCTATTTTTGGCGCAAGTCTATTTTTAGACTATGTCTATTTTTAGACATATGGATCATGTCTATGGATTGCAGGTTGTTGTTTATGGATGATTGATCAAGTTGGAAAAAAATAGATGGACTTCTATTTTTGATGAAAGTGTGAGTGATCACAGTGTGAGTGATCACAGTGTGAGTGATCAAAGTCTATTTTTAGACTGGCTGTAAAAAATAGAAAAGTCAAATATTATTATCTCACAATAATATTTGGACTATAAACTTAATCTTATTCTCTTGGAGCACTTCAGTTTGAGCTACAGAGGTGGCACATGCAGCTGTCAGAAGGAAATACGCTTTTCTTATGAGTCAGTTGAGTTGTTGCATGCATGACTTCAGTTAGAACTCAATCAGTTGAGTTTGGTGGAGTTGATGGAGTTGTGTTCAGTTTAGCTTTGTTAAACTAGTTGTATTTAGTCTAACTGGAAAATAGACTAGAGATGAGTTGGGTGAATTATTTATTAATTAATTCACAAGTTATTAACTCATAATACAACTAATGAATACATCAGTTAACTCAGTTGCATGTCAGTGCATGTTCAGTTCAACAGGGACAGGTGGTAGAGAATCAGATTGCTATCAGTTGTGACTATAGTTGTGCACCAGATCTTGCACAATCAAGGGATTGAGTATGCCAATGAGTTTGCTCACTTATTGGCCCACATTATATCTTGTGCTCACGTCCAACAAAGTGTGAGTGACTATTTTGCAGGTGAAAAACGAGTTTGGTGAGCCATTCTCATCAGTTCTTGAGCAGGTATTGAGCAGTGGAGGCAGGCAAGTAGTGGAAGAGATTTGGAGATCAGATCTGAGCTGTATTGTGTGTAACAGAGGTGGAGATACTTGTGAGAAGTATTATGCTGTGTAATGTTACATGACTCAATCATTAATATACAGATAGTTGGGGTTTTTAGCGAGATGCTTTCCCCAGGATACATACTGTGTTAATGTGTGAATGCTCTTGATGTTTTATTGTTATTGATGCTGCTATATTGATGATCAATGTAGAGGAGCTTATGTATTGTGTATGTTTTCCGCAATAGTACATGATCAGGATAATCTCCATTGAATATGTGTTAAATTATTCAAAATTTCTACACATACAATTTGTCCTTCTTTCGCTGTCATGATGTAAAGGAGTGAATGTAATGAAATCAAATCCTAAACTAATTTCATAAATGGAAATTTGACTTTGAAAAGAAATTAAACCTAGGCACGAACAACAATTTTTAATTGAAATCCTATGAGCATGAATTCAAATAAATAGGCCTAACCTAATTTTTAAAAATGCATGTCCTAATTTGTGTTTATTCTTCCTCAATCATGGATTTAGAGACTAGGGGTCATGATTCAACCCTAAGGGATTAAAACAATTTTTTTGAGAAAATATGGGCAAGATATATGTGCTAGAAGAGTGCTACATGAAGTTACAGGTGTTGCTACAGGAAGTTACATGTTGCTACACAAAGTTACGGGATTTCCTACAGGAACATATAATTCACTAAATTACCAAGAAAATACAAATCCAAATTGAATGGGACAGCTTTTATTATTGAATAGGATGTATTAGGTCTCCATTCCAAGTGGAATCACTCAAAAATACCCCTGTTAACACATGCTAAAAAATGGCAGAAAATTACTAGTCTAAAATCTAGAAATTCGAGAACTAGTGAGCTAGTGAATCTATCAAATGGATAACATAATCAAGTGCAAATGAAACGGGGTGATTTTTTTTATTAACTTGAATTTTTTATGATATAATTCAAGTGGAATAAACTCAATTGAATCTCATTACAATGTTCTAAAAAATAGCATGAAATTACTACCATTTTCCACAAGGGACTTCGATAAATTTGGGAAAAAGAAAACTAATCCAAGTAGCTCAAAGATTAATATGACCTTTCAAATTTGTTCCAGGGATGGAGTAATGATTTTGATCCTAAAAAAGAACTTACTTCAACCATTTATCCCAATCCTACAATAAGGAATAATTAATACTAAATGTAAAAATAGGATAAAACAAGAAGAAGAGATGCATATGAATAAGAAGTAAAAAGAAGAAAAGTAACTTATATGAAAGGACTTTGAGGCTCCTCGGATGTTGATTCCCAAGGAAAATCATTGTCCTATGAAGGAGACCAAGATTTAGAAGCTGAAAATGGCACCAAACTTCATTATTTCCATCAATAAAATTACATCCCTCTAATAAATGAAAGTGGAGCTGCGAAAATACAAGTGTTCTCCACATGAAGATCAAGAAAATCCAACCCTTAAAGGAGAATTCGAATTCGTACTTATACAAAATTATTAGGAAGAATTATCCATGAAAGGAGGAATCTTCCCCTCCAAAATCTCTCAAATAGTGGATTTGGTTCCCAACACTAGGAATATGCATTAAATGACAGCGAACACATTCCTAGATTTTCTCAATCATTGGAGCTCCAAAATTTTTGTATGATTTCATGATATATTGTTGATTTAATATCCAATAATGATCCTCCTATAGTAGGGAGAAAGTCCTTAAATTACCTCCTTGTTATAGACATTTTTGGGCACTAAAACCCCAAGCATAAATTTCCATAAACCAAGGGCTCCTATGTCCCTAAAGGTGTTGTTCCAACCCCTAAAAGAACAAGGTAAACTGATTACAACATCTCCCAGAAGTTCTCCATGAAAAACCACTCAGAACTGGTCAAAATTGGACCATTTCACCTGCTCCATAGGCAAAGTGCGTTGCATCCCACCTAAATACACACATTAGGTGCGTTGCATGTCAAAAAGCCCTTCTATGGGGTGCGATGGGCAAGAAGGGAGAAATGGCAGGGTCAATCCGCGAAGTGGAGAAGCATGGAATCTTCTAGACACTTCTCCTGTGACACTTGCCTCTCTGAATTCGACCAGGGATGAGTAAGAGATCATCAATCTCCAAGTGGAATCAAGAACTATCAGAGGGGAGACACTAATCAAATCTCAAAAGCTGACTCACCTCCCTTGCAGACATCTATATATGGATCCCTCATCCCAGAGATACAGAGGCTGGAATTTTGTATCTTGAAAGGAAGTGTTGCTGGTTTATCGGTGCAATATCATAGTGTTGGGTGATCTAAGTTTTTCATGAGGTGAAGAAGGGCTTCTTGTTGAGAGGATGATGCTGGGTCAGAATAATTGGTTGTAATTCTCTTGGCTCTTTCTTGATTATCAATAAAGCTATTCAAGTTTTCCTCCATACATTTGTGTGATTGTTTTATGCATTTGAATGGTTAATATACATCTGATCCTATATTATTTAAGATAATAGATCTATGTTCTCGTATAGTGTTATGCTGCTTTGATTCTATAGGTACTCTGTGAAGCTGGGTATACAAGAAAGCAAGTAGCAAAGGACAATCAGAAGAGAGAGGAATCGAGCAAGGAACCAAGCGCAAGACAGAGGTTGGTCTCCTTTATTCTTCTCTCATCTATCTTTCATAAAGGAAAACGAAAGTAGTTTTAAGTTTGTTTATTTCTAAGGTAGCTACTGGCCTTAGTGGGATTAGCAGCTCTGCATAGACACTATTCCCGGTAACAAAATGGTGACTCCGCTGGGGAACGAGTAGATTGCTTGTTCAGATTCTACATTTGTTTACTTTATAAACTTACAGACGGAGCCTGAAGTCAAGCCAGCTAGCCTTCGAACTGCATTTGCTATCCAAGTGCAAAGTAGATCAACGCTGCTTCAGTCAATCTCCAGGTTTTGTTTATGAATTAAACAACTGAGTTACAAGTTCTCTAATTGCCCTTGTGGTGGCTCTAGTAACCTCCTTAGATCTACCCCTGTGATTGATTTACCTCTAGTTTTCCTCCATACATTTGTGTGATTGATGTTTTATGCATTTGAATGGTTAATATACATCTGATCCTATATTATTTATGATAATAGATCTATGTTCTCGTATAGTGTTATGCTGCTTTGATTCTACAGGTACTCTGTGAAGCTGGGTATACAAGAAAGCAAGTAGCAAAGGACTATCCGAAGAGAGAGGAATCGAGCAAGGAACCAAGCGCAAGATAGAGGTTGGTCTCCTTTATTCTTCTCTCATCTATCTTTCATAAAGGAAAACGAAAGTAGTTTTAAGTTTGTTTATTTCTAAGGTAGCTACTGGTCTTAGTGGGATTAGCAGCTCTGCATAGACACTATTCGCGGTAACAAAATGGTGACTCCGCTGGGGAACGAGTAGATTGTTTGTTCATCTACATTTGTTTACTTTATAAACTTACAGACGGAGCCTGAAGTCAAGCCAGCTAGCCTTCGAACTGCATTTGCTATCCAAGTGCAAAGTAGATCAACGCTGCTTCAGTCAATCTCCAGGTTTTGTTTATGAATTAAACAACTGATTTACAAGCTCTCTAATTGCCCTTGTGGTGGCTCTAGTAACCTCCTTAGATCTACCCCTGTGATTGATTTACTGATTATCACTTGCTCGGCCAAAATCCCTGAACTGAACTGCAAACTGTGACCCGGAACCCAATCAAAGTCTCGTCCCTGGTCCAGCGCATTGTCTGTTCTGTGAACTTCAAATGCAGTGCACTTCCCGAGTGTAGTAGGTGTGTTGCATTTCAGTTTCACTGTGTTAGAGGTGTGCTGATCAGACAAGGACTTGTTCCTAAATTTTGGTTTCTGTGTTCATTCTTTTCAGCTCTATTCAGGAGTTTTGTTGCCTGTAGTCACTACACCTCTGTTTGAAACCCCTTTCCTTGCTGATATTCCACCTCCATTGTGCAAAGAACTGTAAATGTTTTTATGTATTTTTTGAGTCATTTTCAGTTCTCCTTTACAAAGAAGTAGCGTAATTGTACTGTCGTTTCTTGATTTGAAAGTGTCGCAGGTGTCGTTTTCAATCATAGAAGAAAATCTGATTGTTCTTGATAGTCAATTACCCTGTTACTCTTGTATTTGATCTGAATTAGTAGTTGTTCCTAGTGTCGAAAGAAAGTTTTCAATTCCGAATCGCAAAGTGTTGTCATTGTCCTCATTTTGTTTTCAAAAGAAACTTGTTAGTAATTGTCGCTTTGAAAAATAATTCAGATTTGCGCATTAGCTTTCTTTTTATCATTTACACATTAAGAATGCTGAAAACAAATACATGCATGTGCATTTTCATTTAGACTGTTTGTTGGTTTGATTTAGGACAGTGCATATAGTGTGTGCTCTTTGCTCTTTGTTGAAAGAACGCCATCTCTCTTTCCTTAGTAGCTAGGATTTTCATTTGCAAAAAGAAGACTAAAATACTGTTTATCATCTTAGATAGCATTTTAGGAATTGTACATCTACATCACGCGGTGAACCTAAAAGGAAAATTTCTTAAGCAAGATCAACCATAAAATAAATTTAATGAATCTAAAAATGCTTTGGAACCTAATGCACAACATCTAGAAGTCTAGGCTAGAGACGTATTCTGGCGTCGTAAAGCCTGGTAACTGTTGTTTTCACTGTTGGTTGGGTGATTCCTCCACTTTGAGACGATAAGTGCCAGTACGGACTTGTGCTCCCACGTACCGTCGAGTATATTTTGGGAGACCACAATAGGCTTAATCCTTTATCCATATGAAGCCGTGTTTGCTGCCCTATCGATCGCAATGCACTGAACACAACATTCGGGAAGATTTACTGTCGTACCGTAAAATGTATTCTACAGTTTTGCAATTGGTTTGGTAATCCCTCTGTCTAGATTTCTAGAGCAGTCCCTTTCGTTCCTTTTCAGACTCCTTAATGGAAAAGGTCCATCTGAACACTTGTCACTTCAGACTCATTAAAAATCAAAGGCGACTAGAGTCATCTTTTGTTTTTTCTCGACTCTTAAAAATTGAAAAAACAAGTTTTGTCAAAGCGTCTAAAATTTATTTTAAACGGAATAATTATCACCTTTCCTACGTTGGTCTTAGGTTGAGGAAAATGGAGTCCACCAACCAAGGTGTTCCCCTTGGAGGAAATCCTAGTCCCTTCTCCTCTTGGGGAGATGTTGGTGCACCCCATATGGCCACATTGTCGCTTTCGGGATTGACAATCGGCTTGCTCGTATGGCTTTTCTCAACCTCTGTCATTCAAAACACCGCGATTCCTGAACAATCGAGTCAGCAACTAAATGATACCAGAGTTACCCCCAAACCCTCTACTTCGTCCAATTATTCCTCTCCTCCTTCCTCTTCGCTTGATGAAGCTGGTAAAGCCAAAAATCAAGTACCTGAGAAGAAGAAGGAAAAGAAGAAGAAGGAGCCAAAGGCAAAAAGGGGCAACCAAGCATCGTCTAGCGAAAATCCACACACTGCACCGACCAGGCCTAAATCGCCATGTGTCATTTGCAAAGGAGACCACTATCATCGAGATTGTCCTTGCATCCCTCGGATCTTAAGGGACTGGTCTCCTCGTTTGCACAACCCAGTGTCATCAACCTCTGATGATCATGTTGAAAATACACCGTCAACTAGTGAAAGTGAAGCCCCTGGACAAAAAGGAAAATGTAAATTTCGTTGTAAGCTATGTGAAGGCGATCATGCCGTACACTGTTGTCCCTTCTTAGATGAGGCTAAAAGAGTTTTGGACGACCGTCCGGTTTCACCGTTATGGCTCCCTCCTGGATATAAGAAACTCTTGTCAAGTTTGTCACTAGTTGAAAATCTGGCTGACACGCCCTTGTGGTCAGCCGAAGCGTCTATCATTGAAGAAAAACCATCTGAATCCATACCAGACGAAAGTCAAAAGGTCGAGGCGGTAGTTGACCCGATCTTGCCTTCAGAGGTTCTATCTTCAGATGATACAGTCACCGAAGAGAACAAAGATGACACCGTCCAAAATCTTTTCGTAAGCACAACTCCGATGAACATGGGGGTAGTTTACCCGTTCCTTTACCGCAGGAAGGAAGTTCATCAGAGTCATACCCAGTCGTCTATTCGGTCCCACCTCCAAGCAACCTAGTTGTTTCCTTTGACTGGAATCTACTAGGCAAACCCTGTTTACTGGCTAGTGTACCATTCCGAATCATTGCTCAAGTATATAGAATGGTTATGGCCGATACCGTCATAGATGAAGGGGCTTCTATGAGTATACTTTCCTCAACTGCTTGGAAAGCGCTTGGCTCGCCATCGCTTTTGCCTGAAATGAGAAATCTAACAGGCTTTGACAAAGGAACCAGTCAACCTTTAGGGATCCTTCCCAATGTGCCCATTACATTGAGAGGGAAAACCATTCACATGAACGTAATGGTAGTCCAAGGACCCCTGGATTATAATCTACTCCTCGGACGAGACTATATTTATTGCATGGGATCCATTGTCTCCTCACTCTTTAGAGTAATGTGCTTTCCGCACGAAGGAAGAGTGGTCAAGCTCGTAGACTAGCTTTCATTCCCTAGATCACGCATAGCAAATAGTCATATACCATCCCTGAATGGTCTTTTCACGCAAGGAATGTCTCATCAATCCCCATTCCGTCCACCTGATGAGCGCGAGTGATTCGGGGGACATGACTGAAACCCAGGGGGCATGCACCCTGGTCTACTTCGGTAAGAGAACCTTGGGTATAGGGTTTATTTCCGCGAGGGATATATGACTAATCTGGTGAACCCATCCTTACATGAAAATGGGAACAGACTGGAATAAGATACCTTCGTTAAGGTTATGCCGGGTGAAACCACTCCCCTTTGCCTATCTCGGTAGGCATCGCCGAGAAAGAATTTTATTCGCTACGCGGATGAAACTTCCTTGGTAACCTGGAAATTTTTCGCTATACCTGGGGGCATGCAAACCTTTTGGCGTGCAAGCGAAGAGTGACTATTTATTTTTTAAATTTGTAGGTCCTCTAACCCTTTAAACTCGTAGGATTAGTCGTTTCATAACTTGCATAAAGAAAGGATCCAGAGCAAAGCTTTATAAGGTGCAAGCTCCACAAAAATGACATCTTAGATGAGACATCCTTATTTTACGACTGGATCGAGCAGTTTTAACGTGGACTTCATGCTCGTTAAAAAATAAACATAAGCAATGAGCAAGTGTTTCGCCCAGCATTTAAGCTCATTTTAAAATAAAAAAATGAACCAATTTGCAGTAAATAATCATCGTGAATGTAGTACTTCAGCCTTTGAAGCATTGGTCGTGTTCTCATCATCACCTCCACTCTGTATTGGCCGATCATGTTGGGTTGTGTTATATTCTTTCCACGTAGTTAATAGGGGGTTTGAAGGGCACCCGTAACCCCACTTTATGGGGTCCGGGGTAGCGCCCCGGAAAATTTTGGTTTTGGACCATATGTTAGGTTGGGCGGACCCACCTATGGTTTTGTGCATGATTTTTGCACATGTTTTTTGGACGCGATGGTTTTTCGGTCCATGGTATTGGACGCGATGGTTTTCGGTCCATGGTATTGGATGCTTCGGCATGTATAAATATGTATTGTAACATTGAACGGAATATAATGAAAAATCAAGCTGGTAGTCCCGGTTTTGGGATCCAGGGAAAAATCTCTGTGCATATGTGTTTTATGGGTTATGCTCTCGCATTGTTTATTTTCTTTGTTTAAGAATTCGTATGCAGGTAATTTTTATATAGGGTTAAAACCTACATTTGGTATCAGAGCTGTTTTGGCTTCAAGGGGACGCCTTTGTTGCTGAGGGGTTTCGCTCGGGCCTGTGGTAGACCCTGTTCAGTGGGAGATCTGCGAGATCGATTCTGGTGGTGAAAGAAGATGGCGAGCAGTGGAAAGATAGAGATTGAGAAGTTCAATGGTCAGAATTTTGAGTTGTGGAAACTCAAGATGGAGGATCTGTTGGTGGATAAAGATCAGTGGATCGCGGTAGATCCGGGTACTAAACCATCGGGAGTGACCGATGAAGAATGGAAGAAGTTGGATTGGAAGGCAAAGAGCACAATACGATTGTGTGTCTCAGATTCAGTATTGTTGAATGTATCAGGGGAAGCTACAGCAAAGGCTTTGTGGGTCAAGTTAGGGACTTTGTACCAATCTAAGTCTCTGGTGAATAAACTGTTCCTACGGAAAAAGCTGTATAACCTGAGGATGAAAGATGGAGACTCGATGACAGAGCATATGAATGCGTTTAATACTGTGGTAAGTCAGTTATTATCTGTTGATATTAAAATTTCAGATGAAGATAAATGCATCAGTCTATTGTGTTCTCTACCAGATTCGTGGGATAGTCTCGTTATTGCAATAGGTAGCAATGCAACTGCTTTGCAGTTTGATGAAATAGTCTCAGCCTTACTGACGGAGGAGATGAGACGGAAAAATATGGACAACTAGAATGGTGATGCCTTGTCTGTACGAGGACGGTCCCAGAACAGAAACAAAAATAAGTCATCGAGTGGGAGATCTAAATCTAGAGGGAGATCTAAATCTCCAGGAAAACCTACAAAGGTGGTGTGCTAGAAATGTGGAAAGGAAGGGCACTTCAGAAGGGATTGTAAATCTAAAGCTCCTGATAAAGGAAAGGGATCTGATGATGCTCCTTCTGTAGAGGCGAAAACCACCTCAGATGAAGGTGGGGATGTGTACTTGGCTTCTTCAAGTACACATGTAGATCATGAGGCATGGTTGATTGACTCAGGTGCATCCTTTCACTTCACTCCCCATAGAGAGTGGTTCTACGAGTATGAGAAATACGATGGTGGTGATGTCTTCTTAGGAGATGATAGAAAGGCTATAATCATTGGTCGGGGAAAAGTAAAGTTGAAGTTGCAAGGTGGAAGGGTTAGAACACTTCCGGGTGTTCTACATATTCCTGCATTGGCCAGAAATCTGATTTCTGTAAGCAAGTTGGATGATGCAAGTGTAAAGACAGTGTTCAAGAAAGATACCTGCAAGATGGTTCGAGGAGCACTGATATTAATGCGGGGAGTTCGGATTGGAACATTGTACAAGCTGCAAGGTAGCACTGTTGTTGATGGGTGCAATAGTTCTATGGTTCCTGAAAATGGAGTAGAGAATCTAGTGGTCTCTGGAGAGAAGACCATGTTGTGGCATCAAAGGCTTGGACATATTGGAGAGAAGGGCCTTCGAATACTTCATGGTAAAGGTATGGTAGAAGGTATGAATAATAGCTCTCTGTATTTTGATTTCTGTGAAAATTGTGTATATGGGAAGCAGAATCGGGTGAGTTTCCCCTCTGGTGGTAAGAGGATGAAACAGATATTAGAGCTTGTGCACAGTGATGTGTTTGGACCTGTGAAGGTTCCATCACTGGGTAAGTCTGTGTACTATGTATCATTCATAGATGACTTCTCAAGGAATACATGGATATATTTTCTTAAGAAGAAATCTGAAGTGTTTGACAGGTTTAAAGAATTTAAGGCTCTGGTGGAAATTCAGACAGAGAAGAAGATAAAGGTGCTGAGGACAGATAATGGTGGAGAATTTTGCAGCAACGAATTTGAAGAATTTTGTAAGAAGTGTGGTATAGCACGGCAGAAGACTACTCCATATACACCTCAGCAAAATGGAGTCGCAGAAAGAATGAACAAGACGTTGATGGAAAGGGCAAGAAGCATGCTCAGTGGTGCCGGGTTAGGACAGGAATTCTGGGCAGAGGCGGTGGATACTGCATGTTACCTGATCAACAGATCACCTTCATCAGCGTTGGAGGATAAGACTCCACAAGAAGTATGGACTGGTAAGAAACCCTCTCTTTCACATCTAAGGGTATTTGGATGTGATGCATATGTACATGTTCCAAAGGAGAAACGAACCGAGTTGGATAGTAAATCTGAAAAGTGCATCTTTATTGGGTATAAGGATGGTTTAAAGGGTTATAAGCTTTGGAACCCAGTCACACGGAAGGTTGTGTACAGCCGAGATGTGTTGTTCAGAGAGGTAAAAGATGTTATTCAACATGAAGTCCAACGAAAGGAACCTGAGAAGATAGAGTTTGAGCCAAAGGAGGAAGAATCAAACTCTGCAGCAGAGGAGGAATCAAAAGATGAAGAGCCACAAACTCCGGTTGTGAGAAGATCAGTTCGAGAAAGAAGGCAGCCAGAAAGGTATAGTCCATCTGCTTTCAGTTCAAATTTTACTTTGTCTGTTACTGATAATGATCCCAGAACTGTGAAGTAAGCAGTGGATTCAGAGGATGGAAAACTCTGGAAAGAGGCCATGGTCAATGAAATGGCATCTTTGCACAAAAATGAGGCTTGGGATCTGGTGGAGTTGTCGGCTGGAAGGAAACCCATTGGCAGCAAATGGGTGTTCAAGAAGAAGGCTAATGCAGAAGGAAAGGTGGAGAAATACAAAGCTCGGTTGGTAGCAAAAGGTTATTCCCAGGTGCCGGGAATTGATTTTGGTGATATTTTTTCTCCTGTTGCCAAGGTAACTTCTATTAGATTACTTTTATCTGTTGCTGCTACTTTTGATTTTGAGGTAGAACAAATGGATGTGAAGACAACATTTCTTCACGGGGATTTGGAAGAGGAAATCTACATGAAGCAACCTGAAGGCTTTGCGATGAAGGGTAAGAAAGAACTGGTATGCAAGTTAAAGAAGTCTCTGTATGGGTTAAAACAGTCACCAAGGATGTGGTATCAGAAATTTGATACATTTATACGGGGACTTGGCTTCAACAGAAGCAAAGCAGATCATTGTGTGTATTTTAAATTAATTGGTGACCGTATTATTTATCTGGTCTTGTATGTGGATGATATGTTGCTGGTTGGAAATGACAAAGAAATTATCCAGGATTTGAAGACCCAATTGTCCTCCAAATTCGACATGAAAGATCTTGGTGCTGCAAACTATATTTTGGGCATGGAAATTAAAAGAGATTGGTCAAAGAGGAAGCTCTGGTTAAACAAAAGGAAGTATGTCGAGACAATACTCCAGAGGTTTAATATGCAGGATAGTAAACTGGTGAAGGTTCCTATTCCTGTAGGTGTGAGGTTATCTGCTGAACAAGTGTCCCAAGACACAAGAAGAGGAAGAGGACATGTCCCGTGTTCCATATGCAAGTGCAGTGGGTAGCCTGATGTATGCAATGGTTTGTACTAGACCAGACATTGCACATGCAGTGGGAGTATTGAGCAGGTTTATGTCAAAACCTGGGAAGGAGCACTGGACAACAGTGAAGCGGGTTTTCAGGTATTTGCGTGGCACTAGTGATTATAGTTTGTGTTACCAAGGAAGACCAGGATTGGACAGAGTGTTGGATATTCATGGCTTTGTTGATGCAGACTGGGCTGGAGATCTGGATCAGAGAAGATCTACAAGTGGGTATCTGTTTAACCTACTTGGAGGTGCAGTCAGTTGGATGAGTAAGAAACAATCTATAGTGGCACTATCAACTACAGAGGCAGAATACATGGCAGCCACTCATGCAAGCAAGGAAGCAGTTTGGTTGAAGAGATTGTGTTCAAGTATGGGGTTAGTACAGGGAGCTATAAGAATAGACTGTGACAGCCAAAGTGCAATTTTCTTGGCAAAGAACCCTGCTTATCATTCAAATACAAAGCACATTGATTTTCAGTATCACTTTGTGAGGGATATGATAGAAGACAGAAAGGTGTTGCTGGTAAAGGTGGACACTTTGAAGAATACTGCAGATGCATTGACAAAATCTGTGAGCTCTGAGAAGTTCTCTTGGTGTAGAGAAGCAATGGGAATCTCAGGGCTGAAAAAATGACTAAGCTCTCCTGTGGCCCCCTATGGAAAGAAAACAACAAGTGGGAGATTGTTGGGTTGTGTTATATTCTTTCCACGTAGTTAATAGGAGGTTTGAAGGGCACCCGTAACCCCACTTTATGGGGTCCAGGGCAGCGCCCCAGAAAATTTTGGTTTTGGACCATATGTTAGGTTGGGCGGACCCACCTATGGTTTTGTGCATGATTTTCGCACATGTTTTTTGGACGCGATGGTTTTTCGGTCCATGGTATTGGACGCGATGGTTTTCGGTCCATGGTATTGGATGCTTCGGCATGTATAAATATGTATTGTAACATTGAAAGGAATATAATGAAAAATCAAGCTGGTAGTCCCGGTTTTGGGATCCAGGGAAAAATCTCTGTGCATATGTGTTTTATGGGTTATGCTCTCGCATTTTTTATTTTCTTTGTTTAAGAATTCGTATGCAGGTAATTTCTGTACAGGGTTAAAACCTACAGATCATTCACCTCCACTTGATTGTTTACCACCTTTGAGGAACAGCTGTGAAGAGTGATCTTGTTAGCCATCCTTGTGACACTGCCATGATTGGAAAATTCCAAACCTTACCTGGAATTAGCTACTACCCGAATTTATCACTCGTTCCTAAAAGATGAGTCTCCTTTAAGCTCTTTTCAACTGACTCGTAAAATATGAAAAGATTGCCGAGCCATTGCCCTCTCCAGCTCGTTAAAGTGACCGGAAGTGCTGTCCCTCCTTTAGATTTTAATCTTTTTGGACCTGAGGGATTATTACACAAAAAGATCGAGCACTTGTTTTGTTCGGCTCGTTAAAAGTACTGAAAATTCATCCCTTCTGTATTATTTTATATTTTTTCAGACTTAAGGGATTAGATGACGAAAAAAGGATTTTTTGGAGTTTCCTTTATGTCCATTTTCAGACTCTCTAAAATTGAAAAGGATCGAGTTATCTTTTTCGTTAAAGTCATTAAAACCTAATAGCGACAAACTTGTCCATAACAGACAAGAACGAGTTTCACTATCGCTAGGCTCATTAACACATAGCGATGGGTTTGCCCGAAGGGAAAATTATAGAACAAGCATATGTTATCCTCCTCAAGCTTGACAAAAATAAAGAGGTACTGGTCAGCAATGACTAGGTAAAAATTGGGCAGAGAACTTGACGAAACTTTGTTGGTAGCATGTCGCTCTTGAACATGACACTTTCACTCCGCATCCAAGTCGGGTTGGGTTGTTCCATTCACTGGTCACATCACCATGGTTCCATCACACCATCCACATTTGGGGTTAATGCTACCGATCCATCATGTCAGTGTCGCCGATATGTTCAAGAGAAGTCGCTCAGAGAATTCACCTATGTCTCACCCACTGCAATACATTTACGCTCCATTCTTTCATGACCGCCACCCTAAACCTTATATCACCAGATCGTTTTCACCTCCATTAAAATCATTTGCTCTGTTCTGTGTCATTGATGTGGGATTCATTAAGGCCCTCCTATGACGGATCGCTTCTTGTCGACATCAGCTCATTATCCAAGAAGTTGATCTAGGAACAACCCTTTCAGTACTTTGAAGCTTGCATGCCTCAATGGCAAGTTTCTCACTTCCGGCGACAGGTTTACATCAATGGCCTTCGACCGAAAGATTTTGCATGGTGTTCGATGCCAAGTCCCTTATTCACACCACGAGAATTGTACTGTTGTACCTTGAGGATCATTATCATTATCGGTGATTCCTCTCGCGCCTGTTAACAGCTTACATCGTTGGTTGGTAATCAGGCGATGTCTTTCCATGTTCGACTCTAGAACATCTCTCACATGGATCGAATTGTACTTTGAGTGAAGATCGAACGAGATTGAAGACCCCAGATCTAGTTTCATCCATCTGGGTTGCGATATATATTCAGGAAAATAAAGACATCAAATGTACATCATTGCTACACAGATAATCATCCAATCTAAGGGATGATGGCTCTACCATAATCATTAGTCTACACTCAGACGATTGTCTGTCTCATGTACATGAAAAATGAATTTATAAAGCTGAGCATGGGGATGCCCGCCTCAGCTAGATCATGAAAATATTATAAAGATAATGTATTGTATTGTATCTTATTACAGGTCTCCTTCCAGCTTGAAAGAACTTTGGATCCTCATGATAAAGCATTTCACCCGACATCAAAAAGATTAACGACCTCATGCTTTAGGGGGAAACTGTTATATACATTTTTGGGCACTGCAACCCCAAGCATAAATGTCCATAAACCAAGGGCTCCTAAGTCCCTAAAGGTGTTGTTCCAACCCCTAAAAGAACAAGGTCAACTGATTACAACATCTCCCAGAATTTCTCCATGAAAAACCACTCAGAACTGATCAAAACTGGACCATTTCACCTGCTCCATAGGCAAAGTGCGTTGCATCCCACCTAAATACACATAGTAGGTGCGTTGCATGTCAAAAAACCCTTCTATGGGGTGCGATGGGTGAGAAGGGACAAATGGCAGGGTCAATCCGCGAAGTGGAGAAGCATGGAATCTTCCAGAAACTTCTCCTGTGACACTTGCCTCTCTGAATTCGACCAGGGATGAGTAAGAGATCATCAATCTCCAAGTGGAATCAAGAACTATCAGAGGGGAGACACTAATCAAATCTCAAAAGCTAACTCACCTCCCTTGCAGACATCTATATATGGATCCCTCATCCCACAGATCCAGAGGCTGGAACTTTGTATCTTGTAAGGAAGTGCTGCTGGTTTGTTGGTGCAATATCATAGTGTTGGGTGATCTAAGTTTTTCATGAGGTGAAGAAGGGCTTCTTGCTTAGAGGATGATGCTGGGTCAGAATAATTGGTTGTAATTCTCTTGGCTCTTTCTTGATTATCAATAAAGCTATTCAAGTTTTCCTCCATACATTTGTGTGATTGATGTTTTATGCATTTGAATGGTTAATATACATCTGATCCTATATTATTTATGATAATAGATCTATGTTCTCGTAAAGTGTTATGTTGCTTTGATTCTGCAGGTACTCTGTGAAGCTGGGTATACAAGAAAGCAAGTAGCAAAGGACTATCATAAGAGAGAGGAATCGAGCAAGGAACCAAGCCCAAGACAGAGGTTGGTCTCCTTTATTCTTCTCTCATCTATCTTTCATAAAGGAAAATGAAAGTAGTTTTAAGTTTGTTTGTGTTTAAGGTAACTACCAACCTTAGTGGGATTAGCAGCTCTGCATAGACACTATTCCCGGTAACACTCCTCCTCCAAATCTTCATAATCTGCCCAATATTCTCATAATATTCTACGAAAATAAATAATATTAGGCACAAATATGCAATTATCCATAAAATTTCCTAATGAGCATATTAAAGCTAAATAAAATTATTAAGTGTAGAAGGAGAGGTTTAATATAGCTTTCATGTGCCTAAGAAAGGTTAGATGGGCCTTAATTTTTGTCTAATTTGGAGGCCCATCATACCCCCCTATTGAAATTCTTGCTCGTCCTCTGAACAACCTATCCATCCTCCTTTCCCCATTGTTCTTCATGTATGCTGACATGTTTCATGCTTTGTTTATTGTTCTATTTGATGTTCTTTTTGTTGCTCTTCTTTCTACTGCATTTTTCCCCATCTCAGTTTCTTAAGTAACTTCTAATGCAAGTTTAGGCTGATTCTTTCTCTTATGTGATTCTTTAATTGTAATGGCTTCTATTCGTGAGGGAAATGCCTTGCTTTCAGTTTTTCTTCTTGGTATTCCTCTAGCACTTATCCTTGTGAATGAAAGATTTTGTGGCATTCATTTCCTCAGTACTAATTTCATTCTCATTGAAGTCCAAGTCTCTTACTTTTGATGCAAATTCTTGGCCATGACACATTATATTATCCATGAAATTCTTTTGAACACCCTTGATTAGCAATCTAAATTCTCTTTGCTCATTAAATTATGGAATTGAAAAAACTTAGCATAGAGATATTTCTCCTTACCGAGGGAGAAATGATGGTCAATAAACTGAATCAAAATAATGGAATGACATGATGACCAAAATGGTGACTTGGATACCTTTTTCCCTTGAAGAATTTACCATTATGCAACCCAAACTTCCTGAACTGAATCCTTTGCAGCTCTATTGTGTTTCTTTGTACCTTTTGGAAATTAATTAATCATTGTTCAACACCCTAGTAACAATTTTTTTTATCAACGAGATTTCCTATAGTACTGTTGGTACTCTTGTATTTTTTAGGCTGCCTGTAGCTTCCTATAGTGCTACAGAATCTTCATGTAGCAATTATAGTCTTCCTGTAGTAATCGAGAGAGGGGCTTAAATTTGATTTGTGAGCTACTGGGATGATGGAGGGTGGTGATTACATGAGTTGCACACAACCTGAATCTTGTAAAAACTAATATCTACATGCCAAGAGGTGGTGGGTCCACCTTTTATTTATTTATTTATTTTCTTATTTCTTATTTTTTTTTTTTTTTTTTCCCATTATTTTTTCTCTTTTCTTTTCAACTTTTCTCTTTTTTTTCATTGCATGTAAAATAAACTCAAATTTCTTTGAGTTAAGTCACTTGGATCTCACCTACCCCTTCACACTCCTTGTCTTCCATCACAACTAAATGATTACATCCCATTTCCTCAAGTCCTCTTCACTTTTGTCTTGTCCTCTTCCCCTTGTGCTGGTGTCTTGGTGGAAAAGTGAAGTTAATTGCTAGATAAGGTTGTGGTTTGCCTGCTACTAATCTTGGCTATAAAAACCTTTTCCTTCATACACTTGCAATTTTTTTCAAGTTAAAATAAGTTCGTAGGAAAGGTTTAAAGGATTGCATACTTGAGCCTTACCCTTGATGTGTTTTTGCAAGTGATATTGAGGTTGTTGATACGAATGTTGAAGTTTCCTTGGTGGTCCTAAAGTTGGTAATTATGATCTTGAAGCTGCATGTGATAATCTGTTGGAGGTCCTATTGCTAATAGCCTTGAATCTGAAGGTCTCCTAGGTATTTTTTTGTTGTTGTTTCTGCTTCACATCCTTGGATAAAATGATTTTGATGAGCTTCATAACCTGATGATTTCAGAGGTGTTGACTTCCTTTGTTTGCTGAAGTTTAGGTATTCATAACATGATGCATTTTTTTCATAGATGAAATATTTTTGTGTGTAGGCCTCTTTCAGGTGTTCAATTTGTTGTTGTTGTAGTTGATGGATGGCCTTACATCTTCTCCTTAGGGATGGTGTGGCCCTTCTAATCTTCAAGAATGGCCTCATAATTCCTCAAGGTGGTTGGATATTCTATTCTAGAGCTACAAAAAATTAGGTTCAAGATCTTATTGGAACTGTTCAGGCTACTATAGGAGGAATCCTTTTTCTGTAGCAGTCATTAAATTCCTCTTCAAGATCTCATTACTGCATGTGGGATTGATGGAAAGTCGTAGGAGGTATAAGGATAGGGTTAAAATCATCAATAGGTTGTGTAGGTGGTGGAAACATTGATGACAAGGCCTTTTATGATTTTTTCATGTAAGGAATAGTGGAATTCGAAGATGAGTTTTGGCTAGATGGAGTGGATGAGTGATGAAAGTGGTGTTGGGGGACCTCTATGAACCTTCCGTAAAGAAGACATGACCTTTTGATCCCTTTCTCCAATCAGATTTCCTCCTGTAGTTTCTTCTTGACCCTGTTGTACTACTATAGGATCTTCCTGTAGCAATTACAGTCTTCTTATAGCTGAATTATTTTATGCATATCTCGAAAACAATAGAATGGATTCACCTAAAATTTGGTGAGAATGTCACCATCATACCTATGCATATCCACATTAAAAATATTGGGCAATGGATGCACAAATATTGATAAAATTTAAAAATGGTTGTAGGTTATCGAGGTCAATTTCTTGAAAAGTGTGCACCATAATTTGTTGAAATTTATTAGGCATGTTACCATCATCCATATGCATCTCCCCATGAAAACTCTCAACAAATGGATGCAGAATTTCCAAGATATGATAAAAAAAAAAAAAAAAAAAATCTCTGCGTATTTTGACTTCTTGTAGCAAAACGAAACCTTCCTGTAGCATTTTAGGACAGCAAAGAAAATGAATGGGAAAGTCCTGGGAATGATGGGTGGATGGTGGAAATAGATGAGGGTGATGGATTGGCATGGCCTTGATCTTGCTTTACCATCTGAGCAAAGGAGGAGAAAGTCCAAGTTTGACATTCTTTGACTAGGATTTTGATCAACTTTTTTTTTGGTAGCTAACTTATTTTTGCTACTTGCAAAGGTTGGAGAGCACTTGCAATCATCAGAGGGATACATGGAGAAAATGGTTTTTCTTTTTTATTTTTTAATTTTTTTCTTCCTCTAGGTGTATTAGCAGCCTTAATGAGGTTTTCAACTAGTAGGTCTACCTAGACGCCTCAAAGGAAGTTTTCACCAAGGATCTTTTCTTTTTCTCTTTTTTTTCTTTTTCCCAAACCATTAACCGCCTCATGGAGGTTTTCAATCAATGAGCCAACCTCAGGCACCTCAAAGGAGGTTTTCACCTAAGATTTTATTTTTTTATCTTATTTTCCATTTTTCAATTTTTATTTTATTCGACTTTAATTGAACAACAAAATCTCTTTCAAGTATAGGAATACTTCCAATGGAGCCATGTGCATAACTCGATGATAGGTAAAATCATCTGTAGGCTCGAAATGTATTCTTTGACATGTAATTTAATGTAAGATACCAAATTGTTTGATTGAGATGAGATTAGGAATTGTTGAAGAAGAGTGTGTTGTTGCAACTTAATGATTTTCTAGAACCATATTTCAATATAATTATGATGCCCCTGGTCCACTTGCTGATTTGGATCATCTTGGATGTCTTCTTCTTCCATGAAATTTAGATCTTCTTCTATTTTCTTATTATTCTCTTGAACACATAGAGGATCTAATGGTGAACATGATGTAACTTCCTCAATCTCTGATTATGATGTCTTCTCTCCATCAAGTGCAGCCCATGATCCTTGTTCTTCTCATTTGAATCTTCTTCTTCTGGATGTTGTCCTTCGATGACATCAATAGAATCATTTTTTGAAATACCTTTTCTGATATAACATGAATACCATTTAGATCAAGAGGATATGTTTGGAAGTGTTGTGCCTCAATATTGTAAGTGGGCTAAGCGACTTCATTGTGTGGGTTTGGAAATGGTGGTACAGGTAGTTGAGTGGATTGGATATTTGAGATGGGCGTGGCTGGGTTTGTGATTGTGGTGGAGGTGGATGGTAGGGATAACATGGAGTTTGGTCTGGAGGATATTGGCAAAAATATTAAGGATATTGTGGATGGCTCCCATAAGTTCCTTCCCAACCTTTTTGCCAAGATTGGGTTTGGGGTTGAGATGACGAAGGTTTCCAAGGAAAGGATGTGCTCCAATTACTTTGAGGTGGACGTGCATAAGCTTGGAATCGTGAATTAGATTCTTACATCATATCAGGTTGACTAGGTTTCCATGGTCCTCTTGGAGCTACATAACATAGCTTCTTTGGTGATTGACTTGCTCCATTGTTCTCTTGGTAAACTTCCTTCAACCTTGATAATGATGGGAAATATTTAATAGCATGTTATTCTTACATTCTTATAATTTCTACTTGTTCATTTATATTGCTAAGAGTTTCTGTTTTAAGTTCATCAAACAAATTTCCAAGTTTAACTTGATTTACCAATCTTGACATTGATTTACTTACTCTTGCCCTTCCTCTTGATATGTGTTTGCATGTTTCAAAAAATTTATTCAAATGATAATTGGTATACATCACCTTTAGTCATGATATCAAGCACATCAATCCACTCATCCCTAATTGTTCTATGTGAGAGGGGTTTTAGTGTGTCAAATCCTAAATGATTTAATTTTTCCCTCTTAACATTATACATGAACCTCTCTATTAGATCCTCAAGGCTCTCATCTTCTTTTTGATTCATTCTAAAGATTTCTTCTTTAAGATCATGATATTTATATTTTTCTAGAAATATATTTTGCATATCATTCCATAATCTTATCGAATTAGTCCTTAAACTCATGAACCATTTAAGAGCTCTATCATTCAATGTTGCCGGAAACAATCTCAACATTTGAGTGCTTACTAAGTAACCATAATATCTACAAAGGATATCAAATTCAAAGAGAAAGGTTTCCAAATCCTCTGACCTTAGACCATGAAAATTTGGAAGAAAAGATGGATGGATTTTCTTCATGTGCATACTAACATCAGTATCTTCAATGGGATATCCAAAAGGATCTTCCTCCTTGTCATTATCTCCATACATTTATCCTACTTTCTCTCTCACCTCTTCTTCTTCTACCTACAAAAATGAATGGTGATGTGGCTCTTACTACATGTGATCAAATGGGGGGGGGGGTTGGTGTTGGAGAAGTATTTAAAAAAAATTGAATAAGAATGCTAATGTAATGTGATTTTATTTTTTTTAAATGAAATATGCCTAATGCAAATATTTTTTTTTTATTTTGCATAAAACAAAAGAAATGAATCAACTATGGAATAAAACAATGCATACTTTGACACCTCCCTGGAAATGGTGCCAAAAAGTGATGAGCCTCAGTATTGCAACAATAATTTTACAACTCCCAAGGCTAACAACTTTAATTATGAACTCGGGGTTCATACAAACTTAAGAGGTATCGTCACTATATCTGTAGCATACAATGTGTCCTTATTTCGTTGTCATTATGTAATGGATTCAATGTAATGAAATAAAATCCTAAACTAATTCCATAAATGTAAATGTTACTTTGAAAAGAAATTAATGCTAGGCAATAGAAACAATTTGTAATTGAAATCCTAAGAGCATGAATTCAAATAAATAGGCCTAATCTACTTTTTAATAAGGCATGTCCTAATTGGCGTTTATTATTCCTTAATCATGGATTTAGAGCCTAGGGGTAATGATTCAACCTAAAAGGGAGAAAAACTAATATTTTTGAGAAAATCAGGGCAAGAATATATGTGCTAAAAGAGTGCTACATGAACTTATAGGTGCTGCTACAGGAAGTTATAGGCTATTACAGGAAGTTTCAGGATTTGTTGCAGGAAGATATAATTCACCAAATGACCAATCAAATCAAACCCAAATAATATGGGGAATTTTTTTTTTTATTTAATAGTATGTCTTATGTCTCCATTCCAAGTGGAATCACTCAAAAATACCCCTATTAACACATGGTAAAAAATAGCTGAAAATTACTAGTCTAAAATCTAGAAATTCAAGAATTTGTGAGCTAGTTAATTTATCAAATACCTAACCTAATCAAGTGAAAATTCAATGGGGTAAATTTTTATATTAAATTTAATTTTTTATGATCTAATTAATGTTAAATCAACTCAATTGATGCTCATTAGCATGTTCTAAAATATAGTAGAAAATTACTACTATTTGCCACAAGGGACTTCGAGAAATTTAGATTTGGGAATAAGAAAACTAATCCAAGTAGCTCAATGATTACTAAGACCTTAAAAATATGTTCCAAGGATGAAATAATGCTTTTGATCCTATAAAATAACTTACTTCAACCATTTATGCCAATCATACAAAAATAAATCATCAATACTAAATGCAGAAATAGGAAAAAACAAGAACAAGAAATGCATGTGAATAAGAAGTTAAAAGAAGAGAAGTATCTTATACAAAAGGGCTCTAACGTTCCTGGGATGGACAAGCCCAAGAAAAATTAGATTCTTATGAAGGAGACCAAGATTTACAAGTTAAAAATGACACCAAACTTCATTATTTCCATGAATATAATTACATCCCTATAAGAAGTGAAAGTGGAGTTGCAAAAATAAAAGAGTTCTCCACAAGAAGACTAAGAAAAAACAAACCCCTAGAGGTAAATTCGAATCAGTACTTATAAAAAATGATTAGGAAGCATTCTCCATGAAAGGAGGAAGCTTTCCCCTCCTAAGTCCCTCAAATAGTGGATCTAGTTCTCAACACTAGGAATCTATATTAAATGATAGGGAACATATTCCTAGATTTTCTCAATCATTGGAGCTCTAGAATTTGTGCATGATGTCACGATATCTTGTTGATTTATTATCGAATATCGATCCTCCTATAGTAGGGAATAAGTCCCTAAATTATCTCCTTGTCCAAATCTTCATAATTTGCCTAATATTCTCACAATATTCTACAAAAACAAATAATATTAGGCACAAATCTGCAATTATCCATAAACCTTCCTAATGGGCATATTAAAGGTAAAAAAATTATTATGTGTAGAAGGTGAGGTTTAATATAGCCTTCAGGTGCATAAGAAAGGTTAGATGGGCCTTAATTTGTCCCGGAAAGATATTTAATTGAAATGTGATATGCTTATGTTTCAAAAACAAGTTAATGCGTGGATTATTAGAACACCACTTAATCACATAAAATGTAAAGCATGGAGAACTTAATAATAATGTTGCAGCAAAATAATAGAACAACAAACATGTGCGAAAGAAAATGACACAAGAAATTGATAACGAAGTTCGGCTATCTCAAAGCCTACATCTTTGGGCCCAATCTGCAATGGGGAAGCCTGTATATTAAAAATTTCAAAACCATAAATACATCAAAATATTATTGCTTCAGATATGATCCGACACCATCCATATGCAATCTTCTCTATCTCAAGATTCTGTAGCAACTCTTGATTCTATAAAAGGCTTCCCAAATCTCCTAGAAAGTGTCTTCAAAGTTCTCAGCTTTGCTAACCGCACCTCCTCACAAACTCCTTTGTTGTATGAAATGTCACCACTTCTCTTCAACATCCCAAGCTCCTCTGCTTTCTTCATATTATATTACAAATATATAATGTTTGGGCTAAAACCAAAATAGTCACTTAATAAATTGTGGTCTAATATAAAATAAACGACCATATAAAAATCCCACCATATTATATGGTTTGAAAACAAACCATATCTAATATTTTTATTTGTGGAAATTTAATATAATGTCAACCATTATCACTCCACATCAACGTAACCATATCCCCAACCTTATACAAAGTATTTAAACATATATACGAATTAATATTTGGTGGCGGGGTTTTAGGCATACCCACCACCAGCTCCCTGCACAATATACCATGTATATTAAACATTTGTTATAAGTAACATTCGAATATACATGAACCTATTGACGCGTGGATAGAAAATAAGGTTGGCGGCTTAATGTTGTACCGGTGGTAGATAAATATGGAGGATTTTAGTTATGGTGTGGCGGATAGAATGGAGGCAGAGATATGGTGGGGCCGCCATTAATGGCAGACTCCATCATATATTGTTTTCATTTAATACAAAAGCACCTTTAAATATGCGCGCATCCACTTCATTTACCAAGAGGTATGATAGCTCAATTGCTAAGTCACTGGATTTGTAATGCACAAGTCACAGGATCAAATCTCTTTAGCTTCGTTGAACCCTTCATTGAAATTTTGGTGAATCCGATGAGGCCATGTGTTGCCTTCTGATAGGGCCACGTGTTGCCTTGGGATTGGTCCCAACGCAACCAACCACAACATTCCACTTTTTAACTACCACCTCATTGCACAGTCAGCTTCCACATCAGTGGACTTTAACTGCCCGTTGACCGTTGACTTTAACTCTTTGGAGTTTTCCCTGAAAACTTTGACTATTTTGGTGAATCCGATGAGGCCATGTGTTGCCTTCTGATAGGGCCACGTGTTGCCTTGGGATTGGTCCCAACGCAACCAACCACAACATTCCACTTTTTAACTACCACCTCATTGCACAGTCAGCTTCCACATCAGTGGACTTTAACTGCCCGTTGACCGTTGACTTTAACTCTTTGGAGTTTTCCCTGAAAACTTTGACTTTGAATAACTTTCACATACGGACTCGGCTTTTTCCCATTCAATTTGTGTTGGAATTTTTTTTCGATCTCTATGCAATGTCGCTGTTTTCTCTCAAATCCAAAAACTATGAATTTTGGCCTTTTCTAGATCCTTGACCATCCATTGATCAATTTCGGATCATCTCCTCCCCACTAAGACCTTTTGGACCCCCAAAGGGATTAAGTTCCATAAGACAAATGTGGGTTCTAGTTTCCCACTTGGCTGATATCTTTCCACCCTATTCTAAACCTATATACTTTACGCATCCACGCAATGGTCAACAAAATACACAAACTGCAGAATATATCAAGTCCTTTTTCACCCACATCTACATTCATATTTTTTGCTAATATCCAGGCAACACTAAACAATAATAAACCCATTAACAACATTGAAAGTATTGACATAGCTGAAACCACACCCTGCTTTCCTTTCATAGCTGAAACAAAACTCAACTTTTCATGCTACAACTCTTGTTGATGTACAATTTTGGATTCCTTAAGTAGAGCTATCTGCTTGTAATTAACTTTAATGATCTCTTTCTTAGGGTATTTAGATTGTACAACAACATCTTTAGTGGCATAAGTTGGTTGTTTTAATTGTTCAACTACAAAAAGAGATTTATTTGCTTTTGTGTGATGAGAATGTACAACATATTTGATTCCTTTTTTGAACAAGTGATATTTATTATGTTCCTTGTAAAAGATTTCTTTTCTATCATATAAATACGGGATACCCAAGACCATCTGACATGTATCTAGTTTTACCACAACACACATCACCTTATGATTAAATTGAGAACTTATTGCAAATGATAACATGCATTGCTCAGTTACTCGTAATTTATAATTTCTTCTCATCCAGATTAAAGTATATAGTTTATGATGCTTTATGGTTTTCAATCCCAACTACTTAACCACTTTTTCTGAAATTAGGTTAGCTTGATATCCACTATCTAACAATGTGTCGATCTTTGTATGTTTCATAACATCCCTTATATGAAATAACTTGCCTCTAGAACTATTAGAATCATTACCTTAATTGGATTTACCGGTCATAATCAATGATGCGATCTGCGTCTCATCGCCTGAATTTGCTCCTAGGTGCAATGGTTTCATTGTTGCTGCAACCTTTTGCTTCCCTTTTCTGATCCACTTCGGTTTCATTTCAGGAAGAAATTACCAATAATGATCCTTGTCATGGCCCTCTTTCTTGCAATGATTACAAGAGAGATTTTCAACCTCCTTCTTACCGAAGTTTACTTTCTTCATTTTGCCTTTTCCCTGGCTCTCCATTATTGTTGTCGATTCTAATGATACCCTAACTCTGAACTTACCTTCTTCAATGTATGTCACTTATAATGCCACTTCATCCAGGTTAGTAGGATTGAACATAAATACGGTATTGTGAACATACTCAGGTAATCCTCCTATGTATTTCATTAGAGTTTCTTAAGTATACAAAGGAATATCTAACATCAACTCCTTCTTACGAAACTCATCTATATATTCCTACACTGAATGACCTTTCCTAAATTTTAGTCCTTGCCATTCTATTAAAGTTCTTTCCTTATATCCCAATGGATAAAATTTCTTTCTAAGTGCAGTAATAAAATCAAACCATGATGGAAAAACATTACTAAGATGCTGAGTGCCTTTCTTTAAATTACTCTTCCACCAGATCAATGTTGTGCCTACTAAACGAAGCAATGCTAGATTGATTTTGATTTCATCTTCAATGATCTGTTGCATGCTACAATATACCTCCATTTTCCTGACCCAATTGTCAAGCTTCTCGGCATCAACTTCTCCATTGTACATTGGTAACTTGAACTTAACGTCGAGTTTCAATAGTGGGTTTGAAGTTTTAGGTGGAGTCAAGAGAGAAGTGATAAGGTCTTTATGATCGCCTTCATCTTATTTTCCAGATTGCCATGGTTTTCCTTCTTCATCTTTAGACTTTGTTGTCTTAAACTCTCGATACATTTCTTCAACCACGGCTCACAAGGTCATGAAAGCATCCGCGAAGCCTACATCAGATCGAAACAGATGATCGCCACTTCCTTCTTCAACCATTTCTTCTCCTTGAGTTGTCCTTCTTCTTGACCCAACTTCTAGATCTCCTTAAACAAGTTCTCCTTCACCAAGATTTGATTTTCTCCTGGTGATCATGCACACTTCAAATCAAAATTATCAACAACTCACTTTGATACCAAATGATCTCGAGAAAGAACTTTAATTGAAATGTGATATTCTTATGTTTCAAAAACAAGTTAATATAAGGATTATTAGAACACCACTTAATCACGTAAACTGTAAAGCATGGTGCATGGATTATTAGAACACCACTTAATCACATAAATTGTAAAGAATGGAGAACTGAATAATGATGTTGCAGAAAAATAATAGAACAACAAACATGTGTGAAAGAAAATTACGCAAGAAATTGATAACAGAGTTTGTCTATCTCAAATCCTACATCTTTGGGCCTAGTCTTCAATGGGGAGGCCTTTATATTAAAACTTCAAAACCATCAATACATCAAAATACTATTTCTTCATATACAATTCTTCACCATCCAGATGAAATATTCTCTGTCTCAGGATCCTGTAGCAACCCTCGGTTCTGAAAAATACTTCACGGATCTCCCAAAAAGTGTCTTCAAAGTTCTCAGCTTCGCTGCCTGCACCTGCTCAAAAAATCCTTCGCTGTATGAAATGTCACCACTTCTCTTCAGCATCCCAAGCTCCTATCCTCCCTTGATATTACATTACATATCTGTAATGTTTGGGCTAAAACAAAAATAGCCACTTAATAAATTGTGGTCTAATCCAAAATGAACCACCATATAAAAATCCCACCATATTTTATGGTTTCAAAAGAAACCATATCTAATATGTTATTTGTGGAAATTTGATATATTGTCAACCCTTATCACTCCACATCAACATAACCATATCCCAAGCCTTATACAATGTGTTTAAATGTATATACGAATTAATATTTGATGGCAGGGTTTTAGGCATACCCACCATTAGCTCCCTCAACAATATACCATCTATATTAAACATTTGTTATAACTAACATTCGAATATACATGAACCTTGTTGACGCATGGATAGAAAATAAGGTTGGCGGCTTAATGTTGTACTGGTGGTAGATAAATATGGAGGATTTTAGTTATAGTGTGGTGGATAGAATGGAGGTGGAGATATGGTATCGAGCTGAAGATATGGCAGGGCTGTCATTAATGGTAGATGTCGCCATACATTGTTTTCATTTAATACCAAAACACCTTTAAATATGCATGCCTCCACTTCATTTACCAAGAGACATGATAGTTCACTTGGTAAATGGCTAGATTTGTAATTCACATGTCACGGGATAAAATCTTGTTAGCTCCACTAAACCCTTAATTGAAATTTTGGCGAATCAGACCAGGCTACGTGTCACCTTCTGATAGGGTGACATATCGCATTGACATTGGTCCCAATGAAACCAACCACAACCTGCCACTTGTCAATTGCCACCTCATTACAAAGTCAGCATCCATCCAGTTAGCTGCCATGTTAGCGTTGACTTTAACTGCCCCATTGACCGTTGACTTTGATGTTTTGGAGTTTTCCCTGAAAGCTTTGACTTTGAATAACTTTCACATACGGACTCGTTTTTTTCCCATTCAAGTTGCATTGGAATATGTTTTCCAAGCTCTATGCGATGATGTTGTTCTCACTCAAATCCAACAAATTTGATGTTTGGCCTCTTCTAGATCCTTGACCATCCATTGGTCAATTTCAAATCATTAATTTTTGTCTAATTTGGAGGCCCATCACCAACGATGAATAGTTTTCCTACTCATTACTTAGATTCTCAATGTCTTTATTATGCTCGATGAAGGCTTCCTCTTGGATTCTTATTGTAGGTTATACTTGAAATGGACTAAGAAAGCCAACAACTCACTCCTCAATAGATGAGATGATCTTGGGTTCATGATCATACAACCGTGAGTTATGACCACCAAGAGATTCCATGAAAAATAACATAAGGACATCTTGCTAAACCATTTTCTCCTTTGAATTATGTGCATTGAACCTTTCTACATGGTCAATTACAGAGAGTGGATCACCATAAAAAATGATCACCCCACATACCATCCTTCCCACAACATGATTAGGATACCCAAGGATGCTAGCAATGTCCAAAGAAGGAAAATTTTCAAATAAAGGAAAACTATTTTAGATATACATGCAATATATGTAGGATTTGCGAGGGTGAATTTAAAGATTCCTAAAAAATTGCTTCCTTCACCCTACAAGCATTGACCTTAAAATTCAATGAAGAACTAGGGCTTCATTCTTCCAATGGAGTCAACCATAATGTTATGTCAATACTTCGTATGGGGAAAAAGCACAGATTTTGTGTCCCTAGTAACGACGCCAAAATGTTACCGCTCAAACTAGCAGGGGACCTAAAGGGGATCTCTAAAGGGAAAATGCTAGACCAAGGGAAACAAATGGAAACTTAGCCCATTGTCGCTAAAGCTAAGGCTCCTTACTATTTATAGACTTTCAATGATGGGAGGAGACCTGGTATATTATTGGAGTGGATGTGGAGTGACCAAAATGATCCCCTTCCAGAAGAGGTTGAAAGATAGAACTTGCTTGTGTTTTAAGTAATGTACAATGTCTTCTAGGGGAGGAATTAGAGGATTTTAGTGTTAGGTTTAGGGGATATGATTCGTGAAAGAGTTTCCCAATACCTAAAATCCTTATTGAAATTGGTATCCCAAATGGTTATTAAAGAATTGTCTTTCTAAAGGAACCAGACTACATGGGGCTAAGTGGACCAAGCTTAGGTTAGGAGGAAAGAGTTTAGCAACCAATTATGTTCTTAACTTAGACAAGATAGGGGAAATGATTAAAGTGTTGGCATTATGATGCATGTGTTATACTTGATGGCAACCCACTTCTAGCAGAACAACTCACTTGTATATGGTACCTAGATGAATCTACAGGAGAGATATCTGATGTGATAGAATGCATGGCAGTTGTGTTTATAGATGTGACAAAATGCAGGACAGTTCAAAGGAATCATTTCAAAAGTAATATGGAAAATTACAGTGTAACAAGTCTATTCAGAGGTAACAGGGGATTGGTACAGAAGAACAGGAAGACGGAACTAAGGTCTACTGATTAGAATAAATAAAGTAAACGAAAAGGTTGATGTAAAGAAGTTTAAGAAGTATATGTAGGTCCACCTAGTCAAAACAGCATATACACACTAGTCCACAGAAAAAAAAGAGTGTATACGTATTCACACACTCCCACATGAGGAAAAGCACTTACATGTTGGAAAACCAAGGTTTTGGTATGAGGTATTTCGTCCAAGGTATTGGTCCAAGGTATTTGGTCTGAGGTATTGACCATAGGTATTTGTCGTAAGTGGTTTTGGTCTGAGGTATTGGCAAAGGATCTAAGTATATAAGGAGGAGAAGATCAAAGGGCTAAGTGCACAAGTAATGAATATCTTATGAAGTGTTAGATCAAAGGAAAATATGCATTTTATGGGTTTCTGATGCTTTGCTTGATCTATACTAAATATGCACCTGGGCATTTGATGATGGATGATATCTAATGATGGATCAGGATCATAATGACTTATCATTATGTAATTTGATAATGGATGGGCTAGATCTAATTGCTAACACATGTTTTATCCTTTATATGTGATGATATGGGTATGTCTGAAGTTGGGAATCGTAATGAAGTTATAAGTAAGTATTTGCATATCTATACACTAGTTCTCTTTGGTAAAGGTGCATATACATACTGGTTCAGCTCTTCCAAGTAGCGTATGCAAAAGAAAAGCTTGATGTTCAAGGATGCCTGATATTTCAGATCAATATTGTTGTTTTGCTGCTGCATTACTACTATTTGTCAATGATGTCTTGTTAGATATGAAAGTAGAACTGAATGTATAAGGAAATTGAGTCCAATTAATTGATTGATTGAGAAGGAAGGGTGATCCTTGTTTCTATCTGTTTAGAACTCTGGGATATGACAGTAGATCTTCAAAATGTCACTGATTGGTACAATTTGTGGTTCAGAGGTTTTATGATTTAGTATCTTTAGATATATACCCAGGTTTGGCTAAAGGAAGTAGTGTATAAACACAGGCTAGATTCATTGAAGGAAGGTATACATTTTGACACATGCCTTTTGAATTTACAGTTAGTTCTGGTTGTTGATGCAGTGATCTGGGTTCAGCTATGTGTACTGATTACAATGATCTATCTATTCCAGTTGTTTGGTTGAATTTGATTAAGTTTGAATGAATGGCTAATTTAGTTGTGTCAGAGGTTTTAGTGATTGTATGATTCAGTATGTCATAGGTTTCAGTGATTTCTTGATTCAATACACCATAGGTTTCAGTGATAGTTTGATTCAGTTGTGTCAGAGGTTCAGAGGTTTCAGTGATTGATTGTTTCAGTTATATGTGAGAGTGATGATTGGGTTTCAGTTATATCAGAGATTGATGATTGGGTTTCAGTTGTTGGTTGATGCAGATGTATTTGATGGTTGTATTGCAGTGGTGATTGATTTTTGCTTCAATGTTACTAATGGTTCTAGTGTGAAAATTTGATGAAAAAGTGGCCTATGTATAATGTTGTTGTGTACCAAGTGTATCCAATGTGAAAATTAATGAAACGTGGTCCCTGGAGGATATTAAGGGTTGGAGCCTTCAGTGAGGAAGTTGAAGCTTCCTATCAGTAGTGGCTGGTGATTTGATTAGGGGGTTGGAGCTCCCTTCCAATAGTAGCTGGAGACTGAGTGAAGGTTGTAGGCTTTTGTAGGTCCGAGCCTATGTGCTAGTAAATATATCGGCTAGTACAAGAATTAGGGGGTTGTAGCTCGCTTCAAGAAGAAGCTGGAGAATGAGAGAAGGTTGTAGCCTTCTGCAGGTGGGTGCCTACATACTGGTATGAGTCTACATCAGTACAAGATTGTAAATAGATTTTATTATTATTAAAAGAAGACAGAGAGGACAACAGCAGGTGGTTTTCACCCACATTTGGTTTCCACCTTAAATCTTGGTGTTCATATGTTTTGCTTATGTGTGATGGTTTATTTTGTTATTTCTGCACATGGTTACTGTTTAATATTTAATACAGTACTGATGTACTGATTAAAGATCAACATATGATGAATTAACTGAATCATAAGTTCACTGGATATACACCAGTTTCCTTAAGAACAGTTGCATGCACAGGCGAGTTCCCTTCTCTGAACTAACATATATAAATCTGATTATGGAAATGAAAAAGTTATTGATTTGTAAATACTGATTCATCCGCCTTCTCTCAGTATTATTTCCAACAATTGGTATCAGAGAAGGTCCTTTGGCAGAAGCTTGATCGCTTAAAGGAGATTTGTAGTATCAATGGGAAAGAAGCTAAAGAAGAAAGCACCTCAAAAGAAGAAGACATCTCAAAGGAACTGTGATAGTGGGAGAGACAATTGGCCTTTATGTGGGAGAAACTCTTCAGATTCAGAATCACCTCAGAATGAAGATGAACATGCAAAAGAACTATCAAGTATGAATTTGTTGTCCTCTGGTGATACATTTCTCTGTTCATTTGAAGATAATGAAACTGACAATGAAACAACTGAATTTTCTCTTATGGGTGAAAGAGAAAGAAATCAAATAGTAGCAGAATTTAAAAGACTCACATACACAATTAGAGATCAAAAAGATCTAATTGATAAAAGGGAATGTTCCTACAAAGAATAAGTTACCAAGTTAAAAGCCCAATTGAAGGAAGGAAACAAAATAAAGAAGCAATACAAAGAAAAGGAACATCAAAGTCAAAGGTTGCAAGATAAAGTGACATCATTAAGAAATGAAGTGAATGAAAAGAACACAACAACCAAGTAACTTATAGAAAGAACCAGCTACTGTGAAGGTCTTGAAGCTATGGTCATTTCTCTAAAAGAAGATCTCAAACATTTAAATAAGCATAATGAAGAACTACTCCAAGCATTTGAAGAACAAGAAAATGAAGTTCTCGAATTAAGGCAACAAGTGGAGGAAGGAAGAAAAGTTGAAGAAATTATGAAGAAGCAATATCTTGAAAAGGAAGAACAATATCAAGAACTGAGGTAAATATCCTAAAAGGTAAATTATAAGAAAAGGATAAACTTTTACGATTTCAGCATAGTACTAAGTTTTTGGATAATATTCTTAATAGTCAAAGGTATCCTATCATCAAATCTGGTCTTCATTTTCATGAAACTGTTGAAGCTGAATCTAGTTCACAAGATGAAGCAGGGAACTCTAAATCTGAAATGCTCAACAAGGAGATAAGAGGTCAACCCCATCAACAACCAAGGAAAGAAATACTTCAAAGAAAAACATTTACTCCTAACTATGGAAGTGCTAATCAGTTCTTTCCTCTAATGAATAATGTGAATGTTTTGTATGTCATAATTTTGGACATGTTACAGCAAGATGCAAAAGTAGAATGGTTCAAGATAATAATTGTCACATAGAAAGATCATTAGCTTCAAGGTACTTTAAGGGATATTGTTTTTCTTGAAATATGTTTGGTCATCAAGCCATTGACTGCTTTAGAGGGAATATGAAACATATAAGATGTTATGCTTGTAACAAGTTTGGGCATATAGCAAAAGAATGCAAGAGAAAATTTCAGCCAACATATCAAAAGGAACAAACATCATCACACTACTAGGTATGGAAGAAGAAGGAATCACAGATAGAAAGATGTGGCATAGCTCAGCATACAAATAGAACAAACTCAGAAGGATCTGAAAGTATGAAATTCCAGTGTCCTAATTCTCATACGAAGTTATCATGAAGATAAGTCACGTATATACGCGAGTTAGAAGCTGCACAGTTATGTAGATGTTGGTTTTATGAAGAAGCAGTGGGACAGACTTCGAAAAATGATTTGATATGGTTCAGACAATTATCAATTATTTTTTCTATTTTGATGATTGATGATTACAGTATGTGGATGTTATTTAGAAGTGCTTTTGATCCTCATAAGTTGTTGATGACTTGATGTATATCTGATTCATGATGATGTCTTGATATTTCTTACTAATATATGCAATTATCAGATCTGACAGTGAATAGGTGGCACAGGTTCAGGGGGAGAATATGATATGCTTCTAATAATGCATTTTTGGCATTATGTTTAGAAGTCTTTGGTACCTAATGATTCTTATCAATGGTGATGATGCTTATGTGGCTAAAATGTTTAAATGATACATCATGCTATGTTGTAGTTATGAGTTGACTATGATGAAGTCTCGAATGATACTTGTATTGCTTGGGGTTACATAGTTGTTATTCAGATCAGATTTATGGATGATTGTGGATTACATTTTGATAATGTATATAGTACACATATGTTTCTTACATGATGATGTTCGTAAGGACAAGGAGAAGTACAAAGCTTGAGTAAACAACTTCATTATTTGATGACGAGCCACTCATTTCTTTTATGCTACTTTCATCATGTCTTCAAAGATGCATAAAGTTCATATGGTGCAGTTATGATGTAGGATTCCTATAGTTCTTGGCTCTCGCATGGTTGAGGATTGTTGTTGTTGATGGTATCAAGAAAGATTGACAAATGACTGTGAGATCATGGTTTTCCAGATACATATTCCTATCTCTTTGATGAATATACAATATGCTGGATACATGGATGATTACTTAAGTTGAATATTGATAAATATTGTTGGTTGGCCAAGTAAATGGTGTTATTGCAGGCATAGTTATTTGAAGACATGGTTATTCGGAGACATGGCTTACTCAGCCACATAATGATGATGACTTCTTACTTTATGATGATAGGTTTGATACTCACATATGTTGATTATCGTTGTTGATGCTTATCAGATGTGGGATGTTCCCTAGTGATGATACAGGGTTAATATATTGAGGGTTCTTGTGGAAAGATCATGCAGTTCTTGATGATGATGTTATGATCATAGATGACGACTATGTTGTTTTCACATACATATGATGTGAATGATTTTGTGTTACTGTTTGGACATGGAAAGTTATGATAAGGATCTTTCTTCTAATGAAACAGAGCAAGTTGATCTTGATGAGATCAAGAGGATGAGTTGATAGCTATATATGACATACTTTGTCACAGGTTGATGATATTTACATTTTCATATCTTGAGAGCAGATGATGGACATATACAGGTTGTTGGTCTGGATGTTGCTGATAGATGCTTATGGTGTAGATCATATATGGTGTATGATAGTTGCTAATGACTATCATGGTCTTGTTTAGGTCTTTGGTCTTTGTTAAAAATGTCATGTATATCATTTGATGTATAGGTCATGTAAATGACCATGATGTAATAATATGTCTTTGTCTGTCATGGTCTTTTAATGAGTCCTTTTTGGTCATATGATGTAATTTGTACCCCTGCTATGCATGGGAAGGATGATGTAACAAATTGCTATATTTTAGTCATGTATAAACAATTGGTATATCCCCACTTGGTTGGGTCGATGAGTCAAATTTGGTATATCCCCACTTGGTTGGGAGATTGATGTATGTATGAGTCATTGGTGATAGGAATTTCAAACCCAGAGAGTTGAGTTAAAGAGTCATGTTATTCTTTTGGAAAATATTTTTGTAGACTTTGCATGTGCTCATGGGGAGAATGTACAGTTTAGTGCATCACAACATGTATAAAGGGGAGTTTAATCAGCGAATTCAAAATGTGCCTAGGGGGAGCATGATCAATGTTTATATTCAATTTTTCAGATATGAAAGCCTTCACTTTGGTCAGCGCTTTGCCCTTGATATCAAAGGGGGAGAATATCTTGGTTTGCCCTTTGCCCTTGATGTCAAAGGGGGAGAGTATTTTGGTGTTGGTTGTTATCTTTAACAGTTTCTATAGCTTTACGTAATCAACACCAACATGGTTTCCATGAAGCCCAAAGGGGGAGATTGTTGGCATTATGATGCATGTGGTGTACTTGATGGAAACCCACTTGTAGCATAACAACTCACTTGAATATGGTAACTAGATGAATCTACAAGAGAGATACCGGATGTGACATAATGAATGGCAGTTGTGTTTACAGATGTGACAAAATGCAGGGAAATTCAAAGGAATCATTTCATAAGTAATATGGAAAATTACAGTGTAACAAGTCTATTTAGAAGTAACAGGGAACTGGTACAGAAGAACAGGAAGATGGAACTAATGTCTACTGATCAAAATAAAGAAGGTAAAGGAAAATGTTGATGTAAAGCAGTTTAAGAAGTATACACAGGTCCACTTAGTAAAAACAATGTATACACGATGGTTCACAGAAAAAAAAGAGCATATACATATACACGCACTCCCACTGGAGGAAAAGAGCGTACATGTTGGAAAACCAAGGTTTTTTCCGAGGTATTTGGTCCAAGGTATTGGTCCTAAGTGGTTTTGGTCTGAGGACAAAGGATCTAAGTATATAAGGAGGAGAAGATCAAAGGGCTAAGTGCACAAGTAATGAATATCTTATGAAGTGTTAGATCAAATCAAATTATGCATGTTATGGGTTTTTGATGCTTTGTTTCATCTAGACTAAATATGCACCTAAGTATTTGATGATGGATGAGATCTAATGATGGATCAGGATCATAATGACTTATCATTATATGATCTGATAATGGATGGGCTAGATCTAATTGCTAACACATGTTTTATCATTTATATGTGATGATCTGGGTATGTCTGAAGTCAGGAATTGTAGTGAAGTTATAAGTAAGTATTTGCAGATCTATACACTAGTTCTCTTTGGTAAAAGTGCATGTACACACTGGTTCATCTCTTCCAAGTAGTGTATGCAAAATAAAAGCTTGATGTTTAGGGATGACTGATCTATCAGATCAATACTATTGTTTTGCTACTGTATTACTACTGTTTGTCAATGATGTCTTCTTAGATCTGAAAGTAGAACTGAATGTATAAGGAAATTGAGTCTAATTGATTGATTGATTGAGAAGGAAGGGCCTTGTTGCTATCTATTTAGAACTTTGTAATATGACAGTAGATCTTCAAAATGTCACTGATTGGTACAATTTGTGGTTCATAGGTTTTATGATTCAGTATCTTTAGAGATATACGCAGGTTGGGCTAAAGGAAGTAGCATATAAACATAGGTTGGATTCATTGAAGGAGTGTATACATTCTGACGTATGCCTTTTGAAGTTACAGTTAGTTCTAGTTGTTGATGCAGTGATCTAGGTTCAGATATGTGTATTGATTACATTGATCTATCTGTTCCAGTTGTTTGGTTGAATTTGATTAAATTTGAATGAATGGTTGATTCAGTTGTGTTAGAGGTGTTAGTGATTGTATGATTTAGTATGTTAGAGGTTTCAATGATTTTTTTATTCAGTACAACTTAGGTTTAAGTGATTGCTTGATTCAGTTGTGTCAGAGATTCAGAGGTTTTAGTGATTGATTGCTTCAGTTATATCAAAGAGTGATGATTAGGTTTCATTTATATCAGAGATTGATGATTTGGTTTCAGTGATTGGTTGATGCAGATGTATTTGATGGTTGTATTGTAGTGGTGATTGATTTTGTGCTTCAATGTTACTAATGCGTCCAGTGTCAAAATTTGATGAAACATGGCCTCCATATAGTGTTGTTGTGTACTAGGTGTATCTAGTGTGAAAATTAATGAAACATGGTCCTTGGAGGATACTGAGGGTTGGAGCCTTCAGTGAGGAATTCAAAGCTTCCTGCCAGTAGTGGTTAGTGAGTTGATCAGTGGGTTGGAGCTCCCTTCTAGTAGGTGCAGGAGAATGAGTGAAGGTTGTAGCCTTCTGTAGGTTAGAGCCTACATACTAGTAAATATATCGGCTAGTAGAAGAATTAGGGGGTTGTATCTCCCTTCCAAAAGAAGCTGGAGAATGAGAGAAGATTGTAGCCTTCTGCAGGTGGGTACCTGCATACTGGTATGAGTCTGAACCAGTACAAGATTGTAAACATATTTTCTTTTTATTAAAAGAAGACAGAGACAACAGAGGTAGGTGGTTTTCACCCACATTGGATTTCCACCATAAATCTTGGTGTTCATGTGTGTTTCTTATGTGTGATGGCTTATTATGTTACTACTACACATGGTTACTGTTTAATTTTTAATAAAGCACTGATGCACTGATTAAAGATCAACATATGATGAATTAATTGAATCATAATTTCACTGGATATATGTTGGTTTCCTTAAGAACAGTTGCATGCACACGCGAGTTCCCTTCTCTAAAGTAGCGTATATAAATATGATTATGGAAATGAAAAAGCTATTGATTTGTAAATACTGATTCACCCTGCCCCTCTCAGTATTATTTCCAACATAAAGAAGGAGTTTTCCATTAAAGGTGTTCAATTGAACTTATAAGGGACTAGCCTTGCGGATTCTAGTGAAAATTTTGATCTCAGAGTGTTAAGATGGGGTCCCTAGGGAAAGAATGGAATTAATTAGTCATTTTTTCTAACAAATTTTGTAAAATATGTAAATTCTCCACGATTTGTGGAAGAAGAGCATGTATATGAATAATAGTCAAATGGGCATAGCCCCTTGTTTTCAGTAAAGTTTTGAGTCGGTTTTGACATTCACCCATGGTCCACGGACCATGGCATTGTATGGAAAAGTCTATAAATAGTCGAGTCTTAGTGACTGTAAGGATAAGTTTTGGACATAAGTTTTTAGGATAGAGAATTGGGTTGAAGTATATTGGGTAGGAGCTAAGGTAGGAAGGCTTTGCTTCCTACGCTTAGGGAGAGAAGGGAAGGCTCCGCACTTGAGTTTGTAGAGGCCTTGGTAGAGTCCACAACTCAATGCGCAGACCCCTGCAGTTGAGTGTGTAGGGTAGTTTGAGTCTGTAATCAGTGAATTGAAGATCAATAAGACAATTTTCCAAAGAATTACAAAGTATTTCTATTTATCTCTGTTAATGTTATATGTTGCTGATGAATGACATGTTTTATGAACTACTGATTAATTGCTACGCGACTATCTTGAATTTGACTTAATAATGTATGAAATGAATGCTTAGCCACTACCGCGAATATTCTGGTGATCTTTATTATGTTTTATGATGAATAAAGTGGACATGTGTGAACTCCTATTTAGGATTGGTTTCTGATGCGCGTAAGTAGGTAAATTTATTTTTAAATGTCTACAAGGACTGATCGTAGACCTTTGTGAAGATTTGAAGGCCGCTTTAACAAAGTTACAGTAACAAGCCCTAGAATTCTATCATTTTGTGAGGAGGCACATCTAAGGCACTAAAAGATATCACACTAGTATCTGGATGCAGATAATTGGTTCTTGCATCCTCCCATATGCTTTGGGTGAGACTGCAGCTTGTTCTACGCGGGTTTCTGCGGAAATGGCCAGTAGTGTAGGGTTTTGTTGGTTAGCGCAACTAACTCTGAACTTGGGTCAGGAACCCCTAAGCCAACAAATGGTTTTGTTGCCGGTACCAGGATCTGGTTGAAAGAGATGTGTGATGTCGCATCATTGGAATTCGACTAAAAAAGAAATTAAAAAGTGGTTGGATCAAAAGATTCACAAGTTCACAGCACAAGAAAACATGAACCCACTCTTGTCAAAGGAAGATTGGTTGAATAGATATATGTATACAGGTATACTTGAAATCTTATTCTGCACCTTCCCCATTCAATTGTATGAGTGGTTAGCCAAGTTGAAAGAAAGTCAAGGAAGGTGGAAGCTCGATAGTCCTACAGTGTGGACTCCAAAATTAGTGTGACGACTAGAATATTCTCAAAAGATGATTGCGTGGACTGTCGATCATTGGATCGATGAAATTCTAGGAGGATTTGTTACATAATTTGCAGTTCATATCTCAGTCATCTATAGCGAAGCAGGGCGAAGGTTCTTCAAGGGGTCGTGAGGTAAATATTTAAGATCATTGAATACTTGGATTAAAATGATATTATGTGAAAAATAGGTAATGTCATTACCTTAATGTTAGGAGCTACATGAAGTGTAATATTCTTTATAAATCATGAAGGATAAGGACAAGTGTATAGTCCATTGATTGGACTTCCTTCAAGTGACAACAAAGGGGTGAGGTAGACTATGCCGTGAAGCATTGTTTAGCTAATCACTCAGGGGATTCTTACAACAAATCACCCATCCACTCCACCTCCACCTCCACCTCCACATTTCAACATGGCGAAGACAATGAAGATGATGATCTTCAAGGGCATATGAAGTGAATATACAGAGTAGTTCTGGTTTGTTGCAAATGTTGTAAGGACAAAGCAATAGATCACCAATGATAATTTAAAGAAAGTGTAGTTGGTTACTGCTTTCCAGGATCATGCGCTAACCTGGTACATTATGTATTGCACTGATAATACTCTTGTGATGCTAACGGAGACTAAGACAGCTTTGAACAAAGAGTTTAGTAAGCCTAAATCTAACCTACAATCAATGATTGAATTTAAGGAGACCATGATGAAGGTTGAGGAGACACCTTGAGACATTGATCAGAGGTTGAAGTTCTAGATCAGACAGGCTAACATGCAGATCACAAGTCGACATCATCGTGACTGGTTTATCGCATCACTTTTAACCCATTTGAGAATCAGTATGTCACAATAGAAAATAGACAGGCAGAAGCCTTGGAGATTTCCATGAGGTTGCATGCATCACCTATTCAGGACATGAACCTAGGGGTACAACAGATCCACTCACAGTTAGCAAGCTTACAACTAGAATTATAGAGTTTGAACAATACATGGAAATTAAACCATAAATTAACGTAGAAGTTTGATGTTTGAAGTGCAAGGGCCATGGGCATGATAAATATCATTGTCCCATGTATGTGAATTATGTTATAGGAGGGGGGCCAATTCCCCTCAAGCCAGAAGCCCCAAAACGACCGAGCATGGGGGCTATTCTATGTTGTGCCATTTTTCAAGTTACTGGGCAACATGTGATAGATAATTTCCATTTACTTCAAAAGTTCATTCAGACACCCCAACAATTGTTCTATAATTTCTGCAAATTTTTGGGCAACGATGGGCGCTACTGTCAAATTTATGAACTAATGATGTAAAGAACCCCTACTTACCATATGAAAGAAAAGAATCAATCTCTAGATCAAGGCGCTAGAGGAACACACATATGTTTTTAGGGATGAGTACAAGGCCAAGGAGGAGGACATGGTAGAGATCACGGCCAAAATATCTACTACAACTGTGGACAGTCGAGGCACTATAAGTGAGAGTGCCAGAACCCTACACACCTGTCATGTCAATACTCCAAAAAGTTCAACCATACTATGGAAGAATTCCCGGTGTTAATAGCTAATGTGTAAGAGAACAAAATGTAGCCTCAACAACCTCCGCAGAATTTACAAATGATGAGGGCTGAGCCCTGCGAAGAATATCAAAGAATTAATAATGTGCTGAGAAGTGGAATAACAACTAGCACTGATAATGGTAAATAGCCTGAAGAAGACGGATGGGAGCACAAAGCTCTGAAGAAAGAAGTTGGCTTTGATCTAAATCATGCTAAGGAAACATTTATGGAAACCAAGAATAACTTCGCTGAGGCCTCCACCTCAGGAAGCCACGACAAGATGCAAGAAATTAGCACACCTAAAAAGGTTGATCCTTATATACTCACTACATTTTTGGAGACCTACATGAAGCTGCTGCGTGATAGAAAAGATGATGAGGAACTGCATGAATTAATAAATAAATGCACTAGTAAAGAAAAGGCCCTAATGGACACCATGTGGTTGGAAATATTGACAAGCACAAGGCATGAACAGGGTGAGATATGAGGCTAACAATGCACATAGGTGATCATGAGATGGACCAGGTCATCTTCGATCTGGGGTTCGATGCGAATGTTTCACCGAAATAGACATGGGAAAAGATGGGGATACCTACACTACAGTGGTCTCTGATTCAACTCAGGATGGCAAACCAACAAAAAATTATCCCCATGGGACAGTTATATGGAGTAAAGATGGATATTGAAGGTCTGAGTGTCGTAATAGAATTTGAAGTTATAGAAATTATTGATTGCAGTAATCCTTACCCCATGGTATTAGGAATTGATTAGGCTATTGATATGAATGGGGTCATCACTTTGAAGAAAATAACGATGTCGTTTGAAAGAAAGTAGCTTAGTGTTATATTACCACTAGACCCTACAGAAGGGGTGCACTATACTAAGCCAGTCTGCGATTATGAAGAAAGTGACGATGAAATGGATAAAATTTACAAGATAATAGCACGAGATCAGGGCTGGATCAATCCGACGGTAGATGGGCAGATTGCATGGGAACATGAGAGTTCCTGCACCTTTGATTTAGACAAGGAATTAGAGCATTTCCATAATAGCTTGCATGACGTTTCTACATTGTGATGCAATATGATGACAATGTCGTTGCGTTGTGTTTCGTCGGAGGTAAGAAAGTTACCTTACTATGATGGTTTAACTGACATAGATCTATTTTTAGATGACTTGGAGTGCGAAGTCCCCGAGGAACACTGCTTCCAAGCATTAAAACTAGCACCGTGAACTGGGCCTGCATGATGATGGGGTACGCATAAGGATATTTTTGTTGGATGACAAAATTACAAAAGAATGATGAAGCTACAGTTTGGGCATGCTAATACAAGAATGACCGAGAATTATAATGGAAGGTATGATTCACTTGATCACCTAGAAAAATTAACTAAGGCATGTAGAACTGAACCACAGCCATAATGAGTGCACATATTTTGGCATACCTTGGATACAATCCCCAAGAACAGGTATCTTGAGATGGAGCTCTGCCATTGAATTGCGGAATTGGATGTCTTGAAGGAATGGTTCTTATTGACTTTCATTTCTGAAGACAAGTTTGCAAGCATCTATGAAGCGCTGTAAGAAATTAAAGTGGTTATCTTCAGAACACCGAGGGAACCTATGGAATGGACCCAATTAGACTGGAGCACATTCGCTCAGCAAAAGAGGAAGGAGGCTGCTACAACAGTTGTAGAGAAGGCCCGTATGGAGAAGGACCGCATTGACAAAGCATAAGAAGAGTGCAAATAGAAGGATTCAGAGGAAAGAGATAAGCCTTCTTCCCACTAGACTGATGAGCAAGAGCTGTTAGGGCAAGGAGGAGGTGGCGATGAGGAGAAAACCACTCCTTTCTTCCTGAAGAAGTGCATGCAAGAGTAGTAAGGTGGGCAATGATAGAAACAAAATTCTGATAAGCAGACGCATGTTGATCCCATGGTGTTGATAGAGGTCGATCTCTATGAGATCAGCAAAAAAAATTTGGACACAATGAGAAAGGTGTTGCAACAATTTGAGTAACAATACATGGAGATGCTCGGGAGCATCCAGAAGGATCTATGCGAGTTGTAGATCTAGGAAAATAAAATTCATGTAGATGTAGGGAGGGTGAGCGGTGCAAAAGAAATACTGACACAGGGAAGGAGTGCAGTATCAAAGATTGACTGGCCTCAGGATGTCAGAGTCTTTCCTTTACCTAAAGGGTTAGTCTACATGGAGTCGATGAGCATTGCGCGGTGCTTCACATAGTGAAAGACATGGGACTTAACCTTGTTGTGCTACTGGTTGAGTCCCTGCACGCACTACATCAAAGGGTCATTGATGAGCTACAAATTAGAGAACAACGTGCACTCACTGTTGTTAGTGAGTTAAAAGTCAACAACCAACAAATTTTCGTAGAGAAGACCTAGACCTTGAAGGAGCAGCAGGAGTTGCGCACGCAACGTCAGAACCTATTCGTAGCGGTCGAACATGCCTGTAAGTCTGTACCAGAGTTGGGTATACCTAACGAAGTAGAGGCCTCAACCAAGGTAAGAAAATTGGCTTCTGCAATATGTGCTTCGAAGGAGAAGGTTGAAAAGGTGACTTTCAACCTAAGGATGCAGATAGTTGAGTTGCAGTTGAAGTTGCAGCTGACCACACTACTATAGGTTCCAAAAGAAAGGAATGAGATGATTAAGGAATCCATGGCTCAGTTAGATGTCACCATTCAAGGGTGAAACGAGCTCTTCACTTAGCCACTAGGCCTCTGGGATACATTGTAGTGGGATCCTACGCTGCAACAGTTGAGCACAGAACTTAGGGAAGCATAGCAACAATAAGATGAAATTAGCATGACCGCATGGACATTGGCACCAGTCTAGCGTTTCACGCGCTTATAGGAAGGTAAAGAAAAATTGTTGCACATTTAGGAATTGCAGAAGAAGTTTGTGCTCAGTGCATGACTTGAGCCCTGAAGAGAGGAAGCTAGCTAATTCTCCCAAACCATTCTTGAGAATTTGAAGGCTATGTAGTAGACACAGAGGATTACGCAGTTGGCAGCAAAGGGGCCAACCATAGAGAAACTGGTCCAAGAGGTGTAGAAGGCAGTAGAATAAAGTACCGGAGAGCTACAAGCATTGACTAAGGCATTCAGCGAACTCTGCCAGAAAGTAGGACAACCAGCTGAGTGACTGGAGTGAGTCATGATCTTTGTGTTGGGGGCCTATTGGGATGGGGTCCCCAGGGGTAGAATGGAATTAATTAGTCATTTTTTGGAACAAATTTTTTAAAATATGTAGTCTCTGTAATTTGTGGAAGCGGAGAGCGTAGATGAATAAGAGTCAAAGGGGCTTAGCCCCTTGTTTTAAGTAAATTTTTGAGTCAGTTCTGATATTCACCCATGGTCTGTGGACCATGGAATTTTATGGAAAAGTCTATAAATAGTGAAGTCTTAGCGAGTATAAGGATAAGTTTTGGACATAAGTTTTTGGGATAGAGAATTGGGTTGAAGAGTCTTGGGCAAGATCTAAGGCAAGAAGGCTCTGCTTCCTGCACCTAGGTAGAGAAGGGAAGGCTCCGCAGCTGAGTGCATGGAGGCCTGGGAAGTGTCTATAGCTGAGTACGTAAACCCCTACAACTGAGTGTGCAAGGTGGTTTGAGTCTATAATTAGTCAATTGAAGATCAGTAAGAAAATTTTCTGAAGAATTATTGAGTATTTATGTTTATCTCTGCTAATGTTATATGTTGTTGATGAATGACATGTTTTATGAACTACTGATTAAATTCTACACAACTATCTTGAATTTGTATTAATAATGTATGAAATGAATGCTTAGCCACTTCCATGAAGATTATGGTGATCTCTATTATGTTTTCTAACGAATAAAGTAGATCTACGTGAACTCCTATTTAGGATTTCTTTTTGATGAGCGTAAGTAGGTAAATCAACTGTTTAAGGTCTGCAAGGATTGATCATGGACCTTTGGGAAGGTCTGAAGGCCTCTTTAACAAAGTTATAGCAACAAGCCCTTGAAGTCTATCGATATGTGCAGAGTCATATCTAAGGTGTTGGAAGACATCACACTAGTCTTCGGATGCAGAAACTTGGTTCTTGCATCTGCCCATGCTACTTCAGGTGAGATTGTAGCCCGCAGTATGTGGGTTGTTGCTGAAAGGGCTAGTAGTGTAGGGTTTTGTTGGTTGGTGCAACTAACTATGAACTGGGTCAAGACCCCCTAAGCCAACGTAGAGATAGGGCTTGGATTTTCTCATAGCTCCACCGTCGGAATGAGCTCAAATTTGGAGGATTTCTTGAGGAGAAACCAATGTAGAAGAGGCTAGGAGATAAAAAAAAAAATGGAGGGATAGTTTGCTGGGAAAGTGATGCCCTAGGTGACCCAACTTGGCTACACCCAGAAAAGGTGAAAAGAAGTTGATTTCATGTGACCACCTTTTGATAGATCGATGTCTTAGTCTTGGGAGAATAGAGTCTATGATAAATATGAGTGAGGACCTTTGATTTTTAGTCAAGTAGGCCTCAAGACTACTTCACTAGCCTTTTGGGTCGAAGAGAAGAAATCTTGCAACATTTATACTTCGATGTGCAAAAAATTGATGGCTTATCAAGATAAATTCATTTATAGAATTAATCCTAGGAGATTCCATTCAGATTACATGGCCCATACATTGAGAGATGATATATAGAGACAAAATTCCACAATTTAAGCAGTAAATACATGCAACAATTAGCCCTAAAAGAAAGTGAAAATCCCAGTACAATGTATAGGAAAAATTAAAAAGGAATAGAAAACAACATATACTTACATGTAATAGAAAATATCCAACCATCCACAAATTGGCTATAGAGAAACTACAAGATAAGATAAACCAAATCCACACATCAAAACTCATCCATAAAGCTCCAATTCATCCTCAAAGAAAAAGTGCAAAATTCTGAAAAAAGAGAAGAGATTCAATCCAAAGTGATGATGAGAAAATGAACTCATATCACTTGTATTTATACACTAATGAGGAGTTATAATTATCCTCCTTTGCCTACATAAGCCCCAAAAGATAAAATAATGCTTTAATAATCCAACTTTTGGTGACAAGCCTACCAAACTAGCTCATAAATGAAAGAATATGCCTCTAAAGAGGTCAAATAGTAATATATGCAAGTCGTAGGGCCTTCTAAGAGTCTTTTAGAAAGCCATGGGTGCCATAATTAAGAGTAGGACCCTCAAAATGATGGACAAGGGGTTTTCCGCTTGTTCGCCAAGCAATAAAGTTGTGGTTCTCCTAATGGGTGTGTGGGCACAATAATAACCTCATGGGTCTCCAAATGAGGTGAGGATTTGTGTAGATTGTCTGCAAGGGCTCTAATGTTGGTTTAGAGGATGCCGCATCATCCTACAAGTCCCGAGTCAGATGTCATGTGCATGGTACATATGTGGGGTTAGTTGGGTAAAGGTGAACCAAGTGCATCATCCTCATCCAATGGGAGTATTGCGAGCATCTCTGATCATCCTCAGGGATCCATGTAGTTCTTTCTACTATTGTGGAGGCCCATGGAACTCAACATACACCCTACGTGTGCCAATGTAGCCCTATGGAGGATTAGGACACCATATAGGGAGACCAAAACCAATATGGAGCACATTTGAATTCCTGCATAATATTAAATGTGTCCCGTAGCCTTCCAATACAACAAGTCATTAGGGAAATCAAGAAAATTATGTTACCAACACTAGACCACAAGTGGGGACTTCATAATGGCTTGCACTTCCATAATGGGCTTCGGGATCTGCCAATGTCTCGTAAATTCCAAATGGGGTTAACTATGTATCCGATTAGGTGGTTTCTACTTCTAAAGAGGATAATATGTTCATGGTAAATCCTTCAAAAGGTGTTTCCATGTGACATATAGGTGAAAGAAGTAAGGGACGAGAAGAGGTAGCCTTGGGTCATATGTTGGGGTACAAGGGTAGATAATAAGAGGGAATCCCACACTTTGGTTTATAATGTATAAGAGGGAAAAATCATGGTACATGAGGTGCATCGACCTTCCCTTTTCCACCTTTCTTTATATGCATTTTTCCTTTTTATGATTTTCTTTGATTAATTGCTTGTGTCTCAAAGGGATAATAACATGATGCATAAAATATAGTAATGAATACCCCCATTAAATGTAGGGAGGTTCAGTGCCCACCAGGGGTTGGGATAATCATGGGTTCCTATGCGATGAAGGAGGCTAATAGAACCTCTAGGAACAAAGGTGATGGCCATTATGATGAGGTAGAGCTCATGTATTGGCATTTTCCCAAGTGTTAAATGTGTTTTTCTCGACCACCTTTCACATTTTGTGGTACATTTTCCTATTGAATGTGGCCAAATATGATTTTATCTTTCTTTTTAGATGCATCAACCTCTGGGCATCAATACAAGCCTAAACCAAGATGTGGGCAAGGGGAAGGGGCAAGCTAACCCTATATGGACCCTGTGGAGGAAGGTGGAGCCAGGTGGGAGAAATGATGAATGGGGCAATAATGAGTGGAAAGAGGGTAATATAATCAGATAAGGGAGTGGGAACACAACCAATATCGAGGTTTCCCATCCCTAAAACCAAATGGTCATTAAAGGAGATCCCACAAAACTAGAATGCAAGATTAATATCCAAAAGGGCTATAGGGGACAAGGGCATAGACCTAACCCATTCTTTCCACTGAATCCTCCCATTAATCCATGACCATAAGTGTTTGTGATAAGAATACTACAATACTCAATTATCAAATGACAAGGCATACTTTTAGGTTTGAGAGGCCCAACTTCAAACATATGATCATGGCATATGGGTGAGGGACCACATGGTTGGCTCAAGAGGTGGAGAAATGGCACAATATGGTAGTTGGTTGCTACAAGAGGCTGCTCGGTAAGGACCATCTTTGAGAAAAAAAAATCTCTTGGGGATATCACCAACAAAATGGTGGGTAACATCTAGCTCTAATTGGGATGTTATCTCTCAAATAATTGGGCAAAGCTTCTCGAATGGGAGGTCATGATAAATCCAACAATATCTTGGTTACCGTAGACCTGTCACCTGCACATATAATAAATGGAAAAACACTGGGCATAACACTTTCGAGGAGTCTCATGATCACACATGCTATATGTCAGGTCATAAAATCAACATAAAATAAAATATGATAACATGCATCTATCTACCATGACAAACATCATATGACATTAGTTCTAATGTAGAAATTAACATGCAATGCATTGTACCTTAACATGCATATGACGAAGAGATTATTAAGTGTGATCATAAAGCCAATGCAACCAACCTATCATCAAGTAACTATAAGTACACATGCCTATATGATCACTGATGCAACAAACCCCAAAGTGATTGCGAACCCACATACATGGAGGATGTTGTGGATGGGAGGTAGGAGAATATGATGCCCACACATGGATGATTATGTGAGAAAAGCTAAGAAATTGATGTAATCTAGTCCATGCGATATTCTCTTGCAACCAAAATATAAAGATGTCAACAACCAATCTCATAAACATTTGATGGCTGGAAGCCTCTAGCATATCACATCCACCATTGTCCTTATTATTTAAGTCATGATTTATGGCCTTCATCGGGTTATGATTAGTAGGAAAGGGTGGCTAACAAGATGGAGAAACACAAGTAAGTTGCACATGATGATTACATTGGAGAGGGGAGACTATGGAGTGATCAAAACCTTGAGGGTGTATCCAAGGAGGAAAAGTATAATAAATGAAGGGATTTTCCTTGACACTATAATCGGGAGGGGGAGCGGCTCACAGTTGCTTGAGATCATATGACCAGGGATGAGGGAATCACTTGATGAAGACTCAAGGTAATGACCAATAGGAAAAAGGGAGGAATAAGTTATGAATTCAACGAGTTTTTCTTTCCCAAATTCATAATCTAAAGGCTCAATATATATTAACATAGAATGATACTTAGGAGAAGTGGGAGCTTTATCAATTTCCTTAATATCAAAGATTGGGTCTCTCCTAATAGGAGAATTTATCACTTTCAACTTTCCCTCTTTATGTAAAGGAAAATTAAGATTCCCCTTCCCTAGGGTATCAATGGGTATGTCATCATAAATAGTGCTTGAGGGGAAGGGTGGACAAATATCATCCTCATCCTCCTTTTTGGTGTCATAAATGGGATCAAAATCAAATTGAGGACCAACAATTTTCCATTTCTCTTTTTCAGTGTGGAATTAATTTCATTGTAATCTTTCAAGGGGTTAATGGGGTCAACTTCCTTAAGGTTGTCAAAAGGAGAATCATTAGAAGTAATATCCTTGACAAAGGTAAGGTTAGTCTCAACTTCACCTTCCATAAACATTCTTCCCAACACGTGTTCTCAAAATCATCCTTATCATCATGCGAACCAAACGATGACTCGTCTTCCTTCTCATTACTCATATTCCCAATGTCTTGATGATACTCAATGAAGGTTTCCTCTTGGATGCTTAATGCAGGGCAGACTTGAAAGTGAATAAGAAAGTCATCAATGAACTCCTCAATATATGAAATGCTCTTAGGTTCATGATCATGCAACCATGATTTATGACCACTGAGAGATCCCATGAACAATAACATAAGGACAACTTGGTGAACCACTTTCTCCTTTGAATTATGTGTATTGAATATTTCTACATGGTAAATTGTGGAGAGTGGATCACCATAAAACATGGGAGCCCCATCTACCATCCTTCCTGTGACATAATTATGATACCTAGGGATGATAGCAATTTCGAAAGTGAGAAATTTGTCAAAGAAAGGAAACCTATTTGAGATATACATGAAAGATATGTAGGAGTTTCTAGGGTGAATTTAAAGATGGCTAGAAAAATGCTTACTTCACCCTACAAGCATTAACCTTAATGTTTAATGAAGAACTAGCCTGGATTGATTCTTCCAATCGAGTCACCAATAATGTTATTTAAATATGTGTTACACTAAAAAATGTCACCTTGACTACTTACAGTTAGTATGGCTCAAATCAACAGTCATACTACCCTCTTAGGCAAGTCTCATGCCTCTGTTATCCATCTCAAACTCAAAGAAGAGAGAAAGTCTTGTAAAAACTATGTTTATCTCTGGGGTCGCAGGTTCTCTCTAGCCTTACCTGCGGGGATGCTGACCATGTTCACAAAATCTACGTCCATGGACGCTCTGTATGTTAAGGGACAGGTGCGTCCCTCTGTAAAAGGCAAAATGCGCGAGTTTTATCTTGAAAAAGTTACTTGTGGTTACTTCTAGAACATTCTAGAGGTCGGTTTGATGAAATGGATGCGCCTCCAGTTGGTTCATGTATCTCTATTAAGAGGGAACTTATCCCATCAATAAGGGAGCTATCCCACCCAAAGAGGGGGATGATCCCATTGATAGTGGACCTGAATAACCTCTTTACAGCACTATAAATAAAGACATTGAGCCAGCAGGAAAGGAGGTTGGAGCTATACATTTTCTTTGGGTAAATGCTGCAGGATTTAGGTCTTCCATTAGAGCCTTTGTGAGGAGAGATTGTCTTCACTTGATTCTACTTGGGAGAGGGTGAGCTTTGTCAAAGTAGAGGAAAACCCTTGATGGACCCTGGGAGGAACTTGCACAACACCAAGGCCAGGTTGTAAGAGTTTCTTTGTTTCGTTATTAATACAAACTGGTTTATTTTTCTCAATAGCTTGTGTTAATGAGTTATTTCATGTGTTCCTTGGTCTGCATGTTGAATATATGTTTTATTATATGAAATGCAAGTGCTTGGTAATTGTTTGATTGTTTGTGGTTGCAGGAATTGACTTGAAGGAGGAGCTCATCCGGATCGTCAAGAACGGACTTCAACAACAGCGTTTTGGAATAAGGTAAGCCTAAACACTTGTAGTTTTCATGTTGTAAAAGGTGTATTTAGAGAAAGATCACTCCATTTTGTCTTGTTTGTCATTAGAATGTCTTAGACTTCTAGGAAGGTCAGTCGTGTCCGCACCCTTGACAAATTCCGTGTGACAAATTGGCGACTCCGCTGGGGAATCCATTAATGAGAGAGTCTTTTCCTTTATATGAACTTTGCTTTGAGAAAATCATTTTTATTTTCTGGTTTTTGACTGTGAGAATTAGTATTTGGGTGGCTTAGCTTTAGATTTAGTTAGATTTGGTTTTTCTTCATTTTTCCAGAAGGACGCACCCTCTGAGTACTGCACAGTGCGTCTTTGGACGCGCTGTTGCCGTTTGCACAGAGCGGGGCCGCACCTGTGACAACGGGTTGCCTGCGTCTTCCTGTAAACTTTAAGAAAATTCCATTTTTGCTTTAAATTGCTTTTAGATTTTGTTTTTCCTTAGTATTTTCTGCCCAGATCCTTTAGTACCCTGTCAAGAATTTTCACCTGAACTTGTTTTGTGAGCTTTGAGTGTTTTAGTGGTTTTCAACGAAGTTTAGACCTAGGGTTTGATTTTTGGATAGGCTTTGTAGTGACTTTGATAGTAGAAAGTTGTCCAGCCTTAGATCTCTCTGGTTAGTCAACCTTCTTAGAAGTCGGGCCTGTCGTAAAGTCTCCTTGTGTGAGCAACTTGCCATTTGAGTTGGTTTGGGTCAAATTTCGATTTGCTTGTTTATAAAGTATTGATTTCCATTTTACAAAAAGAACAAAAAGATTAGAGTTTTGTTTTGGCTAGTTTTTGGTTCTGCAATAAGCTAGTCCTTGATTTGATTGTGATCAAGTAAAACACCTTAGAATAATCATTGTTAGTTTTGGCCTCGTTAAGATTGCTTAGAGTAAATTTACTTTTTAGTTTGCTTATGAGTGGATTTTCTTAGATTTTAATAGTCGTTAAGATTGATTTTTGGTTATATTAGATTTATTTGCTTTATTAAAAGAAAAATACAAAAACATCTTCTTTAAAAAGTCTTGTTTCAAGTAGCTTTTTGTTTTTGAAAGAAGAAAAGAGTTTTTTCGTGCATGTAAAGAGAGGTTATGTTTTTATGCTTGGAAAAGACAAACGAATTGTTTCTTTGATTGTCTTCAATTAAGAAGTTGCTTTTATAAAGATTGCATTCTCTCAACTTTTTAGTTAAGCAATTCATCGAAAAAGTAAAGTAGTGGATAAATCATTCTAGGTGCATTTTGTAGTGGTTTCGAGTCGAGTCAACACACCACTGGTTTCACTTCCATCACCTTTTGACTTAAGAAACAACCTTAAAAGTAACGCTTAAATTAAAATCAATCTAGTAATCTTTATTTTTCTAGGGCTCTGAAACACCAACATAGCTTAGGCTAGGGTCTTGGAGTAGGTGAGTACTTAACTCTCCAAGACTACAAAACCAAACAGATAGTCTATCTTGAGTAGAACAAATCCAATTGTTTCAGTTACATTCTGGGAAAGCTCCTCTTAAAGGAGAAGCACGAGCTCGTGTCCGAACCAGTGAGGGGATCATTCCTCCCTCGTTGGGAACGACGCCAGGCAGTACGTATTACAAACGGTAAACCTCGGATTAACCATTGTCGAGGAGCCAGGGGTCACTTATCGGTAAACCTTGGATTGTTGTCAAGGAGCCGGTAAGGGGATTGGAGCTTGCTACTCTGCCCTTGCGTGCTGTCGGAGTTTAGACTGTTCCCCCAGGTGTAATTGTTGTGATTGGTAACCTTAGTGGCCATAATATCTAGGATTCTACCCAAGGTGACGGTGGAGGGAAGGTCCCACTGTACCTGGAGCAGACGTCGGTTATACTCACTTGGATTTTCTGGGGGGTTCGCTTCACTTCGAGACGGTTAAAGTGGAGGAACTTGGTCCAGTCTATTCATTAAGCAGGTTGCCGGGGTAACTGTTCCACCCGCCATTTCTGTACTGAATCCTGCGAGGTTGGGCCTAATCACCAACTAGCGCTTTTGGTCCGGAAGACTACTGTTTGTGTGTGGTTTGACGCTCTAGATTATTTAGGCGTGTGCTTCAAATTTGTTTGGTTCTTTAGAAGACTTTAGGTGGTTTGATTTGAAATTTTTTCTTTGTTTTCGTGTGTTGTAGTTAAAAATCTTTAATTGTGGCGGAATTACCGAGAAGGTCCCGTCGAATTGCGGGCCAGTCTCCTGAAGTTGTTTCTGTGGCCGAATTGTTGAGAAGATCCCGTAGACTTAGGGGATCCCCTCCTCGAGACGACCCAGGTAATTTAGAAGGGTTAAAGGTCCTTGTAACTCCTCCTAGTGGCAGTAGAGTAGGTTCACCTGAAGAAGGAGAATCTTCCTTGGTAGTCCATCCAGATTACCAAAGATTAGAAACAGGTTACAATCCCGAAGCTGTTACAGTTTCCGAGCTTGCTGGTAGTTTTTCATCTGCCAGTGAAACAGGCGAAGAACCTGAAATTTCCGAACCTGTTACTCCAACTCCTAGTGTTCCTGATTCACCAAGAATAGAAAGAATTATCACCGAAAATCTTCCTGTTGGATTAATTGCTATAGAAGAACTTGTTCCAGAGGAAGAAATAGGCGTTTCTGATTCTGAAGATCTAATTACCCTTGATCTAAGGGAGCGTGAATCCATCTTTTACAGTCCTCCTAGAAGTGAATCTTGGTACCTTGCATTAACCAATTTTTTAGACAACTCAGTAGGTTTTTCTACACCTCGTACTCCTATTCCACCTAGAGGAATTCATTCTCCTGTAAATATGTCTGGTCAGTCATCTGTGTTTTCGCAAAGTCCTGAATCATTTTTACATGGCGGTCCTTCTGTTCCTACTGGGTATCAATCACTTTCTGGTACCTTTGCGGGAGCATCTCCTCAACCCATTGATCATGGGTTATTAGTTGGAAACAGTGGTAATGTACCATTGAGTATAGGTGACGTTTATATGATGTCAGGTTCAACTCCCATTAACCAACCTCAAGGTGGCCAATTACCGCCTGGGGGGCAACCTTCGTTAATGCCTGGGGGGCAACCTCAAGGTACTTCATTCGTGACTGGGGGGCAACCTCAAGGGTATCAACCCCAAGGGTATCAACCCCAGCCTCAATATGTACCCCAAAGTCAACCTCAGTATCAATATCAACCTCAAGGATGGCAACCTCAAGGATGGCAACCCCAAGGGTATCAACCCCAAGGGTATCAACCTCAAGGATACCAACCTCAAGGTCAAGGTCAACCCCAGTATTCGTATTTACCTCAAGGTTATCAACCTACGGGTCAATACCCTGGTCAAGGTTATCAACCACCTCAAGGGCAATCATATGGGACTGCACCTTACAGTTATCAACCCTATCCTCAATACGGCTATGGATCTCAGTATCCTCAACCTGTTACGAGTCAATACCCTGGAATGTTAACATGGGATCCGTCACAGGGTCAACAGATGTCGCAACCAAGTATACAGTCGGTACCTCAAGCAGGACAACCTGCAGTTCCTGGTCCACCCCAGCAACCGCAACCTGTCCAGTCAAGTGTTCAGACCCCTGTAACTTCCGTAGTTACTCAGCCGCCAATTGCACCTGGTACTCCACCTCACACGGCTGCAGCAACTACCGCTTCATCTACCATGCTTACTTCTGGAGTATCGGCAGCTCCGGTTTCTACTGTCCCTGTAACCACTCCTCAGACATCTGTACCGTTGTCTGGACCTACGGTTCAAACCACAGTCCAGATGCCTGCAGGCCAACCTGGTACAAGTACGGTTGTTACTACTCAACCTCAATTTGTTCAACCTCCGTACCAGGGACAGTATCAACCTGGGCAAGCTGCCCAACAACCGGTTTACCAGTATCAACCGTATCCTGGGTACACTTATCAACAACCTCAGCAACCCCAGTACGGTCCGGTTAATCCTGGTTTTCCAGGAGGATATAATATCCCAAATGCGACTCCTGTTCCTAGTTATCCTGGATATCCTCCTCCTGGGGCTGGTATTGTGACTCAGAGTTTTAGAGATCCTAACCGGCAGTTACCGTTTATTGCGACTTTAGATTTACCCGACTTGACGCGCCTAACGAACGATCCAATTCAATATCTTCAGTTCTGGCCGCCAATGCCAAATAAGTTGCCCAGCGATATACCCAAGTTCGAAGGTAAGTCTGGAGAGGATCCGTCTAATCACGTGATGACTTACCACCTCTGGTGTGCATCAAATTCCATCTCAGATGATTCCATCCGCTTACGTCTTTTCCAGCGTACACTCATTGGTCTCGCAGCCAAGTGGTACATTGAGTTACCACGGGCCTCTTTTTACAACTTTAGCCAGTTAGCTACCTCGTTCTTAACTCATTTTCAGTTACCAGTCAGATACGATAATGGTACAGAATTATTAACTTCGCTAAAACAATCGACATCCACGTACATTTCTGATCACATCCATGAGTGGAGACGTCGAAGAAGATTAGTGAAAGTTTTTATCCCGGACCAAATCTTAGCTGAATGGTTTGTCAAATCATTATTACCAAGAATTACTGAAGATGTAGCTAAGGCCGGAGTAGTTACTGAGGAGCAAGTCATTGCTCAGGCACAATACCTTGACTTAGTTTACACTCAGTCGGGTACGTTACACGAGAAAATTCCGGATCTTCCAAAGTCAAACCAAATCGCTGCTGCTCCTTCGGGATCTCATGCCGCTGATGGTATGATTGGTATCGTGACTACGAAGAGTAAGAAGAAGTCTTCCAAGGCCTCCAATACTCCAATTATCACTTTGCCTGATTCTCCGACAGGAGAGTCTTCTCCTCCTGAACTTACCGCCGACATTCACGCTGTAGAGTCATCTACGGCCAAATCAAAAAACGGTGGAAAGAAGAAAGGAAAGAAGAAGGCTAAAGCAGACAAGGCTCCAAAGGAGAAAACGGAAAAGTCGGAAACCAATGACGAAAACGCAAACCTCGATATCCTTGTCTCATTTGTGAAGAAGATCATTTTACGAGAGACTGCCCTCATCGGGCCGAGGTAGTGAAAATAGTCAAAGGTTCTCCCACTCCTGCTGTGTTAAAAAATCCATTTCCAGAGCAGGAGAATAAGATGATAGGTTCTTCTTCGAATGCCAGTGAAGAACCCATTTTGATGATGTCTCATGTCAGGATTGCGACTCGATCGCAAGATTATGGTAGTAAGGCTCCTGTTGATGGTAAGGAAGCAGAATCTTCTCACTCTAACCCATCAACCTCAGCTCCTGGTTCCGATCCACTACAGATCGAAAAACCTAACCCAGACTTAGTGATTAAGCCGCCCGCCAAGGGTGTACTTCGAAGGTCTGCTTTCAATCCACATGCGAGAGCAGCCCAGAATTACAACATTGTTGAAGACTTAGCTGTTTCACCTTCAGCAATGTCGGCACTCGAAGTGCTGCAATCATGTCCAGCGCAACGAAAATTGCTTTTGTCGGCTATCGGAGCTGTCGATGTTCAGGACCCGAACCTAATGATCTTTGATCTAGAAAATAGTACACCGCGTCTCCCCCATCAAATGGCTTTCCAAATCCCAGTGATAGTCAAAAACAGGCCTATTCATCGGACTGTGATTGATGAGGGAGCTTCTACGTGTATTATGTCGATTCAATGTTGGAGATCGCTTGGTTCTCCTTCGTTGAACCAATCCCCCACCATCCTTAAGGCCTTTGATGGCCGTGGGTTCCGTCCGTTTGGTATTCTACAAGAATTGCCTATAGGGGTCGAAGGTAAAACCGTTAGTCTGGATGTGGAAGTGGTTGATGCCCCTCTAGACTACAACCTTCTTTTGGGTCGAAGTTGGTCATATGCTATGACAGCGGTCGTTTCATCGGTCTTCAGAGTCATTAAGTTTCCACATAACGGTAAGATCGTGACTATTGATCAGCTGACATACTTTTCATCCGACCCAGCCTCTTCAGAAACTATTCAACATGTTGGTAAAACGACAATCCCTTATAGGGACATTGGTGTAGGTTTAGTTAAGGATTCCGGTTTACTGGGAACTTTTCCTCTCCCTCCACTCAATGCAGACCCTTCGTTTGCAACGATTCATATGATCACGTCAGAAAACATTATTTATGATGATCCTTGGTATGTTCCATCTGACTCTGAGCTAGACTCACTCGGTGATGTTATGCCGTTGAGTCCGTATGAGATTGCTTATGAAGCTCTTATGTCTTTTACCGATTTTCATTCAACCGAACCCACCAAATGAATGTGGTCAGTGAAGAGTCACTTTTCACCTCACCCTTAGAACGGATAACGTTTCCCGAAGAAGTGTCATCTGACGAACAACTTCGCGAAATCCTAAGTGTAGATGATCTACCATGGGAAGATCTCCATCACAGATCTTCGTTTTTACCTAAGGATGATGCATTTGAAAATGATTTTTCATCTATCTTTACCGCTGAATATGTCAAAGACGCTCAGGATCCAACGAAACATTCTGATTCAGAGCTGAATTTAGGGAATATTTCTCGTACTATTCCCATTGATATTTCAGTGAAGCCCGGAATCGAGGAGAACATTCATATAGGTGCCGCATGTACTGAAGAAGAAATCCAAACTTACAAGGCCCTATTCCAAGAATTCCGCGACGTGTTTGCCTGGTCTTACGAGGAAATGCCGGGAATTGATCCTGCCATTGTTGTTCATGAAATCAAAACCTACCCGGATGCTAAACCCATTCGGCAACGGTTGCGTCAGATTCACCCTCGAAAAGCGGCTGCGATTAAAGCAGAAGTCGAAAAGCTGTTGAAAGCAGGTTTCATTTATCCGATCCCGTTAACGGATTGGGTATCGAATATTGTTCCCGTCAATAAAAAACAAGGAACAATAAGAATCTGTATCGACTATAGGGATATCAATCGAGCTTGTCCAAAAGACAACTATCCTACGCCTTATATCGATCAAATTATTGATGATTGTGCCGGAAGTGAGATGTTTTCCTTCATGGATGGTTTCTCAGGCTATAATCAAATCAATATTCTACCTGCCGACCAACCAAAAACGGCATTCATTTGTCCATGGGGGACATTTGCTTATTGCAAATTACCTTTTGGGCTTAAGAATGCCGGTGCTACTTTTCAACGGGCGATGTCTTATGCATTTCATGACATCAAGCACATTGTGCAACCCTATCTCGATGATTTGCCTGCTCATTCTTTACATCGAGCTGATCACCTTGTCCACCTACGAGCAATCTTTATGAGGTGTAGGCATTATCGAATTCGGTTGAATCCCCACAAGTGTGTTTTCTGTATAGAAACAGGTCGATTGCTGGGATTTGTTGTTTCAAAAGCCGGCATTCGCGTCGATCCCTCGAAAGTCGAGGCTATCATCAAATTGCCTCCTCCTTCGAGTTTGCGCCAACTCCAAAGTTTGCAAGGGAAAGCGAACTTTTTACGCCGATTCATCCCAAACTACGCCGAGGTCACTAAAGGTTTTACACGGTTGTTGAAACAGAACGCACAATTCTTTTGGGACGAGATTGCCCAACAATCTTTTGATGCATTAAAACACGCGTTGACCCATGCACCGTTATTGCATCCTCCCAACTACAACCAGGACTACTTCTTATACCTCGCAGCTTCGCATTCCACCATTGGAATGGTGTTAGTTCAAGAAGATGAATTCAAAGCAGAGCATGTGATATATTATCTTAGTAGAACCTTAAATCCCACTGAGTTAAAATATTCGCATGTGGAGAAATTGGCCCTGGCAGCCGTTCAAGCTGTCCAGCGTTTTCGTCACTACATTCTTCTCCGCAAGACTACAGTTATTTCGGATTGCAACCCTATGATTTATATTTTGACAAAACAACTGCTAGGGGGCAAGTACTCTAAATGGATTGTTATCCTGCAAGAGTTCGACTTGGAGTTCGAGAAGTCCAAGTCTAAGAAATCTTTAGTTTTTGCGGAATTGATGTGTGATTTCCCGAGTGCTGACACAGAGACTGTGGCAGAGGAGTCCATTGCGGACGAATCTTTGTTTCTTATTAGCACTTTAGATCCGTGGTATGGGGATATAATCATCTATCTCCAAACCCAAACCTTTCGGCCTGAAGCTTCCAAGGAAGACCGTCGAAAAATTCGGTTTCGATCCCAGCAATACAGAATTATTGGAGATACACTTTATCGCCGGGGGGCAGACTTAGTTTTTCGACGTTGTTTAACTCACGAAGAGGCTGAGAGAGTTTTGAATGATTGTCACTCTGGAGCATGTGGCGGTCATATGTCTGGGTATGCCACAGCTCAGAAGGTGTTGCGCGCTGGCTATTTCTGGCCGTCTATGTTTAAAGATTGTATCCTTGCCGTCAGAACATGCCACAACTGTCAAGTGTTTGATCGAAAGATGCGCGCTCCACCTGCTCCTCTCCACCCTATAATTGCCGCTGGTCCATTCGCCAAATGGGGCATTGACTTTATTACTTGTAACCCTCACTCGGCCGGGGGGCATGCGTATATCATCCTCGCGGTTGATTATTTTACAAAATGGGCCGAGGCGATGCCTACATTCGACGCAAGCGGCAAGACAGCTGCAGTTTTCGTATTCAATCATATCATAACTAGGTTTGGTGTCCCACAAGCAATCATTACTGACCATGGGAGCCATTTTCGAAACGTCATGATGACTGAGCTTACAAGCCAGCTTGGTTTGCGCCACGATAGCTCTACTCCTTATTATCCGCAAGCCAACGGTTTGGTTGAGTCAATCAACAAAGTTCTAGTCATCATGATTCGACGGATCATTGGTATCCATCGAACGAATTGGCATAACATGTTATTTTCGGCGCTATGGGCATATCGAACTTCAGTGAAAAATTCAACAGGTTTCACCCCTTTCCAGCTAGTTTATGGCTTAGAAGCTGTGTTACCTATTGAATGCGAAATCCCATCACTTCAAATGGCTGTCGAATTACTTCCAGCTACTTCCGAAGAGGAGAAACGGTTATTATACTTGGCTAAATTAGATGAGACTCGACGTGACGCTACTTTAGCTATCGAGACTCACGCGAAACGAATGAAAGCTCAGTACGATAAAAATGTAACCCCTCGAAGTTTTTCGGAAGGAGACCTAGTACTATTATATGATCAAGCTAACGATAAGCTAGGTGCCGGAAAATTCGTTCCCATGTGGCATGGGCCCTACATTGTAAAGCGAAAGCTAGCAAAAGGGGCTTATGAGTTAGTTGATTTTGATGGGGACTCTTTGGGTAAACCCAGAAATGGACTTTACCTAAAGAGGTATTATGCTTAAAATGATGGGTATGGAGAAATTTTTAGATAGGTTAGATTTCCTTTCTAGCTAGCAAGTGTGTTAGTTTAGTCAGTGTGCTTAGCTTAGCGAGTGTGGTTTTTCGTCATTATTCTGGCTTATCTTGGTTTTACTCTTGATATTGTAGATGTCGACGCCTCTCCAAACATACATTGGATTTGCTGATGGTGCTTGTCGTAATACACGGAATATCTCTTCCGCAGCTTGGGTTATCTATTCGCCCTCTGACGAGTTAGTTTCTATGCATGGGGTAAGCCTCGGTCAAACAACGAATAACATTGCAGAATACAGTGCAGTGGTTGAATTATTATCCGAATCTATTTCATTTGGAATTCGACGTTTGATAGTGAGGTTAGATTCTGAACTTGTTGTATTACAGCTTAATAGAGTTTATGCCATTAGAAATCCTGTGTTATTAAGGTTGTTTTTGAGAGTGCGTCTCTTGGAACGTGAATTTGATTACATTGAATATCAACATATTCCAAGGTCTTTGAATACATTAGCAGATGCAATTGCTTCTCGAGTGTTGGACAGACATTTATAATAATCATGCAAGTAAATTTAAAAACATTTCATCATACATGTTAAACAAGATAAGCCGGTAATAGTGATATATATAGATAGAAGTGTGTCAAAAAATATATACATCGTCTTCGATCATAGGTTTAAAACACCTTATGATCGGCAAAATGATAGTACAAAAAGTCAAAATGTCACATGTGACTACAAAAGTGACTAGTCAATCACTGGTGGTGCTCTCTGTACGACACCACTGCGCGGGCTACCTTACGCAAAAATCTCCTAAACGGTCCAGGGACCGCGACTACGAAGCGCTGAAGCCTGATAGGAATGTCGTCCATAGTAGTCTCAGGTATATCTGCCGTGAGACGCTCTAGATCATGCTCCAACTCAGCTAGTACTTCTGCTGTCGCATCCTGTGGGGCCGGTACCGGTGCAGCTGGATGTAGTCTATCATAAGGCCGGAGGTTGGCTGGACGCTGTGGACCAACATCTGCATTTTGAAAAAGTTTTACTATTAGTTTTGAGACGATATATATAAAAAATACAAAAAATACATAACTAGAAAACTTGTGAAAATAAAAGTACCTCTGTCGTCCCATTGTTCTCCCTGTGGAAGAACCATGTCCGGATCACCTCTGAAATCCATTCCGGCATACGGAAAGTCCTGTATCACAAAAAGCTGGCCCTCTAACCAGTCAAAATAACTATCTGAGAATCGAACTACTGTCGCGCCCTCGTCAGGATGCCGGGCCATCACCGCAACCCATCGTATCAGCTTTGGCTGCTGAGGACCCAAGATATCAACAGTGAGTTGCTGAGGGATCAGCATTGGAATTCTCTCCAAGGCAAAGCTCACGACTATAGGCCCATATCCAAAAGTCTTTAGTCGTCCGTTCTTTGCCTTGGTCAGTTGGCTCTTCATATGAGCCGACACAGCTTCACACCAGTTGAAAATGGTGCCTTGGTAACAGTCAATTGCCATCCGCATTTGGGATCCGGAAGCAATGTGTAAAGCGGCCGCGCCGCAAATTCTGGTAACCGTGAACGCTATGACTTTGAGTTCCGGTAGAGTGATGTGTTTTATCTCTATGCCTTTTGAATGGTGAGCCCCACGTGTGCACCAATCCTCGCGGAGACTATCAAGGGATTGGCCACCCGGCCTAGTCCCCGCAAGACTGAGTTGCTCACCTCTGTTTGGCAAGCCAGTGAGAAAGTATACATCCGAGGGCTCTATCTCGAGCTGGTGCCCTCCTATGTAAAAGCATTGTTCTTGAACGTTCCATCGCTCAACCAGCCATTCCAAGAATCTTACCTGGCCCCTCATGCCCGGTATGGTCCAATATTTGTATAATCCGCATGCTCTTAGGGCATCCAGGGAAGGTTGATGATTTATTGCAGCTTCATCTTCCTCTACATGCTCTCTTTCTCTCCAGTCTAACATGATTAATGCCCTGCATATCAAAAATAGCAATTAGAAATTGATTTGGGAATTTTTGGTGGTTTTTTGAGAGAGTTGGGGTTTTGAAATGCGCGTTTCTCGGAGGACGCACCCCGGCTTTGTAGCACAGGGCGCCCGGACGCAGCTGGCCTGAAGGCGGGCTGCGTCTTCCGACCGTTTTCCCGTATGAGAAAAAGTCGGGGGACGCAGGTCACCCGAAGGGCACCTGCGTCCGCCGAGAGGCGCATTCCAAAACCAAAACCCCCCAAAAAATGAAACTAAGACCTAAAAATTAATTCTAAACGGATAGAAATGCAGAGTAGGATGTGTAAAATACCTGGATGAGACGGCGTTCGATTCCGACGGTCAGATTTTCCGCAGCGACCACGGGAAGTTTCTTGTCAAAAGCTCCTTTTTCAACCTCAACAGTGAAACGGTAAAAATGACATGGTAAAAGGTCTTTTTATAGGTTTTTTGGATGAATTAGTTCATTTTTTACCATGAAAAGATGTTTTTGAATGTATTTTTGCCTATTTTAAACAGGTATGAGTAATGTGTTGCTTTTGTGCAGGACAAAGGGATTTCGAGGGAAATTGTAATTTTTCACAAACAAAAATATCAGAGTCATCTTTTAAGCCCTTTTCTGACTCCTAAAACATGAAAAGATCGCCGAGTGTTTCTTTTTCACTCGTTAAAACGGAATTAAAAGACGGTCCCCTTTTAGCTCTTTTCTGACCGCAAAATCAGGAAAAGATTGCCGGGTTTTTGTCGTTTCGAACTCGATAAGGAAATAAAACGACGTGTCCTTGATCGCTTTTTACTTTTCAGGTTGACGACACTATTATGAAAGTACTCCTTGGTCGCAAGATCAAGCGGTTCCCCCAGGTATTATTTTATACTTTTTCGGGCTTGAGGGACACAAATATACGAAAAAGTTCAACGTGGAGTCTCCTTTAGTTTTTTCAGACTCTCTAAAATTGAAAAACGCCGAGTTTCTCCTATACTGGGCTCGTTAAACTTTTACAGTAGAGGACCTGTTCAATTACAAACAGGAACGAACCACTCCTTCCTAGGGTTCGAATTTAAACTAGGTTGGACTCGTCCGAAGGATGAGCTTATAATCAAGCATATGTTATCCTCCTCAAGCTTGTTAAAAATAAAGAGGTACTTGCCAGAAATGGTGGGGGAAAAGAGAGAAGAATGAACCTGTTTGTCACCTTTTGTCTCAGAAGAAACTTTATTACCACTCTTGAACACGACACTTTTCATTCACCTGGGTTGGGAAATCTTTTACCTCACAGTTGACCAAACCACTTTGAAAGTCTTTAACCGGGTTCCGGGGATTAACTTTGAGTTATTCGTCACCAAGCCATCTGTTGTGTCGTTATGTGTTCAAGAGGTCTGCAAGCAAAACTTTCATCTGCAAAATACTTGTCATCCATTTGACCATCCCTGAGTCAGTCCTTACAGCAACATTTCTTCAACTTGAACAATGATTTCGTGTTGCGGGCTTGCCTGCAACGGGTCGCTTTCTATCGACATCGACACATTATCTAGAAAGATGACTTAGGAATCGACAGTACCTTGAAGTCTGCATGCATCAATGGCAGGTTTCTCGCCTTTGACGTCAGTTTACATCATTGACTTTCGATCAAAGGATTCCGTGAAGTGTTCGACATCAAAACATCTATTCACATTTCACGGGTTGTGCTTGGTACTTTGAGAACCATTGACATTACTGGTGGTCTCTCTCACGCTTGTTAACAGTTTACATCATCGACTGGTAATCAAGTGGTTTCTAACATGTTCGACATCAAATCATTTAATCACATGGCTAGAATCGTACCAATTCGGGAAGTAGAAGTGAAGACCCTGGATCTAGTTTCTACCATCCAGGCTGCGAGGAGTTTTGTATTCATTATCTATGTAGACTAATCATAAACAGATGGCTGCGTCCATACTGTGTCTACAAAAGTCTATAAAAATGATGTACTGCAAGATCATTCCTGTATCAGAATAGTTAGTCCATTAGTTAAAGTTTTGAATCTGAGTATGGGAATGCCTACCTCAGTGATGATATAATCTTATCCATGTATTTTGTGTTGAAAATTGCAGGTTCCAACCAGGCCATCCACAAGACAATCCTTGAAATGATAAAGCGCTTCACCCTTCCTAGAATTACAAAACCCTACTCTATTCCAGGCTTCGCACTTTAGGGGGCAATCTGTTACACTAAAAAATGTCACCTTGACTACTTACAGTTAGTATGGCTCAAATCAACAGTCATGCTACCCTCTTAGGCAAGTCTCATGCCTCTGTTATCCATCTCAAACTCAAAGAAGAGAGAAAGTCTTGTAAAAACTATGTTTATCTCTGGGGTCGCAGGTTCTCTCTAGCCTTACCTGCGGGGACGCTGACCATGTTCACAAAATCTGCGTCCATGGACGCTCTGTATGTTAAGGGACAGGTGCGTCCCTCTGTAAAAGGCAAAATGCGCGAGTTTTATCTTGAAAAAGTTACTTGTGGTTACTTCTAGAACATTCTAGAGGTCGGTTTGATGAAATGGATGCGCCTCCAGTTGGTTCATGTATCTCTATTAAGAGGGAACTTATCCCATCAATAAGGGAGCTATCCCACCCAAAGAGGGGGATGATCCCATTGATAGTGGACCTGAATAACCTCTTTACAACACTATAAATAAAGACATTGAGCCAGAAGGAAAGGAGGTTGGAGCTATACATTTTCTTTGGGTAAATGCTGCAGGATTTAGGTCTTCCATTAGAGCCTTTGTGAGGAGAGATTGTCTTCACTTGATTCTACTTGGGAGAGGGTGAGCTTTGTCAAAGTAGAGGAAAACCCTTGATGGACCCTGGGAGGAACTTGCACAACACCAAGGCCAGGTTGTAAGAGTTTCTTTGTTTCGTTATTAATACAAACTGGTTTATTTTTCTCAATAGCTTGTGTTAATGAGTTATTTCATGTGTTCCTTGGTCTGCATGTTGAATATATGTTTTATTATATGAAATGCAAGTGCTTGGTAATTGTTTGATTGTTTGTGGTTGCAGGAATTGACTTGAAGGAGGAGCTCATCCGGATCGTCAAGAACGGATTTCAACAACAGCGTTTTGGAATAAGGTAAGCCTAAACACTTGTAGTTTTCATGTTGTAAAAGGTGTATTTAGAGAAAGATCACTCCATTTTGTCTTGTTTGTCATTAGAATGTCTTAGACTTCTAGGAAGGTCAGTCGTGTCCGCACCCTTGACAAATTCCGTGTGACAATATGTCATATGGGGAGCAAACACACATTTCATGTCCCTGACAATGGCACCAAAATGTTACCACTCAAACTAGTAGGGGACCTAAAGGGAAAATTCTAGACTAAGGAACGAGACCACACATGACCAAGTCGACCTAACCTAGGCTTGGAGGAAATATTTTAGCAACCAATGATGTTCTTAGCATACACAAGGTAGGAGAATGATCAAAGAAGGAATTTTCACTTAAATGTGTTGAACTGATCCTATAAGGAAATATCCTTGGGGATGTTAGGGAAAAGTATGATCCCAGAGCTAGGGCTTTAATTTTCTCACAACTCCACCATCGAAATTCCCTGAAATTTGGAGGATGTCTTGGGGAGACATCAGTGGAGGAGAGGCTAGGAGATCAAACTTTTTAGAGGGCAGTTTGGCAGGAAAATGACGCCCTAGGTGATCCAACTTTGTTAGACGTAGGAAAAGGTGAAAATAAGTTAATTTTATGTGACCACCTTTTGGTAGATCAGTGCCTTACTCTTTGGAGAATGGGGTCTATGATAAATATGAGTGAGGACCTTTGGTTCTTAGTGAAGGATGCCTCAAGACTACTTCACTATCCTTCTAGGTCAAAAAGAATCAATCGTGAAACTTTTATACTTCGATGTGAAAAAAGGTGATGGCTTATCAAGAGAAATTCGTTGATATAATTACCCTGAGGAGATTTCATTCACATTACATGGACCATACATTGGGAGATGCTATATAGAGACAAAATTCCACAATTTAAGCAGAAAATCCATGCAACAATTAGCCCTAAAAATAACGAAAATCCTAGTGCAATGTATATGTCAAAGTAAAATAAGAATAACATTAAAAGCATGTACATAAATGTAATAGAACATACACTACCATCCACAATTTGACAATAGTGAAGCTCTAAGATAAGATAAACCAAATCAACACATCAAAATTCATTCATAAATCTCCAATTCATCCTCCAAGAAAACGTGTGAACTTCTCAAGAGAGAGAAAAAATCCAATCCAATGTGATGATGAGCAGATTAACTTAGATAAATTGTATTTATAAACTAATGAGGAGTTCAAATTATCCTCCTTGGCCTACATAAGCTGCGAAAAATAAAGTAATGTTCTCATAATCTAACTTTTGGTGATAAGCCTACCCAATTAGCTCACAAATGAAAGAATATGCCTCTCAAGAGGTTAAATAATAATTGATGCATGTCGTAGGTCCCTCTAAGAGGCCTGATGAGGTCCACGGGCTCCACAATGAAGGGTAGGACCCTAAAGACAAATGAACAAGGGGTTGGCCCCTAATTCTTCAAACAATCAACCCATGGAGCTCCTAATGGGTGTAGGGGCACAATAATAACCTCATGGGTCGCCAAATGATGTGATGATTTCTATAGATCATCCACAAGGTCTCTTATTATGGTGGAATGGAAAGCTCATCATCCTACAAGTCCTGGGTCAGCTGCTAAGTGCATGGTACATCTATGGGGCAGGGTGGGCAAAGGTGAATGAGGTGCATCATCCTCGCCCAATGGGAGCATCTCAAGCATCTTTGATCATTCTCGAGGATCCATGGAGTGTTGTCTATTATTGTGTAGGCCCATGGCTCTCAACACACACCCTACATGTGCCAATGTAGCCCTATGGAGGATTAGGACCCCATGTGTGGATACCCAACCCAATATGGATCCCATCTGCAATTCTGCATAAGATCCAATGCATCCCCTAGCCTTCGAGTACAACAGGTCATTAGGGAAATCAAGTAAATGAGCTTACCATCCATGGCCCACAGGTGGGGACTTCATAATCACATGCCCCTCCATAATGAGCTTTAGGATGTGCCAATGTCTCCTATTACACTAAAAAATTGTCACCTTGACATTCTGCAATCTATGTGAGTTCATTATCACTCATACTTTCCTCCTTTGCAAGTCTAAAGCCTTAGTTATTCATATCAAGCCTTGAAAGTAAGAGAAAAGCCCTAAAAGTCTCTAAAACTCTGGTTCCACACTTTCTCTTTGCATTACCTGCAGTCCCGCACCTAATGGTCATGTCCCTTGTGCACCTAACCACTCTGTCCTTGTGTTACGGGTGCAGACCCCTGTAAAAGTTAAAAGGCACGAGTACATTCTAAAAAAACTCACTTTCAGTCATTTCTAGAAGCTTTTGGAAGGAATCTTGAGGTGGCAAGTTCGCTCTCTTAAGGTTCATGCATCCCATACCTTAAAGAGCCAACCCCTTGATGTGAGGAGCTTATCCCTTTGAAGGAGGATTCTATCCCTTCATAGATAGACCTGTAACGTCCTCCTCTGCACTATAAAATGAAGCATTGGGCTGGTTACTAGAGAGGTTGAAAGTTGAATATTTTTGAGGTGAAATGTTGTTGGAACTTAGTCTTCTTTAGTTGAGCTTTTATGAGGAGAGATTACATACCTCTAAGATCTCATTTGGAAGAGTGAAAGGCTTGTCAAAGTAAAGGAAATTCCTATTTCGAACCCCAGGAAGAGCTTGTTCAACATCAAGGCTGAAAAGGTTGTAAGGTTCTTCTACTTCAAAGTTAATACAAATAAGTTTGTTTTTCTCAATAAGTTGTTCATTTATAGTTTATTTTATGGATTCCTTGACCACCATAATAGACATGATTTATAATATTTGCTATGCAGGTTCTATTTGATGTTTGCTTGTTTGTGATTGCATGTCTTTAAAGATAACTCTTTCGGACTATCGAGGGATGACTACAATGAACAAGCATTGGATCTAAGGTAGGATTGTAACACCTCTATAGTCTTTATTTGTAAATTTCATATGTCTAGAGAAAGATAGATTTGTTTGTCTGTTTGTTTCTAGATTATCTTTTGATACTAAGGATATCAGTCTTGTCCACAAGATCGATTTATCCGGCCAACAAATTGGCGACTCCGCTGGGGAATGGATTTGGTTTTTGGTTTTCCTTTGTTTTGACTTGAGAAAATTGTTTTCATTTCTGGTTTTTGATTGATGTATACTGGCTTGGGAAGTTTTTAAATTTGGGAGAATTTTTTTTTCGAAGTTTTCAAGGGACTGCACTTTCTTTTCACATACAGTTCAGGCATCTCCGCACTTTTCCTTTAGTAAACAGAGCGAGACTGCAACTGTTACTTCTAGAGCCTGCAGACCCTGTAAAAGTTTTTAAAAAACCTTAAATGCCTTTTTCCAGTTAGGTTTAGGTTTGATTTAGAAGCTTTAGGGTCTACCCAGATCTGTGTTTTTCCTGTCAAAAACCTCTTGTGAGTGAGTTCCGATAGTATTTTTGTTTTAGATGATTTTCTAGAAGTTTGCATGCTTGGAGTGATTTTCACTTGGTCTCTATAGTGACTCAAAGATCAGAAGCTTAAGAAAACTTAGATCATCCTGGTGTCCTTTTGTCTTCTTGATGAGTCTGACTTGGTTGTGAAATCTATCCTTTGTGAGAAATAGATTCAGTTTTCTCATTGCAAATCTTTGAACAAACTTTGTTATAAGTTTTGAATTTCATTTTTACAAAAGAAAACATATCTGGATGTTTTTTGGTTGATTTGTTATTATGAACAAATGAATCCTTAGTTTGCTGAACAAGTAAGTAAAACTTCCTCAAAAAGAATTGAAGCTTTCATTTAATTAGATTTTTAAAAGTTTTTTAGATCTCAAAATTAGTTTTTGTAGTTTTGAGTGCCTTTCTAGTGTAGAAATTTGAATAATATAGCACTTATTCACAGAGATTATCCTGATTATACACTATCTGCGAAATGCATGCATAATACATAACCTCCTCTACGTTGATCATCAATTTGCGGAATTAAAAACAATCGCATGTGCACATTGAAACATCAATCACACATATCAACACAGTATGTAATGGGGAAAGCATACAACTGAAAATCCCCAACTATATATATATTATAATGATAGAGAACATGTAACAATACATAGTACAATACTCCTCACAAGTACTCAGTACTATCTCCACATGCTACACACAAACTAGCTCAGATCTGAACAAGTCACGGGTTCAAATCTCCTCCACTGTTTGCCTGCCACTACTGCGCAATCCAAGTTGAGAATAGATCAGATCCAAGTTTGAATTCCCTTGGATTGTACTGCACAATCCTCATTGGCAATCTCAATCAATGATTGTGCAAATCTCATGCACAGCTATAGTCACAATTGATAGGAGTCTCACCCTTTCACCCACCTCTAACACTTGTCTCCACTGAACTGTCCATGCACTGAGTTAACTGATGTATTCTTTGGTTGATTTATGAGTTAATAATTAGTGAATTAATTAATAATTAATTCACATCACTCATCACTAGTGTATTTGGCAGTTAGACTAAATACAACTAGTTGAACTAAGTCAAATTGAACACAACTCCATCAACTCCTCAATCAACTCCACCAAACTCAATCACTTGAGTTCTAACTGAAGTCCATCGTGCAATAGCTCAACTAACCCATAGAAAAATCATATTTCCTTCTGGCATTTGCATGTGCCACATCTGTAGCTCGAACTGAAGTGCTGCAAGAGGATAAGATAATGTTTATAGTCCAAATATTATTAAGAGCTAATAATATTTGACTGTTCTATTTTTAGATTAGTAGTCTAAAAATAGACTTTGCCAATATGTGTAAAAATAGAGGTCCATCTATTTTTACCAACATGACCAATCATCCATAAATAGCATCCTGCAACTCATAGACCATGATCCATATGTATACAAATAGACATAGTCTAAAAATATACTTTGCGCCAAAAATAGCCTGCGGGCCCACCTAGTGAAGGCGACTTCTTTTCACTAAGCTCCATCATCTTGTTGCATTTTCAACACTCCCTCTCAACAAGATATGGATTATCTGCAACCCCTATCCTGCCTCTGTGGTATTCGAATTTTCTCCTAGTGAGCACCTTCGTCAAGATATCATCATCCTGATCCTCCGTGGGAATGTATGAAAGTAACATGATTCTCCGTTGCACACAATCTATGATATGATGGTACCTGATGTCGATGTGCTTGGATCTATCATGAAGTACTGGATTAGACGAGAGTTTAATGCAACTTTGGTTATCACAATAAATCACAGTAGCCTCCAAGTGTGACCGGAACAACCCGACCAGGATCTTCCTCATCCATATAGCCTCGCATGCAGCCAAACTTGTTGCCATATACTTGGCCTCTACTGAACTGAGTGCCACGGATCTCTGCTTCCTATTGTACCAAGAAACTACTATCGACCTGATACTAAAGATCCATCCAGATGTGCTCTTTCTATCTGTTGGACTCCCTGCCCAATCTGCATCCGTGAAGCCACATAGCTTCACCTCATCCTCCTGTCTGTACCACAATCCATATCCCGATGTGCCTTTGAGATAACGCAATACATGCTTGCCTGCCTTCCAGAAGAGCTTGGTTGGCTTAACCATAGCTTGTGAAATCTGGTTAACATCATAACATATATCGGGTTGTGTATTGACCAGATACATAAGCGACGCCACCAATTGTCAATAAACAGTGGCATCCACTACCTCTGCTGAAGTAGCATCCTCCTTCCTCCAACCTCCAGGAAGAGGAGTATCAATAGGCTTGCAACCATGCACGTTGAACTTCTCCAGTATCTCCCGGGCATACTTACCCTGAGAAACAAATATTCCATCACTGCGCTGCCAAATTTCCAATCCCAGGAAATAATGAAGGAGGCCCAAGTCCATCTCAAACTCTCTAGCAAGATCCTCCTTGCATGAAAGTATCAACAACTCATCTCCCATCAAAATCAAATCATCTACATAAAGTACAATGATTAGCAACTTACCCTCCACCACAATCTGGTATAGGTTAGGATCCGCCTCGCTCTTGGAGAATCCAAGTCCGGTGAAATAACTATCTGTCTGTGTGTACCAAGCATGAGGTGCTTGTTTCAACCCATACAACGCTCTCTTGAACCCGCACACATGTGACTCACTGCTGAAGATCTCGAAACCTTTGGGCTGCTCTATGTACACCTCCTCCTCAATGACTCCATTGAGGAATGCAGTCTTCACATCCATCTGATGGATGTGCCACCCCATCTGCGCTGAGAGAGCAAGACTCGTCTGTATGGAAGAATACCTTGCGACAAGTGCAAAGGTCTCCTCATAAGCGATCCCCTCTAACTGTGAGAAGCCTTGGGCAAAAAATCTTACCTTTTACTTCTCCACACTCCCGTCAGCTACCTGCTTCACTTTGTAGATCCATCTCGAACCCACCACTGATTTCCCCTCCGGTCTTGGGACAATCTCCCATGCACTGTTTCTAACAATCGAATCATACTCTTCCACCATGGCATCTACCCATGCGGGATCCTCCACAACTTCCTCGAGAGAGGATGGCTTAGTCATGACACATTTGCTCACAAGAGCCATGTATCCAGTGTACCGATTAGGTGACTGTCTCTGTCTGCGCTGCACTATAGGTGGTCCTACAACCTTCTCTGCATCTTGAGCCAGTCGCTAAGCTTTTGTAGTGCGCTTTCGCCCTCTGATGGTTGGCGCTGCATGAGTGGTCTCTTCCATTCCATGAACTTCATCTTGTGGCTGATCCACATCATGAAGCTCATCCTTAGGAACTAACTTCATGGCTTTCTCCTCCTGAAATTTGATATCCCATCACACTTGATACCAAGCATGCGATCAGTGAAAAATCCAGCTCAAACTGCGAGGCTAAGGCCTCTCCCGTTTCAGATCCAAGAGCTTTCTTATTTTTCTTCTTCTGCGGACAATTTGTGGCATAGTGTCCGTGCTGGTGACAGCGAAAGCACTTCACCTTGGACATGTACTGTTTCTTGCCTTTCGCACCAGAATGAGAAGCTTTCTTGTTCTTCCCCTTCTTTGCTTTGGTAGCCAAAGTGCAATTTTCTTCATCAGATGCCTTTGATTAAGATCCGTCCCTGATATTCCGCCTGATCTCCTCTTGCACAAGATCAGACCATTGTCTCTCCCATCCTGGCAATTTCTACCAACCATTGAAAAAATCCTGATAGGAATGCCAACTCTTCGGAAGAGTAAGGAGAGCCAAGCTCACCAAGTCCTCATCATCGACAGTCACCCCCACACTTCCCAGCTCATCCCGGCATTGGGTGAACTTCGTGCGATACTTGGGCATACTGTCTCCTTTCTCACACTTGATGTTTCTGAGTTTATCCTTGAGTGCCAACTTCCTCTAGTTTCTCTTTCTTTGGAATAAATCTGTCAACACTTTCCACATCAAGTATGGAGAAGCCTTTCCATGCAGGCTGGATACAATGTGATCCTTCATGCCCTCCGACAGAATCCTTCAACACTTTGCTGTCTTCTTTTGCCAAGCCTCAACTTGAGCAGCATCAGTAGGCTTTGGGACCTCAACATCTATGAACACCTTCAACCCATTGTCATATAACACCACCTCCATCCTGTCTTTCCATGCAATATAATTTGAGCTGCCTTCAAGGGCATACTCCAATCGCAATCCATTGAAAGACATTTCAACTTTGACACCAAGAAAACACTGCTGCAAATTCGAATTCCACCAGCTCAAAACTCAACTGCTTCTGATCTAAAATTCGTGAGAACAAAGTATTTCTCGTACAGAGATTGACTGTATGGGCATTTACCGAATATCTCACCTTCCAAAAGAAGGATGAATCCAAAGGCTACCTAGCCCGATTACAGACTCTGCCTGAAGAAATAAAATGTAATCACTTTCTGAATAATAGATCTGATGAACAACTTCCCTCTAATACCATGTAGAAATTTGAATAATATAACACTTATTCACAGAGATTATCCTGATTATACACTATGTGCAGAATGCATGCATAATACATAACCTCCTCTACGTTGATCATCAATTTGTGGAATTAAAAACAATCGCATGCACACATTGAAACATCAATCACACATATCAACACAGTATGTAATGGGGAAAGCATACAGCTGAAAACCCCCAAATATATGTATATCATAATGATAGAGAACATGTAACAATACATAGTACAATACTCCTCACAAGTACTCAGTACTATCTCCACATGCTACACACAAACTAGCTCAGATCTGAACAAGTCACGGGTTCAAATCTCCTCCACTGTTTGCCTGCCTCTACTGCACAATCCAAGTTGAGAATAGATCAGATCCAAGTTCGAATTCCCTTGGCTTATACTGCGCAATCCTCGTTGGCAATCTCAATCAATGATTTTGAAAATCTCATGCACAGCTATAGTCACAACTGACAATAGTCTCACCCTTTCACCCACCTCTAACACTTGTCCCCACTGAACTGTCCATGCACTGAGTTAACTGATGTATTCTTTAGTTGATTTATGAGTTAATAATTAGTGAATTAATTAATAATTAATTCACATCACTCATCACTAGTGTATTTGGCAATTAGACTAAATACAACTAGTTCAACTAAGTCAAATTGAACACAACTCCATCAACTCCTCAATCAACTCCACCAAACTCAATCACTTGAGTTCTAACTGAAGTCCATCATGCAATAGCTCAACTAACCCATAGAAAAAGTGTATTTCCTTCTGGCGGTTGCATGTGCCACATCCGTAGCTCAAAATGAAGTGCTGCAAGAGGATAAGATAATGTTTATAGTCCAAATATTATTAAGAGCTAATAATATTCGACTGTTCTATTTTTAGACTAGCAGTCTAAAAATAGACTCCGCCCATATGTGTAAAAATAGAGGTCCATATATTTTTACCAACATGACCAATCATCCATAAATAGCATCCTGCAACTCATAGACCATGATCCATATGTCTAAAAATAGACATAGTCTAAAAATAGACTTTGTGCCAAAAATAGCCTGTGGGCCCACTTAGTGAAGGCGACTTCTTTTCACTAAGCTCCATCATCTTGTTGCATTTTCAAAATCTAGAACTTGTAGATCTCCTTTGAAAGGAAAATTGTTTTTCTTGTAGTTTCGAGTTTTGAAAAGTGAAAGGGATTTATTGTGAGCATTAATTATTAGTCTCATTATGAGTTCTTATTGAAAAAGACAAAAAGATTTTCTTTTCATTCTTATGTTGAAACAAAGATTTGTTTCTTAAAGAATTGCATTCTCGAACTCTTTCTTTTAGCTATAATTTCATTGAAAGAAAAACGAATTGTTTCTCATTTTAGGTGCATCTTTTAGCATTTGGAGTCGAGTCTTCACACCATCAAAGTTTCATTTCCATACCTATTGACTTAAGGAACAACCCATAAAAGCAACGCTTAATTAAAATTGGTCTAGTAGTCTTTTTGGTTTCTAGGACTCTTATCACTAATATAGCTTAGGCTAGTATCTTGGAGTAGGGAGTAATTAACTCTCCAAGATAGTTAAAACAAACAAGTAGATATATCTTGTGGTAGGAAATAAATCCAATTGTAATTGATACATTCTGGGAAGCTTCTCTTAAAGGAGTCAATCATGAGATCATGTCCGAACCTTTGAGACAATCAAGTCTGTTTCATTGGGAAAGATATAAGATTTGGGCGTATTATAAATGGTTAACCTCGGATTGACCATTATCGAGGAGCCTAGGGTCACCTGTTGGTAAACCTTGGATTGATCATGTCAAGGATCCTTCAAGGGGATTGAGCTTTTTTACTCTGCCCTTGCACGTAGATCGGATCATAGACTGTTCCCCCAGTTGTATTTGTTGCTATTGGTAACCTTAGTGTCCATAAACTTAAGATTATTTCCTAAGGTGACGGTGAAGGACGGGTCTCACTGTACCTAGAGAAAACGTCGACTACACTCACTTGGAATCTCTGGGAGGTTCTCTTCACTCAAGATGGCTTCGTGAAGAAATTTGTGACATTCTGTTTCATTAAGCAGGTTGTCGAGGTAACTATTCCAACTTCCCTTTCTGTATTAAATTTCTACTACATCGGATTTCATCACCAACTAGTGTTTTTAGTACGAGAAGTTACTATTTGTGTGTGGTTTGAGCTCTTACATTTTTTAGGCGTGTGATTAAATTGTTTGTTTCTTTAGAGACTTTAGGTGGTTTTATTGAAATTTTCTTTGTTTGCATGTGAATAATTAATATTTAATCGTGGCTGAATTACTGAGACAATCTCGTAGACTTCAGGGGAAACCTCCTGAATATTCACCAAGCCAGCTTGAAGGGATACGAGCTCTTGTATCACATAGTGACAGTAGAGTTGGATCACCATAAGTTGGAGAGTCATCTTTAATTGTTCATCCTGATTATCAAATACAAAAAATATAGTCTATTCAAGAGCCAATTTCATTTTCCGAAGTTATTGGTAGTATTTCTCCTTCCAGTGAATCAGTTGAAGAACCTGAAATTTCTAAACCTAACACTGAACCTACTGTTACTCCAACTTCAGGATTTTCTTCTCCAGCTTCTAGTAATCCTGGTTCACCTAGAGTAAGCAATATCATTACTCAAAATCTTCCTTCTGGCCTCATTTCTATTGAAGAACTTGTTAATCCAGAAGAAGACGTAACTCTTCCCGAAAACCAACAGATTTTAAATCTTAGGGAGCATGAATCAATATTCTATAGTCCTTTTAGGAGTGATGCTTGGTATGTTTCATTGACAATTTTTTTAGAAAACCCGAGTCTTAGTTTTTCTCCACCTCGAATTCCTTTTCATCCTACACCAAGAGGTTATTATCCTTCATCGATTATGTCAAGACAATCATCCATGTTTTCCCAAACATCGGAAACATTTTTATCTGGTGGTCCTTCTGTTCCTATGGGGTACCAGTCACTCTCTGGTACTTTTTTAGGAGCATCTCCTTCACCAACTGAACAAGTGTTATCATCTGGAAGTAATGGAACTCTACCATTGAACGTAGAACAAATCCTTATGATGTCTGGTAGTATTCCAAATCCTCAACCTCAAGGTAGTTAGTTACCACCTGGGGGGAAACCTCAAGGTAGTCAGTTACCGCCTGGGGGGCAACCCCAAGGTAGTCAGTTTCCTCTTGGGGGGCAACCCCAAGGTAGTCAGTTACCGCCTGATGGGCTTTCTCAAGTTTATCAACTATCAGGACAGTACATACCCCAAGGTCAACCTCAAACTCAGTACATACCCCAAGGTCAACCCCAGTTTCAGTACATACCTCAAGGTCAACCCAAGTTTCAGTACGTTCCTCAGGGTTATCAACCCCAAGCTCAGTACCCAACTCAAGGTTCTCAACTACCTTCTGGTCAACCATTGTTTCAAGGAGCTAGAAATATACCGCCTAATTATCAACCCTACGTTCAACCAGGTTATGGTCCTCCATATGCAAAACCTTTCGTGGGTCCATACTCTGAAATGAATATGGTGTGGGATCCATCTCAAACTCAATAGACTTTGCAACCTAATGTGCAGTTAGTTAATCAACCTAGACAACCTTTGGTTTCTGGTCCAACCTAGCAACCTGTCCAACCTACTATTCAAACCCTTGCATCTGGTATAGCTCAACAGCCTAGGCCTAGTTCACCTCATACTCTGCCCCAAACTGCTGCAACTACTGCAACCTTTCTTCAACCTACAACACTTGTTTCTGGAGTATCAGCAGCTCTGGTTTCTATACCCCTGCATCACTGCAAATTCCTCAAGTCCCTGTGCCTTAGTTAGGACCTATGGTTTAGACTTCGGTCCAGATGCCTGTGGGACAAGCTAGTACGATTGCTACCATTGCTACAAGTCAACCATAATTTATGTATCAAACGTACCAGGGGCAGTATCAATTTGGTCCTACTGTGCAAAACCTAGTTTATCAGTATCAACTGTATCCTGGCTATACCTATCAACAGCCTCAACAACCCCAGTTTGGTCTGGTTAATCTTGGTTTCCTAGGAGGTTATAACATTCCTAATGCAAATCCAATTCTAGGTTATCCTAGATATCCGCCTCCTAGAATTGGTCTTGCTACTCAAGGTTTTCGCGACCCTCACCATTAGTTACCATTTATTGCAACTTTGGATTTACTTGATTTTTCGCGCCTTACGAATGATCCAATTTACTATCTTTCGTATTGGCCGCCAATGCCTAATAAGTTGCCTAGTGATATCCTGAAATTCAAGGGTAAGTCGGGAGAGGATCCGTAAAATCATGTTATGACTTATCACCTCTGGTGTGCATATAATTCCATCATTGATGGTTCAATTCGATTACATCTTTTTCAACGTACTCTTATTGGTCTTGCCACCAAATGGTACATTGAGTTACCACGAGCCTCTTTTTATAATTTCAATTAGTTAGCCACTGCTTTCTTAACTCATTTTAAATTTCCTATTAGATATGACAATGGCATGGAATTGTTAACTTCACTAAAACAAACAACGTCCACATATATTTCTGATCATATTCATGAATGGTGACATAGAAGGCGTTTAGTGAAAGTTTTCATTCCAGATCAAATTTTAGCGGAATGGTTCATTAAATCATTGTTACCTAAAATCACTGAAGATGTAGCTAAGGGAGGAGTTGTTACTGAAGAGAAAGTCATTTCTCAAGCTCAGTACCTTGACCTCGCTTATACATAGTCAGGTACTTTACATGAAAAAATCCCTGATCTTCCAAAACATGGTCAAATAACTATAGCTCCTTCAGCGTCTCATGCCACTGATGGTATGATTGGTACAATTAGAACTAAAAGTAAGAATAAATCTTCAGATAATTCTTCTCCTATAGTAACTTTACTTGATTCCTCGATGGGAGAGTCTTCCGCTGAAATTTCTGACGACATCCGTGTCATAGAATCATCTACAGCCAAATCAAAATCTGGTAGTACAAAGAAGGGGAAGAAGAAAAATAAACAAAATTCAAAAGATAAAATAGAAAAAAATGAATCTATTGACGAAAAATGAAAACATCGTTATCCTTGTTTCATTTGCGACGAGGATCATTTTACCAAAGACTGCTCACATCGAGAAGAGGTTTCAAAAATCATTAAAGGTTCTCAAACGCCTGATGTCTTGAAGGATCCTTTTCCTACTAAAGATAGTAAGATGATTCGTTCTTCCTCGAATGCCTCAGAAGAACCCATTATGATGATGTCTCATGTCAGGATTGCGACGCGATCACAAGATTATGGTAGTAAAAATCCTGTTGGTGTTAAAGAAGAAGAATCTTCTAATTCAAACACATCAACTACACCTCCTCCTGGTTTTGGTCCACTACAGATCAAGAAACCCAACCCTAACTTAGTAATCAAACTGCCTGCTAAAGGTATACTTCGGAAATCAACTTTCAATCCACATGCGAAAGCTACTTAGAATTATAACATTGTTCAAGACTTAGCTATTTCCCCTTCAGCGATGTTGGCTTTGGAAGTTCTGCAATCGTGCTCAGCACAACATAAATTACTATTGTCTGCTATAGGAGTTGTTGATATTCAGGATTCGAACCTAATAATCTTTGATTTAGAGAATAGTACACCCTACCTCCCTCATCAAATGGCTTTCCAGATTCCAATGTTAGTAAAAAACAGACCTTGATTTAGGACTGTGATTGATGAAGGGGCTTCTACGTGTATTATGTTGATCCAATGTTGGAAATCGCTTGGTTCTCCCACAATCAACCAGTCTCCGACAATTCTAAAGGCTTTTGATGGCCACGGGTTCCATTCTTTTGGCATTTTGCAGGATTTACCTATAGGGGTCGAGGGAAAAACTGTGAATCTAGATGTGGAAGTGGTTGATGCCCCTCTACATTACAACCTTCTCCTGGGTCGCAGTTGGTCTTACACTATGACTGTTATTGTTTCATCGGTCTTTCGGCTTATCAAGTTTCCTCATAATGAAAAGATCATTACGATAAACCAGCTGACTTATTTCTCATCCGACCCAGTCTCTATAGATAGTATTCATCACATCGGTAAAATGACTATCCCTTACAAGGATGTTGGCATAGGTTTGATCAAAGATTCTGGCTTACTAGGAACTTTTTCCTTCCCTCCTCCTAACGTATCGCCTTCTATTGCAACTATTCATATGATTTCATCGAATACTCTTACTTTTGATGATCCTTGGATCGTACATTCCGATTCTGAGGTGGATTCATTTGGTGGCGCGATGCCTCTGAGTCCCTTTGAAATTGCATATCAGACCGTACAGTGATTTTCTGATCCCTATTCAACTGAAACTTATCTTCACCCTATAATTGTTGTCGGTCCTTTTGCAAAGAGGGGTATTGGCTTTATTACATGTAACCCTCACTCGGATAGGGGGCATGTGTATATTATCCTAGCGGTAGATTATTTTACTAAGTGGGTAGAGTCGATGCCTACATTTTCGGTAGACGACAAGACTACTGCAACTTTCGTATTCAATCATATAATTTCTAGATTCAGTGTTCCTCAAGCTATTATTACTAATCATGGAAGTCACTTTCGAAACATCATGATGACTGAACTAACATATCAACTTGGCCTATGCCACGATAGTTCTACTCCGTATTACCCATAAGCTAATGGTCTGGTTGAAGTTATCAATAAAGTTTTAGTCACTATGATTAGACGAATCATGGTATTCATAAGTCGAATTGGCATAACATGTTATTTTCAACACTTTGGGCATATCGAACCTCAGTAAAAACATCAACTGGTTTCACTCATTTTCAATTGGTCTACGGTTTGGAAGCAGTGTTACCTGTTGAATGCAAAATTCCATCATTGCAATTAGCCATTGAATTACTCCCAGCTACTTTTGAAGAAGAGAAACATTTCTTGTACTTGGCTCAGCTAGATGAGAATCGACACGTTGCTGCTATAGCAAACGAGACTCATGCAAAACGAGTACTAGCTCAGTATGATAGAAATGTTACACTTCGCAATTTTTCAGAAGGAGACCTAGTCTTACTATATGATCAAGCAAACGATAAGCTAGGGGCTAGAAAATTTGTACCTATGTGGCATGGTCTTACATTCTTAAGCGAAAGCTGGCAAAAGGGGCTTATGAATTGATAGATTTTGACGATGTATCTTTGGGTAAACACAGAACTGGACTTTATCTGAAGAGATATTATGCTTAAATTTGGTGTGGAGATTTTTTGTTAGATTAGTTTCTTTACTGTTGGTGTCTTTTAGATTAGAAAATTGTGCCTAGTTTAGAGAGTGCTCTTATCATTATTCCTGCTTATCTTGATTTTACTCTTGATATTGCAGATGTCGGCGTCTCTTCAAAAATACATTGGTTTTGCTGATGGTGCTTGTCGTAATACACGGAACATTTGTTCCGCAGCTTGGTTTATCTATCCACCTTCTGATGAGTTAGTATCTATGCATGGGGTAAGCCTTGGTCAAGCAACGAATAACATTGCAGAGTGTAGTGCAGTGATTGAGTTATTATCTGAATCCATTTCATTTTGGATTCGAAGTTTGATTGTTAGGTTGGATTCTAAACTCATTGTATTACAACTTAACAGGATTTATTCCATTAGAAATCCAGTGTTATTAAGGTTATTTTTGAGAGTTCATCTTTTGGAACGTGAATTTGACTACATTGATATCAACATATTCCAAGACATTTAAATACATTAGCAAATGTAGTTGCTTTTAGTATGATAAATAGACATTTGCACTAATCAAAACAGTAAATTTAAAAACATTCGACAACATATTACACGAGATAGTCGGTAATAATGATATATCATAGCATAGAATTAGTGTTTCAAAATATACATTGTCTTCGATCATAGGTTGAAAACCACCTTATGATCGACAAAAATGATAATACAAAAGTCAAAAATGTCATGAGTCTACAAAATTGATCATCATATCCCTGGCGATGATCACGATAAGAAACCACTGCTCGGGCCACCCTACATAGAAACCTCCTAAAAGGTCTTGGGACCCCAATCACATATCTCTACAACCTAAGTGGGATATCATCTATATCCATCTCTGTAATATCTAGCGTCAAGCGCTCTAGGTGATGCTCCAAATCGGTCAGGATCTCTGTTAATTGGTTCTATGGAGCTGGTGCTGTTGCAGCTGGTTGTCTCCTCTCGAAAGGCTGGAGAGCGGTTGGTCGTCGTGGAACCACATCTGCATTTAAACTTTTGATTATAAGTTTTGGAAAATTTAAAAAATAAAAAAATTAGAACTTAGAAAGTGTAGAAAATGATTTTACCTGAATCATCCCATTGTTCTCCCGGTGGGAGAATCATGTCTAGCTCACCATGATAATCCATCCCAGAGTATGGAAAATCTTGAATCGCAAAAAGTTGTTTGTTCAACCAATGAAAGTACTCGAGCAGAAATCGAACAACTTCTGTACCCTCCTCAGGGTGGCGGGCCATCAAAGCAACCCAGTGAACTATCCTAGGCTCTCGAGGGAGACAACCATCAACAAGAATGTGCTGCGGGGCTAACATGGGGATCCTCTCTAGGGCAAAACCGACCATGATGAATCCATATCCAAAAACTCTCAGTTGTCTGCTCTTTGCTCTGGTTAGTTGCCCTTTGAAATTTGCCAACATAGCCTTCCACCAGATGAATATTCTCCCTTGAAAACAATCTACTACCATCTGCATCTGAGATCATATAGCAACATGCAATGTTGCACTCCCACACAGCCTGGTAACAGCGAACGCAATGACCTTAAGTTAAAGATCATTGATAGTTTTAATATCAATCTGTTTGTCCTTGGTTTGATCATCGCAAAACTCTAATCGGAGACTAGCAACAGACTGGCCACCTGGTCTAGTCTCGAAAAGAGATAATTGATCACCCCTCTTGGACAAACCAGTCAAAACATATATGTCCTCTAGCTCGATTTCTAGCCGGTGGCCACGAATGATGAAACACTAGTCCTGTATGTTCCATCTGTCTACCAGCCATTGCAAGAGGTCTACTTGGGCCCTCATACCCTATATGCCCTTGAACTTTAGCAATCTGCATGCTCTCAATGACTGCATTATGGGCATATGATTTAATGCGGCAAAATCCACATCCTCATGTTTTCGTTCTCACCAAATAAGCATTTTGAATGTCCTACAATACATAAAAGACATATTAGAATTAGCTAGTTCAAAAAAATTTGGCGAAAAATGGAGAAAAATTGATTTTAAAATTCATTTTCGTGGGGTCCGCACCTGCCAGTTACAGACAATGCATAGGTCTACACGAGATGTGAACAATAGGTGCAGACCCACGACTTTTTTCTTTGTAGAAAAAAGTCAGGGTCCGCAGGGGCCACATGTTGTGCTTGCGGACCCCCGCGAGCGAATTTTTAGACCAATTTTTCCCTTAAAAATTAAATCTAAAGCCTAAAATAAAAATGTAAACAGATAGAATGCAAGATAAGGAGGTCATGGATTACTTGGAGCTAACAGTTTTCGATTTCGACACACTGATTTTCCAAAATCTTCACAGGAACTTTCTTACCCAAAAGCTGTCAGTTTCCTCTTTGAACTCAAATGGCAAAAATGAAGCTGGAAAACCCCTTTTTATAATTTTTTTCGAATAAATGAATTTTTAATTTATTTATTTTTCACTTTAAAAAGGCAATTTTTAAATCATTTTTATTTATCTTAAACAGGTATGTGTAATGTTTTGAGTTTTTGTGCAAAATATTGGATTTTTCGGGAAAATTTATCATTTTTCAACAAAGAGCATACTTTTATCACTTTTTTGGACTCTTTCAAAAATTTATGAAAAAGCGAAACATTGGAGTCCTCTTTAAGCTCTTTTCAGACTCTCGAAAATTGAAAAGATTGCCGAGCACTTGATTGTTCAAACTCGTTAAAATAAATGAACAATCATCCCTTCAGTATAAGTTTACCCCTTTTACGGACTGAAATGGACTATTTACGAAAAAGGTACACGTTGACTAAATACAGTCAATAGAGTCCTCTTTAAACCCTTTTCAGACTCGTTAAATATGAAAAGATTGTCGAGCACTTGTCTTTTTTAGCTCGTTAAAGTATTGAAAAGTCATCCCTTTTGTATTATTTTATCCTTTTTCGGGCCTAAGGGATTATTTTATGAAAAAAATACCCCCATGGAGTTTTCTTAAGTTTTTCTTATGACTCTCTAAAATTGGAAAACACCGAGTTTTTCCTATACTAGACTCGTTAAAATTTAACAGTAAAGGACCTGTTCAATTTTAAACAGGAACGAACCACTCTTTCTTAGGGTTCAAATTTTAAACTAAGTTGGACTCATTCGAAGGATGAGCTTATAAACAAGAAAATGGTATCCTCCTCAAGCTTGTCAAAAATAAAGAGGTACTCGTCAGAAATGGTGGGGGAAAAGAGAGAAAAATGAACCTATTTATTACACTTTTTTTTATAAAAAACCCATCAACCACTCTTGAACACGACACTTTTTGTTCACCTGGGTTGGGAAAATCCTTTGCCTAACAATTAATCAAACCATATTGAAAGTCTTCAGCTGGTTTTTGGGTATTAGCTTTGGGTAAATGTTACCAAACCATCTGCAATGTCATTATGTGTTCAAGAGATCAATTCAAAAAAACCATTCATCTGCAAAATATCTGTCATCCATTTTGACCATCCCTGAGTCAGTCCTTGCTAATATATTTCTTCAAATATTTATCTATGATTTCGTGTTGTGGGCTTGCCTACGACGGATCACTTTCTATCGACTTTAGTTCATTATCTAGGAAGTTGATCTAGAAATCATCAGTACCTTGAAAGTTTCATGCCCTAATGGCAGTTGTCTCGCCTTCGACGATAGGTTGCATCATTTATCTTCGATCAAATGATTCTATGACATGTTCGACTTCGACTCATTTATTCACATTTCATGGATTGTACTAGGTACTTTGAGAGCCATTGACATTACTGGTGGTTTCTCTCACACTTGTTAATAGTTCACATCATTGACTGGTAATCAAGTGGTTTCTACCATGTTAAAATTCGACACATTCATTCACATGGATAGAATCGTACTAGTTCGGGAAGTGGAAATCAAGACCCTGGATCTAGTTTCCACCATCCAAGCTGCGAGGAATTTTGTTATTCATTATGCAGTGGACTATTCATAAATAGATGGTTGCGTCCATACCGTGTCTACACATGTCTATACTCTTCATGTATTACAAAATCATTCCTGTATCAGAACAGTTTAGTCAGTTTTCTAGTCAGTTTTGATCTGAGTATGGGAATGCCTACCTCAGCGATGATATATATATATATATATATATATATATATATATGTATGTATGTATGTATATACATATATATATATACATATACATACATACATATATATATATATATACATACATACATATATATCTATATATATATATATGTGTGTGTATATATATATATATATATATATATATATATATATATATATATATATATTGCATTGAATGTTTTTACAGGTTCCCACTGGGATGTCCACAAGATGATCCTTGAAATGTTTCATACATGAAAGACTCTATCTTCATCTATTACAGACTTCGCACTTTAGGGGGCAATCTGTTGCACTAAAAATTTGTCACCTTGACATTTTTCAATTTGTGTGAGTTCATTATCACTCATATTTTTCTCCTTTGTAAGTCTAAAGCCTCAGTTCTTCATATTAAGCCTTGAAAGTAAGAGAAAAGCCCTAAAAGTCTCTAAAACTATAGTTCCACACTTTCTGTTTGCATTACCTGTGGTCCTGCACCTAATGGTCATGTCCCCTGCACACCTGATTTCTCTGTTCTTGTGTTATGGGTGCAGACCCCTATAAAAGTTAAAAAGGCGCGAGTACATTCTAAAAAAACACACTTTCAGTCATTTCTAGAAGCTTCTTGAAGGAATCTTGAGGTGGCAAGTTTGCTCTCTTAAGGTTCATGCATCTCATACCTTAAGGAGCTAACCCCTTGATGTGAGGAGCTTATCCCTTTGAAGGAGGATTCTATCCCTTCATAGATGGACCTGTAACCTCCTCCTCTGCACTCTAAAATGAAGCATTGGGCTTGTTACTGGAGAGGTTGAAAGTTGAATATTTTTGAGGTGAAATGCTACTGGAACTTAGTCTTCTTTAGTTGAACTTTTATGAGGAGAGATTACATACCTCTAAGATCTCATTTGGAAGAGTGCAAGGCTTGTCAAAGTAAAGGAAATTCCTGTTTCAGACCCCACGAAGAGCTTGTTCAACATGAAGGCTGAAAGGGTGGTAAGGTTCTTCTACTTCAAAGTTAATACAAATAAGTTTGTTTTTCTCCATAAGCTGTTCATTTATAGTTTATTTTATGGATTCCTTGATCACCATAATAGACATGATTTATAATATTTGCTATGAAGGTGCTATTTGATGTTTGCTTGTTTGTGATTGCAGGTCTTTAAAGATAACTCTTTCGGATGATCAAGGGATGACTACAACAAAAAAGCGTTGGATCTAAGGTAGGATCGTAACACCTCTATAGTCTTTATTTGTAAATTTCATATGTCTAGAGAAAGATAGATTTGTTTGTCTGTTTGTTGCTAGATTATCTTGTCATACTAGGGAGATCGGTCTTGTCCGCAAGATCGATTTATCTAGACAGCATCTCCTAAATTCCAAATGGGGTTAACCAAGTATCCTACTAGGTGATTTCTTCTTCGAAAGGGGATAATATGTTCAAGGTACATCCTCCAAAAGATGGTGGCATGTCACATATAGGTGAATGCAAGGTATGAGAAGGGGTATCCATGGGTCACATGCTGGGGTACAAGGGTAGCTAATAAGAGGAAAGTCCACTCTTGGGTTTATAATGTATAGGGGTAGTAATCATGGTACATGAGGTGCTCCGAACTTGATTTTTCCACCCTTCCTTATATGCCTTTTCCCTTTTTATGATTTTCTTTGATTAACTTCTTGGTTCTCAAAGGGATAAGTGTTATAGACATTTTTGAGCAATGCAACCCCAATCATATATGTCTGTTTGGTCAATTTAGTGTGATCTAAATTGCTATTTAAAATGTCAATCCGGGATTCGTAAACTGACGAAATGAAGTGTACTATATGTACTAGATAACCATTTCCTTAGTCTTTTGTCGTTTTTGAGTTTTTTTTTTAATTTGTTTTTGGATTTATCTTACCCTAATGTGTGATGGTGGAAATGAAAGTTAAGTATGGAATATGGATGGATGATGATGATGATTTCTACAGTGATTTTTCAAAACTTAGAAAGTGCTCAAAAAGAAATCTTTAAAACAACTAAACTGAAATCAATTCTTAAGAGGAAGTAAATGCATCAAATAGTGAACTAATGACAATGGTCCAGTATCCTTGCTGCTGAATGAAAAGAAAGTAAAAACTGAACATAAAGCAACTCAAACTAAAATCAAAGCAACTAATTCACACTACTTAAACTCTTCAAATCCTTTACCCTTCAACTCAATCTACCTTGTGGGAAGCAATCATGAACAAGTCAAGCAATATGATATCTAAATGGCAAGAAATTAAATTGCATAAAAGAAACTAGTCACACTACTTTAACTCTTCTGGTCCTTTACCCTTCAGTTCAATCTACCTTGTGGGAAGCAACCATGAATGAGTTTAAGCAATAGGATAACTAAATTGCAAGAAATTAAATTGCAGAAAGGAAACTAATCACACTACTTCAACTCTTCTGATCCTTTACCCTTCAGCTCAATCTACCTTGTGGGAAGCAATCATGAATAAGTTTAAGAAATATGATAACTATATCACACTACAGTTAGTAATATTTTGATTTCTTGCTAATAGAGTCACTTCACTATAGAAAGAAACCATAAATTGATGAGCAGTATGATATCTAAATAACAAAAAAAAAAAAAAAATCAAATCACACTTGAAAAAGACAATACTGAAATTAAACTTCAGAAAATGAAAGTTAGCAGGAAGGACAAGATGATCTCATGTGTCAATAGTTATCAAAAAGATGAAAATTTGCCCGGGCTGTCTAAGAAAACCTGCAGAAAAGAACTGATCAGCTAACAACTATAAGAAAACAGAGGTGAAAATATAAACAACAGTGAGTTAAGAAACATTAAAACAGTGTGTTATGTACAAGCTAAAGATTATGAAAGCAGAAACATAATAAAATCAAATGAAAACTTTACAAGGCTTTAGCGCGCAGGGGCCCTCTGCCACTTCAGCCAGTCAACGAGTAATCACACGAATGAGCTCAGAAAAGTCTTCTCATGTATTAAAGCAGCAACATATATAAAACAGTGGGGTAATAACAACAACAGTTCAGAATTTACATATCCAAAAAGCTTCTTTACAACATTCATCGACGCGTTATTTATAATGAAAAAGTGCTGAACTAATTAACTGAATCCTACGCTATTAACTGTGTTTCCAAAGACACGTAGATCCCTTCAGCCGAGATCTAGCATAACTATCATCATGTCTATTAAATCTCCGGAGTGGTAGCTGTTGGATTCAGGTTACGGAAATGATCTCCAGGTGTGCTGGTGTCTTCGTGCGCTGAGGACTGTGCCACGTAAATGTTCACATGCTCAAAATAGAGACGTGCCACCGCTGAACTCCTTGGTTGGCTTTACCTTTGACCCTCGTTGACCGTGACCTTCCATGGATGATTTGGCTGATTTGAAGGGACACGTTCCATGTGTCCGTCACCTGGAGCTTGTCCATGTGGCTCGTTTCTTCATAGGACACCTGTAGCACAGCTTTTAACAAAATAGCTGCAGAATCCTGTGCTGGCTACGGAAACCTGTGTTGGCTGCGGAAACTGACAAGTTTCCGCAGCTGCATGAACAGAAAAACTAAACCAAACAACAATCATAAGCATAGTCAGAAAACCATGTAAAAAGCTCTTTTTAAACTACAATGCAATGATTTAACAACTGGGTGGATGAAATAAGTGGAAAAGGAAGGCTGAGAGGGTGTATAGGAAGGTGCAGGTTTGAGGCTCAACATACCCCCACTGTGAAGGTGTTGCATGTCCTCATGCAACCAAAATTGAGTTATTTCTCTCTAATCCACATGTTCTGAGGCTTCTGCAAGGACATCTAGCCCTCTTTTCTTCTTCTTTGATGCTAACATCATCCTTGGCTTCCTGACTAGACATTTGAACTTGAGGTTAATCAATGCTCTGCTTAACTTTTTGCACTTCTTCTTTAGTTTTCTATTTTTCTTTTGCCACAATCCTAAATGGAGCATAGTGTTATCATGGAAAATCTTGTCTACTTTACTCTGCTCTTTGAGTGCTTCATTTTCCTGTATGATATGCCTATTTAGGACTTCTAACTCAAATACTTCCTGTTTCAAAGACTGAACTTGTGCATCAAGTGGCAGAGAGGTACTTGGTCCTGCAGCTGATTGTTCTAAGGATTCCAGGTAGTTATATACCTCTTGCTGATTAGGATCTACCTCAGGTGTCTTTCTCGGCCTAAACTCAAAATCTGGTGGAGGAGGACTGCTCTCTCTTTTTGGCCAAAAAGGGCTTTCCTCACATGGAGGACTTGACTCAATGCTTGACTGGGCTGGAGATTTCTCAGGTGTCTCTTCACCTAAATCAAGAAAGTGAGACTACTTTTCTTTGGTTTTATTCCCCTTCCCTTTTAGCCTAGTGCTCCTTCTTAAGTATGAACTAGTACTCTTTTCTTGTGCACTCTGTTTTCCTTTTTGCTTTTTCTTGGCTATGGCAGTAGCTTGAAGATCTATTAGTCTTTCTGACAGAGGTTGATAATCTTCTTCTAAGGATTGCTCAGGGGATGGATAAACTTCTTGGATGGTTCTTTTGCCTTTTTCTTTTCTCCATTTCTTACTTTTAGCTCTGTCTTCTTTTTCTTTTTGGACAGTTTCTTAAATTTCTATTGTAGGGGAGTCTTGGATTGTAATGTTCTTTTCTTTCCTCCTACTTTTCCTTGGAATCTTTTGTGGACTACTTCCAGAGGCCTCAGACGGCTCTTGGAAGTAGTTTCTTGTCAGGAATTTCTCTCAAGTATCCTTAGTTTTCTTCAACTGATCCTCAATAAGAATTTTTATGAGCCCATGATGGTAGAGATGAGGTTCAATGTTGCCTACGTGTTTTTGAACTGTAAAACTCATCTTTTTCAAACTTGATAGCAGAAAATGAGGCAAATTAAGAGTGTGACCGTTTATGAAATTCATCATCATTCTAACATGATACATATACATAGAGCCAAAACGACCTTCACACGTGATAAATTTCTAGATGACTAACAGTAGACTAGACCATTCCTCTTTTAGTACATGAACAGGGATGCCTCTTGTAAAAACGGTGGTATCCATACCTTGATTTTGTAGCATGATTCTCCATATTTGATCGTCCACACTTCTATTTTTAAACCACCTTTCACCTTCTTGAGGTAGGCCCGTGGCAGCTGCTACTGTGGCCTCGGTCACTGTGAATTTTAAGTCTCCAACCTCCACTGTTTGTCCATTAAAAGACCGTGCAAAAGCTTTGGTCACCTCCTTGTTATAGCCTTTAAACTTCTGGATAAATCGTAGCCATCTGACTTTCTTCAGCAATTCCTTAACTTGAGGATAACCCTCCAAGTATTTCGGTCCTTCTGGCTCAGCTCTCAGTAATTTTCCCATACTCTGTTTTAAATTCCACTGAGAGTTCTTTTACGTGTGAGGGTTTAAGGAAAAATAGCTCTGTTACAAGGTTTAGGATAGACTGTAGTGATTGCAACGGGGTTTAGGATGGCTGTAGTGACTGTAGTCAGGGTTTAGGATGACTGTAGTGGCTGCAGTTAGAAATGGAGAACAGGGAATGGAAGTATCCAAATTACCGGAGGAACAGAGGGTAAGCAACAGTGAACAAGTTTAAAATAAAATGCGAATGCATGCGAGGAGTAGGGTATAAGTGGAGTGTGAGTGGAGTGATAAGCGAGTGGAGTAACGGTGGGATTCTTTCGATTCAGATGACGGTGTATGAGATTTTACACGTCTCAACAGACGGCTGCGGAAATTACGGCTGGGAAGAGCCGTAACACAATAGGTCACGTCTCAAGAGTACGGGTAATAAATGGAAGTGCAGTCATACTTGAGTTTAAACTCAGAATAATCATAAGACCGTTAGAGAAATGAATGCGAGGTGTGTGGAGTGGTATCGTAGAATAGGAGTGGTAGTGGAGCTATCGTATCAAATCATTGCTCATAGTAGAACTTGTTATGGTTTAATGACTATGCGTAATTATGACTTGAATTGTTATTTGATAAAGATTTTTGATCATACCTTTGTAACTTTGTCATTTCTTGCTCAAGGCTTCTAACCAATTGTCCTTCTTTGTTATCTTGGAGATGCCCCATGTCTTTAGCTCAATTACACCTGCATTTCATGATGATTGCACTAACAGTTGACTGTAAATTTTGAAAACAGAGTGATGCTGGCTGCAGAAATCGTTTCTGGCTGCGGAAACTGCTTCTGGCTGCGGAAATGGTTCCCAGCTGCGGAAACTGAGGTAGCACCCCCTTAACTGCACAAAGATAGTTAGAGGAAAACTAACTGAATGAAAATAGTCCTGAAGGGGACTTTTATTGATGGAGTGAAATGGAATGAGAGTGAAGTAAAATGGAAATGAGATGGAGGTGAAGTGAAATGACAAGTGAGATGAAGTGAAGATGGAAAGAGAAGGAGAGGAGATTTTTTTTTTTTTGGAAAATAAAGAGTGTCAGGTGTCCCTAATTTTCACTCTACATTTTCTACATAAGACTGCCAATCTGTGATTGGTTTTCATGCTTATACACATTTTTTTTTTTTTTTCAAAAACTGAAGGAAACAAAGATTAGGCTGATGGGGGAGAATAATTCTTCTCCACCAGCCTTATTGCAGAATTCTCTTGGAACATTTTGGCAAATTCCTCTTTTGAGAGTGGCCTATGATAAATTTTCAATCAGTGGCCATTCACAATAAGAGGGGTCTAAAATTCATCAATGGTCTTGATTCTTACCGCTCCATTGTTAAAGACTTTATCAATCTCATATGGCCCAAGCCAATGAGTCTGAAACTTCCCTTTGAAGTCTTTAAACTTGGAATCAAACAGTAAAGCCCAATCTCCCTCTTGAAACTTTCTCTCTTTGATATATCTGTCATGCCACTTAGCTCTTTGATGTTGAACTAGATCAGTCCTTAAAAGTGCAGCTTGTCTGATCTCATCTAGTTCATTCAGCTGCTCCATTCTGTGCTTTTGGGCTTCTGATAGATTCATCCCCAACTAAACTGCCATCTTGAAAGTTTTGACTTGAAACTCAATGGGGAGCAGGACTTCTTTCCCATCAACAAGTTCATAGGGAGAATGTCCTATTGTGTTCCTCCATGTAGTTTTATAGGCCCATAAGGCTTTAGGAAGCCTTTCTGCCTAATCTCTTCTGTGGAGATGAACAGTTTTGGTGATGATGCTCTCAAGAACTTTGTTTGTAGATTCCACTTGGCCATTTGCTTGCGGATGGTAAGGAGTAGATTTTCTGTGCTTGATTTTGTATTCTTCCATCAGCTTCTCCATCAAGTTAGATGTAAATTGACTTCCCTGATCTGTCACAATTTCTCTTGGGACACCAAAACGAGTAAAAATATCCTCAAAAAGAAATTGAATAACTGAATTTTCAGTGGCAAAAGGAAATGCTTTGGCTTCTACCCATTTAGTGACATAATCAGTGCAAACCAATATATACTTCTTTTGTCTAGATGGTGGATTAATGGGTCCAATGAAATCTAAAGCCCATTTTTCAAAGGGTTCGATGAGTACCTGTGGTTGTAATGGCATTTCATTTGAGAGAGTCGGTCTCCCAACTCTTTGGCAGCTGTCACACCTTCTGACATATTGTTTTGCATCTTTGAAGAGAGAAGGCCAATAATATCCTAAAGAAAGGATTTTATAGGCCGTCTGCTTGTTAGCAAAGTGCCCACTGCATGGTTCATCATGACATGCCTTGAGGATGTCAGGCATTTCATCTTCCCGAACACATCTTCTGATCACACAATCTAGCCCTGTCTTAAACAATTCATTAGAAATCCATGAATAATTTGAACTCTCCTGAATAATTTTCCTTTTCTCATTAGGAAATAAGTGTGGAGGTAGCTTCCCTGTAACCAAATAGTTAGAAATATCTACATACCAAGGAGTCTTAGTAGTTACTGCAAACAAATATTCATCTGGAAACTTATCCTCTACAGGAGAATCTTCGTTAGTATTTTGGATTAGAGACAAGGAATCAGCTACTGTATTTTGTTTCCCTGGTCTATCTAACACAGTAATATTGAATTCTTGTAAAAGTAAAAGCCATCTTGTAACTCTGCCATTAGTAACAGGTTTTTTCATGAGATATCTAATTGCAGAACGATCAGTATGGACAAAAGTTTCATAGCCTGTTATATAATGTCTAAACTTGTTGATTGCATGAACAACAGCTAAGAACTATTTCTCAGTCACAGTATAGTTTAACTCAGTGGGAGTCAAATTTTTACTGGTGTAGTAAATGGCATAAGGAACTAAATCCTTTTGACCCAACACAACTCCTAGAGCTGTATCTGAAGCATCTGTAGAAATATGGAAAGGAAGTTTCCAATTTGGCCCTCTCAAAATGGGTGCTTTAGATATTCTTGTTTTCAAAGTTTCAAATGCATATTGACAATCAGGATCCCATTGGAATTCACAATCTTTTGTAAGTAATTTGAAGAGTGGAGATGTTATTTTGGTGAAGTTTTCAATAAATCTTCTATAGTATCCAGTAAATCCAAGAAAACTTCTAACGTCTTTTTGACAATTTGGAATAGGCAACTTGGAGATGACTTCAACTTTTGATTTATCAAATTTAATCCCATCTCCTGAAATATGATGTCCTAAAACAATCCCTTCAGTAAACATCATAAAGCATTTTTCATGACTTAATCATAGGTTTGTTTCTTTACATCTTATAAGGACTTTTTCCAAATTCTCTAATGCTTCTTCAAACGAATTACCATAAACTTTAAAATCATCCATATAAACCTCTACACAATCATGGATTAGATCAGAAAAAATTCCTAGTACTGCCCTTTGAAATGTTGCGGGTGCATTACATAATCCAAAAGGAAGTACTCGGTAAGCAAAAGTTCCCCATGGACAGGTAAATGTGGTCTTGTCCTGATCTTCAGGTGCTACCTGAATCTGATTGTAACCACTAAAACCATCCAAAAATGAAAAATACTTTTTGCCTGCTAAAGTATCTAATACCTGATGGATAAAGGGTAAAGGAAAGTGATCCTTCAAGGTTGCTTTTTTCAATTCTCTATAATCAATGCAAACCCTCCATTTACCATTCTTTTTGGGTACTATAACCAAAGGAGAAACCCATCGGCTATCTGAAATTGGATAAATGAAGTTCACATTAAGTAACTTTTGGAGCTCTTCTTTCACTATCTCCCTAAGGTTTGGATTCATCCTTCTCTAAGGTTGTCTGATTGGTCTACTGTTTTCCTCAATGTAGATGTGGTGAATGCAAGTCTTAGGGTCAATACCTTTCATATCGGTGTACTCCCATGCAAATGCAGTAGAATGCTTTTGCAAGATTTTGGTTAGCTCTTCCTGTTGTGATCTTTCCAAGTTTTTGTTGATATTCAATGTTTTTCCTAGGAAGATCTCAATGGCGGAACTACCAAACTCTTCCATAGAGAAAAGAGAGATTTGTCTAGATGATAGATACTCAATGTCAGAATCCAACTGAAATTGTGTGTGGTCATATTCTGAAGATGTTTCAAAGTTTTCTAATGTATTCAGAATTTGACTATCTTCACTGATCTCAGAAATGATAAAGACAGGTTGTATAGTATCTTCATCATCAATCCACTCATTATCTCCTATTTCTGTAATTGTTTTTGCTGGAGGATACAGATTGAATTTCTTTGTCGAATTACCATCAGAAATATACATATCCCCAGACCTACAACTGATAAAAGCATTAGCTGTGGCTAGCCAAGGTATTCCTAAGATGAGAGGATGTCCTCCTAGATTACTCTTGGGAGTTAAAATCATGAAATCCACTGGATATTCCCAAGAGTCTAAGGAGACCTAAATGTCTTCTAATACACCATCTGGTTTGATAATTGATCGATCTGCAAGTTGCAGTAAAGTAGGTGTAAAGAGAAGGTTAGGAAGTTTCAGCTGTTCCATAGTCTGTCTACTCATGATGTTGATAGCAGCCCCCAAATCAATCAAAGTATTTGGAATTTCTACCCCATTGATATGTGTTTTGACAATTGGACTACCGGGATCTACATACTTATGCATAGTAATTTTTCCCATCATGATATCTGCAATTTTTCCTACCAGGTGGATTCTTCTTGTATCTCTTGGTTTCCTTCCTAGTCTTTTAAGACTCAACTCCTTTATTGTTTTCTCTAGAATAGGAATCTCTTTAATGGCTTGTAACAAGGGAATCTTGATACGAACATTCTTCAATTCATCTAGAAAATCATAGTCAGGCACAAAGACTTGTTTTTCCACTCCTTTGTCAATTTGTAATCTTTCAGGAAAAGGAGGTGTGGATGAAGATGCAGGTTGCTCAACTATAGGAGTTGTGGGGGTTAACTCTTTTTCTTTTTCTTTCTGAGTGTTTGGGTTTTGAAGAGATGCTTCAGAACCCTTATTGGCTTCAAGAGATTCTTCCTCAGAAATGCTTTTATTTTGGACATCTATAGAAGGTTTATCTAAAACTCTACTAGATCTAAGTTGTACATCAGTGAGAGGAACAATCATATAGGCAGGAAATTGTTGACCTTCTATCATGTAAGCATTTTGAGGGTTTTTATTATTGGGGTTTGGAAATGGCTGAGAAGGAAGTTGATTTGACTTCTGTTGGAATGGGAGCAAGAGTTGAGAATTTTGATTCTGTTGAGAAGGTTGTTGTTGTTGAAATGGCAATGATAATTGCAGGTTTTGATTTGGAAGTTGTGGAGCTTGTTGATTTTGAAAGGATGGAGGATAGTGATAAAATTGAGCAAATCTCCCATAAGGATTTTGCATACCTTGTACCCATGATTGAAAAGGATTTTGAAGTTGGGACCAAGGTTGTTGCCAAGGATTCCAGTTTGGTGGGGGTTGGAAGTTCATAGAGTTGTTAAACCCTTGATTTTGTTGCCCTTGCCAAGGTCTTCTTGCAACAAAATAGAGAGATTCGATTGTATTTGGATCTTCTTGAAAGACAAATTTGAGCCCAGGAATTGAAGGACAATCCTTGGTCTCATGATTCTCTGAACAAATTACACATGTTTCTACAACTTTTGCATCCAAGGGACATTCCCTTAGAGCATGTTTCTTTCTACACTTTGGGCAAAAGATGGCCAAAGCCTCAGCTTCTGCTTTCTGCTTATTGTGAATCTTAAGAGTGTCTAGTTGCTCACTAAGACTCCCTAAGATGTCAGTCTTGAATTCATCAAGCATGTTGCCAATCTCAGCCCTACTTACTGATCCAGTTGCAAATTTGTTTGCTCTGATGAGAGAAGGATCTCTAGGCCCTTTTTGAGTTTTAGATTTCCCCCTTGAGAGATGGACACACAGTTCTGCTATATCATGAAGTGGAAGTTGAGATATGTCTCCTTTTCCCATCATGTTCAAAATATCTATCCATTCATCTCTAATGGCTTTTAATAAAAGGGCTTTCAAGGTTTCCTCATCTAAATTACTCATTTTTGCTCTTTTCAGATTATATTGGAATCTTTCAAGTAAATCCTCCAAGTTTTCATCTTCTTTTTGTACCATTTTGAATACCTCATCCTTATGATTGGTGGGCATACAATAGTCCAGGTACCTATCCAAAAATGTTTGTTTCATCTCATTCCAAGTCCTAATGGATTGAGTGAGTAATCCCATGAACCATTTCAAAGCTGCTCCTTTCAATGTTGAAGGAAACAGTTTGAGTTTTTGAGAGTCTTCCAGATAATCATAAGTTCGACACACGACCTCAAACTCAAATAGAAATGTTTCAGGATCCTCATTTCTTAACCCATGAAAGTTTGGGAGGACAGATGGTGAGATGTTTTTCATTGTTGCTCGAGAGTCCTCATCGACTATAGGAAATCCGAACGAGTTATCTCCATCCCTATTTCCCCCAATGTTACCTCTACCTCCTCCATTATTTCCTCCTCCTCCTCCTCTACCTCTACCAAATCCGTTTGCTCCTTCTTCTGTCATGGTAGTTTTCCTGGAGACTTCAAAGTCCTCTGGTTCTTCTACTAATGGCGAATGAGGAGGAATTTCTCCCTCTTCTTCCTCAGGTGATTCTACTTCTTCAATTACAATTTGTCTTCCTGTAGAAGGAAGGAAAGGATCTCTTCCTAATTCAGATTCGATGGATGGTGTGGGAGAGTCAACTACTGCCTCTTGAATTACAGGGATCCTAGGGCTAGGAGTGTAAGTTGGAGATGATGGAGGTGTCTCTTGTCTATTCCTTGAAGTAGATGGAGCTGTAAAAATCGAACTCTTGGCTCTAGCTAAAAACCTTCCCCTAGAATATTTTGCTCTATGCATGTCATTTTTTCTTCAAGTCGAGCTAATAATTCTCTTTCTGATCTTCTAGGTCACTCTAGGTGCAAGAAGAGAGCATACTCAAGAAACTATTAAACCAATAACTTTTCTCTTAGATATCATTTTTGCGATTCAACTGCGTTAAGTAAGTCATTCAAACGTATGACCATTTCCATGAGAGGTAGTCGTAACTGACTAATTTCTCATGATTTTTGAATAGTTCACTTAGCACTCATTGCATCGGGTGATGCTCACAGGGGTGAAGAAGTGGGATTGAAACTAGTGAAATAGTGCAAGAGGAGAGCATACTTTGAGAGGTTATCAATTTTCCTTTCTTGAAATTTTCTTGTTTTTTTTTTTAAGAAATTGGCTACCTAGTTTCACTTCCCCGGCAACGGCGCCAAAATGTTTGGTCAATTTAGTGTGATCTAAATTGCTATTTAAAATGTCAATCCAGGATTCGTAAACTGACGAAGTCAAGTGTACTATATGTACTAGATAACCATTTCCTTAGTCTTTTGTCGTTTTTGAGTTTTTTTTTTAATTTGTTTTTGGATTTATCTTACCCTAATGTGTGATGGTGGAAATGAAAGTTAAGTATGGAATATGGATGGATGGATGATGATGATTTCTACAATGATTTTTCAAAACTTAGAAAGTGCTAAAAAAGAAAGCTTTAAAACAACTAAATTGAAATCAATTCTTAAGAGGAAGTAAATGCATCAAACAGTGAACTAATGACAATGGCCCAGTATCCTTGCTGCTGAATGAAAAGAAAGTAAAAAATGAACTTAAAGCAACTCAAACTAAAAGCAAAGCAACTAATTCACACTACTTAAACTCTTCAGATCCTTTACCCTTCAACTCAATCTACCTTGTGGGAAGCAATCATGAACAAGTCAAGCAATATGATATCTAAATGGCAAGAAATTAAATTGCATAAAAGAAACTAGTCACACTACTTTAACTCTTCTGGTCCTTTACCCTTCAGCTCAATCTACCTTGTGGGAAGCAACCATGAATGAGTTTAAGCAATATGATAACTAAATTGCAAGAAATTAAATTGCAAAAAGGAAACTAATCACACTACTTCAACTCTTCTGATCCTTTACCCTTCAGCTCAATCTACCTTGTGGGAAGCAATCATGAATAAGTTTAAGCAATATGATAACTAAATCACACTACAGTTAGTAATATTCTGATTTCTTGCTAATAGAGTCACTTCACTATAGAAAGAAACCATAAATTGATGAGCAGTATGATAACTAAATAACAAAAAAAAAAAAAAGCAAATCACACTTGAAAAAGACAATACTGAAATTAAAATTCAAAAAATGAAAGTTAGCAGGAAGGACAAGATGATCTCATGTGTCAATAGTTATCAAAAAGATGAAAATTTGCCCGGGCTGTCTAAGAAAACCTGCAGAAAAGCACTGATCAGCTGACAACTATAAGAAAACAGAGGTGAAAATATAAACAACAATGAGTTAAGAAACATTAAAACAACGTGTTATGTACAAGCTAAAGATTATGAAAGCAGAAAAATAATAAAACCAAATGAAAACTTTACAAGGCTTCAGCGCGCAGGGGCCCTCTGCCACTTCAGCTAGTCAACGAGTAATCACACGAATGAGCTCAGAAAAGTCTTCTCATGTATTAAAGCAGCAACATATATAAAACAGTGGGGTAATAACAACAACAGTTCAGAATTTACATATCCAAAAAGCTTCTTTACAACGTTCATCGACGCGTTATTTATAATGAAAAAGTGCTGAACTAATTAACTGAATCCTACGCTATTAACTGCGTTGCCAAAGACACGTAGATCCCTTCAGCCGAGATCTAGCGTAACTGTCATCATGTCTATTAAATCTCTGGAGTGGTAGCTGTTGGATTCAGGTTACGGAAATGATCTCCAGGTGTGCTGGTGTCTTCGTGAGCTGAGGACTGTGCCACGTAAACGTTCACATGCTCAAAACAGAGACGTGCCACCGCTGAACTCCTTGGTTGGCTTTGCCTTTGACCCTCGTTGACCGTGACCTTCCATGGATGATTTGGCTGATTTGAAGGGACACGTTCCATGTATCCGTCACCTGGAGCTTGTCCATGTGGCTCGTTTCTTCATAGGACACCTGTATCACAGCTTTTAACAAAATAGCTGCGGAATCCTGTGCTGGCTGCGGAAACCTGTGCTGGCTGCGGAAACTGACAAGTTTCCGCAGCTGCATGAACAAAAAAACTAAACCAAACAATAGTCATAAGCATAGTCAGAAAACCATGTAAAAAGCTCTTTTTAAACTACAATGCAATGATTTAACAGCTGGGTGGATGAAATAAGTGGAAAAGGAAGGCTGAGAGGGTGTATAGGAAGGTGCAGGTTTGAGGCTCAACAATGTCCATAAACCAAGGGCTTTCGAGTCCCTAAAAGTGTTGTTTCATTCCCTAAAGAAACAGGGTCAACTGATTGCATCATCTCCCAGAAGTTCTCCACAGGAAACTGCTTAGAACTGGTCAAAACTGGACCATACAGGTTGCTCAGTGCTAAGGGTGCGATGCATCTCACTTGCCCAGTGTAAAAAGTGCAATGCATATTGGAAAGCCCTTCTGTAGGGTGCGATGGGTGAGAATGGACAAATGGAAGAGACAGTTTGCAAGGTGGATGATCATAGAATCTTCTAGAAACTTCTCCTGTGACACTTGCCTCTCTAAATTTGCCCAGGGATGAGTAAGAGATCATCAATCTCCAAGCGGAATCAAGAACTATTAGAGAGAAGACACTAATCAAAATCCCAGATGCTGACTCACCTCCCTGCAATCATCTATATATGGATCCCTCATCCCAGAGATCCAGAGGCTGGAATTTTGTATCTTGCAAGGAAGTGTTGTTGGTTTCTTGGTGGAATATCATAGTGTTGGGTGATCTAAGCTTTTCATGAGGTGAAGAATGGCTTTCATGCTGGGAGGATGACGCTGGGTCGGATCAATGGGTTGTAATACTCTCTTCTAATTTCTATATCAATAAAGCTATTCAAGTCTTCCTCCACATTCTTGTATGTCTGATAGTATATGCATTTGTTTGGTCAATATATATCTAGTCCTATATTGTTTATGATCGTAGATCTCTACACTTTGAAGGTATTATGCTGCTTTGACTTTACAGGTACTCTTTGAAGCGGAGCGGTCAAGGGAGAAGCAGCAAAGACCTGTCGGTGAGGCGAAGGAACAAGCAAGGAACCAAGCGCGAGATCGAGGTTGGTAGTCTTTGATCTTCTCTTATCTGCTTCTCATAAAGGAAAATGAAAGTAACTTTAATCTATTTGTTTCTAAGATAGCTACCCGTCTTAGTGGTACTAGAAGCTCCTCATAGACATTAGATTTCCCAATAACAAAATGGCGACTCCGCTGGGGAGTGAATAGATTGTTTGCTTGTCTATATTTGTTTTTTTATAAACTTACAGACAGAGCCTGAAGTTAAGCTAGCTAGCCTTCAAATTGCATTTTCTATGCAAGTGCAAAATAGATCAATGCTGCTTCAATCTATCTCCGGGTTTTTTTATAAACCGAACAATCGCTTTGAAAACATCCTAATTGCCCTAGTGGTGGCTCTAGTAACCTCTTTAGATCAGCCCCTGTGATTTCTATTTACTGAATATCATTAGCTCGGCCTAAATCCCTAAACTAAGCTGCAAATTGTGACCAAGAACCAAGTTGAAGTCTCGTCCTTGGACCATCGCACCTTCTCTTCTTGGGAATCTAGATGCATCGCACCTCCCGTGTGCAGTAGGTGTGCTGCATCACACTTTCCCTGTGTTGCAGGTGCGCTAATCAGATAAGACCTCTTCTGCTTCAAAATTTTGGTTTTTGTGTTCATTCTCTTCAGCGTTATTCAAGAGTTTTGTTGTCTGTGATCAGTATACCACTGTAGAAATTCCATTCCTTTGCATGATTCTGCCTCCATAGTACAAAGAATTGTGAATTTTTTTATGTATTGTGCGCCATTTACAGTTCTCTTTTACAAAAAGTAGCGTAATCAAACTGTCGATTTTGGATTTGGAAGTGTCGCAAGTGTCGTTTTCAGTCAAAGGAAATAATTCTATTATTCTTGATAGTCGATTATATAGTTACTTTTGTATTTGATTTGAATTAGTAGTTTTTCAAGTTTCGAAAGTAGTTTTAATTCAAAATCGCAAAGTGTCGTCATTATCTTCCTTTCGTTTTTGAATAGAAATTTGTTAGTACTGTCACTTTGAAAAGATAATTCAGATTTGTACTTAGCATTCTTCTTGTCATTCACACATTAAGAAGGCTGAAAACAAATACATGCATGTGCATTTGCATTTAGACTGCTTGTTGGTTTGATTTAGGATAGTGCATCTAGTGTGTGCTCTCTACTCTATGTTGAAAGAATATCATCTCTCTTTCTTTAGTAGCTAGGATTTTCATTGCAAAAAGAAGATTAAACGATTATTTATCATCTTAGGTTGCATTTTAGGAATTGTATATCTACATCACGCGGTGAACCTGAAAGGAAAATTTCTTAAGAAAGATCAACTGTAAAATAAATTCAATGAACATAAAAACGCTTTGGAACCTAACGCACAACATCTTGAAGTCTAGGCTAGAGATGTATTCTGGTGTCGTAAAGCCTGGTAACTATCGCTTTCATTGTTGGTTGGGTGATTCCTCCTCTTAGAGACGACAAGTGCCAGTACGGACTTGTGCTCCCACATACCATTGAGTATATATTGGGAGACCACAATAGGCTATATCCTTTATCCATAGGAAGACGTGTCTACTGCCATATCGATCGCAATGCACTGAACACAGCATTCGGGAAGATTTACTGCCGTACCATAAAAAGTATTCTACAGTTTTGCGATTGGTTTGGTAATCCCTCTGTCTAGATTTCCAGAGTAGTCTCTTTTGTTCCTTTTCAGACTCCTTAAAGGAAAAGGTCCATCTAAGCACTTGTCACTTCAGGCTTATTAAAAATCGAAGGCGACTAGAGTCATCTTTTGTTTTTTCTCGACTCTTAAAAATTGAAAAAGAAAGTTTTGTCAAAGAGTCTAAAATTCATTTAATTCGAAAACATTTTTCCCTTTATTTTTAGTTTATCGTGGAAAGTCAATCGAAACCCCATCGTTCACGGAGACTTATGAGTCAATCATCTTTGTCTCCGGAAAAAAAAGTATTCTAGAAAAAGCGAACTCATTTAACCGGATCGAAGTCCCTTGGTTTGGTTGGAACAAGTGTTTCGACACCTTCAGAGAATCTGGTTACTCCAAACATTTCTGGTATCCCTGCCTCTATAGAAGAAGTTCCGTAGCCACTAGAGGACAGTAGAACTGTTCCTAGTGTGAAGGTAAACACTTCTATTCCTAAACCAGCTCCATCTACAGCTGTTTCAGAAGGTGTTATTCCCCAAACATCTGTCACTGCAGAATCTATACCTTCTTCGGAACCGGAAATATTTTACGGATCTGACGGTCTACCTCTTCCATCAAGATTGATTGCTATAGAAGAGATTGTGGAGGATCCCCCATCTAGTACTCCATCGCATTTTGGAGTTCGGATCACCCTATATCCTTCTTCGTCAAAAATCGGTCTACTGTCATCAGAAGTTCCTGTAAAATCACTAGGAAATCTTTTGGATAGACTAGTTATGTCTGAACAACCGTCGACATCTAGGACTGTGTTGTCTGACACAGCAGCGGCAGAACTTCCTGTTGTCACTCCAACAATGTTCGTCAGCATAACGTCTGTCACAAATATCTCTCAAGCACTGGGTGGAATCCATCCAGGGGCTGTTTCGACAGTATGGTCTGTTCCCGTTTGTTCGTCCAGAATAATATCTGGAATTTCTTATGTTGAGTCTCAACAAATTGATCCTTCACAATGTCAATTTGGGCAGTCCGGTCCTCAAAGGAAAATCATTCCTTTAAGCACTGGATTACCGTTGTATGGGGGGAAATATACCCTTTCATTGTCTCCTCCGGGAGAACAAACATACAAGAGTTCACAACAAAATTTAGGTTGTGCTGGAATTACATCTAGTGTTTGGGTGTCAATACTGCCTCAACAACCAAGAGTTGTATACTCAATGCAACAAAGTCTGCCTATGTCAAATATCCCTGTTACACAGTAATTTGTCACCATCCCTGTTACTCCTCCCTTCGTACCTTGGAGGACCCATCCTGGGAGTTATAAGAAGTGACAAAGTCTAAAAACACTTGCATTATGTTCCCCTGAGTATGTACTCCATGTTCCCTGAAGACACCTTCTGCAGATCATCCCTAAAAAATGCTCTTTTTCCATTGGCGCAAGTCCACAGTATCTTACCCGCGCCAATGATGGAGATCCTCAAAAGGGGGCGCGACCATTGGCACTCTATCTTAGAGCAACAGTCGCGCCAACCAAATTTAGTCGTGCTTTTTGCCTTAATGCACGTCCGACTGTTGTTTCCTTCATTACATGGAGCTTTTCTGAGGATAGAAAATCAGTTTTTTGTCGAGCTTTATCCATCTTTATGGCTTTTGCTAATTCCACGAAAGGTGTCCCGGTTCATCGCATCCTCCTCCCTTCTTCATCTATATAAGCTTGTCATTATGCATTGGACGAGCTAGTACGAGAGTGTTGGTGTTAGTGTTATGCTAGTGATTTGGTAATTGAGTTATAGTAGTGATGATTATTGGTCATGGACAGAATGCTAATGAGTGCTAGAGAGGTTATGCTGCTGGAGAGGAGATGCATGTCAAGACACATATAGTTACTCACCCAGCCAGGAGAAGGGTCGACGTCAGAACAATGGTTGTAACTTTTCCTGTTTATTAATTGATGAGCGACTGCTATTATAGTTCCAATCTCATTATCTGTCATGGTGATATGTTGATTTATTTCCTTTCTGACTGAAATATAGTTGTGCCTTGGTAGCTTTTATGTTGGTATCCGTTTCTTCCTTTGCATGTGCAGGTATTTGTTATGATCTGTTGGAGCAAGGGATCGAGGATATCAACTCTGCTTCAATCATAGCATTGGACTCCAGGTTAGTCTTCTTGATTCACCTTTGATGCATAACTAGGAACTTGCGTAGCAGCGTGGTTTGTTTGTGGCTAGTTCTGTGATAGGCTAGTGGGATCGCCTCTGTCCGCAGAGGGGATTTACCTTACCAACAAATTGGCGACTCCGCTGGGGGGTAACTCTTTGATTTCTGTCTTGCATGTTAATTTTCTTCTGCTTGCTTGAGTGCATGAGCTTCCTGAGTCAGTTTTGAGTTGATTCTTTACTGTTTGACCCATCTGAGCACTGTCAACCCAACCTGAGGTCGTATCTTTTATCTTTTTAGTTGGCAAGCTTAATTGGCGCGGTTATTTCTCTGACAGTCGCGCCAGTTGGCGCACGTTGCTCAAAAGCAACTCGCGCCAATTCTGTGGTAGCGCAAGTTGCAGGCTGACAGTCGCGCCAGCTCTGTAAATTTTGCCTGTGTGCGGGTGGAAAGCTCATTCATTCTCTTTATATATCTCTTTCAGCCTCTGGAACTGTGTTGAACCTCTGCTTGACTGGTTTTAGCCTGTATCCCTCAGCTGTTTGCATATTTCCAGTGACTTTTCATGTCTAGCCTTCTGTGGGAAGTTTCGGTCTCTTGATCATCCAGTCAGCTTGTTGATTGTTCTACACTTATCCAGTGCTTTGTTAAAGCTTGATCTTCTATACTCTGAATACTTCACTTCTAGCCTCTTTGAAGTTCACTAGTTTTTGTGTTTTTCCTTGCTTGCATGGTTCATTTTGTGTTTTAGAATTGGTTCTATTTCATTGACTAAACTTGGATTGTGCATATCTCTTAGAATTTGTTTACATGCATCATGCCATCTTAAAGGAAAGAAAAACAAAAAATCTCTTGCATTATAGTAGTTAGCATTTATTGTTATTTGTTGCTATTGAAAAGAAAAAAGACAAAATTTTGTTTCTTGTTATTAGCTGCATTAGGATCTTTGTTCTTTGTTGAAGTGATCACTTCGTTTGTGAAAAAGATCTCAACCCTCCTGTAGATAAAATTCATCGAATCAAATGATTTAATTTCGGCATATAGTTTGCATGTAAGAAGTTTTCGAGATATCACATACGGTAGGACCAAAAAACCGAAACATAATCAAAGATAAACTTTAAAATGAACTCAATGAACATAACAACGCATTGGAACATAACGCAAACACTCTAGAGGTCTAGGTTAGAGACGTGTTCCGGCGTCGTTAAACCTGGTAGTTTATCGTCGAGTGGTTGGGTGATTCCTCCACGGTGAAACGGTAGCTGCCAATACGGACTGTGCTCCCACGTACCGTCGAGTATATATTGGGAGACCCCTATAGGAATAAATCCTTTATCCATAGGAAGCCGTGTTAGCCACCCTACGATTCGCAATGCAGTGAACACAACATTCACGAAGATCGACCACCCGTACCCTAAAAAGTATTTTGTGGTTTTGCGAAAAGTTTGGCACACCCTCTACCTAGAATTCCAGAGCAGTCACTTTTGATGCTTTTCGGACTCCCTAAACGAAAAGGTCCCTATGAGCGTCTTGTCACTTCGTGCTCATTAAATATTCGAAGGAGACTAGAGTCATCTTTTACCCTTTTCTCGACTCTTAAAAAATGAAAAGGTTAAGTTCAGTGTCTTAAAATTATTGGCCACGATAACATCTACCCAATTAGATTTTGCGTGCGTTAGCTTGAGTAGGGTTAATTCTCGTTCAATGGCAGCCTTTCCGGTGCCCACCGGCCAAGGCATTCCTCCTGATGGGTACCCTCACCCATTTCCTTCTGTTGGAAATGTTGGTGTTCAGTATATCGCAACATTGTCTTTACCTGGGTTGACCATTGGTTTACCCGTATGGTTGTTTTCAAACTCGGTGGTCTCAAGTGTGATGAATCCTGTCCCACCACCACCTCCTCCACCCGAACAACACCATGTTGATTCTAAGGTGGACCCCTTCCCTTCTTCGCCTATTGCTGCGTCCCCATCTTCTACTTCGCCTGGTGAAACCTTGGATTTCGCTAACCAGGTGGCTAAGAAGAAGAAGAAGAAGACCAAAAAGAAGAAGTCTCCTAAGGGAAAGGTCGTATCTACCACGAAGCTATCAGAAGTGGAACCACCTTCTGCTCCTCCGCGGAAGCTTCGGTCTCCTTGTCGATTATGCAAAGGGGATCATTTTCTTTCTGATTGTCCTGGCATTCCCAGGATCCTAGATATATGGTCCCGTGACCCGACTCGCCCCTTGCTGTCGCAAATTGACGATACCTTACTAGTTGGTAACAGGAAAGGGAAGGTTTGTTTCCCTTGTCGACTTTGCGAAGGTAATCATCTCCTTCGACTTTGTCCACTGATGGATGAAGCTTCCCATCTTTTGGCAAGTCTGTCGGATTCCTTACCCCAACTACCCGCTGGATATCAGCGTCTTGTTACACCTGCAGAGTGTCTCTCCACTAACCAAGAGATCAAGCATGATTCCTCTTTGGTCCAGCTTTCTCTTCCTGAACCTACCTGTGCTCAGCCTTTTCCAGACCAGTACCTGGTCGGAAAGAGTGTTGCTCAGCCTATTCCAGACCAGTACCTGGTCGGAAAGAATGTTGCTCAGCCTGTTCCAGACCAGTACCTGGTCGGAACAAGTGATTTATGTTCATCATCTACGCACTACTTGATCATCAAAGATGAACCCCCTGAGTCCAAACCGACCGAAATTCCACAGTTCAAGCTTACAAGTAACCCGGTCTTTCAAAAGGTCCAGCTTACAAGTGACCCGGTTTTGCCTACAGAAGTTCCATCTTTAGCTGCTCTTACATCTGAATCTAAACCAGACGAAAGTCAAAAGGTCCGGCTTACAAGTGACCCAGTTTTGCTTTCAGAACTTCCACCCCTAGATGATCCTACATCTGAATCCAAACCAGACAACAGTCAAACAGTCCGGATTACAAGTGACCCGGTTTCGCCTTCAGAAATTACCTCCTCAGATGATGTTATCACTGCCAAGAATGACGAACCCACCGTCCAAATTCTATTCATTGACATAGACGTTAATGATCAAGTGAGCATCCCTCTCATTTCTTCACAACAGGAAGAAAGTCCATTAGAGGCATATCCGGCTGTTTATCTAGTCCCACCTCCGAGCAACCTAGTTATTTCCTTTAATTGGGATCAACTGGTCAATCCTCGGTTACCAGCCTCCATACCATTTCGAATTATAGTTCAAGTCTATCGCATGGTTATGGCTGGTAAAATTATTGATGAAGGATCTCCAGTTAGTATCCTTTCTTCAACAGCTTGGGAAGCACTTGGTTCCCCACTGCTTCTGCCTGAGATGAGAAGCCTTGTAGGTTTCCATCGAGAAATCACTCGACCTTTAGGAATTCTTCCCAATGTACCTATCACGTTAGAAGGGAAGACTATCCAAATGGGTCTCATGGTAGTCCAAGGTCCGTTAGATTACAATTTACTCCTTGGACGAGATTATATTTATCGCATACGTGCTATTGTGTCCTCACTCTTCAGAGTGATGTGTTTTCCGCATGAAGGAAGAACGATCAAAGTCGTAGACCAACTTTCATTTCCTGGTTCACACTTCACATATAGCCATTTGCCATTCCTAAATGGTCTTATTTCCACAGGAAATGCCCCAGCACCCACCCCGTCATTCTGATGACGGCAGCTCACCCGGGCGCGTGACTGAAGCCCGGGGGGGCATCCTCCAATCGATTCTTTCCAAGTAAACCTTCATTCCATCCACTCCGTGAATGCCATGAAGCTTGGGGGGCATGTATCTCGATTGGTATAATCATGCTGGGGGCATGCAACAAACTTTTTTTTTAACAAGCATAGTTTTTCGATTCAAGCTTGTGTAAACATGAAACCGAACCCAAGCATAGTTTTTCGTTTCAAGCTTGTGTAAACATGAAACCGAACCCAAGCATAGTTTTTCGTTTCAAGCTTGTGTAAACATGAAACCGAACCCAAGCATAGTTTTTCATTTCAAGCTTGTGTAAACATGAAACCGAACCCAAGCATAGTTTTTCGTTTCAAGCTTGTGTAAAAATGAAACCGAATCCAAGCAAAGTTCTTCATGGTTCAAGCTTGTGTAAAAATGAACCCAGTTACATCCCGTGATTGCCTTTTATCCGCTAAAATTCTGCTAGATGAGCCTTGGTTGTTTCATTCCATCGCCACCATCTTTTTGGCCGATCATGTGCTTTCACTTGGTTGTTTCTCCTTTCCTGAGGAACCGCAGCGATGAGTGGTCTTGTTAGCCAGCCTCTTAACCTTTATGTGTTTCAAGTAAAGTTCCACCATTACCGGAACCAGTTGCTATCCTTTATACCACTCGTTCCTTCAGGACGAGTCACCTTTACGCTCTTTTCTGACTCGTAAAATATGAAAAGATTGCCGAGTATTTTTCCCTTTTTGACTCGTTAAAGAAAATAAAATGGAGGTCCGCTTTCAGCTCTTTTCTGACCATTTAAAGAGGAAAAGATTGCCGAGTCGCTCCTCTTGACTCGTTAAATGGTGATAAGGGGCAGTCGTTTTAAGTTCTTTTTGTCGACCGTTAAAACATAAAAAGATTACCGGGTTTTTGTCGTTTCAAACTCGTTAGTGGTTACGAAACGACGTGGTTTTGACCGTTTTTTTACTTTTTCAGGTCGAAGTCACTAATCATGAAAAGTACTCCTCGATCGTAATGATCGGGCGGTTCTTTCGGGTATTATTTTATACTTTTTCGGGCCCGAGAGACACAACTTTACGAAAAAGGACATCCCTGGAGTTTCCTTTTCCGTTGTCTTTTCAAACTCTCTAAACAAGAAAAGACGCCGAGTTCTTCCTTTGTCAGACTCGTTAAAACTTAATGACATCGGATTTTGTCACAACACAAGCATATGCTATCCCCATCAAGCTTGTTAAAAATAACTGGGGTACTCGCCAGAAATGGTGGGGGAAAATAAAATTTTTGAACCATAATTGTTACCGTAACGACAGTATGTCGCTCTTGAACATGGCACTTTTTGCTTTCCTGTCCAGGGTGGGGATTTTTCATCTCATATCTTTCACTTGCTTCCACGGATTTGGGTACCCTATTTGACCTCTCATTCACTCATTGCCTCGTCATAATGACCTTTGATACATTGATGTCAAATACTTCCAATTCCGTTAATGTGCCGCCGATATGTTCAAGAGAAGTTGACCTCTGTAAATAAACAACCTCCCTCTGATAGTTCGCACAATCTTGATTCACGACATTATCTCTCTGTCTCGTGTCGATGATGTGGGAAACATTATGGCCCACCTTCGATCAAGGTCACTCCCTGTCGACTTCAGCTCACTATCCAAGAAGTTGACCTAGAAACTCCCTTCCGGTGCCTTGGAGCCTGCATGCCTCAATGGCAGGTTCTTCGTGTTCGACGTGAGGTTTTCGTCATTGGCCTCCGATCGAATGATTCTACGGGTGTTCGACTTCAGCGCATTAATTCACACGCCGTAGATTGTACCTATAGTACCTTGAGGGCCATTGTCATTATTGGTGGTACCTCTCGCGTCTGTTAACAGTTTCCATTATTGACTGGTAATCAGGCGATGTTCATGCATGTTCGACTTCAGCTCATATATTCACATGCTTGGACTTGTACTCTTGTTCGGGTCGAGATGGAGCGCAAGACCCTGGATTGTGTCTGTCGTAATCCAGGCGTGATTCTTGGTACTTGACTCATTCACTGGATGGCTGCGACCATACCTGAGTCAGTTCATTGATCCTAACCAGATGGCTGCGTCCATACTATGGATCCAGATTATTTATGTACTCTCTTATGGATGGCTACGACCATACCACGTACATCTTGTAATTGAACTATCAGTCATGTCTCTTAATACAGCTCCTCGGCGGCAGTAACTATATGTGCTCTTGTGTGCTCTTCTGTGTGTGTTCTTGTAAAGCATTTCACCCCTCTCCACCTCTCAGACTTCATGCTTTAGGGGGCATCTGTTACACAGTAATTTGTCACCATCCCTGTTACTCCTCTTTTCGTACCTTGGAGGACCCATCCTGGGAGTTATAAGAAGTGACAAAGTCTAAACACACTTGCATTATGTTCCCCTGAGTATGTACTCCATGTTCCCTGAAGACACCTTCTGCAGATCATCCCTAAAAAATGCTCTTTTTCCATTGGCGCAAGTCCACAGTATCTTACCCGTGCCAATGATGGAGATCCTCAAAAGGGGGCGCGACCATTGGCGTTCTATCTTAGAGCAACAGTCGCGCCAACCAAATTTAGTCGTTCTTTTTGCCTTAATGCACGTCCGACTGTTGTTTCCTTCATTACATGGAGCTTTTCTGAGGATAGAAAATCAGTTTTTTGTCGAGCTTTATCCATCTTTATGGCTTTTTCTAATTCCACGAAAGGTGTCCCGGTTCATCGCATCCTCCTCCCTTCTTCATCTATATAAGCTTGTCATTATGCATTGGACGAGCTAGTACGAGAGTGTTGGTGTTAGTGTTATGCTAGTGATTTGGTAATTGAGTTATAGTAGTGATGATTATTGGTCATGGAGAGAATGCTAATGAGTGCTAGAGAGGTTATGCTGCCGGAGAGGAGATGCATGTCAAGACACATATAGTTACTCACCCAGCCAGGAGAAGGGTCGACGTCAGAACAATGGTTGTAACTTTTCCTGTTTATTAATTGATGAGCGACTGCTATTATAGTTCCAATCTCATTATCTGTCATGGTGATATGTTGATTTATTTCCTTTCTGACTGAAATATAGTTGTGCCTTGGTAGTTTTTATGTTGGTATCCATCTCTTCCTTTGCATGTGCAGGTATTTGTTATGATCTGTTGGAGCAAGGGATCGAGGATATCAACTCTGCTTCAATCATAGCGTTGGACTCCAGGTTAGTCTTCTTGATTCACCTTTGATGCATAACTAGGAACTTGCGTAGCAGCGTGGTTTGTTTGTGGCTAGTTCTGTGATAGGCTAGTGGGATCGCCTCTGTCCGCAGAGGGGATTTACCTTACCAACAATCCCCACTATACCGGCTATTGTGACGGTGTTGTAAGTACAAGCATTGTCTGTTGTATGCCAACCTCAAGTCTCTTAGGTCGCAATTCAACAACCTCTTGTCTCTATGACGCCGCCACAATCATCGATTATTGGCTCCTTATTTGGAGTGACCCAGGCTCAAATGGGTACCATCACCCCTCATCTTGGTCAAAGAGCTAGTATTGGACAACAGCAAATGGTTTCACAACCATGGTTGGTGCAATATCAACAACCACAATTCCAACAAGTTTACCAACGATCTGAGCACCAAATCTTTGCAAGTAATGGGCAGTCGTATATTCAAAACGGTCAACATCAACCATTTCATAATGGTTATGTCCATCAACCTTACCAAAGTTATCAGCATCAAATGCACTATGCTAGTATGCAAAGACCCACTGTTCAGGAAATCCCATCTTATCCTGGGGATGCTTCGTCGAACCTGAATCAACAGTTGCCCTTCGTGGCAACTTTAGAGTTACCAGATCTAAATCGGCTGACAAACGATCCAATTGCTTACGCCCCTTGGTGGCCAACAATTCCTCAAAAACTTCTGGCAGATATTCCTAAATTTAATGGAAATCTGGGTGAAGACCCATCGAATCATGTGATGACCTTTCATCTGTGGTGTTCATCTAATACTCTAAACGATGATTTGATCAGGCTTCGCCTTTTTCAGCGAACGTTAACTGGTTCGGCAGCAAAATGGTATATCGAATTGCCTAGAGCTTCATTCGATAACTTCAGCACCCTAGCCACAACCTTTTTAACCCATTTTCAGTTACCCATAAGGTACGAAATAGGAACAGAGCTTCTTACCAATTTCAAACAAACAATGGCCACTCACATATCTGATCATATTCATAAGTGGTGACGTCGTCATAGAATGGTGAAAACATATGTTCCTGATCAGCTGCTAGTTGAATGGTTTATTAAGTCATTATTACCTTCTATTACAGAAGATGTGGCAAAGGGAGGAGTCGTCACTGAAGAAGAAGTAATTGCTCGTGCGCAATATCTAGACTTGATATATACTCAATCTGGCATGCTCTACGATAAAATCCCTGATGCTCCTAGATCGGAATGCTCTGTTCCTTCCCCTCCTAAAGCAAGCAAAGACTCTCATGCCAGCGATGGCGTGATAGGTGCAACTAGCACGAAAACCGTAAAAGCTACATCAAAGAAGGCTCATATGGTTCGAAGTTAAAATGCAAATGAGGAACTTCTCGCCTCATAGGTAAATGTCGTGTCGACTGACAAGGGCAAAGAACCAAAGCAACCAGGGGGCAAGAAGAAAAAGAAAGGGAAGAAGAAAAAACAGGAGGAGTCGTCTCCTGAAAAATCTTCTGCAAACCCTTATGGAGATAGGAAACCAAGTCATCCATGCTTCATATGTGATGAGGATCATTGGACGAAAGATTGTCCACATAAAGCCGAGCTTAGAAAATTCCTTAAGAATTCAAAAACCTCGGCAGTATTGACTGATCCGTTTCCAAATCCAGGAACAAATCTGGTTGCTAGTGACAATGCTTCCCCATCCCAAGTGCTAATGTTGTCGGTTTCGAAGCAGCAAAATGATGCTTTGATATCGACAAGGAATAAATATTATGGGAATCCACAGCTGTCAGACAACAAGGCTAATGATCAACCTAGTAGTTCGACAACAACTTCAACCGAAGTTGTGCCACCCATCATTCTTGAACTAACAATAAAGCCGCCAAAGGGAGTAGTACACAAATCAACATTTAATCCTTGTGCCAGAGCAGCACAACATTATACTATAGTGGAGGATCTAGCCCAATAGCCGTCCGCTATGTCGACACTTGAGGTACTGCAAAATTTCCCCTCCTAAAAGCAGGCTTTATTATCAGCGATAGGTGGGATTGACCCAACGGATTCCAATCTTGTGTCCTTTAATCACAAATGATATGAACCTCAGTTACCAGCTCAACTAGCTTTCCTTATTCAAGTGAAATCCCTCAACAAAACTGTTCATCGAACAAGTATTGATGAGGGGGCATCTACATGTATTATGTCGATGAGTTACTGGAAAACTTTAGGATCTCCACCCTTGTCGTGATCTTCGATGGCATTAAAAGAATTTGATGGAAGAACATACACTCCATATGGGATTTTAAGTAACTTACAAGTCAAACTGGGGGCAAAACAGTAGAAATTGATGTTGAAGTGATCCACGGAAACCTCGATTACAACATCCTAATGGGAAGGCCCTAGATATATGCTATGGCTGCCATTGTGTTGACCTAATTCAGGAAGATTGCATTTCCCTTCTAAGGAAGTATTACAATCGTCAACCAGCAAACATTTCTCCCCAACAGTTCACAAGTTACGGGAAGCATTCTGATGATCCATGGAAGCACTCATTCACTTCAAAATATCAGAGTAGGCCTAATAAAAGACCCTATATTAATGGGGAATTTTGCCCTACCGCCTCCAATCAATCTGGCGGAAGTGGCAATGGTGGGAACCTGCAATATGATATCTTCTATTCAAAAGATGTCCGAAAATGATATTAACATGGATCATCTGCAGGTATTGCCTCCAAACCCAATAGAAATATTGTAGAAATCAATGTTTTTGGCATGGGAGGCAAACCCAAATCAATGCTCATCAAGCGTTTTGATAGATAGGTCTAAGGAATATGGCACCCCTTTAGATCCTTGGTCGCAAGTACATTCTACAGACGAAGGAATTGTTCAGTCAATGATGATTGACGGGGCACCATGGGAAGATTACCACCATCGTTCCCATCTTCTGGATTACAACGAAGATACTCCTAGTGACCTTCATCATCCATTAGTTTTTGATTTTCTATCAAATACTGTAAACACGGTGGATTCTGAACGAAACTTGTCCAATATTGAAGAGACTATCGCCATAAATATCTTGACCAAAATAGATGTTGTAGAGAATATTCATGTCGGCAAATCTTGTTCTTCTTCAGAACTTGAAATGTATTACGCTCTTTTTCATGATTTCAGAGATGTATTTGCCTGGTTGTATGATGAAATGCCAGGCATTGACTCAAGCATAGTTGAACGCGAAATTAAGATGTATCCAGATGTCAAACCGGTACGACAACAGCTATGGCAAGTGCACCCCAAGAAAGCCACTGCCATCAAGGTAGAAGTTGAAAAAATTATCCATGTTGCTTTTATTTACCCTGTTCCTCTAACTGATTGGGTATCGAATATTGTTCCTGTAATGAGAAAACAAGGAACGATTAGATTGTGCGTTGATTATAGGGATGTAAATCAAGCTTGTCTAAAAGACAACTACCCTACACCCTTCATTGACCAGATAATTGATGAATGCACCGGATGTGAAATCTTTTCATTTATGGATGGATTTTCAGAGTATAATCAGATTAACATCCGCCCATAGGACCAGTCAAAGATTGCATTTATTTGTCCATCGGGCACATTCGCATATCGCAAGCTACCCTTTGGTTTAAAGAATGTAGTGGAAACATTTCAGAGGGCAATGAATTATGCCTTCCATGACATAAAGAACATCGTTCAACCATATCTCAACGACCTTCCGGCTCATTCACGAAAGTGGAACAATCATCCGTAGCATTTGAGAGCGATATTTCTACGTTGCCAACACTACAAGATACGACTCAATCCACACAAATTTGTATTTTGTGTCAGCTCTGGTCATTTACTTGGCTTTGTGGTCTCAAAGGATGGGATTCGTCTTGACCCATGTAAGGTTTAGGCAATCATTAATTTGACTCCACCTTCAAATTTGCTTCAAATTCAAAAACTCCAAGGGAAAGCAAACTTTCTGAGGAGGTTCATTCCAAATTATGTAGAACTTGCTAAAGGTTATACTCGTCTATTGAAAAAAGAAGTACCCTTCATCTGGGATCAGGTTGCGCAAGCTTCCTTTGATGTTTTAAAGGAATCCCTAATAAAAGAATCATTAATGTATGCTCTTGATTATCTAAAAGACTTTAACCTGTATCTGGCTACAGCAGATACAACCATCGCAATGGTTTTAGTTCAAGAAGACAATGGAATTGAACATCCTATATATTATTTGAGTATAAACTTAAATGATATGGAAAACAAGTACTCCTACGTTGAAAAGCTAGCTCTCGCAGCTATTTAAGTGATACAAAGATTTCGACACTATGTCCTCTTTTGAAAAACTACCATTTTGTTATATTGCAACCCCATGACTTATATATTGTCGCAACAGTTGCTGGGGGGAAAATATTCAAAATGGATAGCAATTCTACAAGAGTTTGATCTGGAATTTATAAAATCCAAATCGAAGAAAGCCCTAGTTTTCACGGAGTTACTATGCGATCTCCCATCGTCGTCCAACGATGCAACCTCAGAAGAAGCGATCATGGACAAATCTTTGTTTCTGATATCTTCACGCAATATGTGGTATGGAGACATAATAATCTATCTCCAAACCCAAACCTATAGGTCTAATACCTCCCACTCGGAACAGCGACGCATTCTATACCAAGAAAAAGACTACATGATCATCGGTGATACGCTTTACCATCGTGGTATCGATACAGTTCTGCGGAGGTGCCTCACCCACGAGGAGGCCGAAAAAGTCCTGAATGATTGCCATTCAGGCGCGTGTGGGGGCATCAATCTGGTTACGCTATGGCACAAAAGATTTTACGAGCAGGATACTTCTGGCCAACAATGTTCAAAGATTACATAACCGCAGTCAGAAGTTGCCATGCCTGTCAAATCTTCGATCGCAAAACTAGAATACCACCTGCACCTCTGCAACCAGTAGTTGTTGTTGGGCCATTCGCTAAATGGGGCATAGATTTCATGACATGTAACCCCACCTCGGCCGGGGGGCATGGGTATATAATAGTCGCAGTAGACTATTTTACCAAATGGGCCGAGGCAATGCCTACATTAAACAACAGTGGCGAAACGACTGCCCTCTTCTTTTCCAATCATGTAGTCTCCAGATTCGGCATTCCACAGGCCATAGTCACAGATCATGGATCGTATTTTCACAATCACATGATGGTTGAGTTGGCTGCCAAATTAGGGCTGTCCCACGACAGCTCTACTCCGTATTATCCGCAGGCTAACGGACAAGTTGAGGCAATCAATAAGGTCCTGAAGCGGATGCTGCAAAGGATGATTGGAGTCCATAAAAGGAGTTGGCACCTGATCCTGTACTCGGCCTTGTGGGCATACCGGACATCGTTGAGGAATGCAACCGGGATTACACCCTTTCAACTGGTGTATGGCCTGGAAGCGATCTTACCAGTCCAGTGTGAAATCTCATCCCTCAAACTCGCAGTTGACCTTCTCCCTGGAACTTCAGAAGAGGAGGCTCATTTCTTAGAACTAATCCAATTGGATGAAACCCATTGTGATGCCGCTTTGGCTAACGAAGCCCATAAGAAACAATTCAAGGCACAGTTCGACAAGAATGTCAAACCCCGTGTCTTCTTAGAAGGTGACCTGGTCTTACTTTACGACTAGGAGTCTGATAAATTGGGAGCAGGTAAGTTAAAGTCTTTATGGATGGGCCCCTATATTGTTAAGCATGTATTAGCAAAAGGAGCCTACGAGTTAGTGGATTATGATGGGATTCCACTGGCGCAACCCCGCAATGGGTTGTACCTTAAGCGTTACTATGCTTGACTCAAGATAGTAACCCCTATGCTTTTGTTACATTTTTGTTTTCACTAAGGGTAATTGTTTTGGTTAAGTGATCCACTTTTACATTTGTTACAGATGTCGAATCTATTGGAGTCATTCGTTGGATATGCTGATGGAGTGAGTCATAGTTCACGGAACCTATCTTCTACGGCCTGGGCCATCTTCGATCCAAGCGACGAGTTAGTGAGTTTCAGAGGGGTATGTATTGGTCGATCAATGAACAATATTGTTGAATATAGTGCGTTGATAGAACTCCTCTTTGATGCCATCACACATGGCATACGTCGACTTGTCGTCAGGCTAGACTCACAACTCGTCATTCTACAGCTCACCAGTATCTACTCCGTATGGAATCCAGCTATCTATCGCATGTTCCTAAGGGTAAAGATTTTGGAAAGGCAGTTTGATTCTATTCAATATCAACATATTTCCAGAAACTTAAACACATTAACAGACTCATTGGCAAATTATGTGTTAGATAGACATTTGCAAAATTTATAAAAGAAGGATTTCATCAATATGTGCATCAAAATCATGTAACTTAACCAAAATAAAGCTCCGAAAATCAAAAATATATATATAACTGTTTATGGTTTATACATAATGTTCTGTAACCAAGACAAAATCGGTCAAATGACCCAAAAATCAAAATTCTAGGGGGCACCCTAGTCTAATGATGCTGGTGATAACAAGTCACCGCCTGTGCAATCATGCGTAAAATCCTAGTCCATCGACTCGGCACGCCAGTAGTATGTCGCTGCAACCTCAAAGGCAGCTCGTCGGTCCTCACATCTAAAATACCAAGAGTGAGACCCTCGAACTGATCCTGCAATGTTGAAAGATTCTCGGCCACATCAAGGTCACGAAGGATAGCCCTCCCCACAGCCTCTCCTACTGGAACGACAGCTAGTGCTCTCAAACGTACTACTAGCCGAACTGGTCCAATATCTGCATGAGCACATGAGTTTCGATTAGTACTGATAGAAGAAAGCACGAGAACATTATAAAAAAATGATAAACAGAGATATGATCAGAGAATTTAGCAATAGCACCCCACTTCTCACTAGCTGGCAGCACCAAATCCGGGTCACCCCGGAAATCCATACTAGATGAAAGTCAAAAGGTTGAGGCGGCAGTCGACCCGGTCTTGTCTTTAGAAGGTCCATCTTCAGATGATACAATCACTGAAGAGAATGAGAACGACACCGTTCAAATTCTTTTCATAAACACAGACTCCGAGGAACATGGGGGCAATCTACCTGTTCCTTTACCGTAGGAAGGAAGTTCGTCGGAGTCATATCTAGCCATCTATTTGGTCCCACCTCCAAGCAACCTAGTCGTTTCCTTCGATCGAAATCTACTAGGCAGACCTCGTTTACTGGCTAATGTACCATTCCGAATCATTGTAAAAACTTACAAAATGGTCATGGTTGGTACCGTCATAGATGAAGGGGCTTCTGTGAGTATCCTTTCCTAAACTTCTTGGAAAGCGCTTGGTTTTCCATCGCTTCTGCCTGAGATGAGAAATCTGATAGGCTTTGACAAAGGAACCAGTCGACCGTTAGGGATCCTCCCCAATGTGCCTATAATGTTGAGAAGGAAAACCATTTATATGAATGTAATGGTAGTCCAATGACCTCTAGACTATAATCTACTCCTTGGGCGTGACTATATTTATTGCATGGGAGCCACTGTCTCCTCACTCTTTCGAGTAATGTGTTTTCCGTATGAAGGCTGAGTGGTTCAGCTCATAGACCAAATTTCGTTCCCCAGCTCACACATATCTAATAGTCAAATTCCATCCCTAAATGGTCTTTTCATGCAAGAAATGTCTCATCAATCACCAGTTCGTCCACCTGAAGAACACGAGTAATTCGTGGGGTCATGACTGAAACCCAGGGGGCATTCACCCTGGTCTGCTCTGGCAGGAAAACTCTAGGTATAGAGTAGGGGTTTCAGCGAAGGATATATGACTGGTCCGACACCCGTCCGTATGGGAAAATGGGATTAGACCAGATAAGATACTGCCGTTAGAAGGTATGCCTTTCTTGATAGAACAAATGTTTTGTTTGCAAATTGAGGGGTAACCTATAAAAGGTAGGCCTTTCTTGACAAAGCAAATGTTTTGTTTGCAAATTGAGGGGTAACCTCGAAACTCTACTTCACTATACCTAGGGGCATGCAAACCTTTTTGCATGCAAGTGAAGAGCAACCATTTATTTTCTTAGTTTGTAGGTTCTCAAACCCTTTAAACTCATAGGATTGGTCGTTCCTAGGTTACATAAAGGAAGGATACGGAGCAAAGCTTCGAAAGCTGAAAGCTCCATAAAAATGGAATCTATCGACGAGACATCCTTATTATACGACTGGCACGAGCAGTTTTTATGTGAAGTTCAAGCTCGCTAAAAATTAAACCTAAGCAATGCGTAAATGTTTCCCATAGAGTTTAAGCTCATTAAAAACTAAACCAATCTTGGGTAAATAACCATTGTGAATGCATTATCATCAGCTTTTGAGCCTTGGTCATGTTATCATCATCACCTCCACTCTGTTTAAGTCGATCATACGCCTCCATTTGATTGTTTACCCTTTTTGAGGAATAGCTGCGAAGAGTGATTCTGTTAGCCATCCTTGTGAGACTACCGTGATTGGAAATTCCAAACCTTACCTGGAATCAGCTGCTACCCGAAATCATCACTCGTTCCTCAAAAAACAAGTCTCCTTTAAGCTCTTTTTGTCTGACTCGCAAAATATGAAAAGATTGCCGAGCAGTTGGCCTCTCCAGCTCGTTAAAGCTACTGGGAGTGCTATCCATCCTCTAGATTTTAATCTTTTTGGACCTAACGGATTATTACACAAAAAGATCGAGCGCTTGTCTTGTTCGGCTCATTAAAACTATCGAAAATTCATCCATTTCGTATTATTTTATACTTTTTCAGACTTAAGGGATTATATGATGAAAAAGGATTATTGGAGTTTCCTTTACGTCCCTTTCAAACTGTCTAAAATTGAAAAGGACCAAATTATCTTTTTCATTAAACTCGTTAAAACCAATAGTGACAAACTTGTCCATATAGATAAGAACGAGTTTCACTATCGGTAGGCTCGTTAAAACATAGCGATGGGTTTTCCCGAAGGAAAAATTATAGAACAAGCATATGTTATCCTCCTCAATCTTGATAAAAATAAAGAGGTACTGGTCAGCAATGACTGGGGAAAATTTGGGAAGAAAACTTGAAGAAACTTTATTGGTAGCAAAGTCGCTCTTGAACATGACACTTTCACTCCATGTCTGAGCCGGGTTGGGTTATTCCATTCACCGGTCATATTACCATTGATCCATCGTACCATCCATATTTGGGTTTAACGCTACCAATCCATTTCAAGTGTCACTGATATGTTCAAGAGAAGTTGATTAGAGAATTCACAAACCCATCTTGTGTCTCATCCACTGCAATACCTTTACGCTTCATTCTTTCATGACCGCCACCCTGAACCCTGTATCATCAGATCGTTTTCATCTCCAAAAGTAATTTGCTCCATTCCATGTCATAGATGTGGGATTCATTAAGGCCCTCCTATGATGGGTCACTTCTTGTCGACATCAGCTCACTATCCAAGAAGTCGACCTAGGAACAACCCTTTAAGTACTTTGAAGCTTGCATGCCTCAATGGCAAGTTTCTCACTTTTGGCGATAGGTTTACATCAATGGCATTTTACCAAGAGATTTTGCGTGGTGTTCAACGCCAAGTCCCATTTTCACACCACGCAAATTGTACTGTCGTACCTTGAGGGTCATCATCATTATCAGTGATTCCTCTCGCGCCTGTTAACAACTTACATCATTGGCTGGTAATCAGGTGATGTCTTTCCATGTTTGAATCCAAAACTTTTTTCACATTGATCAACTTGTACTTCGGGCAAAGATTGGACGAGTTTGAAGACCCCGGATCTAGTTTCATCCATCCGGGCTGAGATATATTCAGGAAAATAAAGACATCAAATGTACATCATTGCTGCACAGATGATCATCTGAATCAAAGGATGATGACTCTATTAGAATCATCAGTATGCCACACAGACGGTTGTCTGTCCTATCTACATGAAAATGAATTTATAAAGTTGAGCATGGGAATGCCCGCCTCAGCTAGATCATGAAAATATTATGAAGATAATGTATTGTATTGTATCTTATTACAGGTCGCCTTCTAGTTCGAAAAACCTTGGATCCTCATGATAAAGCATTTCACCCGACATCAAAAGATTAACGACCTCATGCTTTAGGGGGAAACTGTTATAGACATTTTTGGGCACTGCAACCCCAATCATATATGTCCATAAACCAAGGGCTTTTGAGTCCCTAAAAGTGTTGTTTCATGCCCTAATGAAACAAGGTCAGCTGATTACATCATATCCCAAAAGTTCTCCACAAGAAACTGCTCAGAACTGGTCAAAATTGGACCATATAGTTTGCTCAGTGCTAAGGGTACGATGCATCTCACCTGCCCAGTGTAAAAGGTGTGATGCATACTAGAAAGCCCTTTTGTAGGGTGCGATGGGCGAGAATGGAAAAATGGCAGAGACAGTTTGCAAGGTGGATGATCATAGAATCTTCCAGAAACTTCTCCTGTGACACTTGCCTCTCTGAATTCGCCCAGGGATGAGTAAAAGATCATCAATCTCCAAGTGGAATCAAGAAATATCAGAGAGAAGACACTAATCAAAATCCCAGAAGCTGACTCACCTCCCTGCAATCATCTATATATGGATCCCTAATCCCAAAGATCCAGAGGCTGGAATTTTGTATCTTGCAAGGAAGTGTTGTTGGTTTCTTGGTGGAATATCATAGTGTTGGGTGATCTAAGCTTTTCATGAGGTGAAGAAGGGCTTTCATGCTGGGAGGATGACGCTGGGTTAGATCAATGGGTTGTAATCCTCTCTTCTAATCTCTAGATCAATAAAACTATTCAAGTTTTCCTCCACATTCTTGTATGTCTGATAGTATATGCATTTGTGTGGTCAATATATATTTGGTCCTATATTGTTTATGATTGTAGATCTCTACACTTTGAAGGTATTATGTTGCTTTGAATTTACAGGTACTCTCTGAAGCAGAGCTGTCAAGGGAGAAGTGGCAAAGACCTGTTGGTGAGGAGAAGGAACAAGCAAAGAACCAAGCAAGAGATCGAGGTTGGTAGTCTTTGATCTTCTCTTATCTGCTTCTCATAAAGGAAAATGAAAGTAACTTTAATTTGTTTGTTTCTAAGATAGCTACCCATCTTAGTGGGACTAGCAGCTCTGCATAGACACTAGATTTCCCAATAACAATAAGGGCATGATGCATAAGATATAGCAGTGAATACCCCTCTTTAAAGGTAGGGTGTTTCATTTCCCACTAGGGGTTGGGACAATCAAGGGTTCCTATGTGATGAAGGAGGCTCATAGAACCTATAGGAACGAGGGTGATAGCAATGATGATGGGGCTAGATCTCATGTATTAGATTTTTCCCACATTCTAAATGTGTTTGTCCCAACCATATTTTTCATTTTGTGGTACATTTCCATGTTGAATGTGGCCAAATATGATTTTATCTTACTTTTTAGCTACATCAACCTTTTGCTGAAAATAGCAACAAGAAATGCTAAAAATAGAAGTGCTAAAAATAGCACTGCTATAAATAGTAGTTTGGGTACCAGTGCTGGATTGAGCAACAGGAAATGAAAAATGGAAGTGCTAAAAATAGCATTGTTATTTTTAGCAGTTCAGGATGGATTCCTATTTTAGTCAATCCCTAAACTAAAATAGTGAAGTAAAATTCGAATTTGAACTTAAAAATTGTTTGAAAGTAAATAAATTAATTCACGATGAGTTAATTAGATGTGAAAAATCAAACATGAAGTCTATGTGAGGACATGCAACAATTTCTCCATTAATTGAGGAATTTATCCATCAATTAAAGAGATGAGGATGAGTTCTAATTTGAGTTGTAATTAGTTGGCTCAGTTAACTGAGTCAAGTACAATTAGATTGATTTAAACAGTTTGTTTAAATTAATGTGAGTTCACTTAGTCAATGCATGCTTTCATATAACTACTACACTTCAGATAACTGAATATTCTCTCATGAATAACTCATGCATGTCAGTTCAGACAAAGACCCAGTTGAGATCAAAGGAGGGGCAGTGTACTATCAAATGGATATATTTTTTCCTATAAAGGAAACTCATCCATGGAGAAGGATTTATCTCCTTCAAGATTGTGCAGTTAGATTAGAGGTTAGTGTGTGTGTGAAGAGGCCAATTCACACAAGTGGCTACACTGGACCCCAAGGAAAATTACACAAATAAATAGGAGGCTTGGAGGGCAGAGGATAGGGTTTGAGAGAGGCCTTTGACTGTCTATGAGTAATAGGGGAATTGCAGAGAAAGCAAGATAGCTTGTGAGCTAATTCTTTTTCTAATGCAGACTATATTTCCACTTGTATGATAATACAGAGTTGGGGTTTTAGGCTGAGGCTTTCCCTGGGTTACTTCTTTTGTGTTATGTGTGATTGGTCCAAAAACTCAACACAGGATTGAACATTCGATCCAAACCTCTATATCTTTTTGTGGTGCTCCTTCATTTGGCCCAGCTCCCCTTTCAATCTCTCCTTATGTCATGGGAGCCCTCCTTGTGGGTCGATATTTCGCGTAATTACGTATATAACGAATGCATAATGACATATATGAATTTATCATTCTCAGTTATATGTGTTCTCTTGATCTTGCTCAATTCAATTAAGCTTCCACAAAGTTTGTTGTAGAAGTAGATCTTGTATTGTGTTTTAGTATATTGCATATTCTTTTGATCTACAGTGGAAATTTCTACATGGTATCGGAGCAAAGGTGATCAAGGTGAAGAACAATATACAAGAAGGAGAAGTTCGAAGTTTGTGGTTCCTGAATATAGAAATCAAGTTCTTATCACATCTCAATTTTACCAATGGCGTTCAGTGGTTTAAGACTCGAGTATGCCCTTGATGGCAGCTAGAATTATATAGCTTGGAAGGATCGCATGGAGGTAGTATTAGAGGATAATGATCTAAAGGACTTCATTGATCAAGAAGTTCCCAAGTCGATTGATGTTACTCAACTGGCGAAATGGAAGAAATGTGTCACTAGAGTAAGGAGAATCCTCCTGGAGGGAGTTTAAGACCACATTGTCTTGAACCTCCATGGGAAGGAGACACCATTTTCGATGTGGAAAACATTGAAAGATCTATATCAGAATAGCAGCAATCAGAGAAAGTTGGCACTGAAGGACAAGCTTCAGAAGATCAAGTGTGAAAAGGGCGACACGATCTCTACATATCTGAACAAGCTCACCACATGCAGGGATGAGCTTGGAAGTGTCAGGATCATGACAGCTGATGATGACATGGTGAGTCTTGCACTCATCAGTCTTCCTAAGAGCTGGCATAGCTACCAAGACTCGGTTAATGGAAGTGAGAAACTACCAGATTTGGAACAACTTTGGTCAGATCTGATGCAGGAGGAGATAAGAAGAAGCACCAGAGATGGTTCTTCATCCATGGAGGATGAAGAAAACTGCGCCTTAGCGAGTAAGGTGAAGAAGGGGAAGGAGAAGGATTCTCTTTCCCAATCCAGTTCTTCCCAAAGTGGGAAGAAGTTTGACGAATCGAAAGTGTGATGCTTTCATTGTCATGAGGTGGGCCATTTTGCTACAAATTGTCCACTGAGGAAATCCAAGAGGGGATCCATGGAAGGTTCAGAAGGTGAGGCATTGGCCTCACACTTCAAGTTGGATTTCACACTTTTCACATGCATGGTTTCATCCATGGCGGGAAGTGGTTGGTTTCTTGACAGTGGAGCTTCTTTCCACATGACCGGCGAAAAGAGTTTGTTTAGTACTTTGGAGGAGAAAGATCTTGAGATACTCATAGCGATGGGTAATGATGAAAAGTATAGTGTCTCAGGTGTAGGCACGGTTATTTTTTAGATGCAGCATGGAGCTAGCATTACCTTGACCGATATCAAGTATGTACTAGGACTGAAGAGAAATTTGGTGTCGATCACGATGCTGGAAGATAAAGGCTATGTTGTAGTCTTCAGTAAGGGAAAGGTTTTCCTTAGACACATCATCTCTAGACAGGTGCAGCAGTTCAGTTCACGGGTCAAGAACCTATATTCTCTTGAGGTTCAAGATGCATGTAAAGCCTTGAGGAGCAAGGCAACTGATGGAGACTTGGTGGTTGAGAGGGAGACTACATTACCTCTCAAGATGCAGCGCCAAAAGAAGTCTAAGACGATTGTGGAGGAGCCACGATTGGTGAAGCAGCTTAAGGAGGTTGTCGAGCAGCCACAACTAGAGAAGTTGAGAGGAGATCAAGTAGAGACATCTACTCGTGTAGAGATCTCTAGTAGGGGGGAATTTCAAGCCAGGTGGGCAGAAGGATCACATGCATCCATACCTCCAGGTAGGAGGTGGGGTGATGTGGAGTGATCATCCTAAGAAGGCTAGAATAGGGGCAAGATCCTTGAGGTACCCAACCTATTTGATTCGACTTTGCTACAAGAACCCCGACAAGGAGTAGTAGGACTAGAAAAGTGGGTAGAGATGGATGCAGATGGAGCGGTAGAGAGAGCTACAGTGCAGGAGTCCCAGGACTATGTAGAGCTAGTTGGCTGCAACAATGCGAGAGGCACATTAGTGTTGCACCAGTGAAGGATGACACGGAGAGGTGTGCAATGGTACAATATGCATGGAGTGTTACAGTAGCTCAGAGGTCAGAGAGGGAGCACTTGTCAATAGCAGGTAGAGCTTCAGCATCAGAGTATGTTTCTAGCCCAACAAAGAGGCTAGTGGGGAGTTTTTTTGTTTCTAGAGTTGTTGGAGCAACTGCACTTGGTAGAAGTGTTGCATGAAAAACATTCCAAAGGTATAGGACCAGGTTCGAGATGAATGCGCTTCTTGTTGAGAGGGAGTGTTGAAAATAGCAACAAGAAATGCTAAAAATAGAAGTGCTAAAAATAGCACTATTATATATAGCAGTTTGGGTACCAGTGCTGGATTGAGCAACAGGGAATGAAAAATGGAAGTGTTAAAATAGAATTTTTATTTTTAGTAGTTCGGGATGGATTCCTATTTTAGTCAGTCCCTAAACTAAAATAGTGAAGTAAAATTCGAATTTGAACTTAACAACTGTTTGAAAATAAATAAATTAATTCACCATGAGTTAATTAGTTGTGAAAAATGAAACATGAAGTCTATGTGAGGACATGCAACAATTTCTCCATTAATTGAGGAATTTATCCATCTCTTAAAGAGATAAGGATGGGTTCTAATTTGAGCTGTAATTAGTTGGATCAGTTAACTGAGTCAAGTCTAGTTAGATTGATTTAAATGGTTTGTTTAAATTAATGTGAGTTTAGTTAGTTAATGCATGCTTGCATATAACTGTTGCACTTCAGATAACTGAATATTCTCTCATGAATAACTCATGCATGTCAGTTCAAACAGAGATCCAATTGAGATTAGAGGAGGGGTAGTGTACTATCAGTTGGAAAGATTTTTTCCTATAAAGGAAACTCATCCATGGAGAAGGATTTATCTCCTTCAGGATTGTGCAGTTAGATCAGAGGTTAGTGAGTGTGTGAAGAAGCCAATTCACACAAGTGGCTGCACTAGACCCCAAGGGAAATTGCGCAAAGAAATAGGAGGCTTGGAGGGCAAAGGAGAAAATTTGAGAGAGGCCTTTGACTATCTATGAGCAACAGAGGGATTGCAGGGAGAGCAGGATAGCTTGTGAGTTGATTCTTTTTGTAATCCAGACTATATTTTCACTTGTATGATAATACAGAGTTGGGGTTTTAGGCTAAGGCTTTTCCCTAGGTTATTTCTTCTATGTTATGTGTGATTGATTTCTCATTCTCAGTTATATGTGTTCTCTTGATCTTGCTTAGTTCGATTAAGCTTCCACAAAGTTTGTTGTAGAAGTAGATCTTGTATTGTGTTTTAGTATATTGCATAATCTATTGATATACAGTGGGAATTTCTACACCTCTAGATATCATTCTAGGCTTGACCCAAGGTGTGGGTAAGGGGGAGGGGAAATCTAACCATACGTGGACCCAATTGAGGAATGTGGACCTAGGTGGTAGAAATGATGAATGGGGTAATAATTAGTGGAAATAGGGAAATATAAGAAGATACGGGAGTAGGACCATGCAACCAAGGTCGAGGTTTCCCATGAAATACCATCCCTAAAACTGAATGGTCAATATAAGAGATCCCACAAGACTAAAATGAAATGTTAATATCCAAAAGGGGTGTAGGGGAAAAGGGCACAAACCTAACTCATTCTTTCTGTTCAATCCCCCCATTAATCCATGCCCTAAAGTTTCCATGATAAGCAAACTACAATACTCAATTATTAAATGACAAGGCATACCTTTAGGTTTGGGAGGCCCATCTTCAAACATACAATTATGGCATATGGGCAAGGGACCACTTGGTTGGCTTAGGTGGTAGAGAAATGGCACAATGACCTATCTGGTGGCTGCAAGGTGCTATCTATTGAGGACCATCTTGGAGAATTTTTTTATTGTGGGGACATCACCCATAAAATGGTGGGTAGCATGGCCTACAAAGCCCTTTCAAAGTCTTATCCCATGTTGAAATGAAATTAAAATGAGGGAGACACCCTTTCCTTAATTTATATTAAAATACACATTGAGGGGAATGTAAAATAAAAAATAAAATAAAATAAACAAATATATATATATATATATATATATATATATATATATATATATATATATATATATATATATATACCATGAATTTCATCCAATAACACCATAAAAATTTCACCCATTTACACAATAGATTTTCCACAAAATTGAATAATGTAAAACCAAAAAATTAAATGAAGTGTTGTTTCTTTGACAATTTTTATTAATGGAGTCCTAGGAGAAAATTACATAAAATTTCTAGAGATGGCGCCTAGTGAATGAACCCTGAAAATACGAGTATTGGGACTTACTTTAATCTTCACCAATTCGGTCCACCATCTCAACCCTTATTGATATAGTAATTTGTCCCTATGAAGCATAATAACTCAACCCACTCTCTAAATTTATCAATTAGCTCCACATTGGACCACTTTGAGCTCGTTGGAAGAATAATGATAGCTAGGGTGACTTTATAGACACCAAAATCGATGACCACGATCTAGGGTGTGTATTTCAACACTAAAACTCTCATTATATTCTCTTTCTATTTCAAAAATATTTTCTCAATTAAACACTTTAGGACAAGATGAAGACCAACTCTGATACCACTGCAATATTTCTTTTTATTATTTTGCTAAAAATTCCTAGAAATATTTTCAACATAAGGTTTTTTTCCAAAAATACTAATAAATTGCCACATATATCCACATAAATTGTAAACAATATGTATAAAACTCAAATTATTTTGTTTAATAATAATTGTCGAAAATATATTACATCAAAAAGCTACAATATAGATTAGGTTTCTAGGTTTTGAACTTCTGCAATCTTGTCTGCAACAACTTGGTCTACCAACTCAAGCCTTTTGGGATATTAAAATTCATCCCATTGAACTAATCCAGCAACACAGTAATTGGATATGGTGTTCCTCTCAACAGTGAAACCAACTTCCACTATCTAGGGTGGGTGTTTTAACACCAAAATGAGAAATACAATGAAAGTTTCTCCCTCCGACATTAAGCCACGAGAACTACTGAGACTATTAACCAAATATCAATACTCATTCATATCCCAAATTAATTCTCATCTTCATTTTAATAAGTTTTCTTCCCCAATTACCATGGGTGAAATACCAAGGGTTGTTAAAATATGGTGGGTCACCTTTTAATAATAAAGTGACTTTTATAAGTTTTATTTCAAAAAAAGACATTACATAGTGTCACTTTTGTGTCAGTCGTGTGTTAAATGTGCATGGTCGAGTGTGACCTTTATGTCACTTTCATGTTAGGCTCATAATGAAATTATCAACTTTTATTTATAATGAAAATTTAGTGAGTATTATTATAATTTTTATTAAAAACTAATGCTTTATAATTATTTATAATTTATATTAAAAAATGACTTATTACTATTATTATAATAATAACTATTATTCTTGTTCTTATTGTCATGGTCACTACCTTAATTATTATATTTTTTCAAAACAAAAATATTATATAATTGTATTTTAATAAACAAAATTAATACTTTTCACATGCTTTTAATATTATTGTACATATTTTATGTAAAATTCAAGTTCTCCATAATAAGTTAATGGATGTTCCATCATCAATTATAGATAATACTAAAAGAGTCTTTTTTTATTACAACAATCCATGAAAATAACAAAGGTAATTCATAAAGGTCCCGCTAAATATTGGGATTAAATATTGGGATTAAATGTGATTTATATTTTTTCTTCTTTTCTTTTCTTTTCTGGTAATTAGAGGAATTGACCACTGGGTTAGTCTTGTACTCGTTTGACACAAGGTTGATTCTCATGTCCACTACCACTATACCTTTGGTACATACACTCCTCCTTTCCATAGATCAGGTTACTTGCGGGGATAAAACTATGGATATGTTAATGGTGCTGGACCTGCCAACATGTCAGGGGATCCCTCTGGTACGAATTCCAAACTACACCTCAGAACGTTTGGTGTCGGAGTCCCAGCAGTGGGTCGTACAGTATCACCTTGACTGCGGTTGTGCATAGAGGCAAGTAAGATGTCCCTATTGCTAGAAAGGGTGTGACATGCAAAACAAGTCAAGGAAGGTGCATGAATGGTTCTAACACATGGAAAGTGAGGTGAGTGTGCCCCTTGGAAATCTGTGAAAGAACGCAACTAAGAAGGGAACACACGAGAAGAGATGCATCACAAACTGGAAAGAAAGTAAGCTCACAATCCATAGTGATGGTTAAATCAACACATTTCAGTAAGATTCATGCATACATATACAGAAAGAGTCTATACACGAATGCGTAAGCAAAAAAATACATATATCATTAGAGTAAACAAGATAGTTGAAATATAATAACAACATATGCATGAAACATGTTGGCTCTATTATATTAAGAAGTGAAAGTTCCAATCATATAGTACAACCATGACCAACCGCTAGTCGCAATAGCAGAACGTTACAGTCATTGTTGACAGCTCCTCCAAAGAGATGTACTAGCTCTGCACTGTGGACAAGCCAAGGCTCATTATAATACTCTCCAAGCTTTCTCTAAGGTACTCCTATCGAAATCTTAGCTGACCAAAATCCTATACAATGAGTTATGAGGGACTATATATAGAAAAGGGTGGGGTGTCCCTTGAAATTCCCCTTTGTGAATGTTCATCTACCCTCATGACTCTTCAACTACAGTATGACTGTTACATTCAAATATTGGCACTTGAACTTCCACTTGGCAAGATGTTACATACAATCTGCACATGTACCCATGTGAGACAAAATAGGCTTGAGAAAGCCATGATCACTATGACTCAGACAACTGTGGGAAGACCAACTCTTTGACATACTCAAGATGGTCAATGGTAGCGAACTTATTCCAAGCTCTGTAGTCCGCGATGGTGTCTATGTATTATGTGGTGACATCTTTCTTGAAGTGAATTCTTTCCTCTGTTGCATCTGGGTACACTACTCTCGATCCTCTGTCTAGCTCATCTAATAACATGCACATCATTGTCTTGAGTGTAGATGGACAAGCAACATACTCATGCATGGTATCTGCATTGATCGCCAAGTCTGCATTGGTGGCTATGCGCATCAACTCGTCAAAGTACGGGTCAAGCTCGTGTCAGACTTGTGCCTTTATCTTTGCCTTGTTGAGTGTCCCAATAGATTGGATCACATGTGTAGGCACAACAACATCCATGCTTCTGAATACCCATGCATGGGGAGCCTACAAACTAGTGATGAGTTGCTGGAGTTCTTCATAATTCTGGATCTGACTCCAGATACATGCCTTCAGCTCGACCTCTCTGGGCTTCATCATCTTGGGCAAATGTAATGGGGCTCCCATGTATCGTGTTGTCCATGTTTGCATATGGTCAACAACAGTATGCAAGTTTTATAAGATACGTGTTCTCCTAGCACATCGTTGCTGCCAACTGTTGAGATGGACAACTTCCTTATGCACGATACTAAATCTAGAATACAACGCCCGCATGATTGTCTCAAGGGATGATAAATCATCCAATATGCCCTTCTTCAACTCTGCTTAGGTGAATGTTGTAACTAGTTCTCCTCCCTGTTCGGCTGTTTGTAACTCCTTATCTGTTCGCTCGTTCTCTGCTATTAAGAAGTGAACACTCGAGCTAGTGGCTTCAGTGTATGCTCTAGTAGCATCATCCAACACTGTTGGATGCTTGCGCACGTCAGATATGATCACTCATTTCTCAAACTACGCAAGAGATGTCATCATCTAGAGTAGACACTCTGCGTGATTGCACAACTTTATGCTACGACTCATCGAATGATATGTTGTGCATCTCTTCTTTTAGATTGTCTCCAAGGATTTGAGTATCTCCTTAGTCGCTTGGGACTTGCTCTCCTTCCAAATCTGGTGAAGCTCATGGGTTGACCTCTTGGTGGTAAGGCATGAGTTTGATGTCTTGAGCTAACTCTGGTTTCTCCATCTCCTTATCCATCTGCTTAAGTGCTCATTCAATCTCTTGAGTGAAGTCCTGCTCCTATGACTCCTCACCTTGTCTACTTTATTAAAGATGCTTGGATGAGTCTACTACCTGTACAGGTGTAGTTTCATCTATGTGTACATGTTACACCCCCTGCTGTACCACTCCTTGTTGCACTTCCTTATCCTATCTTTACAACACTTGTTTCTTCCGGAGTTACTCCTTCAACTCATGAAGCTCCTTCATTGTTTCCTCCATCCTCTATTTTTCTCTCTACCATTGAGCGGTCCTCCTGTCTTACTATTGCCTCTTCGCCTCTATTGCCAAAGATTCTTTCTGCATAAGTAGGTTTGCTCCAAACTTGCAGATTTTCTTTGCCTCTTCATTATAGACAATCTTTCTCTTTCCTTTGTTGCATGCTAGTATGTTTACCTTCGTTGTTGTTGCTCTCCTGGATGCTCCTTCATGCTGCTTTGCTAACCATTCCACAAAAATTCCGACCGGTTCATTGGGCCTGGAGAAGCTATGACAATATATCCATGGGTCTTCCTCAACCTAATGAAATGCCCTGTGGATCCACAGAAACTGTACTCTCACGAAGTGATCCTTCACAAAACAATGTGGGTCATACGGATTATAGCTTTGGGTGTCGAAAGGATATCCCTTGAGCTCTTCTGTTTCGGCATCTACATGCTTGAGATTATGTATCTCGTAAAAGGATCCTTCTTCTTCTAATGCAGCCTAGCTGAAAATCCTGCCGAGATGTGGTATGATACTTCTTGCATGACGAGATTTTCCATGGAAAACTTCAACAAAACATGCAGAGCCTTCTCCATGTTGAACATTCGTATGAAGGTGCTAGACAGTGAGCCATACCAATGTGCTATATTGATTAGTGCCTCCACTGTTGCCTTCGACATGTAAGGTGGATCCTTCTCAAATATCATCTTGTACATTGGGGTGGCAAAATGATCTGACAGTTGTGTGATGAATCCTCGAAAGCTGCATTCAGACAACCGTTTACAATAAGTGTTCATAGAGGTTTCTGCTAATTCCCATGCCCTTTTCAAGCCAAGGAACTCCAGACGGGCACATGTTGCATCCAATATGTAAGAAGACATTTCTACTTGCTGATCTTTCAAAAGTTGTTAAGCTCATGTTACCTATTCCTTCAGCCTATGAGCCAACATGTCAGACCAGTTACATGCTTTTCTTTCACTGGCCAGTTGGTCCAACACGATCAGCCAACTCTGCAGGAAGTTCTCCGTCCTCTCTTGGCCATACAAGTGACATGAAAATATGAAAAATTATTGATACACCTTCCGCAGTATCTTCATCTTGTAAATTTGGTTGGGTGTGATCCAGAATTTGCTTGGCTCCTTCACCCAGTTCTTCAAGATATCCCTGGAATTGACATTGATTCTGGGAATGCTGAAGGGTGTCTCCATGGTGATCATTGGCTTTGGCAAGTGGTACATCTGGTGAGAGTAATGTGCCCTAAAGGTAGCAATATATATCCCGTTGACACTACTCAATGTCATCATCTTGGGGTCAGTGTGCAAAACGATCCAATGTATCATGTCTACCCATGGGAACGCGGGATACCTGCATACAATTTGGTACAAGCCAGACTTTTGAATGTTCACATAGACTTGGCAGTCTTCAAGATTTCCCCCAAATGTGCCTGAGAATGCATCATTGACATTTTTCTATTTTAGCTTGATGTATTTATCTACGATCATCTTGGTGTCTTCGTATATTGGAAAACTCATATACACTCGCTCAACTACTACTCCAGTTGCACTTTTGTCAGTGTCTTTGGAGCCTAATCTCTTGGAGGCCATTTGTTGTTGGGAAAAGTATCTACTCAGAATGCCCCTATCCCACTCTAAGGTGTGACAGTGCCTTAGCAACAAACAAGGAAAACTACTTTTGTATTCTTCTTTATGAAATGTAAACGAAGAGGAAGGATGAAATAACCTGTGTCTTGCGCTAGTTTGTTGATCCAATCGCTCTCCTCTTCGATAGCTTCCAGCTACCTGCTCCCTTACCTGCCCAGCTTCACCAAGTTCCTGCAAGATCACAGAAGAGGAAAACTACACAAAGACATAGATTTACATTCATAAATAGCTTAGGATCAGATTTAAGCTAAACATGCAAATATAACAAAACATCATTGATACACAAGCATGTAGGAGAAACTCAAATAGTTTTATTGATATAACAAGAAGATTCAGGAGGAGATACAACCAAGTGAGTCCCGATCCAGCATCTACCTCCCAGCAAAGGAATCCCTTCTTCACCTCCAACAAAGCATAAATCACCCAATGCACTAATCTCAATCTCAAAACCAACAACAATTCTCTGCAAAGTACAAAATTCCAGCCTCTGGATCTCTGGGATGAGGGATCCATATATAGATGTAAGCAGAGAGGATGAGTCAGCTTATGTTTTGACTTGTGGCTTCTCTCTGTCAGTTCTTGCTTCCACTTGGAGGCTGAGAGCCTCTTACTCATCCTTGGTCGAACTCAGTGAGGCAAGTGTCATTGAGGAAGATTCTGGAAGCTTCCATTGTCTATCCACCTCGTGGAATGACACTGCCATTTGGCATTTCCCGCTCAGTGCACCCTGGTAGTGCATTTAGGTGTGTTGCAATGCACCTAGCTAGTGTACTGGGGTGCTATGCAACGCAGACAGCTAGTGGAGCAACTGAAATGATCCTGATTTGACTGATTCTGAGTAGTTTCTGGTGGAGAACTTCTGGGAGAAGCTGTAATTGGTTGACCTTGTTCCTCTAGGGGTAGGAACAACACTTTTAGGGACTTTGGATCCCTTGGATTATGGACATTTCATGCTTAGAGCTGTAAGGCACAAAAATGTCTATAACAGTTGCCCCCTAAAGTATGAGGCCGTTTATCGGGTGAAATGCTTTATTAGGAGGATCCGAAGTTCTTTCAATGCTGGGAGGAGACCTGTAATAAGATACAATACAATACATTATTTTTCATACTGTTTTCATGATCTAGCTGAGGCGGGCATTCCCATGCTCAGCTTTATAAATTCATTTTGATGTACATAGGACAGACAACCGTCTGATGGTAGACTGATGATTTTGATGAAGTCATCATCCTTTTGGTAGGATGATTATCTGTGTTGCAATGCTGTACATGCCAATGTTTTTATTTTTCCTGAATATATATCGTAGCCTGGATGGATGAAACTAGATCCGGGGTCTTCAATCTCGTCGAATCTTCACTCGAAGTACAAGTCGATCCATGTGAAAAATGTTTTGAAGTCGAACATGGAAAGACATCGCTTGATTATCAGTTAATAATGTAAACTGTTAACAAGCGCGAGAGGAATCACCAATAAGGATGATGACCCTCAAGGTACTGCAGTACAATTCACGTGGTGTGAATAAAGGACTTGGCATCGAACACCACGCAAAATCTTTCAGTCGAAGGTCATTGATGTATACCTGTCGTCGGAAGTGAGAAACTTGCCATTGAGGCATGCAAGCTTCAAAGTACTGAATGGGGTGTTCCCAGATCAACTTCTTGGATTATGAGCTACTGTCAACAAGAAGCGATCCGTCAAAGGAGGGCCTTGATGAATCCCACATCAATGACACAGAACGGAGCAAATGATTTTGATGGAGGTGAAAACGATCTGATGATATATGGTTCAGGGTGGCAGTCATGAAAGAATGAAGTATAATGTATGGTAGTGGATGGGACACGGGTGACTTCTCTGGATGACTTCTCTTGAACATGTCGGCGACACTCATGTGATGGATCGGTAGCATTTACCCCAAATGTGGATGGTATGGCGAGACCATGGTGATGTGACCGGTGAATGAAACAACCCAACCCGACTCAGGCACGGAGTGGAAGTGTCATGTTCAAGAGCGACTTGCTACCAATAAAGATTCTTTGAGTTTCTTCCCAATTTTTCCCCAGTCATTGCTGACCAGTACCTCTTTATTTTTGTCAAGCTTGAGGAGGATAACATATGCTTGTTCTATAATTTTCCCTTCGGGCAAACCCATCGCTATGTTTTAACGAGCCTAGCGATAGTGAAACTCGCTCTCGTCTAAAGACAAGTTTGTCGCTATTAATGTTTTTAACGAGTTTAACGACAAAGATAACTCGGTCCTTTTCATTTTTAGAGAGTCTGAAAAGGTACGTAAAGGTAACTCCGAAATTACTTTTTCGTCATCTAATCCCTTAAGTTCAAAAAAGTGTAAAACAATACAGAAGGGATGAATTTTCGATAGTTTTAACGAGCCGAACAAAACAAGCGCTCGATCTTTTTGTGCAATAATCCCTCAGGTCCAAAAAGATTAAAATCTAGAGGAGGGATAGCACTTCCGGTCACTTTAACGAGCTGGAAGGCCAAAACTCGGCAATCTTTTCATGTTTTATGAGTCAGATGAAAAGAGCTTAAAGAAGACTTGTCTTTTGAGGAACGAGTGATAAAATGGGTAGCAGCTGATTCCAGGTAAGGGTTGGAATTTTCCAAGCACGACAGTGTCACAAGGATGGCTAGTGAAATCACTCTTCGCAGCTATTCCTGAAAATGGGTAAACAATCAAATGGAGGTGAATGGTCGGCCAATGAAAAATGGAGGTGACGGTGCAAACACAACCAAGGCTTTAATGGCTGATAATGCTACATTCACGGTGGTTATTTACCGGAGGATAGTTCATTTTTTAACGAGCTTAAACGCGGATTGAAACACTTGCTCGGTCTTATGTTTATTTTTTAACGAGCATGAACTATGTGCTAAAACTGCTCGACAGGATGGTCTTGTTTTGATTTTTATCATAAATAGCTTCCTCTTTTCAAAGATAATACTGTATTTTCAATTGCTTCATCAAACTAGTTAGAAATGAATAACATTTGCTTGAAAATGAGATAAAAACGCTAATATTTTACTTTGAACTACATAAAAAGCGATTAAAAAGTGTTTTTACCTCTCATTTTACCATTTTATTTGAAATTGGTTTGTTGGAGCTTTGGAGGTGCCTCTTCCCCTTTGATTTTCATCAGCTGATTTCGGGAGATTCTGTGGACAATTCTCGGTGCCGTCTGGACCAGGTAGGAGCTAAACCCGAGCTCTTTCATTTCATGGTTTCCTTTCTGCATTCTGTGCTTCATTCTCTGCTTTTCTAAGCCCCTGGGGTTTGATGGGTTCGTTCTGCCATCAACGTACCCTGGGCATATCGAAACCTATGCTGAATGTTGGCCAGCATGAAGGCAGTTTGACATTCAACGCAGGTAGAGCATTGCTGCAGGTGTGTTGGGCGCAGAAAAGGAATTTGTTGCACAATTTTTGATGAAAATTTTTGCCTGTTTCTCATCAAAATCAGGATCTAACTCCCCTCTTGTTTGTTTTTCAGAGATCTTGGAGCAAGATGACCCTTACATGGCGAGAACGAGAACATGAAGAAGAGGACATGATTGCCCTACATGGTCCGGTTACAGTGAACGCGCTGCGGAACTGTGGCTTGCTGAAGTTCTTCCGCATCTCTAGCATGAGACAACAGATCAACCTACTGCAATATTTGCTCGATGCTTGGGATGCTATCAATCAAGTTTTCCAGATTAGGGGAAAATCTATCCCCTTGACTGCAGTAGACATTTACTTCTTGACTGGCTTGTCGAGGCGGGGTGCCCCCATCTCTTTGTCAGGTTCGGCCCGAGGGAGTGACTCTGTGAGAGATTATGTCCGCCAGTATTGCAGGGAAGGATCTCAGCCGAGTAAAGATGGCAAGATCATCATCCGTGATGTCACTGACAGGTCCCTTAGGTCTATCTTGTTTAATTTTGGTAGGATGGCCGGTAGTGCATCTCTTCATGTAGCCAACAGATCCTATATGCAGCATGCCTTGGAATGCCTCCAACCGAAAATATTTAACTGGTGTGATGCAGTACTTCTTGTGATGAAAAATCAGTTGACCAAGATAAAGGACGGGAGGTTGAAGAACTTCGGGTTCGGTTCTATTTTGACCACCTTTGCCTTGGAGAAGATACCACTGATGCAGCCGCAATACATTGCACTCGACTTACCTTCTCCTATTGAACCACGTACGCAGAGATGGGTTGACCATATGTCTAGGCATGCTGGTCAGTCTCAGATTTCGTTTTCTGATACCTTCTTCAGGTGGTTTGATCATCAGGAGATGGCATATGCCGAGTATCCATATGCTGGCATGGACTTCCGGGGTGATCCGGATTTAGTACTGCCGGATGGCGAGCAGTGGGGCGTTATTGGTAAAATCTTTGACCATATCACTGTTTACTGTTTTTATTCATAATGTCCTTGTGCTTTATTCTATCAAGACTTTAATCAAACTCATGTGTACATGCAGATGTTGGTCCTGTTCGTCCAGTAGTTCGCCTGAGAGTGCCAGCCGTTGCCCCAGCAGGAGAGGCTGCCGGGAGGGTTATTCTTCATGACCTTGATGTGGCCGAGACTCTCACAGCTGTGCAGGAGCAGGTTGAGAGCCTTACTCTTAGTATTCCAGATGTGAGGATCGACGAGCTACCTTTGCAGTTACAGCGGCATACTACTGGTGTGCCTAGACGATGGACTCGTCTCTTACGCATGATCGCACAGGCTGTGACTTGCTATCACGAGCATCATTAGACTAGGGTGCCCCCTAGCATTTTGAGTTTTTGGGTCATGTGACCGATTTTGTCTTGGTTACAGAACATTATATGTAAACCATAAACAGCTATATATATATTTTGATTTTCGGGGTTTTATTTTGGTTGCGCTATATGATCCACATGTAAAACATTGATGATGTGTTTCTTTTTACAAATGTTGCAAATGTCTATCTAACACATAGTTTGCTAATGAGTCGATTAATGTGTTTAAGTTTCTAGAAATATGTTGGTATTGAATAAGATCAAATTGTCTTTCCAAAATCTTAACCCTTAGGAACATGCGATAAATAGCTGGGTTTCGGATGGAATATATACCATTGAGTTGCAGTATTACGAGTTGTGAGTCTAGCCTGACGATTAGTCGACGTATACCATGGGTGATGGCATCAGAGAGAAGTTCTATCAACGTGCTATACTCAGCGATGTTATTTGTTGATTGACCAATACATACACCTCTGAAACTTACTAACTCGCCGCTTGGATCAAAAATGGCCCAGGCTGCGGAGGACAGGTTCCGCGAACTACGACTCGCTCCGTCGGCATATCCAACACATGTCTCCGAAAGGTTTGACATCTGCAATAAATGTAAAAAAGGTGGATTACTCGACCAAAACGAACACTTTAGCGAAAACAAAATACAACAAAAGCATATTGGTTACTATTTAAGCATAGTAATGCTTGAGGTACAACCCATTACGAGGTTGCGCCAGTGGAATTCCGTCATAATCCATTAACTCGTAGGCTCCTTTTGCTAACACTTGTTTAACAATATAGGGGCCCATCCATAAAGACTTAAATTTACCTGCTCCCAATTTATCGGATTCTTGGTCGTAAAGCAAGACCAAGTCACCTTCTGAGAAGACACGGGGTTTGACATTTTTGTCGAACTGCGCCTTGACTTGTTTCTTATGGGCTTCATTAGCCAAAGCGGCATCACGATAGGTTTCATCCAATTGGATTAATTCCAAGAAACGGGCCTCTTCTTCTGAAGTTCCGTGGAGGAGATCGATTGCGAGTTTAAGAGACGAGATTTCGCACTGGACTGGTAAGACTGCGTCTAGGCCATATACCAGTTGGAAGGGTGTGAACCCGGTTGCATTCCTTACCGATGTTCGGTAAGCCCACAAGGCTGAGTATAGGATTAGGTGCCACCTTCTTTTGTGAACTCCGATCATCCTTTGCAACATACGCTTCAGGACCTTGTTGATCGCTTCAACTTGTCCATTGGCTTACGGATAATACGGAGTAGAGCTGTCGTGAGACAACCCTAGTTTGGCAGCTAATTCGAGCATCATGTGATTGCGAAAATGCGATCCATGATCCGTGACTATAGCCTGTGGTACGCCGAATCTGGCGACTACATGATTGAAAAAGAAAAGGGCAGCTGTTTCACCAGTGTTATCTAATGTAGGCATCGCCTCGGCCCATTTGGTAAAATAGTCAACTGCGACTATGATATACCCATGCCGCCCGGTCGAGGTGGGGTTACATGTCATGAAATCGATGCCCCATTTGGCGAACGGCACAACAACAACTATCAGCTATAGAGGTGCGGGTGGTCTTCTGGTTTTGCTATCAAAAATTTGACAAGCATGGCAACTTCTGACTGCGGTTATGCAATCTTTGAACATTGTTGGCCAGAAGTATCCTGCTCGTAAGATTTTTTGTGTTGTAGCATATCCAGATTGATGCCCCCCACAAGTTCCTGAATGACACTCATTCAGGGCTTTCTCGGCCTCCTCATGGCTGAGGCACCTTCTCAGAACTGTATCGATACCACGACGGTATAGTGTATCACCGACGATCATGTAGTCTTTTGCTTGGTATCGAATACGTTTTTGTTCAGAGTGAGAGGTGTTAGGCCTAAAATTTTGGGTTTGGAGATAAATTATTATATCTTCATACCACTCATTGCTTGTAGATATCAGAAACAAATTCTCATCCACGATTGATTCTTCGGATGTTTCATCGTTGGACGACGATGGGAGATCGCATAATAATTCTGCAAAAACTAGAGCTTTCTTTGATTTGGATTTTACGATTTCCAGATAAAACTCTTGAAGGATTGCTATCCATTTTCAATATTTGCCCCCCAGCAACTGTCGTGACAATATATAAGTCATGGGGTTGCAATCTGACAAAATGGTAGTTTTCCGGAAGAGGACATAGTGTCGAAATCTTTGTATCGCTTGAATAGCTGCAAGCGCTAGTTTTTCAACATAAGAATATTTGCTTTCTGTATCATTTAAGTTTTTACTTAAATAATATATAGGGTGTTCAATTCCATTGACTTCTTGAACTAAAACCATTGCGATGGTTGTATCTGCTTCAACCAGATACAGGTTAAAATCTCTTTGATAATCGGGGGTGTACATTAATGATGCTTTCATTAAGGAATCTTTTAAAGCATCAAAGGAAACTTGTGCAACCTGATCCCAGACGAAGGGTACCTCCTTTTTCAAAAGACGTGTATAACCTTTAGCAAGTTCGGCGTAATTTGGAATGAACCTCCTCAGAAAGTTTGCTTTCCCTTGGAGTTTCTGAATCTGAAGCAAATTTGAAGGTGGAGGCAAATTTATGATTGCCTGGACCTTGCACGGGTCGAGACGAATCCCATCCTTGGAGACTACAAAGCCAAGTAAACGACCAGAATTGACGCAAAATACACATTTGTGTGGATTGAGTCGTATCTTGTAGTGTCGGCAACGTAGAAATATCGCTCTTAAATGCTGCGGATGATCAGTCCGCTTTCGCGAATGAGCCGGAAGGTCATCTAGGTATGGTTGAACGATGTTTTTGATGTCATGGAAGGCATAATTCATTGCCCTCTGAAACGTCGCCCCTGCGTTCTTTAAACCAAAGGGTAATTTTCGATATGCGAATGTGCCCCACGGACAAATGAAGGCAATGTTTGACTGGTCCTGTGCGCGGATATTTATTTGATTATACCCGGAAAATCCATCCATGAATGAAAATATTTCGCATCTGGCGCATTCATCAATTATCTGGTCGATGAAGGGTGTAGGGTAGTTGTCTTTTGGACAAGCTTGATTTACATCCCTATAATCGACACACACTCTAATTGTCCCTTGTTTCTTCATAACAGGGACAATATTCGATACCCAATTGGTTAGAGGAATCGGGTAGATGAAACCAGCATGGAGAAGTTTTTCAACTTCTGCCTTAATGGCAACGGCTTTCTTGGGGTGCACCTGCCTGAGCCGTTGTTGTACCGGTTTGACATCTGGATACATCTTAATTTCGTGTTCAACGATACTCGAGTCAATGCCTGGCATTTCACTGTATGACCAAGCAAAGACATCTCTGAACTCGCGGAAAAGAGCGTTGTATATTTCTAGTTCTGAAGGAGAACAACATTTGCCGACATAAATATTCTCTACAACATCTGTTTTAGTCGATATATTTATGGCTATAGTCTCTTCAATGTTGGATAAGTTTCGCTCGGAATCCACCGTATTTACAGTATTTGATAGGAATTCAAAAACTGAAGGATGATAAAGGTCATCTTGAGTATCTTCTTCATAATCCGGAAGAAGGGAACGATGGTGGCAGTCATTCCATGGTGCCCCTTCAATCGACATTGATTGTACAATTCCTTCGTCGGTTCCATGCACTCGCGACCAAGGATCTGAAGGGGTACCATATTCTCTAGACCTATCTACCCAAACACTTGATGAGCGTTGATTTGGGTTTGCCTCCCATGCTAGAAACATTGATTGCTATAATACTTCTATTTGGCTCGGGGGAAAAACCATTGCATGATCCATGCTGATATCGTTTTCTGAGATCTTTGTGGAAGATATCATATTGCAGGTTCCTATCGACACTACTTCCGCCAGATTGATTGGAGGTGGAAGAGCGAAAGTTCCCATTAGTATAGGATCTTTTAGTAGGCCTACTCCGATATTCTGAAGCGAATGGGGGCTTCCATGGATCATGGGAATGCTTCCTGTAACTTGAGAACCATTGGGGAGGAAGTTTTGTTGATCGATGATTGTAATCCCTCCTTGAAAGGGAAATGCAATCTTTCTAAAATAGGTCGACACAACAGCTACCATGGCATATATCCATGGTCTTCCTAGTAGGATGTTGTAATCAAGATTCCCATCGATGACTTCAACATCTATTTCTACTGTTTTTCCCCCTAGTTCGACTTTCAAGTTATTTAGGATACCATATGGGGTATATGTCCTTCCGTCGAATGCTTTTAACGTCGTCAAAGATCGCGACAAGGTTGGAGATCCTAAATTTTTCCAGCAACTCATCGACATAATACATGTGGATGCCCCCTCATCAATAATTGTTCGATGAACAGTTTTGTGAGGGCTTTCACTTGAATAAGGAAAGCTAGTTTGGCTGGTAACTGAGGATCGTATCCTTTGTGGTCGAAGGATACAAGATTGGAATCCTTAGGATCAACCCCACCAATGGCTGATAACGAAGCCTGCCTTTGGGATGGGCAATTTTGTAGTACTTCAAGAGTCGACATAGCGAATGGCGATTGGGCCAAATCTTCCACTATGTTATAATGCTGCGCCGCTCTAGCGCGGGGATTAAATGTCGACTTGTGTACTACTCCCTTCGGCAGTTTTATTGTTAATTCAGGAATGATGGGTGGTACAACTTCTGTCGAAGTTGTTGTCGAACTACTTGGTTGATCTTTATCCTTGTCGTTCGACAGCTGCGGATTCCCGTAATCTTTGTTCCTTGTCGAAATCAAAGCATCATTTTGCTGTTTTGAAACCGACAACATTAGCACTTGAGACGGGGAAGCATTTTCACTATCAACCAGATTTGTTCCTAGATTTGGAAACGGATCAGTTAACACAGCTGAGGTTTTCGAACTCTTAAATAATCTTTTAAGCTCATCTTTGTATGGACATTCTTTTGTCCAATGATCCTCATCACATATGTGACACCCTGTAGAGGGTTTCCTATTTCCAGGAGGGTTTGAAGAAGGTTTTTCAGGAGATGACTCATCCTGTTTTTTCTTCTTCCCTTTGCCTTGTTTCTTCTTGCTTCCTGGTTGTTTGGTTTCTTTGCCCTTATCTGTCGATACGGCATTTACTTCCGAAGCAAGAAGTTCGTCTTTTGCATTTTGATCTGAAATCTTATGGGCCTTCTTAGATGTAGCCTTTGTCGATTTCGTATCTGTTTTTCCAATCACGCCATCGCCGGCGTGAGAGTCATTGTTCGATTTAGGAGGAGGAGGAATTGAGAATTCCGGTCTAGGGGCGTCAGGTATTTTGTCGTAGAGCGTGCCGGACTGAGTATAGATCAAGTCCAGATATTGCGCACGAGCTATAACTTGCTCTTCCGTTACGACTCCCCCCTTTGCCACATCTTCTGTGATGGAAGGTAATAACGACTTGATAAACCATTCAGCCAATAGCTGATCGGGAACGTACGTTTTTACCATCCTGCGACGACATCGCCACTCATGTATATGATCAGATATGTGAGTGGCTGTTGTCTGTTTGAAGTTGGTAAGGAGTTCTGTTCCCGTTTCATACCTTATCGGTAATTGAAAATGGGTTAAAAAGGTTGTGGCTAAGGTACTGAAGTTGTCGAACGAAGCTCTAGGCAATTCAATATATCATTTTGCTGCTGGACCCGTTAACGTCCTCTGAAAGAGGCGAAGTCTTATCGAATCATCATTTAGGGTGTTTGATGAACACCATAGATGAAATGTCATCACGTGATTCGATGGATCTTCACCCGGATTTCCATTAAACTTAGGAATATCTGATGGAAGTTTATGCGGAATCGCTGGCCACCAAGGGGCGTAAGAAATTGGATCGTTTGTTAACCGGTGTAAATCAGGTAACTCTGAAGTTGCCACGAATGGTAACTGTTGATTCAGGTTAGGTGAAGCATACCCAGGATACGATGGAAGTGCCTGAGCAGTTGGCCTTTGCATACCAGCATAATGCAGTTGATGCTGGTATGACTGATACGGTTGGTGGACATGACCATTGTAAAATGGTTGATTTTGACCGTTTTGAATGTACGGTTGTCCACTGTTCGCAAAGATCTGCTGCTCAGAAACTTGGTATACTTGTTGGAATTGTGGTTGTTGGTATTGCACCAGCCACGATTGTGAAGCCATGTTCTGTTGCGCTATACTAACCATTGGACCAAGGTGTGGGGTAATTGTACCCGTCTGGACTTGTGTCACCCCACTAGTTGGCGATTGTGGTTGAGTCACAGGGTCAAGGGGCTGTTGCATTACAACCTGAGAAATCTGAGGTTGGCATACAACAGGCAGTGTTTGAACTTGTGACACTGTCACAATAGCTGGTGTAGTCGGGATGTTCGACATAGGTACACATTGTCGCATTGAATACACAACTCTTGGTTGTTGAGGTAGCATAGGTACCCAACCACTTGAGGTGATTCTAGTGTAACCTGAATATTGTTGTGAACTCCCGTATGGATATCCTCCCAGAGGTGGTAATGAAAGGGCATACTGCCCCCCATACAGTGGTAATCTAGAACTCAAGGGTATTGTCTGTCCTTGGGGACCGGATTGCCCAAATTGACCTCCAAATGGATCAGTTTGTTGAGACTCAACATAAGAGTTACCGGATATTATTTCGGTTGAACAAACAGGAACGGACCAAACTGTTGAAATAGCCCCTAAGTGGGCTCCTTCTAGCGGTTGAGAGCTAGGTGGGACAGATGGTATGCCGGCGAACATCGTCGGAGTGACGACAGGGAGTTCTGCTGTCGCCGTGTCAGTCGACACGGTCCTAGATGTTGACGGTTGTTCATACATTTGGAGTCTATCCAAAAGATTACCTAGCGATTCTACAGGGACTTCCACTGGTGGTAGACTAACTTCTGATGAAGAAGGATATAGAGTGACCCCGACTCCAAAGTGCGTTGGAGTACTTGTCTGAGGATCTTCTACAATTTCTTCAATCGCAATCAAACCAGGTGGAAGGGGAAAACCGTCAGGTCCGTAAAATATTTCTGGTGCCGAAGAAGGGGTGGAATCAACAGCGACAGATGTTTGAAGAGCAAGACTCTCCGAACCGGTTGTAGATGGAACTGGTTCAGTAACACAAGTGTTTACTCTCAAACTAGGATCAGTATCACTGTCCCTCTGTGGCTGTTGAACTTCTTCTGTAGAGGCAGGGTTTCCAGAAATGTTTGGAGTAACCAGAATCTCGGATGTTGTTGGAACACTTGTTCTAACTTTAATAGGAGATTTGGAACCGGTTAAACAAGTTCGCTTTGTCCGTACTGGTTTCGATTTCGGAGACAAAGACGGTTGACTCGTAAGCCTCCGTGAACGACGGGGTTTCAATTGACTTTCTTCCACGATTGCGGATTACTCGATCAACTAAAATACAAAAGGGGAAGTATGTTTCCGAATTAAATGAATTTTAGACGCTTTAGACACAACTTGTTTTTTCAATTTTAAAGAGTCGAGAAAAAACAAAAGATGACTCTAGTCTCCTTCGATTTTTAATGAGCCTGAAGTGACAAGTGCTCAGATGGACCTTTTCCGTTAAGGAGTCTGAAAAGGAACGAAAGGGACTGCTCTGGAGATCTATGTAGAGGGTGTGCCAAACCAATCACAAAACTATAGAATACGTTTTACGGTATGGCAGTCAATCTTCCCGAATGCTGTGTTCGGTGCATTGCGATCAGTAGGGCGGCCGACACGGCTTCCTATGGATAAAAGGTTTTAAGCCTATAGGGGTCTCCCAATATATACTCTACGGTACGTGGGAGCACAATCCGTACTGGCACTTATCGTCTCACAGTGGAGGAATCACCCAACCATCAGTGAGGACAACAGTTACCAGGTTTTACGACGCCGGAACACGTCTCTAGCCTAGACCTCTATGTTGTGCGTTAAGTTCCAAAGCGTTGTTAGATTCATTCAATTTATTTTAAGTTGATCTTTCTTAGAAGTTTGCCTTTTTGGATCACCACGAGATGTAGATGTAATTCCTAAATGCAATCTAAAGATGATAAGCAAGCTTTTATCTCTTTTCAACAATGAAAATCCTAGCTACAAGGGGAAAAGAAAGACACAATCTTTTCTCAAAGAGCAAAGAGCACACTGTAAATGCACTTTTCCTAAATGAAACCACACAAACTATCAATATGCAAATGCACATATGCATGTATTTGTTTTCACTTTCTTAATATTGATGCCTAAAAAGAAAGTTGATGTACAAATCTGAATTTGCTTTCAAGTGAAAAACACAAACAAGCTTCTTTTCGAAATCAAAAAGGTGGAGAAGATTACGACACTTTATGATTTTGAAATAAACACTCGTTTCGACACTAGAAAGAGACAAATTCAAACCAAAGGTAAAGTAAAAGTATAATCAACTGTCAACAGCAAGCAAACTTTCTCCTAAGATCAAAATCGACACTTACGACATATCTAAATCCAACGACGAGAGTATGACTATTCAATGGAAAACTGTAAATGATGTAACAAACACACAAAGAACATCTACAGTCTTTTTGTACAAAGGAGGCAGAATTAAGGCAAAGAAAAGGGGTTTTCAGACAGGTACACACACTGATAACAGGCTGCAAAAATCAGAGATAAAACTGAACAAAATGGAGCAAAGAACCTCAGCTGCACAGGGCAAAGGCTGATCAGCGCACCTGTTGTATAGAGAAACTGAATTGCACCGCAGGTAGCCCTCTCGGGACCTGCGTTGAAATGCAGAACCTCTTCACAGAGCCTGCGCTGGGGCAGAAACGAGACTTCTATCCGGGTTCTGGGTCACGGTTTGCAGTTTAATCTATGGATTTTGGCCGAGTAAAAGCAATCAGTAAGGTACAATCAGAGGGATCATTTAAAGGAGGACTAAGAGCTATCACAAAGGGTAATTAAAGAATTGTAGATCAGGTGTTCAAATCATAAACAAACCCAGTGAGTGGATTGAAGTAGCAGCTACTTTGCATTTGATAATGGCAAATGCAGTTCGATTGCTACTCCTGTTTTTATGAAACAAACAACAAGAGAAACACAAATAAACTAACTAGACACGATCCTCAGTGGAGTCGCCATTTTGTTGTTGGGAAAAGTATCTACTCAGAACGCCCCTATCCCACTCTAAGGTGTGACAGTGCCTTAGCAACAAACAAGGAAAACTACTTTCATATTCTTCTTTATGAAATGTAAACGAAGAGGAAGGATGAACTAACCTGTGTCTTGCGCTAGTTTGTTGATCCAATCGCTCTCCTCTTCGATAGCTTCCAGCTACCTGCTCCCTTACCTGCCCAGCTTCACCAAGTTCCTGCAAGATCACAGAAGAGGAAAACTACACAAAGACATAGATTTACATTCATAAATAGCTTAGGATCAGATTTAAGCTAAACATGCAAATATAACAAAACATCATTGATACACAAGCATGTAGGAGAAACTCAAATAGTTTTATTGATATAACAAGAAGATTCAGGAGGAGATACAACCAAATGAGTCTTAATCCAGCATCTACCTCCCAGCAAAGGAATCCCTTCTTCATCTCCAACAAAGCATAAATCACCCAATGCACTAATCTCAATCTCAAAACCAACAGCAATTCTCTGCAAAGTACAAAATTCCAGCCTCTAGATCTCTGGGATGAGGGATCCATATATAGATGTAAGCAGAGAGGATGAGTCAGCTTATGTTTTGACTTGTGGCTTCTCTCTGTCAGTTCTTGCTTCCACTTGGAGGCTGAGAGCCTCTTACTCATCCTTGGTCGAACTCAGTGAGGCAAGTGTCATTGAGGAAGATTCTGGAAGCTTCCATTGTCTGTCCACCTCGTGGAATGACACTGCCATTTGGCATTTCCCGCTCAGCGCACCCTGGTAGTGCATTTAGGTGTGTTGCAATGCACCTAGCTAGTGTACTGGGGTGCTATGCAACGCAGGCAGATAGTGGAGCAGCTTAAATGATCCTGATTTGACTGATTCTGAGTAGTTTCTGGTGGAGAACTTCTGGGAGAAGCTGTAATTGGTTGACCTTGTTCCTCTAGGGGTAGGAACAACACTTTTAGGGACTTTGGATCCCTTGGATTATGGACATTTCATGCTTAGAGCTGTAAGGCACAAAAATGTCTATAACACCATTGATCCTAAACTATTGAGAGATGGAAGAACCCCTGCTATATCTGGAGACATGGTGACATACATGGCAAGAAATCTTCTAGTTAAAGCCAAAGCAAACTTGAGGGATGACATGCAACATACTTGGGGAACTGCTGGCAAGGATTGTGCAATTTTCACTAGGAGGTCAAGAGACTGATTGCCGGAACTGCACAAAAGGTCATCCAGACTATCGGGAGGTTGGTTGACTACTGTAATTGTGCAATGCGCAATCCAGACTGGCCTGTTGGGTGTTGATATTGTGCAATGTGTAATTTCAGCTGGCAAGTGATGTAGGCCCAGGGACTGCATTGGGAAAAGTTTTGGGCCAACAATCATTGCCTCTTATAATTACATAAAGCAAGAATGGAGGACACTGACTGGCTAGATTTTCACATTTCTTGGGAGGAAGGCAGAGCCTTCCCTCTTTGAATTATGCAATTTTGTTCAGGTATGGTGGAGTAGAGGCCAAGGTTACCTAGACCCGCCGACGTGCAACTGAAAGCAAATGAATATGTAAATGCATGGTAACTGAGTGTAAGCAGGAGTGAATGATCATGCATGTGAATAGTGAATGTAAGATTTAGAAAACGAAACAACATGCATGTGTGTGAAACGAGTCACCGAATCAGCATCCATTCGTGCAAAATAGTGTCATGCATGCGACAGTAATGAGATGCTAAAGAAAACTAAAACGATGCTTGTACAAGCTAACATGCATGCAAATGATAGCAAGCATTCATAGAAATCAATAAGACAACACTCACACAAGCCAAAACACAAAAAGAGATAGAAATGTTGCAAAAGACAAGTAAAGCGAACTTACCTAGAAATAGCTGAGTTGGATGTGCCAAAGACTCTTGTATGTATTGTGGGATGTCAGAGCTCCAATATTGATGTGAAGAATGAGATAATAAGTTTGAGGCTCATGATGTGCATGCCACAAATCTAGGAAAAAGCGACACTTGGAGGAAAGCTTATAACACAATATTTGAATGTAACCTCCAACTGCTGAAAATAAATCCCTAAAATCTAGGGATGCTTTTTTCATGTTGCTTTTTTCTATTTTGGGAAAAGGAAACCCTTGCATGCAAGTCAATTTTTCTCAGTCCTGGGCGGAACTAGTCAACCTGAAGACACATGCAATAGCCTGCTTGACTGAGAGGCATTTTTACGCAACTTCTAGGAGGAATATGGGTTGGTTGTCCAAAGGGATTACACAATTTCTGGTAGGAGCAACTAACTGCTACCCAGAATTGCACAATTTCTGGGAGGAGCAGCTGATTGCTACCTAGAATTGTGCAATTTCTAGGTTGTGCTGCACTGTTGGGAAGATTATACAATTTTCAAGAGGAGGGTTTTTTGACAGGATTACAGAATTTCTGAGCTCAACAGGCTGCCAATAATATCTACACAATTTTTGGAGGGAAGGTTGGTTCCCCTCTAGAATTGTACAATTTTCTAAGGGAGTTGTTTAGCCAACAATTGGACCAAGTCCAGAGTAGTAGCCTATAAGGGAAGTGAATCAAGCTATCATGCATAGGCTGACAAGCTCCTAAAAAACCAATGATTCTCATGTACTTGATAGTGTAAGACATGCTACTGAGGATGGTAGGTAGGAAGGCTCCAAAATGAAGCTAAGAAAAAAATTTGGAGGGTGGTTGTAGCCACTACAACACTTGGAAACACACTAGTAGAAGTCTAGCTCTCTGAATGGACCTTGTTTGTGAAAATAATGTCTAACACCTCCAGAAGTATTGTTCAGTTCTTTGTTTGTCTTGGTTTCCACACTTGCTTTGTTGTAATATGTAGCATTTGTCAAGCTCTTGGTCGGTCGACACACATTCCAAGCCAAGCCAAAACAGTTGTTTTGATTGGGGTGAGGGATATATGGGTGCACAAGCCTTATGGTCATCAGAGTTTTAGTTTCATCTCTGGTGTTGCTCCGCTGCTAATAGGCCTGGAAATTACTGCAACAGAGTCACGCAGGAACACAAGCATCACTCCACTGCTAGTGAGCCTGTTCAGTATCCCGAAGGAGTTACTTGAATCACCTCTCTGCAAAAGAAGCCTTTCTCTTCTTTTTCCTTATTCCTTTTTCATTTTTTTTCTAAAATTTTCACTTTTTCATTTTTCATTTTTCATAACTGTGCATAGCACATATTCATTTCAAAGGCAAAAGAGGGATCCTGACTTACTGAGAGTAGAAAAGGTTGTTCCTTCAGAGAAGTAGTTTATAATACCTCTGACATGCTTGTTAAGGTTTTCCCCCTCACCTTACTCTACTTGACTAACCTGACAAGGATTAACCCAAAAACAACCGACAAGAGTAGGTGACACTAGTTAGCGGGCAAGCGTTGTGTTTTCACAAAGATTCACTTCAAACAATACATTTTTTCCATCGACGTATCATGGACTGAAGACAACAAGTTCTTCATACAGAGGTAAGATGAAAAATAACCAAGTATTGATAACTTCACAAGTCCTCTCATACTTTACCCATCTTGTTTCAAGAGTCATGCATGGTTTAATGTGAAACTAACCTACTAACGTAAACAAGCAAAATAACAACAAAACAAAGCAAAATAAGAAGTAAAAGCATAAGAAAAGTGAGTAAGCAAATGATAAAGAAAACAAGAAAATAGCCAAGCAAGAAGAAAACATGCATGAAAAAAAAACCAAAATCAAACACTACACCTACTACTAAGCTAACAGTGCATGGGTCTGCTCATGTGAAGTGATACTTCCATTGCAGCCACTAGCTTATTGGTCAACCCATGTTGGTTAAGGCATGGTTTGCAAACAACACAACTGTGTGAACCAGTAAACATGACAGATATAACAATGAAGGCAAACACACTCCGAGTTTAAATGTGTCATCAAAGCATAAGTGAGTGGAAGTTCATGACATGCAATCTGTGGACTTACCATGGTGTTGTGTGACACTGTGTACAATTGTTAAGCATACATATACTCTTGATTGTGACATGCAAGCAAGAAAAAGAAACAAGGACAACTTGCATCCTGCACGTGTGGTTTCTATGTAAGATTCCTCCAATGCACGAGAGATGGGATCGTGTAGTTTGAGTGGAAGAAGAATAATCTGTGTGTGAGATTGATCTTCAATGAATATAGTTGAGTGATGAGGAGCCTCAGGTGTTTCAAAAATTTCCTAATCAGAAGTGAAACCAACCTCAGGACAATGAGGGCCTGACATAGCCATCAGCTTGGACTGAAGTGCCTTGACAGTGTTACTATCGGTATCTTCATCCCTCCGTTAGTGATCAAGTTCTCTTGTTGCATTGCATTTTAGGTGTCTTGCTTAGTCAGCTACATTCTATTAGGATCATGAATCATCTGACAGTAGTGGCTTATTATAAATTTTCCCTCATGTCCTTTACCTACTGGCCCATTTTCATTCATCTAGATCATCTGCAGTCATTTTTTGTCTTTAAATCCGAAAAAGTTATTTTTAGGGTTTTAGGTCTCATTATGTCTAGGGTTTCATCAAAAAGGTCTTCAAAATGCTGAATAAAGGTCAACAGGTGCATGAGGAGGACAAATAAAGTTTCAAAAACAATAATTTCTATAATCACATGCTCAATGATTGATTTTTCCTCAAAACCCTGTTTTGAGGAAAAACAAAGTTTTTTATGTTTTTATGTATAAATTTGATGTAATTTCAGTTTTTCCATATGTAATAACTTCAGTGGCAACCTTGGTCACCTTCCCAAGCTTTAGTATCTCCATCACCTGTAAGGCAAACAAAAAATCAAAGCATTCAGTTCATCACAGGTAAAAATAAAGCAAACTGCCCAAAAACAGAGTTTGAAAAACAAGTCAAATGCAAACATTACAAAGTGGGTTTTTGATAAGTGAAAAGTTAAAATATTTGTATATAAACCATTTGTCATGTTTAAAGAGCTCGTTTTCATCAAAAGGAGAAGGAGTGAACAAGAGAACAGTCGGGTTGAAAGCAAAGATCAAAACTACATCAATTTGGGCAAGTTTCAGAGGTGCAGCGCATTGGGTGGGAGGCACGGCGCATACAAGTGGCGCGTCGCATTGGGCCACCCTCCACGGTGTTAAATTTATATTGGCACGACGCCTACAGGAGGTGCGGTGCGTTGGGTTTGTAGCACGGCGCACCGAGCTGCCAAGACTGATTTCATCATCAACTCCCTCAAATTACCAAAATTGCTCAAATCTTCTAGTGTGCTAGTAAGTCAAGCCCTTTTCTTTGCTAGTGAAAGAGTTTTTCTTAAAAATTTATGGTGGTTTAGTGTGAAAAAAATCAAACCCTACTTCCTTGCAATTTCTCAAAAAACGATTGCCTAGGGTTTGCATTTGTCATTTTGTTGCCAATTCCACTCCACCATTCCCTCACTTTTGATTCCTCCATTTGCCTCCCAATTTCATCCACTCATTCCCTAACTTCCATATTCCTAAAACAAAAAGTCATTCACCCCTATCCCCAATTCTCATTTTCCCAAATCTTGACTACAAAATCCCTAAACCCTAATTGTTGTCCCTAAGCTTACATATTATTCCCTAGTCCCCTATTTCCGAAAAAACCTATCATAATATTCCCAAAACCCCTCATACCCTCTCCCTCCCCAGTCCCTCATACATTCTTACCCTTGGTGGCAAAAAACTAAAATCACCATAAATCTCTTCATAATCATCAAGAAAACTCACACATTAGCAAGCATGGAATCTGATCCTTCATATGACCGAGATGAAGAGACACACAGTGACTCTCCTACATAAATGCGTGCACCAAGGAGACCTCACAAGGGTGGCAAACATATATGAGAGGAGCCTAATTCACTTGTCGAGCTGCAGGTCTACCCTCTTGCTATCACATGCTTCCAACACCAATCTTGTTATCAGTTTTGTGAGATGGTTGCTAGAGTCCAGTATCATCATGAGTTAGCCCGGTTGGGTGGCAAACATATATGAGAGGAGCCTAATTCACTTGTCGAGCTGCAGGTCTACCCTCTTGCTATCACATGCTTCCAACACCAATCTTGTTATCAGTTTTGTGAGATGGTTGCTAGAGTCCAGTATCATCATGAGTTAGCCTATTTGTTTGTGCTTCATCTACATAATGGCCAAGCCACTCTAGCTGGTGTGGCATTCACTTTGACACCGGAGTGTATTTCTCTAGTAACCGGAATTCCTAATGTCGGAGAGCAGTGGAATAAAAGGCATCAGATTGACAGGGAACATTATGAACGATACATCAAGCCCAGTTATTTGAGACAAATCAGCAGATTTTTTCCCTGTTGGCACTTGAAAGACTCATATGCTCCCTTGATGAAACTCATAATGAAGTATTTCAGATGTGAGGGACGGTTTTCTCATCTATATGATTATCATATCAGATTGTTGATGCACTTTACGAGGGTGATAATGACGAATCTCCCCTACTTCATGTGTTGAAATATTGAGAAGATGACCACCCTAGTACAACAAAAGACTCCTCAGCAGCAGTTTAACAATATATATCATTTTGCACTCATCAAAATTGTGGTCATGCATCAGCTTGATTTGCAGGGCATCTCATGGGAGGATTTCATTTCTTATGAGTTCTTCATAGCTCCTCAGGTACCTCCAGATACTTTTCATGAGACAGGTGGACCTTCTCATCAGCAGAAGGGTCATGAGACACAGACCGCTAGTGTGCCGGTGTTTGTCACCTATCAAGAGGGCACTAGACAGTTGTTTGCAGCAGCAAAGCGAGTATTATCCCCACCCGGGGTGGAAGGGGTCTTGCTTTCTTCTTCAGCACAGCAGGTTCTGGATAAGGGAAAGAGGCCATTACATGATGAGGGGCCTTAAAGTGAGTAGGAGACCAATTTCATTCTCATTCAAGACGATGACACTGATTTGGGCCCACAAAGCTCAAAGCTCAGGGAGGTCATCCAAGAGCAACAGGTGGAGATCAATGCTTTGTCCCTCAACTTGGAAAGAGCCAAGTGGATAATAAAGTACTTGGAGCAAAGAAACAAGCAACTAGAGCATTAGAAAACCATAATGGAGCTAAGAAACATATGAGAAAACCGACAAGCTGCCAAAACGAGGAAAGTCAAGTTCACAACACTTGAGCAAGAAATCAATGCTGATCGTGAGTCTTGGATGGAGAGGACTAATATCCACTTAGAGAGGATTCTAGAGAAGGCCATCAATGAGAAAAATATGTCATTAAACATGGCATATCACTATTTGTCAAGGAATATGGTGTGCCAAGCTAGAATCAGGAACTTGAAGGACAAGTTGAAGAAGAGATCGAGGAGGCAAAAAGCACAAGATAAACTTCAGATCTTGGCTAATGTTTCCTTGGCCTAACACAACACTTGATGGAGAACAATCAGCCCAAATTTCAAAAAATTTGGGAAACGTTTTGCATTTTTCAAATTTTTGGGCTAAAACACAAAATTTTCTGCCTAATGCGCCACGCTACGTGGCGCTCGCTTTTGATGGAGGCCTCCAAATGACAAAAAATCAGCATCTTTGGATTTTTCTTGGGAAAATATGCATTTCTACCAATGGACAAGAAATTTTAACAGGTTTTGAGCCCCCAAAAAGGTTCAAAAACCCAAAAAATGACCTTACTACCCCTATTTTGACACACAGGAAGCAGTGTTGGGAGAACTCCATTTTGGAGGGGAAAGTGAGGCCAAATTCAAAAATTTTACTTCTTATGGAAAGTAAACAGGTAGACCTTTCCAACAAGCATACTTGGAGCAAATTTGGACACTGGGAAGGCCTCCAAAAGTAGCTGCCAAAAGGTGCTATGCATAGGGAAATCAGCACGACACATTGGGGAAATTTTGCCCAGTTTGACCAAAATACTCTATTTTTCTCCTAGTTTCTAGATAGTTTGACTTTTCTCTCTCTAAATGTCAAACTCATGATCTAATTTAATGTAATTTGATGGATATTGATGTAATTATGTTAAATTTTCACTTATAGAGGTAGATTCATCCATGAAAGGGTAGTTTGAAACTGAATGAATCAGTTCCCTAGTTTTGAGAGGCATGTTGTTCCACTGCCTAGTTTTTACTTCTCAATTTAGAGTTTGTTGGAACAGCTCCTAAACTCATGAGCTCGACCCCTAGAGACTAGGATGAGTTGTTTTTTGCCTATATCTTATGTTTTTCTAGTCATTAGCATGGTTGGACTTTTGGGAAAGCTTGGAGCTTCATTGTATACTCATTTCACTAGTTTGGCTAAGGAATAGACCAGTTGTTTGCAGTACTTTATGGGATTCATGTGGAATTTTGCTTTGGTATAATTTTTTCCTCTGTAATTGTAAGTTTACATGTGTTTTATGTATGCCATATCTCTCTTTATTTCTTCTTAAATAAGCAAACAAGGATAAAGGTAGAATACATTGAAAATGCAGTGCTCTACCTAGGGTTTGCTTAGTTATCTATGTTTTCAGCTGATTGAAAAGGATCCCTTAGCTCTTCATGCCCTTTTCAACTCCTCATTAATCTAAAACCTCTCCATCTCATTCAATTTGAAGTACCAAATCACTTGCCTACCTTGCTCCATAGAGATCTCTGCAAAACTGAGCCTCATTCCCTAGGCCCAAATCTTCCTTTCACATTTGAGTCAACGAAACATCATCAAATTCAACCAAAATCTTTTGCATACATACCTAGCCTAAAATCAGTCATTACATCAATCACTCAATCTTTCATCATCCATCTTTTTTGAGATTGACAAGGAGAGAGCCCTCTCCCAACCTGGTAGGGCTAGCTACCAGGTTAAGCGTGGTTTGTTGTTACTCTAGACCCTACCTTTCTCAGCCTAAGGTAGATTTAGGCCCTAACATAGTGGCGACCATACTGGGGAAGAAATTTCTTGTTTTTTAGTGTCCTTCGTTTCATAAACTACAGATGGAGCCTGAAGTTATGCCAGGTAGCCTTTGAAATGCTCTTTCTTTGCATTAGCGAAAGTAGATAAACGTTGCTTCAGTCAATCTCTGGTCTAGTCTTATAAACGAAAACATCTTACTTGCAAATTTACTCAGTAAAATGTAATCAAGTTCAGATCTGATTGTTGATGGTGGACAACGATCAGACATCAAAAGGCTGAAATCATTCACCTGGCGTCTCTAGTGTTGAAAATTCCAAGGTTCGGAATTTTTATGGCAACTCCACTCTTCAAGAACCAGTAGCCTGAAGAATTTCTTGGTGAATTCATTGTTATCAAAATGGTTTCCCTGGATCGAAGGTATGCTCCCATGAGCCGAGACCACATTCTAGGTTTCCCAAATAAAATTCTTAAGGTAGATTGGCAAAGGAATTTGCCTACGTTTAAAGATGATGATAGGAAGGATGCTACTTTACATCTGGTTAGATTTCACATACATATTTGCAAGTTGAAGGTTGATTTTCCTGAATATTGTTTGATGAAGATAGTCATGGCCAATTTGGAAGATGAAGCCCGATCTTGGTATGAAAGTTTGTTGCCTTCTTGTATTTACTGTTTGAAGGATTTTCATACCATGTTCTTTGAGAGGTATAAAGAATCTTATCCATCCTTAACCTTAGTTCAAGACTGTTGTAAACATGTTTATAGTTTTATTGAAAATCTCGAAAACGTTTATGAAGATGATGACTTCATGGACGATGAGATAATGGAGGCTCTATATGAAAATCCATTTCAGCAGCATAAAGAAGATATTTATGAAGATGCGTAGGAAAATTTGCAGCTGGATCAAGATCTTACTACCGTGGAATATGATGAAAGAGAAGGTTTTATTTCAGAGCTGTCCATAGAAGAAGACAACATGCAAGAAAGTCAAGTTTCAATTTCAGAATGTGATAGAGTCAAGTTGGCTATTTCAGATCTAGATTCAGATTGTGATGATCAAGAGTACCTTGGTCTGAATCCCATGAAGGAGAGATCTGTTGTTGAGATCATCTGGAATGAAGAAGACAGAGTTATTGATCCAGGAGTTCTCATTTCATTAGAACAAAGTTTTCACGAGGAGGTAATCTAGTCATTTTATGAAAAACAAGATGAGATCTTTGTTCAAGTAAGTGAAAAATCTTCTATCAATAACTCAGTGTTAAATGATAATTTGGTTGCCATGTCATATGAAGATGATCAACAATTAAGGAATTTAGACTTCTGTGATCCATAACATTGTTTAGATAATCTTCGGCAAAATCACATAACCAATCTTTTGTCGACGCGTTTCGAACCAACCAGTGTGGTTCATCATCAGGACAAGTTGAAGAACAGATCCAGCTTAGCCTGTTTAAATAGCTAGAGCAGAGACACCAACGGTTACCTGGCCAAAGTTTGACTTAAGGAGCAAGGTCAAATTTAGTTAAAATAGGTAAGAAATAAATAAATATATCAATGATAAAATTTATAATATAATAATAAATAAATAAAAAATAAATAAATATATATAAATTTAGTTAAATTAGGTGTGAGATATATAAATATATAAATAAAGTAATAATAAATTATTTATTTATTAAATAAATATATAAATATATAAAACATATAATAATTTATATTTATTTATTTAGATAAATAAAATTATAAATAATAATAATTTATATTTATTAATTAAATAAAAATAAATCTAAAATTATAAGTTAATAAATATAATAGCAAAGGTAAATTATTTACTTAATTTATAAATATAAAATCATATATATAAGTTTAGTTAATTTAGGTGTGAGATAAATAAAATAATAAATTATTTATTTATTAAATAAATATATAAATATATAAATAAAGTAATAATAAATTATTTATTTATTAAATAAATATATAAATATATAAAAAATATAATAATTTATATTTATTTATTTATTAAATAAAAATAAATCTAAAATTATAAATTAATAAATATAATAGCAAAGGTAAATTATTTACTTAATAATATAAAATCATATATAAGTTTAGTTATATTAGGTGTGAGATAACTAAATATATAGATATATAAATAAAATAATAAATTATTTATTTATTAAATAAATATATAAATATATAAATAAATAATTAAATATAAAATTATAGCAAAGTAAATTATTTACTTAATTTATATAAATGGTATTATTATTTAACTAAATTTATATATATTTATTTAATTTTGATTTATTATTTATATATTTATTTAATAAATAAATAATTTATTATTTTATTTATCTCACACCTAAATTAACTAAACTTATATATATGATTTTATATTTATAAATTAAGTAAATAATTTACCTTTGCTATTATATTTATTAACTTATAATTTTAGATTTATTTTTATTTAATTAATAAATATAAATTATTATTATTTATAATTTTATTTATCTAAATAAATAAATATAAATTATTATATGTTTATATATTTATATATTTATTTAATAAATAAATAATTTATTATTACTTTATTTATATATTTATATATCTCACACCTAATTTAACTAAATTTATATATATATATTTATTTTTGATTTATTTATTATTATATTATAAATTTTATCATTGATATATTTATTTATTTCTTACCTATTTTAACTAAATTTGACCTTGCTCCTTAAGTCAAACTTTGGCCAGGTAACCGTTGGTGTCTCTGCTCTAGCTATTTAAACAGGCTAAGCTAGATCTGTTCTTCAACTTGTCCTGACGATGAACCACACTGGTTGGTTCGAAACGCGTCGACAAAAGATTGGTTATGTGATTTTGCCGAAGATTATCTAAACGATGATCAACAATGTTTTGAAATTTCAGAAGATCAGGGAATTAAGGACTGTCATTCTGGTTTTTCATGTTTTGAAACGTTATTTCATGAAGACAATAATCGTTTGAGCAAAAGAAAACAAAAATTAGTATCTCCTCTGTCTGAAGATGAGATAGATCAATTCCTGAAAGGTCAGGTTACAACCCAAACTAATGTAGGTCTGCAGTGTGCACATGGTCAAGAAAGTGTTGGTGAAACTTCTTCCACTTTTGAAAATAATGATGGTCTTGAAATTAGCTTTATTGATCAGTGAACAGATAATATTTTCCCTCATAAAAATGATAAGACTGTCATGTTTGATAATCTTGAAGATTGTTTTCTATTTAAGAATGACCTAGACCATGAAGTTGAGCGATATGAGCTTGAGAGAGACAATATGCCAAAATTTCTCGTGGTCAAGGAATTTACAGCTAACACTTAGATGGCAGAAGCGTATACCTCTCTGTGCCTTCCTATTACTCAACAACTAGTTGTTCTTTCAGATCAGAATGAAGGGAGTACTTGTATTTTTGCTGTTAGATCTCAAGACAAGCTAGTGCTTCAAGATTTTCAAGATCCTTTCGGCATTCTTTTTCAAGCACCAGAGATGATGAATGTTGGATGGTTTGTTAGCATAAGCCTTGGTTTCAATTGTTATTGTGAGTTGCCTACATGTACATCATTCTGCCTGCTTGAGGAAAGAGAGAGTAGAATTTCATTGAGTAGCCATTTGTTGGATTTGTTACATTAGAAGGCCCACTTCACATGATTGTACATATTTCATCAGTAAGTAGGTAGTTGTCGTCATGATTTGAAGCCCTCAAATCTCGATGGACTGCTACCCTTTGAAACCTTTTTAAGTAATTGTTTTAGTCAGTTCAGTTTAAAGATAGTTTCAGCTGAGTGTCTAGTTTTAGCTTTTGAGAGTCTTGTTTCAACTTTGAATTAGTCAGTTCAACTATGAGTCTTGAGTCAAAGTTTCATAGTAATTGCTTTTTGGTTTGTCAAAGTCATTGACTTCATAGCCCAATGAAAGAGGCACTGCCTACCTTCCCAGAGATCTGTAGTTCTTGGCACCTCCAAGGAGCTACCATCCCCATTGGAGCCAATGTTAGTGTCGATATCTTCATCCCTCCGTTAGCGATCAAATTCTCTTATTGCATTGCATTTTCGGTGTCTCACTCAGTCAGCTACATTCCATTAGGATCCTGGATCATCTGACAGTAGTGGCTTATTATACATTTTCCCTCATGTCCTTTACATGCAAGCCCATTTTCATTCATCTAGATCATCTGCAGTAATTTTTTGCCTTTAAATCCACAAAAGTTATTTTTAGGGTTTTAGGTCTCATTAGGTCTAGGGTTTCATCAAAAAAGTCTTCAAAATTCTCAATAAAGGTCAACAGGCGCATGAGGAGGACAAATAAAGTTTCAACAACAATAATTTCTATAATCACATGCTCAGTGATTGATTTTTCCTCAAAATCCTATTTCAGTTTTTCCATATGTAATAACTTCAGTGGCAACCCTGGTCACCTTGCCAACTTTAGCATCTCCATCACCTGCAAGGAAAACATAAAATCAAATCATTCAGTTCATCACAGGCAAAAATAAAGCAAACTACCCAAAAACAGAGTTTGAGAAACAAGTCAAATGCAAACATTACAAAGTGGGTTTTGATAAGTGAAACATTAAAATATTTTTTATATAAACCATTTGTCATGTTTAAAGAGCTTGTTTGCATCCAAAGGAGAAGGAGTGAATAAGAGAACAATCAGGTTGAAAGCAAAGAGCAAAACTGCAACAATTTGGGAAAGTTTCAGAGGCACGCCACATACAAGTGGTGCAATGCATTGGGCAACCCTCCACAATGTTAAATTTATACTGGCACGGTGCATACAGGAGGCACGGTGTGTTGGGTTTGTGGCGTGGCACATAGAGCTGCCAAGCCCAACTTCATCATTAACTCCCTCAAATTGCCAAAATTGCTCAAATCTTCTAGTGTGCAAGTAAGTCAAGCCCTTTTCTTTGCTAGTGAAAGAGTTTTTATTAAAAATTTATTGTGGTTTCATGTGAAAAAACTCAAACCCTACTTCCTTGCAATTTTTCAAAAAACGATTTCCTAGGGTTTGCATTTGTCATTTTTCTGCCAAGTCCACTCCACCGTTCCCTCACTTTTGATTCCTCCATTTGTCTCCCAATTTCATCCACTCATTCCCTAATTTCCATATTCCTATAACAAAAAGTCATTCACCCCTATCCCCAATTCTCATTTTCCCAAATCCTAACTACAAAATCCACAAACCCTAATTGCTATCCCTAAGCTTACATATTATTCTCTAATCTCCTATTTCCCAAAAAACCTGTCATAATATTCCCAAAACCCCTCATACCCTCTCCCTCCCCAGTCCCTCATACATTCTTACCCTTGGTGGCAGAAAACTAAAATCACCATGAATCTCTTCATAATCATCAAGAAAACTCACACATTAGCAAGCATGGAATCTGATCCTTCATATGACTGAGATGAAGAGACACACAGTGACTCTCCTACAGAAATTCATGCACCAAGGAGACCTCACAAGGGTGGCAAACATATACGAGAGGAGCTTACTTCACTTGCCGAGCTACAATACTGCCCTCTTACTATCACGTGCTTCCAACACCAATCTTGTTATCAGTTTTGTGAGATGGTTGCTAGAGTCCAGTATCATCATGAATTAGCCCAATTGTTTGTGCTTCATCTACATAATGGCCAAGCCACTCTAGCTAGTGTGGCATTTACTTTGACACCGGAGTCTATTTCTCTAGCAACCGGCATTCCTAATGTCGGAGAGTAGTGGAATAAAAGATAGCAGATTGACAAGGAACATTATGAACCATACATCAAGCCCAGTTATTTGAGACAACTCAGGCGAGTTTTTCCCTTTCGGTTCCTGAAAGACTCATATGCTCCCTTGATGAAACTCATAATGAAGTATTTCAGCTGTGAGGGCTGGTTTTCTCACCTATATGCTTATCATATCAGATTGTTGATGCACTTTACCAGGGTGAGAATGATGAATCTCCCCTACTTCATGTGCTGAAATATTGAGAAGATGACCACCCTAGTACAACAAAAGACTCAGCAGGAGTTTAACAATATATATCATTTTGCACTCATCAAAATTGTGGTCATGCATCAGCTTGGTTTGTAGGGCATCTCATGGGAGGATTTCATTTCTCATGAGTTCTTCATTGCTCCTTAGGTACCTCCAGATACTTTTCATGAGATAGGTGGACCTTCTCATTAGCAGGAGGGTCATGAGACACAGACTGCTAGTGTGCTGGTGTTTGCCACATATCAAGAGGGCACTAGATGGTTGTTTGCAGCAGCAAAGCGATTATTATCTCCACCCGGGTTTGAAGAGGTCTCACTTCCTTCTTCAGCACAGCAAGTTCCAGAGAAGGGCAAGAGGCCATTACATGATGAGGGGCCTTTAGGTGAGTAGGAGACCGATTTCATTCCCATTCAGGATGATGACACTGATTTGGGCCCACAAAGCTCAAAGCTTAAGGAGGTCATCCAAGAGAAATAGGCCGAAATCAATGCTTTTTCCCTCAACTTGGAAGGATCCAAGTGTATAATAAAGTACTTGGAGAAAAGAAACAAGCAACTAGAGGATCAGCAAACCATAATGGAGCTAACAAACATACGAGAAAACCGGCAAGCTACTAAAAGGAGGAAAGTCAAGTTCACAACACTTGAGCAAGAAATCAATGCTGATTGCGAGTCTTGGTTGGAGAGGGAATAATATCCACTTGGAGAGGATGCTGGTGAAGGCCATCAATGAGAAAAATATGTTGAGAAACATGGCATATCACTATTTGTCAAGGAATATGGTGTGCCAAGCTAGAATTAGGAACTTGAAGGCCAAGTTGAAGAAGAGATCAAGGAGGCAAAAAGCACAAGATAAACTTTAGATATTGGCTGAGGCTTCCTTGGCCCAACACAACACTTGATGGAAAACACTCAGCCCAAATTTTAGAAAATTTGGGACACTTCTTTCTTTTTTGAAATTTTTGGGCTAAAACACAGAATTTTCTGCCCAATGCACTGCGCCACCTGGCGCTCGCTTTTGATGGAGGCCTCCAAATGATAAAAACTTAGCATCTTTGGATTTGTCTTGGAAAAATATGCATGCATACCAATGGCCAAGAAATTTTGATAGGTTTTGAGCCCCCAAAAAGGTAAAAAAAACCCAAGAAATGACCTTACACCCCCTATTTTGACACACAGGAAGCAGTGTTGGAAGAACTCAATTTTGGAGGGGAAAATTGAGGTAAAATTAAAAAATTCTACTTGTTCTGGAAAGTAGACAGGTAGACCTTTCCAACAGGCACACTTGAAACAAATTTGGACACTGGGAAGGCCTCCAAAAGCAGCTGCAAAAAGGCACTATGCATAGGGAAATCAACACGGCGCATTGGGAAAAGTTTTCCCAGTTTGACCAAGATACTTTGTTTTTCGCCTAGTTTCTAGACAGTTTGACTTTTCTCTTTCTAAATGTCAAACTCATGATGTAATTTAATGTAATTTGATGGATCTTGATGTAATTATGTTAAATTTTCACTTATAGAGGTAGATTCATCAATGAAAAGGCAGTTTGAAACTAAATGAATGAGTTCCCTAGTTTTTAAAGGCATGTTGTTCCACTGCCTACTTTTTAGTTCTCAATTTAGAATTTGTTGGAACAGCTCCTAAACTCATGAGCTCGACCCTAGAGACTAGGATGAGTTTTTGTTTGCCTATATCTTATGTTTTTTCAGTCACTAGCATGGTTGGACTTTTGGGAAAGCTTGGAGCTTCATTGTATACTCATTTCAACAGTTTGGCTAAGGAATAGACCAGTGGTTTGCAGCACTTTGTGGAATTCACGTGGCATTTTTCTTTGGTATAATGTTTTCCTCTATAATTGTAAGTTTACATGTGTTTTATGTATGCCATATCTCTCTTTATTTCTTCTTAACTAAACAAACAAGGATAAAGGTAGAATACATTGAAAATGCAGTGCTCTACCTAGGGTTTGCTTAGTTATCTATGTTTTCAGCTGATTGAAAAGGATCCCTGAGCTCTTCATGCCCTTTTCAACTCCTCATCTATCTAAAACCTCTCCATCTCATTCAATTTGAAGTACCAAATCACTTGCCTACCTTGCCCCATAGAGATCTCTGCAAAACTGAGCCTCATTCCCCAGGCCCAAATCTGCCTTTCACATTTGAGCCAACGAAACATCATCAAATTCAACCAAACTCTTCTGCATACATACCTAGCCTAAAATCAGTCATTACATTAGTCATCTCAAGCTTTCATCGGCCATTTTTTTGAGAGTGACAAGGAGATAGCCCTCTCCCGACCTGGTAGGGCTAGCTACTAGGTTAAGCGTGGTTTGATGTTACCCTAGATCCTACCTTTCTCATCCTGAGGTAGATTTAGGCCCTAACAGAAAGTCTGTGGGGTTTTGACTTCATCGACAGATAGATCATCATAAATAGGTGACTTGGAAAAATCAACTGTGATAGAATCATCATCGTAATTGAATATAGGGGTAAATAGATCATGACATTTATGATCAGCAAAATCAATGATTTCATTGACAACCTCATGATCTAATGAATCAAACAAAGGGGTAGATGAGAAGTGAAAATATTTTCCCTTTGTGTTTCTGGAAAATGCAGATGAAAAATCAAGTGAATTTTCAATTAATAACTTATCCTCTCTATTGTCAGATGATGGACTTACGTCTGGTGTGTTCCTTGAATGATCAACAATGGGTGCATTTGTAGATGGGGATACACATGTGAAATCAGGGATGGCAGAATCACCAAAGATATCAGGAAAGGATGGAGGAGGCTCAGACAAAAGGGAGTCATCCTTTGCCCAAGGTTGATGCTCAAGCTCCCAGTCATACTCTTCATGAATGACAGCGCAGGTTGGCTTTGAAACACCAATTCCATCAATGGCTTGTTCCTTGTTCATAATAGATGTAGAGTCTAAAATGGAAGAACACAAGATAGTGCAATCTCGAGGATTAGCATAACACAAAGATGGAGATTGAGGTAAAACAAGCACGCGAGAATCCATGGGCTTCACAACCAAATCTGCGAGAACATTGAGAGAAGTGATGTTGGGAGGATGTGATAGTTGAACTGATGTGTGTGCCAGTTCTCCTACATCACTCTGCAGTGGTGGAGCTGTTTGATGAGGGGACGGTGGAAAATCACTTGTGATAGCAACCGTGTCTGTCTGTGATTGGACAACTCCATCACTAAAGTATGCTAAGGAGGGCTTGGGCTTGAACTTTCTTTTAGGATTAACATATTTGGTAAGAAAATATTCAAATATGTCCATGAGACACTGGAATTTCATCTGACTTTTTGGAGCTTGAAACTGCAACACACTGAAGTAGTCCCAAAATTGCATAGGTGGTTCATGTGTGGTCTTCCATTGTTGTAACATTTCTTTGTCAAGAGGTTCTAGATCAAAATGATGGAAATTAGATTCATTTAGATTGTAGAAATTCTCAAGTGAGTGCATGCTACTGGGAGGCAGACTCCAACACCAATATTGTGGGGATTCGTGAAGTGTGCATGCAAGCAGCAGGTTGACCTCTTTTGCTTGGAACTCATGTACATCCTCAATGAATGCATAGAAGTCTTCTAAGTACTCAGTCCAGGCTACTTCTCCTTCACCATCACACGTGAATTCTGACAAGAGATCAAAAAACTTCCTCGTGATGTTGAGAGATTCGGCATGCAAAAGACATCATGGAGGTATGAGTGTGATAGAATCCATGATAGATGTTCAAAGGTTCAAAATAGGATGAGAGGACACAACTTGTCATATATCCCTCCTTCTAGCACCATAAATGTTGATGGTGTTGGACACGCCAACATGTCCCGGGATCTCCCTAGTAAGAAGTCCCAACTAGACCTTAGACCATTTGGTGTAGGAGTCCCAATAGTGGGTTGTACGGTATTCCCTTTACCGCGGTTGCGCATAGAGGCATGTAATATTTTCTTATTAGTATCAAGAGTGTGACATGTGAAACAAGCCAAGGAAGGTGCATGAATGGTTCTAATACGAGGGAATTGAGGTGAGTGTGCCCCTTGGAAACCTGTGAAAGCACGTGGCTAAGAAGGGAACACACAAGTGAATATGCATCACAAATTGGAAAGCAAGTAAGATAACAATTCAAAGTGATGGTTAAACCAACAACACATTTCAGTAAGATTCATACATACATATACAAAGAGAGTCTATACACACATGTGTAAGCAAATAGATAAATATATCATTAGAGTAAAAAAGATAGTTGAAATACAATAACAACATATGCATGAAATGTGTTGGATTGGTTATATGAAGAAGTGAAAGTTCCAATCATACAGTACAACCATTACCAACCACTAGTCCCAATAAGGAAACGTTACATTCACTTCCACCTACTTCTCCAAAGAGATGTACTAGCTATGCACTGTGGAGAAGCCAAGGCTCATCACAATTCTCTCCAAGATTTCTCTAAGATACTCCTATCGGAAGCTTGGCTGACCAAAAGCCTATAAAATGAGTTATGAGGGACTATATATAGCAAACAGTGGGGTGAATGGTGACATTCCCCTTTGTGATTGTTCATCTACCCTCATGACTCTTCATCTACTCTATGACTGTTACATTCAGTTGTTAACACTTTGTTACAGATCCATTTGGGCACATCAAATCCCAACATCCAAATCAATGCTTTAGGGCTCATCAAACCCTAATTTCAGTTGCTTCATGACCTAAACAAGTCACCCTTTTAAATTCCTCCTTCCCAGACTGTTTCATGACTTGAAGACATCTAGAAATAGCCTCTAGAGAGACCAGTGCAAGTAAGCCCTTATAACAACAACATATGCATGAAATGTGTTGGATTGGTTATATGAAGAAGTGAAAGTTCCAATCATACAGTACAACCATTACCAACCACTAGTCCCAAAAAGGAAACGTTACATTCACTTCCACCTACTTCTCCAAAGAGATGTACTAGCTATGCACTGTGGAGAAGCCAAGGCTCATCACAATTCTCTCCAAGATTTCTCTAAGATACTCCTATCGGAAGCTTGGCTGACCAAAAGCCTATAAAATGAGTTATGAGGGACTATATATAGCAAACAGTGGGGTGAATGGTGACATTCCCCTTTGTGATTGTTCATCTACCCTCATGACTCTTCATCTACTCTATGACTGTTACATTCAGTTGTTAACACTTTGTTACAGATCCATTTGGGCACATCAAATCCCAACATCCAAATCAATGCTTTAGGGCTCATCAAACCCTAATTTCAGTTGCTTCATGACCTAAACAAGTCACCCTTTTAAATTCCTCCTTCCCAGACTGTTTCATGACTTGAAGACATCTAGAAATAGCCTCTAGAGAGACCAGTGCAAGTAAGCCCTTATAAAGGTGTGCTACAGAGAAGTTGATTCCACTACTAGGGTGCTCTACAGAGCACTTAGGCTTCCTTTCACTTGCGCTGGGCAAGAATGAGCGAAATTCACATAGGGTTTGGGGAATATTCTTATCTTTTGGAGTCATCTAGAAGGTTCCCTCACTTATCAACTCCTATGAGCTCAAAAATGGATGAGGAATGAGTTAAGGTGCATCCTATCCTCTCATCCCTTCCTCCATGGAGTAATTCTAAGTATGGAAGGCCATTCAATGCCACCATTTATGACAAAGCCTCCTTCATCTTCCTATAAATGACCACTAATCTAAGTGATGAGGATTATGTTGAATTGTAAGCTGCTGGTATGAGATTTGGCTTTGAAGTAAGTATTGTAATGCTACAACTCTGTCATACTTTTGATGGGATGTGGATGGGATCCAAGCTGGAGGAATGGCTTTGAATCAGACACCAATGGTTGTGATTCCTTCTTCTATCTAATAAAGTGTTTTAACCTTTTTCCCATATGTTTGTATTGTTTCATAATTCTTATATGTGTGAATTGTATCTGATTCCTTTCACTTATATTCAATAGATCGTGTGCTTTGATTGGTTCTTTATTTTATGTTGTGTTTACAGGGTACTTCTCAAGCGTATTAAGTATGGGAAGGAGTGACAGGATCGATACAAGAGAGACGAGAGGAAAGTGGAACTACAAGTAAGTCTTCTTATCTATTGCTTATAGGAAAAGTCTAAAACACTTTAAACTATTGTTCTAGATACAACTACTTATCTAGGGAATTAGTGTTTATCTGTAGATACCAAATTCTCCAAAACAAATTGGTGACTCCACTGGGGGAATATCACCTTTCCTAGTAGCTTATCCACCTCCTAAGACATTCTTGTAGACACTACTTGTGTTCATTGACTGTATTTTAGCTCTTTTGCATTGAATTTTGGTAAAAAATTGGGGTTATATGACTCTTGAGTGGCCTCTCAGGAATCAACGCAGGTTTGGTTAGGGGACAATCCTCTATAGAACACCCTTGAGTGAGAGAGAGTGCTCTGCAGTGTAGTTAGTCCCTCTTTTACCTATGCTGATCCACCTTAGGTCAAATTCCTACCTTTGGATTGAGTTTTTGCCAAATTTCTTCTGTTTCATTACTTGTTAATTGACCAATGAATGTCATGTCTCAGAAAACAAGTTTTTTATCTCCTTGTCTAGCCCTACTTTGATTTGATTGGTTAATGTTTCTTAAATATTTTCTTTGTCATTATTAGTCTATAGTCAAAGTTATAATATAGTTGATTAATCTTCGTTCAAAAGAAAGTGTCGTAAAGTCTTCTTTTCCTTCGAAACAAAACTGCCATAAAAGTCTTCGTTCTTATGAAAGATTGATTGCTTGTATGTGCATATTTCCTTTTTGTTCATCATAACATTAAGGGATTTGAAAAGAAAAACTTGCATCATTCATATTGTAGTTTGTGAATTCTTGAAAGGAATAGCTAGGGAAATTCCATTATATGTGCTCTTTGCTCTTTGTCAAAGATCTGATTGCTTTATCCATACTAGCTAAGGTTTTCATTGTTCAATTGAATGAAAATAATGTTTATCATATTAGTTTCATTTTAGGAAATGAAAACATACATCACGTGGTGAACCTTAAAAGACAAATTCTAAAGAATATAAACATAAAATTTATCTGAATTTACCTAATGGAGCATTGTCACCTAACAAAAAATGTTTAGAAGTCTAGGCTAGATATGTGTTCTGATGTCGTAAAACAAAGCAGTTGTCACTAACTTGTCTGCAATACATCCTAAGTGTGATACCTCATTCCACGTACGTGAGTATATCGTAGCTCATCCACGTATCTTTGGGTATATAGGGTGGTGTTACAATACGTAAAGTATATGGGAATGCTCTCATTGTGCGGTTTTGCATTAGACAACGTTTATAAAGATTGGGCCTCCATGTACTTTCCGGTATTTATGGGAGGACAAAACTAGGTTTCTCTCCATCCTTAGGTAACCAAGTCGGCCGCCTTATACACTGTGATACACTGAACACAACATTTGGGGAGATTGCCTACCCATACTTCTCGATTCGCTAGGAGGTATTCTGCAATTCACAGTTGCTTGGTAAACCTTTTGCCTAGATTATCCTTCTTTTGTTTTGTTATGTTAATTTGATTAAAATAAAATTAATTGACTATGGATAACATCCTCCATGCTCACTCCTGATTTGATCTTAGGTTGAAACGTATGGCGACAAATCCAGAGTCCACCGATCAAGGAATTCCTTTTGATGGGAATCCTAGTCCTTTTCCTGCTTTCGGAAATATTGGTGCTCCTTATATAGCTACATTGTCCCTTCCAAGATTTACCATTGGCTTTCCAGTATTGTCGTTTTCAACCTCCTTGGTTCAAAATTTCTTATTTCTCCACAATCGAGTACTCCTCTAACAAGACAAAATCAACCTCCAGTTGATCCTAAAGTTGACCCTTTGCCTTATTCCTCAATTTTTTTCTTCCTCCTCTCTTCCGCTTCTCCTGGTGAAAGTATTGGTACTAGTAACCTGGTGGATAAGAAAAAAAATAAAGGGAAGAAGAAGAATAAGAAGCAAATTCAGTAGAGGGGCAACCAAGCAACCATTGCTTTGAATGCAACATTTGATAAGAAACTGTCCATCAAGCCTCACAAAGTTCAATATCCATGCAAACTTTGTATAGGAGACCATCTCCTTCGAAATTGTCCTAATATTCCTCAGATATTAGAAGAATGGTCTTGTCGTTCACATCATCTTATGTCATCAACTTTTGGAGATCATGTTGGTGACACACCATCAACTAGTGATAGTAAATTTCATGGAAAGAAGGGTAAAGTTAAGTTTCCTTGTAGGCTATGTGAAGGGAATCACCGCATTCACCTTTGTCCCTATCTATATGAAGCCATAAAAGTGTTGGATAACCATCCTACTTCACCTTAGTGACTTCCATCTGGTTATAGGAGACTATCCCTTAATCCTTCACTAGTTGATGAATTGACTAACCAAAATCAACCATCAGTCAAACCCACTCTCTTTGAAAGTGAATCCTATGAGTCTACACACGACCAAAATCAATAGGTTGAGGTATCAGTTGACCCGATTTCACCTTCATTAAATCGTACCTTTCCCAAAGAGAGTGAATATCATACCACTCAGGTTCTTTTCGTTTCTTCATATTTAAATGATCTTGGGGGCAATCCTCCTGTTCCATTAAGACAGGAGGAAAATCCTCCCGTTCTTGTAACTCAAGGGGTTAATTCTCCCGTTTCTACAGTACCCCCTCCAAGGAGTCTAGTCACTTCCTTTGATTGGAATCAACTGGTAGGATTCTGTCTTCCTTCTTTTGTTCCTTTCTAGATCATAGTATAGGTTTGTAATATGATTGCATCGAGCACTATTATAGATGAAGGTGCATCTGTGAATATCCTTTCCTCAACTGCTTGGCAAGCACTCGGTTCGCCATTACTTGTACCTGTTAACCAAAATCTGTTGTCTTTTAACAAAGGAACTAGTCAACCATTAGGGATCCTCCCTTAGTTACCTATTACTTTGGGAGGAAAAATCATTTATCTGAATGTGATGGTAGTCCCAAGCCCTTTAAATTACAATATACTTCTAGGGCATGACTATTTTTATGACATGGGAGATATTGTTAACACACTTTTTTGAGTGATGTGTCTCCTGCATGAAGGCAGAATTATCACCATTGACTAGCTTTAATTTCCCGGTCCAAGTATGGCTTCTAGTCAACCATATTCCCTAAGTTGTCCTTTTTTACCAATGGTATCATCCTTGCCAAGGGTTAATTATGTGGCAACTCATTGCATACCTACATCAATTGATGATCAATTCAGTGATGTTGTACATCATGTACTGGTGAAATTGGAACTAGATCTCTCCTTCATGACCTCTTATGAGTTGCGATCGAGGAATAGGCCATGAGGATAGTTCATTTACTGTGTCAAACTCGTTAAAAAATGAAACAAGGAGAATGAGCATAGTTCCTTGTCTTGTGTCAAGCTCGTTAAAAAATGAAACAAGGACCCCTGGAGCAAAGTTCCAATTCGATTCTTTGATTAGATCTCATAAAATCTAAATCGGTCTTTCACATTATCTCATAAAAGAACCTTCATTCCATCCACCTGATAGCCACGAGTAGTCTACTTAGGTGAATTTAATGAATCTTGGGGGGCATGCACCTAGTGGCAAAGTTAAATTTCCCTATAGATTATCTGAAGGGAATCACCCCATTCACCTTTGTACCTATCTAGACGAAGCCAAAAAGGTGTTCGATAACCATCTTGCTTCACTGCAGCAACTTCCATATGGTTATAGGAGACTCTCCCTTTCATCATTCTGGGGGCATGTAAACTAAATTCAAGAAGTTCTTCATTTCAAGCTTGTGTAAAAATGAAATTGAATCCAAGAATAGTTTTTTGTTTCAAGCTTGTGTAAACATGAAACTGAATCCAAGCATAGTTTTCTTTTTCAAGCTTGTGTAAACAGGAAACTGAATCCAAGTATAGTTTCCCATGGTTCAAGCTTGTGTAAAAATGAACCCATCTCCATTTTAGCCCTCGTGATTTCTATTCTATCAACCTCTTTCGTCATATGAGCCTTGGTTATTTTCATCCCATCGCCAACATCCCTTTGGCTAATCATACGCTTTCACTTGGTAGTTTTACCCTTTTTTAGGAACAGTTGCAATGAGTGGTCTTATTAGCCAGCCTCTTCACATAAATCAACATGTTTTGAGAAGTTCCATCATCACCAGAACCAATTGCTATCCTATACACCACTCGTTCCTCAAAATGGAGTCCTCTTTAAGCTCCTTTTAGACTCTCTAAACATGAAAATATTTACGAGAACTTGTCCTTTCCAGCTCATTAACGGATTGGAAACGATATCTCTCTTGTATTGCTTTACGTTTTTTTGGGCTTGAGAGATTAATTTACAAAAAATAACTTGTGGATTTTTCTTTTTGTACCTTTTCAAACTCTCTAAATATGAAAAGGATCGAGTTATCTTTGTCGTTAAACTTGTTAAAACATTAAATAGCGACAAACTTGTCCATCTAGACAAGACCAAGTTTCACATTCGGTAGACTCATTAAAACATCAAATAGTGATGGATTCGCCCGAAGGGTGAAATTATATAGCAAGCATATGTTATCCTCCTCAAGCTTGATAAAAATAGAGAGGTACTAGTCAGAAATGACTCAGGAAAATGGGAAAAATGGGAAAACCACTTTATGGTAGTAGGTCACTCTTGAACATGACACTTTCACTCCATCACCATGACTATCCGGGTTGGGTTATTATCTTGATGGTTATCACACCATTGGTCTATCATACCATCTGTTAGTGTCAGTACTTACAGCCTTCCACCAATGATCAAGCATCCTCTTACAAAGTGGTCTTAGGTTTTCAAAGTCAAATTGTTTCATTTCAGTGAGTCTTCAAGTAAAAATTTGGTCATTAGGTATTAGGTCTAGGACTGTTTTCACTCCTTCCAAAGTTTTCCAAGTACTAGTCCATGTCACCCCTCAGCTGAGTGTACCATCATTAAAAGAGTTTTCATCATTATTAGAGGTTCTAAACTATCATTTGTAAGTGAGTGGGTCATCTTATACCTTGTTGCCTCAGTTGTGCTTTTAAGGCTCATTTCCCTCTCCTAGGGTTTTCAGGGCATTTTTCTTGGTTCCATGAATCCCATGATCAAAAAATAAACAAAACTTATATCCTAATGCTCATATACCTTCCCCTACCTTTAATATACCTTCCTAAACACTTACCATCACTTATATCCCTCAAATTCACCATTTTCCCATAAACCCTAGCCTATTGTTACAATTTGACACTTTTTTTAGGCTAGGCTTGTGTTTTTCCCTTTTGGATCCCTTACTCTCACTCCATATTCGAAATTCAACTTTCCCCTATTTCATAACATCCCTCCCTACCTCCCAAAATTTTCCTAAGAATTTAGAATCCCCCATCCCCTTCATTTCCCTTCATTTCTACAAATCCCCTGTTTTCCCTTCACTAAACCCCAATTTCCTCTCCCACTGAGCTAGGGTTTGCTATGGAATTAGAGATATCTGAGTAGAGGAGGAATAAGGGATATCAGTAGGTATGAGGCCATTTCATATCATCAAAATCATGTATCCATCATTTGTCAAGAAATCATTCCAAGGGACAAGTCATTCGCCACACATAAGGGCCAATTTTTCTTCAAATTGTGATTCTGACCAAGCAAAGATAAATTTGACAAAATTGAGAGAGGTTTTTGTCCATCATAGAACAAGGATGAAAAAAATCCATCACATTTTATATAGGTTTCATGGTTTTAGAGAAATGTCAAAAATACAGTTGCTACAAGAGAGTTGCTGCACTTTTGGAGTGACTTCGGAAAAATCACTTTTTCTTCTATTTGGAGTCTCCAAATGACTTTCTTGATGAGTCAAATGATAACTAGAAAAAAATATCTTTCTCCTATGCGATCATGCACTCAATCTGGAGTTGAGTAAGACATACAAACATTCCCTACAAGAGAACACTTCATTTTTGCACCCTCATTCTGCACTTTTTGACCAATCTTGGGATAATTGACTTTTCATGGGCTATAATTGATCATTTCCAGTGCTTGAGAGAGACCTTTCCAACTAGATATCATGGACTCAATTTGGTCACCTGGAAATCCTCCAAAAGTAGCCTACAAAAATCATTGTGCACAGAGGATAGAGCATTGTGCACAGAGGCCAGAGCATTGTGCATAGGGATGGAGCGCTGCTAAAAGAGGATGGAGCGCTGCGCACAAAGGCTGGAGTGCTATGCATAGGGATGGAGAACTGCACATAAGGAAATTTTTCACGGAGTTACGCATAGATCTGGAGTGCTACGCATCTATAGAGGGTGTTGTGCATAGGGCCAACAAGCGCCAAAACACACTATCAACCATCCAAATCGTGTTTTTTTCCTTCTAGAACTTCTAAACAAGGTTATAAAGCTTCAAAATTCTATTGGAAATAATACTGAGAGGGGGTGTGAATTAGTATTATCTAGTCAATTATTTTTCATTTCACACCCAGATCATATACGCTACTTCAGTTAGAGAAAATTGCATATATACGCAACTACAGATAAGGAAACCAATGTATACCATGCAGACCTATAATTTAATTTATTCTACAGATGTTGATCATTAATCTGTGCATCAGAATCATATAAACATTAACCAGGAATGGTAAAATAGAGCAGAAGACAATCACACACAGGAACACAAGATATAAGGTGGAAACCCAATGTCGGTGAAAACCACCTGCTGCAATTCGTCTCTATCTTCATTTAATTAGAAACTTCTTTTTACAATGTTTCTGTACTGGTGCAGACTTATACCAGTACGCAGGCTTCAACCTGCAGAAGGCTACAACCTTCACTCGTTTTCCAGCCTCTCCTGGAAGGGAGCTACAACCCCCTTAGCTCTTGTACTAGTTGAGGTACTAGTATGTAGGTGCTGACCTATAGAAGGCTACAACCTTCTCTTTCTTCCAGGGACCACGTTTCATAAATTTTCAGACTGGATCCATGAATAACATCAATCAAACATCAAGAATTTCTGCATCAAACAATCTCCTTTTCACCGATTAAAACTGAATCAAATAGACACATCTCTGACAGTTGTACCCAGAACACAGTAACAGTAACCATACACCAATTTTGAACCCAGATCACTACAGTAATCAACAGAAGCAGCTAGAACATAATTTAAGAGATGTATGCTACTTCAATAGTCAGAAACCTGCGCGCATACGCTTCTGTGTTAAGACCAACCTGTGTATACGCACTTTTGACTTACAGAAACAACCTGTATATGTGCCTTCGCTTCACTAAACCTGTGTACAGATCTATAAAGATAATTCACTCCTTCGAATATTCAGACATTAGTTAACCCAGATTATCATATTTATAGATCAAGCGTGTGCCACATATAACAGATCGAAATCATACAAAGATACAATTACTCAAGCCTTAAGATTTTTACCCATCAATAGAACTTATCCTTTTCTTTGCACTTAGGTTCCTCCTTCGTTCAGATCCAGCTCTGCACCATAATCCCAATCACCAATATTCTAGATCTAGCACTTTATCAGATATTCAATAATTCAGATCGTGACCTTGCCTAATGATCTCCTTCCTCTTTTATAGTCTTAGACCCTTTCACAATACCACAGTCCAAAACCATAACAAATCAATACCATGGACCCAATACCTGGGATCAATACTTCGGACGAGATACCATGGTCCAAAATCATAGGTTCAAATACCAAGGACTAAATACCACGGACCAAACATAAGTTCTCCCACATGTACGTGCTTTTCCTTGCGTGAAAGTGCATGTATACGCATACGCATCTTTGGAACGTCTAACCCACGTGTATACGCGGCTTGGTCATGATGAACCTGCGTATATATATTTTTCCTTCATTCTAAGAGCCTGAACTGAGATCTGTCACCAAATTGAGTTGCTATAAAGGACAACACCTATGCCATAGCACCAAACTTGTGTCATAATGCCAAAATATTTTTCCTTCATTTTGAGAGCCTGAACTAAGATCTGTCACCAGAGTGAGTTGCCATCAAGGACAACACCTGTGCCATAGCGCCAAACCTATGTCATAATTCCAACAATCTCCCCCTTTGGACTTGATGGCAAGCCCAAGATCCTCAAAGTCATTCTCCCCCTTTGTCATCAAGGTCAAAGGGTTATGCTCCCCCTGAGTACATGCTGAAATCTCTGCTATGCTATCCTGACCATGCTCCCCTTCACTGTAGGCAAGACCTGCAAAAATATTTTCTTCAAGAATAACCATGACTTATACATCATAAAAGGCCTTCCTATCACTAAAAGACTTTATACAAACATCCATCACCCAACCAAGTGGGGATCGTCCACCCAAACAAGTGGGGATACATCAGAAGTTTACATATGACAACCAAGTACATTACATCATTCATCCTAGGCATAGTGGGGAAACCAAAATAGGTCGTTACATGACCTTGACAATAGAAGATATACATGACATAGAGATGAAAAATTTTGAGCAAGACTATGAAAGTCACCAATAACAAATATCAACAGCATCTGTCAATCACTATTTAGATCAACAACCATGTTCTCCTTTTGTTCTCCTTCTGCACCTGCTCCACTTGAAACCAAAAACGGCCTGTGTACATGAACCAAGAGATTCTAAGGTAATGCCAACAATGAATTATTAGAAGTATATCTGCTCCCCCTGAACCTATGCCAGATGGTCTCTGTCAGACCCATATTAGTCTCTTTTCAACCAAAGTCTGTCCCCACTGATTTCCTTCAAACCAACATATACACGACTATATCTACATAAACCGGCATATGTACATGGATCCTCCTCATGCAACTCGCGTACAACCACTTTTCTCTGAAACAGATAGGTTTCAACAGCAAGATGATGCATCAACTACTCCTAGCTTCTGTCTGAGGTATTCAAAAGTTTCCCTGGGTAGTGGTTTGGTGAGAATATCAGCAACTTGTTCCTTAGAGGGAACATACTCCAATTTGACCTTTTGTTCCAGCACTTGTTCCCGGAGAAAATGATACTTGATTGGTATGTGCTTAGTCTTTGAATGCATGACAGGATTCTTTGAGATACTGATAGCACTTGTATTATCACAAAAAATGGAGATAGGTGGAGTACAAGTGATTTGAAGATCTTGCAATGTTTGCATCATCCAAAGGAGCTGTGTGCAGCAAGATGCAACAGCTACATATTCTGCTTCAGCTGTAGATAAAGCAATAGAACTTTGTTTCTTGCTGAACCAAGATACTAATCTAGGACCCATGAAGAATGCACCACCACTAGTGCTTTTTCTGTCATCCACGCTTCCTGCCCAATCCGCATCTGTATATGCATGAAGTGTGAGATCTGTATCCCTAGGATACCATAATCCATAGTTTTGAGTTCCTTGAAGATACTTGAAAATTCTCTTAACTGCTTGAAGATGAGTTTCCTTTGGATTTTCCTGAAACCTTCCAACTATTCCCACTGCATGCATAATGTCTGGTCGAGTACCTGTTAGATAGAGTAGACTACCAATCATGGATCTATAGGTTGGTTGATGTATTGCTGCCGATTCATCATTTGTGCTGAGGCTACATCCTGTCACCATAGGGGTACATACTGGTTTCGAATCCTCCATCCCATATTTCTTCAAGATCTGCTTGAGATACTTGGTTTGTGATAGAAAGATGCCATCTTTCTTTTGTTGGAATTGTAAACCAAGAAAATATGTGAGCTCACCAAACATAGACATTTCAAACTCTTTCTGCATTACTAAGGCAAAATTTTGACTCATATCTTCTTCATTTCTACCAAAGATGATATCATCAACATACACAACAAGTATTAGCAACTTCTCATTGTCAATTTTTATATAAAGATTTCTATTAGTTGATCCTTTTATAAAACCTTGTTGACGGAGGTATATATCCAAGTGATAATACCAAGCCCTTGGAGCCTATTTAAGGCCATAGAGAGCCTTTTTGAGTCTGCGTACATGTTTTGGATCATTTCCAAGGACAAACCCGTCTGGTTGCTCAATATACACTTCTTCATCCAAGTCTCCATTTAGAAAAGCAGATTTCACGTCCATTTGAAATACTTTGAACTTCTGAAAACTAAAGAGAGCAAGGAACATTCTGATGGCCTCAAGTCTAGCAACAGGAGAAAAAGTTTCTTCAAAGTCGATTCCTTCTTGTTGAGCATACCCTTTACAAACAAATCTAGATTTGTTTCTAATAACTTCCCCATTTTCATTCGACTTGTTTTTGGATATCCATTTTGTCCCTATGACATTCTTATCTTTAGGTCTAGGAACCAATTCCCAAGTGTTATTCTTTTCAATCTGCTCAAGTTCTTCATTCATTGCCTTGACCGAGCATTCATCTTTGCATGCTTCTCTTACATTTTGTGGTTCAGTGGAGGAGAGCAATGCCAAATAGCTTGAAGCTTCTGCAATTGTTCTTCTTGTTTGTATACCTGCCTCTTTCTACCCCAAAATTTGAGATTCTGGATTATTCTTTTGAACGTACATCGATGGAGTCTTTTCTTCTATCCTTATCTGTTCCTCTGGTGCCTCATGGGTTTCTTCTTCATCATGAATCTGATTTGATGTTGATGGATAGTCCTCATCATCTTCAAAGTCTTCAAATCTTACCTGCCTAGGAGTGCTTTCTTCTTCATCAACCACTACATCAATACTTTCAACAATTTTTCCAAGCCTTTTATTGTAACACTTGTATGCTTTGCTGTGGGGAGAGTAACCAAGGAGAATGCCTTCATCTGCTCTAGGTTCAAACTTGCCAAGATTTTCATCAGTATTTTTGATGTAGCATTTGCTCCCAAAAATTTTGAAGTATTTTACCGTGGGAGTCTTACCATACCATAGTTCATGAGGAGTCTGAGTGTTGTTTACCCGGACGTTTGTCTTGTTGAGAATAGTAACTGCTGCATACGCGGCTTCACCCCAGAAGCTTGCGGGACTTCCAAACTCATAAAGCATAGAATGAGCCATTTTTTGAACTGTTCTGTTCATCCTTTCCACTACTCCATTTTGCTGAGGAGTCCTAGCTATAGAGAATTCCCTTCTTATTCCATGTTCTTCACAAAAATAAAAAAATTCATTCGAGGTAAATTCTCCTCCTCGATCAGACCTGAGGCATTTGATTTTTTGATCTGATTCGTTCTCCACCAAGGCTTTGAATGATTTTAACTTTTCAAAGGCTTCGTCTTTGTGCTCCATAAGTCCTATCCAACACATCCTTGAAAAATTGTCAATGAATAATATAAAATATTTTTCTCCTCGAGGTGACCTTTTCCTAGATGGACCACATACATCAGTATGGACAAGTTCAAGTGGTCTGCTAGTTGATCCTTCTTTCTCAGGGAAGTTAGTTCTAGTTTGCTTGCCAAACTGACATGATTTGCATATTGTATTGTCTGTAATTCTGATGTCTGGAAGACCACGAACTGCCTGATATTTGCATGCTTTTCTTATCTGAGAGAAGCTTAGATGCCCCAATCTTCTGTGCCATAGCCACTGTTCATCATTCTTGCTTTGATAGCATTGTTGTTGTCCTCCCTTGAGAATGTATAGATTATTTGGAGTCCTTATACCTTTGATCATTGTTTCTCCTATATCAAGCTCACGAACAATACATCCATTTGATCGAAATATCACCTCATTTCCTTGATCACACATTTGACTGACACTCAATAGATTATGCTTTAAGCCATCAACATACATAACATTTCCCGCTTTGACCTTTTCTTTTAAAAGAATAGAACCTTTACCTTTTATGAGTGCAGGGGTGTCATTTCCAAATGAGACCTTCTTCTCCTTTTCTAAGGCACTATAAGGCTGAAGTTTTTCTTTATCACCTGTCATATGTTTCGAACATCCACTGTCGATGTACCATTGATTTTCCTGCCCTTCCGCATATAATGCTATACCACATCTTTCTGGTTGCAGTTCTTTCATTCTCCATGTTTTGGCACTTGAGGCTTGTTCCTTCTGAGTTGTCTGCCGAAACCTGCTCCTGCATTCAGAATCTTCATGACCGAAGTTGTTACAAATAGAACATTCTATTTCATTTTCAAGAGCAGAAAAGTTATTGTAGGTCCTTTTCATGATCCCAGTCATACATCTTTCTTTTTGAGCTTCTCTGGTCATGATTGTCTTATAGGCAACACATTGAGCTGATTTGTGACCAAAGTTATGACAAGAGAAACATTGGCCATTGAAGAAACTCCTGCGATTATCAAATCTACCAACCAAATGATTGTAGTTTCTATTGACATACATTCTTGAGGCAAATTGAAAATGTTTACCTGTGGCTAGTTGTAGCTTCTGTTCATCCTTAAAGTAGATTGCCCTCGATTTACCTAGTAGTATTTGTTCATTCTTGAGGTAAATTGTCCTTGATTTACCTGGTGATCTCCATTGGGCCTTTGCGCACTTCTCCTTGCAGCTTCAAGATAACTTTGGAGGTAGATGGATTCTGTGCTTGAGATGTTTCTTTGGTATACCCAAGACCTGTCTTGATTAGAGGAGAACGTTGCACTTTGATAATCTCATCTAAAGTTTCAGACCCTTTAGAAAATCTAAGATTAAGAGATTTTGTTTTCTCAATGTCCTTTCTAAGTCCCACAATTTCACATTCTAACTTTTCATTGTGTTTCTTCATTTCAGCAAGTTGGGATGTCAGAGTATCTATAATCATGTTTTTCTTTTCTAAGCAAATTTTGAGTTTAGAAATTTCTTCATAAAGACCTTCTTTATCTATAGCATCCAAGAAATCATCATCTTCAAAAGCCATTGAAAGTCTATAATTATTACCTTGTTCATCTTCATCACTATTTGAAAGTCCATCACTATCTTCATGAGTGTAATAGCTTTTCTTATTTACATTCTGTTTTATGTTCCCTATAATTGGTTCCTTACCTTTGTCAAGCTTATCTTTAAGAGGACACTTGGCAGCATAGTGACCGACTCTTCCACAAGCAAAACATTTGAAAGGTAACTTACCTCTGAATCTTCCAGAACCTCGTTGAAGGTTCTTGACAAAATTTGATTCTTCCTCCTCTTCTGACATATGTCCTGAGTCATAGGAATCTCCTTTTCCTGAAGCCTTGAATGTAGCTTCTCTTCTGTCTGATGGTCCCCCTTTCCTCATTTCATAAGCGGTTAGAATTCCGTGTAGCTGCGACATGGTAATGCTCTGTAGATTTTGTTTTTCTTCTATTACAGAAACTTTTGATTCAAACTTAGAAGACAAAGATCTTAGAACCTTTTCAACCAAAACAACCTCTTTTATTTCTTCACCCAAGTTTTTCATACAATTACAATCTCATATATACGTAGGAAATAGTTAGCCACACTTTCATCATTGTGCATTATGAGATTTTCATAATGAATTCCGAGGGTTTGAAGTTTTTCTCATTTTACCTGTTCATCTCCTTCATAGCTCAGAACAATCTTGTCCCATATTTCTTTTGCGGTTTTGAGCTGCATAACCTTGACACATTCTGTTTGAGATAGACTCCCTAATAGAGTATTGGTAGCCTTTGCATTTGTTTCATACTGCTTCTTACCAGCTGGATCTGTAGGAGTTGCTGATGGAAATGTGTACCCTGTATCTATGATATCCCAGACTTCTGTACCAAGAGATTGAAGAAGGAAATTGAGGAGGATAGAGAAACATGGCTTGACATAGTCAATTTTCATTTGGAGAAGCTGCTACAAAAGGCCAACATGGAAAATTGAATGATTAGGCATTTGGCTTGCCATTATAGGACCCGTAATAAGATTTTCAACATAAGGGTCAAGCAAATGAAGACAAGGCTAAAACAAGTAATCAAAGGAAAAAAGGACGATGATAGGCTTAGGTTGCTTGCTGAAGCTTCCTTGGCTAACCAAGATACTTAATGGTGGTATTTTACACAAATTTTGAGCAGGTTTTAAAGATTTTTTTCCTTTTGAATAATTCAGAAACTTTTAACATAGAAATTTTGGCTCTATGCGGCGCTGCCCAAAAAAATTCTTGCAAAAAAATGAGAAAAGAAAAATTCTTCCTGCTTGACCCACGAAAGTGATCTGTGGAGGTTGTAGCACATGCCTGAAGTTTGTTGAATATTGTTGCAAAATTTGAAACTGAAATATGCATCGAACCCTCACTCCCATGGAATCATAACCTGCTCTGATACCACTGATCCGGATCTTGGGAGGAGGCCCCCAAGATCTAAAAGATTGAAATGGATCTTGGGGGGAGAGACCCCCAAGATTTGAAAACTTGAATTGCCAGAAGAAAAATAAGGAGAATGCCCAATAAACAAACCACAAAGAAACTTTTTATTAAAACCCACTGATCTGGATAAACCAACTAGGGAAATGGTAGCTTATCTCTGAGAAGATATGTGTGGATACATGCCTCTGAACTATAAAGGTTACATTGTGGCGGACAATCTGTCCTTTTACAAAATGTGACTTGTTACTTATAGTATTTTTCAGTTACAATACCACGGGTCAATTCCATGGGTGAATGAATACCATGGGTGGATTTTACAATACCACGGGCGGATGCCATTTACAATACCATGGGTAAATTCCATGGGTCGATGAATAATATGGGTGGATGAGTACCATGGGTGGATTTTACAATACCACGGGCGGATGCCATTTACAATACCATGGGTAAATTCCATGGGTCGATGAATAATATGGGTGGATGAGTACCATGGGTTGATGCCATTTTCCATTCGAATCAGTAATGGTCAACAATTTTGGATTCATAATGATGAATACATGCACCCTCAGCATTTTCTAAGATTTTAGACCAAAATGGGTCAACAAAAAGGTCAAAAAACACCCAAAACATGACCTTTCTACCCTGTTTTGGACACACAGAAGAAGTCTTGGGAGAATCAGTGTTTGAGGGGTCAAATGAGCTTCAAATGAAAAAATTAAAGATGGTCAGGAGAGAATACTTGATGATATTTCCAATGAGCTATCATGAGCTCGATTGGAAACCAGGAAGGCCTCCAAAATGGCCCTGCAAAAAGTGTTGTGCATAGAGCTTGGGCGTTGCGCATAGGACAAAAATTGTGTTGGGTTTCCATTTCACTGTGCCTTGACTATAATTTTGGGTTTCCTCTCATGGATGGTGTTTTACTGATGTAAATGATGACTAGGAATGTAAATATGATGGATAATAAGTACTAGAAGGTAGATTCATTAGATTAAAAGTTATCTTGAGGACAAATGAATCAGTTTCCTCACTTTTAGAGGCAAGTTGTTAGGATGCCTAGATTCCAGTTTCTTGTTCAGTTTTTGTTAGATTAGTTCCTTATCTTAGGGATTCAACCCCTGAGGATGGGAGGAGGTTGAATCAATGTCTATATCTTCTTCTTACTTTTCATTGTAAAGGGTTGGACTCAGTTGGATGCTTAGGCTTGGAGCAGACATCATTTTGTATCAGTTTTCAGCAGGAGATTAATGAAAAATTGCAGCTATTTCTTTGGGATCCATGTGGTATGATGTTCAGTTCAATTTTCTCTATTGTGATCATATGTTAGAATGTTTTTTGTACCTCATCAATCATTTCATTGCTTTTAAGTGAATGTTTTCAAGTTGATAGGAAGAACCCATAATATTTATGCTATGTTTTGGGAAAATATTCATAGTCTATGCTTTCTTCAATTTAGGAAGAATCCATGTTTCTTACATGCCCTTTCTAGCTCCTCACCTGTCTTGAAATCACCTCACCCATAAAACCCTATAATTCTGAGCCTTGTGCCTACCTTGCCCCATTGAACACCTTGCAATTTTGACCTAATTTCCTTGACCTAATTGTTTAGCTCCTCCTGATCTAGCAAAACCCTTCAAAATCAAATAAAACCTTGTGCTACTATACCTAGCCTAATATCATTTTCTTGATCCAGTCATCTTGGCTGATATCCTCATGGAGAGAGCCCTCTCCTGGCCTAGTAGGGCTAGCTACTTGGCTAAGCGTGGTTTGTGGTTACCCTGGCATTGCCTTCCTTTAGCCTGAGGTTCAATCTAGGTGATAACATAGTGACAACCATACTAGGGAACGAGCAAAAGGTTTCATATTCGCCGGGAAAGATCATCAAAGTTCAGATTTGATTACTAATGGTGAACAATGGTTAGATGCATGCGAAGGCTGAAATCATTCACCTGGTGACTCCAATGTTGAAAAATCCCAAGATTCAGTATTTTTATGGCAACTCCACTCTTCAAGAACCAGTAGACTGAAGAATTTCTTGGTGAATTCATTATTATCAAAATGGATTCGTTTGCTTGAAGGTATGCTCCCATGAGCCGAGATCACATTCCAGGCTTCCCAAATAAAATTCCTAAGGTAGATTGGAAAAGGAATGATGTTGCTTTACATATGGTTAGATTTCACATGCATACTCACAAGTTGAAGGTTGATTTTCTTGAAGACTGCTTGATGAAGATATTCATGACCACTCTGGAAGGTGAAGCCCGATCTTGGTATGAATGTTTACCATTTTCTTATACTTACTATTTAAAGGATTTTCATACAATGTTATTTGAAAGGTATAAAGAATCTTGACCATCCTTAATATTAGTTCAGAACTGTTGTAAACATGTTTATAGTTTTATTGAAAACCTTGAGAAAGTTTATGAAGATGATGACTTCATGGACGATGAGATCATGGAAACCCTATATGAAAATTCATTTCAGCAGCATAAAGAGAGATTAGAGGATACTTATCAAGATGCTCGGGAAAAATTGCAATAGGTTCAAGATCTTAGCACAATTGAAAATGAATGAAGACAAGGTCTTATTTCGGATCTTCCCATAGTAGAAGACAATATGCAGGAAAATCAAGTTCGAATTTCAGATTGTGATAAAGTCAAGTTGGCTATTCCAGATCTAGATTCAGATCGTGATGATGAAGAGTACCTTGTTCTAAATCCCATGAAGGATAGCTCTGTTGTTGAGATCATTTGGAATGAAGAAAACAAGGTTATTGACCCAAGTGTTCTCATTTCATTAGAACAAAGCCTTCACGAGGAGGTAATCCAGTCCTTTTATGAAAAACAAGATGAGATCTTTGTTCAAGTAAGTGAAAAATATTCTTTGGATAACTCAGTGGTAAATGATAGAAGTGTTAGTTTTGAGTTTCAAGACCTATCTGAAGTTTTCCCTCATATGACTGATGAGTGCGATAAGAAACATGACAATCTAGTTGCCATGTCATATGAAGATGATCAACAATGTATTCAAATTATAGAATACGAGGGAATTGAGGACTGTCATTTAGATTTTTCTTCTCATATTTCATGTTTTGAATTGTTATTTCAAGAAGACATCTGCTGACCTATTTGTTCAAAAAATTTCAAAGACTATGAACACACTCTTGCTGAGGTACATTATGAAGAGAGATTAGATTCAAGTGAAAAAGGTACCTTGTTTCTTCTAGATCACCGAGAGGTAATTTTTCATGTTTTTCAAGATCCAGTAGCAAGTTTATTGTAGTCAGCAATGAAGGTAATTATTGTAGTATTCAAGGATGATGGAGATCATTGTCAACTTTGTTTTTGGCTATCAAATTGTAAATATTTATTATTGTCCAGAAAATCTGATTAGGAGAATCAACCGAGGAGGAACTTGCTTGATTGGTTACAGTGGAATTTTGATATCTCTTGATTGTACATATGTATTTAGCAAGTAGGTGGTTTTCATCAGGATTTGAAGCCCTCACGTCTTGGTGATTTGTTGCCATCAATAAGTTTAGTAAGATTTTTATTTCAGTAAGTATTGAGTCAAGTTGTTATGTTGAGTTTCAGCAATTAGTATGCCTTCTTTAGTCTTTGACTGTATTGGCCCACATGGTTAGGCACTTGGTCTACAGTGTTATTGGCCCAAATGGTTAGGCACTTGGTCTACATTGTTCTTGACACCTCCAAGGATCTACCATCCCCAATAAGGCCAATGTTAGTGTCAGTACTTGCAGCCTTCCACCAGTGATCAAACATGCTCTTACAAAGTGGTCTTAGGGTGTCAAAGTCAATTTTTTTCATTTCAGTGGGTCTTCAAGTAAAAATTTGGTCATTGGGTATTAGGCCTAGGACTATTTTCAATCCTTCCAAAGTTTTCCAAGTACTGGTCCATGTCACCCCTCAATTGAGTGTACCATCATTAAAAGATTTTTCATCATTATTACAGATTCCATACTATCATTTGTAATTGAGTGGGTCATCTTCTACCTTGTTTCCTCAATTGTGCTTTTAAGGCTCATTTCCCTCTCCTAGGGTTTTGAGGACATTTTTCTTGGTTCCATGAATCCCATGATAAAAAAATCAACAAAAATTATATCCTAATGCTCATATACCTTCCCCTACCATTCATAGACCTTATTAAATAATTCCCATCACTTAGATCCCTCAAATTCACCATTGTCCCACAAACCCTAGCCTATTTTTACAATTTGACACTTTTCTTAGGCTAGGCTTGTGTTTTTCCCTTTTGGACCCCTTACTCTCACTCAATATTTGAAATTCCACTTTCCCCTATTTCCTAACATCCCTCCCTATCTCCCAAAATTCTCCTAAGAATTTAGAATTGCCCCATCCCCTTCATTTCCCTTCATTTCTACAAATCCCTTGTTTTCCCTTCACTAAACCCTAATTTCCTCTCCCACTGAGCTAGGATTTGCTATGGAATCCGAGATATCTAAGTAGTGGAGGCATAATGGATATTAGTAGGTATGAGGCCATTTCATATCATCAACATCATGTCTCCATCATTTGTTAAGAAGTCATTCCAAGGGACAAGTCATTTGCCACACATAAGGGCCGTTTATTCTTAAAATTGTGTTTCTAACCACAACAAGATGAATTTGACAAAAGTGAGAGAGGTTTTGGTCCATCATAAAACAAGGATGAAAAACCTCCTTCATGTTTTACACATGTGTCACAGATTTATAGAAATCTCAAAAATACAGTTCCTACACTTCTGGAGTCACTTTGGAAAAATCACTTTTTCCTTTATCTGGAGTATCTGAATGACTTTCTTGATGTGTTAAATGATAACTAGACAAAACTAGATTTCCCCTAAGCTTTCATGCACTCAATTTGGAGTTGAGGAAGACCTCCAAAATGTTCCTACAAAAGAACACTTCATTTTTGCACCCTCATTCTACACTTTTTGACCAGTTTGGGGAGAATTGACTTTTGAGGGGCTATAATTGATCATTGTTAGTGCTTTATAGGTCCATTGTGTAACCAAGAGAGAGACCTTTCCAACACGCTATCATGGACTGAATTTGAACACAGGAAAGGCCTCCAAAGGTTGCCTGGAAAAGGCACTGCGCACAGAGGACGAAGAACTGCGTAGAGAGGCCAGAGCGTTGCGCACAGAGGCCAGAGCGCTGTGCATAGAGATGGAGCGCTGTGCACAGAGGATGGAACACTGCTCATAGGGGCCAGAGAACTGTGCATAGGGTGGAGCACTGCACATAGGGCAATTTTCCCAGTGAAATTTTTCATGGTGCTGTGCATAGAGCTGGAGCGCTACGCACCTTAGAGGGCATTGTGCATGGGACCAACAAGTGCCAAAACACCATATGAACCATCCAAATCATGTTTTTTGACTTATTTAACTTCTAAACAAGGTTAAAAAGCTTCAAAATTAAACAAACATGGACAAAGAGAATAGAGATCATGAGGAGGAGGAAAACAGTGGCAGTGAAAGCATGGGAGATGAACCTCAGCATTAGAGAAAACCACATAAGGGAGGCAGAATTATCAGAGAGGAACCATCAAACATCAAAGAGTTACAGGCTTCACATATAATTGTTACTTGTTTTAGGCATCTAGGGTGTTATGATTTTTGTGAGTAGGTACAAAGAGTTCAACATCATCCTAAGCTTACCAGGCTTTTTGTAGTCATTCTTCGTGATAACAAAGTAGCTCTTGCCGAGGTGACATTTACAGTTTCAACCTCCATAATTGCTGATGCCACAAGTATTCCAAATGTGGGGAAAAATGGTATAAGGCACAAGATCTGGATGAGCACTACTATGAGCCATACATCAAATCCAGGTACAAAAATGAAAAGAAGAGGACCTTTCCTTTTAGGTTCCTTGAACACAAGTATGCCCCTATGATGAGGATCATTATGAAGTATTTTACATGTGAGGGTAGATTTTTTAGATTGTACACGTATCACATTAGGCTTCTTATGCATTTCACAAGAGTGAAATTGTTGAACATACCATATTTCTTATTCAGGAATATTGAGAAGATGGCCTACATTATAAAAAAAAACCATACCCCCAACAAATGAGAAGTACCTATTACTATTCCGTGATTAAGATGATTGTACTACATCGTCTCAACCTCCTCAATAACTCCTGGGATACATTTATTGCCAATGACATCTTCAATGGTCCTCAGATTCCTCCACCGATACCTCAAGAAGCGGAAAGGCCTTCCAGCAGTGCCAAAGTAAAGAAAGATGAGAAGGTTAAAGAGACTAAAGTTGTTGAGGAGCCAGAAGCCTACAAGACATATCAGAGAGGGGCTAAAAAGTTGTTTGCAGCATATAGGCAAGTGTTTACTCTACCTGATGTGGAAGGGTTCTTGCCTTCTTCATTAGCTCATAGGAAAATGCTTGCTCCACAAAATGTGAAAGGGTATTTTCCTTCTTCATTGACACAACAGGTACAATAGCTACAACAACTGCATAAAGGGAAGAAAAAGATGCTAGAGGAAAGCCTTGATGATGAGGAGGAAAGGGAATTTGATTTGATGGAGGATGATGAACCAGAACAGCCACACATTCATCATGGCATTGAGATAGCTGACTTGGAGGCTCAAGATGAGGCAACAAATGAAAGCATAACCATAAGGGAAAGAGATGCACAAATCCAAGCACTAATGGACAACTTGGCGAGAGATAAGTATGTAATTTCAGACCTTGAGCAAGAGAACAAGTAGTTAAGTGACAAACAAGTCCTCATGGAGCTGGAACTTCTCAAAGCAAAGAGGGAAAGTGACAAGGGCAAGTCAGTTATGCAAGAGGAAGAAACACTAGATACCTTGACTACAAAACAAAGAATTGAGAAGGAAATTGAGGAGGATAGCGAAACTTGGCTTGACAGAGTCAATTTGCATTTGGAGAAGCTGCTACAAAAGGCCATCAGGGACAATCGAATCATTAGGCATTTGGCTCGCCATTACAAGACCCAGAATATGATTTGTAGCATAAGGGTCAAGCAAATGAAGACAAGGCTAAAATAAGCACTCAAAGGAAAAAAAGGAGGATGATAGGCTTAGGTTTATTGCTGAAGCTTGCTTGGCTAACCAAGATACTTAATGGTGGAATTATCCACAAATTTGGAGCAGGTTTTGAATCATTTTTTCCTTTTGAAGAATTTGTCAATTTTTGACACAGAAATTTTGGCTCTATGTGCAATGCCACTGGCACTACGCTTTTTCTAGGTGCATCCAAAGATGGAATGATTAGAATTTTTGGATTCATAATGATGAGTACATGCACCCTAAGTATTTTCCAAGATTTTAGGGTAGAAATAGTCAACCAAAAGGTCAAAAAACACCCAAAAATGACCTTTCTACCCTTTTCTGGACACACAGAAGCAGTTGTGGGAGAATAAGTTTTGGAGGGATCAAATCGGCTTCAAATGAAAACATTAAAGATGTTATGGAAATAAGAGTTAAAGAGCTTTCCGATGAGCTATCATGAGCTCAATTGGGACACCATGAAGGCCTCCAAAATGGCCCTGAAGAAAGTGTTGCACATAGAGCTTGGGCGGTGTGCATAGGACAAAAATTGTGCTGGGTTTCCATTTCACTATGACTTGAATGTAATTTTGGGTTTCTTGTCATGGATGGTGTTTTAATGATGTAAATGGTCACTAGGCATGTAAATATGATGGATAATAATTACTAGAAGGTATATTCATTAGATTAAAAGTTATCTTGAGGACAAATGAATCAGTTTCCTCACTTTTAGAGGCAAGTTGTTAGGATGCCTAGATTCCAGTTTCTTGTTCAGGTTTTGTTAGATTAGTTCCTTGTCTTAGTGATTTGACCTTTGAGGATCGGAGGAGGTTAAATCACTGCCTATATATTCTTCTTCTTTCTCATTGTGAAGGGTTGGACTCAGTTGGATGCTTAGGCTTGGAGCAAACATCATTCTGTATCAGTTTTCAACAGGAGATTAATGAAAAATTGCAGCTATTTCTTTGGGATCCATGTGGTATGATGTTCAATTCAATTTTCTCTATTGTGATCATATGTTCGAATTTTTTTTGTACCTCATTAATCATTTCATTTCTTTTAAGTGAATATTTTCAAGTTTATAGGCAGAACCCATAATATTTATGATCTGTTTTGGGAAGATATTCACAGTCTATTCTTTAGTTTAGGAAGAATCCATGTTGCTTACATGCCCTTTCTAGCTCCTCACCTGTCTTGAAATGACCTCACCCATCAAACAATAGAGTGTTGAGCCTTGTGCCTACCTTGCCCCATTGAACACCCTACAATTTTAACCTAATTTCCTTGCCCTAACTGTTTGGGTCCTCCTGATCCAGCAAAACCCTTCAAAATCAAATCAAACATTATGCTACTATACCTAGTTGAATATCATTTCCTTGATCCAGTCATCTTGGCTAAGATCCTTACGGAGAGAGCCCTCTCCTATCCTTGTAGGGCTAGCTACTTGGCTAAGCGTGGTTTTTTGTTACCTTGGAATTACCTTCCTTCAGACTGAGGTTCAACCTAGGTGCTAACACCATCCATCACTTTGTTTTGGGTCATTGCTACCAATTCATTTCAGTGTCACTGACATGTTCAAGAGAAGTCATTTAGTCAAAATTCATCTTTTACAATACCATAAACCTTCATTTTCATGACCACCATTCCTGAACCTTGTGTCATCAGTGAAATTACATCTCTAAAATCACTACACTCATTTTGAATCGTTGACGTGAGATACATCAAGGCCCTCCTACGACGAGTCACTTCTTGTTGACATTAGCTCATTATCCAAGAAGTTGACTTAGAAACACCCTTCGAGTACCTTGAGGCTTGCATACATCAATGGCAGGTTTCTCGCTTCCAATGATGGGTATACATCAATGGCCTTCGACTGAAAGACTTTGTATGGTGTTCGACATCATATCATCCATTCACACCATGCAGAATGTACTACAGTACCTTCAAGATCATTATCATTATCGGTGATTTCTCTCGCATCTGTTAACATCTTACATCATTGGCTGGTAATCAGATGGTGTCTTCCCATGTTTGACTTCAGATCATATATTCACATGGTTAGACTCATACTTGAGTGAACAATTGAATGAGATAGAATACCCCAGATCTAGTTTCATCCATTCAGGCTGCAATTTCAAGAGTACTAAACCATATGTACAATGGCTTTACATTTATGGTCATTCTGATCATGGGTCTATATCTGTAGATGCCTGTTTATGTACATGTAATGAAAGTTTATGCGTTGAGCATGGGTATTCCTTCCCTAAGCTATTCATGTAAAATCAAATATCATGATATATGTATTGTAATTGATGCAGGTCACCTTCCACTTTGATACCTCTTCATCACATCGTAAAGCATTTCATTCGACATTATCATTTTTCTGAATTCATGCTTTAGGGGGCAGCTATTACAGATCCATTTGGGCAAATCAAATCCCAACATCTAGATCAATGTTTTAGGGCTCATCAAACCCTAATTTTAGCTTATTCATGCCCTAAACAAGTCACCCCTTTGAATGCCTCCTTCCCAGACAGTTTCATGACTTGAAGACATCTAGAAATAGCCTCTAGAGGGACCAACGCAGGTAATCCCTTATAAATGTGCACTGCAGATTAGTTGAGTCCACTATCAAGGTGCTCTATAAAGCACTTAGGTTTCCTTTCACCTACACTAGGTGAGAATGAGTGAAATTCACATAGGGTTTGGGGAATATTCATATCTTTTGGAGTTATCTAGAAGGTTCCCTCACTTATCAACTTCTATGAGCTCTAAAATGGATGAGGAATAAGTTAAGGTGTATGTTGGGTTGTGTTATATTCTTTCCACGACTAGCCCACATAGTTAACTGGGGGGTTAGAGGGGGGTTGGAGGCCCCCCTTCGTTATGCTGATTGCGTAGTGACGGGGGTCACAGGGGATTTGAGGGGTACAGGTAACCCCACTCTATGGGGTTGTAACCTATGTTAGGGTTGTTGGACCCACCTATGGTGTTGTGCATGATTTTTGCACATGTTTTTGGACACGATGGATTTCGATCCATGGTTTTGGATGCGATGGTTTTCAGTCCATGGTATTGGATGCTTTGGCATGTATAAATATGTATTATAACATTGAAAGGAACATAATGAAAAAATCAAGCTAGTAGTCCTGGTTTTGGGATCTAAGGGAAAATCTCTATGTATATGTGTTTTATGTGTTATGCTCTCGCATTGCGTATTTTATGTGTTTTAGAATTTGTATGCAGGTAATTTCTGTACGGGGTTAAAACCTACATTTGGTATCGAAGCTGTTTTGGCTTCAAGGGGACGCCTTTGTTCCTGAGGGGTTTCGCTCGGGCCTGTGGTAGACCCTGTTCAGTGGGAGATCTACAATATCGATTCTGGTGGTGAAAGAAGATGGTAAGCAGTGGAAAGATAGAGATCAAGAAATTTAATGGTCAGGGTTTTGAGTTGTAGAAACTCAAGATGGAGGATCTGTTGGTTGATAAAGATTAGTGGATCACGGTAGATCTAGGTACTAAACCAACGGGAGTGTCTGATGAAGAATGGAAGAAGTTGGATCGGAAGGCAAAGAGTAGAATGCGGTTGTGTGTCTCAAGTTCAGTATTGCTGAATGTATCAGGGGACGCTACGGCAAAGGTTTTGTGGGACAAGTTAGGGACATTGTACCAATCTAAGTCTCTGGTGAATAAACTGTTCCTCCAGAAAAAGTTTTATAACCTGAGGATGAAAGATGGAGACTCGATAACAGAGCATCTGAACGCATTTAATACAGTGGTAAGTTAGTTAGCATATGTTGATATTAAATTTTCAGATGAGAGAAGTGCATCAGGTTTTTGTGTTCTATACCAGATTCGTGGGATAGTCTAGTTATTGCAATAGGTAGCAATGCAACTGCCTTACAGTCTTATGAAATAGTCTCATCCTTGCTGATGGAGGAGATGAGATGGAAAAATATGGAGAGGAAAAATGGTGATGCCTTGTCTGTACGAGGAGGGTCCCAGAAAAAAAACAAAAATAAGTCATCGAGTGGGAGATCTAAATCTAGAGGGAGATCTAAATATCTAGGAAAACCTGTAAAAGTGGTGTGCTAGAGATGCAGAAAGGAAGGGCACTACAAAAGGAACTGTAAATCTAAAGCTCCCGATAAAGGAAAGGGATCTGAGGATGGTCCTTGTTACACAGTAATTTGTCACCATCCCTGTTACTCCTCTCGTCGTACCTTGGAGGACCCATCCCGGGAGTTATAAGAAGTGACAAAGTCTAAAAACACTTGCATTATGTTCCCCTGAGTATGTACTCCATGTTCCCTGAAGACACCTTCTGCAGATCATCCCTAAAAAGTGCTATTTTTCCATTGGCGCAAGTCCACAGTATCCTACCCGCACCAATGATGGAGATCCTCAAAAGAGGGCGCGACCATTGGCGCTCTATCTTAGAGCAACAGTCGCGCCAACCAAATTTAGTCGTGCTTTTTGCCTTAATGCACGTCCGACTGTTGTTTCCTTCATTACATGGAGCTTTTCTGAGGATAGAAAATCAGATTTTTGTCGAGCTTTATCCATCTTTATGGCTTTTGCTAATTCCACGAAAGGTCTCCCGGTTCATCGCATCCTCCTCCCTTCTTCATCTATATAAGCTTGTCATTATGCATTGGACAAGCTAGTGCTAGTACGAGAGTGTTGGTGTTAGTGTTATGCTAGTGATTTGGTAATTGAGTTATAGTAGTGATGATTATTGGTCATGGAGAGAATGCTAATGAGTGCTAGAGAGGTTATGCTGCCGGAGAGGAGATGCATGTCAAGACACATATAGTTACTCACCCAGCCAGGAGAAGGGTCGACGTCAGAACAATGGTTGTAACTTTTCCTGTTTATTAATTGATGAGCAACTGCTATTATAGTTCCAATCTCATTATCTGTCATGGTGATATGTTGATTTATTTCCTTTCTGACTGAAATATAGTTGTGCCTTGGTAGTTTTTATGTTGGTATCCGTCTCTTCCTTTGCATGTGCAGGTATTCGTTATGATCTGTTGGAGCAAGGGATCGAGGATATCAACTCTGCTTCAATCATAGCGTTGGACTCCAGGTTAGTCTTCTTGATTCACCTTTGATGCATAACTAGGAACTTGCATAGCAGCGTGGTTTGTTTGTGGCTAGTTCTGTGATAGGCTAGTGGGATCGCCTCTGTCCGCAGAGGGGATTTACCTTACCAACAAATTGGTGACTCCGCTGGGGAGTAACTCTTTGATTTCTGTCTTGCATGTTAATTTTCTTCTGCTTGCTTGAGTGCATGAGCTTCCTGAGTCAGTTTTGAGTTGATTCTTTACTGTTTGACCCATCTGAGCACTGTCAACCCGACCTGAGGTCGTATCTTTTATCTTTTTAGTTGGCAAGCTTAATTGGCGTGGTTATTTCTCTGACAGTCGCGCCAGTTGGCGCACGTTGCTCAAAAGCAACTCGCGCCAATTCTGTGGTAGCGCAAGTTGCAGGCTGACAGTCGCGCCAGCTCTGTAAATTTTGCCTGTGTGCGGGTGGAAAGCTCATTCAGTCTCTTTATATATCTCTTTCAGCCTCTGGAACTGTGTTGAACCTCTGCTTGACTGGTTTTAGCCTGTATCCCTCAGCTGTTTGCTTATTTCCAGTGACTTTGCATGTCTAGCCTTCTGTGGGAAGTTTCGGTCTCTTGATCATCCAGTCAGCTTGTTGATTGTTCTACACTTATCCAGTGCTTTGTTAAAGCTTGATCTTCTATACTCTGAATACTTCACCTCTAGCCTCTTTGAAGTTCACTAGTTTTTGTGTTTTTCCTTGCTTGCATGGTTCATTTTGTGTTTTAGAATTGGTTCTATTTCATTGACTAAACTTGGATTGTGCATATCTCTTAGAATTTGTCTACATGCATCATGCCATCTTAAAGGAAAGAAAAACAAAAAATCTCTTGCATTATAGTAGTTAGCATTTATTGTTATTTGTTGCTATTGAAAAGAAAAAAGACAAAATTTCGTTTCTTGTTATTAGCTGCATTAGGATCTTTGTTCTTTGTTGAAGTGATCATTTCGTTTGTGAAAAAGATCTCAACCCTCCTGTAGATAAAATTCATCGAATCAAATGATTTAATTTCGGCATATAGTTTGCATGTAAGAAGTTTTCGAGATATCACATACGGTAGGACCAAAAAACTGAAACATAATCAAAGATAAACTTTAAAATGAACTCAATGAACATAACAACGCATTGGAACATAACGCAAACACTCTAGAGGTCTAGGTTAGAGATGTGTTCCGACGTCGTTAAACCTGGTAGTTTATCGTCGAGTGGTTGGGTGATTCCTCCACGGTGAAACGGTAGCTGCCAATACGGACTGTGCTCCCACGTACCGTCGAGTATATATTGGGAGACCCCTATAGGAATAAAGCCTTTATCCATAGGAAGCCGTGTGAGCCGCCCTATGATTCGCAATGCAGTGAACACAGCATTCACGAAGATCAACCACCCGTACCCTAAAAAGTATTCTGTGGTTTTGCGAAAAGTTTGGCACACCCTCTACCTAGAATTCCAGAGCAGTCACTTTTGATCCTTTTCGGACTCCCTAAACGAAAAGGTGCCTATGAGCGTCTTGTCACTTCGTGCTCATTAAATATTCGAAGGAGACTAGAGTCATCTTTTACCCTTTTCTCGACTCTTAAAAAATGAAAAGGTTAAGTTCAGTGTCTTAAAATTTATTGGCCACGATAACATCTACCCAATTAGCTTTCGTTTGTATCAGTCCGAAGTAGGAGTTATCTCGATAAACTTCTCAAGTTTCATCCTGGCAGAATTACTAGTTTCGTCTTCTACCGAAACACCGGTGGTGAGCCTTCCTGTGGTTTTAACTATACAACCACTTAGTTCTCGTGCTCCGGGTGACGAGACTTACCAGTATCATTGGAACCCTACGTGGGAACCTTTTGAGGACGGTATCCCTTTTTGGGACCATCCTTCCCCTCGTGGGTCAGTCCCACAAGTTTCATCCGACATGGATGAATTATCCCCTACTACAACCGATGAGTCCGTTGCAACGAGCGGTGAAATTCCCACCTCAACGGACCCTATACATGTTAGTAGTACGCCTACTACTACAAATTTACCACTGGGTTATAAAGCTTTGAGAGATGCTACGCCTTCTGGAACTCCGTTCACAGGTCCCATGTGGTCATCACACACTTTTCCTGCTACGGAGCCTTTTACTCCACAAAGTCGCGGTCTATCTGTTACCTCCGTCACAACCGCTCCAACGGTATGTGCAGCCCCCTTGACTTCTATTTATAGTCGTCCCTCAGCTTCTTTGTTTGGAGTCTTTGACCCCATGACAAATGTCTCAATGCAGGAGCCATATGATCCATATTTGTCATCTCAACCGGTTGTTGAGGTATCGGTCCCATTGTCCATTGATTGGACCTCCACCTCTTTCCATGGTGGTCAAGTTTTATCTGCGCAATCTCCAATACAACCCCCTCAAGACCAACTAGGGCAATCCATTTATGGAAACCCTTTCGTTACTGCTGCTCCTTTTTCCTCTTTGCAACCTTCTGGTAACTCAGGTCAGTCGTCTTTTCAACAAGTCCAACCTGGTATCCAGCAAAGCTATCCCGCTGGACAAATTGGTCAACAAACTGTTAACCCGAGCCAATCCAATGTCCAGTATAGTCCAATGTCTGGACAAGGTACTCAACCACTCGGTCAACCTACTGTCCAGTATTCACAACCCTCTGGGCAGATTGGTCAGCCCCAAACACAGTTGGGCCAACCAACTGCCCAATCTCCTCTACCATCTAGTCTGCTAGGACAACCTTCAACTGCGCAACAACCGTTCCAGCAGGTAGGCCAACCTCAGTATCAGCAGGTCCAACCTTCTGGACAGATCGGCCAACCTCACCATCAACAAGGTTTTCCTTCTGGCCAGATAGCCCAACCTATAGGACAGTTCATTGGTACTGCTCAGTCTGGTCCATGGCCCCAAATGGGACCCCAACACCCATCTGGCCTTCAAATGCAGGCTGGGTCTCAATCACAAACTTTTCATCCAACCCAGCCTGGTTCTTCAACTCAATTCGGAGCCCCACCACTGTATGGCTACCAACAACCTCAAGGGCAGTTTCTGTTTGCCCCGTACCAGAATTACCAACAACAGCAATACGGCACGCCTGCAGCATCATTTGGTAATCCTTATGCTGGGGGGCACTATACAAATCCTTACGGCCAATCCACTATGGGGCCACATCCTTCCGGACAAACTCTATGGGGGCAACCACCACCTGGGTGGAACCCTGGTGCTCCACCCTACCAACAGCCCCAGATGCCTTTCAATCCTCAATTACCATTCTTAGCGACTTTAGAATTACCAGATGTATCCAAATTAACCAATGATCCTATCCTTCATAATCCTTATTGGCCTCCAGTTCCAACTAAAATACCTGGTGACTGTCCAAAATTCGATGGTAAAGCCAATGAAGACCCACAAGCCCATATTATGACCTATCATTTGTGGTGTTCGTCTAATTCATGGCTTGACGATTCAATTCGGCTTCGCCTTTTTCAAAGGACTCTCACTGGCTCTGCCGCTAAGTGGTATATCGAACTTCATCGCGGGTCCTTTCAAGATTTCAATTCCTTGGCTATGGCGTTTCTCACTCACTTCCAGTTGCCCATTCGATACGAAACGGGTACGCACCTCCTCACTTCCTTAAGACAAACGACAGCTACGCATATCTCTGATCATATTCATGAATGGAGACGGCGTAGACGTATGATCAAATTTTGGATTCCCGACCAGCTTCTTACCGATTGGTTTACGACTTCGTTCGTACCTCCAATAGCTCGGGATATAACCATGTGGGCGTGTGTCACTGAAGAGCAAGCTATTGCTCGAGCTCAGTACCTTGACTTGGTTTATTCTCAGTCAGGTACGTTATATGATTATCTGCCTGATGTCCCAAGACAAGGAACATCTAAAGCCCCGCCAACACCCACTGTTGACGGTATCATCGGTTCGGTTAATTCACCCTCTAAGAAAAATACGAACCCTGCAAAGCAAAAAACATCTGCTTCGAATGGACAACCTTCCCAGGCATCGTCTGGTTCGAATGTTACTTCTGAGGTTAATGCCGTCCAATCTAATACGGCAAGCAAGGCTTCGAAAGAGAAGAAAAGAGGGAAAGCGAAAAATAAGACGGAGCAACCTAAGCAGGAAACCCCAAAACCTCAACCCGAGGACGGCACTAAACGCAAACCCAGATATCCTTGTCTTATTTGCGATGAAAATCACTTTACCAGGGATTGCCCGAGGCGGTCCGAAGTTAGTCGTTTATTAAAAGGCACCTCTAGGACTCCTGCGGTGCTCAAGGAGCCCTTTCCCACCCAACACACTCAAAAAACTCAAATGGTGGCTGACCCTACTCAGCCTCCCTCTTCCTTTGGTTCTCAAGTGTTTATGGCTGGTACAATACCCATTAATATCAGTAATCGAACGAAGGATTATTCGTCATCTGCCGGGAAAGAGCCTGAGGTTCCCCCAAGTGCTCCCCCGTTCAGTTCCGGTCCACTCCACATTGAGAGACCTACCACCGAAACGCCTCTTCGACCCCCTCCAAGAGGAGTACTCCGTAAATCCTCGTATAATCCAAATGCTCGTGCTGCACAGCACTACAACATCGTGGAGGACTTAGCACAGACTCCGTCGGCTATGTCCGCTTTAGAGGTTCTCCAGAGCTGCCCTTCTCAGAGGAAGTCCATGCTATCTGCCATTGGTGGCATAGATCCGGCCGATTCGGATTTAATAACTTTTGACTTAGAACGCCACACTCTAAGACTACCTCCTCAAATCACCTTCCTCATACAGGTAATTATTGATTCCAAGACAATTCATCGTACAGTTATTGATGAAGGTGCCTCAACTTGCATCATGTCCGTTGCCTGTTGGAAAGCGATTGGATCTCCAGCGTTGAGCCAATCTCCCACCACCTTGGAAGCTTTTGATGGAAGAGCGTCCCGTCCTTACGGTATACTCCAATGTTTACCAATCTCTTTGGAAGGGAAGACGGTCGAGATGGAAGTTGAAGTTGTTGATGCTACTCTAACCTACAACCTCCTTCTCGGACGTAGCTGGATATACGCAATGCAAGCTGTTGCTTCATCTTTCTTCCGAATTATTCGTTTTCCTCATCAAGGGAAGATCGTTACCGTTGACCAGCTCTCCTTTTTTGCTTCTTCTTCCGACGGCACCATCCCGTTCGTAGACCATACTTCCAAATTACCTAAGACTCTGGGAGCTGGACTTTTCAAAGATCCTGATCTTATGGGTGTTTTTCCACTCCCTCCTATAAATTTCGCCTCTGTCAATATGATCGCTACTGGCTCTGATCCGTGGATCGTACCCCCTATAGACCAAGTAGATTCCTGGGGCAACCAGATGTCGTTGAGTCCTGCCGAGTTTAATTATGTTGAAATCATTGCTGCCTCGGCTCCCTCTTCTGCGCTTACTCGATCCTTAGGACTTCTAGATGAGGCTTCTTCGGATTCTCTAGGAGAAATATTCCTCTCCGACGAAGCTATTATTGAGACCATGTCTCTGGAGGAACCTCCCTGGTACAGTTCTCACCATCGTTCCTCATTTCTCCCTGCCTCGCAGCATTTCCTGACATGCCTCGAGCGGTTCGCTCCTTGTCTCCCATCACAAATCCTTCAAACGCCTATTCAAATTGATCAGGTTTTTTCTGAAGGAAATATGGCAAACATTACACGAACCCAACCCCTCGACATCTCTGTTAAACCCGGGATAGTCGAGCATCTTCATATCGGAGTCACTTGTACTCCAGAGGAGATTCAACTCTATTCTGAACTTTTTCGCGAATTTCGTGATGTTTTCGCTTGGTCCTATGAAGAAATGTCTGGCATTGATTCTAGTATAGTGATGCATGAAATAATCACGTACCCAGATGCTAAGCTTGTTCGTCAACGTCTACGCCCTGTACATCCTAGGAAGGCTGCGGCGATTAAGGCCGAAGTAGAAAAGCTTCTTAACGCCGGTTTTATTTACCCTATTCCTCTTACGGATTGGGTATCTAACATTGTCCCTGTAACTAAAAAACAAGGTACAATCCGGGTTTGTGTCGATTACCGTGATATAAACAAAGCCTGTCCTAAAGATAATTTTCCCACACCATTCATTGATCAGATCATTGACGAGTGTGCCGGCAGTGAAATGTATTCTTTTATGGACGGTTTCTCCGGTTATAACCAGATCAATATTGCTCCTGTTGACCAACACAAAACGGCCTTTATTTGCCCATGGGGGACTTTTGCCTATAAAAAGCTCCCTTTCGGTCTTAAAAATGCCGGTGCTACCTTCCATTTCATGACATTCGGCATATTGTGCAACCTTATCTGGATGATCTTCCTGCTCATTCAGCTAAACGTCAGGACCACCCTAAACACCTTCGCGAAATCTTTCTTCGCTGTCGGTACTACCGAATCCGGCTAAATCCCCACAAATGTGTCTTCTGCGTTGAATCTGGCAGACTTCTAGGTTTTATCGTTTCTAAACAAGGCATCCGTTTGGATCCCCTTAAAGTCGAAGCGATCGTCAATCTCCCTCCCCCAAATTCTTTGCATCAGTTACAAAGTTTGCAGGGGAAAGCCAATTTTTTACGCCGTTTTGTTCCCAACTATGCCGAAGTAGCTAAAGGTTTTACGCGATTACTAAAGCGTGATATCCCTTTCCATTGGGATACCACAGCTCAGGAATCTTTTGAACGTCTCAAGAGTTTACTTGTTTCTGCTCCATTGCTTCGTCCTCCGAATTATTATCGCGACTACACCTTGTATTTGGTTGCCGCCGATACCACTATCGGCATGGTTCTTGTCCAAACCGATGATGATAACACTGAACATGTTATTTACTATCTCAGTCGCAACCTGTTAGACACGGAAACTCGATATGCTTATATCAAAAAGTTGGCACTAGCCGCAGTTTGTGCTGTACAACGCTTCCGTCATTATATTCTTCTGCGTACTACTACTGTGATTTCTGATTGCAACCCCATGACGTATATATTGTCACGCCAGTTACTAGGGGGCAAATACTCAAAGTGGATTGTTATCCTCCAAGAGTTTGACTTGGAATTTACCACTGCCAAGTCTAAGAAATCTCTTGTGTTCGCTGAGTTAATTTGTTCTTTGCCATCGTCGTCCTCGACCTCGCCAGTAGAAGACCAAATACCAGATGAAACCCTGTTCCTAATTAGCACCCTCAATCCATGGTACGGAGATATAATCACATATCTGCAAACGTCCTCCTTTCGTCCGGGTGTGTCTAAAGACGCTCGGCGGAGGATTCTTCATCAATCTCAACCCTACCGTATCATCGGAGATACATTATATCGTCTTGGTGCAGACTCTGTTCTTCGCCGTTGTCTTACTCTAGAGGAAGCTGAACGGGTTCTCAATGACTACCATGCTGGCGCTTGTGGCGGACATATGTCCGGATATGCTACAGCCCAAAAAATCCTTAGGGCTGGCTATTTTTGGCCCTCTATTTTCAAGGATTGCATTCTTGCCGTCCGGTCTTGTCATGAGTGCCAAATATACCAACGGAAGATGCGAGCGCCTTCCGCTCCGTTGCACCCTGTAGTTTCCGTCGGCCCTTTTGCAAAATGGGGAATTGATTATATGACCTGTAACCCTCGCTCAGCCGGGGGGCATGGGTTTATCATCGTTGCCGTCGATTACTTTACTAAATGGGCTGAGGCGATGCCTACATTAACTGAAGACGGTCACACTGCGGCGCAATTTTTATTCAATCATGTTATTTCACGATTCGGTGTCCCTCAAGCCATTGTCACTGATCACGGAAAGCATTTCCGTAATCATATGATGTCGGAGTTAACAACCCAGCTAGGCTTGCAACACGATAGTTCAACTCCATACTACCCTCAGTCCAATGGTCAAGTTGAAGCTGTCAATAAAATCTTGGTCACAATGCTTCAATGTATCGTTGGTGTGCATAAATCTAACTGGCATTTGATGTTATTCCCTGCCTTATGGGCTTACCGAACTGCCGTGAAGGATGCCACTGGTTTCACTCCATTTCAACTAGTTTATGGACTAGAGGCTACCCTTCCAATTGAATGTGAAATCCCTTCATTGAAATTAGCCATCGAACTGCTTCCCAACACTACCCCGTTAGAAGAACGCCTTCTTTACCTAGAACGGCTAGATGAGACTCATCGCTTGGCCTCTTTGGCCATCGAAACACAAAAGAAGCGAGTCAAGACTCACTTCGATCAGACCGTCCATCCGCGTTCTTTTGTTGAGGGAGACTTGGTCCTACTCTATGATCAAGCGAAAGATAAGCTAGGCGCAGGAAAACTCGAGTCTATGTGGCTAGGCCCTTATATTGTCAAGAGATTCCTGCAGAAAGGGGCCTACGAGCTGATTGATTATGAAGGAAACCCTCTTGGGATGCCCCGAAATGGGCTTTACTTGAAAAAGTACTATGCGTGATGCTGGTACATTTTATTATGTACATACATGTACTTTGGTGTGTTGTGTGTCGGTTTTCGAGACACAGCTGCCACTTATTGTGTTTTTTCGCTTCTTGTGCAGATGCCGGATGCACCTTATGTTGGTTTCGCTGATGGTGCCTACCGCAGTACCCGCAGTTTGTCTTCTGCGGAATGGGTAATCTACGATCCTCATAACGAGCTAATAGATTGCCAGGGTGTGTGTTTAGGCCATACTACTAACAATGTTGCCGAATACTGTGCTGTAATCGAGTTACTTGCTAGAGCAATTAATTTCGGTATTCACGCATTGGTAGTAAACCTGGACTCTCAACTTGTTGTCCACCAGCTCAACAGGCAATATTCCGTCAGAAACCATCATATACTAAGGTTGTATTTACGTGTAAGGTTGTTGGAAAGACATTTTGATTTTATTACATATCAACATGTTCCGAGACAATTAAATACATTATCTGATGCATTGGCCAATCATGTATTAGATAGACATCTACATAATTTGTAATTAAAACATTATGTAAGCAAGCACATGAAAACACAATAATGAACCATGAACATATGTATATATATATATATATATACGTGAGTGTCAAAATGTTTGCGCCCCGCGCATTACATAATCCAAAAAATAATACATGTCCAAAACTCATACAGCCGTCGACAACATGTCTCTCAAAAAAACGTGCAAAAAATGAAACCTAGGCGTCTAATCGCGGTGATGCTCATGATAGCATGTCACCGCCCGCACCACACGTCTCAACAGACAATGGACGCGAGTAGACACTCCCACCGTATGCCTCTGGTACACTATAGGCACGTCCGCCAGTCTGCCATAATCTGGGATCCCTCGAGTAAGTGCCTTGAGGTTCTGTACTAGGTCATCATCGTCACCCTCTGCCTGAGGGTCCGCTGTAGGTTGTACCCTCCGTACGTTGTGAGGCAAGTCGGCTGGTCGTTCTGCACCAACGTCTGCATACATATATAGATGTTGTAAGAAACAGACATAAATTATAAAAACTCGAATATGCTAAAGTATTGAAAACATAAAAGGTTCTTACCTAGCTCCTCGTCCCAGTCCTCTCCCTCAGGCAACGGGAGATCTGGATCTCCAGTAAAATCAGTGCCCGCATAGGGCCAGTCCTCCACGACGATCAACTGGTGTTGGAGCCAAATGAAGAACTCGGGCCTCCAGGACATCTGCTGGCCCCCACCTCCTCTGGGCATAAGTGGTGCCCATCGAGCCAATCTCGGCTCCCGTGGCACTGGATCTGCCACTATACCTCCTGGGATCCAGAATATCGGTAGCCGCTCCAGAAAAAATGAGACTATGATGGATCCATATCCGAACTGTTTATTGCCATCACGCTTACATTTGGTAAGCTGCCTCTTTATATTTGTTGTTACTGCTGTGGCCCAATCAAATAATGTAGGGTGTAGGCACTCAGTTGCCAGCAGCAAATGATTCTTGCTGGCCTCGTGGGGTGCCTGTACCCCAGCCGTCCGAGTGATAGTGAATAGTACCACTCGTAGCACCAAATCTGGGATAGTGACAATGTCCACCTTCGCACTATTGGATCCAAAATGGGCCCCAGGACAAACTCTGGCGATTACCTCCCCCATCTTTTCCCCAGAAGGTCTACTACCGGTCAAGATGGGCCATGCGCCCCGCCGAGATAGTCCAGTAATAAAATAAACATCAGAGACATCCAACTCCAATGTCTGGTCTTTCAGGCGAAATACCTGATCCTCAATATCCCAGGCATCCACAATAAACCTCAGTAACTCGGGCTGTGCACGTAGATATGAGGTAAGGAAGAATTTTTTCAAACCACAATCTCGCAAAGCATCCATGCATGCGTCATCTTCCAATGCCAAAGCATCTATGGCCTCATGTTCCCTTTCTCTCCATTCTATAGCCATTTTGACCAATTCCTGCAACCAAAACACCAAAATGTCATCATAAGATCAATGGTGGAACCAAAAATCAAAGAAAATTGCATTTTCAACGGTCAAAATTATGTGTAAATTGGTTCGCGCAATTGGCGCGACTGTTTTACAAACAGTCGCGAAAATGGCGCGACCCCTTTTAGAAAAACAGCCCATTGGCGCGAACCCGCGTGGGAAACTCGCGCCAATGGGCGCAACCCTATTTTTTGCAATACCCCTTACAGAGGATAATTCTGTGGATAGAAAACTTAAAGAATGGAATAAAAATGAAGCTAAGGATGAGGCCTCTTACTTGTTTCAAATGGCGGCTCGAATGGTCTCCTGGATTGGTCGCAATCAGCAGTTGAAATTTGCACCCAAAACCCTCCAACGGTAAACTCACAAGGTAAAAAGTGAAAAGTAATTTTATTTTTTACTATTTCACTATTTATAGCTTCTTTTGGCTTAAAAAACACATTAAAATCATATTTTTGTGAATATTTTTATGTCAAAGTAGGATTTTACGCTGTTTTTGTGTGTTGACAGGGATTAGTGCCACTCGAGCAACATAATGAACTCTTTTTTTCGGTTTTTGAGCTCGGTAAAACACGAGAAAAGGTTACTTCAAGGTCCGCTTTCAGCTCTTTTCTGACCATTTAAAGAGGAAAAGATTGCCGAGTCGCTCCTCTTGACTCGTTAAATGGTGATAAGGGGCGGTCGTGTTAAGTTCTTTTTGTCGACCGTTAAAACATAAAAAGATTACCGGGTTTTTGTCGTTTCAAACTCGTTAGTGGTTACGAAACGACGTGGTTTTGACCGCTTTTTTACTTTTTCAGGTCAAAGTCACTAATCATGAAAAGTACTCCTCGATCGTAATGATCGGGCGGTTCTTTCGGGTATTATTTTATACTTTTTCGGGCCCGAGAGACACAACTGTACGAAAAAGGACATCCCTGGAGTTTCCTTTTCTGCTGTCTTTTCAAACTCTCTAAACAAGAAAAGACGTCGAGTTCTTCCTTTGTCAGACTCGTTAAAACTTAATGACATCGGATTTTGTCACAACACAAGCATATGCTATCCCCATCAAGCTTGTTAAAAATAACTGGGGTACTCGCCAGAAATGGTGGGGGAAAATAAAATTTTTGAACCATAATTGTTACCGTAACGGCAGTATGTCGCTCTTGAACATGGCACTTTTTGCTTTCGTGTCCAGGGTGGGGATATTTCATCTCATATCTTTCACTTGCTTCCATGGATTTGGGTACCCTATTTGACCTCTCATTCACTCATTGCCTCGTCATAATGACCTTTGATACATTGATGTCAAATACTGCCAATTCCGTTAATGTGCCGCCGATATGTTCAAGAGAAGTTGACCTCTGCAAATAAACAACCTCCCTCTGATAGTTCGCACAATCTTGATTCACGACATTATCTCTCTGTCTCGTGTCGATGATGTGGGAAACATTATGGCCCACCTTCGATCAAGGTCACTCCCTGTCGACTTCAGCTCACTATCCAGGAAGTTGACCTAGAGACTCCCTTCCGGTGACTTGGAGCCTGCATGCCTCAATGGCAGGTTCTTCGTGTTCGACGTGAGGTTTTCATCATTGGCCTCCGATCGAATGATTCTACGGGTGTTCGACTTCAGCTCATTAATTCACACGCCGTAGATTGTACCTATAGTACCTTGAGGGCCATTGTCATTATTGGTGGTACCTCTCGCGTCTGTTAACAGTTTCCATTATTGACTGGTAATCAGGCGATGTTCATGCATGTTCGACTTCAGCTCATATATTCACATGCTTGGACTTGTACTCTTGTTCGGGTCGAGATGGAGCGCAAGACCCTGGATTGTGTCTGTCGTAATCCAGGCGTGATTCTTGGTACTTGACTCATTCACTGGATGGCTGCGACCATACCTGAGTCAGTTCATTGATCCTAACCAGATGGCTGCGTCCATACTATGGATCCAGATTATTTATGTACTCTCTTATGGATGGCTGCGACCATACCACGTACATCTTGTAATTGAACTATCAGTCATGTCTCTTAATACAGCTCCTCGGCGGCAGTAACTATATGTGCTCTTGTGTGCTCTTCTGTGTGTGTTCTTGTAAAGCATTTCACCCCTCTCCACCTCTCGAACTTCATGCTTTAGGGGGCATCTGTTACACAGTAATTTGTCACCATCCCTGTTACTCCTCTCGTCGTACCTTGGAGGACCCATCCCGGGAGTTATAAGAAGTGACAAAGTCTAAAAACACTTGCATTATGTTCCCCTGAGTATGTACTCCATGTTCCCTGAAGACACCTTCTGCAGATCATCCCTAAAAAGTGCTCTTTTTCCATTGGCGCAAGTCCACAGTATCCTACCCGCGCCAATGATGGAGATCCTCAAAAGAGGGCGCGACCATTGGCGCTCTATCTTAGAGCAACAGTCGTGCCAACCAAATTTAGTCGTGCTTTTTGCCTTAATGCACGTCCGACTGTTGTTTCCTTCATTACATGGAGCTTTTCTGAGGATAGAAAATCAGTTTTTTGTCGAGCTTTATCCATCTTTATGGCTTTTGCTAATTCCACGAAAGGTGTCCCGGTTCATCGCATCCTCCTCCCTTCTTCATCTATATAAGCTTGTCATTATGCATTGGACAAGCTAGTGCTAGTACGAGAGTGTTGGTGTTAGTGTTATGCTAGTGATTTGGTAATTGAGTTATAGTAGTGATGATTGTTGGTCATGGAGAGAATGCTAATGAGTGCTAGAGAGGTTATGCTGCCGGAGAGGAGATGCATGTCAAGACACATATAGTTACTCACCCAGCCAGGAGAAGGGTCGACGTCAGAACAATGGTTGTAACTTTTCCTGTTTATTAATTGATGAGCGACTGCTATTATAGTTCCAATCTCATTATCTGTCATGGTGATATGTTGATTTATTTCCTTTCTGACTGAAATATAGTTGTGCCTTGGTAGTTTTTATGTTGGTATCCGTCTCTTCCTTTGCATGTGCAGGTATTCGTTATGATCTGTTGGAGCAAGGGATCGAGGATATCAACTCTGCTTCAATCATAGCGTTGGACTCCAAGTTAGTCTTCTTGATTCACCTTTGATGCATAACTAGGAACTTGCGTAGCAGCGTGGTTTGTTTGTGGCTAGTTCTGTGATAGGCTAGTGGGATTGCCTCTGTCCGCAGAGGGGATTTACCTTACCAACAGTCCTTCTGCAAAGGCGAAAACCACCTCAAATGAAGGTGGGGATGTGTACTTGGCTTCTTCAAGTACACATGTAGATCATGAGGCATAACTGATTAACTCAGGTGCATCCTTTCACTTCACTCCCCATAGAGAGTGGTCTACAAGTATGATAAATATGATGGTGGTGATGTCTTCTTAGGGGATGATAGTAAGTCTAGAATTGTTGGTCGCGGAAAAGTAAAGTTGAAGTTGCAAGGTGGAAGGGTTAGAACACTTCTGGGTGTTCTACATATTCCTGCATTGGCAAAAAATCTGAGTTCTATAAGCAAGTTGGATGATGCAGGTGTAAAAATAGTGTTCGAGAAGGATACCTCCAAGATGGTTCAGGGAGAACTGGTATTTATGTAGGGAGTTCGGATTGGATCTCTGTACAAGTTGCAAGGTAGCACAGTTGTTGATGGGTGGAATAGTTCTGTGGTTCCCGAAAGTGGAGAAGAAAATCTAGTGGTCTCTGGAGAGCAGACCTGTTGTGGCATCAAATTCTTAGACATATTGGAGAGAAGGGACTTCGAATACTTCATGGTAAAGGTATGGTAGAAGGTATGAGTAATAGCTCTCTGGATTTTTATTTCTGTGAAAATTGGGTATATGGGAAACATAATCGGGTGAGTTTCCCCTCTAGTGGTAAGAGGTTGAAAAATATATTAGAGCTTGTGCATAGTGATGTTTTTGGATCTGTGAAGGTTCCATCACTGGGTAAGTCTATGTACTATGTATCATTTGTAGATGACTTCTGAAGGAATACATGGATATATTTCCTTAAGAAGAAATGTAAAGTATTTGACAGGTTTCTGGTGGAAAACCACATAGAGAAGAAGATAAAGGTGCCGAGGACAGATAACGGTGGAGAGTTTTGCAGTAAGGAATTTGAAGAATTCTGTAAGAAGTGTGGTATAGCACGACAGAATACTACTCCACATACACCTCAGCAAAATGGAGTTCCAGAAAGAATGAACAAGACATTGATGGAAAGGGCAAGAAACATGCTCAGTGGTGCCGAGTCAGGACAGGAATTCTAGGAAGAGGCGGTGGAGATAGCATCTTGCCTAGTCAACAGATCACCTTCATCAGTTTTGGAGGATAAGACTCCACAAGAGGTATGGACTGGTAAGAAACACTCTCTTTCACATCTGAGGGTATTTGGATGTGATGCATATATACATGTTCCAAAGGAGAAACAAACCAAGTTGGATAGTAAATCTAAAAAGTGCATCTTTATTGGGTATAAGGATGGCTTAAAGGGTTATAAACTTTGAAACCTAGTAAAAAGGAAGGTTGTGTACCGCCGAGATGTGGTGTTCAGAGAGGTGAAATATGTAGAAATTTTGAATAATATGACACATATTCACAGAGATTATCCCGATTATACATTATTGTGGAATACATGAATAATACATAACCTCCTCTATGTTGATCATCAATTTACAGAAGCAGAAACAATAACATGCACACATAGAAGCATCAATCACACATCAACACAGTATTTTCCCGGGCAAAGCATCTCCCAAAAAACCCCAACTATCTGTATATTAAATTGATTGAGAGCATGTAACAATACATAGTACAATACTCCTCACAAGTATCCAGCACTATCTCCACCTGTTACACAATACAGCTCAGATCTGATCTCCAAATCTATTCCACTACTTGCCTGCCTCCACTGCACAATACCTGCTGAGAATGAATGAGAATGGCTGATCCAAACTCATTTTTACCTTGTGAAAGTCACCCACACTGTAAATCACGTGAGCACAAGCTATATTTCACTTGGTATTGGCCCCAACACTACGCAATCTTCATTGGCATTACTCAATCCATGCATGTGCAAAATCTCATGCACAATTGATAGCAATCTCAACCTCTAACACCTGTCTCCACTGAACTGTACATGCACTGAGTTAACTGATGTATTCTTCAGTTGCATTATGAGTTAATAATTAGTTAATTAGTTAATAACTAATTCACACAACTCATCACTTAGTCTATTGATCAGTTAGACTAAATACAACTAGTTCAACTAAGTCAAACTAAACACAACTCCATTAACTGCTCATCCAACTCCACAGAACTCAACCACATGAGTTCTAACTGATGTCCTGCATGCAATAGCTCAACTGACACATAAGAAAACATATTTCATTCTGAAAGATTCATGTGCCACATCTGTAGCTCAAACTGACATGCTCCAAGAGGATAAGATAAAGTTTATAGTCTAAATATTATTATGAGACAATAATATTTGACTTTTCTATTTTTGACTAGCAGTCTAAAAATAGACTCTGATCACTCCTGCTATGATCACTCTTGCTGTGATTACTCCTGCTGTGGTCACTCCTGCTATGATCACTCCTACTGTGATCACTCCTGCTGTGATCACTCCTGTTGTGATCAAAAAATATACTTTGCGCCATAATTTGCATGCGGGCCCACTAAGTGAAGGTGACTCCTTTCCACTAAGCTCCATCATCTTGTTACATTCTCAACAAGCATTTCTTGTTGCACACTTTTCAAAAAAATATGTTATTAAAAATGAATTCAAACCAAAGGAACCTGAGAAGATAGAGTTTGAGCTAAAGGAGGAAGAATCAAACTCTACAGCAGAGGAGGAATTAGAAGATGAAGAGCCACAAACTCTGGATGTGAGAAGATCCGTTCGAGAAAGAAGGCAGCCAGAAAGGTATAGTCGATCTTTTTTTTTTCAAATTTTGCTTTACCTATTACTGATGATGATCCTAGAACTGTGAAGGAAGCAGTAGATTCAGAGGATGGAAAATTATAGAAAGAGGCCATGGTTGATGAAATGGAATCTTTGACAAAAATGAGGCTTGGGATCTAGTGGAGTTGTCGGCTCGAAGGAAACCCATTGGCAGCAAATGGGTGTTCAAGAAGAAGACAAATGCTGAAGGAAAGGTGGAGAAATACAAAGCTTTGTTGGTAGCAAAAGGTTATTCTGAGGTGCATGGAATTGATTTTGGTGATATTTTTTCTCCTATTGCCAAGGTAACTTCTATTAGATTACTTTTATTTGTTGTTGCTGCTTTTGATTTTGAGGTAGAACAGATGGATGTGAAGACAATGTTTCTTCACGGGGATATGGAAGGGGAGATCTACATGAAGCAGTCTGAAGGCTTTGCGGTGAAGGGTAAGAAAGAAATGGTATGCAAGTTAAAGAAGTCTATGTATGGGCTAAAACAGTCGCCAAGGATGTGGTATTAAAAATTTAATACATTTATATGGGGACTTGGCTTCACCAGAAGTAAAGCAGATCACTATATGTATTTTAAATTAATTGGTGACTACGTTATTTATTTGGTCTTGTATGTGGATGATATGTTGTTGGTTGGAAATGACAAAGAAATTATCCAGGATTTAAAGACCCAATTGTCCCCCAAATTCAGCATGAAAGATCTTGCTGTTGCAAGCTATATTTTGGGGATGGAAATTAAAAGAGATCGGGCAAGGAGGAAGCTCTGGTTAAACCAGAGGAAGTATGTCGAGACAATATTTCAGAGATTTAATATGTAAGATAGTAAACCGGTGAAGGTTCCTATTCCTGTAGGTGTAAAGTTATCTACTGAACAGTGTCCCAAGACATAAGAAGAGGAAGAGGACATGTCCCATGTTCCATATGCAAGTACAGTCGGTAGCCTGATGTATGCAATGGTCTGTACTAGACTAGACATTGCACATTGCACATGCAGTGGGAGTATTGAGCAAGTTTATCTCAAAACCAAAAAAGAAGCATTGGACAGTAATGAAGCGGGTTTTCAAGTATTTGTGTGGCACTAGTGATTATGGTTTGTGCTACCAAGGAAGACTAGGATTGGATAGAGTGTTGGATATTCATGGATTTGTTGATGCAGACTGGGCTGGAAATCTGGTTCAGAGAAGATCTACAAGTGGGTATGTGTTTAACCTATTTGGAGGTGTAGTCAGTTGGATGAGTAAGAAACAATTTGTATTAGCACTATCAACTATAGAGGTATAATACATGGCAGCCACTCATGCAAGAAAGGAAGCAATTTGGTTGCAGAGATTGTGTTCAAGTATGGGGTTAGTACAGGGAGCTACAAGGATAGACTGTGATAGCCAAAGTCTAATTTTCATGGCAAAGAACCCTACATACCATTCATAGACAAAGCACATTGATGTTCAGTATCACTTTGTGAGGGATATGATAGAAGACAAAAAGGTGTTGCTGGTAAAGGTGGACACTTTGAAGAATACTGGAGATGCATTGACAAAATATGTGAGCTCTGAGAATTTCTCTTGGTGTAGAGAAATAATGGGTGTTGCAGGGCTGGATAAATGACTAAGCTCTCTTATGGCCCCCTGTGGAAAGAAAAAAAACAAGTGGGAGAATGTTGGGTTGTGTTATATTCTTTCCATGACTAGCCCACATGGTTAACCAGGGGGTTAGAGGGGGGTTGGAGCCCCCCCTTCGTTGTGCCAATTGTGTAGCGGGGGGGTCACACGAGGTTTGAGGAGTCCAAGTACCCCCATTAAGGGGATGGACCCACCTATGGTTTTGTGCATGATTTTCACACATGTTTTTGGACACAATGGTTTTTGGTCCATGGTTTCGGACGTGATGGTTTTCAGTCCATGGTATTGGATGCTTCGGCATGTATAAATATGTATTATAATGTTGAAAGGAACATAATAAAAATATCAAGCTGGTAGTCCCAGTTTTGGGATCCAGGGGAAAATCTCTATGTATATGTGTTCTATGTGTTATGCTCTCGCATTGTGTATTTTATGTGTTTTAGAATTCGTATGCAGGTAATTTCTGTACGAGGTTAAAAACTACAGTGCATCCTATCCTCTCATCCCTTCCTCCATGGAACTAATTCTAAGTATGGAAGGCCATTCCATTCCACCATTTATGACAAAATCTCCTTCATCTTCCTATAAATTGACCACTCATCTAAGTGATCAGGTGCTCGATTATGTTGAATTGTAAGGAGATAATGCTGCTATGAGATTTGGCTTTGAAGCAAGTATTGTAATGCAACAAGTTTGTCATGTTTTGGATGTGATGTGGATGGGATCCAAGCTGGAGGAATGACTTTGAATCAAACACCAATGGTTGTAATTCCTTCTTCTATCTAATAAAGTGTTTGAACCTTTTTCCCATATGTTTGTATTGTTTCATAATTCTTATATGTGTGAATTGTATTTGATTCCTTTCACTTATATTCAGTAGATCGTGTGCGTTGATTGGTTCTTTGTTTTTTGTTGTGTTTACAGGGTACTTCTCAAGCATATTAAGTATGGGAAGGAGCGACAATCAATACAAGGGATGCGAGAGGAAAGCGGAACTACAAGTAGGTCTTATTATCTTCTCATCTTATCTATTGCTTCTAGGAAAAGTCTAAAACACTTTAAACGACTATTCTAGATTCATATACTTATCTAGGGAATTAGTATTTATCCGTAGATACCAAATTCTCCAAAAAACACTTGAACTTCCACTTGACAAGAAGTTACATACAATCTACATATGTACCCATGTGAGACAAACTAAGCTTGAGCAAGCCATGCAAGAAATCACTATGACTCAGACAACTGTGGGAAGACCAACTCTTCAACATCCTCAAGATGGTCGATGGTAGTGAACTGATGCCAAGGTCGGTAGTCCGCGATGGTGTCCATGTATTCTGTGGTGACATATTTGTAGAAACGAATTCTTTCCTCTGTTACATCTAGGTACACTGCTCTGGCTCCTCTATCCAACTCTTCTAATAACATGTGCATCATTGTCTTGAGTGCAGCCAGACCAATGACATACTAATGCATGGTATATGCATTGGTCAAGTCTGCACTTTTGTCTATGTGCATCAACTCATCAAAGTACGAGTCAAGGTATTGTTAGACTTGTGCCTTTATCTTTTCCCTAGTGAGTTTCCCAATATATGGGATTGCATGTGTGCACACAAAAACATCCATGCCTCTGACTACCCTTGCATGGGAAGCCTGTAAACTAGTTATGAGCTACAGGAGTTCTTCATAGTTCCAGATCTGACTCTGGATACGTGCCTTCAGCTCGACCACTCTGGGATTCATCATCTTGGGCAAGTGTAACGAGTATCCCTTGTATCACATTGTCCATGTTTGCATGTGGTCAATAGTAGTATGCAGGTTTGACAGGAAATGTGCTCTCCTAACACATCGTTGCTTCCAACCATTCAGATGGACAACTGCCTTATGCATGGTACCAAATCTAGAATGCAACACCCGCTGTCTGAAGGGACAATACTTCATCGAGTATCTCCTTCTTCAGCTATGCTCAAGCAGACGGTGTAATCAGTTCTCCTCCCTGCTTGGCTATCTGTAACTCCTTAGCCATTCAATCATTCTCCGATATCAAGAATTGAACACTCAAGCTAGTAGCTTTGACATATGCTTTGGTAGCATCGACCAATGTTGTTGGATGCTTGCAGACATCAGATATGATCACTCATTCCTTAAACTACACAACGGATGTGATCATTTGAAGTAGACACTCTACATGATTTCACAACTCTATGTTGCGACTTATCAAATGATATGTTGTGCATATCTTTTTCCAGATTGTCTCCGAGGATCTCAGTATCTCATTGGTCGCTTAGGACATGCTCTGATTCTAGATCCGGTGAGGTTGGTGGGTTGACCTGTTTATGGTACGAAATGAGGTTGATGTCTTGCTCTAACTCTGGTTGCTCCATCTTCGTATTTATCTAATCAAGTGCTCGTTCAATATCTTGAGTGAAGTCCTACACCTGAAACTACTCACCATGTCTACTTTCTACAAGATGCTCGGATGATTCTACTAGATGTATGAGTGCAGTTGCATCTGTCGGTACATGTTCCGTCTCTCGCTATACCTATCCTTGCTATGCTTCCTTCTCCTGTCTGTGGAGCTCTTGTTCCTTCAGAAGTTTCTCCTTCAACACATGCAACTCCTTCACTATTTCCTCCATCCTCTATTTTTCTCAATGCCTTTGCGCAATCCTCCTCTCGCACTGTTGCCTCTTTGCCTCTATTTCCAAAGCTTCTTTCTGCACAAGTGGGTCTCCTCTAAACTTGTAGCTTTTCTCTTCCTTTATGCTATCAACAATCTTTCTCTTGCCTTTGTCGCACACTGGTATGTTTACCTATGTTGTTGTTGCTCTTGGTGCTCTCCTCGATGCTACTTCACACAACTTTTCTAACCATTCCACAATGATTTTGACCAGATCATTGGGCCTCGAGAAGTTGTGACAATATCTTCATGGGTCTTCCTGAGCCCAATGACACACCCCATGGATCCATGAAAATTGCACTCTCGTAGAGTGATCCTTTACAAAATAATGCAGGTCATACAGATTATAGCTTCAGGTGTCAAAAGGATATCTCTTGAACTTTTTTGTTTCGACATCCACGTGCTTGAGATTCCATATCTCATATAACCCGATCCACAATAGAAGAGTAGGCCTAGGTGCCTTCCTTTTCCAGTGCAACCTAGCTTACATTCTTGCCGAGATGTGGTATGATACTTCTTGCATGACGAGATTTTCCATGGAAAACTTCAACAAAACATGACATGGAGACTTCTCTACATTGTACATTCTTATGAAGGTGTGAGAAGGTGAGGCATACCAATTTTCTATGTTGATTAGTGCCTCCATCATTGCCTTCGACATGTAAGGTGGATTGTGCTAGAAAATAATCTTGTACACCGAGGTGACAAAATGATCTGACAGGTGTGTGATGACTCCTCAAAAGCTGCATTCAGAAAACAGTTTACAAGAAGTGTTCACAAAGGTTTCCGCTAATGTCCATGCCCATTTCAAGCCCGAGAACTCCAAAAGGACACAAATTGGATGCAATATGTAAGCGAAAATGTAGATTTCTTCTTGTTGACCTTTGGGCGGCTATCGATATCCTGTTACATGCTCCTTCATCTAGTGAGCCAACATGTCAGACCAGTTGCATGCTTCTCCTTCACTATCCAATTGGTCCAATGCTATCACCCAACTCTGCGGGAAGGTTTTCGTGCTCTCTTGGCCATATAAGAGACATGCAAAGATGACCAAGTACTGATATTCCTTCCACAGTATCTTCATATTTTAAATCTAGTTGGGTTTCATCCTGAATTTAGATGACTCCTTCACCTAGTTCTTCAAGATATCCTTGGAATTGGCATTGTTGTTGGGTATGCTGAAGGGTGTCTGCATGGTGATCACTGGCTTCGGTAAGTGGTACATTTGCTGATAGTCCTATGCCCTGAAGGTAGTATTCTTTTTCCCACTGACACTGCTCAATATCAGCCTCTTGGGGTCAATATGCGAGAGGATCCAATGTATCATGTCCGCACGGGAATGCTGGATACGTGCATGAAATCTGGTACAAGTTGGACTTATGAATATTCACATAGACTTGGCAGTCTTCAAGATTTTCCCCAAATTTCCATGAGAATTCATCATTGACCTCCTACCATTTCAACTTGATGTCTTTGTCTACGATGAGTTTGGTGTCTTTGTATATCGGCAAACTCATAGAAACTCGCTCAACTGCTGCTCTAGTTGCGCTTTCGTCGATGTCCTTGGACCCTCCTCTCTTGGAGGCCATTGATCCTAAAATTTTTAGGGATGGATGAACACCTTCTATATCTGGAGACATGGTGTCATGCATGGAAAGAAATATGCCAATTAAAGCCAATGCAAACTTGAGGGGTGGAATGCAACATACCCAGGGTATTGTTCACAAGAATTGCGCAATTTTCACTGGGAGGACGGGAGACTAACTGCTAGATATACACAAAAGGAAGTCTGGACTGTCGGGAAGCTAGTTGATTGGTGGAATTGCACAATGTACAATCAAGACTTGCCTGATGGGTGCTGTGAATGCGCAATGCACAATTTCAGCTGGCAAGTGATGCAGGCCTAGGCACTGCATTGGGCAATTTTCTAGGCAAGTAGTCACTACCTCTCAAATTTGTGCAAAGCAAGACTGGAGGGCACTAACTGGCCATATTAGTGCATTTCCTAGGAGGAAGGCAAAGCCTTCCCTCCCAGAATTGTGCAATGTTGTCCAGCGAAGGCAAGTCTGAGCCAAGATTACCCAGACCCGCCAACGGGCAACTAAAAGAAAATGAACATGTGAACGCATGGTGATATTGAGTGTAAGAAGGAGTGAATTATCATGCATGAAAACAGTGAATGCAAGATTCAGAAAACGGAACAACATGCATGTGTGTGAAACGAGTTGTCGAATCGACAACCATTCGTGCAAAACAATGTCATGCATGCGAAAACAGTAAGATTCTAACGAAAACTAAAATGGTTCTTGTACAAGCTAACATGGATACAAACAACAACAAGCATTCATAGAAATCAAGCAGACAACACTCACACAAGCCAAAACACAAAAAGTGATAGAAATACTGCAAAAAACAAGTAAAGCGAACTTATCTGGAAATAAATGAGTTGGATATGTTGAAGACTCCTGGATGTACTATGGGATGTTAGATCTCCAAGATTAAAGTGAAGAATGAGGTCTGAAGTGTCGAATAAATAAATTTAAGGTTCATGATGTGCATGCGACAAATATAGGAAAAAGGGACACTTTGAGGAAAGCTTATAACACTATCTTTGCATCTAACCTCCGACTACTAAAAATAGATCCCTAAAATCTAGGGATACTTTTTGCATGTTTCTTTTTTCTTTTTTGGGAAAAAGTAGCCCCTGCATGCAAGTTAAGTTTTTTCGGTCCTAGGTGGGACTAGTTAACTTGAGGGCACATGCAACAACCTGCTTGACTGAGAGGCATTTTTGCACAATTTATGGGAGGAAGCTAGGCTAGTTGTCCAAAGGGATTGTACAATTTTTAGGAGGAGCAGCTGACTGCTGCCTAGAATTGTGTAATTTCTAGCCTAAGCTGCACTACTGGGCCAGATTGCTCACTTTTCTAGAGGAGGGTTGTTTGATAGGATTGCGCAATTTCTGAGCCCATCAGGCTGCCAGTCAGATTTGTGCAATTTCTCAAGGGAAGTTTGGTTCCCCTCTAGAATTACACAATTTTCTGAGGGAGCTTCATAGCTAGCAATTGGTCCAAGTCCGAAGTGGCAACCTTTGAGGGGAGTGAAGCAAGCTATCATGCACATGATGGAAATATGCTGAAAAACTAATGAAGCTCATGTACTTAATAGTGCAAGACATGCTGCTAAGGATGGTTGGTAGGAAGGCTCCAAATTGAAGCTAAGAAAAATTTTGGAGGGTGGTTGTAGCCACTACAACAAGATATCTTAGTTTACACAATTTCATAATGTTTTGATCACCAATCAAGATCCCCCATAGGATCATATCTTATTCTTATATATATATATATATATATATATATATATATATATATATATATATATAATATATATATATATATATATATATATATAATATATATATATATATATATATATATATATATACACACAGACACACACAATCAAAAATAATATCTAAGATGATCTTAACGAAAATAATATCCTTCACAATACATCAACTCATGAAATCAAGAATGATAGTAATTTGATATCAATCCTTCTATTTCATTCGTAACATATCATTACCCTTGGATCATGTCTATTCCAAGTTTAGAAAAGCCATCATCCTTACACTTCTTTTCTCTATACACATAATTGAAAATAATATAATGGAAAAAAGTTGAAAATTCCCTCTACCTCTTCTAGTAATGATAATATTAATAAATCTAATCAATTACATTCCTTCCTCATCTATTTTATTACTAACATAAAATCTCTAAAAAATTGTAGATTACTAACCCATTTTTCATTAGCTAATAGAAGAGTAAGCTTAAGGGCCATCTCTGAATAATTATTAGTTCCATTTCCCAACCTTACCCTAATCCTTAGAATGTGATTTTAATTTAGAAAAAGTGTACACAAAACCCACGACCATTATGGTTCACCTTGTGTAACCCCATAAAAAATTCCTATGCATCTTCCTTATTCACTAACTCTACAATAAGTATCCAAGAAACCTAATCCTACATTAACTAAAGAAAGTTATTTTAGATGCTCTAAACCTTATAATGCACACCATAAAGGAGGATTTTTCCTATCCATCCAAATGCCTCAAGATAGGATCAAATAGAATGTTTTAGAACCCTTAACCGTAGAATTTCCACAACATAATGGACCCTTGTAACTCACCAACCACACATGGAACCCTCAAACAATGCATTCCTTAAACATTTCATATTTTCAATATTCCTCTGAACCTTAGTATAAATGGGGTAACATATTTACAATATTATTATTGGTCTCTTCATTAATCTTTCAAAGTGAGACCTATCAAGCCGTACTCTATTTCTTTTCTAGAGGTTACTCTCAAGTTGAAGCTTTACTTTTCAATAAGAATGACATGGAATTTTATGGACCTTTAAATTTCCACACAATATTCCACCACCATTCATCATTCCTCAAGGTTCATTTAGAACTTCAGAACATATATCATGTTTTTGTTACATATACCCCAAAATGATTAAAATACCAAAGTAGTTCATTACCTCTTTTAGAAAAAATTGCATGTCTTGACCTAATTTTATCCACAAAATCTCACTAAATTTGTGCATACTCATCTCCAAAACCAAAATTAATGGTTGATAACCACCCTTTACAACATAAGGAATGAGGGAGCCAAATTAAAAACATCTATATTTTAGCATCTAAATCATACATTCAAGTAATCTAAATTCTATGTCACTTCCTATCCATATATACTCTCCCAATTTAACCTTTGTCTTATTTCCCACCTTCAACTCTAAATAATCCCTAATAAAGGGGAATTCCCTAACCATAGATTCTCATATGACAAATATTTGCATATTATTTTGAGACTTCATTATCGAATTTTTGAAAAAATTATGGAAAATATAATTTTATTTCCATCTAACACCATAAACCCTTTCCTTGAATCAACCTCCAATCACATTTTTCCTATCATTGAATTTGTAAAATGAAAAATATTTTAGAGGCTACACACCACAAGTTCTTTTATAACAACTATATTTGTCCATTTTATCCAAGAGATGTCCATTTCTCATCACATTCTAACCTAAAACTAGTTATTTTCAATTTCTATAATATACCCTTTGGGATCCAAGAGAGTAGCATGCATTATAGTAGAATAGCATATAAAATTTCCTTAACCAAAACCAATCATTCACCCCTATATAATCAAGGATGACACCAAATAGAAATCATCTTCTCGAATTTATCAATTAATTGTTTGTAGTGTTACTTCAAGTAGGAATTAGGATTTAAAATGAAGCCCAAGTTTTTAGGCCCCCATCCAAGTCAACATGTTTAAAAGAAAAGATATTTACAAAATAATCCTTACCCTCATCCTCAACATCTTCAAAAGAGGTAGACGACTTTGCATCATCTACCATTACCATATTACTAACATAGTACAACCCTAGATTCCCATTAAGCTTCTCCAAACCCCTTCCTATCCCATCATAAAAGATTAATATACCATCAAGTAATAATGAATGGGAGAGGGAAAAAAAGCCCCCTACTTTTATTCCTTTGAATGTTCCAAACTATTTTTCAATATAATGGCCCAATTGAGACCTTCATGTAATATAAGAAATAAAATATGGAATAGAGGTTAACCCTATCATAGACCCCCACTATGGTCAAAGAATTCAAGGAAAGCTCCATTAATCGTCACATGAAAACAAAATGTTAAGACACGATTAATCACCCAATTTACAAATGGAACATATGATCCAATGAATCAACATCAATATTTAGTACATCCATCTAGCTCTACCATATGCCTTAGAAAGGTCTACATTTTCTACAAGAACTTCAAATTTTTTGTTTCAATTGCATGTAATCCTTCTTCAGCTATACCAGTCACCTGGTGAATTTTCTTTGCTTTCAAGAAACCAAATTGTTCACCTAAAACGGTCTTGGATAACAACCCTTTTACTCTCATGATAGTGATTTTTACAATAATGTTTCATATGCAATTACAGAGTTAAATGGGCCTAAATTATTCAAAAGTGATTGGAGTATACATCTTCAATATGAAGGAAATGAAAGTAGCATGAAATTCTACCAAGATATTACCATAGCTTCGTGATTCTTCACTCTCATGACAATGATTTTTGCAATAATGTTTTATATGCAATGAGAGAGTTAAATGGGACTAAATTATTCAAAAGCTTCTTGATTATACATCTTCAATATGAGGGAAATCAAATTGGCATTAAATGCTACCAATATATTGTCATAACCTCTTGATTCTCTCAGAACTTTCATAAGATTTTGTTAAACAATCCTTGAGAAACACAGGAAGAATTCAACTCTCCAACCATTAGGTCCTTTTTTAATCATTGAAAGAATTTATCCACCAATAATAAGGGAAAATCATCTTATGGTAGGTCTGAGTTAGACCCACTCACATTTGGTATGACAATTTCAACTAGTATGTTGGCCAGATTGCCATAAAATAAATTTCTCCTTGAAATAAGGATTTCTCATTGAAATTCTTATAAATCCTAAACACATTAATAATTTATTATGGAGATGAAATTCTATTATAGCATATATATAACCCTATTCTAATAGTCGTATAAATTCGGTTACAGGTATAACATAACTAATACAAGATATAAGTAGTACATACTCTAAGCATAAATAAAATTCACATATAAATTTCTTAGGAAATAATTCTCATATAAGTGATGTTGAATATGTGTCTGCAATTAAATCCATAATCTATTCATTACTCTACTAAAAAACAATTGAAAAAAATGACAAATTGTAAGAGTATGTAAACAACACATAATCAACAATATTGCACAATTGCATTAACAGGCCATGAATTAGATCTTCCATGTATTCATCCTTCAAAAAAAATTCCTCAGTTGGTGGTACAAGAAAAATCTTTCATGCTTCAAATCTCTAATTGAATATGATAACAATATATAAGTCATGGTTCTAGATTTCTCTATTTCTTACATATTCAATATTTTTCCCAATATCTTAATAAGGATATACAAGCAGAACTTATTAATTATAAAACTGTTGGCATGCCAACCTTCTCCCTTTCATTTTGAGAAAAAATAAAGGGCCCCTCCTAGAAATTTTTACTAATTTTGTTTCTTTTATTTGATTGCATCGATATTGGTTTGATCTTTGCATCCTTTCTTCTAGCCATCATTTGATTTCTATGTAAAATTCAACTTTTTATCATGATGCGTGTTACATTATATGGCCCATTCTTTCATTCATCAGTGATGGAAGGATTATTCCATTTAATTTTTATGATTAGTGTAATTTATCATCACTCCTAATAACAAGAAAATGTTGAAGTGGAAGGGCCACTATAAAATCAGAGATTATGTAGAAACCCTAGTTGAGTTTGTAATGTTAATAAGGTGATTTTCATAGATTGTTGTGATCATTCTTGTTTCAATCTAATAATGTGTGAATTCCAAATGTTTTGATAGTAAAACTGATAATAACCTAATGTATACATGCTATATATTATACATCAGTAGAACTATATGCTTTGAAAAATTGATTTACATTAAAATATTGGATTATATTATGATCACCTTGGGTATGTATCGAAATAGTGATTCATTGATCCTGAATTAAATGCTAAAACCTTTGGGGTTTTTGTTGATCTATTTCACTTAAAACTTTGGATTCACACTTATGATAAATAATGGCTTTTCAAGCAATGTGTTGTGTTGATCATGTTATATGGATTACTTATCAACTGACTTGGATTCCCAATCTTGTGTGTTAACTTATTGTGATGCCAACCATTATGTAGGCTATATTTTATAAGGATCGTTCATTTCCATATTCAAGGCTACTATGGCTCTAACTCAGGACAGTAATTGAAAGTTGTTGAATTAATTAATGGGGTTTTCCGAGAAGGTTCTCCAAATAAAACCATTTCCTCTACTTCTAGTTATGGCTTGAAAGATCTACAACCTAAGGTTTTGATGTTTGGTTTATTGTTTTTTGCTTAAACCTTTTCACTTTTTCCACTATCCTTTTCTCCACATAATTTCATCTATAGTGTGAACTTAGCTCCATGGATCAAAACTCATTGAGGCCAATGACGAATGTCTATCCCTATTCCACTAATTCGAATGGTGGGAACTTTTAAAATTTTTTAGGGACACAATAAGAAAGTGGATAAAGCCTTTATTTCCTCCTTTAATGGGAGGAGAGCCCCTGTGGAAAACCTAGAAATTAAAATCAATCTCGAATTCATAGCAGTAGCCAGGCACCTTCCTCTTGAAGGTGACATCAATCTAAGAATGTCGCAGTCTGAGATGTTCCATGGAGGAAGCTCCTCTCTAGAAAGGATTGTGAGTACCATGTCAAAGGTATGCATGTCTTATCTTTAAAGGCTAAATGTTGTGATTTGTTGCACTTGATTCATCGGTATATAACCAGTGAGGGGTGGTATAACGTACAATTGATGTATCATATTATGATTTTAATGGATTTCCTAGGTCGAAAGCTAATATTTTCATACTATTTGATAAAGAGTTTAACGAAAATGTCTCATGCCTATCAATCCAATCACAAGAACCCTAAAAGGTCCTTGTTCCACCATAGTCTAGATTGCCTATTATTCAAACATCATTTGGCTCAAATAGGTTATAGCTGGGATTCCTTTATTTCATGTAATGATTATGATAAGCCTTTGTCATTTATCCCAACTAAATATTCTACAATGGCCCCTAACCTCTCTCTTATCAGTTCAACTCCATATCTTGTTGATCACTTCCCACAAGATGAGTGTGAGGTATCTCTCGAAGCTCCAAGATCAGTTCTTTCTAATGATAGTCAAGTTGAAGTGTTGAAAATCTTAATCTCTCTGTAGGGAACGGGTCCCCTGGGGGTCAATTTTGGGGTTAAAAACCCAAGTTTTGGGGCAGAAGGCCTGATGTTTGTATAAACGAAATGTAAAGTCTCTGCATTTTGTGGTCACGAAGCATGAAGATATATAAATTCAAAGGGGGTTTTCTGCCCTTAGTCTAGATAGGTTGTGTTAGTTTTGGAGATTCACCCTTGGTCCGTAGACCATGGGATTGTATAAAAAGGAGAGTATTAATGGAGGGAGAAGTTTTGTAGCTGAGTGCGCAAAGGCCTAGGGTAGAAGTCCACATCTTATCGCACAGACCCCTATATCTATGTGCATCAGGAGGTTAGAGTCTGTATTGGAAATCTGAATCATCAATAAAGAGAAGTGTTCTGAACTTACTATGTACTTTCCATCTCTGTAAGCGATATTTTACTTTTGTTATAAATGTTACGATTATGCTATGTCGAATGTTGGGTTTAAGATATAATGTTAAGTTGATGTGCGCAAATATATGTTTCCATCTGCTACATGAACATAAATAATAATATATGCTTACATGAGAATAATCTTAATTACATGGTAAAGTTGGCTAATACTTAAGATAATTTGGGAAATAAAATAGTGACCTAGTTACAAAGGCTCGTAAGTGCCTGAATCATCATCTAGGGTTGCATGAAGGACTGTCAGATAGCTTCACGGAGGTTCTGAAAGATGAGAGAAGAAGGAATATCAATAAGCCCTAAGGGCTTATCGATCTACAAGAAGACAGGGGTTAGGGTATAAGATCAACATCACGACCATCTTAGGGTGCAGAAAATTTCTTCTTGCATCCCCCCATACTGTTTCATGTGAGATTTCAGTCTGCGCCCCATGGACTGATGCTGAAAGGGCCAGTAGTGCAAGGATTTTCTTGCCTACTCAACGTTGAACTTGGGTCAGGGCCCATAAAGCCAACAAATGGTTTTGTTGTCAGGACCAGGATTTGCATAACAAGATGTGTGATGTCGTATCATTGGAATCCAACTAAGGAAGAGATCGAAAACTGGTTGGATAGAAAGATCCATGAATTTGCGGTGCAAGAAAACAATAATCCATGATTGATGAAATAATAGTGATTCGACATGTATCTATACATAGAGATACATGAAATATTTTTCTGCTCCTTCCCAGTTGAGTTATATGAGTGGATCGCGAAGTTGGCTAATGACCAAGGAAGGTGGAGGCTTGACAATCCTATTGTTTAGACACTGGAGTTAGTGTGGAGATTGGAAGGCTCTAAAGATAATATCATGCATGCTATCGACCATTGGCTCTATCGCATCATAAGAGGATTTGTGGCAAAGTTCACGGTCGATACTTCTGTCAGTTACAGTGAAGCAGAGGGAATCTTCTTTAAAGGACTGTGAGGTAAGTATTTGAAGTCACTAAATACTTGGATTAAGATTATCTTGTGTGAAAATTGGGTCATTTTGTTACCTTTATGTTTGGAACTATGCGAAGTGGGAAGTATTTCATGGATGGCGGAAGAAAAGGTCCTGATAATAGCCCGCTGATCAAGCCTCCCTTGAGTGAAGACGAGGGAGTAGTGCAATCTTATCCCATAAGCATTTTTCATCTGATAAGACAAGGGTTCCCGCAAATACCTACACTACCTCCATCCTCATCCCATCCATCCACACCGCCTCCATCCTCACCCCCACCACTCACCCCATTGTCCACACCACCCCCACCTCCACCATTGTTCAACATGGTGAACTCCGTAAAACTCCCTGTATTCAAGGGCATACGAAATGAAGATCCAGACCAGTTTTGGTTCATTTCGAAGGCTGTATGGGAAGCTCAGGGTATCACGGATGACCAAATGAAGAAAGCCACACTGGTTAGTGCTTTGCAGGACTGCACACTAATGTGGTACATTAAGTACAGTACTGATAACTGAACGTCCACATTGGTAGATATCTAGGCTGCATTAAATAGAGAATTCACTAGACCTAAGTCTCAAGTGCAATCTATTGTGGGATTCAAGGATATCATGATGAAGTATGCGGAGACCCCCTGGGATTTGGATCAAATATTGAAGTGTACAATCTGTGAACCCAACATGAACCTAACTGATGGGAAACACTGCAAATGGTTCATGGCCTCACTCCTGCCACACCTAAGGGTTGCGCTATCACAACAAAAGATTGGGACCTAGGCAGAAGCCTTGTAAATCATGATGAGACTGCATGAGACACCAATGCATGATGCTAATATGGGGGTTCAACAGATTCATATGCAGTTGCAAAACCTTTGCCTTGAAATGCAAAGTTTGAAGGAAGACAGAATAGTTCAGCTAGAGGCTTGCAAAGAAGTTTGGTGCCTAAAATTCAAAGGTCAGGGGCATGGCAAGGATCACTATCCAGTCCTTGTGAACTATGTTGTAGTAGGGGGGGAAATGCCTCTACCACCGGAGGCTGTGGCAGGGCCAAGTGCAGGGCCTGCTCTATGGTGCGCTATATTCTATGTCGCTGGGAAACATGTGACTGACAATTTCCATTTGCTATAGAAATTTATATAGACACCACAACAAATCTTCTACAATTTCTGTCAATCAGTAGGTCATGATGAGCACAATTTTCATAGTTACGAATTAATGATGGACAAGACACCTGCATACAGGGTGTAGGCAGAAACACGGCCTCTGGACCAAGGCATTGGGGGGACGTGATGTGAGTATCAGGGGCACAACTGAGGCTGAGGTGGAGGAGGGCCTAGTAGAGGCTGAGGGCAGCTTATTTGTTACAATTTTGGAGGACTAGGACACTACACAAGGGACTATCCAAATCCGACGTGACTATCGTGCCGCTACTACTCAGTTTGACCATGCGACTGAGGATTGCCCTATATTGTTGTCTAAGATTCATGAGAAGAGGGCACAACCTCTGCAGCCAACCCAGAAACTCTAGATGATGAGGGCTGAGCCTCGCGAGGAAGATCCTAAGGTAAACATTATGCTGCAAAGTGGAACCACGACTGGGGAGGATAAAGGAAAGAAGCCTATAGAAGGCAAATGGGCCTGCAAAGCACCAGAAAAGGAGAATGGGTTTGATTTGGAGTGCACAAAAGAAACATTTATACAAACAAAGAAAAGCTTCATTGAGGCCTCTACCTCAAGAATTTTGGAGAAACCAGTTGAAGAAATGGACCCGTCCATGATTATTACATTCTTGGAGACCTGCATGAAACTGCTCCGTGATAGTAAGTCTATGAAGGGCCTGTAGGAACTGATCAATTGGTGCGTTGGCAAGGATGGAGCTATTAGTGAACCATGCATAGTCAAAAAGCTTGGCAATCATAAGGCAAGGACTAGGCATGAGATGAGACTCGTCGCGTAGATAGGGGAATACGAAATGGACCAAGTTATCTTGGATCTAGGGTCTGACGTGAATTTTTTTCCAAAGAAAACATGGGAAAGAATGGGGAGACCTGCACTCCAGTGGTCTCCGATCTAGTTAAGGATGGTGAATCAACAAAAAAGTATCTCGATGGGGAGGCTGCAAAGGGTGAGAGTTGACATCGAAGCCACAAGCACACTGGCAGATTTCGAAGTAATAAAGTGTTGGCATTATGGCACAGGTGTTGTCCTTGATGGCAACTCTCTCTGGTGACAGATCTCAGTTCAGGCTTTCAGAATGAAGGAAAAGACATATATACAGGTTCACCTAGACAAAGACGCGTATACACACGGATTATACGTTACAAAGGCACGTATGCGTATTCACGCACGTTCACGCAAAGAAAAGCGTGTATATGTTGGAGAACTTACTTTTGGTCCGTGGTATTTAGTCCTTGGTATTTGGACCTATGGTTTTGGACCATGGTATATCTTGCGTCCATGGTATTGTTTTATTATGGTTTTGGACCGGGGTATTGTGAAAGGCCTAAGACTATAAAAGAGGAAGGAGATCATTTGGCAAAGGATCATCTGAATTAATTGAATATCTAACAAGTGCTAGATCTGAAATATTGGTGATTGGGGTTATGGTGCAGATCTAGATTTGAATGAAGGTGGAACCTTACCGCAAAGAGAAGGATAAGTTCTATTGATGGGTCATAATCTTAAGGCTTGAATAATAGTATCTTTGTATGATTCTGATCTGTTATATGTGGCACATGCTTGATCTATAAATCTAATAATCTGGGTTAATTAGTGTCTGAATATTTGAAAGAGTGAATTATCCTTTATAGATCTGTACGCAGGTTCAGTGAAGTGAAGGCACGTATACACGCTAGTTCAGTGAATAATAACAGCATATATGCAGGTTGGTCCAAACACAGAGGCGTATGCACGCAGGTTTCAGGTTATTGAAGTAGCGTACATCTCTTAGTTGGGTTCTAGATGCTTCTATTTATTGTTGTAGTGTTCTAGGTTCAGAATTTGGTGTGTGGTTACTGTTACTGTGCTTTGGATACAGCTGTCACAGAAGTATCTACTTGATTCAGTTCTAATTGGTAAAAGGAGATTGTTTGATGCAGAAATTCTTGATGATTGATTGATGTTCATGGATCCAGTCTGAAAATTTATGTAACGTGGTCCCTGGAAGAAAGAGAAGGTTGTAACCTTCTGTAGGCTAGCACCTACGTACTAGTATCTTGGCTAGTGCAAGAGCTAAGGGGGTTGTAGCTCCCTTCCAGGAGAAGCTGGAGAACAAGAGAAGGTTGTAGCTCTCTGTAGGTTGTAGCCTGCGTACTGGTAAAGGACTGCACCAGTACAGAATCATTGTAAAAAGAAGTTTCTAATTAAAAGGAAGATAGAGACTAATTGCAGTGGGTGGTTTTGACCCACATTGGGTCTCCACCTTATATCTTGTGTTCTTGTGTGTGATTGTCTTCTGCACTGTTTTATTGTTTCTGGTTACTGTTTATTTGATTCTGATACACAGATTAATAATCAACATTTGTAAGATTATGTAAATTATAAGTTTGCATGGTGTTACACAATAATTTGTCATCGTCCCTGTTACCCCTTTTCCCGCACATTGGAGGACTTATTCTGGGACCTATGAGAAGTGACATAACCTGAAAAAACTTGCATTGTATCCCCTTGAGTATGTACTTCATATGCCCTGAAGACACCGTCTACAAAATACCCATAAAAATAGCCCCTTTTCCATTGGCGCGGTTCCACTGTGTATCACTCGCGCCAATGGGGGAAATCCTCCAAAGAAGGCGCGCCAGCTGGCGCTCTGTCTTAGAGTCGCACTCGCGCCAGCCCAGTTGGGTAAATTTTTTAACAAACAAACTTATGAAGGTTCTTCCTAACCTATTCATGAACTGATTCCATCTTGAGTTAGTTCAGTTGGGCTTCGAATCTCCATAGAAGGGAAGTAGTTCTCCACCTCTCATGGAAGCTTCTTAATGATAAAGCCAATCCCATGAATCTTGTGGATGACCCTAACTCCTTCTCCTTTATCTATAAAATCTTGTCCTTTTGCCTTTGACAAGTTGGTCTCCAAGTTCCAAATTCTAAGTCCCAAATTCTGAGAATTGCTAAGCTCATGCTACAAGAAGCCTTCTTCTTTCCCATGAAGCTAAATCTAAAGTGAGGAGATTCTTATCCAAGTAACCAAGGAGAGAGAGGCTTCTTCCCCATTCCCAACAAGCTTTGCAAGGCATGTGTTGCTAATCACCCAGCCAAAGGAGGATTTGACGTGAGAACTATGGTTGTATTCTTCTTTGTTGTTTATCAATAATAGATGACTATCATTATGGTTCCACTCTTATTGTCTTTGTAATGATGATTGAGTTATATCATTTCTGACTGATATATAGGTGCATCTATTGGATTTTATGCTTGTATTTGTGTCGTTCTTTGCATGTGCAGGTGTCCGTTCACGAGGATCATGGGGATTGTGACCGGCCGGAGCAAAGGAACGAGAGTGACGACTCTTCTACAAATATTAGCATTGGAATCCAGGTAGGCCCTCATCATCGGTCTTTGATTTTCAATTACGAACCTGCGTGTTAGTGTTGTTTGATTGATGCTAGACCCCATTTGGGCTAGTAGGGATCGCCTCTGTCCGCAAAGGGGATTTACCTCCACAACACATGGTATATGCGGGTTTCCTTCTACGTAGTTGCGTATATACGTGGTTTTCACTAACTGAAGTAGCGTAATGATCTGGAATTGAAAAAGGGAATATTTGATTTGATAATACTGATTCACCCCCCCCCCCCTCAGTATTATTTCCAACAATTGGAATTAGAGTAGGTCCTTCTGAAGAAGCTTGATCGCTTGAAGGAAGATCCATCATCATGAGCAACTATGAGAGAGAAGCATCTATCAGGCCACCAAATTTTGATGGGACCAACTTCGTTTATTGGAAGGTAAGAGTCACAACCTATCTAAAATCTCTTGGTATAGAAGTCTGGGATATCATAGATACAGGGTATACTTTTCCATCCACAACTCCTACAGATATGGCTGGTAAGAAGCAATATGAAACAAATGCAAAGGCTATCAATACTCTATTAGGATGTCTATCTCAATCAGAATTCTTCAAGGTTATGCACTATTAATCCGCAAAAGAAATATGGGACAGCATTGTTCTGAGCTATGAAGGAGATGAACAGGTAAAACGAGCAAAACTTCAAACCCTCAGAATTCAGTATGAAAATCTCAGAATGCACAATGATGAAAGTGTGGCTAACTATTTCCTTCGTGTAGATGAGATTGTTAATTGTATGAAAAATTTCGGTGAGGAAATAAAGGAGGCTATTGTGGTTGAAAAAGTTCTAAGATCTTTGTCTCCTAAGTTTGAATCAAAAGTTTCTGCAATAGAAGAAAAAGACAATCTATGAAACCTTACCATGTCACAGCTGCACGAAATTCTGACTGCTTATGAAATGAGGAAAGGAGGAGCATCAGACAAGAGAGAAGCTGCTTTCAAGGCTTCAGGCAAAGGTGATTACTATGAGTTAGGACACATGTCACAAGAAGAGGAAGAATCAAATTTTTTCAAGAACCTTCAATGGGGTGCTGGAAGATTCAGAGGTAAGTTACATTTCAAATGCTTTGCTTATGGAAGAGTCGGTCACTATGCTGCCAAATGTCCTCATAAGGATAAGATTGACAAGGGTAAGGAACCTGTTAGATGGAACAAGAAACAGAATGTAAATAAGAAAAGTTATTACACTCTTGAAGATAGTGATGGACTTTCAAATAGTGATGAAGATGAACAAGGTAATAAATATAAACTTTTAATGGCTTTTGAAGATGATGACTTTGTGGATGCTATAGATGAAGAAAGTATTTATGAAGAGATTTCTAGACTCAAAATTTGTTTAGAAGAGAAGAATGTGATCATAGATACTCTACAATTCCAGCTTGCTGAAAAGGAAAAACATCATGAAAAATTAAAATGTGAAATTGTGGGATTGAGAAAAGAGATTGAGAAAACAAAAGCTCTTAATCTTAGATTTGTTAAAGGATCTGACACGTTAGATGAGATTATCAAAGTGCAGCGCTCTCCACTAATCAAGATAGGTTTGGGATATAATGAAGATACAACTCAAGCGCAGAAACCATCTACCTCCAAGAGTTATCTTGATTCTGCAAGGAGAAGTGAACAAAGTGTTAACTCAAAATCAAGCCCTGGAAGGCTGCAGACCAGGAAGACTTCAAGTAACTGTTTCAAACCAATCTTTTAGCTAAGGCTTAGCCTCCTTAGCTTGAGAGGGCTCTCTCAAAGGGTTAATGATATTGATTAAAGATGTGGATAGATGGCTAACTCTATGGTTTGGATTTTATATGTTTGTAGGTTGAAAGATGAAGGCTGGCTACCATTGGGCTATGGAGTCAAAGTATGTTTCAGTACCACAACAAGATCAGCTTAACATGAAGTCAGGGCATTCAGCATTTGAATATTCAGAACACAACACACATATGGAACCACAGCTCATAAGTGCACACAGGAAGTCAGAGCACAATCAGTGAATTCTGAGTGATTGTACACCTATGCAACTGTAAACAAAACTAAGGAAAGGACAACACACATTCTGAATATAAGAAATCCTTCATGAATCTTGAGTAGTGAAGCCAAAGCATTCTACCTAGCATGGAAGTCAAGGCATTATAGAGTTCAAGTGTAGAAATTACAATACAAAACAGTGAAACATAGTAAGTTTATCTATGAAGGAAGTCAGAGCATCAGTGATGAATTCTGAGTATCATAAGTAAACACCACTGCAATGTAAGTATTGGAAGATGCCATCATAACAAGAACATACAAGAACTCTTCATGAATCTTGAGTTGTCTAAGTAGAAATCTGCATTAGGTTAAAAATATACACAGTCTGCACATAGAGCAGCAGCTGAGCCAAAAAGTCTCCAACCCTTTGCTAATTCGACCTCTTGCTCTATATAAAGCATTTACAATTAGGATTCCATCATCCCTCATCAAGAGAATTCGAATTTGCCATCAGTGACACCTATTCTAACCATAAAACCAACCATTAATTAGAACTAGCTGTTAACTAGGAGTGCTAGTGACCTAATACAACTAGGAGTGTAACTCCTTATTATGATTACAACATCCTTATCTAAACATTTAAAGCATTCTTTGACACCTAACACTCCATGAAGTCGAATTTGATGAAGCCTCCCACGTGGTCATCTGACTGCTGAAGACAAACCCTAGAAATTAGGGAACATGTTTCCTTGTTTTTAGGTTTAGAATCCCTGAAAATGGCACGTGGGACAGAGCCTTTATCTCCTCATCCATGACACATTTTACGAAACTGAAGGAGGTTTTTGTAGCCCATGTTGTCTAGAACAAAAACCTCTTTTGGTTTTTTGAAACATTCCTCCAGCTGTTCAGAATCTGTCCTTGAAAAACACGTGTCAAACAGGAAACTGTCCCTTGCTCTGTTCTGGCTGAAAAATAGGTCTTGGGACAGAGGTCATAACTTCTCGTAAAAAATGTATTTGGAAAAAATGAAGGATTTTTTTGTGAAAAAATCCATGCTGAACAAAAACCTCTTTTGGTTTTTTGAAACACTACTCCAGCTGCCCATAATAAGTCTTTGAAAAACAGTTGTCAAACAGGAGATGAAAAACTGCACCTACAGCAGTTTCGTAGTGCAACTTTGGTCACCCTTTTCTCCCAGATCATAATCAATTTGAAGAAAGTGGAAGAGGTTTTTTCACTTTAGTATCTTAGGAATGAAAACCTCTTTCACTTTTCAGAGATAAGTTTTCAACTGCTCAGAATCTCTTCTAGACGTTGACTGGTAAAAACAAGAAGACAGTTTGACTGATAAGTTGACTGATAAAGTTTGGAGTTCAAAAATGTCTCTCCTTTTTTGCTTTTGGTCTCCACAAGGATCTTCTTTGATTACAAAAAAATGTATTGAAGTGCCATGTTCTTCATGTGCTGTAGACCTTGTTCATGCACCCCTGTGAAAATAAAGCCTCTTCAGCGCTGCCTGAAGTATGATGAACAATAGTAGCTGTGATCACTTTTATAACAAATGGCTTATGGTTCATATATGCTTTTCCTTTGCCCGTTTTTCCCTTGCTGGATGCTTGCATTGTGAAAATGATCATTCTTCAGAAACTCCCTTTCAAAAAAGGTTTCCCTTTTGTCCCTCAAAATTGGTCAACTACATCAAAATAGGCAGCTACAGCAGTTTCGTAGCGCAAGTTTAACCACACATTTCTCCCACCTCAGAATGGAATTGAAGAAACTGAAAGAGGTTTTTGTAATTCAACATGTTAGGAAGAAAAGCCTCTTTAAGTTTACAAAATTGAGTTCTCAGCTGCTCTGGAAAGCTTCTGGAAGTTACCTAGTAAAACAGTTTTTTCTAATGAAACAGGCTGCTACAGGGGTTTCGCAGCGCACTGCGAAAACACTGATTTCGTAGCGCAAAACAAGATTTTTACACTGTCTGCGCTACGAAAACGTGGATTCATAGCTAGTTTCAAAATTTCTCCGAAATTATGTGAGATATGTCTTCTAAACACATGGTGAGGATTCTAGGACATGGAATGAGGCTATCAAACTTTATTTGAAGATGGACATGAGACTCTAACCCTATGACTTAGCCTTTAAAACATAAAAATGACTTGACCATGACTTGACCATGACTGATACAAGAATTGAGAAACCATGTAAGTTGTCCAAACTTTTTAAGGAAGTTTTACAGTGATAACAGTGGCTCCACTAGGGATAGTGTGCCCTTGTGGTACATTAAGAACTTGTAGCTCCAGTGCCGCTATCCATCCTTTAGAAGAAAACTTTGAACTTCTGCCCAATTTGCTCCTCAAGCCTTTAATTATTTCTGAATGAAGAATTCCAACTGCACCTACTGAAACAAATGCTCAGTCAACCTACCCTGAGCTTATTTGAACATTCCTACCTACCCTATCAGCTGCAAGCTCCACTTGTAGCTCAAGCAACATGATATTTCCAATAAAGCCAATCAATTGTCCTTTCTGATATGGGAGGCTCTTGATTGCATTCAACCTCAAAATAACCATGATAGTGAGATGACCAAATCAACTTATAATGTATATGATCTTCATAATGCAAATGAAAATGAAATACTGATGTGCAAAACTTTGCCATGTATTCATTTATAGGGTCAAAGAAAACATGGTTATTTTGATAATCATCATAACATTCTATCTCTTTAGACAACTGATCCTCAGCCACACAAAATTCCTTTGATGTGCTATCCAACTGCCTTTCTGCATGATTCTCATAGACAATGTAATTTTCCTCACTATTGTGATCATTATTTGAAGTAAGCTGCTGCAAGGAATTACAAAATTGAACAACCTTTTCCTCTGCCTGAGGGCTATAAAAGCTATTTTCCAGTACTTCTTCTTGCTGTTTGCAATCAATTTCATACTCATAATGATCTGAAGCCTGACAAATCTGCTGCATCTCTACATCAACATCAAAGGATGAAACATGGTTTTCACAAATAAACCCCTGCTGATCTTCATGCTGCGTTTCATGAGATGTTATACTTTCTTCTCGGTGCTGGAATGCATTGTTATGAAGAGCCTCTAAAATTTCTTCATCCATAAATTCATCATCATCATAACAATCCTCCAAGTACTGAATAAGACTTAAAGAATGTCTACAGCAATCTTTGAGCAGCAATAAGGAAGGATGACATTCTTTATACATCTCATAGAATTTATCATGGAAATCAGCAAGAGAATATAATGAACCATTTTCCAAACTTTTATACCAAGACCATGCTTTTCCTTCTAAAGTGGTCATAAACATTTTCATGAGACAATCTTCAGGGAAATGAACCTTAAAACTGCGTACATGCATATGGAATTTAACCAAATGAAGAGCAGCATTATCCTTCTTTTCATCTTTGAATATTGGAAGATCATCTAACCAATCAACCTCTGGCATAGGATTTGGAAAACCAGGGATATGAGACCGATTCATAGGAGCATACCTGGCATTCATTCTTGCAATGGAGTTCATTTTGAAACTTCATCAAGCTACTGATCTTCTAGCAGTGGAGTCACCTTCCAATTTGTTATTTGATGTGTGGAGTCGCCAAGGTAGTTTTGCAGCCTCAAAATGATGTCTGAGCTCCTGCTACCTTCAGAAGTTCAGTCTCTTGATTTCGAGAATGAATAATCTTCAGACTCCCCGCAGACGCACCAAAATGTTAACTCAAAATCAAGCCCTGGAAGGCTGCAGACCAGGAAGACTTCAAGTAACTGTTTCAAACCAATCTTTTAGCTAAGGCTTAGCCTCCTTAGCCTGAGAGGGCTCTCTCAAAGGGTTAATGATATTGATTAAAGATATGGATAGATGGCTAACTCTATGGTTTGGATTTTATATGTTTGTAGGTTGAAAGATGAAGGCTGGCTACCATTGGGCTATGGAGTCAAAGTATGTTTCAGTACCACAACAAGATCAGCTTAACATGAAGTCAGGGCATTCAGCATTTGAATATTCAGAACACAACACACATATGGAACCACAGCTCATAAGTGCACACAGGAAGTCAGAGCACAATCAGTGAATTCTGAGTGATTGTACACCTATGCAACTGTAAACAAAACTAAGGAAAGGACAACACACATTCTGAATATAAGAAATCCTTCATGAATCCTGAGTAGTGAAGCCAAAGCATTCTACCTAGCATGGAAGTCAAGGCATTATAGAGTTCAAGTGTAGAAATTACAATACAAAACAGTGAAACATAGTAAGTTTATCTATGAAGGAAGTCAGAGCATCAGTGATGAATTATGAGTATCATAAGTAAACACCACTGCAATGTAAGTATTGGAAGATGTCATCATAACAAGAACATACAAGAACTCTTCATGAATCTTGAGTTGTCTAAGTAGAAATCTGCATTAGGTTAAAAATATACACAGTCTGCACATAGAGCAGCAGCTGAGCCAAAAAGTCTCCAACCCTTTGCTAATTCGACCTCTTGCTCTATATAAAGCATTTACAATTAGGATTCCATCATCCCTCATCCAGAGAATTCGAATTTGCCATCAGTGACACCTATTCTAACCATAAAACCAACCATTAATTAGAACTAGCTGTTAACTAGGAGTGCTAGTGACCTAATACAACTAGGAGTGTAACTCCTTATTATGATTACAACATCCTTATCTAAACATTTAAAGCATTCTTTGACACCTAACACTCCATGAAGTCGAATTTGATGAAGCCTCCCACGTGGTCATCTGACTGCTGAAGACAAACCCTAGAAATTAGGGAACATGTTTCCTTGTTTTTAGGTTTAGAATCCCTGAAAATGGCACGTGGGACAGAGCCTTTATCCCCTCATCCATGACATATTTTATGAAACTGAAGGAGGTTTTTGTATCCCATGTTGTCTCTAACAAAAACCTCTTTTGGTTTTTTGAAACATTCCTCCAGCTGTTCAGAATCTGTCCTTGAAAAACACGTGTCAAACAGGAAACTGTCCCTTGCTCTGTTCTGGCTGAAAAATAGGTCTTGGGACAGAGGTCATAACTTCTCGTACAAAATGTATTTGGAAAAAATGAAGGAGAGTTTTGTGAAAAAATCCATGCTGAACAAAAACCTCTTCTTTTTTTTTGAAACACTACTCCAGCTGCCCATAATAAGTCTTTGAAAAACAGTTGTCAAACAGGAGATGAAAAACTGCACCTACAGCAGTTTCGTAGCGCAACTTTGGTCACCCTTTTCTCCCAGCTCATAATCAATTTGAAGAAAGTGGAAGAGGTTTCTTCACCTTAGTATCTTAGGAATGAAAACCTCTTTCACTTTTCAGATATAAGTTTTCAACTGCTCAGAAACTCTTCTAGACGTTGACTGGTAAAAACAAGAAGACAGTTTGACTGATAAGTTGACTGATAAAGTTTGGAGTTCAAAAATGTCTCTCCTTTTTTGCTTTTGGTCTCCACAAGGATCTTCTTTGATTACACAAAAATGTATTGAAGTGCCATGTTCTTCATGTGCTGTAGACCTTGTTCATGCACCCCTGTGAAAATAAAACCTCTTCAACGCTGCCTGAAGTATGATGAACAATAGTAGCTGTGATCACTTTTATAACAAATGGCTTATGGTTCATATATGCTTTTCCTTTGCCCGTTTTTCCCTTGCTGGATGCTTGCATTGTGAAAATGATCATTCTTCAGAAACTCCCTTTCAAAAAAGGTTTCCCTTTTGTCCCTCAAAATTGGTCAACTACATCAAAATAGGCAGCTACAGCAAAATAGGCAGCTACAGCAGTTTCGTAGCGCAAGTTTAACCACACATTTCTCCCACCTCAGAATGGAATTGAAGAAACTGAAAGAGGTTTTTGTAATTCAACATGTTAGGAAGAAAAGCCTCTTTCAGTTTGCAAAATTGAGTTCTCAGCTGCTCTGGAAAGCTTCTGGAAGTTACCTAGTAAAACAGTTTTTTCTGCTGAAACAGGCTGCTACAGGGGTTTCGCAGCGCACTGCGGAAACACTGATTTCGTAGCGCAAAACAGGATTTTTACACTGTCTGCACTACGAAAACGTGGATTCGTAGCTAGTTTCAAAATTTCTCCGAAATTATGTGAGATATGTCTTCTAAACACATGGTGAGGCTTCTAGGACATGGAATGAGGCTATCAAACTTTATTTGAAGATGGACATGAGACTCTAACACTGTGACTTAGACTTTAAAACATAAAAATGACTTGACCATGACTGATACAAGAATTGAGAAACCATGTAAGTTATCCAAACTTTTTAAGGAAGTTTTACAGTGATAACACAAAGACCCAATGGAAATCAACAGGTAAATCAGGGGCAATCTATTTTAAGGACAAACAGAAGCTACAACTAGCCACAAGTAAAACCTTCTCAATTTTCCTCAAGAATGGATGTCAATAGGAACTACAATCATTTGGCTGGTAGATTTGATAATCACAGGAGTTTCTTCAATGGCCAATGTTTTCCTTGTCATAACTTTGGTCACAAAGCAGCTCAATGTGTTGCTATAAGACAATCATGACTAGAGAAGCTCATAAACAGAGGAGTATGAAAAAGGACCTACAACAACTTCTCTGCTCTTGAAAATGAAATAGAATGTTCTATTTGTAACAATTTTGGTCATGAAGATTCTGAATGCAGGAGCAGGTTTCGACAAACAACTCAGAAGGAGCAAGCCTCAAGTGCCAAATCATGGAGAATAAAAGAACCCCAACCAGAAAGATGTGGTATAGCCTTATATGTGGAAGGGCAGGAAAATCAATGGTACATCAATAGTGGATGTTCGAAACATATGACAGGTGATAAAGAAAAACATCAGTCATATAGTGCCTTAGAGAAGGAGAAGAAGGTTTCTTTTGGAAATGACACCCCGGCTCTCATAAAAGGTAAAGGTTATGTTCAGTTGAAAGAAAGGGTCAAAGCTGGAAATGTCATGTATGTTGATGGCTTAAAGCATAATCTATTAAGTGTCAGCCAGATGTGTGATCAAGGAACTGAGGTAATATTTCGATCAAATGGATGTAGTGATCGTGATCTTGATACAGGAAAAACAATGATCAAAGGCGTAAGGACTCCAAATAATTTATACATATTCAAAGAAGGACAACATCAATTCTATCTGAGCAAGAATGATGAACACTGGCTATGGCACAGAATATTAGGGCATCTTAGTTTCTCACATATAAGGAAAGCATGCAAATACCAATCAATTCGTGGTATTCCAGACATCAGAATCCCAGACAATACAATATGAAAATCATGTCAGTTTGGTAAGAAAACCAGAACTAACTTCCCTGAGAAGGAAGGATCAGCCAGCAGGGTGCTCGAACTTGTCCATACTGATGTATGTGGTGCAACTAGGAAAAGGTCACCTCGAGGAGAAGAATACTTTATATTATTCATTGATGACTATTCCAGGATGTGTTGGATAGGACTTATGAAGCATAAAGACGAAGCCTTTGAAAATTTCAAATCATTCAAAGCCTTGGTGGAGAACGAATCAGATCACAGAATCAAATGCCTCAGGTCTGATTGAGGAGGAGAATTTACCTCGAATGAATTTTTTAATTTTTGTGAAGAACATGGAATAAGAAGGGAATTCTCTACAGCTAGGACTCCTTAGCAAATTGGAGTAGTAGAAAGGATGAACAGAATGGTTCAACAAATGGCTCGTGCAATGCTTAATGAGTCTGGAACTCTCGCAACCTTCTGGGGTGAAGCCTTATTTGCTGCAGTTGTTATTCTCAACAAGACAAATGTTCAGGTGAACAACACTCAAACTCCTCATGAGCTCTGGTATGGTGAGACTCCTTCGGTAAAATATTTCAAAATTTTTGGAAGAAAATGCTATATTAAAGATAATGATGAAAATCTTGGCATGTTTGAACCTAGGGCAGATGAAGGCATTCTCCTTGGTTATTCTCCCCACAGCAAAGCATATAAGTGTTACAACAAAAGACTTGGAAGAATTGTTGACAACATTGATGTAGTGGTTGACGAAGAAGGAAACATTCCTAGGCAAGTGAATTCTAAAGATTTCGAAGATGATGAGGACTATCCTTCAACATCTAATCAGACTTATGATGAAGAAGAAGCTCAAGAGGCACCAGAAGAACAGATAAGGATAGAAGATAAGACTCCATCCAGGTACGTTCAGAAGAATCATCCAAAATTTCAAATTTTGGGGCAGAAAGAGGCATGTATACAAACAAGAAGAACAATTGCAGAAGCCTCAAGCTATTTGGCATTACTCTCCTCCACTAAACCACAAAATGTAAAAGAGGCATGCAAAGATGAACGTTGGGTTAAGGCAATGGATGAAGAACTTGATAAAATAAAAAAGAATAACACTTGGGAGTTGGTTCCTAGACCAAAAGATAAGAATGTCATAGGGACAAAATGGATCTTCAAAAACAAGTTGAATGAAAATGGGGAAGTGATTAGAAACAAGGCCAGACTTGTTTGTAAAGGGTATGCTCAACAAGAAGGAATAGACTTTGAAGAAAATTTTGCTCCTGTTGCTAGACTTGAGGCCATAAGAATGTTCCTTGCTCTCTCTAGCTTTCAAAAGTTCAAAGTATTTCAAATGGACGTGAAATCAGCCTTTCTGAATGGAGACTTAGAAGAAGAAGTGTACATTGAACAACCAGATGGTTTCATTCTTGGGAATGATCCAAATCTTGTATGCAAACTAAAGAAGGCTCTCTATTGTCTTAAACAGGCTCCAAGGGCTTGGTATTATCGTCTGGACAAATATCTTCATCAACAAGGTTTCTCAAAAGGATCAACAGATAGCAATCTTTGTATAAAAATTGAAAATAACAAATTGCTAATTCTTGTTGTGTATGTTGATGATATCATCTTTGGCAGCAATGAAGAAGCTATGAGTCAAAGCTTTGCCTTGGTGATGCAGAAAGAATTCGAAATGTCCTTGCTTGGAGAACTGACATATTTTCTTGGATTACAAATCCAACAAAATGAAGGCGGTATCTTTTTATCTCAAACCAAGTACCTCAAGAAGATCTTGAAGAAATATGTCATGGAATATTCGAAACCAGTATGTACTCCTATGGTTACAGGATGCAGCCTCAGTGCAAATGATGAATTGGCAGCAGTGAATCAACCAACATATAGATCCATGATTGGAAGTCTGCTTTATTTAATAGGTACCTGACCAGACATCATGCATGCAGTGGGAATATTTGGAAGATTTCAACCAAATCCAAAGGAAACTCATCTTTAGGCAGTTAAGAAAATATTCAAGTACCTTCAAGGAACTCAAAACTATGGCTTATGGTATCCTAGAGATACAGATCTCACACTTCATGCTTATACAGATGCAGATTGGGCCGGAAGCGTGGATGATAGGAAAAACACTAGTGGTGGTGCATTCTTCATGGGTTCTGTTAGCGCTTGAAATTTCACCTCAGGCTGAGAAAGGCAAACTCCAAGGCAACATCAAACCACTTAGCCTCGTAGCTAGCCCTATGGGGCGGGAGAGGGCTCTCTCTGGTATATCTCGGCAAATATCTTCAAAGGGCAGAGATAACCAATAAAGAACACTGATTTTAGGCTAGTAAACTGATAAAAAGGTTTGATTTGGGATTTTTAGGGTTTTGGTGGAAAATTGGGGAAAGGCAATTTTAGGTGCGGGGATTGGACACAGTTTTTGCAAGGGGTTCTTTGGGGCAAGGTAGGAGACTGTATTGATGCCTTTGAAAGAGTCAGATGGGCAAGAATGAATGGTGAGGAGCTAAGGAGAGCAAGTAAACACCTTGATTTCTCCTTAAACAAATGAAAACATTGATATTAAGCAAACTTAAAGGCAGAGCATAGCAACCATGAATTCTACCTTAACACTTCATTTTCCTAATTTGTAGAAGGAAAAGTAAGAATATGATTCAAATAAAGAACTTACAAGTACAAAGAGAAACACACCATCAATACATGTAACCACAGGAATCCCAAAAAGGACCGCAAAACCCTGGTCTTTCTTCATTTGCCAAAATTGCAGAGATACAATGAGTAATACAATAGAGCTTTCTCCCTCAAGAGTCCAACCATGAAAATGACCAAGAAAGTACATAATATAGGCAATCTAACATCTTTCCTTGCCTCTAGGGGTCGAGCTCACTATCCTAGGAGCTGTTTCAACCAATTCTAAACTGAGCACTGAAAACTAGGCAGTCAAAACAACTTGCCTCTATAAGCTAGGAAACCAATTCATTCATTAAATTTTTGCCTATCTCATGAATGAATCTTCTAGAAGAGATAAATAAGCGTCAAAATATCATAAAATTACATCATTTACAACAAGGAAGATCAAAATCTACTCCAAAAAGTCAAATCTAGTCAAAACTGCGTTTTGCTGAGCTGTACTGTGAAAACTGCCCAACACGTCGTGCCCTGATCCTGAACACGTTGCGCGCCTTTGGAGCTGCTTTTGGGGCACTTCCAGGTGTCCAAATGAGGAAAACGTGGGCTTGTTGGAAAGGTCTGGATGTATACTTTCCAACCCAAGTGGAATTTCTGAATTTGGTGTCCATTTGCCCCTCCAAAATCGCAATCTCCCAAGACTGCTTCCTGTGTGTCAAAAAGGTGGCAGAAAGTCATTTTTTGCTTGTTTTTTGACCTTTTGGAGGCTCAAAATTTGATGAAATATCTTGGTAATTGCTGAGAAGGTGTATCTTTGCATGAAAAATCCAAAAATTCTGATTTTTCCCGAAATGGAGTTGCCCATCGAAAGGGTCGCGCGCGGCGCGTGACGTGTTGGTGGAGAAACCCTGTGTTTGGCACAAAAAATTCACAATTGACAAAATTTTCTCCAAATTTCTTGAAATTTGGGCTGGGAGTCCCCAATCAAGTACCATGCTCAGTCAAAGAGGCTTTGGCCAAAATTTGGAGTGGATCGGGCCTTTTTCTCCGTTTTAGTGCTTTGCTCAACCTCCTTGGATCTAGCGATTGTATTTTTGACATTTCTCTAAAACCATGACACCTGTGTAAAAAGTGAAGGAGGTTTTTCTTCTTTGGCATGTTTTGGACAAAAACCTCTCTCAAGTTTCCAAAATTCATCTTTTATTTCTCTTAAACATCTTTTGAGTGAAACTTATCCCGATGTGTGAAACAAGGAATTTTGTCGAAATGAAGCGAAATGAAGGGAATAAGGGGCTTCTAAATTCTTGGGGAAATTTTTGGAAGTGGGGAGGGATGTTAGGAAGTAGGAGAAAATGGAATCTCAGAGATTGAGCGAGGGGAAGGGGTCCAAAATGGAAAAACACAGGCCAAACCTAGAAAATTGCCAGGTTGTAGCAAGAAACTAGGGTTTGTGCGAAAATGAGGAATTTGGCGGATCTAAGGGATGGGAAGCATTTAATAAGGTACTTTAAGGATAGGGGAAGGTGTATGAACATCAGGAAACAAGTTTTGCTAATGATTTGACCATTCAAGAGAAATTAGCTTTCAAAACCCTAGGAGAGGGAAATGACCTTGCCTAGGTGCAACTGAAGCATGAACAAGGTGTAAAATGACTCATTACACACTGACATGATGATGACAACCCTATGAATGATGATAAACTCAGCTGAATAGTGACATAGATTGGAATTTGGGCAACTTTGAAAAGAGTGAGATCAAACCCTAGACCTAATGCCTAGTGACCAAATTTTGCTTGAAGACTCACTGAAATGAAAAAATTTGACCTTGACACTTCAAAATCACTTGTAAGAGCATATTTGATCACTGGAGGAAGGCTGGAAAGACTGACACTAACACTGGCTCCAATGGGGATGGTAGCTCCTTGGAGGTGCCAAGAACCGCAGATCTCTGTAAGAGCTAGACAGTGCCTTCATCCATTGGGCAATGGAGTCAAAAACTCAAACTAAAATGCATGACTGAAAATTGATGACTTGACAACACAAATTGACTCTCACTCAACTAAAAACTAACTCAATACTTAAACACAACCGACAAACTGGAAATGATGCTCAAAGAGGAGCTTATTCATCACAACCTACTCTAACAGTTTCATTCATCACCTGATCAAGTGAAATGAAACAACCAATGCAACCAAGTAAGTGTTCCATCTGCTGTTTGAATTTTCCGCAAGTGCTCACTCATGAACAACAAGAGAGAACTACTGAAAGGCAACTCCCATGACAACTTGGAAACAGATCCGTAAAATAATATGAATTCTCTCTCCACCTCCAAAAACACTGCATAAGGATCATGAAATTCAAGCACACTGGAACTTAGCTCATCTAATGAATTACTTCTCGTTTCCTCATACCATGAATGCAAACTTTGATATGAGCCTTGTGACGAGACCTCTGCTGAAAATGAGAAAGAAACCCGCTGCCGAATCAAATTCATATCAGCACATGTTTCAAGCTCACATGTAGTCAATGGAGAAAGACTTTGATTGCAAACCTCATCCAAAACATCATCTATTGGATCATGAAAAACTTGAAAAGAGTGTTGTAATGTATCCATTGAAAATGTATGACATCCTTCTAGCTGTTCATCTTTTTCTTGAGAGATTTTACGAAGATTCTTCCTTGTAAACTGAAATGCTTCGAAACAAAAGGGTATAGAATCTTCCTGCATCATCAAATCGTGTATTTCATCTTCCACAGCTTCATCTGTAATTTGCCCTTCAATTTCATTTGGTGGCTGCAAATCTGATGCTACAGGCTGCTCAAGAATTTTGTTAGCTGTCTCATCCTCAACATTAACACTGAGAGATTGTTGATTTGTTATAGGCTGTTCATTTGAAGATTTACTATGCAATCTACCCTTCAAAAACTGAAATGATTCAAAACAGAATGATACGGAGTCACCTTGAATCATTAAATCATGTGTGTCCACTTCCAATTCTTCAGCTGCAACTTGACAATCAATGGCTTTCGGGGGTTGCAAATCTGAATATGAGAAGTCTTGAACAAAATTTTCATTGCTCTCAAGATGGTCCAAATCAAGACTTGTTGACATTTGATTTCTGATTGCATGGTAGTTATCTCTGATGAACTGAAACGAATCAAAACAAAAAGGAAAAGATCCTTCACTTACTTCAAACTTTGCTGCACTTTCCTCGTCACTGTCATAGCTGCTATGTGATGGCTGAACATTGTATTCGAGCTACTGAAAATGAACTTCCTCCTCCCACAAACTAGCTGCTGATTTGTCTGTAAGATTAGCTTCTTTTTGGAGAACGTAATCATCATCATACTGATCAAACTGAGGCAAATCATTAGTATAAAACATATCATCAAGCATGCAAGTCATATCAACAGTTCTTTCTTCTCCAAGATGATCTACAAAACAATCATTATCAGATCTACGACAACTAGGATAAGAAACAAAATGTTTTGGATTAGCAACTTGTTCTTCTTCAATCAGCGAGCCTTGAACATCATAAGCATTTATTTCGTTGATCTTGTCCATCATCTTTTCCACTGCACTTACCAAAATCTCAAGCTTCACCTCTAGAGATGTCGATTCGGCCGGATCTATATTTTTCATCTCTTCTTCTTTCAACCTTGCCCTTCGGATCAGCAAGTGAGCCTCTACATTTACTGCACTGTTTTGCATCTTATGAAGTGTTGCAATATCCCTTTCTCTCAGCTGAAACTCCATCTCCGCATTAAAGGCACCCGGATAGTGCAAGAGAGTCGATCTAGGAGTAGGCCTTATATCAACTGGCATCGAATAATAAACTTGGTTAAATCTGGCTGAAAACTATTGTATTGTCTCCCTTGGCAATCTTTTCAGCTGGTTATACTCTTCTACAATCAAGAAAAGGTTCTACCCGATCATCCACCTATCGAGAAAAACTTTGACGAACTGCTGGAAATCTGAGATGCTTGCATCAGGCAGGATTTTGAACCAACTCTTAACTTTGGCTTGCAAAGAAAGAGCAAAAAGCCTTATACTAACATCTTCTTCATCAACTTCAAAAAGATCTAGAAAATTCTCAAAATTCTGCACATGTTGCTCAGCGTTGACATTCTTACATTCACCATCAAACCTCGGCAAGTATAGATCATAGTTTTTGGGGAAAGCATGGAGAACAGAAGTTAAAACAAGAGGTTTATACCGATCTGGAATTTTACAAGGTGTAGGGGTATGTACAGCAGGTATAGAATCAGTCTTGGTCTCTTGAGATTCATCAATTTGATGATGGTCATCACAAAATTCGAAAAAAGGATCTTGATCAAGCTCAAAGGCATGCAAATCTTTGGTATTCATGATCTTCAAAGGGAAAGAATCAACTGCAGGCCGAGGATCTTTTCTCAAGCATAGTATACTTTGCAAAGCCTTCTTGACATTCTTGGGAAAAGAGAAGAAATAATTTATGACAAAGAACAAAATGTCTTGGATGAAATTCCAACTTGAATACCTGATCTGTCCATGTTGTCCTTTCATGTTTCTGTTGGTCGGGATCATCCTCCAGTGGAGTCTTTGGATCTGATCTTGAAAATGATTTAGAGTCGCCAAGTGAATAATTTCAGCCTTTCAAGTGTCTGATCGTTTGTCCACCATCAACAATCAGATCTGAACTTGATACATGTACTGGGGCAATTAACAAGTTAGATGTCACAATTACAAGCTAGACCGGAGATTGACTGAAGCAGCATTTATCTACTTCCGCTAATGCAAAGCAAAAGCATTTCGAAGGCTACCTGGCATAGCTTCAGGCTCCGTCTGTAGCTTATAAAACAAACACATCAATCCACAGACAATTTTGTTCTTCCCAGTATGGTCGCCAATATGTTAGCGCTTGAAATTTCACCTCAGGCTGAGAAAGGCAAACTCCAAGGCAACATCAAACCACTTAGCCTCGTAGCTAGCCCTACGGGGCAGGAGAGGGCTCTCTCCAGTATATCTCGGCAAAGATCTTCAAAGGGCGGAGATAACCAATAGAGAACAATGATTTTAGGCTAGTAAACTGATAAAAAGGTTTGATTTGGGATTTTTAGGGTTTTGGTGGAAAATTGGGGAAAGGCAATTTTAGGTGCGGGGATTGGACACAGTTTTTGCAGGGGGTTCTTTGGGGCAAGGTAGGAGACTGTATTGATGCCTTTGAAAGAGTCATATGGGCAAGAATTACTGGTGAGGAGCTAAGGAGAGCAAGTAAACACCTTGATTTCTCCTTAAACAGATGAAAACATTGATATTAAACAAACTTAAAGGCAGAGCATAGAAACCATGAATTCTACCTTAACACTTCATTTTCCTAAATTGCAGAAGGAAAAGTAAGAATATGATTCACATAACAAACTTAAAATTACAAAGAGAAACACACCATCAATACATGTAACCACAGGAATCCCAAAAAGGACTGCAAAACCCTGGTCTTTCTTCCTTTGCCAAAATTGCAGAGATACAATGAGTAATACAATAGAGCTTTCTCCCTCAAGAGTCCAACCATGAAAATGACCAAGAAAGTACATAATATAGGAAATCTAACATCTTTCCTTGCCTCTAGGGGTCGAGCTCACTATCCTAGGAGCTGTTTCAACCAATTCTAAACTGAGCACTGAAAACTAGGCAGTCAAAACAACTTGCCTCTATAAGCTAGGAAACCAATTCATTCATTAAATTTTTGCCTATCTCATGAATGAATCTTCTAGAAGAGATAAATAAGCGTCAAAATATCATAAAATTACACAATTTACAACAAGGAAGATCAAAATCTACTCCAAAAAGTCAAATCCAGTCAAAACTGCGTTTTGTTGAGCTGTAGGTGAATTTCTGTGAAAACTGCCCAACACGTCGCGCCCTGATCCTGAACACGTTGCGCGCCTTTGGAGCTGCTTTTGGGGCACTTCCATGTGTCCAGATGAGGCAAAAGTGGGCTTGTTGGAAAGGTCTAGATGTATACTTTCCAACCCAAGTAGAAGTTCTGAATTTGGTATCCATTTGCCCCTCCAAAATTGCAATCTCCCAAGACTGCTTCCTGTGTGTCAAAAAGGTGGCAGAAAGTCATTTTTTGCTTGTTTTTTGACCTTTTGGAGGCTCAAAATTTGATGAAATATCTTGGTAATTTCTGAGCAGGTGTATCTTTGCATGAAAAATCCAAAAATGCTGAGTTTTCCCGAAATGGAGTTGCCCATCGAAAGGGTCGCGCGCGGCGCGCGACGTGTTGGTGGAGAAAACTTGTGTTTGGCACAAAAAATTCACAATTGACAAAATTTTCTCCAAATTTCTTAAAATTTGGGCTGGGAGTCCCCAATAAAGTACCATGCTCAGTCAAAGAGGCTTTGGCCAAAATTTGGAGTGGATCAGGCCTTTTTCTTCGCTTTAGTGCTTTGCTCAACCTCCTTGGATCTAGCGATTGTATTTTTGACATTTCTCTAAAACCATGACACCTGTGTAAAAAGTGAAGGAGGTTTTTCTTCTTTGGAATGTTGTGGACAAAAACCTCTCTCAGTTTTCCAAAATTCATCTTTGATTTCTCTGAAACATCTTTTGAGTGAAACTTATCCCGATGTGTGAAACAAGGAATTTTGTCGAAATGAAGCGAAATGAAGGGGATAAGGGGCTTCTAAATTCTTGGGGAAATTTTTGGAAGTGGGGAGGGATGTTAGGAAGTAGGGGAAAGTGGAATCTCAGAGATTGAGCGAGGGGAAGGGGTCCAAAAGGGCAAAACACAGGCCAAACCTAGAAAATTGCCAAGTTGTACCAAGAAACTAGGGTTTGTGCGAAAATGAGGAATTTGGCGGATCTAAGGGATGGGAAGCATTTAATAAGGTACTTTAAGGATAGGGGAAGGTGTATGAACATCAGGAAACAAGTTTTGCTAATGATTTGACCATTCAAGAGAAATTAGCTTTCAAAACCCTAGGAGAGGGAAATGACCTTGCCTAGGTGCAACTGAAGCATGAACAAGGTGTAAAATGACTCATTAGACACTGACATGATGATGACAACCCTATGAATGATGATAGACTCAAATGAATAGTGACATAGATTGGCATTTTGGAAACTTTGAAAAGAGTGAGATCAAACCCTAGACCTAATGCCTAGTGACCAAATTTTGCTTGAAGACTCACTGGAATGACAAAATTTGACCTTGACACTTCAAAATCACTTGTAAGAGCATATTTGATCACTGGAGGAAGGCTGGAAATACTGACACTAACAGGTTCCAGACTAGTATCTTGGTTCAGCAAGAAACAAGGTTTGATTTCATTATCTACAACTGAAGCGGAATATGTGGCTGCTGCATCTTGTTGCACTCAACTCATTTGGATGATGCAAACTTTACAAGATTTCCAAATCACTTGTACACCACCTATCTCGATCTTATGTGATAATACAAGTGCAATCAAAATTTCAAAGAATCCTGTTATGCATTCAAAGACTAAGCACATACCGATCAAGTATCACTTTCTCCAGGAACAAGTGTTGGAACAAAAGGTCAAATTGGAGTATGTTCCCTCTAAGGAACAAGTTGTTGATATTCTCACCAAACCACTGCCCAGGGAAACTTTTGAATACCTCAGAAAGAAGCTGGGAGTAGTTGATGCATTATCTTGTTGTTAAAACTTGTATGTTTCAGGGAAAAATGGGTGTACGTGAGTTGCTTGAGGAGGATCCGCGTACATACGCCGGTTTATGCAGAGACAGTGGCGTATATGGAGGCTTGATGGATATCAGTAGGGACAGGCTCTGGTTGAAGATAGTCTGATATGGGTCTGATAGAGACCATCTGGCACAGGTTCAGGGGGAGCAAATAAACTTCTAATGATGCATTGTTGGCATTATCTTAGAAGATTTTGGTTCAAGTTCACAACTGTTGTTGGTTTCAGGTGGAACAAATGCATAGGGAGAACAGAAGGAAAACATGGTTTCTGATCTGAATGGTGATTGACAGATGCTGTTGATATCAGTTATTGGTGACTTTCATAAGTCTTTCTCTAGATATTTCGTCTCTATGTCATGTATCTCTTTTATGGTGTCAAGGTCATGTAACCGCCTATTTTGGTTTCCCCACTATGCTAGGGATGAAGATGTAATGTACTTGGTTGTCATATGTAGATTTCCGATGTATCCCCACTTGGTTGGGTGGATGATCTCCACTTGATTGGGTGATGGATGTATGAATTGAGTCTCTTGATGATAGGAAGGTCTTTTATGATGTATAAGTCATGGTTCTTCTTGAAGAACATCTTTTTGCAGATCTTGCCTATAGTCAGGGGGAGCATGGTCAGCATAGCAGAGTAGAGACTTCAGCATGTACTCAGGGGGAGCACAACCCTTTGCCCTTGATGACAAAGAGGGAGAATGAATTTGACGATCTTGGGGTTGCCATCAAGTCCAAAGGGGGAGATTGTTGGCATTATGGCACAGGTTTGGAGCTATGGCACAGGTGTTGTCCTTGATGGCACTCTCTCTAGTGACAGAGCTCAATTCAGGCTTTCAGAATGAATGAAAAGACATATATGCAGGTTCACCTAGACAAAGATGCGTATACACGCAGATTATACGTTACAAAGGTGTGTATGTGTATTCACGCACTTTCACGTAAAGAAAAGCGCGTATATGTTGGAGAACTTACTTTTGGTCTGTGGTATTTAGTCCTTGGTATTTGAACCTATGGTTTTGGACCATGGTATCTCTTGGGTCCATGGTATTGTTTTATTATGGTTTTGGACCGGGGTATTGTGAAAGGCCTAAGACTATAAAAGAGGAAGGAGATCATTTGGCAAAGGATCATCTGAATTAATTGAATATCTAACAAGTGCTAGATCTGAAATATTGGTGATTGGGGTTATGGTGCAGATTTGGATCTGAATGAAGGTGGAACCTTAGCGCAAAGAGAAGGATAAGTTCTATTGATGGGTCATAATCTTAAGGCTTGAATAATAGTATCTTTGTATGATTTTGATCTGTTATATGTGGCGCATGCTTGATCTATAAATCTGATAATCTGGGTTAATTAGTGTCTGAATATTTGAAAGAGTGAATTATCCTTTATAGATCTGTATGCAGGTTCAGTGAAGCGAAGGCGCGTATACACGCTGGTTCAGTGAATAAGAACAGCGTATACGCAGGTTGGTCCAAACACAGAAGCGTATGCATGCAGGTTTTAGGTTATTGAAGTAGCGTACATCTCTTGAGTTGGGTTCTAGCTACTTCTGTTTATTGTTGTAGTGTTCTGGGTTCAGAATTTGGTGTGTGGTTACTGTTACTGTGCTTTGGATACAACTGTCAGAGAAGTATCTACTTGATTCAGTTCTAATTGGTAAAAGGAGATTGTTTGATGCATAAATTCTTGATGATTGATTGATGTTCATGGATCCAGTCTGAAAATTTATGAAACATGATCCCTAGAAGAAAGAGAAGGTTGTAGCCTTCTATAGGCTAGCACCTACGTACTAGTATCCTGGCTAGTGCAAGAGTTAAGGGGGTTGTAGCTCCCTTCCAGGAGAAGTTGGAGAACGAGAGAGGGTTGTAGCTCTCTGCAGGTTGCAGCCTGTGTACTGGTAAAGGACTGCACCAGTACAGAATCATTGTAAAAAGAAGTTTCTAATTAAGAGGAAGATAAAGATGAATTGCAGCAGGTGGTTTTCACCCACATTGGGTTTCCACCTTATATCTTGTGTTCTTGTGTGTGATTGTCTTCTGCTCTGTTTTACGGTTTCTGGTTACTATTTATTTGATTATGATACACAAATTAATAATCAACATCTGTAAGATTAAGTAAATTATAAGTTTGCATGGTATACGCGGGTTTCCTTCTACGTAGTTGCATATATACACGGTTTTCACTAACTGAAGTAGCGTATATGATCTGGAATTGAAAAAGGGAATATTTGATTTGATAATACTGATTCACCCCCCCCCCCTCAGTATTATTTCCAACAATTGGAATCAGAGCAGGTCCTTCTGAAGAAGCTTGACCGCTTGATGGAAGATCCATCATCATGAGCAACTACGAGAGAGAAGCATCTATCAGGCCATCAATTTTTGATGGGACCAACTTCGTCTATTGGAAGGTAAGAGTCACAGCCTATCTACAATCTCTTGGTACAGAAGTCTGGGATATCATAGAGACAGGGTATACTTTTCCATCCACAACTCCTACAGATCCAGCTGGTAAGAAGCAATATGAAACAAATGCAAAGGCTGTCAATACTCTATTAGGATATCTATCTCAATCAGAATTCGTCAAGGTTATGCAGTATAAATCCGCAAAAGAAATATGGGACAACATTGTTCTGAGCTATGAAGGAGATGAATAGGTAAAACGAGCAAAACTTCAAACCCTCAGAATTCAGTATGAAAATTTCTGAATGCACAATGATGAAAGTGTGGCTAATTATTTCCTTCGTGTAGATGAGATTATTAATTGCATGAAAAATTTGGGTGAAGAAATAAAAGAGGCTGTTGTGGTTGAAAAACTTCTAAGATCTTTGTCTCCTAAGTTTGAATCAAAATTTCTTCAATAGAAGAAAAAGAGAATCTACGAAACCTTACCATGTCACAGCTGCACGGAATTCTGATTACTTATGAAATGAGGAAAGGAGGAGCATCAGACAGGAGAGAAGCTGCTTTCAAGGCTCCAAGCAAAGGAGATTACTATGAGTCAGGACACGTGTCAGAAGAAGAGGAAGAATCGAATTTTGTCAAGAACCTTCAACGGGGTGCTGGAAGATTCAGAGGTAAGTTACCTTTCAAATTCTTTGCTTATGGAAGAGTCGGTCACTATGCTGCCAAATGTCCTCATAAGGATAAGATTGACAAGGGTAAGGAACCTGTTAGATGGAACAAGAAACAGAATGTAAATAAGAAAAGTTATTACACTCTTGAAGATAGTGATGGACTTTCAAATAGTGACGAAGATGAACAAGGTAATAAATATAAACTTTTAATGGCTTTTGAAGATGATGATTTTTTGGATGCTATAGATGAAGAAAGTCTTTATGAAGAGATTTCTAGACTCAAAATTTGTTTAGAAGAGAAGAATGTGATCATAGATACTCTACAATTCCAACTTGCTGAAAAGGAAAAACATCATGAAAAATTAGAATGTGAAATTGTGGGACTAAGAAAAGAGATTGAGAAAACAAAAGCTCTTAATCTTAGATTTGTTAAAGGATCTGACACGTTAGATGAGATTATCAAAGTGCAACACTCTCCACTAATCAAGACAGGTCTGGGATATAATGAAGAAACAACTCAAGCGCAGAAACCATCTACCTCCAAGAGTTATCTTGATGCTGCAAGGAGAAGTGAACAAAGACCCAATGGAAATCAACGGGTAAATCGGGGGCAATCTACTTTAAGGACAAACATAAGCTACAACCAGCCACAGGTAAAACCTTCTCAATTTGCCTCAAGAATGGATGTCAATAGGAGCTACAATCATTTGGCTAGTAGATTTGATAATCACAGGAGTTTCTTCAATGGCCAATGTTTTTCTTGTCATAACTTTGGTCACAAAGTAGCTCAATGTGTTGCCTATAAGACAATCATGACTAGAGAAGCTCATAAACAGAGGAGTATGACTAGAATCATGAAAAGGACCTACAACAACTTCTCTGCTCTTGAAAATGAAATAGAATGTTCTATTTGTAACAATTTTGGTCATGAACATTCCGAATGTAGGAGCAGGTTTCAGCAAACAACTCAGAAGGAGCAAGCCTCAAGTGCCAAATCATGGAGAATAAAAGAACCCCAACCAGAAAGATGTGGTATAGCCTTATATGCGGAAGGGCAGGAAAATCAATGGTACATTGAAAGTGGATGTTCGAAACATATGACAGGTGATAAAGAAAAACTTCAGTCATATAGTGCCTTAGAGAAGGAGAAGAAGGTTTCTTTTGGAAATGACACCCCTACTCTCATAAAAGGTAAAGGTTCTGTTCAATTGAAAGAAAGGGTCAAAGCTGGAAATGTCATGTATGTTGATGGCTTAAAGCATAATCTATTGAGTGTCAGCCAGATGTGTGATCAAGGAACTGAGGTAATATTTTGATCAAATGGATGTAGTGTTCGTGATCTTGATACAGGAAAAACAGTGATCAAAGGCGTAAGGACTCCAAATAATTTATACATATTCAAAGAAGGACAACATCAATGCTATCTGAGCGAGAATGATGAACACTGGCTATGGCACAGAAGATTAGGGCATCTTAGTTTCTCACAGATAAGGAAAGCATGCAAATACCAGGCAGTTCGTGGTCTTCCAGACATCAGAATCCCAGACAATACAATCTGCAAATCATGACAGTTTGGTAAGCAAACCAGAACTAACTTCCCTGAGAAGGAAGGATCAGCCAACAGGGTGCTTGAACTTGTCCATACTGATGTATGTGATCCAACTAGGAAAAGGTCACCTCGAGGAGAAGAATACTTTATATTATTCATTGATGACTATTCCAAGATGTGTTGGATAGGACTTATGAAGCACAAAGACGAAGCCTTTGAAAAGTTCAAATCATTCAAAGCCTTGGTGGAGAACGAATCAGATCACAGAATCAAATTCCTCAGGTCTGATCGAGGAGGACAATTTATCTCGAATGAATTTTTCGTTTTTTGTGAAGAACATGGAATAAGAATGGAATTCTCTACAGCTAGGACTCCTCAGCAAAATGGAGTAGTAGAAAGGATGAACAGAATGGTTCAACAAATGGCTCGTGCAATGCTTGATGATTCTGGAACTCCCGCAACCTTTTGGGGTGAAGCCGCATTTGCTGCAGTTGTTATTCTCAACAAGACAAATGTCCAGGTGAACAACACTCAAACTCCTCATGAGCTTTGGTATGGTGAGACTCCTTCGGTAAAATATTTCAAAATTTTTGGAAGCAAATGCTATATTAAAAATAATGATGAAAATCTTAGCAAGTTTGAACCTAGGGCAGATGAAGGCATTCTCCTTGGTTATTCTCCCCACAGCAAAGCATATAAGTGTTACAACAAAAGACTTGGAAGAATTGTTGATAGCATTGATGTAGTGGTTGATGAAGAAGGAAACATTCCTAGGCAAGTGAGTTCTAAAGATTTCGAAGATGATGAGGACTATCCTTCAACATCTAATCAGACTTATGATGAAGAAGAAGCTCAAGAGGCACCAGAAGAATAGATAAGGATAGAAGATAAGACTCCATCCAGGTACGTTCAGAAGAATCATCCAAAATCTCAAATTTTGGGGCAGAAAGAGGCAGGTATACAAACAAGAAGAACAATGTAGAAGCCTCAAGCTATTTGGCGTTACTCTCCTCCACTGAACCACAAAATGTAAAAGAGGCATGCAAAGATGAATGTTGTGTTAAGGCAATGGATGAAGAATTTGAGCAGATCGAAAAGAATAACACTTGGGAGTTGGTTCCTAGACCAAAAGATAAGAATGTCATAGGGACAAAATGGATCTTCAAAAACAAGTTGAATGAAAATTGGGAAGTGATTAGAAACAAGGCTAGACTTGTTTGTAAAGGGTATGCTCAACAAGAAGGAATAGACTTTGAAGAAACTTTTGCTCCCGTTGCTAGACTTGAGGCCATCAGAATGTTCCTTGCTCTCTCTAGCTTTCAGAAGTTCAAAGTATTTCAAATGGACGTGAAATCAGCCTTTCTGAATGGAGACTTAGAAGAAGAAGTGTACATTGAGCAACCAGATGGTTTCATTCTTGCGAATGATCCAAATCTTGTATGCAGACTAAAGAAGGCTCTCTATGGTCTTAAACAGGCTCCAAGGTCTTGGTATTATCATCTGGACAAATATCTTCATCAACAAGGTTTCTCAAAAGGATTAGCAAATAGCAATCTTTAGATAAAAATTGAAAATAACAAATTGCTAATTCTTGTTGTGTATGTTGATGATATCATCTTTGGCAGCAATGAAGAAGCTATGAGTCAAAGCTTTTCCTTGGTGATGCAGAAAGAATTCAAAATGTCCTTGCTTGGAGAACTGACATATTTTCTTGGATTACAAATCCAACAAAATGAAGGCGGTATCTTTTTATCTCAAACCAAGTACCTCAAGAAGATCTTGAAGAAATATGGCATGGAAGTTTCGAAACCAGTATGTACTCCTATGGTTACAGGATGCAGCCTCAGTGCAAATGATGAATCGGCAGCACTGCATCAACCAACCTATAGATCCATGATTGGAAGTCTGCTTTATTTAACAAGTACCCGACCAGACATCATGCATGTAGCGGGAATAGTTGGAAGATTTCAAGAAAATCCAAAGGAAACTCATCTTCAGGCAGTTAAGAGAATCTTCAAGTACCTTCAAGGAACTCAAAACTATGGCTTATGGTATCCTAGAGACACAGATCTCAGACTTCATGCTTATACAGATGAAGATTGGGCCGAAAGAGTGGATGACAGGAAAAGCACTAGTGGTGGTGCATTCTTCATGGGTTCTAGATTATTATCTTGGTTTAGCAAGAAACAAAGTTTGATTGCTTTATCTACAACTGAAGTGGAATATGTGGCTTCTGTATCTTGCTACACTCAACTCCTTTGGATGATGCAAAATTTACAAGATTTTCAAATCACTTGTACACCACCTATCTCCATCTTATGTGATAATAAAAGTGCAATCAGCATTTGAAAGAATCATGTTCTACATTCAAAGACTAAGCACATACCGATCAAGTATCACTTTCTCCGGGAACAAGTGTTGGAACAAAAGGTCAAATTGGAGTATGTTCCCTCTAAGGAAAAAGTTGCTGATATTCTCACCAAACCACTGCCCAGGGAAACTTTTGAATACCTCAGACAGAAGCTTGAGTAGTTGATGCATTATCTTGGTGTTAAAACTTATCTGTTTCAGAGAAAAATGGGTGTACGCGAGTTGCCTGAGGAGGATCCGCGTACATACGCCGGTTTATGCAGAGACAATCGCGTATATGGAGGCTTGATGGATATCAGTAGGGGCAGGCTCTGGTTGAAGATAGTCTGATATGGGTCTGACAGAGACCATCTGGCACAGGTTCAGGGGAAGCAGATAAACTTCTAATGATGCATTGTTGGCATTATCTTAGAAGCTTTTGGTTCAAGTTTACAACTGTTGTTTTTTTCAGGTGGAACAATTGCATAGGGAGAACAGAAGAAAAACATGGTTGCTAATCTGAATGGTGATTGACAGATGCTGCTGATATCAGTTATTGGTGACTTTCATAAGTCTTGCTCTAGATATTTTTTCTCTATGTCATGTATCTCTTTTATGGTGTGAAGGTCATGTAACGGCCTATTTTAGTTTCCCCACTATGCCTGGGATGAAGATGTAATGTACTTTTTTGTCATATGTAAATTTATGATGTATTCCCACTTGGTTGGGTGGATGATCCCAACTTGATTGGGTGATGGATGTATATATTGAGTCTTTTGATGATAGGAAGGTCTTTTATGATGTATAAGTCATGGTTCTTGTTGAAGAACATCTTTTTGCAGATCTTGCCTACAGTCAGGGGGAGCATGGTCAGCACAGCAGAGCAAAGACTTCAGCATGTACTCGGGGGAGCAGAACCCTTTGCCCTTGATGACAAAGGGGGAGAATGACTTTGAGGATCTTGGGGTTGCCATCAAGTCCAAAGGGGGAAATTGTTGGCATTATGGCACAGGTTTGGAGCTATGGCACAGGTGTTGTCCTTGATGGCAACTCTCTCTGTTGACAGATCTCAGTTCAGGCTTTCAGAATGAAGGAAAAGACATATATGCAGGTTCACCTAGACAAAGACACGTATACACGTGAATTATACATTACAAAGGCGCGTATGCGTATTCACGCACTTTCACCCAAAGAAAAGTGCGTATATGTTGGAGAACTTACTTTTTGTTCGTGGTATTTAGTCCTTGGTATTTGAACCTATGGTTTTGGACCATGGTATCTCTTGGGTACATTGTATTGTTTTATTATGGTTTTGGACTGGGGCATTGTGAAAGGCCTAAGACTATAAAAGAGGAAGGAGATCATTTGGCAAAGGATCATCTGAATTAATTGAATATCTAACAAGTGCTAGATCTGAAATATTGGTGATTGGGGTTATGGTGCAAATCTGGATCTAAATGAAGGTGGAACCTTACCGCAAAGAGAATGATAAGTTTTATTGATGGGTCATAATCTTAAGGCTTGAATAATAGTATCTTTGTATGATTTTGGTCTATTATATGTGGCGCATGCTTGACCTATAAATCTGATAATCTGGGTTAATTAGTGTCTGAATATTTGAAAGAGTGAATTATCCTTTATAGATCTGTATGCAGGTTCAGTGAAGCGAAGGCGCGTATACACGCTGGTTCAGTGAATAAGAAGAGCGTATACGCAAGTTGGTCCAAACACAGAGGCGTATGCACGCAAGTTTCAGGTTATTGAAGTAGCGTACATCTCTTGAGTTGGGTTCAAGCTTCTTGTGTTTATTGTTGCAGTGTTCTGGGTTCAGAATTTGGTGTGTGGTTACTGTTACTGTTCTTTGGATACAGCTGTAAGAGAAGTATCTACTTGATTCAGTTCTAATTGGTAAAAGGAGAAGTATCTCTTGTGTTCTTGTGTGTGATTGTCTTATGCTTTGTTTTACTGTTTCTGGTTACTGTTTATTTGATTCTGATACACAGATTAATAATCAACATCTGTAAGATTAAGTAAATTATAAGTTTGCATGGTATACACGGGTTTCCTTCTACATAGTTGCGTATATATGCGGTTTTCACTAACTGAAGTAGCGTATATGATCTCAAATTTGAAAAAAGGAATATTTGATTTGATAATACTGATTCACCCCCCCTCTCAGTATTATTTCCAACATAAAGATTGCGGATGATAGCAATCCCTACCCTATGCTCCTCAGAATCAGTTGGGCCACGCACATGAATGGGGTAATCAATCTGAAGAAGTGAAAGATGATATTTGAAAATAAGTCGCTCCGTGAAGTGGTGCCATTAGATCCTGCGGAAGGACCATGCTATACAAAACCAGTGCGTGACTATGAGAGTGATGACAATTTGGACCAGATTTACAAGATAACGATGCGAGACCAGGATTGGGTAAATCCGATAGTAGACAGATGTATTGCATGGGACCGTGAGATCTCCTGCACATTAGATTCGGACAAGAATTAGAGCACTGGAAGAACCGACCACATGAAGTATCTACATTGCGTTGTAATATGATGACGAAGTCATTGCACTATGTGTCATCAGAAGTAAGAAGTCTACCTCATATGATGGGATAACTAATGTTGATCACTTTTTGGATGGATTTGAGAGAGAAGTGTTAGAGAATCATTGCTTCCAAGCCTTGGACTGGGTACTATACGCTACACCCACAAGATGGTGGGGTACACACAAGGATAATTTCAGTGATTGGTGCGATTATAGTAGGATGATGAGAATACATTTTGGATAGCCGAAAGTGAGGATGATAGACAAGTATGATGGAAGGGATGATCCGCGTGATCAATTGGCCAAATATACTAAGGCTTATGGAGCGGAGCCCCAACCTGAATGGGTGCATCTGTTTTGTCATACCCTTGATGTCATACCAATGAATTGGTACATGGAAACAGAGCTCTACCATGGCACTAAAGAATGGGACATCTTGCACCAGGGGTTTATAATGACATTTAGCTTTGAGGATGGGTTTCACTGTATTGACATGGTGCTACAGGAGGTTAAAGTAGTGGGGATGTTTTCCATACACCATAATGCATTTTGGGCTGAATAATGCGCCAACAATCTTTTCGCATGTAGTCATTGCGACATTCAAAGACTTCATTCATAAGTTTCTGGAGGTATAATTTGACGATTGGATAGCGTTTGGATTGCTCAAGTGCCATGTAGCAAGTTTTCTCTTGATGCTAGATACATGTCAGAGATACCAAATCGTGCTTAATCTGAAGAAGTGTCTATTTCATGTCCCTTTTGGGATCCTGCTGGGTCATGTGGTATGTAGACAAGGATTGTTGGTAGACCCCATGAAGATCATTGTGATAATCAACTTGGAGGTGCCAAGGAATGTGTAACACCTACGTGCAACTCTAGGGCATACTAGATACTATAGGAAGTTCATCAAGAGCTATGCCTAGATCACCGTGCCTATGGAGAAATTGTTGAAAACGGATGTTATGTTTTGTTGGAATGATGAATGTTAGAAGAGCTTGACGTGCTGAAAGAGAAAATGGTCACCACGTTGATCCTAGTCTTCCCAGATTGGAAGAAGGAATTTCAAGTGCACGTGCATGCATCATGTATTGTGCTGGGAGCAATATTGACACAGGCTGGTGAGGGAGAATTGGATAATCCTATAACATTCACGAGTAGGAAGTTGTCCAAGGATGAAAAGAACTATTCCACCATAGAGCGCGAAGGACTAGCCATGGTGTACATGCTCCAAAAGTTTAGGCACTATTTTCTAGGTGGACATTTTAATATGTATACAGATCATTTTGCATTAAAATACCTAGTCAATAATCCTGTGTTCGGGAGAAGATCTATAGATGGTTTTTTTCTTCCAAGACTACAACTTTGAAGTTACTATGAAGCCAGGATGGGAGACCTGATCATCTGTCATGCATTGAAATGGGAGAGGAACCTACTAATTTGGAGGAGGGGTTGCCTAACACACATCTCTTTGCAATGTGCGTCGCAGACAATCACTTTGAAGATATCATACACTTCCTAATGATAGGAACTGCTCTAGAAGGGTATACAAGCTTGCAAAATAAGCAGTTGGTAGTACGCGCGACATACTTTTCTATCATTGTAGGCCACTTATACAAAATGGGGTTAGACAAAATATAGTGACGTTATGTGCCTGACTTTGAATGAAGTAGTATCCTCGCTGAGGCTCATGGCGGAGCTGTAGGAGGACATTATGTAGGAAAAGTGACCGTGCAAAAGATTCTACGCACTGGGTTGTGGTGGCCAACCTTTCACACACCATTCATAATGATTCAAAATAATACTATAGGGCATGTGATGCATGTCAAAGGACTATCAGGTCGTCGCGGAGGGATGAACTTCCTTTGATGTCGCAAGTGATGTTACAACCATTTGGGAAATGGGCGATTGAATTTGTGGGTCCAATTTAACCTCAAGGAAAGAAGACCAGTACATGGTACATCATCACCGTGACTAAGTACTTGACCAAGTGGGCAAAGGCATATCCTTTGAAGGACAACACAGGTGTGATAGCAACAAAATTTATTTTTGAATATGTGTTGACAAGATTTGGCTATCCAAAGATCTTGATGATCGATCATGGTACGCACTTTCTTAATGAAACAATCAACGTGTTGACAGAAGAATTTTAGGTGTATCATCAGAAAAGTACACCTTATCATCTGTAGGCCAACAAGACAGTGTAAGAATTCAATAAGATACTAGAGAGAACACTGAGAAGGTCTGCAATGCTCAGAGGAATGACTGGGATGTGTGCATACCCGCGGTGCTATGGGCCTATAGAACGACTTGCAAGAAGTTGATTGGGTAAACGCCTTTCAGACTCATGTATGCTGTAGAAGCTGTGATGCCAATGGAATATATTGTACCTAATCTGTGCATAGCGGCACTCAAAGGAATGGTAGACCGTGGAGCCTTGGAAGAGAGGCTCACGCAGGTAGCAGAGCTTGAGGAGGATCGATTTCTAACTGGATTTCATCAACAAGTTCAAAAGGAGAAAGAAAAGGCATGGCATAATCGACACATCAAACTGTGCACCTTCAAGGTAAATGATATGGTCTTATTACATGACAGTAAATCTGATAAATTTCGAGGGAAATTTAGGATGCACTGGCTAGGGCCATGTGTCATCAAGGAGATTACCAATGGTGGAGTAGTTTATTTGGTTAACTTGAATGGAGAACTCTTCCCAGGGAAGGTGAATGGCATCTGATTGAAGCCATACATCGGTGATCCAACTAGCTGACTATATGAGGGAATCATAGTCTTAGCACTCCAGGCAGCTCAAAGGAGGCGCGGGACAATAAACTACACTACCCGGGTGGAAGATTTGCGCAAGGAGAAAACTACGCGGAATGAGGGAATGTCACATAGTCCACAACAACGTGTAGAGAGCTGCGCTACCAAGGGAAAAACCATGCAGAGTAGTCAGAAAGTGACCGTTAAAGTCAATGTTCAAGATTTTATGAAAAAAAGCATCCAAATCGAGTACGGGTGCGCATTTAAGTCGAAATTTATGGGAAAAATCTCTGAAAATATACCACCAATCTAACATTGATGAACCAATTTTGGGGTGAACGATCAAATTTGAATTCAAAATGGCTTATAAATTACATATGGCCACCCAGGAGAAAAACACTTTGCATATTTAGAAATTGTGAGTTGTGTTGTGTGTTGTGCATGAACCACACATTTTTGAAGATCTACTTGATTTCCCAGTGTTCGATCGATTTCTGAAAACTGACAGCAAAATCATCGGTGACATTATTCTAGGAGTAGCAGCCATGGACGCTGAAGAAATGATAGCTGAGGTAGTTGTTCTGGAGGTTGCTTCGACAGCAGAAGGCGCTGCCCTGGAGGTTGCACCTGTAGAGATACTAGTTGAAGTACCAAAGTCTCCACGGATGCCTAGACCAAGGCCTACCCTGACCAAGGAGGGTCCAAAGAACAAGAAGGGCAAGTAGGCCATGACACCGCAACTAGTGCCCACATCTCCCAAAAAACACCCACAGAAGGATAAGCCCACTGCACTGGAAAAGGGAAAGACGATTAACCTAGAACCAAAAGAAGAAGAGATTGAGGATATCCCAATGGATGATGAGGATGGTGGGGTGGAAATAGAGGATGTTGAAATTGAGGGGTATGACCCCATCACTAAGCTTCCTGAGTACATTCCTCCGCATAGGGGCAAGACTAAGGTGCCCAAAGACATTTATGAGAGTAAGGTCACCTTTCACACACCCCTATTACTAGACCAAATTGTGTTTGAAGGATCACATTTGCGACCTGTCCCCCTTTTGAAATTAGAAGACTAAAATTTAGTAGAAAGAGAGCGGTTTCCTCATGTAGCAACTGACCAAAGCATGCACTGCATGTTCCACAAACTACATGTTCCACAAAACCATTGGAATGACTGCGTTGGAACCATGGAAGTGGTTGAGCGGCATGGATAAGGCAGGACTGCTCAACCTGCTATGGGTGTCGCATTACAACTGTGCACCCATCACTGTTAAATAGATTTTTTTCACTATCCCTGTACTCCCTGCTCATTGATCCTGGAGGACCTCTACAATGAACCCTACATGAAGAAACTCCCATTGTGTCATTCATCATGAACATATCAATTCCCTTTTGCACCATTTCCACTGAAACTTCTGTTTTTCCCAGTTTACAAGACCGATGCTAATGGCCCTTGTCGTCCTCACACTGACATCCATGGATTTTCATTGTCTCTAGCACTAACTAGAGTGAGTGAGCTTTGTTCAAGTTGTGTCGGTCCTCTTATGGAATTTTTTTTAAATAAAGAGCCAAAGCTTCGTAACAAAAGTCTGGTAAATGGTTTGGCCAGATGGGGTCGAGGATGTTAGTTTGGGCTCCTTTCCCCTATAATGATGGAACTATGTCAAGGGATAAGACCTTCTCCCATGAGAAGAGGATCCATCTCCCATCCATGCATCCTATATAAACCTCCCCTTTTCACAAGCACAAGATAGTGTTAATGTTGGTGTTCTAGTGCTAATTAAGTTTGGAGTAAACATAAAGCTATTCATAGTTGTAGCTCTCTAGTTGTGTGAGGGAGAAGTGTGAATTTGGTCTGGAGTGAAGCCTAAAGGGAAGAGCCTTGAAACTATTGTTGTTGAGGCCATCATGGAATGCTAGCAGAAGTGTGTGGGAACCTAGTCCTCTCTGTTATGAAACCAGCTCAAGAAAAGATAGAAAAGATAGATCAATGCCTTAGAATTCATCCCCTTCGAGGGGGCAACCTCCTTTACATTACATAAATGAACAATTTTTGGATGATACAAATGAAAATACCTCATTTCTACATATAGGAGTCTAAGGGGTCATAACATAATCAGAGCCAACATAACAATAATAATGTAAGGGCACAATAATAACAATAGTGGGCTTCTATGGGGCAAAATAGTAACAATATGGGCACTACATGGGTACATCAATATAATAAGTGGGTTGTACTAATAACAATAAGGGGTTACACTAGTAGTATAGGGGCCTAACATGCCCCTCTCCTTCAAAAAGTATTGTCCTCAACGCTTGAGTAGTTCTTGATGCTTCTATATAAAATTCTTGTCCCCCCATGTGGAATCTTCAGCGGGTAAATTCTTCCACTTAATGAGATACTCTGAAATTGATCGATTTCGTAGCTATCGGGTTCGTGTTTCTGTGACTGCTCCAGGTTCCAATATGATTTTTCCTTCCTCTTCAATTTCTGGCAATATTGTTTGAATTGGGATCTTTTGCAACTTTTGAATAAGTGGCCATACTTCTTCGTCCTTCTTCCATTCATCCCTTGCTTCGTTTATCCAATCTGGTTGGATAATAAAAATAGCACAAAACAATTCTTCCACATCCTCATCCTTGAAGAGTCTTCCCATTCGGTAAGGTCGCCATTTTTTAAGTGCATGTAGTATTGCCAACATTTCCTTCTCATAAATAGCTTGCTTGAGATGTAGCAGTAAAAATACCCAATCACCTACATCAAAACATTTTTCACTACGATGTTGATCTACCTGTTGTTTTGTTTGATTTTTCACTGAAGTGGCGTTATCCTTTAAAATTTGGAGAACTTGTTGTTGATGCTCAATGTGATCTTTCACTGCTTGAACCTTTTTCTTCTTCATATGTCCTTCTATCTCTAGAGCTTGAGGAGTGGTAATTTCTTCCAATCCTTTACAAGATATGGTTGGATTCATTTCTTGATGCTCGATGTGATCTTTCACTTCTTGAGAATTTTTCTTCTTGATATGTCCTTCTATCTTGATAGTTTGAGGAGTGGTAATTTCGACCAATGAATTACAAGATATGGTTGGATTCATTTCTTATTTCTCGATGTGATCTTTCACTTCTTGCACCTTTTTCTTCTTGATATGTCCTTCTATCTTGAGAGTTTGAGGAGTGGTAATTCTTGCCAATGCTTTAAAAGATATGGTCTAATTCATTTCTTCATTCTCTGGGGTGGGATCCTGGTGTATATCTTCTTCTTTTGATGTTTCTTGATCATTTTCTTCCTCCTCTTCATATTCTATGTAAAATAATTTCTTCTCAGCACACTTATGACCTTTAGTGCATTTTCTATCACAATTGTAACAAAGCCCTTTTTCCTTTTTTTCTTCCAATTATTGTGGTGTAACCCTTGTAGGTTGTGGAAGGCTAGGAGAAACAACACTTCCATCTTTATAGTTGTGAGGGGTATGCTTCCTGGTTTCCATAATTTTTCTTTCCACTATGTCACAAAGCCCTTTTACTCTTTCCAATTGTTGTGGTGTTGCTCTAAAGAAGGTGTTGCTCTTTGTATCCTCATAATGTGCTGTCATTTCCTCCATGAAAATTGACCACGTAACAAGTTGTTTACGAGAACAAAGCCCTTCATACCATAAAAATTGATCCGGTTCTAAATATGAAGATGCAATACATACCTTTTGTAACAGTGGTACACCATGTAGATCAAAATATTGCTCCATCTAAAGTATCCAATTTACCAGATCCTTGCCATCAAACTTCCTCATCTTGCTTTTTCTTGATTTTAGGAGCTTGATCTTGAAACCACTGTAACTCTGTACTTTTGGATCTTTAAGTTCTGAAATTGTGACCTGTAGTAGCCCTCTATGTCCTCTTTCCAATGCCACTAGTCTAATCGAAATTGGATTCTCCAAGAAAGTGTTATGCACAATCTCCCAAGCTGATCTGATTATAGACCTTTCCAGAAGAGAGAACTTGTATGAAGTTCCATGTGTCACCGTTTCGACCTTTGGCTCTGAAAAATATCTACACGAAACTACAACCCGTACTCTTTCTATACCTTCTTACGAAATTTCAATCTGATGTTCAGACAGAAAGTTATGACGATTTTCCCCAAGTCACCTGTTTGGAATGTAATTCAGGAATCTGCAAAAATATCAACTTCCTCAGATCATATCTCCACAAATATAGCGCGAAAAGCTCTGAAATTTGGATCTGATATTCAGAGCGACTTCTTCTCAAATGGGTTTTTTTTTTTTTTAGCTTTTGAAACATCGAAAAAAAAAGTTATAACGAAAGTGCCACGGTGACCTGTTTGGAGCAGCGAAACCCTAGAATCCAAAGCTCTGATACCAAATGTTATGAAACCAGCTCAATAAAAGATAGAAAAGATAGATCAACGGCTTAGAATTCAGCCCCTTCGAGGGGCCAACCTCCTTTACATTACATAAATGAACAATTCTTGGATGATACAAATGAAAAGACCTCCTTTCTACATATAGGAGTCTAAGGGGTCATAACATAATCAGAGCCGACATAACAATAATAATGTAAGGGCACAATAACAACAATAGTGGGCTTCTATGGGGCAAAATAGTAACAATATGGGCACTACATGAGTACATCAATATAATAAGTGGGTTGTACTAATAACAATAAGGGGTTACACTAGTAGTATAGGGGCCTAACACTGTCATAGGAGAACGACAATGTCAAGACAATGGTTGTAATCCCTTCTTGATTCAATAAATATGCAACTATCGATTGATTTCCTATATGATTTGTCATCTTACATATTCATGGATTAACGTTTCTTGAATTTTTAAGTAGGTTGAATTACAATTTGTCTATTACCATAGTTGTTGTTTACTTGTTTTAGGTGTTTGAAGAAGGAAGCGAGAGATAGTTGGAGCAACCATGCAAGGACATCATCAAACACGATAAGTCTAGTAAGAGGTAGGCCCTCTTATTTGGTTCTAGCCTAAGGAAATAGTCCATAGAATGTATCAGTGGTGGCTATACCCATTATCAAGCTAGAAGAATTTGTTTATGTCCGCAATTATAATTTTACTTCACCACAAATTGGCAACCATAATGAGGAACCAATCCTTTTTTTTGTATTGGATTTCATGCTTTTGTGTGAAATTTTCTAGTTTCACTTTTTCCCTTTGGTTATGTTTATTTTCCCCTGCTTACTAGCCTGAGTTTGAAATTCATAGTAGCATATTTGGTCCCTGTTTCAATTTTATTTTTTCTTGGATCCCTCAATCAGCACACTTAATCCACTGACAGTCATGCCGATCAGCGCAATATGTTGAGAAAAATTCGCACCGACTAGCCTCTGGCACTTGTTGTGAATTAGGTAGTCGCGCCGATGCCTATGAGTAAAGATTAGGGTTTGTCCCCAATCTTGGCCAGTGTGTTTTTCTCTCATGATTTTGACCCCATAAGACTTTTAGACCATTTTCTCCCTAACTAGAAAGTTGCTTTTCATTTGGTTTTATTTACTTGTTGGCTTACCATATTTATTCTTGATTTCTTGAGTCATTAGGTGGTCAGTGACACTAGGGCATTAAGATTGTCACCCATTCAACTGTTTGTGAACTCAGTGAGTTGAGTTGCAGGTGTACTTACTCCTCACATTTCATTTGCGGTCCCTTTATGACTTTGACTTCCATTACACAAGTTTGAAAAATTTTCATTTTCTCGTCTAAATGTTTCTTCTCCAACATGGATTATATTGCTTGTCTTTTTGTTGGTAAATTTGGTGCTTCATTAGTCTGAATGAGCCTCCATTTTCATGTTTTCATTTTCTTGAAGAGCTAATTGTCTTGAAACTTTTTCATTGAAGTGTTGTATGCGAAAAATTTATTTTGTTGTTTCATGAAAAGTATGAAATTCTAGTTTGTTGCATCATTATGCTATGATAGCCTGCATCATTAGAGACTAGGATTGCATTGGCTTTTGAAAAAGAAAATCAACTCTTTTTCTTTTGAAAGGACTGTTAGAAATGTGCTTGTCAAGAAATTAGGAATCAGAATGTATTTTTTATTAGCTTATTTTTTCGAAAAGTGAAGTAGTGAAAGATCATTTCTCTTTTATTTTCTTGGTTGTTTGCATTTTATTGTGTAGTTTATACCCTCTCTAGTGTAGGCAATTCATCGAATTGAATGGGTCTTGTCTCATTTAGTTACATTTAAGGTTTTTCGAGTCACATTGCTAAGACCTGAAAACTAAAACATAACTCAAGATAAACTTTAAAATGAATTCAATTAACCTAAGACGCATTTGACATTTAACAATCATATCGAGAAGTTCTAGGCTAGAGACATGTTTCAGCGTCTTTAAACCTAGCAGCTACCGTTAGCTTCAGAATTAAACAATACTAGTATGGATTTGTGCTCCCCTTTCCTTCAAGTATATAATGGGAGACCCCTGTAGGTTGCAATCCTTTATCCTTAGGAAGCTAAGTCGCTCGCTTTTCAAATGTGATACACCAAACACAACATTTGGGGAGATTCCCTACTCGTACTTCTTGGTTTTCCATGAGGTATTCTGCAATTCACGTTTTCCTAGTAATCTTGTTTATCCAGATCATTCGAAGTAGTAATTTGATCTTTTTGGCTCATTAAACTTAAAATATCATTCGATCACTTATCTTTTCGAGCTCATTTCCAATCGAAAGCGATAGAGTCATCTTTGTTTCTTTCTCGACTCTTAAAAAATGAAAGAGCACCAGCCTTTTTATGTGTCTTAATAATTGATTTCCCACGATCTGATAACATTATGTTAGTCTTTTCTAAGACCAAATCGTGATTTTCCCTTAAAGAACATTTTAAGGCCTTAAAATTTATTTTTCTGTCGACTAAGACAAGGTCATCGTGGCTGAACCATCTAGTTCACCTAGTTCCTCTTCGTCTCCTCTGTTTGAAAGATTGCCTAAGGAGTCATTTCTTGAGTTACCAAAATCACTCGAGGACCAAGGTGTTGAACTTGGAATTGTTTTGAGCATTCAACCTTTGTCATCTCGTCCTCCACCTACTTTTGATACTGGGTCATCTACTTATATTGTTGTTAAGCGATAAAAGGTGTCTTTTTAACTCCCAATTATCTTCACATTAATTGTCAACCCAGGGACAATTTTTTATTTCAAGAGTGTAATTAGTCTGATGTGGCTATTTACTCAAAAGTAACGTTTTGTAGTATAGTGCTTAAAATCCAAAAGTAAATAAATGCTGGAAACAAAATCTAATCAGTACAACAAGAAACTGAAATGTTATGAGCTAAACCATTCACTCAAACAACCATCAATCAAGGATACAGTAGCAATAACTCATTCCTCTAGAGATTGATGCAATTGAAATCAAACTGGAACAAGACAATCAATCTGAGAACGAGGAAACAATAACCAATGTTCTCTATAGTTGACAGTCATGCTTTAAAGTAATTAAAAGGAAATAGAAATTGAACTAAAGCTGCTATTGAAAGTAAACTAGGAAAACCCTTTAAAAGCAAACTCTTTGCAATTAATCAACATAAATGAACAGCAAAGTAAATGGATAGCAAACTGTAGTTAAAGGAATTAAACAACGAATCCTATTTAATAGATCTGAATAGCAAACTCTAATTAATGGAATCGAATAACCAATCCTATTGAACAACAATCTGTAATGAATATCAATCAAACGGAACAACAAGTGGAATGAAACCATAATTGAAATAGAAAAACAAAGCTCTATTGAGGAATTAATAAGATAAACTATACAGTGTTGAGATTCTTGTTAAATAATAAAAGAACAGCAACACGATTCGTTAATATAACACACTGATATCAAAGCAATTAAACAACAAACCGATTAACTTGCAAACTGTAATAAAAGCAAATATGAACTATCTCACAAAAATAATGAAAACGTAGAGATATAAACAACGAATTGATCCACCAGGGTCGAGCCCTCAACCACTGGTGAAACCCCGTTGAGCTACTACAGAACTAAGAAGTTAAACGACAACATGTTCTTGTATTAATCATGCATAACAGTGCTTACAAACAGTCGATCTCTGTTTAATAAATGAGATTCAATGAGGAATTGTATAATTACAACAAGAAATCTCTCCATCTCTCATCCATGTCTCATCCCTCTGAATTCATCATTCCCCTTCTCTTATCTCTGTTCTGATTTAAATACACAGAGAGCAGAGAGCAGTTACAACTGTGATGATTACAATATGATCATTATTGCAAAATTGGATTTTTTCTAGCCAATTGATTAACAAGAAAATATATTTCCATCCATCTTTCAACAAGAGCAAGGTAAATTTGGCTTTGTAGCTGAGATTTGGAGGATGGCCGCAACAACAAGTCTTAGAAAATCGTGCTAAAAAAACCCTATGTTTCTCTTAATACAAGCCGAATTTGGGCAAACCGTTCTTAACTAAAGTTAATCTGGTTCGTTCTGGACAAAACCCATGTTCCGGATTTTCCATATTCTTCTTTATTTGCCCCGAATCTCAACTGCAAAACTATCACTTCTTATTCCAGCGAATTTCTGAGTTGTAATATTTGATGATGATTTGGAGATCAAATCTATAATCTGACAAATATCTTGGAGGCTAAAATGGTGACTGATGTTACAAAATATATTAATAAACTATCATTAATAAAATTATGCATAATAATCATCAATTTATTAAAAATAAAGGAGAAGAAATAATATTCATCCATAAGAGCATAAATCATTATAAAATGGATTTATATAATAACTTATAATAAATGACATGATAAAGAAGAGTAAAAATGGATGAAATAAGTGTTAAAAAATAGTCATATCCACGGCCCAACATACCCCCACACTGAATATATTGCATGTCCTCATGCAACAAAAAACTGAATATATTGCATGTCTTCATACAACCTAAAGACAAAACCCATGTGTTAACCAAGAAATAAAAAATTGTTCATCCTAGCTCATGAAATGGATGGAACAAATGAATTCTTCCTCAAATATTGAATATTCAATTTTAGCAATGTTTATGAAGGCGTAACAATTTGTACGTTGACATTCAACTTATGTGTATATGAAGTTGCAGCAAAATATGATATAAGTAACAACAAATTCATTAACCATTTTCTTAAAAACTACAAACGAGATTTTGTTGAAATGTTGCAAGTAAATTTATAATATATGAATGCCTCTATGATCCAAAAATCAAATCGTTTTGATGCATGGACCATGAGATATAAACAAAATGGATGTAGGTGATAGTGCATGATTTCCGAAATATTACGAACAAATATAACTTGAAATTGTCTAGATTTCTATATTTTAATGATACGTCTATGTTTTCCAGAAATCACAAGAATTGAGTTCATAGTTTTAAAAGTATTATGGAAATCAATTTCTGCACTGTATAAAAATGAAATTGTATGCCTTAAATGAGGAAGAAAGTAGAAAACATCCATCATGCATAGCAATTCCTCCCCCTCGCTGAAGAATTAGCATGCCCTCATGCGATGCTAGAAAACAAATAGAGGTGGTTGCTAGCATCTGTTGAATTCTATGCTTGGTGTAAAACAACATGGAATAAGGGAGGGGTTGAGAATGAATAAGAATAGCAATGGATGATAAAGAATATGAATGACATGGTCATAAGAAAGAAATGAATGAAAACAACACTCCCCCAAACTGAAAGATGATATGCCACTGAAAATGGGAAGTGGTAAAGATGTGGAATGAAGGATGATAAATAATGCTCAAAATGGATTTTCATTAAATTCTCCTAAATTCATAATAAATCAGAAAATTATGCTATTTTACCTCAAGTTTTACCTCCGAAAAAAATGTAGAATGACATGTATGAACTGGCATTTGTTGAAGCTGATGTAGGCTGAACGGATACTGAAAGTGAGGCAAAAGGTGGAATCCAGGCAAGCACATCATGTCGGAACAATTGGTCATGTTCGCAAGTTGCTCGAGCTTCTTCTGTTAGTTGCAATACTGTGGTCATGCTTCAAATAGAATTCTGCCCATACTTGTTGTTCTCCTGTAAACAAATCACTATTTTGCATAGAATGTTCTTGAATCCATAGTGTTAGTTTTGAATAGAAACAGAATAAGATGCATGCAAAAATTTAAATCATAAAAAATTATGTATACATGCAATACTAATATTTTGTCAAATCAACAAGTTATGGCAGAGTGCAGTAATTATATCACATGCTATCCCATAATGTATACATTCCCCCCTCCAATTGAAAAAGGGATTCCATGACCATAAAGCATATGAAATATGTTCTCTTGACGACAAGGCAAGAGAATGAACAATACAACAGTAAATGAAACATAGTACACATATCAATGATATGACGGCGAGAGTTATGGTTATAATGAGAGCAGATTGTATAAAGATAGTTATGAATAAAAGATGGGACGCTTTGGATTGATGATAAGTTATGCGAAAAAGAAAAAGGACAACAATATGCCAAAAAGATGCTTTGCTGACGGTATTCTAGCTGAAAAATGATGTGATTGATCAAAAAATAATTTCTCATGCATAAAGGTTAAAAATAGGGAAAACAATTAAGGAAATAACTTCTCAGATAAAAAGAAAAAAAGAAGAAAAGGGTATTATAGTAATAATTGACAATAAGATATAACTTCAATACCATAAGCAGAGCCTCTACTGCCAGCAAGTGTCCATAGCCTTGGTAGGGTTGCTTTTTGACCCATATGAACCAGGATCCTAACTTTAGAAATGGAGAGTTCTAGTGCCATTCTACAGAAGAGATTAGTGTGCTAGCGTGGTAACCAGATAACCGCACTGCCATTCACTGGGATGTAGAAAAAGTGATCAGGTCGACTCGTGATGAGACCTCCCGTTCCAAGGATAATTTGGCTATCCAATGGATCATAACCCTGGTGTGGTGGCCATAATGGGAATGTCATTTTGTTACAGCTTTATGAACATGGTAGGCTGGCTCGTAATGGGACCCCCTATCCTCTATCTGCGAACAAAATTTTGTTGTTATTACATAATAAAAAGAGGGAGGCTCAACACTCCTTAAGAGCAGGGATGGTAGGAGAAGTTGAACATGTCAATAGAAAAAAAATATACCCATAATCTCATTTCGTATAGACAGAGAATATTATAACTAAGAAGGGTGGAACCAGCATGGTATTAAGATGATCAATCAGTATCATGTACAGCAGAAAATGATGCAGTAAAGTAGTATATAAATAATTGTGTCCCTTTTGAAAATAATCTATCATCAAGGAGCTGTCCTGTTAAAGATCATAACGTGAATGATATTAACTCACTTCAATAGATTCCATAATTCTTGTTCTCATAAAAGTAGTGTACTTCATGCCATGAAAGAGAATCAGTAAAATGTGATTAAGATGGACTAGGAATAATTCCACAAGAGGAAGGAAGAGTTGCTCTCAAAAACACTCTCAAAGTGTTGCTCCTTTAAAGGAACAACTAAAACACTCAAAAAGATGTTGTTCCTTATAGGGAACAACAAAGGAAATGCACACCAAAAAGCAAAAATACACACGAAAAGATGTTGTTCCTTGTAGGGAACAGAAATAAATAAATAAATAAATAAATAAATAAAATAAAAAAGAAGAAGAAGAAGAAGAAGCATGTAAAAAAGTGTTGTTCTTTAAGAGGAACAACAAAAAATGCGAAAATGTTGTTCTTTCGGAAAGGAACAACAAAAATGCGAAAATGTTGTTCCTTCGGAAAGGAACAACAAAAATGCAGAAGTGTTATTCCTTCGGAAAGGAACAACAAAAATGTAGAAATGCAGAAGTGTTGTTTCTTCAGAAAGGAACAACAAAAATGTGAAAATGTAGAAGTGTTGTTCCTTCGAAAAGGAACAACAAAATGTGGAAACGCAGAAATGTTGTTCCTTCAAAAACGAGCAACAAAAATGTGAAAGTGCAGAAGTGTTGTTCCTTTAAAAAGGAACAACAAAATGTGGAAGTGCAAAAGTGATGTTCCTTTTGAAAAGAAACAACAAAAATGTGAAAGTGTAGATAGTTGTTCCTTTAAAAAGGAATAGAAAAACGTGGAAGTGCAGAAGTGATGTTCCTTTTGGAAAGGAATAACAAAAATGTGAAAGTGCAGAAATGTTGTTTCTTTTTAAAGGAATAACAAAATGTGAAAGTAAAGAAGTGTTGTTCCTTTCAGAAAGGAACATCAAAAATGTGAAAGTGCAGAAGTGTTGTTCCTGCGGAAGTGCAGAAGTGTTGTTCCTTCGGAAAAGAACAAAAAAAATGTGAAAGTGCAGAAGTGTTGTTCTTTCAGAAAGGAACAGCAAAATGTGGAAGTGTTGTTCCTTTAAAAAGGAACAGCGAAATGCAGGAGTGTTGTTCCTTTTAAAAGGAACAACAAAATGCACAACCATAAAATGTAGACACACAAAAGAACGAATTAGTTGTTCACTACATTGATGCTGAGGATGGGTTACATTTTGAAGGAAGCAACACCTGAAACAAAAAATATAAGAGAAATCAGAAAAGAAACATTTTATTTAAAAACAGTATGTAAATAAATAAATTAAGTTACAACAGCGATTATATTATGTCTTAAGGCAAGGAAAAAATGTTCTCTTTGAAAAATGTTTTGGCAGCAATGACAAGACATGAACCTTCAAATGGAAATCAATTTTTCATTTCTTCTATTATGAATCGATTGGGTAATGAGTTGGATTAAATTCTCTTGTTTCATTAAAATTTCTTTCAAGAATCACTCGTCCATAAATTGACCTTCTTTTTCTCCTAGGACCTGCAAAAAAAACGAGTGTCTAGTTGCAATAAAACATTAAATCATGGACAAAGAGAGGTGATATGGCTCCACTAATCCAAGAATTATGCAAAAAAATAACAAGTAGTTACTCTGTATAGCAAATCCATGGAGAAAATAACAAAGTAAAATTTATTTGTCACCTGCGGGAGAGTAGTGGTCGACCATACTAACCAGCAGTGTTTTAATCACAACTTCTTTGTTTTTCGTCCAAATTGAGTGATTCTAAAGCCAGATGAGAGTTAATTCAAAGGTATATCTCCAATAGAAATAGGTTTTAAAAATTCAATGATATGCTATGTCAATTTTACTTAGAACAACCTACATAACAGAGTCATTTTCGATTACCCCACTTAGAACAACAGCGAATGTTTTAAGCATAGATTCTTAGTTTGATGTCAGATTTGAATTATTCAAATTGGAAATGAAATTAGATTCATTTATGTATCTCTAATAGAAATATATTTTGAATACAAGAAGAATTGATAGGTCAAATACTCTAAGGAACAATCGAAAAGACAGAGTTTTAAGAGTGTTGATTTATGATAGACAGTAAGTATTTTGATCATAACTTCCCCATACAATATCGAAAATCAGTGATTCCAATTTCCTTGTAAAATAGACTTATAGGGGAATCTACCATAGAAACATGTTTTAAAAATATGATAATTTAGGCCTGCAAAAACCGACTGTCCCAACTCTATTTCTGAGCTGCCCGCTAGACACCTTGTCAATGTTTCGGTTCTAACTTTTCAGTTTCAAATCCAAATTGAGTGATTCAAATTGGGTTGGAAAGTATAAATCAAGTGCTACTAAGGATGGAAATAGATTTTAAAAATATTCCCTTTTGGCCCCTCAAAACATGACTGTCCTGATTGTGTTTTCAGAAATTCCATCAAGCCCACAAGCCAAAAAATATAATATTCAAGCATTTTTTTCCAAATTGGTGATAGAAATGTAAATGAGTGTTTGCAGAACTATTATTTCCATTATAATTCATCTACATACACAAATTAATTAAAAAAATAAAAAAATAAAAAAAATTATCACCGATGTTGATTTCCACAGCGTGTTGCAACAAAAATAACTATTTTTACATTAAAACAAAATGTATTTATTTATTCCCTTATTTATTTTATTTTCTACACTAACCTATTTTGATTTGAAAAATGAATATGATTACGTATAAGAGTACTTTCAATGGAACCATTTTCGAAATAAAGCTTCAAATATGCACATACCCAAATTTGAAAAATGCATGTTAATAAATATTAGGGTATGAGAAGCCAACTTCCCTTGAAAGGATGGTGTCAAAAATTGTTAAAGTATGGAATGATACTGCAAACAAATGATGGAGTGAAACCAATCTTCAATATATCCTTTACTTTGTTGATTTTCCATATCAATCATATCATGAAGTTCTTGAGCTTTTAAAATGGTTTGTTGATGCAAACTAAAAGAAACATCATTTTCTTCCATAGCTTCTACAATTTTTGAATTTGAAACATTCCGAATCTCACTATAATTTTTCTCTAATGGTGCATGTGAGATAGAATGGGTGGGAAGGGTGGAAAAATTTTGCAGTTCAACACTGTAAGCATGTTGTAATGGTTTATTATGGTGAGGGTGTGGAATGAGTTGAGCAGGAAATTGTATACGGAATGGAGCATTTTGATGATGTATGTGATTGAGTTGAGTGGATGATTTTGATATGCAAGAATGATGTTGTGGAAGAGTTGGTGAAGAATATGGATAATGTGTTTGTGCTACAAGATGAGGGAGAGTAGTCATGCAATCATAAGGTGACCCATGCCAAACTTGTAGATAAGTTTGGTGGTGGTTATATTGACATGGCTGCCCTAACACATTAGTATTTCATAATGGATTATGCAAGTAAGAGAATGGAGAAGAAGTGTTTTGAACCATACCTGTAGGCCATGATTTCCATGGTTTTGACCTTGTTGCAGTGTCCTCATCTCTTTGATATAATTCTTCCATCATAGATAAAGAAGAACAACTATCTATGGGATGCTCCTTTTGGTAATGAGGGAAAAACACTTAATCAAATTCTTGATTTTTTTGAACCTGGAGAACATCCAATTTTGAACTTAGAGAGCTAATAAAATCAACTTTAAAATTTTCAAATAAAACATTGATTTTAGCTCTTATGTCTCCTATTCTTGTTGCAGATTTGAAAAAGAAAGAACAAACATCTTTAGAATTCTTACCAACCTTAGAGATTCCTCTTGAATTCCTTATGCACTATTTACAAACATCATCATATGATAACTGAAAAACATCACCTTTTCCTATCAAATTTAAGATTTCTAAAAATTCATCTTTGATTCCTTTAAGGAGTGTTTTTAAGATCTCTTTTTCTAAATACTTATGCTTTGATTTTTGAAGGTTATAATGAAATCGATCTACATAGTCCTCCAAGCTTTGATCTTCTCCTTATATCATATTGAAAATATCTTCATCGGCCTTGTAATAGTCTTGGTACTTCTTCAAGAATATGTTCTTCATGTCCTCCCATGTTTGGATGCAGTTTCCACCTAGGCTCATGAACCATCGGAGAGCTGCTCCTTTTAGAGTAAGAGGAAACACTTTCAACCTTTGATCATTAGTACAATAATCATATCCTTTACAAAGTATTTCGAACTCAGATAAGAATGTATCTTGATTTTCATTTGTCAAACAATGAAAATTTCGTAGAGAAGATGGGGGAATTATGTGCATTTGTGTCACTCCTCCTAGATCTTTGATAGGGAATTCAAAAGTAGAAATGTGAGCCATTTCTTACCATAATAGAAGATGTTTTTCATGTGTTTCTTTGAGGTCCCTCCTTCAAATGTTACTGTCAATTGGTTAGTGAAATGGGTGGTGCTTACATCACCACTTAAGTGAAATCATGAGTTTTGTTTTTTAAAATTTCTATTATTATTATTATTTTTTATTTTTTAGTTATTCACACAGAAATTCAAACATTTATTTCTACCCTAAGTTCTTTACAATTCTGCTGGAAATCAGGCGAGAGAGCAGGGATTTTACATGCTCCGTACGCAGGCTCTTACCTTCCGTTATTAATACCCAATTCTTTCCTAATAGGCACTCATCAAATGCACACTACTCTTTAGAAATGGCTACACTCTCCCAGGCAACAACGCCAAAATGTTGAGCGATAAAAGGTGTCTTTTTAACTCCCAATTATCTTCACATTAATTGTCAACCCAGGGACGATTTTTTATTTCAAGAGTGTACTCAGTCTAAGGCGGCTATTTACTCAAGAGTAATGTTTTGCAGTATAGTGCTTAAAATCCAAAAGTAAATGAATGCTAGAAACAAAATCTAATCAGTACAACAAGAAACTGAAATGTTCTGAGCTAAATCATTCACTCAAACAACCATCAATCGAGGATATAGTAGCAATAACTCATTCCTCTAGAGATTGATGTAATTGAAATCAAACTGGAACAAGACAATCAGTCTGGGAACAAGGAAGCAATAACCAATGTTCTCTATAGTTGACAGTCCTACTTTAATGCAATTAAAAGGAAATAGAAATTGAACTAAAGCTGCTATTGAAAGTAAACTAGGAAAACTCTTTAAAAGCAAACTCTTTGCAATTAATCAACAGAAATGAACAGCAAAGTAAATGGACAACAAACTGTAATTAAAGGAATTAAACAACGAATCCTATTTAATAAATCTGAACAACAAACTCTAATTAATGGAATCGAATAACCAATCCTATTGAACAACAATCTGTAATGAATATCAATCAAACGGAACAACAAGTGGAATGAAACCATAATTGAAATAGAACAACGAAGCTCTATTAAGGCATTAACAAGATAAATTATACAGTGTTGAGATTCTTGTTAAATAATAAAAGAACAACAACATGATTTGTTAATATAACACACTGATATCAAAGCAATTAAACAACAAACTGATTAACTTGCAAACTGTAATAAAAGAAAATATGAACTATCTCACAACAATAATGAAAAGGTAGAGATACAAATAGCAGATCGATCCACCAGGGTCGGGCCCTCAACCACCGGTGAAACGTCGCTGAGCTACTGCAGAACTAAGAAGTTAAACGGCAACACGTTCTTGTATTAATCATGCATAACAACATTTACAAATAGTCAATCTCTGTTTAATCAATGAGAGTCGATGAGGAATTGTATAATTACAACAAGAAATCTCTCCATCTCTCAGCCATCTCTCATCCCTCTGAATTCATCATTCCCCTTCTCTAATCTCTGTTCTGATTTAAATACATAGAGAGCAGAGAGCAGTTACAACTGTGATGATTACAATATGATCATTATTACAAAATTGGATTGTTTCTAACCAATTTATCAACAAGAAAATATATTTCCATCCATATTTCAACAAGAGCAAGGCGAATTTGGTTTTGCAGTTGAGATTTGGAGGACGACCGCAATAAGTAGTCTTACAAAATCATGCTCAAAGAACCTTGTGTTTCTCTCAATACAAGCCGAATTTGGGCAAACCGTTCCTTATTGAAGTTAATTTGGTCTGTTATAGACAAAACCCATGTTCTAGATTTTCCAGATTCTTCTTCATTTTCCCAGAATCTCAACCGCAAAACTGTCACTTCTTATTCCAGCAAATTTCTAAGTTGGAATATTTGATGATGATTTGGAGATCAAATCTATAATCTGACAAATATCTTGGAGGCTAAAATGGTGAGTGATGTTACAAAATATATTAATAATCTATCATTAATAAAATTATGCATAATAATCATCAATTTATTAAAAATAAAGGAGAAGAAATAATATTCATCCATAAGAGCATAAATCATTATAAAATGGATTTATATAATAAATTATAATAAATGACATGATAAATAAGAGTAAAAATGGATGAAATAGGTGTTAAAAAATGGTCATATTCATGGCCCAACACTTGTCTCGGAATCTCTGGACAACCCCATTCAAAATCTTTAGAACTCATCGACCACTAATGATCAACTTGGACTAGTTATCTACCTTCTGAATCCTCTATTCAATCCTATTTTGATATCACTGTAGTGTCCTTACAGTCCGTACGACTAGCCGAGTGTTCCTTTGGAACTATTCCCTCTTACTTCTTCGGCCATTCGTCATCGTTTGTTCCCAAATATGGAACCCCAAGGCAATGCTCTAGTCACCTCTCGAGAGGAGTCCAAAGTTTCTACTCCACACACTATCAAGGAGGAAGAACATCCTTTTCCTCCTGAAGGTTTCCCCTATACAGGGGGTATTGCTGCCAATTTTCCACCTAACTATGTGTCTTTGGCACAATTGGTTTTAGGTACACTTAGTGTCTCATCACTTTAACATAACCCTGTTTGGGCATCAGGCACCATGCCTACTTCAGTCCATTCATTGCGAACACGACTTCCCAACAGACTATTACCTCAGTCCCGATGCAGCCCACCATTCTGAACAACCCTTTATCATCAGTCCCAATCACCCGTCCAGCCCAATCAACGGTTTTGAAGAATGTCTCTGTCAGATTCTCCATCCCTCTAGTCAGTGGCCAAGCTCTACCACTGCCTAGGGGGAAAAACCTGAATGTTTCTATGGTGTCAGGTGCCACCAATGTGAGTGGCTCACAAGCTCACATGCTTGGTATGAACTAGACTTCTTCTGGTGTTATTCATAACCCTGCTGATCCTACTGGATCAAGCAATGTCAAGTATCAATAGGTTCAGAACCCCATTGGTTCATCTGGATCAAGAAATATTTAGTATCAACACCGCTATGAGGCTCAAGCCCAATACCAAACTCCTTAAATTCCATATGGTTCTCAAGGCATGGTTAATCAAACTTACACCCTTCATTCTGGGCAATACATTCGGCCTGGCTCATCCACCTTCCAAGGTGGCTATGGCAAGATTCAGTTCAAAAAAATTTCGGGCACTCTTCAAGTACCCTTGCAAAAACAAGGATGGCCTATACAACCACAAGGGCAACCTTTGTTGCAGCAAGGGCTATCCACAAAACAGCAGGGCAAATGATCCTGCAGCAAGGTCAGCTACAACAACCGTAAGGTCAACCCTTGCAATAGTTGTAGCAAGCTGTGTAATAGCAGATGCAATATGCTCTGCACACCTCCCAGCCCATGTCCTCATAGGGCCAACCTCTGCAGCCCGACCGACAAGCAAGGTCAACCCTTGCAACAACAAAATCAACTCGGGCAGCAGCAACCCTTGTATACATATCCACAGGGTCAACCCTTGCAAGGGCAAGGCCAAGGTCAAGTCCTGCAGCAGCAGACCCAAAATCCTAATGTCCTAGGTGAGTAGGTCTAGAACCCTTTTGGCCAAGGGCATCAGGTATAAAACCTTAACGCCCTAGGTCAACAGGTTCACAATCCTTTTGGTCAAGGGCAACAGGTACATAATCCCTATGTCTAAGGGAAACAAGTGTATCAATGTTATGCCCAAGGACATCAGGTCAAAATCCTCCCTATGGTCAAGGTAACTCGCAAATGGGGGTAGCATCAGATGTCATATAGCCAAAATCCCCCACTGTGGGGCCAAAATCTTTACCATCGGGGATGGGCTCCTCTGTTCGGACCTGCTTACCGACCTTCTATGCCTTTTAAAACCCAATTTCCATTCTTGGCCACACTCGAGTCGCCAGACGTATCTCGCCTTACAAATGATATGATCCTTTATTCAACATACTGGCCTCCGGTGCCATCCAAGATACCAAGCAATTGTCCAAAGATCAATGGGAAAACAAAAGAAGATCCTCAAGCCCATGTGATGTCATATCACCTCTAGTGCTCTTTGAACTCTTATGTTGACAATTCCATTTGTCTCTGTCTTTTCCAATGAACCCTCACAGGCACTGCAACCAAGTGGTACATCAAGCTTCCTCGAAGTACTTACCATCACTTGAACTCTTTAGCAATGGCTTTCCTCACGCATTTTCAACTGTTAGTTCATTATGAAATTGGCACCTATTTGCTCACATGACTTAAGAAAGATACTACAACACATATCTTTGATCACATCCATGAATGGAGACGTATATGTCGCCTGATCAAATTTGAGATTACTGATCAGTTTCTCACTGAATGGTTCACTAAATCATTCGTGGTCCCAATTGCTCGTGATATATCTATGGGTGGATGTGTTACTAAAGAGAAAGCCATTGCTCGTGCCTAGTACTTAGATCTAGTTTACTCTTAGTCTGCCTCTTTGTATGAGTTATTACCCGATGCTCCAAAGCCATGATCCGATCCCGTGATATCCAAGTCACAATTTGTACTTCCTGTTGATGGATTTATTGGTTCAGTATCCCAGACCCCTGCTAAATCTTTGTCCAAACCTAAGTCAGTCTGGAATACAATTCCTAGTGGTTCTCCCCAGAATCCATCTGGCCCTGGTAAAACCTCAAAGGTCCACACTGTCCAGCCTACCATAGTGGACAAATCCTGAGAAGGTAAGAAGAAAGGAAAAGGCAACGATAAGGCCGATGCCCCAAAACAAGGTCCTCTCAAATCGTCTGCTGGTGAATTTTCACAGTGGAAACCTAAGTATCACTGCCTCATTTGTAAGGAATATCACTACACTAAAGATTGTCCTTGATGATCCAAAGTTAGCCATTTTCTCAAAGGAACCCCCGCTGTCCTCAAAGAGCCATTTCTGTCTCAGTAGACCCAAATGATAGACCAACTGGAATCATCTGCTTCCTCAGGATCTTAAGTGTTCTAATGAGTACGCCTATTAATGTGGCTACTAGATCGAAAGATTACCAAACTCCTGCTGCGATGGTTGGGAAAGAGAAAGAAGCCACCCATTCTTCTTCTGCCCCGAGTTTCGGCCCTCTTCATATCGAGCACCCTAACCCTGATTCTGCTATACGGCCACCCTCTTGAGGTGTGCTACGGAAATCCTCGTACAATCCTAATGCCCGAGCCACTCAGTGCTATAATATTGTTGAGGATTTGGCTCAGGCATCATTAGCTATGTTGGCTCTCGAGGTGCTCCAAGGCTGCCCATCTTGACAGAATATTCGCTATCAACTATCAGGGGTATTGATCCCACCGATTCCAATTTGATATGTTTTGATCTAGAGAACCATGTTCCGCACCTCCCTCATTAGATTTCATTTCTCATTCAGGTAATCATCAATGAGAAGACCATCCACAAGACTGACATTGATGAAGGTGCTTCCACTGGCATCATGTCAACCGCATGCTAGAAGGCTATTGGTTCTCCTACTTTGAACGAATCTCTGAACACATTGGAAGTTTTCGATGGGTGTGATTCGCGACCCTTCAGTGCCTTACATAACCTTGCCATTACCCTTGAAGGCAAGACAATGCAAGTCAAGGTAGATATTTTTATGCCAATCTCAATTACAATATTCTACTTGGCCGGCGCTGGACCCATGCTATTCATGTTATAGCCTCCTCCCTCTTTCACGTGATTCATTTTCTCCAGCAATGGAAGATTGTCACTATCGACCAGCTGTCTTTCTTTGCTTCTTCCTCCTTAGATGGAAATTTTCCATACGTCAAGCACACTAGTGCTCCCTATGAAAGTGTGGGGGCATGTCTTTTTAAAGATTCTTCCTTAATGGGAATTTTTCCACACCCACCTCATCATGTTGCCTCTATCAACATGGTCTCGGTTAAATCTGATCCTTGGGTCATACCTTCACCAGATCTTGTTGATACTTGGGGTGAGGTTATGTCTCTTAGTCCTGTCGAAGTCAATTACGTGGAAATTGTTTCAGCTTCGAGTCCTGCATCCTTTGATTCTTCTGTTTCGAAGACCTCTCTTGATATGTACTCTCAATCTCCGTGGCTTGGCACTTCGGAATCACTTGATCCTTTAGCTGAGACCTTACTTGCTGATGAAGGTATCATGGAAGTCATGTCTCTCGAGGAACCACCTTGGACCGATACTCATCATCACTCCTTGTTCCTGCCTCGTCCAGCGGTCATGTCTACTGTTTTCGAAGAGTCCTCTTCTCTATTTCCTTCCCGCCTACTTCTGCCACTAATCATGACTCATGAAGTATGGTCAGAAGGAAATTTGGGTAATGTTACCCAAACAATGTCAATTGATATTTCTATCAAGCCTGGTATCGTTGAACATGTCCATATCGGGGTATCTTGTTCTCCAGATTAGATCAAGACATATACTCATCTATTTTAGGAAATTTGTGATGTGTTTGCATGGTCTTAAGAAGAAATTCCTAGCATTGATCCTAGCATCGTTGTGCACGAAATACCAAATTATCTGCATGCGAAGCCCATTCGCCAATGACTCCACCCATTGCACCCTAGGAAGGTTGTCGCTATCTATTGGGTGTGGAGCCTGATTATCTTCTGTATTCAAAGGTATTGCCACATTGGACCTGAGTTCGAAATGGAGCGACAACGCCGCCCATAAAATATTGGCTGGAGGGGGGTCCAGGGGGAGGCGGCTGCGACCTTTGGGGAGCCCCCCCGGCAGGGGGTTTCAGGGGCAGTGCCTCCGAAGCTAAGAATAGATGTAAAATTGCCTTGTAAAAGTATAGTAATTTCTAGTCAATCTAGGTTGTTCATTAAGCGAAGATCTGATGGTAGAAGTTATGTTTAATTTAGGGTTTTTTTCCCTAGAAGGCAACCTCTCACTATATATGAGGAAATTGTATTGCATCTATGTAGTTTTGTATTCTGAGTGAGAAAGAGAGAGGAGATTGAGAGCAAAGAGGGTGTCACAGTGCATGTGATGTAGGTTGTATCTCTTCAGTTTGCTGGATAATATAAAAGGAAGGACTGGTTGTTTATCCGTGGACGTAGCCGAAACTGGGTGAACCATGTATATCTGTGTCTCTCTTGTTTTATGCATTTTTTGTGTTTATACTGATAAAATATTATATGTGTTCCATTGCTCTATAATATATAATCTTATAACAACTGGTATCAGAGCCGAAGGTATTTTCTGGTTGACAAACTCGCAGGAGAGAAGTATTCCTGGTTCAAGTGGGAGCAATGGCGGAAGATGGCAAGTTTAGGGTCGAGAAATTTAACAGCCAAAACTTCTCGTTGTGGAAGATGCAGATGGAATATTATATGTATCAGAAATATATGTACCTACCATTGGACAGAAAAATAAAGATGCCAACGGGTATGACAAATGAAGAATGGAACCTTATCGATAGAAAGGCACTCGGAACAGTACGGTTGTGCCTCGCAGCGTCGGTCGCTTTCAACATTTCTAAGGAAACAACGACGAAGGGTTTGATTAAGGTGTTGGCGAAACTATATAAAAAACCCTCGGCCTCAAATAAGGTATTTCTTATGAAGAGTTTATTTAATATGAAGATATCAGAAGGTGGATCTGTTGCAGACCATTTAAATGATTTTAATACTATTACAAGTCAGTTAAGTTCTGTAGGGGTAAACTTTGATGATGAAGTTAGAGCTCTGTTATTCTTGTGCTCATTGCCAGAAAGTTGGAATGGTTTAGTAATGGCCATTAGTAACTCTGTTTCTGGATCTAGTACTTTAAAGTTTGATGATGTTGACGGTGCTATCCTTAGCAAGGAAATGCGATGGAAAAGCTCTGGTGAGACAATGGGTAATGCTTTGAGTACAGAGTCTAGGGGAAGAAAAATGGAAAGAGGAAAGAGCTCAAGATATCACAGTAAATCAAGGAAAGGCAGATCCAAGTCCAGATCAGGGATAGTGTGTTGGAAATGCAGAAAGAAAGGACACCTAAAGAAACATTGTTGATCTCGGAAGGGAAAAGAAGGAGATGCACAGCAAGAAAACAATCATGAAGCAAGTGTGATAGGTGAGGTGTTACAATATGCTTTGATTCTTTCTTTCGAAAATATTACTAATTCTTGGGTGGTAGATTCAGGGGCCTCATTCCATGCCACACCTGATAAGAAATACTTTCATGACTATGTTCAAGAAGATTTTGGACAAATTTGTTTGGGTGATGATAAACCCTGTAAAATTGTTGGAATGGGTAAGGTTCTTGTAAAACAGTGGAATGGAAACCAATGGCTACTAAAGGAGGTAAGGCATGTTCCAGATTTGAAGAAAAATTTAATTTCAACAGGGCAGTTAGGCAGTGAAGGTTGTGTGACGACTTTCATAGATAAAGCTTGGAAGGTCACCAAAGGAGCCCTGGTAATAGCAAAAGGTGAAAAGGTTGGTACATTGTATTTATGCAATGGTATTTCTAACTCTGTTAATGCTTTAAGTTCTAAAGGAGCAGATGCAACATTATGGCATCATAGGCTCGGACACATGAGTGAGAAGGGGATGAAGATCCTTCACTCAAGGAATTTGTTGCCTGGTTTGAAGAATGCTGATTTGGACTTCTGTGAGAATTGCATTTATGGAAAACATAAGAGAGTTAAATTTCTCAGAGTTGGAAAAGAAAAGAAGAGCGAAAAATTAGAGCTTATGCATACAGATGTATGGGGACCTGCTCAAGTGTCATCTCCCAGTGGCTCTTGTTATTATGTTACTTTTATTGATGATGCAACTAAAAAAAAATGGATTTATTGTATTGAGAATAAATCTGATGTATTTGACACTTTCAAGAAATGGAAAGCTTTGGTTGAGATTGAGACAGGAAAGAAATTGGAGTGTCTCAGATCAGACAATGGAGGTGAATATTGCAGCAACGAGTTTGATAGGTACTATTTAGAGTATGGAATTCGCAAAGAGAAGACAGTTCCAAGAACACCACAAGAAAATGGTGTGTCAGAAAGCATGAATAGTACAATCATGGAGCATGCAAGGTGCATGAGATTGCATGCAGGATTTCCTTTACAATTTTGGGTAGATGCTGTAGATACTGCTGTTTATCTAATAAAATGAGGGCCTTCAAGTTCCTTGGATGGTGGTGTTCCAGAGGAAGCATGGACAGGTTAAAAGGTAAACTACTCTTTTTTAAAGCCTTTTGGTTGTGAGGCCTTTGTCCATATTAATAAAGAAAATAGAACAAATCTTGAGGCAAAATCAAAGAAATGTACCTTTATTAGGTATGGTGTTAATGATTTTGGTTATCGCTTATATGATTATGAAAATCACAAAATCATTAGGAGCAGAGATGTAATATTCAATGAAAAGGTCTTGTATAAGAATCAGTTGCAGGAAAAGAAACAGGAAAAAGAAAACAAGGAATACACAGTTCTTGATGAGATCACTGAAAAAGGAAAGGTGTCTAAAAATAATAATAATCAATAACCACAACAACAGCAATAGGCACCCCAAACGCCTGAAAGTGGTGTTAGAATCTATCAGGATAAGTAGACCCCCTGAACGATACTCTCTTTCATCATATTATTTATTGTTGACTGATTCTGGTGAACCTGAATGTTATGAAGAAGAAAAGCAGGTTGAAAGAAGGAAGAAGTGGGACCTAGCTATGGAAGAAGAGGTGGACTCCTTAATGCATAACCAGACTTGGGACTTAGTCAGGTTTCCTACAAGAAAAACTACATTCAAGAATAAATTGGTTTATAGGCTGAAGGAAGAAGATGGAGGAAAACAAAGGTACAAAGTTAGACTTGTGGCGAAGGGGTTTGTACAAAAGAAAGGTATTGATTTTGATGAAATATTTTCTCCTGTTGTTAAAATGACTTCAACCAGAACTATTCTAAGTCTAGTAGCAGTTGAAGATTTGCATCTTAAGAAGTTAGATGTAAAGACAACTTTTCTCCATGGGGATTTGGAGGAAGAGATATATATGCAGCAGCCACAAGGATATGAGGTAAAAGGGAAGGAGAAACTAGTGTGCAGGTTGAAGAAGGGCTTGTATGGCTTAAAACAGGCTCCAAGGCAGTGGTGTCTAAAATTTGACAAGTTTATGTCTGAAAAAGGTTATACTAGATGTCACTCTGATCATTGTGTTTAACTGAAAAAGAAAAATGATGGCAACTATATATTATATTGTTATTGTATGTAGATGACATGCTTGTTGCAGGGTCTAACATGCAAGAAATAAATGTGCTCAAAAGAAAATTGGAAAATTCATTTCCAATGAAGGATTTGGGAGCTGCAAAACAAATCCTTGGTATGAGAATAACTAGAGACAAGAAAAAACACAAACTAACATTGTCTCAGCATGAGTACATACAAACGGTGTTGAAAAGATTTAATATGCACAATGCAAAACTAGTTACTACACCTTTTGCTAGCCATTTTAAAATTAGTAAGGAAATGTGCCCAAAGACCCAAGAAGACATTGATTATATGTCTAAAGTTCCATATGCATCAGTAGTTGGAAGCTTAATGTATGAAATGGTCTGCACAAGGCCTGATATTGCACATGCAGTGGGAGTTGTAAGAAGGTACATGAAAAATCCAGGAAAGGAACAATGGATGACAATGAAATGGATTCTCAGATATTTGAAAGATACCACAAATCAAGCATTATGCTTTGGTCGTTCAAACATTTCTCTACAACGATATGTTGATGTAGATATGGCAGGTGATAGACATAAAAGAAGGAGCACTATAGGATATGTATTTACTGTAGGTGGAATAGTTGTCAGTTGGGTTTCAAAAATCCAAAGTGTTGTTGCACTTTCAACAACAGAAGCAGAGTATGTTGCTACTACAGAGGCTACTAAAGAAACAATTTGGTTACAAAGGTTTATGGGTGAATTGGGTAAGGAGCATGATATGGGCATGTTATACAGTGATAGCCAAAGTTCCATTCATATTGCAAATAAATCAGCATTTCATTTTAGGACTAAACACATACATCTCAAGTACCATTTCGTACGATCAGTGTTGGACGATGGAGAGTTGAAGTTGGAAAAGATACACACTAGCTAGAATCCTGCAGATATGCTAACAAAATTTGTGACTAGGGAGAAACTGAGAATATGGTTAGTTTCAATTGGTCTTCAAGTATGACGAAGAAGATGAGAAACAGCCAAGTCCAAGGAGGAGTCATTGTCTAGCAAATGAAGCAGTGGTGGAGTTTTTATAATCAGTCTCCAAGTGGGAGATTGTTGGGTGTGGAGCCTGATTATCTTCTGTATTCAAAGGTATCGCCACATTGGACCCTAGTTCGAAATGGGGCGACAACACCACCCGTAAAATATTCACTGCAGGGGGGTCCGGGGGGGGGCTGCAACCTTTGGGGAGCCCCCCCATAGCATGGGGTTTCGGGGCAACGCCCTCGAAGCTAAGAATAGATGTAAAATTTCCTTGTGAAAGTATAGTAATTTCTAGTTAATCTAGGCCGTTCATTAAGTGGAGATCTGACGGTAGAAGTTATGTTTAATTTAGGTTTTTTGGCCCTAGAAGGAAACCCCTCACTATATATGAGGGAATTGTATTGCATCTATGTAGTTTTGTATTCTGAGTGAGAAAGAGAGAGGAGATTGAGAGAGAAGAGGGTGTTACAGCAAATCTACTGTAGGTTGTATCTCTTCAGTCTACTAGATAATATAAAAGGAAGGACTGGTTGTTTCTTTGTGGACATAGCCCAAACTGGGTGAACCACGTATATCTGTGTCTCTCTTGTTTTATGTGTTTTATGTGTTTATATTTATGAAATATTCTATGTGTTCCATTGCTTTGTAATATATAATTTTCTAACACTATCAAGGGTGAAGTTGAAAAACTTCTCAACGATGGGTTTATCTATCCCATCCCTCTTACATATTGGGTGTTCAATATTGTCCCAGTGACTAAAAAACAAGGCATGATCCACATTTTGGTTGATTATCATGATATTAATATTGTTTGTCCTAAAGATAACTATCCTACTCCCTTCATTGATCAAATCATCGATGAATGTGCTAGGAGTGAGATTTTTTCCTTTATGGACGATTTTTCTTGTTACAACCAGGTCAACATTGCACTGGTCAACCAAGAAAATACAGGTTTTATCTGTATGTGGGGTACATTTGCATATAAAAACTTCCTTTCAGCCTCAAACATGTTGGAGCTACATTTCAGCCGGCAATGTCCTACGCATTTATGTTATTCGCAACATTGTCCAGCCTTACTTGGATGACCTTCCCGCTCATTCTCGTAAGCGCCAAGGTCACCTTGACCATATTTGATACATTTTTCTATGTTGTAGACACTACAACATTTAGTTAAACCTGCATAAATTTATTTTCTACGTAGAATCCAAGCGACTCCTCGGCTTCATCATTTCCAAGGACGGTATTTGCCTTGATCTACTGAAAGTCGAGGCCATTGTAAACTTACCCCCTCCATCTTCATTGCACCAACTCCAAAGCCTACAAGGAAAAATTTCTCCGTCGTTTTATACCCAATTATGTTGGGATAGCTACAGGATTTGCCCAGTTGCTAAAACAGGGAACACCCTTTGTATGGGATGAGGTGGCCCAAAAATATTTTCATTATCTCAAAGCCATCCTCGTAAATGCTCCTCTATTGTACCCTCCAGATTATTATCGAGATTAATTCATTTACCTAGCCGCAGCACCTAGCACCATTGTTACGCTATTGGTACAAGATGACAATGAAGGGAATGAACATGTTATCTACTACCTTAGTAGTAATCTCCTCGACACTAAAACACGTTATGCACATGTATAGAAGTTGGCTTTGGCGGCCATCCAAGATGTTCAACACTTTCGGCACTACATCCTTTTACGTATGAGTATGGTGATTTCCAAATGCAACCCCATGACCTATATCCTGACTCGTCAGTTGCTGGGGGGAAAATACTCTAAATGGATCGTGATCCTACAATAATTTGATTTGGTGTTTAGTACGGCCAAATCTAGGAAGTCACTCATTTTCACCTAATTGATTTGTTTCCTTCCTTCTAAATCTCTCCCTGTTAGTGTAGATGAATAACTCCCAGACGAGAATCTCTTCCTAATTAGCACGCTTGATCCATGGTACGGTGAAATCATCGTGTATCTCCATACGTCCACGTTTTGGTCTAGGTTGACTAAGGATGATTGCTGAAGGATTTGGCATCACTCGCAACCCTACCATATTATTAGCGATAATTTATACCGTGTCAGTGTTGATTCAATTCTTCGTCGATTCCTTACGATCAAGGAAGATGAGAGAGTTCTCAATTATTGCCACTCTGGGGCATGTGGTGGTCATATGTCTGGTTACACTACCCTTCAAAAAATCCTTTGCGCTGGTTATTTCTAGTCGTCCATTTTCAAGGACTACATCCTTGCTGTTCGCAAGTGCCATGAATGCCAAATTTACCAATGCAAGATGCATCCCCCACCTGCTCACCTACACCCCATCATTACCATTGGTCCTTTTTCCAAATTGGGCATCGATTATATGACATGTAACCCTCGTTCGGTCGGGGGGCATGGATATATTATTATCGTTGTGTATTACTTCACCAAATGGGCCGAAGCGATGCCTACATACTCTATAGATGGTAAAACGGTGATGCAATTCCTTTTCAACCATATTATTTCCTAGTTTGGTGTACCTCAGGCCATTGTCACAAACCATGGCTCCCATTTCACAGAGTACATGATGGTTGAGTTGACATCTGCATTGGGCTTGCGCCACGATGGCTCAACCCTATATTACCCTCAGTCCAACGGCCAAGTTGAAGCCGTGAACAAGGTTTTGATTACAATGCTTCAGCGTACTATTGGTATGCACAAGTCAAATTGGCATCTCATGCTCTTTTCAGCTCTATGGGCTTACCGAACCTTGACCAAAGACGTAACTGGTTTCACACCATTCCATCTAGTCTATGGTCTAGAAGCAAAATTGTCGATCGAATGCGAGATTCCTTCACTCAAGTTAGATGTTGAACTCCTCCCCAAAATATCACCTCAAGACAAATGCCTCTTATATTTAGAAATATTGGATGATACTCATCATCTCGTTGCCTTGGTCATCGAAGCACAAAAGAAACGAGTCAAGTCCCATTTCAATCAGTCAGTCTCCCCTCACACGTTCTATGAGGGTGATTTGGTCTTACTATATAACCAAACTAATGATAAGATGGGGGCAGGCAAGTTGGAACCCATGTGGCATGGGCCCTACATTGTGAAATGTGTTTTGCAAAAAGGGGCCTATGAGCTTATTGATTATGAGGGAAATCCTCTTGATAAGCCCTGAAACAAGATTTACCTCAAGAAGTACTATGCTTAGGTCATCTTGCATGGTTACTTGTTTACATTAGTGTGTCATTCATTTTTGTGCAGTGTGGTTTGGTGTGTTAGTTTCCAAACAAATTTCCTGTTTACTATGCTTTTCTTGCTTTGCAGATATCTGCGACTCCTCACATCAGTTTCGCTCATGGTACTTGTCATAGTACCCTGAACCTATCATTCGCAGCATGGGATATTTATGACCCTAACAGAGAGTTGATTGACCTTCAAGATATTTGTTTAGGTTGTACAACTAACAACATTGTTTAATACAATGTGGTCATCGAACTATTATCAAAAGCCATTGCTCTTGACATTAGAGAGTTGGTTGTCAACCTGGATTCAGAACTTGTCGTCCTTTAAATCAATGGGAAATATTCTGTCAGAAACCCTCAAATATTCAGAATGTATCTCTGTATTCGTCTATTGGAAAGGCATTTTGATTACATTACATATCATCATATTCCTAGGCACATGAATACATTGACAGATGCATTAGATAATTATGTGTTGGATAGATATTTACGAAACATGTGGAAAGATAAAACAAACCATTTTTACCATAGTAAACAAGAAAATACAGTGTATATATATATATATATATATATATATATATATATATATGATGATGATGATAATGTTTGATACATCAAAACCCCAAAAAATAATATATTTGTCCAAAATAACATCAATGGCTCGCAGGCCTCATATATTCGTGGCTAGTAGGCCTCAAAAAATGTAAGTGCTAGACCTAGGAATTAATTAGCGTGGTGATCATGGTAGCATGATACAAATCGTGCAACATGAGTAAGCAATTGGCGAACCCGATCTGAGACTCCCACCGTGTGTCTCTGGTACTGGCGAGGAATGTCTCCTACCCGAGTATACTCCAGAATACCACGAATCAACCCCTCAAGGTTCCTCGTGATCTCGTCCTTGTTTTCACTCACCTCCTCATAAGGAGAGACAACATCAATGAAGTGGAGGATGTGCCTGGATATTAGGGACATCCCAGCAGACCTCTCTGGTCCAACGTCTGCATTAACAAGAGAAATGTTATAATCACATTTATACCAAAAACAATTAAAAATATCAAAATTAAAAAATTGATATTTTACCTTCATCATCAAAATCCTCTCCATATGGTAAGGGCATGTCCAGATCTCCACAGAATTTGGTGCCACTATATGACCAGTCCTCCATGATGATCTTTTGTCGTCGTAGCCATGAAAAGAATCTAGGTACGAAATGTGCTGACCCCCAGTGATCCTAGGCATCAAACAACTCTAGTGGGTCGTCTGCAGATCACATGGCATGAGAGGATCTACCTCAATTAGCTGATACTGGAACAGTGGCACCTGTTCCAAGAAAAAGGTCATGAGCACAGTTTCAAAGCAAAATTGCTTCAGATTCCTCACTTTAGCTTTGGTCAGCTGGCATTTTATGTTGATCTTCATGGCCTTTGCCTAGTTGAAGATTGTAGGTATTGTACAGTCGATAGCATACAAGAACTTCGACTTGTTGGCCTCATGTACTACCTGGGACCCCGCCACTCTGTTGATGGTTAATAGAAGCACTCTCAGTTTTAGATCCTAAACAGTGGAAATCTCAAATTTCCCACTTTTGGATTTCAGGGCCTTAGGGCAGTGTTGAACAAGCAATGAGGATATGCTTACCCCAATCGGTCGTGACCTGTACAAGTTAACTATTTCCCCTCTTTAGGATAGTCCAGTGATGAAATATGCATATGAAGTTTCTAACTCCAACTCCTGGTCACCAATGACAAATATTTCTTGATTTATATCCCAAAGACTAAACAAGTACCGAAGCAAATTCGGTTGGGCCCGCATCCCTGGCATGAGAAAGAATTTGAGGAGCCCAAAAGCCCTCAAAGCTTCAAGGCAGTTTAGATCATTTAGTGCCTCGGTGTCCACATCCTTTTATTCCCATTCTTTCCGATCCACCATTTTCAGTGATTCTTTCCTGCAAAAGCCATTAGTTTGAGGCAACAATCATGATTGGCCCATAAAATTCAAGTTTTAACGATGTTTTTGTGAGGAAATAAAGTTTTCCCCTATTCACGGTGTCGATGCACCTGTTTCAAAAACAGTTGTGTTGACGGTGTGAAAGTCCTTTTTAATCACCGTTGGCCAACACGATTCCATGCTCAGAAGTCACGCCGACCGAGGGCGATTTTTTTTTTTACGCAACCTCCCTCAAAAAACCAAAAAATGGTTAAAAACACGAATAAAAGACATGAAAATGGAATTCTAGGCTTTCGCTCTTGCCTATAACTGGTGCTTTAGCAAATGACCTCTCAGATTTCCCACAATCTACTCTGGAACAATTAGGGAAAAAGTGAGTAAAAAGTATTCATAGCAAGGTAAAATGGTAAATGGTAAAAATTTATTTGCTTTTCTCCTTTTCATTCATTTTTCCATGAAAACATTAGGTTTTTGTAAATATGTTAACCTATTTTACCTCAAGAACTGGATAATACACTTTACCTTTTTGTGCAGTGAAAGGTCATGGATGTTCAACGATGATGACAAGTCACATTTCAACTCTTTTCTCGACTCGTTAAACTCATATGAAAATCTTGGCGAGTATTTTTCCCTTTGGACTCGTAAAAGAGAATAAAATGGTGGGGTATGCTTTCAAGCTCTTTTCCGACACTTTAAAAGTGAAAATATAGTTGAGCCCTTGTCATTTTGAACTCGTTAACGGATGTGAAACGTTGTGCGCCTAGTATAAGTTTACCCCTTTTTCGGGCTAGGATGCACTATTTATGAAAAAAGTACTCCTTGATTGAAATGATCAAGCAATTCTCTCAAGTATCGTTTTCTAACTTTTAGGGCTCGAGAAACACAAATGTACGAAAAGGGACCATGTGGAGTTTTATTTTCCGTGTCTTTTTCAAACTCTATAGACATGAAAAAGATATTGAGTTACACTTTTGTCAGACTCATTAAGATATTAAATGACATCGGATTCGTCACCATGACAAACATGAGCTTCTCCTTTCTAGGTCTCATTAAACTTACTAGATCGGATTCATCTCAAGGATGAACTTACAGTGCAAGCATATGCCATCCCCTTCAAGATTGGAATTAAAAGATAATTGGGGTGCCTGCCAAAAATGGTGGGGAAAAAATTGGAAATCTAATTAGTTGTGTCAGCAATTCACTCTTGAACATGAAAATTTATGCTTTATGCTGGGTTGGGATATAATCCCTTTTATCGTTGACCTTCCTGGGTTGGAACATTTGTTTTTTCCTTCCATTTGATCTCTACCATGTCATCATGACCACCGATCCTATGGATCCAAAAGCTTCCAAATTTCCAGTCATGTCACCGATATGTTCAAGATTTGTCCTTCTACAGTTACACTTACCTCTGATTCTCCGTATTAGCTAAACTTTTTTTGCATTCTGTCAACTTCAACTCATTATCTGGGAAGTTGACCGAGAGACCCCTTTCTAGTACCTTAGAGCTTGCATGCCTTAATTGCAAGTTCTTCACACTCGACGATGAGTTAACATCATTGTCTTTCGATCGAGTGATTTCACGAGTGTTCGACTTCAATTTCTTTATTCACATTCTGTGGATTGTGCTAGTAGTACCTTGAGAACCATCGTCATTATTAGTGGTTTCTCTCATGCTTGTTAACATTTTACATCATTGACTGGTAATCAAGCAACGTTCTAGCATGTTTGACGTCAACACATTTATTCACATGTTAGAATTTGTACTTTGAGTGGGTCATGTTGGAGTGCAACGCCATGGACATAGATCACAAAAGTCCAGGTTGCGAGGTGATGTGACATGGTTATGTTGATATGAATGTCTCTTTAAAATGGAGGGTTGTGACCATAATGTGAGTTATCATATATGATCCTCTTTGATGGATGGTTGTGCCCATACTTAGATCCATTTACATGATAATTCTCTGGATGGTTACCTCCATGCCGCAATTCATGTATCATTCGATAGAGTTCTTAGTTATGTATGTGTACCTATACTTTCTTGTAGGTTTTCCAATGGAAAACTACGGTTCTTCGCATTGATTTATAAAGTGTTTCATCCCTCACTCTAGTTTGGCCTTCACGCTTTAGGGGGCATCTGTAACAAAACATTTTCTCCCTGTCCCTGTACTCCCCATTCCTTGATCCTGGAGGACCTCTACAGTGAACCCTACATTCTTTCCCTCCATGAAGAAACTCCCATTATGTCCCTCCTCATGAGTAGATCGAATCCCCTTTGCACCATTTCCCCTGAAACTTCTGTTTTTCCCAGTTTACAAGACGGGCACTAATGGCCCCTGTCTTCCTCGCACCAATATGTAGGGATTTGCATTGTCCCTAGCACCGACTGGAGCGTCTGAGCTTTATTCCAATTGCACTAGTCCTCTTATGGAAATATTTTTAAATAAATAGACGAAGCTTCTAGCTATAGAAGCTTCGTAATGGAAGTCTGGTAAATGGTTTGGCTGGATGGGGTCAAGGATGTTAGTTTGGGCTCCTTTCCCCTATAATGATGGAACTACCTCAAGGGATAAGACCTTCTCCCATGAGAAGAGGATCCGTCTCCCATCCATTCATCCTATATAAACCTCTGATTTTCCCAAGCAAAAGGTAGTGTTAATGTTGGTGTGCTAGCGCTAATTAAGTTTGGAGTAAAAAGCAAGATATTCATAGTTGTATCTCTCTAGTTGTGTGAGGGAGAAGTGTGAATTTGGTTTGGAGTGAAGCCTAAAGGGAAGAGCCTTAAAATATTATTGTTGAGGCCGTCATGGAATGCTAGCAGAAGTGTGTGGGAACCTAGTCTTGTCGGAGGAGAACGGAAACGTCAAGACAATGGTTTTAATCTCTTTTTGATTCAATATATATGCAACTATTGATTGATTTCCTATATGATTTTTCATCTTACATATTCATGGCTTAATGTTTCTTGACTTGTTAAGTAGATTGAATTACAATTTGTCTATTATCACAGTTGTTGTTTTCTATTTTTTATTTGTTTTAGGTGTTTGAAGAAGGAAGCGAGAGATATATGGAGTGAGAGAGCAAGGAAATCATCAAAAGTGATCAATGTACTAAGGGGAAGGCCCTCTTATTTGGTTCTAACCCAAGGAAATCTTCCATAAAATGTATCAGTTGTGGTGTTGAGCTAATTTGTGGACCTAAATTAACACAATTATTTCTTATCAATCCGGGTTGTTTATGCTTTGAGGCAAGTTCACTATATGTGAATATCAGATGTAATCAAACCTTGAAAGATAAGTTATTCAAAAGCTAAAAGTAATACATTCTATAACTCTAATTCAATCAGCTTAAAAAGAGGAAAAACATTGAAATGGTTCTTGACTCAAGAAGTCCACCTTCACCTCAATTATCACTTAATGAATCAGAGATTGAAACCAAAAGCTTAAGATGGATAAATTATTAATGAAAGAAGCTCTTAACTTAACAGACACATAAGGTATTCCATCATAATTCATTCATCTCAATATCAAAATCTCAATGAGCAACTACTTGCATGCAAACAAAAGAAACTAGTTTTGATTCATCATTTTAGCAGAAGGGATGCCCAACTTGAACACCTGTTTTTCCAACTCAATAAAGTGATGAATAAGCTATTAACTAATGAAATCAATCACTATGCATAAACCATAAAGCAATCTGAAATAAAGCTTTGAAAGACTAGTGCTATAACAACCAGATTACAAGGAAATAAAACTAGTTAACAAGGAAGTGTACTTAGCATGGAATGGGGGCCCTCCACCCTTGCCTTGCACACTTGAGAGGTGATATCAGAAGCTTAAATTCAGTCACACATCCATAGCATTGAACAGCAAAATAATAATAACACAAGTCTTCAAATTAACTCCTCAATCCAAAGATGTCACAGCATAAAAGTATATCATAAATCAATACATAAGCCATCAAAGTTTTGGCTTTAAATAAGAAGTCTCATGAAAAAATTGATCTATATTCACTCAAACAAACCCATCTACTCTCATCCACCTATCTAAGTCAAATTCATTACTCCCATCCCAAGAAAGATGACCAATCCTATAAAATGTCAAAACTGCCCTATTTCTATGGGATTCCTGAATGACTAGTCATGGTTGACTAGCACCAAATGGGCCTAATAAAGCTTTTTCTATTCAAACTAAGCATTGCTAGCTTAGTCCTAGTTCCCAAGTTGTTCATCCATGTATTCCATTCGTGCCCAAGTGTCCTGCAACCATATCAACCATAGAGCTATTACGGGAATTTATAAATCTGCCAATTTTGCACTAAAAACCAAATTTTCATAAAAACTTCAGAAATTGAAAAATTAAAATTAAATACCTGAATGGATATCAAATATACATCAAAATGGGATAAATTAAGGGAAAATGGATGGAAAATAGATGGATAAGTAAGTTTCTTTGAGCAAAAATAAGACCAAAACTAAGGCCCAACATCTCTCCCTTGCTTATCATCAAGCATGTCCCCATGCTTGCTTGCTCTTCTTTGACCTTCTTCTCTCTGTAGTAGATGTTGTACCTGTAGATGCTTCCTGTTGTGCTGCCCTGACCAAACAATCTAGACCTGTGTCATGTCTCTCCCTAAACAAAGCTGCTTTGACCTTTTGTTTTTCATACTTTGTCTGCCACATGTTCTTTTCCTTTAGCCATTTAAATGCTTGCTTAGAAAGTAGATCATTTTTCCTCTTCAGTCTCCCCAATTCTTCATTTAATTTTTCATTTTCCTTAACCAATTTAGCATTATCTTTCTTATTTTCCTTGTTTTCCTCTTTTAATTGTTTCTCCAAGATTTTGCTAATTTCCAATTGGTCAGTTATGTCCCTGATTCTTCCCAAATTGATTTCTCTCTCAAAATCTTGTGTTGTTTTCATTAGTGATGCTGCTACTACATCATCATATGAAGAATCCTTCTCAAATACCTCTTGTGCAATATCATTTTCTTCTTGTTGTCTTGGGGATTATGTTTATACTTCCTTGTCTAAATCAATGGGACTTTTATTCCTAAATCTTCTAGGAATAGACATAACAGATGTTTCATTTTCTTGCATGGCCATGTTATTTTGTTGCTTGGCTCTTGTTTTGGGATACAAGGGTGAGTTCATCAATCCTCTGTTTTCTTGCTCCGTTTTATCCTGTACCTCATTAACCTGTTCAATGAATTGATTTTTAGACATGAACTCTCGCCACACTATGCCCTGTGATCTCACCTAATACTCAACTAGGATTTTGATTAATCCTTGGTGGTAAATCCGTCCTGCTTTAGGCCTGTGTTCATGTTTGACTATTTCAATCATTCTCAAAAGGCTCCTATATAGGAAATAAGGCAAGTTAATCCTATCCTCCCCTTTTATATGCTGCAGAAGTCTGACACGATACAAGTGGGCAACGCTATATCCTCTATCACAAGTCAAAAGCTTTTGGATAACCAAAACCAACTCACCCCATGGTTCATTAAACCATTCCCTAGGTATCCCTTTTGTTCTATCAAATTTCCCTTTCCGGTTCTTCTCAAGAAAGAAATTCCAAGCTTTCTCTTTGAAGTGCGGGCCTTTGTAATACTTCTCACCTATCATGGGTAGATCTAAAGCTTGGGAAAGATATTCCTGGGTTACAGGAATAATGACATCTCCTACCCGTGTCTGGTCTTGACTGAAATTGTTTAAAGTCCTTGGTTATTTGTTCAGAGTGGCCATCAATTTTTTGTAAGAAACTTATCATCCCCGCTTGGTAAAGTTTTTCTATAGTTTCCTTCCCCCAGCTTTCTATCTGAAATTTTGGCTCTACTCTGACTGACATTGCTTCTGTAAACCAATGAATGAATTCCTCTGCTGTTACTAATTTCATTTTGACAATAAAAATATAACTATTTGTTTGTTTTCAAAATGAAATTTTGAAAGCGAAGAAGCTTACCTTCCTCCTCTCAATCAACTTAATTCTGACTTTCTTAACCTCTGTTTGACTCTGCTCTCTGCAACAGCACTATTTTAGTTCCCTGCTCAATGAAAACATACACCTGTATACCCCTGTCAATATGCTGCTCTCTGTTTTTGAAAACAAAAATACATATATAAACAATGTCCATGTATGCTCATCGCCTTATTTTGTTACCAAAATTCAAACCATTGTTTTACTGTGTATGTTCAACCAAGAAAAATGAGCGGTTCGCATGTATATGGCTCTTGGCCTCATCAAAAAAAATTCAAAATGCTCTCGGCCTAATCAAAAACATTTGAAAAAACGCTTTTGACTGATCACAAAATTTTGGAAATTATGCTTGCGGCCTCATCATAAAAACAATTACAAAAATGTGCTTGGTTGCATCATAAATATTGGCAAGAAGGCTCTCGGCCTTAGCATGGCAGGTTGAGGACTATACACATACTCTCGGCCTCAAAAACACGGGTGATAAAACACAAAAAACACAGCGCATTTAGTTCTAAATGGCTCGGCAAACGAATTTTGGTAACCCACAAATTCACATGCATTATTCATTCAATCCTATTTCAATCCCCTGTTTTCGGTGCAAATGAAAACAACAATGCACAGCAAGGGTTATGGACGCATGTCGTTTCGTAGCAGTTTGACTGTTTGTTTTGATGTTTAAAATGGCACGCAATCAGAACAAGGTATGGCAACAAACAAGCGCAGTGTGCATTCTATAGCACTCACAATTTAATTCCCACTCACTGCCATACAACATAGCATGCCATAACAGTTAAGTTTCGTGCCTCCTCTGTGCATAGTTTTCATTGTTAACATGGCACGCCATAAAAACTCCTCATAAAAATGCCAAATCCTAAACGTGTTAACCATGCAATGCATTGTCATTTAAGTGAAGCGTGATCCACTAGCAGTTCATACCAAGATTCACGCAGCGAATCAACGGATTTGAGGCTATGGTTTCGGCTTACCTGTTATCAACGAGCACTTTGAGGAATATTCGGCACTCCAAATCCTTGTTCAACTGTGCAATTGACTAGTGGCAAGGGCAGAGCAATCGTAACCATTAATAACAGATAGTTCATAACCTTGACTCATTGTGTGCCGAGCTTAAACAACTAGTGCCTTACGTGATTAAATCCTGAAAATCTGCTATCTCTGAACGTTAAACCCAGGACGATTTCCTTCTTTAAATTCGCCCCAACTCAATTCACTCTTCTTTTTACTATGTTGCAGCTTCAAGCACCATTTATCTGAGCTATTCGACAATGAAGATTATGGTTTAAACAGTGCAAGAGCTCAATAGGTTCATGACCGTTTCAGGGCTGTACTGCGCTTCTTGTCCATTGGTGTTTACAATGCGTGGTTTACATGGCCGTCCTGTTTGACCAGTCGCCCGACTGTGTCATGAGGATGGCCGAATCATTGTTTCATACGCATGACCCTTGCGCAGTATACTGTCCAATGACAACGAGTTTCCATGCCACCGTGTTAAGCTCGTACATGTGTGCTGGCTGGTTGTCATTTGGGGTTAACGTTTTGTTTATTGCTATTGTTTTACCATCATGTCCACCGTCATGCGCTTGCAATGATATACAACCATTGCTTGTTTTGCAATGATTTGTATGCAATGATATTTCAACCTCCCCGCCGTAATGTTTCAATGTTGGTTTGCATGCGGCCGTCCACCATATATCATACCATATGCGTTGTTATATGATCCTTCACTTATAACTATTTTATATACCATATGTTGTGCACCTTTGTTTTATATACCTTATACCTTATATCATATGCGCGTTGGGTGATATAAATGACTTTAGCGCATTCACATTTTTGAATTATGGTATATGTTGGTATGATATATAATAACTTTTGATTTCCATATAGCGCATGGGGTTTGTTTGACCTGTATAACATAGCTTTATAATTTTAAAATGACCATTTGGGTCATATTTAAAATTATCACTACCACTAATGCTTTGAGTTGTATGTGCAGGTTGAAATTTGTCCCAGTTTGGTCTTTCTAAGCTCTTAAAGAAAAATACTTAGGGGTAATAGGGTTAATGAAAATAGGGAATATGTATGGAAATGAAAGGGAATAGGGTTATGATGTATAAGGGTTATAGGAATATAGGATATGAATGATAATGAATATCCTCAGGTACTAATTTCAACTTAACAAAAACTAAAAATTTCTAAGAAAAATTTGAATTTTTAAAGCACAAAATGACTATACATATACTCCCCTGGATGATGGCTGTACAAGTGAGATGAAATCAATTGATCAGATGTTGTAGATGGATCAAAATGTAGACTTTATTGCTGCTCCTTGTTCTTCATGTTCTGGTTCTTGAATTGTTAGTCAGGTCCCTCTGTAATGATTCTTTGTTTCAAGTCCCTTTGCATTGCTTACAAAATATGCACATGTTGTTTTGACATTGGCAGGTCTTTCAGGTCCCTCGGCAATGATTTGTTATGTCAGGTCCCTCTGTTGACAATACAAGTTCTGTCTATACTTCATCTTTCCAACTAAAGAGCTGATGTTTGCAACGTCATCTTTTAACTTCAGCTGTCTAGTTAAAGAGCTGATGCAAGTCTCCCCCTTGTTGAAGATATGACTTGTCCTCAAGTCATTTGGCGGTGGAGAGTGCCTGCATTAAAAGTATTTGAGAACAATAGAACAAGTATAAGGAATTCATAGAGTCCAAGTTGCCCTGGTTTTCCCCTATGAATTTGTGCTTGCAAAGTGCCAGTTGCCTGGTTTTCACTTGCAAACAAATTATTTGTTTTTTTTATGTTTTTTTTTGTTTATTTTTTTATTTTTTTATTCAACTACTAGACTGGAAGATGGTTGTTCTTGTGCCATGAGTTCCAGTTCTATATCTTCGATCAGTTGTTTCATAAATGCTTCTTTATTGATAGGCCTATTGTAAACTTTGAGCCTATGTCCATTCACTATAAACGAGGTGGAGTCCTGGTCGATTGTCCTGATCTTGGCTGCTCCATTGTCAAAGATTTCATCAATTTCATATGGACCTAGCCAGTGTGTTGTGAACTTTGCTTTGAAATCGTTGAATTTGGAGTCGAAAAGCAATGCCCAGTCTCCCTTGTGAAATGTCTTTGTTTTGATATATCTGTCGTGCCACTTCATTCTTTGTTGTTGCACCAGTGTAGTATGTTCCATGGCTTGTTGACGATGCTCATCCAACTGATTCAGTTCCATGATCCGTTGTTGTTGTGCTTCTGTCAAGTCTAGTCTTAGTTCAGTTGCTAGTCTGTATGTATGTATCTGAAACTCTATAGGCAGTAGGGCCTCTTTCCCATATACTAACTTGTATGGAATGAAACCAATTGTAGTTTTCCATGTGATTCTGTAGGCCCATAGTGCATCTTTTAATTTTTCATACCAATCTTTTCTGTTCATCTGTACTGTTTTTGTCATGATATTTTCTAGGACTTTATTTGTTGATTCAACCTGCCCATTTGCTTGAGGATGATATGGTGTAGATTTCCTGTGTTTGATCTTGTATTTCTCCGTTAGATCTCGTACCAGCTTTGATGTAAACTGTGTGCCTTGATCTGTTACAATTTGTCTAGGTACTCCATATCTGACAAAGATTTCTTCAAAAAGAAAGGTGACCACTCTATCTTTTGTTGCTCTGTTTACTGCTTTAGCCTCTGCCCATTTGGTTACATAGTCTGTACATACTAAGATGTACCTCTTTCCATCTGATGGTGGATTGATAGGTCTAACAAAGTCAAGTGCCCATTGCTCAAATGGTTCTATGAGGACCTGTGGCTTCAGTGGCATCTCATTTGTTGTTATTGGTCGCCCTATTCTCTGGCAGCTGTCACATTGCTTAACATATTTCTTAGAATCTCGGAAGATGGATGGCCAGTGATAGCCCAGTTGCAGCACCTTATATGCTATTCGTTTATCTGCAAAATGGCCACCACATGGTTCATTGTGACATGCTCTTAGAATGTCTAATATTTCGTCTCGCACACATTTTCTAATTATCAAGTCTGAACCAGTATAAAATAAATCACCATTTACCCAACTATACCTAGAGCTTGCTCTAACAATTTTGTATTTTTGCTTTTTAGTGAATTGAGCTGGAAACTTTCCAGAAGATAAATAGTTTGCAATGTCTGCAAACCATGGTGTTTTGACTGTGATGGAAAACAGATGTTCATCTGGAAAGTTATCTGCAACTGGATCTGGATCGTCGGGTGAGTGTATGCGGGACAGAAAGTCAGCCACTTGATTTTCTTTGCCTGGCCGGTCTTGTATTGTGATATTAAATTCTTGCAATAACAGTAACCATCTTGTTATTCGTCCATTGGTGATGGGTTTATTCATCAAGTATTTGATTGTTGAATGATCGGTATGAATGAAAACTTGATATCTTGTTATATAGTGCCGGAATTTGTTTACTGCATGTATAACGGCTAACATTTCTTTCTCTGTGACTGTGTAGTTCATTTCTGCAGGTGTTAGATTCTTGCTTATAAAGTATATTGCATAAGTGAACAAGTTCTCTTTCTGTCCAAGAGAGGCACCTATCGCGGTATCGGATGCATCAGTTGATATATGTGTTAGCCTCCTGTTGCAATAGGGTATCATTTTTCATGATTGACATTTTCACATGCCAAATAAGTCATACTTTGCAAGCTGCAGTGTTCCATATTTCCAGAAGAGACCAAAGGAGAAAGCCATGAAGTGTACTAGTCCAAATGCCACTGCTGATTCCAATTTTTGATGAGTTGTTCCATTTTTGAAGAGTTTTCATTTAAGGGAGGTCCAAACAGTTTAATCTTGGTCTCCCTAGGTTTCAATTTCCTGTTTTAGAATATAGAGAATGATATCTGTCCAAACAGTTTAATCTTGGCAGATCTGTAGATAGGTAGAGAATCAAAGGGACCCAACTGCTTAATCTGGGCCCTGGTAGAAATAAGTGTAGATTTAGATAGGAAAAATTCAAAAGAAAAATTGTAAATCTGGATTTGTAAGTCTAAGTGCACCCAAACCAAAAAGAAGAAAAAATGTTAGGAGAGTAGGCTGGGTAGGTAGCTGTGTGGTTGCAGAATGATAATTTATGATCAATTTTGTGGTACAAAGTGTTATATTTTTACAGATCACAGTGCAGGCAGTGTTCATGCAAAGGAGCTCAAAGGTGGATATAACTAACTCCCCCCTTCTTCTAATTCCCCAAGTCCCTTACTAACATCCCAAAGAGGTCAAGATCTGCTTGATTCCTCTTAGATTCATCATCATCCATATCAGTTGCCTTGGTGAAGATCTGCTTCACTCAAGGATTTTTATTTCTTTTCAAGGTCTTTTCCCTAAAATAGCCTAAGGTCCCTGACCTTAGCGCTTGCTGATCACCGTCATATTAACTACTAACAGTATTATATAATTCCCTATCAGTCTTCCCCCTTCCCCTACTAAAACTTTGTATATAATATTCCCCTATGTGAATATCCCCTCCCTGGCAATATAGCCATATTTTTATAAGTCCGGGAAAAAACGGTCCATCCGGGGCTGTTTTTAGCCCATCCGTGTCTTAAAAGAGATTAATAACCTCTCCCCTAGCCCTAAACCCTCAAAAACCCCCTTTTCCGCCCCTAAACCAAACTTTTGTGCACAAATACATTGACCCGCGCATATTAAACCCATATAACCCCTGTAACCCGCATAAACCATTGTTTAGACCCAACTGCGTGCATATTAAAAAGGGAATATTCTCCGTATATTCTCCGCCCATATCCCCCCGCCGTATTATATTGGGCGCCAGCCGTCGGATCGTCCGCCCCGCAGATCGACGGTGGGCGGGCCGTCCGATCTCCAAAACGCCCGAGCTTTAGCGTCCGGGAGATGGGCGGTATTACCGCCATACCTCTTGCCACGCGTCAGCTCCTGGGCTGTGGCGGAGCCCCCTCTGGTAAAACCACTCCCCCCCCAAAGGTGGTGCACCACAAAACCACTTACCGCCTCCTTCCCGGTGACGTCACCACTTACGTCACCCCCATGCACAGTCACCGCTTACATCACCCCCTCTGCCCAGTCACATGTCGAGTCATCTGCCTGCGTGGCCCCTTGCCACGCGTCATGCCACGTCACCGTCCATACATGATGACGTCATGCTGATGTCATCCCGCCACATCATCATGCTGATGTCATCGCTGACGTCACCCACCATACAACGTCACGTCATGCTGACATCATCAGCACTTTTTTGGCGCGAAGGGCAAAAATCGCACTTCGGAGCCTCGTAATCAGATTCTGAGGCAATTTTTGATGAGTGATTTCCGCAAATCGCTCATCGCTAGATTTTTTGGGCTTGAATGGGGAATCTTTAGGGAATCTTTTCATTCTGCGGCCCCCAGCAGGCCCGAAAGGCGCCGAATGACCCATTTTTCTTCGTGAAGCTTGCCGGGAGGACCAGAAAACAGTTTTGAAGAAAACAGAGGCCGAACAGCGGCCATTAAATGATGATTTAACACACAGCACGTCAGGACAGCATCTGTTTATTGCCAAAGAGTATCAGAGGAAGAAGAGAAGCCAAAGAGTATCAGCCGAATATTTTTAGGGGCTCGAAGCACCTGAACATTGATGAGCCCCCCCCTAGAAAGTCAAATCAAGAGGCATAAGCCCATCCTTGCCCTCAAATCACAGTTAAAGCTTTAAATGCAGACAGACAGCAGAGATGCAGAAACCCATACACATTTATTTCAGAAAACACTGCAGCAAGCCACCAAGGACAGCATCATTTATTCAGTTTTGATACGACAGCCCTGAGCGCAGCCCGAGATATTTTTGCATTTATTTCTGGATAGGATTAGGTTAAGTAGTCATTTTTCTTTATGACCTGATTAGGTCAAGATGTAATAGGGGAACTCTGTAGATAGTTTTTCCCTATATATACCGCCCTCTACATTGTTTCAAGGGTTGGTTGATTGAGAATTTTCACTAGAGACTCGCATTCTATACCTGAGTTTTTTCTATAATCAAAGATTGCTGAAAGCTTGGAGAGAAAACCGTCTGATGTAAATGAATGTTTTTGGAGATATGAAGATGGAATTCTTGTGCTGCAGCCTGAAGTAATAATTGCATCTCACCTCCGTTTATTGTTTACCAATATCTAAATAGCAGAAAGAAAGAATAGCCTAGAATTAGTTTAAATACTCTCTATGCTCAATTTCTACTATTTCTTTATGTTTTCCTCTGATTGAATTGGTTATGAATATGAATTCCTCCTGGCTCATGTTTACCCCAATTCACCTGTGTTTGCCAATTATCTAGGGATTCTTTACTGCCCCTAGGTAGCGCTCTGTTACCTCCTCTGTTAAGCTGATTGAGAGATCCTTAATTGCCTCTCATCACTTAGCATTTTTCCCATCATTTTAACCTGGAATGTTGTTTCATGCTCAGCTATCTTGCTCCAGTTTCCCTCTCTTGTGATCGAAGAAATGCACCACCAGTTCTCCTCCTCGACTCCACGCCCAATGGTTTGAATCTTCCAGACTATGCCTTGCCTCTCTGTCTGAAAACATCAATTTTCCCACCAAAAACAAAACAAAAACCCTCTGAACCCGAGACCTAGCCTAAAATTCTTTTCAACAAAGCTAAAATATAAAAGAGAGAGCCCTCTCTGATTGCAGGTTGGCTAGAACCTGCAGTCCAAAGTTGGTCTGTGGTTACCTCGGCCGTATCCTTTTCCAGAGCTTAAGGACAACTTGAGTGACAACATAATGGCGACTCGACTGGGGATATTTCTCAGATAGTTTCACGAAGAAGGTAAGAAAGCTCTGCTGAGACCATAAATCAAACTTTCCAACTGCTGTTTATCTCTTAAAACTACAGATGAAGCCTGAATGTTAGCCAGGAAGCCTTTGAGACTGTTTTTTGCTTTGCATTAACAGGAGTAAATAAATGCTGCTTCAGTCAATCTTCGAGCTAGTTTTAAGTTACAAACAAGCTGTCTCAAATTTTAATTAGTCCCTCGTTGATTACAAAAACATTCCCTAGAAAATTACCCAAAAAACAATTCGGAAGCTGGCTCCCAAAAAAAATCCACGATATACAAGGTTTAATCCAGACCCCAACCCTCTAGCTATTTTTGAAAACCCTAACATAATCTCGAAAATCATTAGGAAGCAAGAAAGATAGGAAGATTTTGCTGATTTGAGCCCTGAAACAGCTTACCCTAGCAGTATTCCGACTCCTGTCAAGGTTTTGTTCCGTTCAACCCCTATTTCCCTTAGTTCATCATCTACATCCCGTAGTACTCCTTCCACACCTTCATTCACTGCACATACTAGCACTACTGTTGTTTCCAGCGTTCCAGTTACTCCTGTGATCCCCGTTACTCCAGTTGTTCCACTTATCCCCGTTGTTCCACTTATACCTGCCAATATGGCTAATAGATATGCACCCCTGCAATTACCTGCTAATGTTGGGGCTTTACCTCAAGAGTACCAATCTAAAATCACATATTTTGATTCCACCGGTCCTTTCACAGCCCTTCAGCACACCAAAAAGATGCAAGACTATTTTGAAAACTATGAGATAGACGATGATAGTGTAAGAATGAGAATTTTTGTTCAGAGTTTGACAGGTGATGTAAGAACTTGGTTCAGATCACTTGCTGCAAATTCCATAACCACCCCAGATGAGCTTTACCAATCCTTTACCAATAGATGGGAGAAAAAGAAAGACCCCTTGCACATACTAGCTGAATATGATACGATCAAAAGAGGTCCTCAAGACACTGTTTTGGAGTACTGTGCAAGATTCAATAATGTATATAACGCAATACCATAGAACTTAAGGCCTCCACCTGATTTGGCCTTGTACAAATTTCCCGATGGATTCAACCCGGATATGGCATACCAGTTAAAAGAAAGAGCTCCTCAAACCCTTGCTGACATGCAAAATGTTGCTGTCAGCATAGAAGCCAATTTAATTGCCAAAAGAAACAGAGCTAGAATGGAAAGAAGAACCACCTTTAAGGAAGAACCCTCAGCTTTTGATCAAAAGCTTGATGCTATCATCAATGGCCTGCAAAGGCTGGGAGAAAGAGTAGAAAATGTTGAGAGAAAGGCATCATGGGAAGGACAACAGTCTAATACCATAAGGAACCCAAATTTTAGAAAAACACAGAACACAAATGCTGGTAGGCCTAACCAAGACCATGATATAAGACCCCCTTTCCAAGATAATTATGTTGAAGGATCTACATCTAGTGAACCCATAGAGGACACTCACATGAACTTAATGGATCTAAAGGGTGAGCACCAAACTGTCCTGTCCCAAGAAGACCAAAATGAACCTGATTACAATCAGTTTCAGACTAGGTCTGGTGAGTCTTTTGATTTTAAACAAGGTTATGATACCGCTATGTATGAAGTACACAAACAATATAAGATGAGAACTAGGACCATTGACATTTCTGAACCTAGTAAAACAAAGGAAGGCAAACAACCCAGCAAGACTAAAGGCAAGGCTGTCATAACATAACCAGCCGATATACCTATTCTAAACCCGCATCAAGTCACTGTAGAAGACATAACAGAGATACAGCCTTCCAAAGATCAGCCTTTGCCACCTTCTTCCTCGAAAGAAAGCTCGAACAAGGTTCCAAAAAACTTTCCTGAAGTTGAAAAACCGCAAGAAAAAACTTCCCATAGCAGTGATAAACAAGAGCAAAACGCAGACAATTCAAATGAAACAGAAAAAACTGTTATTATCAACACCAAGACTCCACTGGAAAATCCATTTAACTTAGAGACAAAAATAGCTAAGTTAAAAATATCCATCCCCCTCTCAGAACTTGTTAAACACCATGTATATAGGCAGCAAATTCAAAGATCACTTCAAATGCCAGAGGTCAAAGATGAAGTAAATATTTTAGATGACACCCCAGAGCTTCTATTTGGCCCAGAAGTTAACGGAAAATCAACACATGGACCTGTCCCACCCTTTTATGTCAGTTTGAATATACATGACAAAGTTTTGCACAATGCTATGTTTGACTCAGGGGCATCGCACAATCTTATGCCCAAAGCAGTTATGGAAAAACTAAATCTTGATGTTACAAGACCTTACAAAGATTTATACTCATTTGACTCAAGTCAAGTGAAATTTTTAGGCCTCATCAAAGACTTGTGTGTCTCCTTAGTTCAATACCCAAACAAGACCATCCTCATGGATGTAGTGGTTGCTGACATTCCACCAAAGTACGGTATGCTCCCGTCAAGGTCATGGGGAGTAAAACTCCAAGGATCCCTTCAATTAGACCTCTCCTATGCCACTATTTCAGTCTTTGGGCAACCAAAGAGACTGTATAGAGAAACGCTCATGAAATATGTGGTAAATAGTGAGAGCAAACCTCAAAATTTTCCCATTTATTCAATCCACTCTGATATGGATTCTTTTATTTTGTTTAATGATGATACAAATGTTTCAATTGATAATGAGCCCTTCGCTCTAGAGCAACAAGCACACATCAACGAAGAGTCGGTTGCAAATACCCACGAAACTGTCACAGCAATTGATGCAACCAGCATACCAAAAGAACTTTCCCAAACAGAAATCTTAAATCTGCCCAATCCTAAAACAGCTCAATCTCTTGATACTAACCATAAGCGAGAAATCACATGGTATTTAGAGTTTGATGGCTCTGTCAACAAGCTAGGAGCAGGGGCAGGTGTCTGGATTCACAACACATATAACAATCATGCAGAAGGACATGCCTACAGACAGAATTTCAAATGCACAAATAACATGGCAGAGTATGAGGCTCTTCTTTTAGGCCTTAAACTCCTCAAAACTCTAGGAGCTGCAAAAGTGTCTATTTTGGGAGACTCTAATTTAATCATACAACAGATGAAAGGCAATTTTGTAACCAATGACAACAGAATGAGAGCCTATAGGACCGCTGCTATTAATATATTCCAGGCATTCACTCAATTCAAGCTTGACAAGATTTCAAGAAATCACAACATTCATGCACACAACCTAGCTACTTTTGCTAGTACATGCAAGCTTCGTTTTGACCCAAACCATCACTTTACAGCTGAAATAAAACATAGGCCCGCAGTCCCAAATAACGTTAAAGACTGGCAAGTATTCGAAAATGATGCCCAGATTAATAATTTCCTCACCCTTGAGCATGAGTTTTCAAGTATTAACATCGACATGGATGCTATGACAGATACAGAACACCAAACAAATGAAACTCAGCAAGATGTAACGGCTGCAATAGTCAAGCAAACCCTGAAACCAACTATTTTTGACAAAGAAAACATAGAACAACTGAAACAAATACACTTGGAAGATATAGCCAAAACAGAGGCAGACATCATTGACTTAAAGGATAACTTTCTGCCTGCTGGCCTAACCCCATTAGAAGATATGTTTGATGCTAATGACGTGCCCAGAAAGCCAAAACTGCAGCCCATAAACACTGAGATAGAGGAACATAACATTGGGACAGTAGAAAAGCCAAAAATGATCAAACTGTCCAAAAACTTACCACCTGATCAAAAGCCCAAGTACATTGACTTATTCAAAGAGTTCCAAGATGTATTTGCTTGGAGCTATGAGGATCTGAAATCCTATGACACCTCGGTGATCCAACACACCATTCCTTTAAAACCAAACCAGAAACCCTTCAAGCAGAAACTTAGAAGAATTAACCCTATGCTTCTTCCCCCGATTGAGAAGGAAGTAAAGAGGATGTTTGAAGCAGGCATCATAGCACCCATCAGATTTTCCGAATGGGTGTCCAATCTTGTTCCTACGAGAAAAAAGACAGGTGAAATCAGGCTTTGTGTAGACCTCAGAAATTTAAATCAAGTCTCCCTAAAAGACCATTACCCTTTGCCCAAAATGGACCACATCGTGCAAAGAGTAGTGGGATCATCTAGAATCTCTTTGCTAGATGGTTTTTCAGGTTTCAACCAAATACTTGTTCACCCAGACGACCAAGACAAAACTGCCTTTACTACACCCTGGGGAACATTCAAGTATGTAAAGATGCCATTTGGTCTTAAAAACGTTGGTGATACCTTTCAAAGAGCAATGGATATTGCTTTTTCCAAAGAAATACATGACTTCCTAGTTGTCTACCTTGATGACTTAACCCCATTTTCCAAATCTGATGAAGAACACCTCAAGCATCTCAAGCAAATATTCATGACATGTAGGAAATACGGCATTTCCTTGAACCCCAAGAAGTCTCTGTTTGGCCTTGAAGAAGGCAAATTACTTGGCCACATCATATCAAAGGATGGGATCAGAATTGATCCTGAAAGAATACAAGCCATCCTTCAAATCCCATTTCCAAGAAACATTAAAGAACTACAAGCATTCCTTGGGAAAATCAACTTCTTGAGAAGATTTATTCCAAATCTAGCTGAGCTGATAAGACTGTTGAGAAACATGTTAAAGAAGGATGCCAAGGTAAAATGGTCTCTTGAAACCAAGCAAGCATTTGAGAGTATCAAATCAGCCTTAACACAAACCCCGGTCCTAACTAGCCCACAGTTTGATAAAGATTTTATCATATTTTCGTTTGCATTTGATCACACCATAGCCGTTGTCCTTTTGCAAAAGGATGAACAGGGAGCTGAAAAACCAATTTCTTTTTTCAGTCGAGCATTAAGAGACGCCTCTTTGAAGTACCCAATAATGGAAAAGCAGGCCTACGCACTGGTTAAGGCCATCAAGGATTTTAGAGTGTACATATTATATTCACATGTGATTGCCTATGTCCCACATGCTGTTGTAAAAGACATATTAACCCAAGAGGGATTAGAAGGCAAAAGAGGAAAATGGATTGAAAACATCCTTGAATATGACATAGAGATAAAACCAACCAAGCTGATAAAGGGACAAGGTTTAGCTAAACTGATGTCTGAAACAAACGTTCAAGCCTTAGAGATTAACCAGCTAGACAATGAACCGGAGCTGGCGACTCCACAGATCAATGAAATCTTTTTACAATCCCCATGGTATGCTGATATATGCTTTGTATTGTTAAAACTGTGTGCTCCCCCAGGATTGTCCAGAACCGAGAAAAGATTTTTGAAAATGAAGGCTTTAAAGTTTTGTGTTATAGATGGTGCATTATTTTGGAGAAATCATGAAGGTATATTGCTTGATTGTTTAACCATGAATGAAACTAACAATGTCATGAAAGAATTCCATGCAGGTGACTGTGGAGGACATCTATACTAGAAGTCCACTGCTGATAAAATTCTAAGGGCTGGTTTTTATTGGCCCTCTCTTTTTGCAGATGTAAAGAAGTTTTCCATATCATGTCACAAATGCCAAATTTTTGAGGGCAAGAGAAAGTTATTGCCCTTGCCCCTTAAACTCATCTCCACAGAAAAACCTTTTCAACAATGGGGTCTTGACTTCATTGGAGAAATCCATCCCTCTTCCTCAGGCCAGCACAAATGGATCCTAACAGCCACCGACTATTTCACTAAGTGGGTTGAAGCCATTCCCTGTTGACAAGCCAATGACACCATCATTATCCAATTCCTTGAGTGCAATATCCTTTCCAGATTTGGCTGCCTTGAGAAAATCATCACTGACAATGCCGCTACCTTTAAGTCCAAAAAGATGATCAATTTTTGCCACAAATTTCATATTACCTTGGGCCACTCCACAGCCTATTACCCTCAAGGCAATGGCTTGGCCGAGTCATCTAACAAAAGCCTCACCAACATCATAAAGAAAGTGCTGGAAGAAAACAAGAAGAACTAGCACAAAAAGCTAGTAAATGCCCTATGGGCAGACAGACTGTCAAGCAAAAGATCCATTGGGATGAGCCCTTATGAGCTAGTATATGGCATGGAGGCCAGATTTCCTTCATCCCTGAGCATTCCCACTATCAAGCTGTTACAAGAGATTCAGGCTAAACCGAATGACATTCAAAGAAGAATCAATCAGACCATCCATCTGCAACAAACCAGAGAACAAGTTTATGACAGAGCTTAGATTGTGCAAGAAAAGCTCAAGAAGATGTTTGATAAGAGAGCTAAGGCTGAAGATTTCTATGTTGGTGACAAAGCTCTAAGATGGGACTCAAGAAGGGAAGACAAGAGCAAACATGCCAAGTTTGATTTTCTATGAAGAGGTCCATTGGTTATTTCTGTTGTTCAGGGAAATAACACTTATTTTCTCAGATCTGTAGAGGATTGTTCTGCTGAAGAAGGCCCTGTCAATGGCCGTATGCTGAAGCATTACCATGATCCCTTTTAAGGGACACAATGCAGCTTTGTATATATCTTTGTACAGTCTTATTTGTATATATCAGCACTTTGTTTTCATTTTTTTTAAGCAAGCCGATTGTTTAAGAAGCAGCAGTAAATCTGTGAAGATCCAGCCGATGCAAGTATTCCAGTTTTAAAAGCCCTGTCTCTGCACTAATTTCAGCACAACAGCGAAGAATAGCACAGACACATCACAATGTATCATGGTAAAGGCAAGCTGTTGCAGATTGTAATCTTCAGCCAAAAGAGTGTTGACAAGGAAGAAGAAATTGGTCAGTAACTATTCAGGACCAGAGTCAGAGGAGATACATCAGTTTTGACTCGTGATTTTCAGAGACATAATGCTCAAACAATGTTGTACATAATTATCAAGCACGCAGAAGAAAGCAGGCGATGTTGTACAGTTCACAGTAATTCAGTTGAGGAAGAGGTTGTTTATAGTTCCAAGTTTATATTTTTAAAAGCCAGAACAAAGAAGTATTCCCAGTCTACAACAACAAATAGAAAATCAAGGCAGTCTGACCTGCTGTTCTTGGCTTTTCACAAGGAAAAGCCATCCCCAAGTAGAGCCACTATTAGCCTCCTGTTGCAAAAGGGTATCATTTTTCATGATTGACATTTTCACATGCCAAATATGTCATACTTTGCAAGCTGCAGTGTTCCATATTTCTAGAAGAGACCAAAGGAGAAAGCCATGAAGTGTACTAGTCCAAATGCCACTGCTGATTCCAATTTTTGATGAGTTGTTCCAGTTTTGAAGAGTTTTCATTTAAGGGAGGTCCAAACATTTTAATCTTGGTCTCCCTAGGTTTCAATTTCCTGTTTTAGAATATAGAGAATGATATCTGTCCAAACAGTTTAATCTTGGCAGATCTGTAGATAGGTAGAGAATCAAAGGGACCCAACTGCTTAATCTGGGCCCCGGCAGAAATAAGTGTAGATTTAGATAGGAAAAATTCAAAAGAAAAATTGTAAATCTGGGTTTGCAAGTCTAAGTGCACCCAAACCAAAAAGAAGAAAAAATGTTAGGAGAGTAGGCTGGGTAGGTAGCTGTGTGGTTGCAGAATGATAATTTATGATCAATTTTGTGGTACAAAGTGTTATATTTTTACAGATCACAGTGCAAGCAGTGTTCATGCAAAGGAGCTCAAAGGTAGACATAACTAACTCCCCCCTTCTTCTAATTCCCAAGTCCCTTACTAACTTCCCAAAGAGGTCAATATCTGCTTGATTCCTCTTAGATTCATCATCATCCATATCAGTTGCCTTGGTGAAGATCTGCTTCACTCAAGGATTTTTATTTCTTTTCAAGGTCTTTTCCCCAAAATAGCCTAAGGTCCCTGACCTTAGCGCTTGCTGATCACCGTCATATTAACTACTAATAGTATTATATAATTCCCTATCAGTCTTCCCCCTTCCCCTACTAAAACTTTGTATATAAAATTCCCCTATGTGAATATCCCCTCCCTGGCAATATAGCCATATTTTTATAAGTCCGGGAAAAAACGGTCCATCCGGGGTTGCTTTTAGCCCATCCGTGTCTTAAAAGAGATTAATAACCTCTCCCCTAGCCCTAAACCCTCAAAAACCCCCTTTTCCACCCCTAAACCAAAGTTTTGTGCACAAATACATTGACCCGCGCGTATTAAACCCATATAACCCCCTTAACCCGCATAAACCATTGTTTAGACCCACTTGCGCGCATATTAAAAAGGGAATATTCTCTGTATATTCTCCGCCCATATCCCCCCGCCGTATTATCTTGGCCGCCAGCTGTCGGATCGTCCGCCCCGCAAATCGACGGTGGGCGGGCCGTTCCATCTCCAAAACACCCGAGCTTTAGCGTCCGGGAGATGGGCAGTATTACCGCCATACCTCCCGCCACTCGTCAGCTCCTGGGCTGTGGCAGAGCCCCCTCTGGTAAAACCACTCCCCCCCAAAGGTGGTGCGCAACAAAACCACTTACCACCTCCTGTCTGGTGATGTCACCGCTTACGTCACCCCCCTGCATAGTCACCGCTTACGTCACCCCCCTGCATAGTCACCGCTTATGTCACCCCCTCTGCCTAGTCACATGTCGAGTCATCTGCCTGCGTGGCCCCTTACCACGTGTCATGCCACGTCACCGTCTGTACATGATGACATCATGCTAATGTCATCCCACCACGTCATCGCTGACGTCACCCGCCGTATAATGTCACGTCATGCTGATGTCATCAACACTTTTTTGGCGCGAAGGGAAAAAATCTTACTTCGGAGCCCCGAAATCAGATTCTGAGGCAATTTTTGATGAGCGATTTGCACAAATCGCTCATCGCTAGATTTTTTGGGCCTGAATGGGGAATCTTTAGGGAATCTTTTCATTCTACGGCCCCCAGCAGGCCCAAAAGGCGCCGAATGACCCATTTTTCTTCGCGAAGCTTGCCGGGAGGACCAAAAACCAGTTTTGAAGAAAACAAAGGCCGAACAGCGGCCATTAAATGATGATTTAACACACAGCACATCAGGACAGCATCTGTTTATTGCCAAAGAGTATCAGAGGAAGAAGAGAAGCCAAAGAGTATCAGCCGAAGATTTTTAGGGGTTCGAAGCACCTGAACATTGATGAGCCCCCCCCTAGAAAGTCAAATCAAGAGGCATAAGCCCATCCTTGCCATCAAATCACAGTTAAAGCTTTAAATGCTGACAGACAGTAGAGATGCAGAAACCCATACACATTTATTTCAGAAAACACTGCAGCAAGCCACCAAGGACAGCATCATTTATTCAGTTTTGATACGGCGGCCCTGAGCGCAGCCCGAGATATTTTTGCATTTATTTCTGGATAGGATTAGGTTAAGTAGTCATTTTTCTTTATGATCTGATTAGGTCAAGATGTAATAGGGGAACTCTGTAGATAGTTTTGCCCTATATATACCACCCTCTACATTGTTTCAAGGGTTGGTTGATTGAGAATTTTCACTAGAGACTCGCATTCTATACCTGAGTTTTTTCTATAATCAAAGATTGCTGAAAGCTTGGAGAGCAAACTGTCTGATGTAAATGAATGTTTTTGGAGATATGAAGATGGAATTCTTGTGCTGCAGCCTGAAGCAATAAGTGCATCTCACCTCTGTTTATTGTTTACCAATATCTAAATAGCAGAAAGAAAGAATAGCCTAGAATTAGTTTAAATACTCTCTATGCTCAATTTCTGCTATTTCTTTATGTTTTCCTCTGATTGAATTGGTTATGAATATGAATTCCTCCTGGCTCATGTTTACCCCAATTCACCTGTGTTTTCCAATTATCTAGGGATTCTTTACTGCCCCTAGGTAGCGCTCTGTTACCTCCTCTGTTAAGTTGATTGAGAGATTCTTAACTGCCTCTCATCACTTAGCATTTTTCCCATCATTTTAACCTGGAATGTTGTTTCATGCTTAGCTATCTTGCTCCAGTTTCCCTCTCTTGTGATCAAAGAAATGCACCAGCAGTTCTCCTCCTCGACTCCACGCCCAATGGTTTGAAACTTCCAGACAATGCCTTGCCTCTCTATCTGAAAACATCAATTTTCCCACCAAAAACAAAACAAAAACCCTCTGAACCCGAGACCTAGCCTAAAATCCTTTTCAACAAAGCTAAAATCTAAAAGAGAGAGCCCTCTCTGATTGCAGGTTGGCTAGAACCTGCAGTCCAAAGTTGGTCTGTGGTTACCTCGGTCGTATCCGTTTCCAGAGCTTAAGGACAACCTGAGTGATAACAATATGAAATGGTAAAGAGCAATTTGGCCCACGAAGAATGGGTGCAACTGACAATTTCTCTTTCAGAATTTGAAATGCATTTTGACAATCATTTGTCCAGTGAAATTCAATATCTTTTGCTAATAGTTTGAACAGAGGTTGGGCTATTTTACTAAAGTTTTCAATGAATCGTCTATAATAGCCTGCATAGCCTAAGAAGCTTCTTACCTATTTCTATGTTGTAGGAGGCATTAAATTTACTAGGACTTGGATTTTTGCTGGATCCACCTTAATTCCTGAAGCAGAAATATGGTGTCCCAGAACTATTCCTACTGTCAACATCATATAGCATTTCTCATTGCTTAATAACAAATTTGTTTCAATGCATATTTTCAAAAATTTCTCAAGGTTGTTTAAGCAATCATTGTATGTGTTTCCGTAAACTGTGAAGTCATCCATATAGACCTCGACACATTCATGAATTAGATCAGCAAATATTGCAAGTACTGCTCGTTGGAAAGTTGCAGGTGCATTGCATAGACCAAATGGCAAAACTTTATATGCATAGGTTCCCCATGGGCAAGTGAATGTTGTCTTGTCTTGGGCTTCTGTTGCTATTCTTATCTGGTTGTATCCTCTAAACCCATCTAAGAAGGAGAAAAATTTCTTTCCAGCTAATGAGTCTAACACTTGATCAATGAATGGTAGAGGAAAATGATCTTTTAGTGTAGCTTTGTTTAGTTCCCAATAGTCCACACATACCCTCCACTTTCCATTTTTCTTTAGTACAATAACCAGTGGAGAAACCCATTCACTATCTGAAATAGGATAGATGAATCCAACTTTTAACAATTTTTGCATTTCTTCTTTCACTATTTCCTTCATCATGGGATTCATTCGTCTTTGAGGTTGTCTTACAGGTTTAAGTTGATCATCTGTATAGATGTGGTGGATACATGTGCTAGGATGGATTCCTTGCATATCAGTATAATCCCAGGCAAAAGCTTTTGAATATTTCTCTAACAATGCAATTACCTCTTGCTCTTGTGCTGATTGCAATTCGTTTCCAATGTTTAGATGTTTTCCAGGATATACCTCAATTGTTTTTATTGTTGGATTGGAGATTGTGTTTACAGGAAAGATGTCTATAAAATTTTTCCGTAGAGTTTGAATAGTACAAGTTTCCTGAAAGCATTGATTCAAAAGATTACTTGCAGCTTCATATTGAACTTTTCTAAGCTGCTCGGAAATACTTGGTTCTGAAATGAAAAGATCCATTAAGTCTTCATTCTCTTCTTCTTCTCTAAAATCAAAGAATTGATTTATACTTAAAACTGATTTTGTTTGCTGCTTTTCTTGAGTTTCTAGTACTGATTCTAAAGAAGTTGATCGTGCAGGTGAATAAAGAGTTATGTGTTTCCTTTCATCTCCATGTGAAATAATCATGCTTCCTGATCTGCATCCTATGAAGGCATTAGCGGTAGCTAACCATGGTCTGCCTAAGATTAGAGGATGTCCTCCCAAGTTTGACTTTGGTTGCAAGATAAGGAAGTCAACAGGATACTCCCATGAATCCAAAGAGACTATGATATCTTCTAATATTCCTTCAGGAACAACTTTAGATCTATCTGCTAATTCCAAGATTGTAGAAGTTGATCTAATGTTGTTTAAATGCAAAGTTTTCATTGTCTCCATTGTCATTACATTTATAGCTGCTCCCAAGTCTATTAATGTGTTTGGTACTGAGAAATTATTTATTGATATAGTAACCATAGGGATACCAGGATCAATATATTTCTCTACTATGGTTTGTGTAGACATGAGGCTTGCTAATTTACCAATGACTTGGATTGTAGTAGGATCCTTTTTCTTTTTCTCTAATTTCCTAATGCACAATTCCTTTATTGTTTCAGCATATATTGGTATTTCTTTAATTTCTTTTAACAAAGGAATTTTTACATAAGCATTTTTTAACTCATCTAAGATATCAAATTCAGGAAGGGTTGTTTTGTTTTGTTGTTCCACTAACCTTTCAGGATAAGGTGGTGTTTGTGTTGTAATATTTGTTCCTTTCTGAATTTGTATCTCAGTTTGTGATGTTTCAGGTGATTCTCCTTGTTCAGTTGGTTCTTCTATGATTGGAGGAGAATCCTTTTTAAGCACTTTTCCAGACCTTAGATGGACATCATTAAGAGGAAGAATCGAATATGTAGGAAAACATGCTGCTTCCTCTACAGTGTATGCAAATTTGTCCACCTTATTATTTGGATTTGCCATTGGCTGGGCTGGTAGTTGAGTTGGTCTGGGTCGATTTGTGGGTAGTTGTAACTGTTGTGGTTGGGTCAACAACGATGGTGGATTCTGCTGTGGAAATGGGATGGATTGCGGATATGCAGAATGTTGTTGTTGAAAGGGTATGGATTGTGGATATTGTGGATATGCAAATGGTTGTTGGTATTGTTGCTGGTATTGTTGTTGATACTGTTGAGGTGGCTGGTTTCCATAACCATATCCTCTCCAACCTTGTACAGGTTGTTGTGAATATTTTTGTGGAGGCCAAGCTTGCCATGGCATTGGAGGGGTCCAAGGATTTTGAGGTGGATAGGGATAATGTTGTTGAGGGAATTGTTGTTGATTCTGTTGAGGCATCCTAAGTTGCCATGCTCTTCGTGGTGCTACATAATAGAAACCTTCTATCCCTGGCACTTCTTCCATTGAGTTTATTTGTAATTCTTTCAATTTTAGACAATTTTCTGTGGAATGATTTTCTGTACAAAGACCACAAACCTGAATACTATCCAAAGGACATTCTCTCAAGGGATGTTTCTTTCTACATTTGGAACAAAAGATTGCTAGAGCTTTTTCTTGTTCTTCTTTCTTCTTGTTTGCCTTTAGCACATCTACTTGTGTTCCTAATGTACTCAAGAGATCTGTTTTGAAATTTTCCAATAAGATTCCTATTTCAGCTCTTGTTATCCCTCCTGCAGCTGACTTTGCTGCTTTTGAACTTGCTTCCCTTCTTCCGGTTTTTGATCTTCCTCTAGAATATTTTTGACATAACTCAACAATTTCATTGAATGGTAGGTTTGAAATGTCTCCTTTACCCATCACATTCAAAATGTCAAGGTATTCATCCCTTACACCCTTGAGAAAGATTGTTCGAACGGTTTCTTGATTTAGAGAGTGTTGTTTAGATTTCTGTAGATTATATGCAAATCTTTCCAAATATTCTTCTAAACTTTCATCTTCTTGTTGTGTCATTCTGAAAACATCTTCCTTTGAATCTCTAGATCTACAATAAGCTTGATATTTCTTAAGGAAGACAGATCTCATATCATCCCAAGAAGCTATTGTTTGTTCTCCTAAACCCATAAACCATTTCAAAGCTGTTGCTTTTAATGTTGCAGGGAAAAGACGAAGTTTATGAATGTCATCAGTATATCCATATGTTCTACATAGAATATCAAATTCAAACATAAATGCATCAGGATCTTCTGTGGACATTCCATAAAAGTTTGGCAATACAGAAGGTGGAATATTTTTCATTTTTACTTCTTCTCCTAATATTGCACTTGTGTCTACTATTGGAAAGCCAAAGGTAGTCTCTTGATCATTACCATCTTCTTGTCTTTTCCGATCGTTTTCTATCTTTCTATCATTTTCTTGTTTTGCCTCCTCTTCTCTTTTTCTTCTCCATTCTCTTTGTTGTCTTTCATATTCAGCCCTTTGTTGTTCAGGAGTGAAAATAACAGATCCATGTCCCTCTTCTGCCATTGGTTGATTTGTTTCAATTTCGAGTGGAGTTTCAGGTTGTTGGAAGATAGGAGGATTTATGGATGGAAAGACAGGTTGTTTTCCTTTAATAATTTCTTTTTGTTTTCCGGAAGTTGAGAATTGTTTTTGTTTTGCTTCCCAAGCTAACAAAGTTTGCCTTTCAATCAAGGTTAATCTTTGTCCAGTTCTTTGTTTTTCTGCCAATTCCTCAATTATTGGATTACCAGTAACTGGGGTGTTTGATGATCCTATCTCTACTTGTGGGGGGTTTTTGATAAATCTACCTTGAGGATCTCTATATCTAGGCATAAAGAAACATAACTAAAAAGGAATGTAACTAATGTTTTTGTTGTTTTGAAATTTATCTTTCTATTGACTATGCCGATATTTGCCTCCCCGGCAACGGCGCCAAAATGTTGAGCTAATTTGTGGACCTAAATTAACACAATTATTTCTTATCAATCCGGGTTGTTTATGCTTTGAGGCAAGTTCACTATATGTGAAGATCAGATGTAATCAAACCTTGAAAGATAAGTTATTCAAAAGCTAAAAGTAATACATTCTATAACTCTAATTCAATCAGCTTAAAAAGAGGAAAAACATTGAAATGGTTCTTGACTCAAGAAGTCCACCTTCACCTCAATTATCACTTAATGAATCAAAGATTGAAACCAAAAGCTTAAGATGGATAAATTATTAATGAAAGAAGCTCTTAACTTAAGAGACACATAAGGTATTCCATCATAATTCATTCATCTCAATATCAAAATCTCAATGAGCAACTACTTGCATGCAAACAAAAGAAACTAGTTTTGATTCATCATTTTAGCAGAAGGGATGCCCAACTTGAACACTTGTTTTTCCAACTCAATAAAGTGATGAATAAGCTATTAACTAATGAAATCAATCACTATTCATAAACCATAAAGCAATCTGAAATAAAGCTTTGAAAGACTAGTGCTACAACAACCAGATTACAAGGAAATAAAACTAGTTAACAAGGAAGTGTACTTAGCTTGGAATGGGGGTCCTCCACCCTTGCCTTGCACACTTGAGAGGTGATATCAGAAGCTTAAATTCAGTCACACATCCATAGCATTGAACAGCAAAATCATAATAACACAAGTCTTCAAATTAACTCCTCAATCTAGAGATGTCACAACATAAGAGTATATCATAAATCAATACATAAGCCATCAAAGTTTTGGCTTTAAATAAGAAGTCTCATGAACAAACTGATATATATTCACTCAAAAAAACCCATCTACTCTCATCCACCTATCTAAGTCGAATTCATTACTCCCATCCCAAGAAAGATGACCAATCCTATAAAATCTCAAAACTGCCCTATTTCTATGGGATTCCTAAATGACTAGTCATGGTTGACTAGCACCAAATGGGCCTAATAAAGCTTGTTCTGTTTGAACTAAGCATTGTTGGATTAGTCCTAGTTCCCAAGTTGTTCATCCATGCATTCCATTCGTGCCCAAGTGTCCTGCAACCATATCAACCATAGAGCTATTACGGGAATTTCTGAATTTGCCAATTTTGCACTAAAAACCAAATTTTCATAAAAACTTTAGAAATTGAAAAATTAAAATTAAATACCTGAATGGATATCAAATATACATCAAAATGGGATAAATGAAGGGAAAATGGATGGAAAATAGATGGATAAGTAAGTTTCTTTGAGAAAAAATAAGGCCAAAACTAAGGCCCAACATGTGGCTAGACTCATTATCAGGCTATAGGAATTTTTTTGTGTCTGCACTTATAATTTACCTCACCATAATCACAATGGTGGTAATCAAGCAGTTTTTGTGTTTGGTACATGATGGGTTTCTGTGGCTGGAGGAGCCAATACCCATCACTAATATGTTGATCCATAGGATCATGCGACTGCTATACACAGGGGAAACTCTGGCCATGGCATGTGGCAGAAAGGCCGACAAACATGGCCCTGCAGAGGCCATGAAGGAAAAGTTCAAACTGGTAAAGAAGCCATGAGACTATTCCATTACGAGTATCGCTGCCCCCGCGATTAAAGTGGCAACACAACTCTTGGCAGGGAAGGTCATGCGAAAGTGTCACACAGATGAAGTGTTGGCACCAGTCGTAGCTTTGGCGGCCCAATGCATGGAGGGAATTCAATTTAATTGGGCACACTACCTCTGCGATGAGTTCCTCATGAACTTCCATGAGGTGCAAGATCTCAACAAGCCATTTCACTATGCATGGCTCTTGCTATCCATAGTGCTAGAAGCATGGGAGCTACCCAAAGACAATCAGTTTCCTCTAGTTGCATTGAACCTACATGAGGCAGTGAAGTACACTTCACTGTGGGTGACTAAGGATCCTCAACAGATAAAGGACAACAAGATCTTTTGGATCTTGATGGAGATGAACGTGCATATGGCCATAAAATGCAAGCCATTGTTTTTGCCTACCAATTTTGACAAATTGCAAGAGTATGTGGAATTCAAGGCTGACTTCTACCACGTCTCAATATGGGCACGAAATGACCCTGAGAAAAAGTGGCATGACTTGCCCTATTTGTCAACAGATGATGTGATCGATGCGGTCCTTGACCACTGGCTGGTAGAGTGGCACGCTACCTCAGACATGGCTGCGGGATCAAGAAGTTCGTCACACAACGTAAGAAGCAAGAGGCCAATCTGAAGATGGCACAGTTGGGTGTGAAAAGGAAAAAGGAGGCCAATGATAAGGCTAAGGTAGAGTGCATTGTCATGCAGCACTCTGGTGGGAAGGCAAGAAAAGAGGAGTGCGGCTCTAACAGAGGTCAGAAGTCGCCTTCAACATAAATAAAGGAAGAAGAGGACGAGTAGATCAAGCAGGGAGGAGCGAACCTAGAGACAACTTCGTTCCATATCAAGTGCACCAGAGGATAAAAAAAAGTAGGATCGTGGAAGAAGTCAAAGGCTACTAAGACATCTTTGGATCTAATCACCCTAACAGAGGGGGATATAAATGATATAGGGGATATAGTTCGAGATGCCACCATGGAACTACTACAACAGTTTGAGCAACAACTGTAACAGGTGTTGGGGGCTATTCAGACGGGTCTACGTGAGTTGTAGATCCATGCATCACAGATTTAGACGAGTGCGACGTCCACCAGTTTGGCCCTTGGCACCTCAGAAGATGCAGGGATGTTGTGCGCAAGGGACCCTTGAGCCATAGTGCTGCCAGATGGAGCATTGATGATAGAGATTGAAGCTAACAGGCCTGTTGTCAAAGCCCTCAAGGGAGTGGGACATAACTGGGTAGGGCTTCCTAGCGAGGCAGTTCACCTTCTCTAGGATGGTGTGATTGCGGAACTTGGGGCACATGAACAACATGGTTTGTAGGTGATCAATGAGAAAAAGGTCAATAATGCTTAGCTAACTATACAAAGAGACTTCGTTGTTAACCTTGTGATAGACCTAATAGACAAGAATTAGTGCATAATCAAGGTTGTGGATGAGGCATGCAGAACTGTCGCAAAGCTAGCCATTCCCGAGGCTGAGCTAGTAGATGTGCGGGTTCAGAAACTCGTTGTGGGAGTGTGCGATGCATGTATAGAGTTGGACAAGGTTTAGTTGGAACTGAACCTCAAAATTATAGAATTGTAGTTGAAGGCCCAGCCTTCGACTCCGCCGGAAGTCAGGGAGAAGTGCACGACTACCATGACAGATGCATTGGAAGCAGTAGTAATTGTAGTGATGAACTACATGACACTTTTTGAGGAGTTGCTTGAGGTACTCACCAGCCTGCAAGAAGACCACAATGTGCAGAGGCTGGAGACAAAAACGAGGGAACTACAGTAGTGCTACGACAAGGTTAAAGTGACAGTGCGCACTGTCGCCATCACGCAGAGACTCGCAAAGCTACAGGAGGCCAAGGAATTGAAAGAACAGGTAGATGCATCTCAGCACAAGGAAGTTGTGTCGAACACTCGCTTGAAACCTTGGGTGGACAAGGCCTATGTGAGCATGACCATCATTGAAGGAAAGCTGGCTAGTCTATAGGAGACTCAGTAGAAGCTACAGGCCGATAGCATAGTACCAGCAACATAGCAGTTGGTCGAGGAGATGAAGCAGGCGGCAACACAGTGCGCCACTAAGGTAGCAGTTGTCCAAGTCTGTAGATGAGTGCGCAGACTCCCACAACTATGTGTGAGGGTGGTTAGAGTCTGTATTGGAAATCTGAATCATCAATAAAGAGAAGTGTTCTAAACTTACTGTGTACTTTCCCTCTGTGTAGGCATTATTTTACTTCTGTTATAAATGTTGTGATTATGATATGTTGAATGTCAGGTTTAAGATATAATGTTAAGTTGGTTCACAAAAATATATATTTCCATCCGTTACATGAACACAAGTAATAACATATGCTTACGTGAGGATAATCTTAATTTCATGGTAAATTTGGCCAATACTTAAGATAATTTGGGAAATAAGATAGTAACCTTGTTACAGAGGCTCGTAAGTGCCTGAATCATCATCTAGGGTTGCACGAAGGATAGTCAGATACCTTCGTGGAGGTTCTGAAAGACGGGAGAAGAAGTAAAATCGATAAGCCCTAAGGGCTTATCGATCTGCATGAAGACAGGGGTTAGGGTATAAGATCGACATCACAACCATCTCAGGGTGCGGAAACTTGGTTCCTACATCCCCACATACTGCTTCAGGTGAGACTTCAGTCCGCGCTCCACAGATTGATGCCAAAAGGGCCAATAGTGTAGGGATTTTCTCTACTGCTTAACACTGAACCTGGGTCAGGGCCCATCAAGCCAACACTCCCTTTGTGTTACCAAAATTGTAGCAAAATTCACAATTAACCCTCCACAAATTCTCCTCGTCTTGAACCAGGGTCTTCCCAATCTCCACAATAGCTGAAATTTCGTCAAATTATACAAGACATGGTCAAGGAAAATTAACCTTAAAAGAGAATTGCTCGATCCCTAAGAAATAGGAGCAAAAGTCCCCTAAGAATGTTACCTTGGTTGATTTGGAAACCAATCTTGAGTTATCATTGAAAAAATAACAAACCCTAATCTCGAGGAGCTTCTCGTTATCATGGTGATAAAACATATTGTGATGATTCTTCCCTGAGTAATTCTCATTTGGATGAACTTATTACCAATATGTATTGGCAAAAACAGTATATGGTTACTATTCCTTGTTTGGAATATCAGGTCAGAAAATTAATCTATGAAAATAATCAACTCAAAGTCTCATTCTAAGTGAAGGACAAACCTAAAGAACAAAAATCACCCAGTGTCGAGTGTAACACCCAGTTAAAGGAAACTCACATCGTGATTAAATTTTTGAATCTCAAAATCACTATTTCCTCAGAATTAGAAGGATCAAATGTAGATAAATAGTGAATTTGTTTTTATCTATACATGTGAAGTGTTTTGGTATACTTTGTTTTATCTTTTATTTTTTGAAGAAAAGGGCACTATAGAATCAAATATTCTATAACAGCCTCATTTCAATATTATTATGATATTGTTTAATTTTGGTTTGTCTCTGTGATAGGTCTCCCACGTATGCATGAAATTTGTCTTGAACTTCACGATCTAGGATACTCTCAACTACCATGTTCCTATTCTTAGCTATGTACAGAAACTTTGTCTACCACTTTTTTCATTTTAGATTTTTCATTCGAACAAGAGGCCTAGAAATAAAAAAATCTTTTACTTTTAAAATTGATTGTCAAAAACAATTTTTAGTATTAGTTTGATAACAAAAGGCTCAGAGCCTATGTATATATACCACCGATTTTGATGAAAATGCGGGGGGGGGGAGGTGGTGGGTATTGGGTCCCTATACTACTATTGTATCCTCTTATTTTTATTGTTGTGCCTATGTAGTCACCATATTGTTATTATTGTGCCCCATAGAAGCTCACTATTGTTATTGTTATGGCCTTATGTTATTATTGTTATGTAGGCTCTGATTATATTGTGACCTCTTAAGCTCTTATATATATAAAGGAGGTTTTTTCATTTGTACCATCTAAGAATTATTCATTTATGTAATGTAAAGGAGGTTTCTCTCTGAAGAGGATAACTTTGAATTCATTGATCTATCTCTTTTTTGATCTGGTTACATAACATTTGGTATCAAAGCTTTGGATTCTATGGTTTTGCTTCTTCAAATAGGTCGTCATAGAATTTTCACTATATAATATTTTGTACGAAGCTTCAGAAGCTGAACTTGTAACCATGAGGAGCCGAAATTGTGGTGAATTTTGTATAAAATATTCATATGTTTTCTCACTATATTTTCAGAGATATGATTCGAAGAAGTTAGGGTTTTTCCAGGCTCCAAAATTCCATCTCAAATAGGTGACCTAGGGAAAATCATCATAAATTTCATTCGGAGCATCGGATTTCAATTTCATAAAAATTGAAGGAAATATGATGGACTATAGTTTTTTGAGTATCATTTTCAAGGTTGAAGGTCAAACAAGGGATACATCAAACTTCGTACAAGTTCTCTCTACTGAACTAGTCTATAATTAAGTCACCGTGGGAGATTGGGAATAGGTATTTCTTGAAGAATCCAATATTGGTCTGACCTATTGGGTTGTAAAGAAGACTCAAAGGCATACTTTGTAACATTATTTTAGATCTTCGATATTCACAATTACATAGATATAATAGTTGAAATATATACCTCCTAAAGTGGAAGAAAAAGGTGTGTGTTTCTTAAATTTTGCATAAATTTTGTTTGAAAAATAAGTTTGAAGTGATTCAAAGGGCATAGTGAAGCATAAAAAATCATTGTTTGATTCTAAAATGAATTGAATAAAGAAAATGGAAACACCTAGTAAGAAACCAGAAATATCTACTATGACACATGAAGAAGAGGAAGAAACACAACATGATATATCGAAATTACGAGACCAAGTGCAACAAATCTCGTTCTCGCAAAGAGCAACCAAAAATGAAATGGGATCTAAGATGAATGGTTTGAACAATGGTTTAAAATTAGAAATGGAAGGTTTGAAGGATGGTTTAAAAGCAAACATGGAAGGGTTGAAAGAGGGTTTGACAAAGTTGCTTCAAGGAATGCTTCCTAATGGCGAAAACATATTAGATGAAACTCATGATGAGAACAAAAGAAATGCTAATCATGTTTTCATAGACTCTAACACTGGAATAAAGACACACCATGTTCCAAATATCGATATGAGGAAGTTTAATGGAAAGGATCCAGTAACATGGATACTACAGATGAAGCAATATTTCGATCTCCATAATGTGCAACACACACAAAAGGTACGCATTGCAACTTTATATTTAGAACCCAATCAGTCTGTATGGTATCAATGGCTTTGTTCTCGTAAACCACTTGTCATTTGGTCAATTTTTACAGAGGAAATGATAGCACATTATGAGGATACAAAGAGAAAAACCTTCTTTAGCCAATTGATAAATCTCAAACAAAACGTTTCAATGGCAGAGTGCATTGAGGACTTCCAATAATTGAATATAAGGGTAAATGATATTATAGAGGAATATATGATTGATGTATTCATAGGTGCTTTAAAGGATAACATCCAACATGAGGTTCACATTAGGGGACCTGATTCATTGGAGAAGGCATTCAGAGTGACGGGAAAAGATGAAAGAAAAATTATGGCAACAGGGAAGTCTACCACCAACAACTATAAAGATGGAAGTGTTGCTGCTCCTAGCTTTCCAAAACCTATAGGTTGACACCAAAACAATTAGAAGAAAAGGGAGAAAAAGGGATTTGTTATAGTTTTGATAGAAAATATACTAAAGGTCATAAGTGTGCCGAGAAGAAATTATTTTATATAGATTGTGAAGTGGAGGAACAAAAGGAACAAGAGACTTCAAAATACTAGTATATACACCAAGAAACAACACTAGAGAAAGAAGAAATGAATCTAACCATATCTTGTAATGCATTGGCAGGAATTACCACTCTTTAAACTCTCAATATAGAAGGACATATCAAGAAGAAAGAGGTAATAGTGCTAATTGATTCAGGCAGTACCCATAATTTTATTCATTGAAAGATAGCCAAGGAATTGAATTTCTTCATATATCTAGAAACAGAGTGTCAATTGACAGTTGCAAATGGAGTGTCACATGGAATGAGTCGTTCTTGCGGACAAGACCGACCTCCCTAGTATCTAATGATATCTAGCGACAAGCAAACCAATGAAATTATATCTTTCTCTAAATATGCAGTGTATAAATAAAGGCAAACAAGTGTTTTAGGCCTACCTTGAGTCTAATGCAAGTTTGTGGAAGCCTCGCTCTGTTGATCCAAATGAGCTCCCTTGTAGAGGATCTGCAAACACAAACAAGCACACAAATTAAATAGCACCTGAAAAGCCAATATAATAAAGCATACTTATCATGATGATCAAGGAATTCATGAAACGAATCACATAAGACAATTTGTTGAGAAAAATGAATCTGATTGCATTAATTTAAATCAAAGAAGAACTTTACAACCTGCGCCTTGATGCTGTACAAGCTCCTCGCAGGGTCCAGCAAGAAGTCTCCTCTACTTTGACAAGTTTCACTCTCTTCCAAATGAAGCTAAAAGGTATGTGATCTCTCCTCTCAAGCTTAACTAGGAAGTCTCAATTCCACCAACATTTACTCTCAAAAATGTTCAGCTTCTAACCTCTCTAGCAACCAACCCAATGCCTTAATTTATAGTGCAATGGAGGGAAGTTACTAGGTCCACCTTCAAAGGGATAAAGACCTACTTCAAAAGGATAGCTCCTCTCATCAAGGGATTAGCTCCTTCACTTTTGGGATGCATGAACCACCTAGGAGCGAACCATCCACGTCAAGATTCCTTCTAGAATAATCTAGAATTAACCCAAAGTGAGTTTTTAAGAATCAACTTGCACCTTTTTGACTTTCACAGGGGTCCGCACCCACTCCTTTAGAGACAGAGCAGGAGGATCCGCAGGTAACATGAACATGAGATGCAGGACCGCAAGTAACAGTGAGAGAAAGTGTGGAACCAGAGCTTTATTGATTTTTAAAGTCTTTCTCTCATTTTCAAAGCTTGACATGAAGAGCTGAGGTTTGAGACTTGCTTAGGAGGACAGTATGAATGATGATAGACCCATACTGACTGCAAATAGACATGGTGACAATATTTTGTGTAACAGATTGCCCCCTAAAGTGCGAAGTCTGTAGTAGATGAGGATTTCATTTATCATCTAGGAAGAGTGAAGTACTTTATCATTTCGAGGATCATCTTGTGGAGAGCTCGGTTGGAACCTGTAAAAACATTCAATGAAAAATATATATATGAGATCATATCATCGCTGAGGTAGGCATTCCCATACTCAGATAAAAACTGACTAGAAAACTAACTACTGCTCTAATATAGGAATGATCTTGTAATACATCACAAGTATAGACACATGTAGACACAGTATGGACACAGCCATCTGTTCATGAATAGTCCACTGTATGATGAATACAAAATTCCTCGTAGACTAGATGGTGGAAACTAGATCCGGGGTCTTGATTTCTATTTCCCGAAATAGTACGATTCTATCCATGCGAATGAATGTGTCGAAGTTGAACATGGTAGAAACCACTTGATTACCAAGTCAATGATGTAAATTGTTAACAAGTGTGAGAGAAACCACCAGTAATGTCAACGGCTCTCAAAGTACTCAGTATAATCCATGAGATGTGAATAGATGTGTTGATGTCGAACATGTCACGGAATCCTTTTATCGAAGGTCAATGATGCAACCTATCGTCGAAGGCGAGAAACTTGCCATTGAGGCATGCAGATCCCAAGGTACTAACAATTTCTAGATCATATTTCTAGATAATGAGCTGAAGTCGATAAAAAGCGATCCGTCGTAGGCAAGCCCACAACACGAGACCATAGATCAAGTTTGAAGAAACTTAGTTGCAAGGACTGACTCAGGGATGGTCAAGATGGATGACAGATATTTCGCAGATGAATGGCTCATTTGCACTGACCTCTTGAACACATAACAACACAGCAGATGGTTTGGAGACAATTGACCCAAAGTTAATACCCAGAAACCGGCTGAAGACTTTCAATATGGTTTGATCAACTGTTAGGCAAAGGATTTCCCAACCCAGGTGAATAAAAGTGTCATGTTCAAGAGTGGTTACAAAGTATGACAAACAGGCTCATTTTTCTCTCTTTTCCCCCACCATTTCTGGCAAGTACCTCTTTATTTTTGACAAGCTTGAGGAGGATAACATTTGCTTGATTATAAGCTCATCCTTCGGATGAGTCCAGCTTAGTTTAAATTCAAACCCTAAGAAGGAGTGGTCCGTTCCTATTTGTAATTGAACAGGTCCTTTACTGTTAAATTTTAACGAGTCCAGTATAGGAGAAACTCAGCGTTTTTCAATTTTAGAGAGTCTGAAAAAACTTAAGAAGACTCCATGGTTGTCCTTTTTCATAAATTTGTGTCTCCCAAGCCCGAAAAAGTATAAAATAATACTTGAGAGAACCGCTTGATCATTACGACCAAGGACTACTTTTCGTAGTTAGTGTCTCTGATCCGAAAAAGTAAAAAAGCGATCAATGACACGTCGTTTTATAACCAATATCGAATTTGAAATGACAAAAATCTGGCAATCTTTTCATGTTTTTATGGTCAAAAAAGAGTTGTAAGTGGACCGTCTTTTTAGTTTTGTTTTAACGAGTTTAAAAAGAAAAACTCGGCAATCTTTTCATGTTTTAGGAGTCAGAAAAGAGCTTAAAGGTGACTCTAATGTTTTTTTGTCGAAAATGACCGATTTCATTTGAAAAACCCGTTATCCTAAACAAAAACTCAAATATTACTCATACTTGTTTAAAATGGATAAAAATGCTACAAAAGTTACCTCTTTAAAGTGAAACATAAACAAATTAAAAACTCATTTATTCAAAAAACTTATAAAAAGGACTTTTGTAAATTCATTTTTACCGTTTGAGTTTTGGGTGAGAAAATAGAGCTTTTGGTCAGAAACTTCCCGTGAAGATTGCGGAAAATCCGTCCATTGGAATCGAATGTTGTCTCCTCTAGGTAATCTACATCATCCTACTCTTTGATTTCATCCATTTCAAAAAAAAAAATTAGGCTTTGATTTAATTTTTTAAGGGATTTTTAGGTTAGAAACCCGCGTGTGGGGGTCCGCAGGCATATCACAGGTAACTTGCGGACCTCGACTTTTTTGTAAAGGGAAAAAAGTCAAGGGCTCGCACCTGCCGTGAAGGCAAAGTGCAGACCCACGCACTGTCTCTAATAGAGAGGGTCCGGTCCCCGCAGCAAGGGTTTTTAAACCTAAATTTCTCAAAATTCACCCAAAAACTTTGCTTTTAGATATTCTAATTCACCTTTTTGTTGAATGTAGAGTATACATCATGCTTGATTAGCGAGAATGGAAGCACGAGGATGTAGATCTCACCACGATAAATCATCAACCTTCGATTAATGCATTGAAGGCATGCGGCTTATACAAATTCTGGGCCATACGTGGCATGAGGGCCCAGGTGGACTTTTTGCAGTGGCTGGTAGACAGGTGGAGCATACAGGACTAGTGCTTCTTTATTGGTGGTCACCAGCTCAAAATGGAGCTAGCAGACATTTACTTTTTGACTGGTTTGCCTAAGAGAGGTGAACACTTGACTCTATTCGAGACTAGGCCAAGTGGCCAGTCTGTCGATAGCCTCCGGCTAGAGTTCTGTAACAACCAGACTAGAGACAAAGGGATAGATATCAAAACCATATCCCTTCCTGAACTCAAGGTAATTGTGTTTACTGTTACCAGACTTTGCGGGAGCGCAGCACTACATATAGCCACTGGATCCCAAATGCGGATGGCAGTAGACTTCTTTCGAGGCACCATATTCAACTGGTGCAATGCTGTGTTGGCTAATATAAAAGGCCAACTGACTAGAGAAAAGAATGCACAAATGAAGACCTTTGGATATGGTGCTTTAGTCATGAGCTTTGTTCTGGAGAGGGTTCCAATGTTGGTCCCACAGCATCTCACTATTGGAGCTGGACTTCCCCGAGAGCCCAAACTGATGCGATAGGTTGCAGTTATGGCCCGTCATCCTGAGGAGGGGACAAAAGTAGTTCGATTCACTCGTGAGTATTTCCATTGGTTGGAAAACCAAGTTTTTTCTATTCAGGACTTTCCTTATGCTGGGGTAGATTTTCGTGGTGACCCAGACATGGTTCTTCCACCAGGAGAGCAATGGGATGATTCAGGTAAAATCATTTTCAACATTTTCTAATTTAATTTTTTTTTGTTTTTATCTCGTCCCAAAATTGATAGTAAAAAGTTTCAAATGCAGATGTAGGTCCATGGCGACCAGCCGCTCTCTATCCCTATGAGAGGAAACAACCAGCTGCAGCGGCACCAGCCCCACAGGACAAATCAGCAGAGACCTTAGCCGAATTGGAGAGCCATCTAGAGCGATTGACATAAGACATTTCGAAGACCGGCATAGATGACATTCCTCTTAGGCTACAGCGCTATGTGATTGGGGTCCCAGGACCTTTCAGGAGGTTCCTTTGCAGGGTGGCCCGTACAGTGGTTTCTTATCGAGATCATCACCAGTGATAGGATGATCGCCTGTTGTAGACACATATGACATTTTTTGCCTTTTGTACTATCATTTTTCCCAATCATAAGGTGTTTTTCAACCTATGATAGAATACGATGTATATTTGACACACTCCTATGTTATACTATATCACTATTACCGGCTTATCTTGTAAAAAATGTTATGAAATGTTTTTAAATTTACTCGTATGATTATTGCAAATGTCTACTTAACATTCGAGAAGCAATTGCGTCTACTAATGTATTTAAATATCTTGGAATATGCTGATATTCAATATAATCAAATTCACGTTCCAAGAGACGCACTCTCAAAAATAATCTTAATAACACTGGATTTCTAATGGCATATACTCTATTAAGCTATAATACAATGAGTTTAGAATCTAACCTCACTATCAAACTCCAAATCGCAAATGAAATAGATTCAGATAATAACTCAATCACTGCACTATACTCGGAAATGTTGTTCGTTGTTTGACTAAGGCTTACCCCATGCATAGATACCAATTCATCAGACGGTGAATAGATAACCCAAGCTGTGGAAGAAATGTTCTGTGTATTCCGACAAACACCATCAACAAAACCAATGTATGTTTGGAGAGGCGTCGACATCTGCAATATCAAGAGTAAAACCAAGATAAGCAGGAATAATGATGAAAAACACTCTCTAAGCTAAGCACACTTTTTAATCTAAAACACACCAGCTAGAAAGAAAAATAAGCCTAACTAAAAAATCTCCACACCCAGATTTAAGCATAATACCTCTTTAGGTAAAGACCATTTCTGGGTTTACCCAAAGAGACCCCGTCAAAGTCTACCAATTCATCGGCCCCTTTTGCTAGCTTTCGATTAACAACATAAGGACCATGCCACATGGGTACGAATTTCCCACCGCCTAATTTATCATTTTCTTGATCGTACAATAAGTCTAGGTCTCCTTCCGAAAATTTTCGAGGGGTAACATTTCGATCATACTGAGCTTTAATACATTTGGCATGAGTTTCGATCGCTAATGCAACATCACGTCGATTCTCATCTAGCTGAGCCAAGTATAACAAATGTTTTTCCTCTTTGGAAGTGGCTGGAAGTAATTCGATGGTCATTTGCAATGACGGGATTTCACATTTAATGGGAAACACAACTTCCAGACCATAAACTAGTTGGAAAGGAGTGAACCCGATTGAAATTTTTACTGAGGTTCGATACGCCCAAAGCGCTAAAAATATCATGTTATGCCAATTCGACCTATGAATCCCAATCATTCGTCGGATCATGATGACTAGAACTTTGTTGATGGCTTCAACCAGACCATTAGCCTGTGGATAATACGGAGTTGAACTATCGTGATGCAAGCCAAGTTGGCCTATAAGTTCAGTCATCATAACGTTTCGAAAATGACACCCATGATCAGTGATAATCACTTGTGGAACACCAAACCTAGCAATTATATGATTGAAAATGAAAATCGCAGCAGTTTTTCCGTCTCCCTCAAATGTAGGCATCGCCTCGGCCCACTTGGTAAAATAATCTACCGTAAGGATGATATACGCATGCCCCCCGGCCGAGTGAGGGTTACATGTAATAAAATTGATACCCCATTTCGCAAAAGGACCGATGACAGTTATAGGGTGGAGAGGAGCAGGTGGAGCGCGCATCTTTCGTTAAAAAATTTGGTAGTTGTTGCATTTTCGGACAGCGCTAATACAATATTTAAACAAAGATGGCCAGAAATAGCTAGCATGCAATATATTTTTAGCTGTGGAAAACCCAAACATATGACCGCCACACGCTCCAGAGTGACAGTCATTTAGAACCCTTTCAGCTTCCTCATGAGTTAAACAATGTCGAAAAACAGAGTCCACCCCACGATGATAAAGTGTATCTCCAATAATTTTGAATTGTTGGGACAGGAATCGTATTTTTCGACGTTCTGACATTGAAATTTCTGGCCGAAAGGATTGGGTCTAGAGATAAACTATAATATCCCCATACCATGGATCTAAAGTGATGATTAGAAACAAGGATTTGTCCGCAATGGGCTCCTTCGCCACAGTTTCCGTGTCAGCACGCGGGAAGTCACACATTAACTCCGCAAAAACTAAAGATTTCTTCGACTTAGACTTTCCAAATTCCAAGTCGAACTCTTGCAGGATCACAATCCATTTGGAGTACTTTCCCCCTAGTAATTGTTTGGTGAAAATATAGATCATAGGGTTTCAATTGGAAATTACTGTAGTTTTACGTAGTAAAATGTAATGACGAAAACGTTGAACAGCTTGAATAGCTGCCAGTGCCAATTTCTCCACATGCGAGTATTTTAGCTCAGTTGGATTTAAAGTGTGACTCACGTAATATATCACATGTTCAGTACCGAATTCATCTTCCTGAACTAACACCATTCCAATGGTGGAATGCGAGGCGGCGAGATACAAGAAGTAGTCCTAGTTGTAGTTGGCAAGATGCAATAAAGGTGCATGGGTCAGCGCGTGTTTTAGTGCATCAAAAGATTTATTAGCTATCTCATCCCAAAAGAATGGAGTATTCTATTTCAACAATCGGGTAAAACCCTTTGTGATCTCGGCGTAGTTAGGAATGAATCGACGTAAAAAGTTTGCTTTCCCTTGCAAACTTTGGAGTTGGCGAAGACTCGAAGGAGGAGGCAATTTGAAAATAGCTTCAACCTTCGAGGGATCGATGTGGATGCCAGCTTTTGAAACAACAAACCGCAGTAACTGACCTGTTTCTATATAGAAAACACACTTGTGTGGATTCAACCTAATTTGATAATGCCTACACCTCATAAAGATTGCTCGTAAATGGATGAGATGATCAGCTCGATGTAATGAATGAGCAGATAAATCATCGAGATAGGGTTGCACAATGTGCTTGATGTCATGAAACGCGTAAGACATGGCTTTTTGAAAAGTTTCCTCGGCGTTCTTGAGTCCAAAAGGTAATTTGCAATAAGCAATTTTCCCCCATGGACAAATGAAAGTTATTTTTGGTTGATCAACAGGTAGAATATTTATTTCATTGTATCAGGAAAAACCATCCATAAAGGAGAATATTTCACTGCCGGCACAATCATCAATGGTTTGATCGATATAGGGAGTTGGGTAATTGTCTTTTGGACAGGCTCGATTAATGTCCCTATAATCGATATATATTCTTATTGTCCCTTGCTTTTTGTTAACAGGAACAATATTCGATACCCAATCCGTTAACGGAATCGGATAAATGAAACCTGCTTTGAGTAACTTTCAACTTCTGCTTTAATAGCAGCAGCTTTTCGCGGGTGAATCTGACGCAAACGTTGCCGAACGGGTTTAGCATCTAGGTAAGTTTTGATTTCTTGAACAACAATTGTTGGATCAATTCCTGGCATTTACTCATATGACCAGGCAAACATGTCGCAGAATTCTTGAAATAGGGCCTTATAATGTTTGAATTTCATCTTTCGTACAAGAGACACCTATATGAATGTTTTCAACAATTCTAGGCTTAACCGAAATATCAATAGGAATAGTTCGAGAAAATTTTCCCAAATTTAACTCTGAATCAGGATTTTTCATTGGATTCTGAGGTTCCTTGACATATTCAGTCATAAAAATAGATGAAAAATTATTTTCAAAATGATCAATCTCAGGTAAAAACGAATATCTATGATGAAGATCTTCCCATGGTAAGTCATCGACACATAGGATTTCACGAATTTGCTCATCCGTGTGAACAAGTTCTGAAAACGTTGTTAAATCTGAGTTTGACGTTGAAAATGATTCCTTGTGGACCACATTCATTAAGTCAATTTTGGTTGAAGAAGTGTCAGAAAATGACTGCACAGTCTGATATGCAATTTCATATGGACTCAAAGGCATAACATCACCAAATGAGTCTATCTCAGATTCAGAAGGTACGATCCAAGGATCATCATAAACAATAGTGTCTGACGAAATCATATGAATGGTTGTAGTAGAAGACGATGCGTTGATAGGAGGAAAAGGAAAAGTTCCTAGTAAACCAGAATCTTTAACTAGTCCTACTCCAACATCCTTATACGGGATAGTTGTTTTGCCGACATGCTGAATACTTTCAGAAGAGGCTGGGTCGGATGAAAAGTAAGTCAGCTGCTCTATAGTTATGATCTTTCCATTATGAGGGAACTTTATAAGCCAAAAGACCAATGAAACGACGGCTATCATAGCGTAAGACCAACTACGACCCAAGAGAAGGTTATAACATAGAGGGGCATCAACCACCTCCACATCTAGATTAACAGTTTTGCCTTCAACCCCTATAGGTAAATCCTATAGAATGCCAAAAGGATGAAACCCACGGCCATCAAAGGCCTTTAGAATCGTCGGGGATTGATTTAGTGTAGGAGAACCAAGCGATCTCCAACACTGTATCGACATAATACACATTGAGGCTCCCTCATCAATCACAGTCTTATAACAAGGTCTATTTTTGACTAACACTGGGATCTAGAAAGCCATTTGATGAGGTAAGCACGGTGTACTATTTTCTAGGTCGAAAATTATAAGGTTTGAGTCCTGAACGTCAACAGCTCCTATAGCCAACAATAGTAATTTACGTTGTGCTGGACATGATTGCAGCACTTCCAAAGCCAACATTGCTGAAGGTGAAATAGCCAAATCTTCGACAATGTTATAGTTCTGAGCCGCTCCCGTATGTGGATTGAAAGATGACTTTTGAAGTATACCCTTGGCGGGCGGTTTGATTACTAAGTCTGGGTTAGGTTTCTTGATCTGTAGTGGATCAGAACCTGCAGTTGAAGTTGATGGGTTTGAATGAGAAGATTCTGCTTCTTTACCATCAACAGGACTTTTACTACCATAATCATGTGATCGAGTCGCAATCCTAACATGGGACATCATCATTATGGGTTCTTCAAAGGCATTTGAGGAAGAACCTATCATCTTACTATCTTGACTAGGAAAAGGGTCCTTCAAAACAGCAGGCGTTTGGGAACCTTTGACAATTTTCGCAACCTCTGCACGATGAGGGCAGTCTCTTGTAAAATGCTCTTCATCACAAATGAGACAAGGATAACGAGGTATGCATTTCTCATCAATTGATTCCGCTTTTTCTGGTTTCTCTTTCGAATTTTTATCTATTTTATTTTTCTTCTTCCCTTTCTTCTTACCGCCAGATTTTGATTTGGCTGTAGATGACTCTACAACATGAATATCGGTGGAAATTTCCATGGAAGAGTCTCCTGTCAGGGAATCTGGTAAAGTTATGATAGGAGAAGAATTCTTAGAAGATTTCTTCTTACTTTTGGTATTAACCGTACCAATCACACCATCAGCGGCATGAGACCTTGAAGGAGCTGCAGTTATTTGATTTTGTTTAGGAAGGTCGGGCATTTTCTCGTGTAACGTACCTGACTGTGTATAAACTAAGTCAAGGTACTAAGCTTGAGCAATTGCTTGCTCTTCAGTAACGACTCCTTCCTTAGCTACATCCTCAGTGATCTTCGGTAATAAGGATTTTACAAACCATTCAGCTAAGATCTGATCCGAAATAAAAACCTTCACTAAACGTTGTCGACGTCTCCATTCATGAATGTGATCTGAAATGTAATTGGATTTTGACTGTTTTAATGAAGTTAATAATTTTGTGCCATTGTCATATCTGACTGGCAACTGAAAATGAGTTAAAAACGAAGTAGCTAACTGACTAAAGTTATAAAAAGTGTCTCGTGGTAACTCAATGTACCACTTGGCTGCAAGACCAATTAGAGTGCACTGGAAAAGCCTTAAATGGATTGAGTCATCTGAAATGGAATTAGACGCACACCAGAGGTGATAAGTCATCACATGGTTTGACGGGTCCTCTCCTGATTTGCCTTCAAACTTAGGAATATCACTAGGAAACTTATTCGGCATTGGTGGGCAAAACGAAAGATAGTTAATTGGATCTTTCGTAAGGCGCAACAAGTCAGGCAAGTCCAAAGTTGCAATAAATGGTAACTGATGATTAGGGTCCCTAAAACCCTGGGTCATGAGACCAGCCCCAGGAGGAGGATATCCAGGATAACTAGGAATTGGAATTGCATTTGGGATATTATATCCTCCCGGAAAACCAGGATTAACCGGACCGTACTGGGGTTGTTGAGGTTGCTGATATGTATATCCAGGGTACGGTTGATACTAATAGACTGGCTGCTGCACAACAGGACCGAATTGGTACTGTCCCTGGTACGGTTGATAAGTAAATTGAGGTTGACTTGTGACAACCGTACTTGGACCAGGTTGTCCTACAGGCATTTGAACCGAAGTCTGAATTGTGGATCCAGACTAAGGTAAAGATGTCTGAGGAGTTGATACAGGAACAGTAGAAACTGGAGCTGTCGATACTCCAGAAGTAGGTGGGGTAGATTTAACAGATGTTGCAGCAGTTGCAGTAGTTGTTTGAAGCGGAGTACGAGGCGTACTAGGCCCAGATTGAGAAACTACAGAAGGTGCAGAAGTTTGAATAGTAGACAGGACAGGTTGTTGGGGTGAACCAGAAACCAAGGGTTGTCCAGATTGAGATGACAACTGCACATTTGGTTGCAAGATCTATTGAGCTTGAGATGGATCCCACACTAAATTCATTATGGGGTACAGACCCATAACAGGTTGAGAATATTGAGGACCATAACCAGGTTGAGGGTAGGGTTGATAATTCAAAGGTACATTTCCAGCTCCTTGGACAAATGATTGACCGGAAGGTGGTTGGAAACCTTGGGTTGGGTACTGACCTTGAGGTTGATAACCTTGAGGCACGTACTAATACTAGGGTTGACCTTGAGATACATATTGATACTGGGGTTGACCTTGAGGTACATACTGAGTCTGGGGTTGACCTTGAGGAACGTACTATCCTGTAGGTATGTACTGTCCTTGAGGTTGCCCCCCAGGCAGAAATTGGGTACCTTGAGGTTGCCCCCCAGGCGATACTTCAGGACTTTGAGGCTGCCCCCCAGGCGATAACTGGCCGCCTTGAGGTAGAGGATTAAGAATAGTACCTGACATCATAAGAGTATCTTCTACACTCAACGGCTTAGTTCCATTATTTCCAGTTAATAACCTTTATTCGATAGGTTGAGGAGACGCTCCCGAGAAAGTACCAGTAAGTGACTGATACCCAGAGGGAACAGAAGGATCGTCGTATGAAAAGGTTTCTAGAGATTGAGAAAACATGGACGACTGACTTGACATATTTAATGGAGGATAATAACCCCTAGGTGTTGGGTGAAAAGGAATGCGAGGTGGTGAAAAACTTAGTCCCGGGTTTTCCAAAAAATTGGTCAATGAAAGATACCAAGCGTTGCTCCTAGGTGGACTGTAAAAGATTGATTCACACTCCCTAAGTTCTATAACAGGTTGATTTTCAGGGATAGGGATACCTTCTTCTTCTGGAGTAGCAAGTTCTTCAATAGCTATAAGTCCAGAAGGAAGATTTTGGGTAATTATTCTTTCTACCCTGGGTGAACCAGGACCACTAGAAGTTGGAGAGGCAAATCCCGATGTTGGCGTAGCAGAAAATTCAGTTTCAGGTTCAGATATTTCAGGTTCCTCACCTAAATCACTAGTAGATGAAAAAATACCAGTAACTTCGGAAACAGAAACAGATTGTGGATTATAATCTGCTACTAGAGCTTGATAATCAGGATGTACCACTAAAGAAGACTCTCCTTCTTCAGGTGACCCAACTCTACTGTCTCTAGGAGTTACAAGGGCTCGTAACCCTTCAGGTTGGCTCAGTGAAAACTCAGGAGGTTGGCCCCAAAGTCTATGGGACTTCCTCGGTAATTCAGCCACGATTAAATATTTTAACTACTTCACACGCAAACAAAGAAAAATCTCAATGAAAACCACCTAAAGCCTCTAAAGAACCAAAAAAAATTTAGATCACACGCCTAAAGAATCTAGGAGATCAAACCACACACAAAAAGTAACTTTCCGTACTGAAAACACTAGTTGGTGATGAAATCCAACGTCGCAGAGTTCAATACAAAAATGGCGGTCGGAAGAGTTACCCCGGCAACCTGCTTAATGAATAGACTGGCACAAGTTTCTCCACTAAACCGTCTCGAGTGAAGAGAACCCCCCAGAAAATCCAAGTGAGTCTAGCCGACGTCTGCTCCAGGTACAGTGGGATCTTCCCTCCACAGTCACCTTACGAAAGAATCCTATAGAATATGGTCACTATGGTTACAAACGGAAACAAATATACCTGGGGGAACAGTCTACGATCCGATATGCATGCAAGGGTAGAGTAACAAGCTCAATCCCCTTGAAGGCTCCTTGACATAATCCAAGGTTACCAACAAGTGACCCCAGGCTCCTCGACAATGGTTAATCCGAGGTTTACCGTTTTTAATACATGAATATCTTCTATCGCTCCCAATGAGGAAGGATTGATTCCCACACTGGTTCAGATATGATCTCGTGCTTCTCCTTTAAGAGGAGCTTTCCCAGAGCATAGATGTAACAATTGGATTTTATCTCCTACCGCAAGATACAGCTACTTGTTTGTTTTACTATCTTGGAGAGTTAATTACTCCCTACTCCAAGATACTAGCCTAAGCTCTGTTGGTGTAATAGAGTCGTAGAAATAAAAATATTACTAGATAGATTTTACTTTAAGCGTTATTTTTATTGGTTTTTCTTTAAGTCAAGAGGTGTGGAGATGAAACTTATGATGTGAAGACTCGACTCCAAATCACTAAAAAATGCACTTAAGAAGATAAGCAATCTTTTCCCTTCAATGAATTTCTAGCTAGGAAAGAGTTGAGAACGCAAATGCTTGTAAAAACAAATATTGTCCTTAACAAACAAATCAAAAGAAGAGCTTTTTGTCTTTTCCAATGCACTCAAAAACGAGACAACTAGTTATGTTCACAAAAATTTCCCTTTTCTTTCAAACACTCAAATACTACAAAAACAAACTTTTTCCAAAAGATATTTTTTTATTTTTATAAAACACTCAAAACTATGGAAAAAACTAATCTTGAGATCTATAAATTCTAATAACTATTTGAATTAAAAGCTTACAAGATTTGTTTTCAAGGATGTTTTACTTAGCTATAAGCAAACTAAGGACTAATTTGTCCAGAATCACAAATCAGTCAAAAAACAACCAATTTTTGTTTTCTTTTCTATAAATGAAATCGAAAACTTTTAACACAAGTCTTTTCGAAGTTTCGCAAGGAGAAACAAGATGGATTCCTCAACAAAGGTAGATTTTGCAAACGGTCAAACTCATAAGAAGGCCAGTAAAAACCAAGGCGATATGAGGCTTCTAAGGCTTCTAAGCTCTGAGCTACTACAAGATCGAAATGAAAATCAAGCGCGGGAACCAAAACTTCTAGGAATTTCACCTAAAACCCTAATGCCAATAGAATTAACCTAAGAAAAGTTCCTGACAAGTCACATGCAAGTCTAGGCAGAGGCAAAAAACACCTGAACAAATCCTAAGCTGACTGAAAGAGAAAATCTTAAGTTTTTCAAAATTTTGACAGGGTCCACAGGCCTGCAGTTCACACAGGTGCGGTACTGCTCTGTGTGAAAAGAAAAAGTGCGGATAGGTCCGCACTGTGTTGCAAGCAGAGGGTGAAGTCCTCTCCCAAAAGTATGAAAAACAAAAAATAGTTCAAGATTAACTAAACCTACCCAATCCCACACACATCAAGCCAAAAACAGAAACAAAAACACAGTTTCTCAAGTCAAAGTAAAGCAAATCAAAAAATCAATTCCCCAGTGGAGTCGCCATTTTGTCACACGGAATGAGTCGTTCTTGCGGCCAAGACCGACCTCCCTAGTATCTAATGATATCTAGCGACAAGCAAACCAATCAAATTCTATCTTTCTCTAAATATGCAGTTTATAAATAAAGGCAAATAAGTGTTTTAGGCCTACCTTGGGTCTAATGCAAGTTTGTGGAAGCCTTGCTCTGTTGATCCAAATGAGCTCCCTTGTAGAGGATCTACAAACACAAACAAGCACACAAAATAAATAGCACCTGAAAAGTCAATATAATAAAGCATACTTATCATGATGATCAAGGAATTCATGAAACAAATCACATAAGACAATTTGTTGAGAAAAATGAATATGATTGTATTAATTTAAATCAAAGAAGAACTTTACAACCTGTGCCTTGATGTTGTACAAGCTCCTCCTAGGGTCCAGCAAGAAGTCTCCTCTACTTTGACAAGTTTCAGTCTCTTCCAAATGAAGCCAAAAGGTATGTGATCTCTCCTCTCAAGCTTAACTAGGAAGTCTCAATTCCACCAGCATTTACCCTAAAAAATGTTCAGCTTCTAACCTCTCTAGCAACTAGCCCAATGCCTTAATTTATAGTGCAATGGAGGGAAGTTACTAGGTCCACCTTCAAAGGGATAAAGCCCTCCTTCAAAGGGATAGCTCCTCTCATCAAGGGATTAGCTCCTTCACTTTTGGGATGCATGAACGACCTAGGAGTGAACCATCCACATCAAGATTCCTTCTAGAATCATCTAGAATTAACCCAAAGTGAGTTTTTAATCATCAACTTGCGCCTTTTTAACTTTCACAAGGGTCCGCACCCACTCCTTTAGAGACAGAGCGGGCAGGTCCACAGGTAACATGAACAGGAGGTGCAGGACCGCAGGTAACAGTGAGAGAAAGTGTGGAACCAGAGCTTTATTGATTTTTAAAGTCTTTCTCTCATTTTCAAAGCTTGACATGAAGAGCTGAGGTTTGAGACTTGCTTAGGAGGACAGTATGAATGATGATAGACCCATATTGACTGCAAATAGTCATGGTGACAATATTTTGTGTAACATGGAGGAACTATAAATTTCTATGGAAAGTTCCATAATTTGAACCTAACGATGGGGTAATATGTATTGAATAGTACAATGATTTTCATTCCAACAGGTGGTGCTGATGTTGTTCTAGGGGTCCAGTGGTTACAATATTTGGATATGATAGCTTTTAATTTTCAAGAACTTTTGTTGAAATTATTTTGGGAAAGAAATGAGGTTGAACTAAGGGGTATCGTAGGGAAATCAGGAAATATAATCAATTATAATGACATCACAAAGCTTCTAAAGAAATAAAAATGGGGCGTAATTGCACTATTATGCTCACTATATATTCAAACATTGAAATCACCTATTTCTCAAGGTCTCCAAAAAGACTTGGATAATCATTTCAAGTTATTTGAGACTCCCAAATAAATCCCACTTATTCATGATCATGTACATGCTATTAATTTGATTCTAGGAAGCGTTCCTCGAAATATGAAGCCTTACAAATATCCCTATGCCCAAAAGAGTGAAATTTAATGTATGGTTGTAGAAATTATAGAGGCCGGTACAATTCAACCTAGTCAAACTTCTTTCCCTACTCCAGTAATATTGGTGAATAATAAGGATGGATCATGGCGCATGTGTCTGGATTATAGGGAGCTCAATAAGATCACTATTAAAGAAAAATTTCCCATTCCTATCATTGATGAATTGTTGGATGAATTACATGGAGAGATTTACTTCATCAAGTTGAATCTTCATTCAAGATATCATCAAATTAGAATGAAGACTAAAGACATTTTAAAAATGCCATTTAGAACTCATGAGGATCGTTATGAATTTTTGGTCATGCCTTTTGACCTTACCAATGCACCTTCTACATTTCAAGGTTTAATGAATTCCATTTTCAAACCCTTCCTTAGAAAATATGTATTAGTATTTTTTGATGATATACTAATAAACACCAATTCTTGGAAGAGTCATATTCAACATGTTGACAAGGTCCTCAAACTATTGGAGGAGAAATAATTTTATGCAAAACTCGCCAAATGTTTCTTTGGAGTACATGAAGTGGAATATCTAGGCCATATTGTATCTCATGAGGGTGTTAAGGTAGACCCTAACAAAATTAAAGCCATTAAGGAAGAGAAAATCCCAACAACCATAAAGCCTCTTCGAGGATTTCTTGGGTTGCCAGGGTATTATCGTAATTTTCTTAAGAATTATGGGAGAATAACGACACCACAAACAACATTACTAAAGAAATATGCATTGTCTTGGACTCGAGAAGCAACTAAGGCCCTTGAGCATCTTAAAGATACAATGTTCCAAGCACTGGTCTTAGCTACGCTAGACTTCACAAAAACCTTTATTGTGGTGTTATCACCAAAAAATTGATCATCTAGCCTAATTTACTAGATGGATCGAAGTACACCATGTAAAGCCAATTTTACCATAGTAAAATTGCTTTCACTTTCAGAAATTACATAATAAACCACCTTTATTAAGTAATGTATAGTTAAACCCTTGAAGAATAATTGAATAAATCACTATTTATTTGATTTTCTTCTAGGAATAATTAATTAAACCATTGTTTTATTATTATTATTCTTTGTCAAATTTGACCCAATCATGAAAAATAAATAGATAGATCTTTATTTATCTTATTTTTATCTAAGAATAATTAATTAATCACTAATTAATTATTATTATTTGTTAAATTTGACTAAATCCCTTAGGAATAATTAAATAAATCCTTATTTGTTTATTATTCCTTAACTAATTCATTGAGATAATAAATAAATAATTTATTTGTTTATTATTTCTAAATAAAAGTTTAAATAATTTTTCCCTCCTAAAAAAATATAATAAAATATTTGAAGGGGTAATTCAAAGAATGGGATCAATAATATTTTATTATTGCTCATTATTCAAGGATAACTCAATATTTTGTTAGAAATAGAAGGGTTTTCTATTCATTATTCACTTTTGATTATTTTCATTGTTGCATTCACTGTTGTAACTCTGATTATTTTCATTGTCACACACCATATTTTTGATGGATTTATGCATTATAGAGGAGAGAGACTCTACAAAAGTTGAAGACGTTTGAAGATAGCCAATAACCCATCCCATAGAGGGTGACTGGTAACATTTATTTATTCTCTTCACAGGCGTTATTATAAAATTATTCTTTACATATCTGGTTTCCATTGGATATTTGGGGTTATTACTCTTTATTTCACTGTTTCACTATGATTGAAGTATAGATCATAATTTTGACAGGTTTTGTTTCTATCAATAGCTACAGATCTACAATTTTTAGTAGTCATTTCTATTGTTGAGATTGTTTGTCATCCACAATCTTAAGTGGGTTCTTTTCGTACATCATTGAGAAGAAAACACTACAACAAATTGGTGACTCCGCTGGGTTTTATACTTCAAATCTAGAAACCTGGGTGACTTTTGGTTTTCAACTTAGGTTTTCTTCTTTTATAAATTCTATTAATTTTTCCTAGTGTTTTAACCCTAGATCTAATAAATTTCTAACTTTCGTAAGCTTTCTAGTTGTTTCCGTAGGTCATAAGAACCAATCGCGACAAAGGAGACATTTTTTTCTGAAATTTGTAGACTAGAAATCTCAAAGCAGAAATCGCAGTTTTTAGGCCAAAAGGTGCAATCTATGCTCCATCATGTAGCTTTCTACCGAAAAGTGTGATTTCATCAAAAAGCAGGCTAGAACCTATGATTTCTGGGTTTTAGGGTTTTTCTCATATCTGTTTCTTGGTTTTGTTGAGAGATGTATGTTGGATTCCTGACCTCTGTCTCATCCCGCTTAGGCCTTGATCCATTCTGTTGTACTCATCGATGACAAATTTAGCTTCCCTTAGGGCTTATAGTACACTTCCACCTTTCTATGAGGAGTTTAGCAGAGTGAGAAATCTGAGTTTTTGCAGCACTTTTAGCAATGTTTTCCAGATCTGTAACCTTTTGTTTCAGATCTGATAAGATAGGTTGCTAACATCCATAGTTTCACATTTATACTTGTTTTTTCATTCCCTTAGGGTCCCATTGGTTGCACTAAGTGTTTCACCCATCTCCCTATCTTTTTGTAGCGATCTTCCCCACTAGTTTTTTGTTGTTGCTGCACCACTTTCCAACAGCTTAGAGTCACTTGATCCCAGTCACATCGAAATTCATATATCTTGACCATTTTATTTTATTTCTCATCGGTTTAGCCACCTAGCCGTACAGTGTTTGCAAACCCCGTTTGGGTGGGGTTTAGTTAATTATTTTGTTGTTTATTTTATGTTATTTATTTAAGTTTATTTGCAGCAAGTTTTTTTCTTTTTTTTAGAAACACGGTTTGGGCTTAATCAATTAATACACTTGCACACACTTGCACACCTTAAGCGAAGGGCACTTGGTTTACACCATCAATCGAATACTTAACATAATAAATTTATCTCACTGCATCAGAGATAGAAGATATATTGTTGATCTCCCTTCACCCTTTCCATGTTTCACATGTCCTTCCGTCATTGTGCCACCTAGGCGTGAGTCTTGGAGACTAATAGGCCTTAAAATTCAGTTTCTGGTTGGGCATATTACTCCTCCCTATTGGGTTCGAGTTCATAGCCCTTTGATTTGTTGAAAAGTGTGCAACAAGAAATGCTTGTTGAGAGTGCAACAGGATGATGGAGCTTAGTGAAAAGAGTCGCCTTCACTAAGTGGGCTCGCAGGCTATTTTTGGCGCAAGTCTATTTTTAGACTATGTCTATTTTTAGACATATGGATCATATCTATGGATTGCAGGTTGCTGTTTATGGATGATTGGTCAAGTTGGGAAAAATAGATGGACTTCTATTTTTGATGAAAGTGTGAGTGATCACAGTGTGAGTGATCAAAGTCTATTTTTAGACTGGCTGTCAAAAATAGAAAAGTCAAATATTATTGTCTCATAATAATATTTGGACTATAAACTTGATCTTATTCTCTTGGAGCACTTCAGTTTGAGCTACGGAGGTGGAACATGCAGCTGTCAGAAGGAAATACGCTTTTCTTATGAGTCAGTTGAGTTGTTTCATGCATGACTTTAGTTAGAACTCAATCAGTTGAGTTTGGTGGAGTTGATTGTGGAGTTGTGTTCAGTTTGACTTGGTTAAACTAGTTGTAGTTAGTCTAACTGCAGATAGACTAATGATGAGTTGTTAAACTAATTATTACCTCATGATGCAACTAATGAATACATCAGTTAACTCAGTTGCATGTCAGTGCATGTTCAGTTCAACAGGGACAGGTGGTAGAGAATCAGATTGCTATCAGTTGTGACTATAGTTGTGCACCAGATCTTGCACAATAAAGGGATTGAGTATGCCAATGAGTTTGCTCACTTATTTTCCCAGTATTGTAGCCTTTGCTCACGTCCAACAAAGTGTGAGTGATTATTTTTAGGTGAAATACGAGTTTGGTAAGCCATTCTCATCAGTTCTTGAGCAGGTATTGAGCAGTGGAGGCAGACAAGCAGTGGAATAGATTTGGAGATCAGATCTGAGTTGTATTGTGTGTAACAGGTGGAGCTGGTATTGGATTGCTTGTGATAAGCATTGTACTTTGTAATGTTACATGATTCAATCAATATAATATACAGATAGTTGGGGTTTTTGGTGAGATGCTTTCCCCGGGATACATATTGTGTTTATAAGTTTGATTGATGCTTCTATGTGTGCCTGTGAATGTTTATGCTTCTGTAAATTAATGATCAACATAGAGGAGATTATGTATTATACATGTTCCGCTTATAATTGTATGATCAGGATAATCTCTGTGAATATGTGTTAAATTATTCAAAGTTTCTACATGATTCCCCATCTTGACTCTTCTCTTGATTCCTCATCTGATTCCGAGCCTCCTTCATCGCATATCGTCACCATGTCTGGACCCATAGCTGGTGTAGCTAGTGGTGGCTCCGATTCTACACCAGTAATCACAACGGGAGGAACAGTCTCAGGAGCCGTTTTGGCAATCCCCATGCTCCCCTTTATGGCTGGGTTAAGTCTACCAGATATTAACTAGTTCATAAATGACCCCATACACCATGATGCTAGTTGTCCCTTTATGCTAGCTAAGATTCCCTCAAACATCCCAAAGTTCGAGGGTATTGCTCGAGAGGATCCTACCAACCATGTTCGATCCTTCCATAGGTGGTGTTCGTCCAACTCCATAACTGATGATTCCATTCATCTTTGGCTCTTCCAACACACGCTCACTGGAGATGCTGCAAAATGGTATGTAGACCAACCTGCCGCCTCTCATTCCATTTTCGTGACACTTGCTAAAGAGTTATTTTCCTATTTCCAGTTACTTCTATGGTATGACATTGGTACTAAGCTTTTGACCACATTCTGTCAATCCTCCACTACTTACCTTTCTAACCATGTTCAAGAGTGGCGTCAAAGAAGGAGTACATGTTGTGCCTCGCATTTCGAAGACCGTGTTTATCTAGATTGGTTTCTGAAGAGCCTTCTATCCCCCATTAGGAAGGATGTTGTGTCCCATTTTCCTCAGATCGAGAAATAATCTCTCCAAACCACTTTTAGATATGATCTTATTTATATTCAATAAAGTTATGTCTATACTATTATTCCAGACCTCCCTCATCTTAGAAGTGCTAATGCACCTGAGCATCTCACACCATCGACGGTATTGTTGGATCCATTTCACACTCTTCACCATATTCTCAACAGAGTTATGGCTACCCGTTGTGGGGCACCAGTTCCTCCAACATTTATGCCCCTTCTGCTAGCAACATGTTTCCAGGGCCCCAACCTACCTACCAAATTGTTGCTCCTTCTTATGCACATCCTGGCACTCCAACCCCTCAAGCATTAGTGTTGCAGCCTCCCATGCATCTTCAACCCCAACAGCTGCCACCCCCTCAGGGTTAGGTGTTTGCGGAGCAGAGTGATACCAATCCCCAGAATTTGAAAAAAAAAGAATAAGGGGAAGGGTAACAAGGGTAACCAAGGTAACCAACCTACTGAACCCTAGGGGAACTAGCCTAACACCAACAACCAACAACAAGGCAGCCAACACAAGAAAAACAAGGTTATTCGTACGAATAAGACTTATGCATGTTGTGGTTTACATGGCCACTACACATATGAGTGTCCCATTTTACCCAAAATGCGCCAACTATGGGAAGCTTAAGTAACTTTTCGAGGTCAACAATCGCCTTAGAATCCCATGCCACCTCAACCGACCGTACTCACAAATCCTTTCCCTCAACAAGGATTTGTTGCTACTCAACCCTATCCAGGTTAAGTAGCCCACCTCCCCCAACCTTCTAGTCCCAGTGACTACTAGATCCTGATAATGAACTCTGATGAGGTTAACCCCTCCAATAACAACCTACAAACTCAATTGCACCAATATGACAAGCCCTCCGCTTCATTAGTTGCCAATTCCAAAACCAAAGTGTCTGCTAAGCCTATTATGACACCAAATGGTCCTTTACAGATCCCTCAACCAAACGTTGAGGCCATTCCCAAGATCCCAACGGGACCATTACGCCGTAATGTGGATTCTAGCGGAGCTACCCATACATACAGTATAGTAGACGACTTGGCGCAATCACCTGCCGACATGTCAACACTGGAAGTCTTCCAGTTGGGACCTTCCCAAAAGGAGGCCCTACTAACTGCTTTGGGTGTAATGGACCCTTCCGATGATTGCTTGATTGTCTTCCTAGTTGATACATCATAGAATTTCCCATTGCCTTCATTTTTTGCATTCCAGATACCATTTAGAGTCCGTAATGCCATTATCTCCAGATGCATTATTGACGAAGGCACATCCACCTATGTGATTTTCGTTGCTATTTGGAAACAACTCAAGCCACCTGAGTTATCCCCCTCCACCATCACCTTGCATGCTTTGGATGGACACTCCTCCTAGCCCCTTGGCATGTACTGCAACTATCCAGTGACCCTTGCGGGCAAGGTTGTCCATGTTTATATCGAAGTCAATGATGCCCCTTTGGATTACAATATTCTCTTAGGTTGTAGTTACACATATGCCATGTCACCTATCACGTCTATGGTGTGCCACAAGATGTGCTTCCACCATGAAGGGAAGATTGTTACCATTGATTAGTTGACTTACTACGAGCCGACACCCATAACCTCCCCCAAGTCCATCATCTCGTTGGTATCCAATAAATAGTCGTCCACAACTTGCACCAGTGTCTCACCCAGATTCTATAAAGATTCCTCATTGTTGGGTGCCTTCCATGGTCCTCCCCCTCCCATTTCTGAACCTACTTCCATGAGTTTTCACATGTTACAAGCGTCATGGGCTACCATTAAGCAGTCGGTACACCTTATCAACAGCTAGCTCTCTAGCATCATGTTGTTACTCTTCCAGCTGCACCCTCTGGACCCACTCCCCTGAGACCTCATCCGTTTGTGGGTGCCTCTCCTATGTTCCCTTCAGGAACTATTCCTCTAGGTCTCAACCATCTAGGAGCTATTCTACCGTAGAATTATCCTGTCATCCAAATAGCTTTCTTATTCCCCCCTCCGGGAGTGTTTTATGTACCTTTTATGGCTTCGTTGGTCCTTCCTAACATGACTCTCGGGATCCCAGTATCATACATCAATCCCCCTACAAACATTATGCCTGGTCAGCCACGACCATATCACACTTTGACCCCGATTCAACTAGTCCCCATGACCCATGTCGCTGCTTCAGAACCATCCCAACCTCAACAGGAACCAACTACTGTTGTGAAAGAAACTTGCCTGGGAAGAAAATCCAAAAAGAAAGATTTGAAGGACAAGGCTCCCCAAGCTCCTCCAACCCCTAAGGCCCCAAATTCGTGTGATTTATGTGAAGTTAATGGACATGCCACCAACAATTGTCCTGAACTTCCTCAACTTAAACCTTTGGTTCATGAAGCGTTGCCTGATTTGATTATTCTAGAAGTCGATGTTGACATACCGGTCCAACCCAAGAAACTAAAAATGCTTCACAAAAACCACCCTTCTATCCTTTGTGATCTTCAAGGTAACTATTCCCATTGTTTCCCTCATCTCGAAGAGTTTCGTGACTACCTTGGGGCAATTTGTGAATATGATGCCACTCGTAGTACAGTCACTACTCCTCTACCTATGGATTCTAGTACCACCAGTCAACTAGAAAAAGGAAAATATGGCCCCTCTATTGTGATCCCCTCCCCCAATGTCAAGATGACAGGCACCACATGCCCCATTCTTTACCTGGCGTCATCCTTGAGTTCCTCACTGGAAAACCTTCTTGAGGTTGTTGCATGCATTTCTATCAAACAGAATATGATGTCTCAACATCAATAGACCCTTCGTCTACCAGTATATCATCTACCATTCAAGATGATGTGTATGTGAACCTTATTACTCAGGTTTATGCACCACGTAATACTACCGCATCATGTAGTCAACCTTCCTCCCATCCACCCATCTCCCAACCTAATGAGGACACCATAGAAGCTATGCCTACCCCTGATTACCCAAACACTTGAGTAAGGGAGCATTTCTCCAAGAGGATTTCGAAGGCCATCTCCTTCCTATTCTCCCAATGCGCTCTACCTCCAGAAATGTTGCTCACAACACATCCCTCTGATTTGCACGTCTTTATTTCTTCCATGTAGTTAGGTAGATTGCATCATCTCATCCATTGTATTTTTCACCTTTTAGATGGAACCATCATCCACACCGTATATTAGCCATGCCGATGGTGTGATTCGCTTCTCCCTGAATCTAGTCTCGACAACCCAGGCCATTTTTACCCCCTTGCATACGGTAATCCTGTCAAATGGCATGTGCATTGGATCTTCCACCAATAATAAAGCCAAATATGATGTGGTGATAGGTTTGTTAGTCAATGCCCTCACTCATCGCATCCTTCATCTTCATGTTCATTTAGATTCCTTACTACTTGTCATGCAATTGAATGGTGTGTTTCATATGCATAACCAAGTCCTATTTAGAAAATATCTATGAGTGAAGCTACTAGGATGTGAATTTGAAACCATTACATTTAGTCATGTACCTAGAGCCAAAAATCACTATGTAGATACAATTGCAAACAACATTCTGAATTGGCATTTATCACATGTATACCACAGAAGATAACCACACAAATGGCGAGCCATCATCTTCATATAAAATTCATAATCATATTATGTATCATAAAAGTGTTTGGAGCCCTTATCTCTAAATACATCCGGTATGCCCATAGCATACTAGGAGGGTCACATCGGCCCCTACATCTCCTTTGGAGGATCTCGTGCCAAGTTGGGCCGAGATGCTTGAATCCCTTTTTCGAGCACTTGGAACACTATGGTGCTCCACAAATGCCTCCTACTAGGGGGAATCATTCCCACCTTTGCATACCAAATCATCATCCCATGCTTGGGGGCATGATGGTTTTCCCATGGACATATTCTCAATTAAGTCTCGACCTAGATCCCATTGAATCTGGGTATGGTCGATTACCCTCCCATTCCTTGGATAGTTTGTCCTACCGGCCTCTCCAATGAGCCATATGCACAACACATATCATAGATGTTTGATACATATCTTAAAATATTCTACTCTATGTCCACATAATCCCCATGTTTGACTTAGTGGGTGAGAATGATTCTAGACCTCCTCTAGTAGTTCATTCTTGTTTTCCTCTCCCCTTAATTCTTCATGAGGAACCATCGTTCCAAGAAGCATTAACGCCCTCTTTAAACAAGTAAGGCCACTTGCCTCAAAATCGTAGATCGTAATTCTGATGGTTGGTTTATCTGCTACAATCATTGTAGCTCCATTTGATGAACCTTTAGAACCATTTGAAAGCTCTCACTGAGCTCTAAAATGGGTCTTCTTCAGTTTCATATGATTTGACACTTCACTAGGAAACCATTTTTCCAAGAAGGTCACTTCGTTGCCCATCAAAATCGACTTTTGTCGTAAAGAGACACTTGTACTTTGAGGTCCACTTCCTCTTAATACTTGTTGTAGCATATGTCGATTTTCGTCATGAGTAACCATCATTTACTCATGTTTTCATGGTCCCCATCGGGCCTAGTCTGTGTGGCAGCATCATCAAGTCACCCTTGTTCATAGCATCTGCGATGAGTCACCCTTGCATCCTTGGAGTCTATTTCATGTCCCATCATCTCATGTCATAGTATTCCATCCATATTTGCATATCATCCATCATGTGTTGCCCATTTTGGCCTCCAGTCATATTGTCCCCATCCCCTCTGGAGTTGAGTCAGTTGTTGCTAGGTCAACCATGAAATTTATGCTCTGACAAGGGTAGTTGTATGTTAGTCCCTCAATCCTCCTTTCCCCATTATCCCTCATGTCAGCCCATCAGTCACATTACTATTTTCCTTTGTGCTTTAGTTGAGGTTCCTCATTGCCTCATATATCGCGGGCCCTATTATGTCGACATCAGCTCATTTATTCCAGAAGAATGACTTAGAGGGCATTGTATCTTGGTTCCAAATTAAATTATTGTTAAGTGCCTTGGATCAAGAAGAGGGTCTCATTGTTTCCCTTTGAATTGGTCGTTTCATGTTCGTAATCCATACACTTGATGGTCTAGTGATGCAACAGATTGTACTACTGATTCCCGAGTATGTGTGAGATGTTTTAGAACTCATAAGGGGGTGGCCCTTCAAGTAGCCCCCCACATGCTCAGATTCATACCTACTATGCTACAACCTCGGATGCAGTTCCATAGAGTTGGTGGGTTCGGTTCCTACCAATCGCAGTGTTCATAGCATGCACATCTCCTCCAGATGATCCATTCAGTTTTGCAGAGCCCTTTCTTGTTCAGCAGGGCTTCTTTGGTTGTTCTACCCTCCCTCCCACCCATTTTTTGAGGAAAGGTACTTTGTATCTCATCTACTTAGATAATATTGTATTCAGTCCTCACTCATGTTTTTACCAAGTGCATTATGTATATGGGACACATTGTATTATTTTCTGGCTTTGTTATGCCAATGTGTCATGTAGCATTCAACACATACTCTATTGCTCAGGTTCATATTTTTGAGCGAACCGTTATTTTTGTACTCAATTATCTCGGTGAGTATGGGTATGCCTCCCCCGCCTTATTGAGGTCTAGTACCACAACATAAAAGGAGACTTCGTCTCACCCCCTCTATCATTATCCTCTCTCAGCTTCAACTTCATTTATCTCTCTCTCTCTCTCTCTCTCTCTCTCTCTCTCATTCTCTCTCTCTCTCCCTCCTTGACTCCCCTGTGTTGTCTAAGTGATTGTGTCTTTACAACGTACTTTGGTCATACGTTTTGCTCCTAACACTCGTACGTTGGGGGGAAATCTGTTATCACCAAAAAATTGATCATATAGCCTAATTTACTAGATGGATCGAGGTACACCATGTAAAGCCAATTTTAGCATAGTAAAATTGCTTTCACTATGAGAAATTACCTAATAAACCAACTTTATTAAGTAATCTATATTTAAACTGATGAAGAGTAATTAAATAAATCACTATTTGTTTGATTTTCTTCTAGGAATAATTAATTAAACCATTGTTTTATCATTATTCCTTTTCAAATTTGACCCAATCATGAAAAATAAATAGATAAATAATTATTTATCTTATTTTTCTCTAAAGATAATTAATTAATCAGTAATTAATTATTATTCTTGGTTAAATTTGACTAAATCCCTTAGGAATAATTAAATAAATCTTTATTTGTTTATTATTCCTTAACTAACTCATTGAGATAATAAATAAATCATTTATTTATTTATTATTTCTTAATAAAAATTTAAATACTTTTTCCATCCTAAACAAATATAATAAAATATTCCAAGGTGTAATTCCAAGAATGGGTTCAATAATATTTTACTATTGCTCATTATTCGAGGATAACTCAATATTTTGTTATAAATAGAAGGGGTTTCAATTCATTTTTCACTTTTGATTATTTTCATTGTTGCACTCATTGTTGTAACTTTGATTATTTCATTGTCGCACACCATATTTTTGTTGGGTTTATGCATTATAGAGGAGAGATACTCTACAAAAGCTGAAGAAGTTTGAGGATAGCCAAGAACCCATCCCATAGAGGGGGACTAGTGCCATTTATCTGTTCTCTTCATAGGTGTTATTATAAAATTATTCTTTACATATCTAGTTTCCATTGGATAATTGGGGTTATTACTCTTTATTTCACAGTTTAACTATGATTGTAGCATAGATCAGAATTTGGCAGGTTTTGTTTATATCAATAGCTACAAATCTACAATGTTTAGTAGTCATTTCTATTATTGAGATTGTTTTTCATCCACAATCTTAAGTGGGTTCTTTTCGTACATCATTAATAAGAAAAGACTACAACATGTGGAATGTGATGCCTCAGGAAATGGAAATGGTGATGTTTTAATGCAAGAAGGAAGACCCATAACTTTTGAAGGTTATCCAATCAAAGAAAATTATCTACGTAAACCTATTTGTGGGAAGGAAATGTTGGAAATATTGCATGCACTAAAGCAATGGTGACCTTACCTAATGGGAAGAAACTTCAAGGTAAAAATAGATCATGATAGTATTAAATACTTTTTGGAACAAAGATTATCTTCATAAGAGCAAGAAAAACGGGTCACAAATATTTTGGGTTATGACTTTGAAACCATCTACAAAAAAGGGAACCAAAATGTTGTTGCAGATGCACTCCAAGAAAGGATGAGGATGTGGAAGGATTTCTTTGTGCCATTTCTATTATTCGACCAAATTGGATAACCAAATCAAGGTATCAATGGACGAGTGATGAAGAAGTATGGATTCTCATTCAAAAGTTGTAGCAAGATTCTAGTATATCTGATACATTTAGCTGGAAAAATGATTCATTATGGTAGAAATATTTCTTATACCTTTGTAATAATTCCAAACTTAAAAAAAAAAGATTCTTTTGGAATTGCACACCCCTCTCTTAGGAGGGCACTCGGGATTTTTAAAAACTTACCACAGGGTTAAGAAGAAATTTTTTTGGGAGGGCCTTAAATCTGATATTCAGAAGTTTGTGTCATAATGTTTGGTTTGCCAACAAAATGAAGTTGAGGCACTTAAGACCCTAAGTCTTTTACAACCTTTAGCCATTCCATGTCAACGTTGGGAGAAGGTTTCAATGGATTTTATCATAGGTTTACCCAAGTTCGAAGGAAAGAGTGTGATCATGGTGGTAGTTGATAGACTTACCAAGTATGAAAATTTTTGTGCATTATCTCATCCATTTAAAGCAAGTGTAATTTCTATTGCATTTATGGAAACAATTCAAAATCTACATGCAAACAAAAAGGTTATTGTAAGTGATAGAGATCCCATTTTCACTGGAAATGTTTGGACAAAATTATTTTCTTGTATAGGTACTCAATTAGCTCGTGGTTCATCTTATCATCCCCAATCTAATGGGAAAACTGAGATAGTGAACAAATGATTGGAAGGATATCTTCATTTCTTTTTATCTGATAAACAAACACAATGGGTCAAGTGGTTACCTCTGGCTGGTTGGTGGTATAACACTTCCTTCTATACTGTAACAAAAATGACCCCATTTATGGCACTTTATGGATATCATCCGCCATCCATCACACCATCTTTAAGAGAAAATTATAAGGTTTAAGTAGTGTAATATCACATCAAGAATCAACAACAAGTTCTCCAACTCTTAAAGGATAAGCTCACTTTGGAAAAAAATCAAATGAAACAACAGGAAAATCAATATCACAGCAAAAGAATTTTTTATGTAGGATACTAGGTATTTTTATGGCTACAAACATACAAACAAATGTCCATCAAACAAGTTAAGAAGGATAATAAATTATCACCAAAGCACTATTTTCCTTACAAGGTGTTGCAAATTATTAGTACTATGGCATACCAATTGTAGCTTTCTGCATCTTCGCGAGTGCACCCTGGTTTCCATGTTTCATGCTTAGAAAAGGTTATAGGTGAGAAGCTCTGAGTTCAAACAATATTGCCAGAACTTGATGAGGAAGGAAAAATCATATTGGAACCTAAGAAGTCACAAAAACAAGAACCCAGTAGCTATGAAATCGATCAATTTCAAAGTATCTCGTCAAGTGGAATAACTTACCCATGGAAAATTCCACATGGGACGATGATAATTTTATACAGAAGCATCCATAACTACTCAAGTGTTCAGGACACCACTTATTTGAAGGAGAGGGGAATGTTAGGTGCCTATACTACTAGTGTATCTGCTTATTTTTATCGTTGTGCCGGTTTAGTCCCCATATTGTTATTATTGTGCCCCCGAGAAGCCCACTATTGTTATTGTTGTTCCCTTACATTATTATTTTTATGTAGGCTATGATTATATTGTGAACACTTAGACTCCTATATATAGAAAGGGGGTCTTGTCATTTGTATCATCCAAGAATTGTTCATTTACGTAATGTAAAGGAGGTTTCCCCCTCAAAGAGGATAATTTTGTGGTCATTGATCTATCTCTTTTTTGATACAATTACATAATAGGGGGGAATTTGGACTAGAAAATGTTGGCTAATTTGTGATTGTGAAATAATTTTAATACAAGACTATTGGCTTGATCACATTAAGTTTGGTTCATTTTCTTTTTACATTCTATGTTCATGTTTAATATCTTCTAATTCTCTTATTTATTTTCAAGTTCTAGAGGATAAATGCCATTTGTTTGATTATTTGTTAAACAAATTACTGCTCATATTACATTTCTTTGTTGATAAAGGATTATTTCAATTCGTAATTGCTTGATCTGATCGGCATTCTTCTTAGTGACACATGTCCTAAGAAGTGATATTGATCTAGACATTGTTTCGATCTGAATTTTTGTGAATGTATTTCAGATGATAAATTTGACCCAAAATGTTAATCTCTATTTACAAATTGAGTTAATGTTTAAGTTATAAAAGATTGTTTCATTTTTATCATTTATTTAGTTGTTTGTTTATTAATTGTTTTATTAAATCAAAGATTAAAGTAAACATTTTTAAAAGAGCTCATTTACACTTATCCCTTTCTATTTATCTGAACCAAGCAATAGTTGTTATTATATATTAGCTAATATTTTCCTTTCTTCTTAATGTAAAATCTGAGACTAAATAATGTTCATATATGTTTGTCTATGAGAATAAGGAAACTATAATTAACAGTTATCCATTATTTCATAATTTACATAAAGATTTTTTTTTATTTGATTCGTAGTTGTATGTATAATTAGAATTTGATTTTATTTCATAAGTTCTTTTTGTAAAGTTTAACGATGATGCATCTTTCTTTTAAGCTAGCCAAGTTATTTTCTACACTCTTTTATTTGTTGTAGCATAATTCTATATAGTTTGTATTATATCTTGATTCTATTGTAGAATTATTGTATAATATTTTTCAATTCTATTTTCTAAATGAAATATACAAATTAGAATGACTTAACATATCGTAGTTCATTAATAGTGAAACATTCATGCTTTTCCTTTCATACTCTTATCAAGTTCATGCTCTTTTGATTTTCCTCTCAAAATCTGTATAGCTAACCAAATAATTTACTTATAGTTTATTTTAATCATAATACATTATAGAATTAGTTTATATTAGTGTAGGATAACCGTAGTTTAGATTAGGATTAGTTTTCCCTAGATTCACTTCTTCGTAAGAGGAAAGGATCCAAGGCCAAAGAAGCCTATAAACCCATAGAGGGTAGCCATACCAAACAAGTTGGGCTATTAAAGAGCCTATGTCTGGGCTATTCCTCCCTTATTGACTTAGGTGTACAGTGACTTCATAAACAAAATGGCACTAGAAGGAGGTCCCATCTAATTTTAAATGGAAAAAGTATGTCATAAAAGAAAAAATGTGAGGTAACCTATTGTCAAGAGGAGTCACACAGACCCTCCCCTTGATGAGACTTCAGCTAGCTAATAGTAAGCCTATTACTCCACTAAACCATATACAAAAGTTGAGGTCAATGGGGTTCTTCAATTATCTCGAGAACATATCTCTCAAACTAAAGAAATATTCAAAATAACTTCATTCATTCAAGGAATATCTCACCACATAGTCCTCCTCTCAACCTTTACTTATAGTATCTCACGGTACTAGATGCACACGAAGACATCCCTTATATTACCATCACCGTAAATTATAGGTTGCATGATATTATTTCTAGTATAATTATTAAGCTCAACTAGTCTACATCTGAGATACCCATTAGTTATACTAGCCAACCAAATTTACTTGGAGGTTTTGATTCTCCTCCTACTCCACCTAGTTCACCATCTTCCTCAAGTAACTCCTTTAGTAGAGAAGCCTCTTCTGAGTCATCAGAATATGAAGGATCCCATAGGATGGAAAAAAATAAAGGTAATCTTGGAAACACACAAGGAAAACCACAAAATAATCCTACAACCCCTTAAATTAATCAAGATGTTTTTGTTATTCCTGATGTGAAACATCCTCTCCCAAGGAACCCTCATAAGTTCCTTGCAAAGTTTGACATTGTTTGAAAGCAGCCTGTGAGGATCACATCTAAGCATTTATGTTAGATATGAGGCAAAAGAGCCTCTGAGATGAGGATGTCGTGTGCATGTTTCTCCAATATACATTTGAGGGAAAGGCCACTACACAGTATTTCACTATGTCTCTTTAGAGTACTGTTTCATGGGAACAATTTGAATATGTGCTTATGAAAAAAATTGGAGACAATAAGTCCCCAAAGGTTTTATTCAATGAATTGTGACACATTAAAATGAAAAACAAAGAGAAGGTGAAAGAATTCAACGTTATATTTCTTTCATTATAGAACTAAATCCTTGTTGAATATTTGTTGGTTCAAAATATAATTATCACTTATTACCTGAAAGATTTACCTCATGATATATACACGCGGGTAAAAATGGCTCAGAAACCTACTTTACTAGAAACCTTTGAGGAAGCCTTGTGAGTATAAAAGGACACTCTTAGTCTGAAACCTAGTACTGACAAACAATATGACTCAGCCTCTTCTTCTAGCAAGAAACCAGAAACATCAAAACAACATATAGTCAAGAAATACTTGATTTAGATTTAGAGAGGAATCAAAATGTTATAAATAAATTACTGAATGAAATAATCGACCTTAAGAAAGGGAAATCAAAATGACTGTTTGATAGGGGAAATTTTAAGCAATCATTTAGTAGACCACCTCCTCACAAATAACCTCCCCTTAATGAGGTTTTGAACACTAAAGGAATGGAAAATATTGTGGAGGATTTGGAAACATATCTTGACTTAACCGTAGATACCAGTGAGGAAAAGGAATTTAGTCACGATTTTGAAAATCAAGATGAAGCTGATCCTCCTAAAATTTCCTTGAATTTATTTGAAGAATTTATTATCCCTATATTTACCTATAGTAAATATTTAGATCAAAGCCAAACACCATCTACATTAGATAAAAATGTAAATAAAAAATCAGCTAGGATGACAAACTCTACAATTTTAGATTTATAATATGATCCAAATAGATTAACTTAAGAAAATAAAAATTAATATTTCCTTGTATGATATTTCAAAAATTTGCATAATCCCAAAAAATTCTTAGCAATACATTGAAAAAATGAAATCCCCTGTGAGTAAGGATATAGCTTGTTTTGACAAGTCCTCCATGGAAAATGTTCAAATCTTGAAATTCCCCACAAACGACTCTTCTGCTAAGAAAGAGAAACCCTTGCCATTTTTGCTAACTCTTGAAATTTATAACTGTAATGTCTGCAACTATATGATTGACACAAGTGTTGCTTCGAATGTGATGCCACTTTTGATTTGTAAGAGGATTAATGCACATATCAAACCTTTTCACGTAAAGATTGTACAACTAAACAAAACTTATGTTAAAGTAGTAGAAGAGTTATGTGATTTTTTTATAATATTTTCACAAGACCATAAAATCCATTATATTATTGATATTTTGAATGTTGACACTCGAGAAGTATATGGATTTTTTTTAAGTAGGGATTGGATGCAACACTTTAAGGGATTTATGGATATTGATTTGACTCACTTGTGGCTACCTTGGAAAGGGGAACCAAATAAAATTAAAATTAACATGGATACATATATGAAACATATCATTACTTATCTAAATGAATCAAATGAACCAGTTATGATAAATGATTTCTTGGTTGTTGATTCACTCTTTGAAAAAAAAGTTGTTGTTTTTTCTCCTGTTTTGAATTTTAAGCAACAATGTCATTTGGAAACAGTGAATACACTAGTTACATTTGATCATAAAGTTTTCAATATCAGTAATGTGTCAAATATTGATAAAATTGAAATACAATCATTCTATTTCGATAATTCTAAGTCTAAAGAAGGGATTGGTGTCGGATGTATGATTTTATATCCTAAATGAAATAATGTTTTTATCACATGTAGATTAGAATTTCAATGTACTAACAATGTTGCAGAGTACAAATATCTTATTGAGGGACACCACGAGGCTCTAGACCTTGGAGTTGAATTCTTGAGAGCTTAGCTTATTATGAGATAATTGTTAGAGAGGTAAAAAATTATATTCGCTGCCTTTCAACTCACTTGAAGGCTTATCAACCACATGTATGGGATTTAATATCAAAGTTTTTAGATTTCAATATTGACCATGTTTCTAGAATTGCAAATCAAGAAGAAAATTTGTTAGATAGTGTAGCTTCTAGATTGGTTCCAACTGAAATTTTTGAAATTGGTTCCTTTTCAGTTGAATTGCTCTTTTGGCCATCCATACCTAAGAAAATGACAAACTAGTATGTTTTTTATGATGAAAAATAGCATAATTGAATTTCTCAAAATAGAGGTCTGACCATTTCTTGCACTTAAAAAATGTGTTTGGGAGATGTAGAAAACTTTGAATCTCCCTTAATCCCGAAAAATCTATTTTTGCAGTTACTAAAGGGAAATTACTAGGATGTATTTTATCTAAAGATGGAATTAGATTGATCCCAAAATGAAGTAGGTCATTAATTCTTTAACCCCTCCAAATTCCAAAAAGGCCATGCAATCTTTCATGGGAAAGATAAATATCGTCTAATGTTTTGTTCCTAGCCTTTCCAAAATTTTAAAACTTCTTCAAGACTTAGTAAAGAAAATTGTTGTTTTTAAATGGGAAGAATCACAAAAACAAGATTTCAGTACTATTAAACACACTATCGCAAAGGCTCCTACATTAATAATTCCCATTTTTTCCTAAAAGTTTATTTTCTATGCTTTTGCCTTAGACTCTGCCTATGTTGTTGTGCTCATGCAAAAGGTTGATCCTAATGCTGAAATCCTTGTTACTTTCATGAGATCCACTTTTAAGGGAACGAAACTTAATTATGCACCTATAGACAAACACATTTTTGTTATGTACAAAGAAGTTAAACATTTTTGTTTCTATATTCCTAAGTCTAAAACTATAGTTATAGTCCCATACCACAAAGAGAAAAAGACTCACTAAATGACAACCCTCCAATAATTAGACCTGGAAATTAAACTTGCACAAATTGTCAAAGGTCAGTGACTTTGTAAATTGGATGCTGAATCTATTTCTTCTGCTAACGAACATTCTATTTTTCTAGGTAATTCCTATCTAAACAATGAAGTATATTTGATACAAAATAAATTCTTGTGTCAAGATCATAATGCTAATTCATGTAAGTCAAACATTAGATTTTACTTTGAAACGTATACAACCCCTCTCATCTTAACACAACTCAAAGTAAAAATTAAGATTAAAATCAAAACATTATCAACTTATCAATAATTTTCTTTTCCAAAAAAGTTTACGATGGGGTGTAACTTCATGTTCTAGAGCAGGAAAATGCTTCAAAAATACTTCGTGAACTCCAATTTGGCCTCATTGGTGGACATTTTGGTAAATATACAACCACACAAAAATATCTAAGGGTGGGATATTATTTCCCCACTCTATTTAAAGTCACCCATTCCCTTGTTAGAAAATGAGAAAAATGGGAAAAGACTGTTGGTAGGATTAAAAAATTTTCCTTTCCCTTACAACCTGTCACTATTAAAGCTTCATTTTAGCAATGGGGCTTGTACATTATTGGACCATTTAATCCTCCCTCATCCCAAAAACATAAATTAATCATAACAACTACAAACTATTTTACCAGATGGGTTCATGCAAAACCTCTACGTGCGTAAATGTTAATCAAGTCATTAATTTTCTTGAATCTCATATTATCACTCGTTTTGGTGTTCCTGAGTTGTTGGTATTTGATAATGCATCTTATTTATCATGTCATGAGGTAGACACATATTCATTAGAAAAATGGATTAAGATTAAGTATTCAAAAAACTATTATCCACAAGGAAATGGTCTTGTTGAATCTTCAAACAAGAATTTACTAAAAATCCTTAAATGAATAGTTTCATAAAATCATAAAAACTGGCATACTACACTTTTTAATGCATTATGGTTTGATAGGGTCACACCAAAAACTTCTATTGGAAACTCACCGTTTTTCCTCATTTATGGTAGAGAAGCCATATTACCCCCTCACATCTTTCTCCCTTCTCTACAACTGTCCCAGAGTGTCCAAGAAGTTAAGTCATCAACTATGGAAATAGAATCAATGCTTTATTAAAATTAGAAGAAGAGAGATAGAAAACTAAAACCAAGTTAAACCAACACCAAAAACTGGTAAAAATATTGTTTCATAAAAAGGTATTCTTCTAATAAAGATTTTGAAGTTACTCATCTCGTTATGAAATGGGATAAGGGCAATGAGGAAAAATGGGAACACACCAAGTTTCAAAAGTTATGGTTGGGACCCTTCATTGTTATAGAAAAGATCAAACCCAACACATTGTTGGGTTGTGTTATATTCTTTCCATGACTAGCCCACGCACGAGGGGGGTTATAGGGGGGCAGTAGGGTCCCTTGTATGTTGTGCCCAGGGGTCACAGTGGAGGTATGCAGGGGGGCAGTAGACCCCCCTGCACAGTGTCAAGGGAAACATCTCGAAAAAAAAAAAATTGACCCTATATTAAGTCGGCAGACCTACCTACGATTTTGTGGATATATTTCGCACATGGTTTTGGGCGCGATGGTTTTCAGTCCATGGTATTTCGTAGATCAGGTCAGGGGAACTACAATTATGTCCTAATCCAGTGTTAAGGGATTGGGGTTTATGGATGCTTCAGAATGTACATATATGTATTGTAACATTGAAAGGAATATAAAGAAAAATCAATCTGGCAGTCCTAGTTTTGGGATCTAGGGAAAATCTCTATGTATATTTGTTTTATTTGTTATTCTCTCACCACTGTTTATTTTCTATTTTTAGAATTCGTGTGCAAGTAATTTCTATACAGGGTTAAAACCTACATTTGGTATCGGAGTTGTTTTGGCTTCAAGGGGACACCTTTGTTGCTGAGGGGTTTTTCTCGAGCCTGTGGTAGACCATGTTCAATGAGAGATCTACAGGATCGATTCTTGTGGTGAAAGAATATGGTGAGCACTTGGAAGATAGAGATTGAGAAATTTAATGCTATGAGTTTTGAGTTGTGGAAACTCAATATGGAGGATCTCCTGATGGGTAAAGATCAGTGCATTGTGGAAGACACGGGTATTAAACCAATAACAGTGTCTGATGAAGAATGGAAGAAGTTGGATTGGAAGGAAAAAAGCACAATATGATTGTGTGTCTCAGATTCAGTATTGATGAATGTATCAGGGGGAAGCTACGAAGAAGGCGTTGTGGGAAAAGTTAGGGAATTTGTAACAATCTAAGCCTCTGGTGAATAAACTGTTCCTACGATAAAATATGTATAACTTGAGGATGAAAGATGGAGACTCGATGATAGAGCATCTGAATGAATTTAATACTGTGGTAAGCCAATTGTTATCTGTTGATATTAAAATTTCATATGAACATAGGTGCATCAGTTTGTTGTGTTCTCTACCAGGTTCATGGGATAGTATGGTTGTTGCAATAGGTAGTAATGCAACTGCCTTGTAGTTTGATAAAATAGTCTCATCCTTGGTTATGGAAGAGATGAGATGGAAAAATATGGAGAGACAGAATGGTTATGCCTTGTCTGTATGAGGACGGTCCCAAAGGGAGATCTAAATCTCTAGTAAAACTTGTAAATATTTGTTGGAAATGCGGAAAGGAAGGGCACTACAAAAGGGACTATAAATTTAAAGCTCCTAAGAAAGGAAAGGGATCTGATTATGCTCCTTCTGCAGAGGCAAAAAACACCTCAAATGGAGGTGGCCATGTGTACTTAGCTTCTTCTTCAAGTAAACATGTAGATCATGAGGCATGGTTGACTGACTCAGGTGCATCCTTTCACTTCACTCCCCATAGAGAGTGGTTCTGCGAGTATTAGAAATATGATGGTGGTGATGTCTTCTTAGGGGATGACATGAACGCTAAAATCATTGTTCGTAGAAAAGTCAAGTTGAAGTTGCAAGGTGGAAGGATTAGAACACTTCCGGGTGTTCTGCATATTCCTACATTAGCCAAAAATATAATTTTTGTAAGCAAGCTGGATGATGAAGGTGTAAAAACAATGTTCGAGAAATATACCTACAAGATGGTTTAGGGAGCACTGTTATTGATGTGGGGAGTTCGGATTGGAACTTTGTACAAGCTGTAGTATAGCATTGTTATTGATGGGTGTAATAGTTCTATGGTTCTTGAAAGTGGAGCAAAAAATCTAGTGGTATCTGGATAAAAGAGCATGCTATGGAATCAAAGGCTTGGACATATTGGAGAGAAGGGCCTTCGAATACTTCATGGTAAAGGTATGGTAGATGGTATGTCTAATATCTCTCTGGATTTTCATTTCTGTGAAAATTGTTTATATGTGAAGCAGAATCAGGTGAATTTCCCCTTTGGTAGTAAGAGTTTGAAGATATTAGAGCTTGTGCACAGTGATGTGTTTGGACCTGTGTCGGTTTCATCACTGGGTAAGTTTATGTACTATGTATCATTTATAGATGGCTTCTCAAGGAATGCACGGAAATATTTCCTCAAGAAGAAATCTGAAGTCTTTGACAGTTTTAAATAATTGAAGGCTCTAGTGGAAAACTAGACAGAGAAGAATATAAAGGTGTTGAGGACAAATAATGGTGGAGAGTTTTTCAAGAAGGAATTTGAAGAGTTCTGTAAGAAGTGTGGTATAACAGGACAGAAGACTACTCCATACACACTTGAGAAAAATGGAGTTGCAGAAAGAATGAACAAGACGTTAATGGAAAGGGAAAGAAGCATGCTGATCTAGGTGGATGTTGGTGGTCACCCACCTATCCCACTTGGACCCTCACAACTTTCTCTTTCAGTTTTTTAGTTTCCTTAATTATAGCACAATTTACTATTTTTAGCAGTTTTTTGGGTCGTAAACTTTCAGAGCCATTTTGAGGCCCTAAACGATGTTTTTGGCAATCTACCGCAAACGCCTTTTTGATAAAATCATATTTTCCGCCATATTCCTCATAGAGATCTTTCTAATAGGGTATCATGCATGTCAAATAGAGTTAACATGACCAATTCACGACCCTGGGAAGTTGGTTCTCAAGCTAACCCCAACGAGGCCCATAAACTCTTGGTGTTACATCTCCTCGAGTTAGGGTTTTGGCTATTTATGGTTTACTCTTACTGTTTAATAATAAAAATTCCCTTGAGCCTCATTGTAATGCAGTTCAGAGGCATGTATCTATGAAATCTCTTCTCAGAGATAAGCTACCATTGCTCGAGCTAGTTTATTTCCATTTCTGTTTGTCAACATGTTTCAGTATTTTACATTAATGAAATGAAGTATTATTTCCACTGCATCTCTGTAATTTGTTGCGTTCCTGTTTAAATCTGGATCAGTGGTATCAGAGCGATTTTCTCTTTCTCTTCTTTTCTTTGCATTTCCCCAACGAGGTCGGGATATAAGGTGTTAGCAATTGAACTGGTCAAACATTTGCAAGACCAGCCTTGCAAATCTCATTTGCCTCTGATGGCAGATGAAAAGAAAGATAAGGGGGCAGGAGATCCTATCAAAATATTGCTCAAAGAAGCCCTAGAACAACAAAGGAACACGATGATGGGAAACGTTTCCCAGATCCTTCAACGACTACCTAGGGGCGACACATCTAATAGCTACTCTGGAAATGCCACACCCTTTAAGGTACAAGTTAACTTTGAAATCCCCATATTCAAGGGTCAGATTGATGCATATGTCATAGATAAAGGGTTAAATATGCTAGAAGGGTATTTTTTTATTCATGATTTTTCTAGATGGGAAACAATTACTTTTTATCTTCTAACACCAGCCCCCCACGTCAAGGACTGGTGGGAAACCTACCGTGAAAAAACGGATGAAAGTACAAACTCACTATTTTCAGCCACTTCCACTTGGAATTCATTTCGATATGCCATCAGGGAGCAGTACTACCCTGTCAAGAGATACGAGGACAAATACATAAAGTGGATCACACTGCGACAGGGAAGGGACCACAAATACCACAACTACCTACACAGGTTCCATGACGAGATGGAGTTCCTAGACATCTTCTCGCTCGTCACGACATACCAATACGATGTCAAGATTGAGGATAAGTTTAAATAGAAGAAGCGAGACTTTGGATCTACGAATCTGAAGCAAGGGAAAGGCTTCCCCAAACTGTACAACCAAGGACAAAGCCAAGACAGTGTGACCCAAGACAACCCGTTGAAGCTGCAAGAAAATAACAACACCACGAAGTCAAAGAAGGACACAGGAAAGTGGTGTGAGTTCCATAAGATCCCCACTCACAACACAAGTGAGTATCAGACCAAGAAGTTGCTAGTGGCTGAGTTGAAGGCTTCAAAATAAGATGCATGTTACGACCTTGAGTCAAAACCCAACAAGAGGAATGACAAAGGGAAGTAGATCATTGACGGGAAGCCTAGCGCCACTGTTTCCACCACCAAGATCCATAAGAATGAGCCCAAAGATCCAGAGGAGGGGGAGCATCTTTTCCACTCACAGATGTGGGTGAAGGGTTCACCACTACAATTCATTGTTGAGAGTGGGAGCCAAAAGAACCTCATTTCAGCAGATGTTGTAAAGTGGCTGGGACTAATTACCATACCAAACCTGCAACCGTACAACATTGGGTGGCTTCACCAAGGATGAGATCTCTGATTCCACCAGCAGTGTCGCCTTCCCTACAACATCAATCCCTTCACATATGAGGTAATGTGTGATGTTGCACCTCTATATGTTTGTGATGTATTATTAGGCCAACCATAATTGTGGAAGAAACATGTTGTGTATGAGTCAAGGCTTCGCGTTATTATTATTTCTTTATGTAATACATTATACAGGATACCGGAGGTAGCCCCACCTACCACCACTACTTTGATATCTGCTAAGAAAGGAAGTAATATCATCTCCGAGGCTAGGAAAATTATTTTCTTTCTGGTTTGCTCTCAAAGTAAGGGGAAGATCATAGCCACATCCATGGCCCCCAGGAATGGTTCCTCCACACAGCAGAAGCAGGTGGATACAATCATTAAGGATACAAGGACATCTTCTCCTCACTGACAGGGGTACCATCACACTATCAGGTCAAGCATTCGTTTGATCTGACTCCCGGAGCACCTCTACCGAACGAGCTGATATATTGCGCTCCATTCTGGAAAATTCCAAGTACATGTAGCAACATCAGGTATCACACAAGTTTCAGGTGGATGACAAGGTTTGGTTGCATTTGCAGAAACAATGCCTTACCAGAGCCCATCGGACACTCAAACCACTCTGATATAGTCCTTACACCATTACCAAGGATGTGGGAAATAATGATTTGGAGCACAACATTGTCCCCATTCCTTGGCTTGCACCAAGTGTTAATGTGGACTACCCTCGACCATGCTTCCCACCATTATTGGGCACATCAAAGATTGCAGAACAGCTCACCAGGGACCAAATTTAGCAGAAGTTTCCCCATCTCATGGAGGCACTCAACACAATGGGCACCATTGCTTCCTAACGGGGAGGAATGATCCAGGTGGATGTTGGTGGTGACACACCTATCCCACTTAGATGCCCACAACTATCTCTTTTAGTTTTTCAGTTTCCTTAATCATAGCACAGTTTACTATTTTTAGCAGCTTTTCAGGTCCTAAACTTGTGGAGCCGTTTTGAGGCCCTAAACAAGGTTTTTTGGCAATCTACCACGAATGATTTTTTGATAAAAACGTTTTTTACTCTGTATCCCTTAGAGAGTTATTTCAAATGGGGTATCATGTGTGTCAAATGGAGATAATATGGCCAAGTCATGACCCCAGGAATTTGGCTGTCTAACTAACCCCAATTGGGCCCATAAACTCTTGGTGCTACATCTCCTCAGGTTAGGGTTTTGGTTGTTTAGGTTTTGCTCTTATTGTTGGATAATAAAAAGGCCCTTGATCCTCATTATAACGCAGTTAAGAGGCATGTAGCTGCTACATCTCGTCTCAGAGATAAGCTCCCATCGCCCGAGCTAGTTTATTTCCATTTATGTTTGTAAACATGTTTCAGTATTTTACATTAATGAAATGAAGTATTATTTCCATTGCATCTCTATATTTATGGTTATATCTATAATTTTTTGCGTTCCTATTTAAATCCATATCACATGCTCAGTGGTGCCGGGTTAGGATAGGAATTCTGGGCAGAGGCGATGGAGGTTGCATGTTACCTAGTCAACAGATCACCTTCATTAGCGTTGGAGGATAAGACACCACAAGAGGTATGGACTAGTAATAAACCTTCTCTTTCACATCTAAGGGTATTTTGATGTGATGCATATGTACATGTTCCAAAGGAGAAAAGAACAAAGTTGGATAGTAAATCTGAAAAGTGCATCTTTATTAGGTATAAGGATGGTTTAAAAGGTTATAAGCTTTGGAATCCAGTGACAAGGAAGGTTGTGTATAGCCAAGATGTGGTGTTTATAAAGGCGAAAGATGTTATTAAATATGAATTCCTACCAAAGGAACCTAATAATATAGAGTTTGAGCTAAAGGAGGAAGACTCAAACTCTAGAGTAGAAGAGGAATCAGAAGATGAAGAGCCACAAACTCCGGTTATGAGAAGATCAGTTCGAGAAAGAAGGCAACCAAAAAGGTATAGTCCATATGCTTTCTATTCAATTTTTTCTTTATCTATTGTTTATTATGATCCTAGAACTGTGGAGGAAGCAATAGATTCAGAGGATGGAAAACTCTGGAAAGAGGCCATGGTTGATGAAATGGCATCTTTGCACAAAAATGAGGCTTGGGATCTGGTGGAGTTGTCAGCTGGAAGGAAACCCACTGGCAGCAAGTGGGTGTTCAAGAAGAAGATGAATGCAAAAAGACAGGTGGAGATATACAAAGCTTGATTGGTAGAAAAAGGTTATTCCGAGGTGCCGGGAAATGATTTTGGTGATATTTTTTCTGTTGTTTCCAAGGTAACTTCTATTAGATTACTTTTATCTATTGTTCCTGCTTTTTATTTTGAGGTAGAAGAGATGGATGTGAATACAAAATTTCTTCATGGGGATCTAGAAGAGGAGATCTAAATGAAGCAACCTGAAGGCTTTACAGTGAATGGTAAGAAAGAACTGGTATAAAAGTTAAAAAAAACTATGTATGGGTTAAAATAGTTACCAAGGATGTGGTATCAAAAATTTGATACATTTATACGAGGACTTGGCTTCACCAAAAGCAAAGTAGATAATTATGTTTATTTTAAATTAATTAGTGTCCATGTTATTTATCTAATCTTTTATGTGGATGATATGTTGCTCGTTGGAAATGACAAAGAAATTAGCCAGGATTTCAAGACCAAATTTTCCTCCAAATTCAACATGAAATATCTTGGTGTTGGAAACTATATTTTGGGCATGGAAATTAAACGAGATCAGGCAAAGAGGAAGCTCTGGCTAAACCAGAGGAAGTATGTCTAGATAATACTACCGAGGTTTAATATGCAAGATAGTAAACCGATGAAGGTTCCTATTCATGTAGGTGTAGAGTTATCTGCTAAACAATGTCCCAAGACACAAGAAGAGGAAGAGGACATGTCACGTGTTCCATTTGAAAGTGCAGTCAATAGCCTGATGTATGTGATGGCTTGTACTAGACCATACATTGTACATGCAGTGGTAGTATTGAGTAGGTTTATGTCAAAACCAGGGAGGAGCATTGGACAACAATGAAGCAGGTTTTCAGGTATTTGTGTGGCACTAGTGATTATGGTGTTTGATACCAAGATTGGACAGAGTTTTGGAAATCCATAGCTTTGTTGATGCAGACTGGGCTGGAGATCTAGATGAGAGAAGATATACAAGTGGATATGTGTTTAACCTATTTGGAGGTGCAGTGAGTTAGATGAGTAAGAGACATTCTGTAGTGGCAGTTTCAACTACAAAGGCAGAATACATGGTAGCCACTCATGCCAACAAGGAAGCAGTTTGGTTGTAGAGATTGTGTTCAAGTATGGGGTTAGTACAACGAGCTATAAGGATATACTGTGACAATGAAAGTTCAATTTTCTTGGAAAAGAATCCTTCTTATCATTCAAAGACAAAGGACATTGATCTTTAGTATCACTTTGTGAGGGATATGGTAGAAGAGAGAAAGGTGTTGCTGGTAAAGGTGGACACTTTGAAGAATACTATAGATGCATTCACAAAGTTTGTGAGCACTGATAAGTTCTCTTGGTGTAGAGAAATAATGGGCATTGTAGGGTTGGATCAATGACTAAGCTCTCTTGTGGCCCCATGTAGAAAGAAAACAACAACTGGGAGAATGTTGGGTTTTGTTATATTCTTTCCATGACTATCCCACAGGTGGGGGGGTTACAGGGGGACTAGTAGGCCCCCTTATACGTTGCACCAGGCACTGCCGAGGGATCATAGCGGGGGTGGCTACCCCTCTGTCAGGGGGTATGCAAGGGGATGGTAGCCCCCTTGTACGGGGTCTAGGGTAGTGCCTAGGGAATTTTTCTTTGGACCCTATATTAGGTGGGTGGACCTACCTATGGTTTTGTGCATGGATTTCGTACATGGTTTTGGGAATGATGGTTTTTGGTCCATGGTATTTTGTAGATCCGGTCAAGGGAACTATGGTTATGTTCTAATCTAGGGTTAATGGATTGGTGTTTTTCGATGCTTCATCATGTATATATATTTATTTTAACATTTAAAGGAATATAATGAAAAATCAATCTGGTAGTCCCACTTTTGGGATCCAGGGGAAAATATTTGTGTATATTTGTTTTATGTGTTATGCTCTCTCCATTGTTTATTTTCTATTTTTGGAATTCGTATGTAGGTAATTTCTGTATGGGGTTAAAACCTACACACATTTCTCCTATACACTTTGGAGGGTCAACCTGAGTCTCTCCCAATCAAGTGACAACTTCTAGAAAGATACTTTGCGTGACCTCCTTTGGGAGACTTTTGTGCATATTTTTGTTATGCTTTTGTTTGATTTTATATGTCTGAGTTTTCTCTTTTTCTTTTCTTGGGTATTCTTTTTCCTTGTTTTGTATTATTTTTTATAGTATTTTTTACTTTTATTGTATGGGAAAATATGCTTGAAAATATCTTTTAAAATGAAGCTTTATTGGATTATTTATTGACTCATATGTTAATTGTTGAAACAATCATTTTAGTTTGGTATAAAATAAAAAGGTCACCTGTTCAAAGGTATCTTAAAATCTGGTCTTAATTACAAAAAGTATATTAATTCACTATTATTGAAGAAAAATTCATATTTTAGATAAATATATTGTTTTTAATAGCATCATTAGTATGAAGTTGGAGAGGTAGAATTTTCACTCCATACCTTGCTCTTAAGGAGCAGATTTTCCTCCTCATCTATCAAGTAATCCATTTAAGGGTTAAATGTAATCAAAGTTTATTTTAGTAGAAAATGATTAACAAAGACATAAGAGGTCTCAGTATGAGTCAACATACTCTGATCATGGGTCCTAAAAAAAGTGACAATACCACTGCTCGTCACCAAGTTAGGGTAATCGATTATAGTTGTAAGGCTGAAAGACAAGAGGTATCATCACAATCTGCCTTGTTCACTTCTGTTAGTTCTTGTGAATGGCACTGTCACCATCTAGTTACCAACTCAAGGAAATGACATTCAGTTGATTTTTGAGAAAAAATTTCTCAAGTAAATTCGATATTCCTAATGACTCTCAATCTATATCTAATAGATGCGATACATGCACATAATTTGGTTAAAATATACCGCTACTGAGGCTATGGATGATTGTTGGTAGAGGTGGATCTACATGTGGTATTAAAGTTATGGTTAGACCAACTTTCATCATTTGTTGTTTATTTTTTTTCAATTTGTTTTCTACCAAGATTATTTTGAAATCTTTAGTGGGTTTTACTCCAATTTCTATATGTTTCTAATTCTTTCTAATGAATACATTGATGGGAACTTATATTATTTTTCATGTTAAAATGAAAGAGGCCAATTCTCAACATGTTATACATGTTTATATTAGATTTGAATTTTAGACCTTTCATTTTATTATTTCAGGGAGAGAAAATTGGTCCAACCTAGCAACTCGAGAACTTTTGGCACTCCAACCTACTCCATATTATTTTGAAAAAAAATAAAGGGCCTAGTCCTAGAATTTTTTACTAATTTTGTTGCTTTGATTTGATTGGATTTGTATTGGTTTTATCTATGCATCCTTTCTTCTAATCATCATTTTGATTTCTATGCCGAATTCAACTTCTTCTCATGATATTTGTTACATTATATGGTTCATTCTTTCATTCATGAGTGATGGAAGGATTATTCCTTTTGATTTTTATGATTAACGTAATTTATCATCTCTCCTAATAGAAAGAAAATGTTTAAGTTCAAGGGATGCTACAGAATGAGAGATTATGTTGTAACACGAGTTGAGTCTATAATGCTTATAGGGTTATTTTCACAAACTGTCATTATGATTCTTATTTCAATCCTTATGTTCCATTCTAATAATGTGTGAATTCCAAGTGGTTTGACGGTTGAATAAATTCTAATAACCTAAGGTATACATGTTATATATTATACATGAATGGCACTATATGTTTTGAAAACATTTCATTTATATTAAAATGTTGGATTATATTATGATCACCTTGGGTATGTATTGGTATAGTGATTCATTGATCCTAAATTAAATGTTAAAACTGTGGGGCTCTCTACTGAAATGTTTCACTTGAAAATTTGTATTTTCTCTTATGATAAATAATGGATTTTCACGTGATGTGTCATGTTAATTATCTTATATGGATTACTGATCATCTGACTTGGATTCCGAGTTATCTGTCAACTTATTGTGATGCCACCTATTATACAGACTTTCAGTTCACAATGATCTTTCATTTCTATATATCAAGATTAATATGGCTCTAAATCAAGCTAGTACTTGACAAATGTTGAATTAATTACTGGGGTTTCTCAAGAGAGTTCTCCAAATAACACCATTTAATCTTCTTCTCATTATTTCCCAAAAGTTATGCAACCTAGGGTTTTGATGTTTAGTTTGTTGTGTTTTGTTGAACACTATTCACTTTGTCCATTAGCCCTTTCTCCACAACATTCCACTTGTATTTCCAACCAAGATGAACAGGTCAAAACTCATTGAGGCTAATGAAAAATGTCTAGCCACGTTCTACCAATTCGGCTAGTGGGAATTCTTACAATTACTTCAAATACATAGTAACCAAGTGGTTAAATCCTTCACTGCCTCTTTTAATGTGAGGCGAGCCCATGTGGGAAACTTGGAAATAAAAATCAACCTAAAATTCATAGTAGTAGCCACACACCTTACTCTTGAAGACAAATGATGTCTAAGAATGTCGCTGTTTGAAATGTTCCATGGAGGAAGCTCCTTGCCACCAAGAACAATGAGTACCATGTCAAAGTTATGTTTGTATCGTCTTTAAATCCAAATGGCATGATTTTTTGCACTTGATTCATCAGTATATAACTTGAGAAGGATAATATATCATATTGTTTATGTATCGTATCATGATTTTAATGGTTTTCCTTGGCCAAGAGTTAAATTTACTCGATTATTTGATGAAGAGTTTAATGAAAATGTCTTGGGCCTATCAATTCGATTGTAATAACCCTGAAAGGTACTTGCTCCAACACAATTTGATCTACATATTAGTCAAACATAATTTGTATTAGCTGGGTGATAACTAGGATTCCCTTCTTTCTTGTAATGATTATGACAAACCTCTATCATTTAGCCCTCATTAGTCTTATACAATGCCCTGTAACCCCTCTCTTATCGGTTCAAATCCATCTCATGCTAATGAATTCCAATAGGATGAGTGTGAGGCATTTGTCCAAGCACCATGATAACTTCTTTTCAATGATAATCAAGTTGAAGTTTCCAAAACATTAACCTCCCTTTGTGTTACTAGAAGTGTAGAAAAAGTGCACGATTTGAAACCATCCATAGAGTCGCATAAACTTGAACTAGAGTTTCCAGTCTGCACAAGAACAAAGAATTGGTCAAATTGAATAGGACATGGTCAAGGAAAAGCAACTTCAAAGGAGAATTTCTCAAGCGAGAAGAACTAGGCACGAAAGTCCCCCTGGGAATCTCCCCTTGCTTGGTTTGGAAACCATTCGCAAGCCATCCGTGAAAAATAACACGCCCCAATCCCAAGGAGCGTGGGCTCTAGAAGCTTCGTAACATAATTCTGGTAAATGGTTTGGCTAGATGTGGTCAAGGATATTAGTTTGGGCTCATTTCCCCTTTAATGATGGAACTACCTCAAGGGATAAGACCTTCTCCCATGAGAAGAGGATCCGTATCCCATCCATTCATCCTATATAAACCTCCCTTTTTCCCAAGCACAAGTTGGTGTTAGTGTTGTAGTGTTAATATTGGTGTGCTAGTGCTAATTATGTTTGGAGTAAACAACAATCTATTTATAGTTGTAGCTCTCTAGTTGTGTGAGGGAGAAGTGTGATTTGGTTTGGAGTGAAGCCTAAAGGGAAGATCCTTAAAAATATTGTTGTTGAGGCCATCATGGAATGCTAGCAGAAGTGTGTGGGAACCTAGTCTTGTCAAAAAATGACTCAAGGTGTCCAAGGACAGTTTTTCCTGTATCTACCTCATTAAAAATGAAACAGATGTCTACGGATAGTTCTTTTACTATGTAAACCTCGTTAAAAAATGAAAGAACTCCCTATTCCAAATTGAGTCTTTAATTAAGATCTCTTAAAATCCCAGTCGAGTCTTTCTCAGATCTCGAAAGTGAACCTTCATTCCATCCACCTAGTTGACTGAAATAAAGATTGGGGGGCACGTTGTACCTCAATTGAATCATTATGTTGGGGGCATGCAAACTTATAGCAAGCACAATTTTTCATTTCAAGCTTGTGTAAACATGAAACTGAATCCATGCAGAGTTCTCCATGGTTCAAGCTTGTGTAAAAATGAACCCATGCCCGGTTTACATCTTGTGATTTCCTTTTTCATCATCTAATTTCTGCTAGATGAGCCTTGGTTGTTTCATTCCATCATAGCCATCTCTTCAGTTGATCATATGCTTTCACTTGGATGTTTTTCCTTTCCTAAGGGACTACAACGACGAGTGGGTGTAATAGCCAACCTCTTGACCATTACATGTTTTGATCAGTTTCATCATTTCCAGAACTAATTGCTACCCTTTGTACCACTTGTTCCTCTAGGACAAGTCATCTTTAATCTCTTTTATGAATCGTAAAAAATGAAAAGATCGCAAAGTATTTTTCCCTTTTTACTTGTAAAAGAGAATAAAATGGGGGGTTCACTTTCAAGCTCTTTTCCGACCCTTTAAACATGAAAATATTGTCAAGCTATTATTTTTTTGAACTTATTAAAGGTTGCGAAACATCAATTACCCAGTATACATTTACCCCTTTCGGGCTGGGATGCACTATTTACGAAAAAGGTACTCCTTGACTGAAATGGTCAAGCAGTTCTCTCAAGTATGGTTTTCTACCTTTTCGGGACACAAACATACGAAATGGGACCATATGGAGTTTTCTTTTCCATGTCTTTTTCAAAATCTCTAAACATGGAAAAGATACAAAGTTACACTTTTGTCAGACTCATTAAAATATTAAATGACATCAGATTCGTCACCATGATGAACATGAGCTTCTCCTTCCCAGGGCTTGTTAAAATCACTAGGTCAGATTTGTCTAAAGAATGAAATTACAGTGCAAGCATATGCTACCCCCTTCAAGCTTGCGATTTAAAAATAATTGGGGTACCTGCCAAAAATTGTGGGGGAAAATTTGGAAATCTAATTAGTTGTGTCGGTAACTCAATCTTGAACATGACACTTTCTGCTTCACGTCGAGTTGGGATATCTTCCTTTTTATCGTTGACCTTCCTTGGTTGGGCCGTTCATTTTTTCCTTCCATTTGATCTCTGCCACGTCGTCATGACCACCGATCCTATGGATCCAAAAGCTACCAAACTTCCAATTGTGTCGTTGATATGTTCAATAGTTGGCCTTCTGCAGTTACACTTACGTCTGATTCTTTGTATCATCCAAAATCATTTATCATCCTTTTATCTCCTATCGATGATGTGGGATGCATTATGGTCCTCCTTCGACATGGTTCCTTCCTGTCGACTTTAGATCATTATTCAGGAAGTTGACCGAGAGACTCCCTTCCAGTACCCTAGAGTTTGCATGCCCCAATGGCAAGTTATTCGCACTTGATGACAAATTCACATCATTGGCTTTCGATCGAGTGATTTCACGGCTGTTCGACTTCAGTTCTTCTATTCACATTCCATGGATTGTGTTAATAGTACCTTAAGGACCATTTCCATTATTGGTGGTTTATCTCGTGCTTGTTAATGGTTTACATCATTGACTAGTAATCAAGCAACTTTCTAGCATGTTCGACGTCAACACATCTATTCACATGTTAAGATTTGTACTTTGATCGGGTTGTGTTGGAGTGCAAGACCCTAGGATCAGATCACAAAATTCCATGTGGCGAAGTGATGTGACATGGTTATCTTACTGTACATGTGTCTTTCAAAAGGATGGTTGCGACCATACCATAAGTTATCATATGTGATCCTTCTAATTTTTGGATGGCTGCGACCATACCTGGATCCATTTACATGATCATTCTCTGGATGGCTGCGTCCATGCCAAGATTCATGTATCATTTGATAGAGTTCTCAATTATGTATATGTATATGTACTTGCTTGCAGGTTTTCCGATGACAGAATACGATTCCCTGCACTGATTCATAAAGCATTTCATCCCTTACTCTAGTTCGGCCTTCACGCTTTTAGGGGGCATCTCTTACACAACATTTTTTCACTGTCCCTATACACCCCATTCCTTGATCCTGGAGGACCTCTATAGCAAACCCTGCATGCTTTCCCTTCATGAAGAAACCCCCATTGTGTCCGTCTTCATGAGTAGATCAATTCCCTTTTGCACCATTTCCCCTGAAACTTCTGTTTTTCCTAGTTTACAAGACCGACGCTAATGGCCCTTATCTTCCTCACGCTGATATGCAAGGATTATCACTGTCCCTAGTGCTGATCAGAGCGACTGCGATTTCTTCTAGTCGCGTCAGTTCTCTTATGGAAAGTTTTTAAAATAAAGAGCCGAAGCTTCCAACTCTAGAAGCTTCATAACAGAAGTCTGGTAAATGGTTTAGCTGGATGGGGTCGAGGATATCAGTTTGGGCTCCTTTCCCCTATAATGAAGGAACTACCTCAAGGGATAATACCTTCTCCCATGAGAAGAGGATCCATCTTCCATCCATTCATCGTATATAAACCTCTCTTTTTCCCAAGCACGAGCTGGTTTTAGTGTTGTAGTGTTAATATTGGTGTGCCACTGCTAATTATGTTTGGAGTAAATAACAAGCTATTCATGGTTGTAGCTCTCTAATTGTGTGAGGGGGAAGTGTCATTTGGCATGGAGTGAAGCCTAAAGGGAAGATCCTTAAAACTATTATTGTTGAGGCATCATGGAATGGTAGTAGAAGTGTGTGGGAACTTGGTCTTGTAAGAGGAAAACGGCAACGTCAAGACAATGCTTGTAATATCTTCTTGATTCAATATATATGCAACTATGGATTGATTTCCTACATGATTTTTCATCTTGCATATTCATGGCTTAATGTTTCTTGACTTGTTAAGTAGGTTGAATTACAATTTGTCTATTATCACGGTTGTTGTTTACTTGTTTCATGTGTTTGAAGAAGGAAGCGAGAGATAGCTGGAGAGAGAAGTCACGGACATGATCAAATGGGATAAGCGTACTAAGAGGTAGGCCCTCTTAATTGGTTCTAACCTAAGGAAATCTTCCATAGAATGTATCACTTGTGGTTAGACCCATTATCGGGCTAGAGGAATTTGTTTATGTCCACACTTATAATTTTATTTCACCACACTCATTTTAGTGTTATTACGCGATTATTTGATTTTAGTTTATCTCTATGGTAGGTCTTCCAGGTATGCAAGACGTCATCTTGAACTTCATGATTGAGGATACTCTCCACTACCATGTCCATGTTCTTAGGTGCATTTGGAAACTGCATCTACCACTTGTTTCATTTTAGCTTTGTCATTCTTCTTAAGGGCCTAGAACGTAACAATTTTCTTTTATTTTAGAATTGCATGTTAGGTTTTTTTAAATATAATTTTAATAAGGAAATGATAAGACATTATGTATATATACTCTCGATTTTGATGAAAATGTAGGGGGAAGTTTGGACTAAATTGTAACTATGGAATATTGTTAATACAAGTTTATCGATATGATTGCATTCTTGTTAATACAAGTTTATGGACACGATTGCATTAGGTTTAGTTCTTTAGCTTTACATTCCATGGTCATGTTTAATATCTTCTTAATTTTCTTCTTATTTATTTTCGAGATCTATAGGATAAATGTCATTTGTTTGATGATTTTATTTCTTAAACAAAAAATTGCTCATATTGCATTTCTTTGTTGATAAAGCATTATTTCAATTTGTAATTTCTTAATGTGATATTTATTCTTCTTTAGTGACTTATTTCCTAAGAATTAATATTGATTTAGACATTTGTTTGATCTAAATTTCTGATATTCAAGTTGACTCAAATGTTAATCTCTGCTTAAAGATTGAGCAAATGTTTAAGTTGTAAATGATTATTTCAATTTTATGGTTTCTTTAGCAATTGGTTTATTGATTATTTTCATAAATCAATGATTAAGGTAAAATTTTGAAGGATATTATTTACAATCAAACCTTTCTATATTTCTCGGAAGCAGTTGTTATTATATATTAGCTAGTCTTGCATTTGTTCTCACTGTAAATTTTGAGAGTAAGCATTGTTGATCTATGTTTTTCTATGAGAATAAGGAAGAGAAATTACCTCTTATTTCATTATTGACTTTAAGAATTAGTTTCCACTTGATTTGTAGTTATATATAGAAACAAAATTTGATTTTATTTCATAATTACTTTTTGTAAAGTTTATCCACACTACGTAGGTTCCTTCCTATTTTATTTATTGTAATATAATTATGTATATTTTGTATTATATCTTAATTTTATAGTAGAATTATTGTATAATATTTCTCAATTCTAATTTCTAAATGAAATATGAAAATTAGAATTATTTAGCATATCGTAGTTGATTTTCATTAAATATTCAACCTTTTCCTTTAGTACTCTTATCCTCTTTGATTTTTCTAGCTAACATGATAATTTACTTGTAGTTTATTTTAGTCATAATTTACTGTAGAATTAGTTTAGATTAGTATAGGGTAACAGTGGTTTATGTTAGGATCAATTTTCCCATGATTCACTTCCTAGTAAGAGGAAAGGATCCAAGGCCAATTAAGGCTATAGAGGATAACCATACCAAACAACTTGGGCTATTAAAGAGCCTTAACCTAGGTTATTCCTCCCTTGTTGAGTTAGAAGTAGAAAGTCCAAGTCAACGCAAACCTCTCTCTCTATTGAAATAACTTCCTTTTAAACCTTTTACTCAATACAATACATTCAATTTCCTCATCCTTCCATTGTGGCATATTTCATTTTCCAACTCATATTTCAATATTTCTTATGAAAAATCATTGGATATAATCATATAATTATTCCTTGGGGGAAACACCATTGATACAAGTTTTCCATTTTCCAATTGGAAGTTGTATAGCAAATTTTATTTTGTTATACATGTGACTATGTTTGATTTTGGTTTTTGAACATGTACCATCTTTGTTTGTTAGCGAGAAGATTACCTTTACCTTATTTTTCCACTCCATTTATTCTCATTATACCTATTCTCAGAGCCATCAAGGTTATTCTCATTTCTTAAATATCTTCCAAATATACAAAAACTTGTTTACATTCTTATGGTGAAAAATAATTTTATATTTATACGAATAATTATAATAAAATAGTAAAATAGAAATCAATTAAATAATTTATACCTTTAAAATTTATTTCCTCTTATTCAGTCTCCTTAAATTTAAATATAATCTAAAAAAAATATATGAAATTCCATTTTTTTTCTAAATTTGTCTAAAATCCATGACTGTAACAAAATGATACATGAAGGCACTGGCCTCTGCAATTCGTAGCCAAGGTTCATGGCATATTGCAACTAAAACAAAATGAAGACTGCCCAGAAGAGGGAAACCAATCGAATCCAAAATAGATTTGCTGCCTCGCAGGGGAAACCAGCATGTGAACATAGAGTGATATTCTTTTGAAAACGACTTCAAAACTAACTATTTTGCTCAAAAATGCAGAAATAAACCCATATGACTGGGTGCCGGGAACCTGAAACCTGAAGACACATGTTGGTTTAGTTGTCATTTGGTTTCGCCGGGTGTTCTTCCATAAGTAGAGACCTGTAGGCATCGAGGTCATCCTCGTCTTTTGGTAGTTCACCCATGTCTTCCTTCTCCAGATTTTCTCAATTCTACTCTGCTACAGAAGGCTCACCCTAAGCAATATCATTCTTCTCCGTTGCGCGAGTGGGACGTCCTTCAGCAATGGAAGGCTCCTCCTAAAACGTGACTGTTATGGTGGCCTTGATAAGAGGTCGATCCAGAGAGCATTGGTATGTGAATTGAGTTGTATAATTGGAGTGTTGAGAGCTAGAAGGGAGAGCAGTAGCTGATGGACAGGTTTGGGAGGTTGGGAGCGAACAACGCGAGTGATGCCTCTGCCACTGCGTGTATCAGGATAATGAGCCGAGAAGTGATTTGACGAGGGGGAAGAGGAGTCAGAGACCGTTGAGGGTGAAGAATGATGCATTCTTCCTCTGCTGTTGCCCCTCCTGCAATGCATTCACTGGCGTAGCCGAGGCATAGTTTCATAGGGAGAAAGGGACTAACTATGAGGAGTAGGCACAAAGTAGAAATTGTCACTTTGGCTGGCGTTATCAGAGGCGAAAGGCTCAGAAGCGAGGGTCAGGTTACATAACAGGCTTTGTGAATAGTGGTTGCCCTTCTTGAACTCTATACAACAGAGAATATGGCATCTCCTGCCTGTTGTCGTGCAAGTGCCTAGCTCCGCAACAGCCAGGGGGCACTTACATTTCAGAGGCAGACGAGAATAAACAGATGAGGATGTAGGCCGAAGAGCGCCTGAGGTTTCCATAATGAAGAGCCAAGGAGGGATGGCGTTGGTAAGTTGGTGTGAGTGCCACATCTAATTGCATTTATGAAGGCTGTAAAACATTTTTATTGCGCTGTGTGTGAGATTACGGGTGGCCATGTGGCTATGCCACTTGCTAGTCCTTATCTCTACCATCACATCAGCCTTTGTAAACCCCTGCATCCGAGAGTATGAAATTCCATTTATGGTTACTATTGTAAATCAATATTTTCACTTTTAAAAATTGAAAGTAGTAATCCCAATTTTTTGTGAGTAAAACCATTACAAAGGGTTTTTAGATTAACCCTCTCTTAAATTAATCAATGTGCACGATAGCATACAATATGGATTACTATGTATTAGTTTAACCATATTCATTTATTGGACTAGCTTATGAAAATTTGGGATTTAGAAATTATAAGAAATAGAGTGGTCGAAGAGATGGACCAAGAATGACATGTTAGCTAGGACACACTAATACTGAATATATGTAGATAATATATGTAGATACTATTGTAAATCATTATTTTCACATTTAACAAATAAAAAATATCAATCTGACTTTTTTTTGTGAAACCATTACACAAGGTTTTTAGATTAACCTTCTCTTAAAGTAATCAATGTGCACAATAGCATACAATATGGATTACTATGTATTATTTTAATCCATGTCCACAATAGCATACAATATGGATTGCGATGTATTATTTTAACCCTAGTCATATATTGGACTAGCTTATGAAAATTTCGGATTTAGAAATTATAAGAAATGGAGTTGTTGAAGAGAATGTCATGTTAGCTAGGACACACCAGTGATAAATAGATGTAGATATGATTATGCCACAATACCACATAGGTTAACCCTTGAGTAGGTGAAAAATATGATTTGAGGTGGAGAACACTTTAAAGACACCTAAATATTATTTGGGGTGGAAAACAATTGATACAGAATATTGAATATACTCATAGAAAAAACATATGTGAAAAGAATTAGATATATGGGTATCCTTATATCCAAAAGGATCAAATGGGACATTTGAAAACTAAGCATGGATTTAGATTACCAATATTGTGACTCACTAAATAAAACCTATGTCAAAATACTCAACATGGAAATGAAAAATGTGGAATTAGGGAGAAAATAAAAAGGAATTAAGAAAGACATGACCCAAAAGTAGATAAATTATAAATAGGAAAGAAAATTTATAAGATTTGAAATATTTAATAAAAACTTGACTAGATAGCACTTATATCCACGTACTATACGTTAAAAAATCTACATATTTGTGAAATATATATAGAACCTATACCACTTAATATAGATTCAGGTTAAGAATTAATTTTATATGAGGTTAAAAGATTACATGTTTTTAGGTTTAAATTTTTTGTAGAATACAAAAATATTGTTGGGTTGTGTTATATTCTTTCCATGACTAGCCCACATAGTTAACCAGGGGGTTAGGAGGGGGGCAGAGCCCCCCCTTCGTTGCGCGGATTGCGTAGTGGAGGGAGTCAGAGGGGGTTTGAGGGGTACACGTAACCCCACTCTACCGAAAAATTTTGGTTTTGGACACGTTGGGCAGACCTACCTATGCTTTTGTGCATGATTTTCACACACCATTTTGGACGCGATGGTTTTAGGTCCATGGTATTGAATGCTTCGACATGTATAAATATATATTGTAACATTAAAAGGAACATAATGAAAAATCAACCTCGTAGTCCCGATTTTGGGATCTAGGGGAAAATCTCTATGTATATGTGTTTTATGTGTTATGATATCGCATTGCTTATTTTCTGTGTTTTAGAATTCATATGCAGATAATTTGTGTACAGGGTTAAAACCTACAAATATAATGTGTAATTTTTCATTATTTAAATAGTATTTTTTAGTATTATACACACTAAAAAATCTAAATTTATAAGTTTAAAACAAAACTCTTAAATTTTGGTAAAAAAATCTTTTACCTAAATTTTATATTCCAATAAAGGGATTTAGTGTAGAAGATTTTTAATTATTTATTTATACAGTTATTTGATTTTTTCTATGAACCCACATTATTTAAATGTTTTGTATAGTTATTTAAACTTTTTCAATTTCCATCAAATCTAGAGTAGTACCATGTTTAATATCATCATAGACCCAAACAAAAATATTAAAAATTTGTTCAACCCATTTCATTTTCTGCCTTTGTTATTTTGAAACCCTGAAATATTAGCTGAAAGATGGAATCGGATTCATATATTCCTGATCGCAGAATCTAGTAGTTTCAAACAACGACATTAAATTTCCATCAAATCTAGAGTAGTGCCATATTTAATGTCATCATAGACCCAAACAAAAATATTAAACATTTGTTCAACGCATTTCATTTTCTGCCTTGTGTTATTTTGAAGCCATGAAATATTAGGTGAAAGATAGAACCGGATTCATATATTCCTGATCCCAGAATCTAGTAGTTTCAAACAATGACATTAAATTTCCATCAACGTCACTTAATCCTGACCTAGGTTCCAATTTGTGGAGACTTGAAATAATAGATAAGAGTAATCTATAAACAACTTCCTCCAAATATATATTTAAGGAATCTGGAATCCGTGAAACTTATATCAATGTTTGCTATACATGATTGCGATCTAGATATTTGAAATATATGGTAAAACCATACATATGATCAACAGTTCGAATTCTTTGATCCAATCTTGTGAATTAAATTTCTTTTATAAAATATTGGCATTCTACCAGGCAATAAGGAATCAAATGATATGTAAAATTAATTCCTTGAAAACTATGAAAATTTGGAAATGTTTATGGCTTATTATCACAGATGAAACCAAAATAAAAGATAGTCACTCTAAATAAATAATATTTATTATTTAGAAAAACCACATGAAGTCGAAAATAAAGGATAACAAATTGTGAAAATCGGAAAAAAAAATATTTAGGGTATCCATTATTTTATGAAAAAATCATACAATAATGGAGGTTGTTGTATAGGATACAATAGTCTTGTACTTGTGCTTTTTTTTAATTTGTAAATATATGTTTGAAGCTTTTTCATCAAAATGGTATTATCATTTTTAATATAAAAACATGGAAAGCAATTTGTCATTCTATCGTTATTGTTATGGATATCTTTTCTTCTTCTTGGTAATTATTCTCAAAGTAATCCACTCAAACTTTTTCTACATAATCAAATTTATTTACCTCCACACCACCAAACTTTGTGACATTTTAATTAATATAGACACTTCTCTATTGATATCAATGAAAAAAATGTTGTTTCAGTCCCCTTATATAGCTAGATTTCGCTACACTATTACATGGTGCACTAAAATCCAACAACCTTTTATCATACTTATGTCATCATTCTATCGAAACTTGTTTCCTCCTCCAATTGGTGAAACTCAGTCGAACAATATGTTTGACACTTGGCATTGTCTAAATGGTTGGTGGCACCTCTTATATTGGCACTGATGTCAAGGAGACTAGCACTGGCGCTAGAAGGTGGAGATGTCGGGATTGATAAGCATGTTGGTCGAGAGGACTCCCATGGCTTTTGCAATATTATGTAGAGAATCATCATATTAGCAAGCTTAGCAGAGAAGCTATAAAAAGTTAACTATGATGCTTGGGGAGTCTCAAGATTTGGAGGAGCTTATGTCTCAAGAAATCAGCTCAGTGTCTCCTAAAGTTAACATAGTTGGAAAGTGTTTGGAAATATCATTCCAACCGTATATGGGATATTGCAGATGGCCTTGTGGATCAAAATTTATGGTTAGTCAAAGTAAGGACCTTAAGCCATAAGGAGCATTGCGCGGAACTCTAGAAGGCACTAAATCCCGAAGGCTTATTTAAAAGGGTTACAACATTACATTGAGTCGGGGTAGCAGGAAGCCTCAAATCCTCGAAACCCATAGTCTTATTTGAAAAGGTTACATGATTGTATTGAGGTAGGGTAGCAAGAAGCCCAGAATCTGAGAAGGCCCAAAAGTTTGGAATCTTATTTAAAAAGGTTACGCAATTGCATTGAATTGGGATAGGAAGCTAGGAATCTCGGAAGGCGAGGAATATTGTAAGGAATAAGGTAAAAAGGATAAAGCGCTAAGATTTTATGGCAAGTAACAGAGACAGGTGACGGAAGTTCTTGCCGATATTTGACAGTGTGTCAAATATCGAGAGGCACATCAAGGACTTAGTTTTGTGAAGATTTCACGTGTTCTGATGACCAGGTGCCTTTAAGCTTTGAACAAAGAAAAACAGTGCATGAAATCGTTTAGAAGGCTTCGTGCCAAATACAAAGGCGAGGGCACCAATACAAAATGTGCACATTCTATAATGCATCATGGTGGGCCATGGCTCACAAGCCCAAAATCATATAAGTCTTGTGAAATGGGATTTAAATAGAAGTTATGGGCATGAGGGCATCCGTGATCCATCTCAACAACGTTCTATATTGTGATATGAATGAGTCAACATCTCTTTGGCCTATGTGTCATACTTAGCTCTGCATCATAGTCATGGATGATTCAAAAGCTTCACCACAAAATATACAAAGGACAAATGGGTCGACAAGTGAGCTAAATGCACACAAAGAAGTTGGTGCCATTGTATTAATGATGATTGTGAAGCAAGCCTCCTTTGTTCTCACTTGCATGCCATGAGAAATTTACTGAGGAAGATGGCTCAAGGACACCATACAAGTGAACTTATGAGCTCTGATGGCATGCTACAGCTAGAGAAGGAAGAATAGACATACCTAAAGTACATTATATGCTCTGTGGGCATTTAAGAGGATGGACGACCAAGTTATATGTGCAATATTAATTCAATAGAGGTAGTTTTTGAGTGGGTAGGATAGACTGGGATTAAATTCTTAATATGGAGAATCCAAGTGTACCCATTCTTATATTTAATGGAGTTGTAGTGGCATTGCAGTTTTGATGGAACAACAACAGGAAGAGCCCTGCAAAATCACAATATTAGGCATTGAGCAACAAAGACAACATGAGGGCAATAAAGACAACATCAACCTTTGCACAAAAGAGGAACAAAAATCAGGATTTCCTTTGTAATAGCCTCCTCCCATGTCTACCTAATCAACTAACCAACTGGAGTAAACATGCTATGAGAGGCTACTATGATTAGATTCAACCTCCTATGTGACCTTAAGGAAATGGAATCGACACAAACACAACATACATACCTTCCAATCAGTTGCAGAACCCCTAAGAACCATCCCAGCTCTTCACATAGCTAGCCCCTAGCTCCCACAGATGCTTTGACCACTTAACCTATGGACGCTCTCATGCTATATGCCTGCCAGCGTCGAGGAGGCTGTGGACACTGTAGAAATTTTGAATAATTTAACACATATTCAACAGAGATTATCCTGATCATGTACTATTGTGGAATACATACACAACAAATAAGCTCCTCTACGTTGATCATCAATATAGCAGCATCAATAACAATAAAACATCAAGAGCATTCACACATTAACACAGTATGTAACCCAGGGAAAGCATCTTGCTAAAAACCCCAGACTATCTGTATATTAATGATTGAGACCATGTAACATTACAAAGTACAATGCTTATCACAAGAAATCCAGTACCAACTCCACCTGTTACACACAATACAGCTAAGATCTGATCTCCAAATCTATTCCACTGCTTGCCTACCTCCACTGCTCAATACCTGCTCAAGAATGAATGAGAATGGTCTACCAAACTCATATTTCACCTCCAAAGAATCACTCACAATGTATAAGACGTGAGCAGAAGCTACAAACTGGGCAAATACATGAGCAAACTCATTGGCATACTCAATCCCTTGATTGTGCAAGATCTGATGCACAACTATAGTCACAACTGATAGCAATCTGATTCTCTAACACCTATCCCTGCTGAACTAAACATGCACTGACATGCAACTGAGTTAACCGATGTATTCTATAGTTGTATTATGAGTTAATAATTAGTTTAACAACTCATCATTAGTCTATTTGCAGTTAGACTAACTACAACTAGTTTAACCAAGTCAAACTAAACACAACTCCGTCAACTCCACAATCAACTCCACCAAACTCAACTGATTGAGTTCTAACTGAAGTCATGCATGCAACAACTCAACTGACTCATAAGAAAAGCGTACTTCCTTCTGACAGCTGCATGGGCCACATCTGTAGCTCAAACTGAAGTGCTCCAAGAGAATAAGATCAAGTTTATAGTCCAAATATTATTATGAGACAATAATATTTGTTTTTGACAGCCAGTCTAAAAATAGACTTTGATCACCCACACTGTGGTCACCCACACTTTGGTCACCCACATTGTGATCACTCACACTGTGATCACTCACACTGTGGTCACCCACACTGTGATCATCCACACTGTGATCAAAAATAGAACTTGCGCCATAATTTGCCTGCGGGCCCACTTAGTGAAGGCGACTCTTTTCACTAAGCTCCATCATCTTGTTGCAATCTCAACACTCCCTCTCGACAAGATATGGATTATCAGCAACCCCTATCCTGCCTCGGTGGTACTCAAATTTGCTCCTGGTGAGAGCCTTCGTCAGAATATCAGCATCCTGATCCTCCGTTGGAATGTATGACAGCAACATGATCCTCCGCTACACACAATCTCTGATATGATGGTACCTGATGTCAATATGCTTAGATCTATCATGAAATACAGGATTAGCCGAGAGTTTAATGCAACTCTCGTTATCACAGTAAATCACAGTAGGATCCAAATGAGAACCGAGCAAACCAACCAGGATCTTCCTCATCCATATAGCCTCGCATGCAGCCAAACTTGCTCCCATATACTCGGCCTCCGCTGAACTGAGTGCCACGGATCTCTACTTCCTCCTATACCAAGAAACTGTTGTCGATCCAATATTGAAGACCCCTCCTGATGTGCTCTTTCTATCCGTTGGGCTCCATGCCCAATCTGCATCCGTGAAGCCACATAGCTTCACCTCATCCTCCTGTTTGTACCACAAACCATATCCCGATGTGCCTCTCAAGTAGCGCAATACATGCTTGCACGCCTTCCAGAAGAGCTTGGTAGGCTTAACCATAGCTTGTGAAAGCTGGTTAACTGCATAGCATATATCAAGTCGTGTATTGACCAAATACATCAATGACCCCACCAACTATCGATAAAAAGTGGCATCCACTTCTTCTCCCGAAGTGGCATCCTCCTTCCTCCAACCTCCAGGAAGAGGAGTATCAACAGGCTTGCAGCCATGCATGTTGAACTTCTCCAGTATCTCCCGAGCATACTTGCCCTGAGAAACAAACAGTCCACCACTGCGCTGCCATATTTCCAATCCTAGGAAATAGTGAACGAGGCCCAAGTCCTTCATCTCAAACTCTGTAGCAAGATCCTTCTTGCATGACAGTATCAACAGATCATCACCCGTTAGAATCAAATCATCAACATACAGTACAATGATAAGCAACTTACCCTCCACCACAATCTGGTATAGGTTAGGATCCGCCTCGCTCTTGGAGAATCCAAGTCCTGTGAAATAGCTGTCTATCCCTGTGTACCAAGCACGTGGTGCTTGATTCAACCCATACAGTGCTCTCTTGAGCCTGCACACATGCGACTCGCTGCTGAAGACCTCAAAGCCTTCAGGCTACTCAATGTACACCTCCTCCTCAATGACTCCATTGAGGAACGCAGTCTTCACATCCATCTAATGAATGTGCCATCCCATCTACGCTGAGAGAGCAAGAATCGTCTGTATGGAAGAATACCTTGCGACAGGTGCAAAGGTCTCCTCATAATCGATCCCCTCTATCTGTGAAAAGCCTCGGGCAATAAATCTTGCCTTGTACTTCTCCACACTCACGTCAGTTGCCTGCTTGACCTTGTTGATCCATCTCTAACGCACCACTGATTTCCCTTCTGGTCTAGGAACAATCTCCCATGCACTGTTTCTGACAATAGAATAATACTCTTCCACCATGGCGTCTACCCATGCGGGATTCTCCACAGCTTCCTCGAAAGAGGATGGCTTAGTCACAACACACTTTCTCATCAGAGCCATGTATCCAGTGTACCGATCAGGTGACTGTCTCTTCCTGTGTTGGGCTGTAGGTGGTCCTACAACTTTCTCTGCATCTTGAGCCAGTCGCTCAGCTTCTGTCAAGCGCTTTCGCCCTCTGATGGTTGGCGCTGCATGAGTGGTCTCTTCCACTCCATGAACCTCATCCTCTGGCTGATCCACGTCCTGAAGCTCATCCTTAGGAACTAATAGCTCCTCATCTGCATGCAAGTGTAGCTCCCTCTCAAGCGAACACTTCATGTCTTTCTCCTCCTGAAATTTAATATCCTGTCGCACAACAGTTTTACCACTGTCTGGAAAATACACACGATAGTTGTGGTGCATATCAGTGTACCCCACAAATATCCCAACCTCTGCGGTCAGCTCCAACTTCTTCCTGGCATCCTTCGTCACATGCATGTAAACGTTGGCACCAAAAATCCTCAAATGAGAAAGATCAGGCTTCTTACCAGAATAAGTCTCCTCAGGTGTACTCATGCCAAGTATCCTATCAGGACAACGGTTCTGCACATAAACTGCTTTATTGCATGCTTCCGCCCACAAGTTAAGGGGTAGGCCCTGATCATGCAACATTGCCCGTGCAGCACCCACAATCGTTCTGTTCTTCCGCTCAGCTACCCCGTTCTGTTGTGGGTTATGGGGAGCTATGAGCTCTCTACGAATCCCTTCTGCCTTGCAGAAATCCTTGAACACGTCCGAGATGTATTCACCACCATTATCGCTCCTAAGAGTCTTCACCTTCTTCCCCGACTCCTTCTCGACCAGTGCTTTGAATTCACAGAACTTTGAAGATGTCTCGCTCTTCTTTTGCATGAAGAAGATCCAGCACTTACAAGAGAAATCATCAACAAAAATCACATAATACCTGTGTTTTGTTGTCGAAGCAACTGAGAAAGGTCCACACACGTCTGTGTGAATTCTCTCAAGCATCGTCGTGGTGCGACTATCCTTCTCGTGAAAGGTGGCTTTCACAAACTTCCCCAAAGTACACCCCTTGCACTGATCTGACTCCACAAGTGTGCATTTAGGAAGCCCTGTAGTGATCTGCTGCAGTATCTTCAAGGCTCCATGGTGAAGGTTACCCAATCTCCTGTGCCACAACTCGCCATCGTCCCGGCTCACCAATCCTTCTGCCTTGCCCGCCATTGCTGTGCATCCATCTACATGCAACTGATAAAGGTTCCTCACTCGAACCCCTATCTTTCGGGTCTCACCAGTTGTCTTGCTACTCAGGAAAGCCTTTCCCTCGCTGAAAACAACATCATACCCCTTGTCTTCTAACATCGCCACTGAGATGAGATTCTTCGTCAATCCTGGAACATGCATGACTTCCTTTAATACGAAGGGTTTACCAGACTCCCTCTCAAATGAAATGGTACCGATACCGGTCGCACTGTATCTACCATCATCGCCCATCTCGATGTGCACTCCAAGATCTTTGTCCTCCAGATCAGAGAAAAAATCTCTATCTCCCGTCATGTGAAAATACGCACCACTGTCCAAGAACCACACTGATCCCATCACACTTGAAACCAAGCATGCGATCAATGAAAAATCAAGCTCAAACTGTGAGGCTAGAGCCTCTCCTGCTGAAGATCCAGCAGCCTGCTTGTTCTTCTTCTTCTGCGGACAATTAGTGGCATAGTGTCCGTGCTGGTGACAGTGAAAACATTTCACCTTGGACATATCCTGCTTCTTGCCTTTCGCACCAGACTAAGAAGCTTTCTTGCTCTTCCCTTTCTTTGCTTTGGCAGCCAAAGCGCAATTCTCTTCATCAGATACCTTTGATGAAGATCCATTCTCACCTTTATTGTTTTTGAGTTTATCCTTGAGTGCCAGGTCGCTCTTGCTTTGGAATAACATTTGCAATCCGTTGAAAGACATTTCAACAACACTGCTGCAAATTCGATTTCCACCAGCAACCAACTCAACTGCTTCCGATCTAGAATTCGTAAGAACACAATATTTCTCGTACAGAGATTGACCGTATGGGCATTCACCGGATATCTCACCTTCCAAAGGAAGGATGAATCCAGAAGCTACCTGGCCCGATTACAGACTCTGCCTGAAGAAATAGAATGTAAACACTTCCTGAATAGTAGATCTGATGATCAACAGCTCCGATACCATGTAGAAACTTTTTCTACAATTATCTAGCTCGCTCTGATACCATGTAGAAATTTTGAATAATTTAACACATATTCAACAGAGATTATCCTGATCATGTACTATTGTGGAATACATACACAATACATAAGATCCTCTACGTTGATCATCAATATAGCAGCATCAATAACAATAAAACATCAAGAGCATTCACACATTAACACAGTATGTAACCCAGGGAAAGCATCTCGCTAAAAACCCCACACTATTTGTATATTAATGATATAGTCCATGTAACATTACAAAGTACAATTCTTATCACAAGAAATCCAATACCAGCTCCACCTTTTACACACAATACAGCTAAGATCTGATCTCCAAATCTATTCCACTGCTTGCCTGCCTCCACTGCTCGATACCTGCTCAAGAATGAATGAGAATGGTCTACCAAACTCGTATTTCACCTCCAAAGAATCACTCACAATGTGTAAGACGTGAGAATAAGCTACAAACTGGGCAAATACATGAGCAAACTCATTGGCATACTCAATCCCTTGATTATGCAAGATCTGATGCACAACTATAGTCACAACTGATAGCAATCTGATTCTCTAACACCTGTCCCTGCTGAACTGAACATGCACTAACATGCAAATGAGTTAACTGATGTATTCTATAGTTGTATTATGAGTTAATAATTAGTTTAACAACTCATCATTAGTCTATTTACAGTTAGACTAACTACAACTAGTTTAACCAAGTCAAACTAAACACAACTCTAACAACTCCACAATCAACTCCACCAAACTCAACTGATTGAGTTCTAACTGAAGTCATGCATGCAACAACTCAACTGACTCATAAGAAAAGCGTACTTCCTTCTGAAAGCTGCATGGGCCACATCTGTAGCTCAAACTGAAGTGCTCCAAGAGAATAAGATCAAGTTTATAGTCCAAATATTATTATGAGACAATAATATTTGACTTTTCTATTTTTGACAGCCAGTCTAAAAATAGACTTTGATCACCCACACTGTGGTCACCCACACTTTGGTCACCCACATTTTGATCACTCACACTATGATCACTCACACTATGGTCACCCACACTGTGATCAAAAATAGAACTTGCGCCATAATTTGCCTGCGGGCCCACTTAGTGAAGGCGACTCTTTTCACTAAGCTCCATCATCTTGTTGCAATCTCAACAGACACTCTCATGCTATAGGAATGCCAATGTCTAGGGACTATTTTGTCCAGTGTTGTGCCAACATCCCCTGGTTTTGAGCCACTTTTTCAGGCCCAGAGCCAAGGTCATTTCCCATAATTGAATTACATCTCCAAAAAAGTAAAATAATAGGTAAATAATGATGCAAAAGAAAATAGTTGAACGGGCCCTTAATCGGACCCCTTCTAGCCATGACAAACATTCCATCAAACATATCACAAATATGTAATCTACAGGTGTAAATAACATATTTAAGCATCGGGATATCATACTTATGTGAGAATCACTAAGAACCAGTGTTCCCTCATGTCATTTGTTGCATTAACATATATTAGATCATAAATACATTTTCCATTCATTTACAAGTAAAAAAATGATGAGATCCATACATAGCCACTGTCATAAAACACATACATAACCAACATAATAGAGGCAGGAATACCAATGAAATCACAACCATATGATCCACATATAAATTAGTATAATACTCATAGAAATACAAGGAGAAATAATCTCTCATTAATGATGCAAAATATAAACCCACGATGGGACTACCATGTTCCACCTCACCATAGAATGGCCCAGCTAAATCTATGTTCATCCATTCACCCCTGTTCCGTTTTCCAAGCATGAATGTAGACTCAAAACAAAGAACCAACCAAGGCATCCCTAGGCTAAACCACCTCACCCTCATCAATAGAAATCATTCTTTACCATAATCCATCCCGGATTACTTGGCCAACACAATAAACATTTCATAATAGGCTTTACCATGATCTCCACCCAATCACTAGGCCAAAACAAGCATGGATGTCACCAGATTTGTCCACCTACACAATGAGGAATTTTCCTATCTTATAGTCTCTCATGCTTTAGCACAACCCAAACCCAAATAACTAGGCCCTAAACCGAGACCCACTCTCAGGGCTTTACCGCATATCCAAAACCTGAGATTAGTAGGTGCAACAGAGAGAAAACCACCTCTTGGATTTACTACATATTCTATCATTCACTGGCAAGGATTACTAGGCCCACTGAGGCAACACAATCATGGCTTTACCACAACCCACAATCTGGATCATGGGTGACTAGGCCAGTGGCTTTACCGTGATCCATAGTCTAGTTCAAGGACCATTAGGCCATGTTCTCTATCATTTAGAGATCCACCTCACTCAGCTTCGAAACCATCTGGAAATCCATCTTGACCAAAACATGAGAACCCCTTCACATCATGGCTATCCAGAAATGGCAGGGCTAAGATGAAAACACTTTCACACTTGGAAAAACCCATGCCATGACAATAAAGAACCACATGCAATACCATGCATGCCAAATATAGTAAGGAAAACACACATGCAAATCAATACCTACAAACGATCTTGTTGTAGCTGCTTGATCCTACACTTCCTTGCTTGCTCCTTCCTTCCTCTCACCTTCTTTTCTTTCTTTTCTCTTCCTTGCTCCAATGTTGAGAAAAATCTTACACAATGATCCCCAAAAGTCTTTTTGTCAATGAGGCCTCTATTTTCTTCAATTTCTTTTATTTTCCTTCATTTGCCTCCTCACATGCAACCTGTGACCTTTCACCTTACTTTTCTTCTAATTTCCATTATTTTCATAAATAAGTGTGCTGAAAATTCCATTTTTCCTTTCCAAAACCTTAGCCATTTCCTTTGCCAATTCCCTTTAGCCATAATAATCGAAATGAACACCCACTAGGATGTCTTCCCCACCATTCATCTTGGAATATGTGTCCCATCAACCATGGCCTTATATATCTTTACATGAATTTGTAATCAGGGTTGTTACAGAACCCTCCCCCTTGGGGGAAGACCATCCTCGGTGTTCAATGACACCTATAACAAACAAATTTTCTGAAAACAAAACACATTTCCCATGGAGCTTTATAACAAAGCTCATTGCATTATTTACAATGACCATTATTGAAACATGAAAATCATATCGTTTATTGGAGCTTTATAACACAACTCATTACGGTATTTACAATAACAACCACATATACTTAAACACATTTTCTTCAACCAACAAATAACCATACTGTCTACATAGTTTTATAAACTAGCATGATACAATATTTACAATAATATACACATTTTCTCAACCAGCAAATAAAAGGATACGATGCCTACATCCATAACAATAGAATCCAGAGGCTCACGCCTCCACCCTCAAAGTAATATTAGGATTCACCTCCTTCCCACGAAGTCCAGAATCTACCATAGTGAAACTGCATCCAATGTTCAGTGTTATAGTTGTATGACACTTGCCCTCTTAGTGAAAAGTTACTGACTCATTGTTCCAAGGCACACTCTCAATGTGCATCTGATTCCATTTGGGAATGCTAATGACCAAAAAAAAATGTATCTCTTACCTTCCATTCTCTGCTACACAATCCCTTAGGCAGCTGGGTCACCCCTTCCATGCATTCACTCACCTTCCAAGTTCCCCAACATCCCTTTCCCAGACAATCCATCCCTTGGAAGGCTTCCTCATATTGGAAGCTCGAACAAACAAGGCATATACCTACCTCAAACCATCATACTGGTAATAGCATGCTCAGGGAAATCAATGGACACTATTGAATAGCAGTGTCCCACAATGGCCCTGCTCCTCAAGTGATTTACCAACATATTGTTTCATGTTCCAATTCCTTTTGTTGTTGCTGCTAATGCTTACTGTTAATTTCAACCATCCAACTTGGAATTTCATGCTTTCTTGTACCAAGCACGTAAATTCCATTAGATTCAAAATAAATTGAAATAACTTCAAATCATTCCCCATTGGTGGCCTGTGAATCAGGTACACTTGTAATCTTGTTTACTTGTTGTCACAACAAGTCAAACTAGAATCTTTGACCAAATCAACATGTACAAAATTATCATATCAAGTTAGCTCAAAACACAACCATCATAAATCAAAACTATGAATCATATGCAATCATTATGAACCAAAATCATAGATCACATGTAATCATCATAAACCAAAATCATAAAACACATGCATGATAAAATTGAAATAAAAAATTGATATTTATCCTTTAATCAATCCTTAAATTCTACCTTTGTCCTTATTCCATACACACTATGGATTAGTTTCCACACCTGAAAAACACCCAATTCCTTCTCCTCAATCATGTGAACATACACAGTGGGCATCGCACACATACAACCACAAACGACATACAACACCATGCAATACATGCACCTGCACCTAACATACCACACATAAGCCTACACCTAGTGTACACCGCAATACAATACATACGCCTAAATCCTGTGTAAACCACCACACAGTACATATACTTAGACTCAATGTATAACACAATGCATATATCTACACAACGTACAACATAATGAATACGCATGTCATGATGTCACAACTACAAAATGCACATACGTAGTACCGCATGTACGCAACAAAACATGTACGACATGCACATAATACCACATGTACACAAGTACCACATGCACAACATGTTCATGGTACCACCTATACAAAGCATGACCTACACAACCTGTACACAACATCACATGTACATGGTACCATATGCACAATGTGTAGACAACGCTAGATGTACATCGTACCACCTGTACAGTGTGTACACAATACCAGACATACACAACACCACATCGATGACATGTACATGACACCACATGTACACATCACCATCTACATGACATGTACACAACACCACCTAAACCCAACACTACATATGAAATATTCACACAACACTATTTGTACCACCTTGTACATAACATTGCATAAGAAACATGTACACACATTATATATACACAACACCACATGTGCACAACATAAAATATGCAAAACCACACTGTCTCTACCAAGCAACCTTGCTTCAAGTGTCTCTCCACCTTCCATGCTTATCCTAGCATGTCACAGGTCATATTGATTTCATTTCGTTGATGTATCCCTTAGTATAGCATGTCCATAACATAGACATATTATAATCACATAATATCAACTCATAACCACATGATACTCACCTCATAGATCTGTCACGCTACTCTCCCCACTTAATTCTTCATGAACTAGGAATCTCTTCATGCCATTAACCTGCATAAGCAATCATTCCTCCACAAGAATGATCCATCATGACCTTGTTGGACAGTGACATAGATACATGGATACATACATACATATACATAAACATTAGCATAAACAATCACGATCATGTTTGACAACAATATGCATACATACACATACAAATATATAAACATCAACATAAAATAATAATGATCTAGTCGGTCAGTGGCATGCTTCGGTCCTATTCCCCATTACTGAGAAAAAGTAAGTCACCGGTTCGAGTAAAAGATACTATCATTACCACCTAGATGATTATACATCCAACCCGTAATCGCAATGACCCAATTGCAAGATCGGAGCTCTACCAACTGAGCTATATCCCCCGTACTTGGACCAAGTGGTCCATACATGAAAAAGATAATAATAATAATAATAATAAGATGCTTTATTTTTCTTCCTACGATTTTCCCTGGCGCAGCTGGGCTATACTGGACTTGAACCAAAGACCTCACCCGTGAAGTAAATACTCGCACCTGCGATACTATCCAATCAACTAATTGGAAGAGAATCAATAGATTCTTTTTCAGGAGCGATTCATCCTTCCCGAACACAGCATACAACTTCCTCTCCATTGTACTGCACTCTCCAAGTGTGCTTGTTCCCCTATTATTTTTATTTCCTCACCGATCCAACGGCGAGCAAATGGAAATCACTTTTGATGAGAAAAGGAGGCGTTGAAAGACATATGTACATATAAACATTAGCATAAAATAATCATGATCGATGATGAACGTGTCAGACATAACATACATACATGCATACATGTATACACATATAAACATCAATATAATCATGATCACAACGTAGTTACTAGATATAATAAGGTCAAGGTTAAGAGAACTCCCTCTATGCATGCACCACATGCACAACATCGAGAACAAAAGTTCCAAACATAGCCAAGTCATATGACACATCAAATCCATTCACCTTACCTTTCTTGATTACCTTTCCCATGATTTTCCCATCATTGTCTATCCACACAAATGGACCCGACCAGTCGAACTCACTGTTATACTTGTGTCTTCAGCTTCCTTGATACATGCACCAACTTCATCTGAGTCTTACATTTCTGGAAGGATTTCATTAAGCTTTCTCTGAGCTCCACTAACTTTCCTCTTTCCCAACTGTTATAGACATATTTGGGCACTGCAACCCCAATCACATATGTCCATAAACCAAGGGCTTCTAATTCCCTAAAAGTGTTGTTTCATACAATAAAGGAGCAAGGTTAGCTGATTACATCATCTCCCAGAAGTTGTCCCTGAAAAACTGCTCAGAACTGGTCAAAACTGGATCATCTCACCTGCTCCATGGCCAGGGTGCGATGCATCTCACCTTGTACACACGGGAGGTGTGATGCATACTGAAAAGGACTTTTGTAGGGTGCGATGAGCGAGAATAGACAAATGGCAGAGACAATTTTCTAAGTGGATGATCAAGGAATCTTCTAGAAACTTCTCATATGACACTTGCCTCTCAGAATTCGCCTAGGGATGAGTAAGAGATCAATGAAATCTCCAAGTGGAACCAAGAATTATCAAAGAGATGACACTAATCAAAATCCTAGAAGCTGAATCACCCCCCTGCAAATATTTAGATATGGATCCCTCATCCCATAGATCCAGAGGTTGGAATTTGGTAATTTGCAAAGAGCTGCTGTCAGTTTCTCTCTGAAGACATTGTTGGGTGATCTTGCTTTGTATGAGGTGAAGAGGGCTTTCAAGCTGGGAGGATGGCGTTGGGTCAGACCAAGTGGTACTCTTTGAAGTGAGACAAGTAAGGAGACAGTGGCAAGATTCTGTCAAAGGGGAAAGAAAACAAGCAAGGAGCCAAGCGAAAGACTGAGGTTGGTACTCTCTGCTTCTTTCTCATCTATCTCTCGTAAAGGAAAATACAAGTAACTTTAGTTTGTTTGTTTCTAAGATAGCTACCCATCTTAGTGGAACTAGCAGTTCTAAATAGAAACTAGTTTTCTCAGTAACAAAATGGCGACTCCATTGGGGAACGATTAGTTTGATTGCTTGTCTCTATTTGTTTGATTCATAAACCACAGATGGAGCCTGAAGTTAAGCCAGCTAGCCTTCGAACTGCATTTGCTATGCAAGTGCAAAGTAGATCAACGCTGCTTCAGTTAATCTCTGGGTTTGTTTATGAACTAAAAAATTGACTTGTAAACATCCTATGTGCCCTAGAGGTAGCTCAAGTAACCTCATTAGATCAGCCCCAATAATTTGTATTTACTAACCATCATTAGCTTAGCCTAAATCCCTGAACTAAGCTGCAAACTGTGACCAAAAACCAAGTTAAAGTCTCGTCCCTGGACCATCGCACCCACTCTTCTTGGAAATATAGATGCATCGCACCTCCCATGTGCAGTAGGTGAGATGCATCCCTGTTTCCCTATGTTACAGGTGTGATGATCAGATAAGACTGTTTTTGCCTCCAGATTTTGGTTTTTTCTTCACTATCTTCAGCTTTATTCAGGAGTTTTTTTGTCTTTGATCAGTAGACCACTGTTGAAACCCCCTTCCTTTACATCATCCAACATCCATTGTACAAATATCTGTGAATGTTTTTATGTATTTTTCTCCATTCACGGTTCTCATTTACAAAATAGTAGCTTAATCGAACTGTCATCTTTTGATTTGAAAGTGTCGCAAGTGTCGTTTTCAGTCAAGGAAAAGAATCCCTCTCTTTTTGATAGCCGATTACACGGTTACTCTTGTATTTGATCTGAATTAAGAGTATTTCAAGTGTCGAAAGCATTTTTCAATTCAAAATCGCAAAGTATCATCTTGTCTCCTTTACAGTTTTTGAATAGAAAATCGTTAGTACCGTTGCTTTGAAAGAAGATATAATTCAAATTTGTACTTAGCATTCTTTTTGTCATTCACACATTAAGGAAGAAGAAAAAAAATACATGCATGTGCATTTTCATTTAGACTGCTTGTTGAATTTGATTTAGGACAGTGCATCTAGTGTGTGCTCTCTGCTCTATGTTCAAAGGATTTTGTTTCCTTTTCCTTAGTAGCTAGGATTTTCATTACAAAAGGAAGAGTAAACGACTGTTTATCATCTTAGGTTGCATATTTAGGAATTGTATATCTACATCACGTGGTGAACCTTAAAGGCAAACTTATTAAGAATATCAACTGTAAAATAAATTCAATGAACATAAAAACACTTTGGAACCTAACGCACAACATCTAGAAGTCTAGGCTAGAGACGTATTCTGATGTCGTAAATCCTGGTAACTATCCTTTCATCATAGGTTGGGTGATTCCTCCTCTTTGAGACAACAAGTGCCAGTATGGACTTGTGCTCCCACGTAATGTCGAGTATATATTGGGAGACTACAATAGGCTATATCCTTTATCCTTAGGAAGCCGTGTCTGCCACCCTATTGATCTCAATGCTCTGAACACAGCATTCGGGGAGATTGACTGTCGTATCGTAAACAGTATTCTACAATTTTGCGATTGGTTTGGTAATCCCTCTGTCTAGATTTCCAGAGTAGTCTCTTTCATTCCTTTTCAGACTCCTTAAAGGAAAAGGTCCATCTGAGCACTTGTCACTTCAGGCTCATTAAAAATCGAAGGCGACTAGAGTCATCTTTAACTTTTTCTTGGCTATTAAAAATTGAAAAATCCAGTTGTGTCAAAGCGTCTAAAATTCATTTAATTTGGAATAAAATTTTCCCCTCTTATTTTGAGTTGATCAAATAATCTGCAATCGTGGAAGAAATTCAATCAAAACCCCATCGCTCGCAAAGACTAACGAGTCAACCGTCTTTGACTCTGGAAACGAAACCATTCTGGGCCAAGCGAACTCGTTTAACTGGGTCAAAGTCTCCTGGTTTATTTGAAACTTGTGTTTCAACATCCTCTAAGACTCCAGTTACTCCAACCATTTATGGTATCCCTGCCTCAATAGAAGAAGTTCTGCAGTTACAAGAGGACATTGGAACTGATCCTAGTGTAACAGTAAACACTTTGATTCCTGAACCAACTCCATCTAGAGTTGATTTAGAAGGTGTTACCCCTCCAACATCTGTCACTATATAATCTATACCTTCTTCGGCACTAGAAATATTTTAGGGACCTGACAGTCTGCCTCTTCCACCCGTATTGATTGCTATAGAAGAGATTATGGAGGATCTTCAATCCAGTACTCCATCGCATTTTGGGACTGGGATCCACCTATATCCTTCTACTTTAGAAGTTAATACCCCTTCATCGCAAGTTCCTATAGAATCGCTAGGAAGTATTTTGGATAGACTCGATATGTCTGGACAACCATCAACATCTAGGACTGTGTCCTCTGATACAGCGGTAGCAGAACCTCCTGCCACCACTCTGATAATATTCACTGGTATACCATCTGTCCCAACTAGCTCTCAACCGCTAGAGGGAGTCCACCCAGGGACTGTTTCAACAGTATGGTCTGTTCCCATTTGTTCGTCCGGAATAGTATCTGGAATTTCTTATGTTGAATCTCAGCAAATTGATCCTTCACAACAGTATTAGTTTGGGTAGTCTGGTCTCCAAAGAGCAATCATTCCTTCGAGCATTGGATTGCCGCCGTATGGGGGGCACTATACCCTTTCATTGTTCCCCCTAGGAGAACAACCATATGAGAGTTCACAACCAAATTCGGGTCAAATTGGAATCACCTCCAGCGGTTGGGTGCCAATACTGCCTCAACAACCAAGATCTGTATAGTCAATGCAACCAAGTCTACCTGTGTCGAATATCCCGACTACACCAGCTATTGTGACAGTGTCGCAACTACAAGCATTGCCTGTTGTATGCCAGCCTCAAGTTTCTCAGGTCGTAGTACAATAGCCTCTTGTCTCCATGACACAACTACAATTGCTAGTTAGTGGCTCCTTAATTGGAGTGACTCAGGCTCAAACGGGTACTATTACCCCTCATTTTGGTCAAACATCCAGTATTGGGCAACAACAAATGGTTTCACAACCATGGCTGGTGCAACATCAACAATTGCAATTCCAACAAGCTTACCAAGAACCTAAGCAACAAAGCTTTGCAGGTAATGGGCAGCCGTATATTCAAAACGGTTATCACCAGTCATCCCAAATTGGTTATGTCGAGCAACCTTATTAAAGTTATCAGCATCAAATGCATTATGCTGGTATGCAAAGACCCACCGCTCAGGCGATCGCATCTTATCCGGGGTACACTTCGCCAAATCTGAATCAACAGTTGCCCTTCGTGGCGACTTTAGAGTTACCAAATCTAAATCGGCTAATGAACAATCCAATCGCTTATGCCCCTTAGTGGTTGGCGATTCCTCATAAATGTCTGTCGGATATTCCTAAATTCAATGGAAATCTGGGTGAATATCGGTCTAATCATGTGATGACCTTTCATCTATGGTGTTCCTCCAACACTCTAAATGATGATTCGATTCGGCTTCACCTTTTTCAGTGAATGTTAACTGGTCCTGCAGCAAAATGGTACACCGAATTGCCTAGAGCTTCGTTTGATAACTTCGGTGCCCTTGCCACCACCTTTTTAACCCATTTTCAGTTACCAATAAGGTACGAAACAGGAACAGAGCTTCTTACCAATTTCAAATAGATGACGACCACTCACATATCTGATCATATTCATGAATGGAGATGTCGTAGAATGGTAAAAAGATATGTCCCTAATCAGCTACTAGCCGAATGGTTTATTAAGCCCTTGTTACCTTCTATTACAGAAGATGTGGCAAAGGGAGGATTAGTCACTAAAGAGCAAGTCATTGCTCATGCGCAATATCTAGACTTTATCTATACTCAGTCTGGCATGCTCTATGACAAAATCCTTGAAGCTCCAAGACCAGAATTTTTCGTTCCTCCTCCTCCTAAATCAAACAACGACTCTCATGTCGGCGATGGCATGATAGGTACGACAAGCACAAAATCGACAAAGGCTACATCTAATAAAGCCTGTAAGGTTTCTGGTCAAAATGCAGATGAAGAACTTCCTGTCTCAAAGGTTAATGTCGTGTCGACCGACAAACGCAAAGAACCGAAGCAACTAGGGGGCAACAAGAAAGGGAAGAGAAAAAAGAAGAAAGAGGACGTTTCATCTCCTGAAAAATCTTCTGCAAACCCTTCTGGGTAGAGGAAACATAGTCAGCCATGCCTCATATGCGATGAGGATCATTGGATGAGAGATTGTCCATATAAAGCTAAAGTTAAGAAAATCTTTAAGAATTCAAGAACTTCAGTAGTATTGACTGACCCATTTCTGAACACAGGAACCAATCTGGTTGCTAGCGATAATTCTTCCCCATCCCAAGTGCTTATGTTGTCCATTTCAAAATAGCAAAATGATGCTTTGATATCGACAAGGAATAAATATTACGGGAATCCACAGCTGTCGAACAATAAGGCTACTGATCAACCTAGTAGTTCGACAACAACTTCGACCGAAGTTGTGCCACCCATCATTCTTGAGCTAATGATAAAGCCGCCAAAGGGAGTAGTACACAAATCGACATTTAATCCTCGTGCCAGAGCGGCACATAATTATAATATAGTAGAGGACCTGGCCCAATCGTCGTCCGCTATGTCGACACTTGAAGTACTGCAAAATTGCCCCTCCCAAAAGTAGGCTCTATTATCAGCAATAGGTGGGATTGACCCAACGGATTCCAATCTTGTGGCCTTTAATCATAAAGGATATGAACCTTAGTTACCAGCTCAACTCGCTTTCCTCATTCAAGTGAAAGCCCTCAACAAAATTGTTCATCGAACAATTATTGATGAGGGGGCATCTACATGTATTATGTCAATGAGTTGCTAGAAAACTTTAGGATCACCACCCTTGTCGCGATCATCAACGACGTTAGAAGCATTCAATGGACGAACACAAACTCCATACGAGATTTTGAGTAACTTACAATTTGAATTGGGGGAAAAAACAGTAGAAATTGATGTTGAAGTTATCGATGGAAATATCGATTATAACATCCTACTGGGAAGGCCTTGGATTTATGCTATGGCTGTTGTTGTGTCAACATACTTCCAGAAGATTGTGTTTCCTTTTTAATGAGGAATTACAATCGTTGACCAACAAACCTTTCTCCCCAATAGTTCACAAGTTACGGGAAGCATCCCGATGATCCACGGAAGCTCTCAGTTGCTTCAAAATATTAGAGTAGGCCTGCTAAAAGACCCTACATTGATGGGTACGTTTTCCCTACTGCCTCCAAACAACCTGGTGGAAGTGGCCACGGTGGAAACCTACAATATGATATCTTCTATATCTAAAATATTTAGAAGATTCTCGAACATTTTTTCAGCATGGATCATCGCCATTTTAGAAGTATTGTAGCAATCAATTTTCTTGGCCTTGGAGGCAAACCCAAATCAATGCTCATCGAGTGTTTGGATAGATAGGTCTAAGGAATATGTCAACTCTTCAAATCCTTGGTCACATGTACATTCTATAGACGAAGGAATAATTCAGTCAATGATGATAGGAGAGGCACCATGGGAATATTACCACCATTGTTCCCATCTTCCAGATCACCATGAAGATTATTCCAGCAACCTTAATCACCCTTTAGTTTTTTATTTTCTATCAAATACTGTAAATACAATGGATTATGAGGATAGTTCTTTTACTGTGTCAACCTCATTAAAAAATGAAACAACTCCCTTTCCAAATCAAGTCTTTGATTACAATCTTGTAAAATCCAAGTCGAGTCTTTCAAAGATTTCGAAGGTAAACCTTCATTCCAACCACCGTTTTGAATGCAATGAAGCTTGGGGGGCATGCACCTCGATTTGTGTCACTATGCTGGGGGCATGCGAACTTATAACAAGCATAGTTTCTTGTTTCAATCTTGTGTAAACATGAAGCCGAACCTGAGCATATGTTGTCGCATGGTTCAAGTTGATTAAAAAATGAACCATGCCACGAGTAGTTTTACGCGAAGTTCAAGCTCGTTAAAAATTAAACCTAGCAATAAGCATATGTTCCTCCAGAGTTTAAGCTCATTAAAAAATGAACCCACCTCTGGTAAATAACCATTGTGAATGCATTATCATCAGCTTTTGAGCCTTGGTCATGTTCTTACTATCACCTCCACTCTGTTTTAGCCGATCATTTACCTCCATTTGATTGTTTACCCCTTTTGAGGAATAGCTATGATGAGTGATTTTGTTAGCCATGTTCTTAAAACTACCATGATTGGAAAGTTCCAACCCTCACTTGGAACCAACTGCTACCCAAAATATCACTCGTTCCTAAAAAACGAGTCTCCTTTAAGCTCTTTTCATCTGACTCGTAAAATATGAAAAGATTGCCGAGCAATTGGCCTCTCCAGCTCGTTAAAGTGATTGGAAGTGCCATCCCTCCTCTAGATTTTAATCTTTTTTGGACCTGAGGGATTATTACACAAAAAGGTCGAGTGTTTGTCTTGTTTAGCTCGTTAAAACTATCGAAAAGTCATCCATTTCACATTGTTTTATACTTTTTCGGACTTAAGGGATTATACTACGAAAAAGGAATATTGGATTTTCCTTTCCGTCTCTTTTCAGACTCTCTAAATTTGAAAAGGACTGAGTTATACTTGTCGTTAAACTCGTTAAAACAATAGTGACAAACTTATCCATTCAGACAAGAGCGAGTTTCACTGTCACTAGAGGCTCGTTAAAACATAGCGACGGGTTTGCCCGAAGGGAAAATTATAGAACAAGCATATGTTATCCTCCTCAAGCTTAACAAAAATAAAGATGTACTGGTCAGAAATGACTGGGGAAGATTGGGAAGAAAACTTGAAGAAACTTTATTGGTAGCAGGTCGCTCTTGAACATGACACTTTCACTCCATCACCATGATTGAGTTGGGTTGGGTTATTCCGTTCACCGGTCATATCACCATTGGTCCACCATACCGTCCACTTTTGGGGTCAACTCTACCAATCCATTTCAGTGTCACTGATATGTTCAAGAGAATTCGCTCTGAGAATACACCTACCCAGCTTGTGTCTCATCTACTACAATACCTTCATGCTTCATTCTTTCATGACTGCCACCCTGAACCTTGTATCATCAGATCATTTTCACCTCTACAAAATAATTTGCTCCGTTCCGTGTCGTAGATGTGGGATCCGTTAATGCCCTCTTACGATGGGTCACTTCTTGTCAACATCAGCTCATTATCCAAGAAGCTGACCTAGGGACAACCCTTTTAGTACTTTGAAGCTTGCATGACTCAATGGCAAGTTTCTCACTTCCGGCGACAGGTTTACACTAATGGCCTTCGACCGAAAGATTATGCGTGGTGTTCGACATCGACTCATGTATTCACACCACGTGAATTATACTATAGTACCTTGAGGGTCATCATCATCATCGGTGATTCCTCTCGCGCCTGTTAACAACTTACATCATTGGCTGGTAATCAGGTGATGTCGTTCCATGTTCGACATCAGAACATCTTTCTCACATGGATCGACTTGTACTTTCGGGCGAAGATTGAATGAGTTTTGAAGACCTCGGATCTAATTTCATCCATCCGGGCTGCGATATATTCAGGAAAATAAAAACATCAAATGTACATCACTGCTGCACAGATAATCATCTGAACTAAGGGATGATGGCTCTACCAGAATCATCAGTCTACACACAGACGGTTGTCTGTCTTATGTACATTAAAATGAATATATCAAGCTGAGCATAGGAATGATCGCCTCAGCTAGATCATGAAAATATTATGAAGATAATGTATTTTATTGTATCTTATTACAGGTCACCTTCCAGTTCGAAAAACCTCAGATCCTCATTATAAAGCATTTCACTCGACATCAAAATATTTACGACCTCATGCTTTAGGGGGCAACTGTTATAAACACATTTGGGCACTACAACCCCAATCACATATGTCCATAAACCAAGGGTTTCTAAGTCCCTAAAAGTGTTATTTCATACCCTAAAGGAGCAAGGTCAGCTGATTACATCATCTCCCAAAAGTTCTTCCTGAAAAACTGCTCAGAACTGGTCAAAACTAGATCATCTCACTTGCTCCACGGCCAAGGTGCGATGCATCTCACCTTGTACACATGGGAGGTGCGATGCATACTGAAAAGGCCTTCTATAGGGTGCAATGAGAGAGAATAGACAAATGGCAGAGACAGTTTCCTAAGTGGATGATCAAGGAATCTTCTAGAAACTTCTCATATGACACTTGCCTCTCAGAATTCGCCCAAGGATGAGTAAGAGATCAATGAAATCTCCAAGTGGAACCAAGAACTATCAGAGAGATGATCCCTCATCCTAGAGATCCAGAGGATGGAATTTGGTAATTTTTAAAGAGGTGTTGCCGGTTTCTCTTTGAAGACATTGTTGGGTGATCTTGCTTTGTATGAGGTGAAGAGGGCTTTCAAGCTGGGAGGATGGCGCTGGGCTAGACCAAGTCGTTGTAATCCTCTCTTCTAGTATTTTTATCAATAAAGCTATTTGAGTTTTCCTCCATATTATTGTGTATCTCTGAATATTGTGTTGATATATGCATGTGTATGGTCAATATATATTTGATCCTATATTGTTTACAGTGATAGATCTCTATGCTTTGATGGTATTATGCTACTGTGATTCTACAAGTACTCTTTGAAGAAGGACAAGTAAGGAGGCAGTGGCAAGATTCCGTCAAAGGATAAATGAAACAAGCAAGGAGCCAAGCGAAAGACTGAGGTTGGTACTCTTTGCTTCTTTCTCATCTATCTCTCGTAACGGAAAATACAAGTAACTTTAGTTTGTTTGTTTCTAAGATAGCTACCCGTCTTAGTGGGACTAGCAATTCTGAATAGACACTAGTTTTCCTTGTAACACCAACCAAATCCCAAGGCTCAAAACTTGAAAGGAAAGCACAAGAAATAAACAAGAAGAAAACCATGAAAATCAATAACAATACGACATTGTAAACAAAGTGGCAAGGCCTTGCACTAGACATAACAAATATTCAATCAAGTACAACCAAATCACAAAATACCAGAAGTGCATGACTAACAACAAACACCATGACTCAATACCCATGGTTCTCGAGGAAATCTCAACCTGATCCTTCTTCAATTTTTCATGGCAGTCCCTATGCCATGCAATCCCCCACATCATATTACCATGAATTCATAATTGTTAGTGCATAAATAAACATAACAATACACTAGTTAACTTACCTTTTTCTGCCAAACAAGTTGCTTGCAACTGAACACACCATCTCTCAATAGACTTCAATTCCCTTGAAATATCCACTTGGAACTAGAGACTAGCTAATATACCTCTCAAGTACATGTTCATGAATCTAGCACATATCCACATAATGTCACAAAAATTAGGGTTAAGAATACTTCCTATATGTAAAGAATTCATTCATTTATAATTATGGTTTCCAAGCATATCCAAAGGAATTCTTCGTCAATTCCATTCTTTTACCTTTTTACCCTATTGCAATTGAGGCTTACTATGTACTACCACATCACCCAACTGAGTTATATAAACAAATCAATTATTAATTTGTCAAACTAATACCAAGTTTATTTCCTCCAACTGTTTACACATGTCTACAACATGTTCCAAATACCAAGATCTATCAATTTGAATCAACCTTTATCAAGACTAACAATCATGTCATAATCCATAGTCAACTCATATTCATTGGACATAATGCTAAAACTATCACCTACTTACACTCAAGTACATATCTATTGTCTCAACACATATGTGCTAGTACAATGAGCTTAAAGATAATTCCTTCATGCAATCTTACATACATAGTCATATCATCCAATTAATAAAGCATTCAAACAAACTATAAACATACCATGTTAAATAAGTCAACTATCCGACATAATAGACACCAAACACTCAAACACCAAATAAATGACAGCATTAATCGGTCAAGCACCAAGTATACAACATACGCAAACTCACACCTGAATATATCTCAGACGAGGCTGTTTTGTCTACACAATCAAGTTGGATTAGCACGATATAACTTCATAACATATCAACTCAACCATAGATAAGGTCATGCTATCCATAATAGTCACTAGCTAACATGTTCACATCATAATCTCATAAACATTTGTTATTCACGCATAACAATCAGATATGTACGATCAATCTAGATTACTACAACACAATGTCACAATAAGTTGACTCCTACCTGAATTTCATATACCTAACCATATAAATAGGACAATCCAGTTTAGCATGATACATATAACATTAAGATCTTAATGTAATAACCTTAATCATCAAGTTACTAGCATATAACAATAATAAGTTAACATATAACATATTCATCAACAACATATAAGATAATCATTGAGCTAACTACAAGTTAACATATAACCTATTCATCAACAACATGTAACATAAACATCAAGTTATTTAACATAAAACAAAAATAGCAATGCATACAACCACAGGTTACTGTCACTCGTGACTAGTATCTAGCACATGTTCATATGATTATACTACTCAACTAGAATTTATCATGTATGTAACCATAACCCCAATAGATGTACATAAACATAATGTATATATAAACCTAATGCACATAAAAATCTTTAACCTACATACCTGCATGCCCAACATACAAACCTGTATGAAAAAATTATCTTTCCTCGAGGTCCGATGTTGCAACATCACTTTAATGATATGCATATTCTACACTATCTCAGCCAACTCATTAGCATCATAACATACCAATAACATCATGATGACCTAATTGCATAAAATGACCTCACAATGCATGCTTGACCTACTATACATGCATGACCATAACCATGACAATGCATGCATAACAGCATATAGACACCGACATGGATAACAAATGCATATACAACCATGCACTCATGACAACACATCCAACAACAACACAATCAACCTTCACATGGCGACATTAATACAACCATGATCAACACCATGCAAATGAAACAAGCACATGAACTACAACAATAAGGAACACATATGCAACTGATACGAATGCATGACTAACACACCACTCCTCTAGTCTGAGGGGTGATCCATGCTCTGATACTACTCTATAGTACCCTCCTCCCACATTTTCCCAAGCAACCATCCAACCAGGGTAAACATGTGACGAGGGGCTATGATGATTAGATTTAACCTACTATGTGACCTTCAGGAAATGGAATCGACAAAAACAAAACATACAAACCTTCCACATCAGCACCCCTGAGAACCATCCCAACTCTTTAGGTAGCTAGTCCCTAGGTCCCATTAATGGTTTGACCACTTAAACTCTTGATGCTCTAATTCTATATGCCTGTTAGTGTCCAGGAGGTTTTATACACTCCCATTCTATAGGCATGCCAACATCCAATGACAATTTTGTCTAGTGTTGTGCTAGAGCCCCCAGGTTTTAAGCCATTTTTCATGCCCAGAGCCAAGGTCACTACCCAGAATTGAATGAAATATCCATAACAGTAAAATAACTGGGAAACAATGATGAAAAAGAAAATATTTGAACAATCCCTTAGCCAGACCCTTACTAGGCATGACATGAATTGTGTCAAACATATCACAAATATGTAATCTAAAAGTGTAAATAATATATTTAAGCATAGGCATCTCATAATTATCTGAGAATCGCTAAGAACCATTTTTACCTCATATCATTTTGTGCATTATCATCTATTAGGTCATAGATATGTTATCCATTCATTTACAAGTAAATGAGAGCCATACTATCCATTGTCATAAAACACATACATAACCAACATAATAATAGCAGAAATACCAATGAAATCACAACCATATGATGCAGATATAAATTGGTATAATACTCATAGAAATTCAAGGAGAAATAACCTCTCACTAATGATGAGAAATCCAAAACCAGGATGGGACTACCACAGTCTGCCTGACCATAGAATTGTTGAGCCAAATATATCTTGAGCCATTCACCTCATGCCATATTCCAAGCATGAATGTCAGACTCAAACCAAAGGACCAATGGGGAATACTGAGGCTAAACCACCTCATTCTCATCAATAGAAACCAGGTCTTACAGTAATCCACCCTGAATCACTAGGCCAACAAAATAAACATGACATAATAGGCTTTAACATTATCTCCACCCAATCACTAGAAAAAAAACAAGCATAAATGCCATCGGATTTCTCCACCTACACCATGGGGAATTTTCCTATCTCCTAGTCTCTCATGCTTTAGCACAATCCAAACTTGGATCACTAGGCCCTAAACTAAGACCCACTCTCCAAGCTTTACCACATATCCCAAACCTAGGATAACTAGGCCCAACGGAGAGCTACCAACCTCTTGTCTTTACCATATATCTTTCCATTCACTAGCAAGGATTCATAGGCCCACTAAGGCAACACAATCATGGCTTTGCCGCAACCCACAATCTGTCTCAGGGGTCACTAGGCCATTGGTTTTACCATGCTCCATAGTCTAGTTCAGGGACCACTAGGCCATGTTCTTTATTATTCAGAGATCCACCTCACTCAACTTTGAATCCATCTCGCAATCCAACTCAACCAAAACATGAGAACCCCATCACACAATGGTTATCCAAAAATGACAAATCTAGGCTGAAAACACTGTCACACTTGACAAAACCCATGCCATGACAGCAAAGAGCAACATGCAATACCATGCATACCAAATCTAGCAAGAAAAACAGACATGAAAATCGATACCTACAATGGATCCTACTATAGTTGCTTGATCATGCTCTTCCTTACTTTCTCCTTCCTTCCTCTTTCCTTCTTTGATTTCTTTTCACTTCCTTGCTCACAAGTTGAGAAAAATATTACACAATGATCCTCAAAATACCTTTTAGCAATGAGACCTCTATTTTCTTCAATTTCCAATATTTTCCTTTATTTTCCTCCTCACATTCAACTTGTGACCTTTCACCTTAATTTTCTCCTAATTTCCATTATTTTCATAAATAAATGTGACAAAAATGCCATTTTTCCTTTCCAAAGCCGTAGCCATTTCATTTGTCAATTTCCTTTAGCCATAATAGCCAAAATGAACATCCACTAGGATGTCTTGCCCACCATTCATCTTGGAATACGTGTCCCATCAACCGTGGCCTTATATAGTTTTACATGAATTTTTAACCAAGGTTGTTACAGCCTGAGAGAAAAGTGGGGGATACAACAGTTGTATTGAGTCTATGTGAGTGAGGAGCAGAGGATCGAGACTAGAGCTTATTGAGTAGTGGAGCTAAAGAGATTAAGGGAAGGAGTTGGTACAACAACAGATGAGGTTGATATTTCTGAGCATATGTATAAGCCTCTGTTTTCAGTCTAAAAATAATATGAAAAGTATAACAATGGCTAAAGTAGATAGTGACCTAAATTCATAAGAGATTGGTGCCTCTTGGTAAGTGGTGGCTTCCTATCTGAAGGGAGTTGGGGCTTCTTGTCAGTGGGTGATCACAAAGAACTCGATGTAATTAAGTGGGTGCTTGATTCACATCATAATAACAAATAGATTGGTGGTTTTCTCCCTTTGGGTTTCCACGTAAAAATACCTGTGTCAATATGTGTGTGATTCTCAACTAATGAACTATGTGCTCATGTGAATGGTTTGCTTTACTACACATTTATATTTTAGTTTAAATTTTCTTACAAATATCTAGTAGAGGTCAAAAGATATATAGAAATTGAGAATAAATTTTCATAACCTCACTATTACAGATTCACCCCCTTCTGAGTAATTCCTTACCCCAACAATTGGTATCAGATGAAAGTTCCTTCAAGAACAGTTTAAGCACTAGAATGTAGATCCATAAGGAATTATGTGTATGAAAGCGAGTCAGTATGCTTAATCACATAAAATACTAGCCTTTGATGGTACAAACTATTCCTTTTGGAAGGTTAGGATGGAACCATACCTTATGTCCCTAGGGGTAGATGTTTGGAGTTCTATGTTGGTAGATCATGATGTTCTTGATGTCCCTCCCACAAATGGAGATAGTAAAAAGGTGCATGGAAATAATGCTAAAGCCAAGAATGTCATTCTCTTCAGCCTTAATCAATATGAACTTGTAAAAGTTATGCACTATAAGTTTTCTAAGGAAGTGTCAGTCAAGCACAATTAGAGTCATGAACACTACAACGAAAATACCTTCTAGCGGAGTTTTTTGTGGAATCCCCTATAAAATATATCCCAAAAATCCATTTGTAGTAGAGATCAATAGTGGAGGTGGGTGGGCAGATGTTTTAGTGGATTTTTTGGATGGTGCATCTAAAATCTACAAATGTACTGGTGATTTACTATACATAGAAGCACCAATGCTGCATATAACAAGGTGCATCATGTAAAATTTATTTTTATAATAAAAAAAACATGGTGCGTTAAATAACACAGTGCACTCGTGCTTGAAAAGTTGATAGCATCGATGCCCTTCATGTAGTAAAATGACTAGATGCATACCACTAAGGAGCATTGTCATAGTTTTAAATTTTAGAAAAATGTGTTGCTATTTTACAATGATGCTTCAGTGTGGTAAATGTACTAAAACACTCCAGAGTTTCATATAAAGAGCACCGCTAGGTAGTTTTAAATTTTTTTAAATAGAGAGGTGCTATAGTAAAACAAAGCATCGGTGCATAACAGATCTAAGATGTCAGAAGTGCCATGACGTTGCAAGTTCCCTGAAAATCATCACTGCCACTCTTTCCTCATGCAAGTGCCCTAATGTCGGTGCTTCTCTTACTCACCATCCTTTTGTATCGTGCTCACTTTGAGTTTCCAATTTTTTCAAACCATGCTAATTTTTTTTTCTCCATTATGTGTCCACAATTCGTCCACGGTGACCAAATATTAAGGTAATGTCTATGTTTCCTTGCAATTTAAATTTTTAGCATGTTAGAATTGGAAATTAGGTTGAATTTTCTCCTATTTTTGAGAAACAAAAATTACTACGCGATGTGCACGATATGTTCGACTCACGCCAATAGAGATTCACCTTGTAAATTTACAATCTGCACCACATTTCAATGTGTGAACATAACACACTGTGGTGTTGGCATTGCATTTTGTAAATGAAAATGTATCGGGGAAGAGATAAAATGTATCTCGGTGCATCACATCCCATCCATTTATATTTACCAAACACATCACAAAATAATATTTAAAAATATAGATTTAGTGTGGTGCATTCAATAGCCTTAATGTTCCATACGAGTGCAAAAGGGTTATACATGCACACCGGTGCCAAAGTGTGTTGGACCACTATCAGAATTCAAATTTGTTAACCAAAAGTGGTGCGTCATACTTATGTGCACACCAATATGGGTGCGGTTATAGTTGGAAGAGCACCGAAGCTAGTGTATGACTATGTTTTAAGTGCACTAATGATTTTTTTTTTTAGTTGAAAGTTATGTTTCCATATTTATAAATACATGTTTCATTTAATAAAAAAATTGTATTTTATATATGAGGTTGATGTATTTTATATGTTAATCATGTAGCAAAGAGGTCAGTAGAGGGAGCAACAACAACAACAGGAGCAACATGCGAACTCATACAATATATTCTAACCATGGGAGGCTAGAGAGAGGAAGAGGGATTTATACCCTCATCCTACTATTCTAGCAACCCAAGCACCCTTGAGGGATGTATGCCTCCTCAAGTACTATGAGGCTACTTTGTTGAAGGTGCACTTTGTCTTACTGGCACATCTAATGCACTAATGGAGTTCCCGGGAGAAGGCGCTCCATGTCAGTCCTCCGGTGTGGTATAGGCCCACTAAGGAGGAAACATAATTTATCACTAGCCTATCCAAGAGGGGAAGGATTTTCCCCAGTTCCCTAATGTACTCCAAGGGGTTGTAGCTGAGTCTCAGCTTGCCTACACTCAAATATATGTCAAGCCTCATGTAGTCCATCCAACAAATTTTCAGTTCCATGGTGGATAGTGTTATGAAACCAGCTCAAGAAAAGATAGAAAAGATAGATCAACGCCTTAGAATTCAGCCTCTTCGAGGGGGAAACCTCCTTTACATTACATAAATGAACAATTCTTGGATGATACAAATGACAAAACCTCCTTTCTATATATAGGAGTCTAAGGAGTCACAATATAATCCAGCCGACCTAACAATAATAATATAAAGCCACAAAAATAACAATAGAGGGATTCTATGGGGCACAGAAATAACAATATGGGGGTAATAGGGGCACAACAATATAAATAAGGGGTATAACTACAATAGTAATGGGGTAATCACTAGTATTATAGGGACCCAACATGCCCCTCTCCTTCAAAAAAGTGTTGTCCTCAACGCTTGAGTAGTTCTGGATACTTCTGCATAAAATTCTCATCCTCCCATGTGGAATCTTCAGCGGATAAGTTCTTCCACTTGATAAGATACTCTGAAATTGATCGATTTCGTAGCTGTCGAGTTCTTGTTTCTGTGACTGCTTCTGGTTCCAATATAATTTTTCCTTCCTCGTCAAGTTCTGGCAATATTGTTTGAATTGGGAGCTTGTCACCTATAACCTTCTTTAAACATGAAACATGGAAAACTGGGTGCAATCGAGAAGCTGCAGGAAGCTCCAATTTGTATGCCATAGTACCAATCTTTTGCAACACCTTGTACGGACCATAATACTTTGGTGATAATTTATTATCCTTCTTAGCTTGCTTTAGGGACATTTGCTTATATGGTTGTAGCCGTAGGAATACCCAATCACCTACATCAAAACTTCTTTCACTGCGATGTTGATCTGCCTGTTGTTTCATTCTATTTTGTGCCAACACGAGGTTATCCTTTAAGAGTTGGAGGACTTGTTGTTGATGTTCGATGTGATGTTCCACTGCCTGAACCTTAGAATTTTCTCTTAAATATGATGTGATGGATGGTGGTTGATACCCATAAAGTGCCATAAATGGGGTCATTTTTGTTGCTGTATGGAAGGAAGTGTTATACCACCATTCAGCCAGAGGCAACCATTTGACCCATTGTGTCTGTTTATCAGATACAAAGCAACGAAGATATCCTTCCAAACATTTGTTTACTATCTCAGTTTGCCCATCAGATTGAGGATGATAAGATGAGCTATGAGCTAACTGAGTACCAAGACAAGAAAATAATTCTGTCCAAAAATTTCCAGTGAAAATGGGATCTCTGTCACTTACAATAATCTTTGGGTTTCCATGTAGCTTTTGAACTGTTTCCATAAATGCAGTAGAAACTGTACTGGCTTTAAATGGATGTGATAATGCACAAAAGTGTGCATACTTGGTAAGTCTGTCAACTACCACCATGATGACACTCTTTCCCTCAGACTTGGGTAAACCTGTGATAAAATCCATTGAAACCTCCTCCCAACGTTGGCTTGGAATGGATAAAGGTTGTAATAGACCTGGTGTCTTAATTGTTTCAACTTTATTTTGCTGGCAAACCAAACATTCCGCCACAAACTTTTGAATATCTGATTTAAGGCCATCCCAAAAAAATTCCTTCTTAACCCTGTGGTAAGTTTTTAAAAATCCTGAGTGCCCTCCTAAGGGAGAAGTGTGCAATTCCATAAGAATCTTTTGTTTTAGCTGGGAATTCTTACAGAGGTATAAGCGATCTTTGTACCATAACGAATCATTTTGCCAGCTAAATGTATCAGAAGTACTGGAATCTTGTTGTAGCTTTCGAATAAGTGCCCACACTTCTTCGTCATTCTTCCATTCCTCCCTTGCTTCGTTTATCCAATCTGGTTGGATAATAGAAATGGCACACAACAATGCTTCCACATCCTCATCCTTTCTTGAGAGTGCATCTGCCACCACATTTTGCTTCCCTTTTTTGTAGATGATTTCAAAGTCATAACCCAACATCTTTGTGACCCACTTTTGTTGCTCTTCAGAGGATAATCTTTGTTCTAAAAAGTATTTAAGGCTATCATGATCCGTTTTTACCTTGAAGTGTCTTCCCATTAGGTAGGGTCGCCATTTCTTAAGTGCATGGAGTATTGCCAACATTTCCTTCTCATAAATAGCTTTGCTTAAAAACTTTCCCTTGATTGGACGACTTTCAAAAGCAATGGGTCTTTCATCTTGCATTAGAACAGCACCAATTCCATTTCCTGAAGCATCACATTCCACAATAAAGGTTTTTGTGAAGTCCGGTGTAGCTAAGACCGGTGCTTGGCACATTGCCTCTTTAAGATGTTCAAAGGCCTTTGTTGCTTCCGGAGTCCATGAAAATGAATCTTTCTTCAATAATGTTGTTAGAGGTGCTGCTATTCTCCCATAATTCTTAACAAACTTGCGATAATACCCTGTCAACCCAAGAAATCCTCGCAGATGCTTTATGGATGTGGGGATTTTCCATTCCTTAATGGCTTTAATTTTGCTAGGGTCTACCTTAACTCCTTCATGAGATACAATATGACCCAAATATTCCACCTCCTGGACTCCAAAGAAACATTTGGATCTTTTTGCATATAATTGTTTCTCCTCCAATAGTTGTAGCACCCTGTCAACATGATCCTTCCAAGACTTGCTGTAGATTAGTATATCATCAAAAAATACTAACACAAATTTTCTAAGGAATGGTTTGAAAATTGAATTCATCAAACCTTGAAATGTTGAAGGTGCATTGGTAAGGCCAAAAGGCATGACCAAAAATTCATAATGACCCTCATGAGTTCTAAATGTCGTTTTCGGAATGTCTTCAATCTTCATTCTGATTTGATGATATCCCGAACGAAGATCCAACTTGGTGAAGTAAATTGATCCATGCAATTCATCCAGTAATTCATCAATAACAGGAATGGGGAACTTATCTTTAATAGTGAGCTTGTTGAGCTCCCTATAATCCGGACACATGCGCCATGATCCATCCTTCTTGTGCACCAATACTACTGGAGCTGAGAAAGAACTTTGACTCGGTTGAATTATACCAGCCTCTAGCATTTCTGCAACCATACGTTCAATTTCACTTTTTTGGACATAGGGATATCTGTACGGCCTGATGTTTGGAGGAACACTTCCTGGAATCAGATGAATAGCATGATCATGATCACGCATAGGTGGGAGACCTTTGGGAGTCTCAAATACCTTGGAATGATTGTCCAGGACTTTTTGGAGATCTGGAGAAATAGATGATTCCAATGTGGAAACATCTAGCGAACATAATTGTGCAATTACACCTCTTTGCTCCTTTTTTAGAAGCTTTGTCATGCCATTAGAGCTGATTATCTTTCCTGGTTTCCCTGCAATACCCCTTAATTCAACTTCCTTTCCTTCCGTAGAAAATTTGATGAAAAGTTCTTGAAAATTAAAAGCTATTGTACCCAAGGATTGTAGCCATTGGACTCCTAGTACAACATCAGCACCTCCCATTGGAATGGAAAGCATTGGGCTAGTCAATACATATTCTCCCATGGATAGCTTGATATTATGGCACTTTCCAGAGCAATTTATTGTTCCTCCATTTGCAATCATCACTTGACACTCTGGTGCTGGATATAGGAAGCAATTCAATTCTTTTGCTACCCTACAATGAATAAAATTGTGGGTGCTTCCTGAATCAATCAACACTATTACCTTTTTCTTCTTGATTTGTCCTTCTATCTTGATGGTTTGAGGAGTGGTAATTCCCGCCAATGCATTACAAGATATGGTCGGATTTATTTGTTTTTCATCTAGGCTTTGTTCCTGGAGTATATCTTCTTCTTTTGACCTTTCTTGCTCCTTTTCTTCTTCCTCTTCACAATCTATGTAGAATAATTTCTTCTCAGCACACTTATGACCTTTAGTGTATTTGCTATCACAACTGTAACAAAGCCCTTTTGCTCTTTTTTCTTCCAATTGTTGTGGTGTCAACCTTATAGGTTGTGGAAGACTAGGGGCAACAACACTTCCGTCTTTATAGTTGTGAGTGGTATGCTTCCTGGTTGCCATAATTTTGCTTTCCATTTTTCTTGCTAACCTGAATGCCTTCTCTAATGAATCAGGTTCCCAAAGGCGAACATCATGTTGGATATTATCCTTTAAAGACCCTATGAACACATCAATCCTATGCTCCTCTGGAATATCTTTTACCCTTATGTTCAATTTTTGGAACTCCTCAATGTGCTCCATTACTGAACCCTTTTGTTTGAGACTTATCAATTGGCTAAAAAAAGTGTTGCTTTTTGTATCTTCATAATGTGCTATCAATTCTTCCGTAAAAATTGCCCAAGTGATAAATTGTTTACGAGAGAAAAGCCATTGATACCATACAAACTGATTTGGTTCCAAATATACAGTTGCCATACGTACCTTTTGTGCATTTTGCACATTATTGAGATCGAAAAATTGCTCCATCTGTAATATCCATGTGGCGGGATCCTTGCCATCAAACTTCCTCATATCGATTTTTGGAATATGGTGATTCTTCGATCCAACATTAGTGTCTATGGAATCATGATTAACATTTCTTTTGTTCTCATCATGAGTTTCCTTTACTACCTTTTCACCATTAGTGACCCTTTCTTGTAGAAACTTCTTCAATTCTTCCATGTCTGTCTTCAAATCTATCTTCAAATCATCCATCTTAGCTTCCATGCCCTTTATCTTAGATTCCACGCCATTTACCTTAGATTCCACGCCACTTATCTTAGCTTCTGTTAGCTTTTGTGAGCGTGACATTTGTTGCACTTGTTCTTGTAATTTTGTTATATCATGTAGCATTTCTTCCTCTTCTTCATGAGTCATGCTAGAGCTTTCAGGTTCCTTACTAGGTGTTTGCATTTTCTTTCCTCGGGGCATCAGTTATCGATAATAATGCTTTACTATGCCCTTTGAATTCTGTTAAACCAAGCTTACACAAAAATTTAAAAAAAAACTACACACCTTTTTTCACTTTATAGAAGCCTGATATTGAATCTAATGTATCTCTGTAATTTTGGATCATCCAGCTCTGAAATTGTTACCTATAGTAGCCTTCTACATCCTCTTTCCAATGCCACAAGTCTGAGCCAAATTGGATTCTCCAAGGAAGAGTTATGTGAAATCTCCCACAGTGACTTGCTTTTAGACTGGTTCAGCAGAGCGAATTTGTACGACGTGCCACGAGTCACTGTTTCAACCTTTGAATCTGAAACACACACACGAGAAACTACAGTCCGTCCTATTTCTGTACCTTCTTACGAAATTTCAATCCGATCCCCAGAGAGAAAGTTATGACGATTTTCCCCGGGTCACCTATCTTGAATGTAATTCAGGAGTCTGCAAAAAGACCAACTTCCTCAGATCATATCTCCGCAAATATCGCGCGAAAAGCTCTGAAATTTTGACCGAAGGTTCAACGCGATTTCTTCTCAAATGGGTTTTTTTTGTGACTTCTGAAACGTCACAGAAAAAAAGTTATAGCAAAAATTCCACGATGACCTGTTTGGAGCAGCGAAACCCTAGAATCCAAAGCTCTGATACCAAATGTTATGAAACCAGCTCAAGAAAAGATAGATCAACGCCTTAGAATTTAGCCTCTTCGAGGGGGCAACCTCCTTTACATTACATAAATGAACAATTCTTGGATGATACAAATGACAAAACCTCCTTTCTATATATAGGAGTCTAAGGAGTCACAATATAATCCAGCCGACCTAATAATAATAATATAAAGCCACAAAAATAACAATAGAGGGATTCTATGGGGCACAGAAATAAGAATATGGGGGTAATAGGGGCACAACAATATAAATAAGGGGTATAACTACAATAGTAATGGGGTAATCACTAGTATTATAGGGACCCAACAGATAGCTTCAAATTTCTTATTTTGTTTCATAGGAGGTTAGGGGCCTCTCATTATTAGTCATGGCCATTGCACACTCTAGTAGTGATGGAAAATGCTTTAGCTTCCCTATTTTGTATTATGTTGATTCTTTGATTCATGTGCCATGTTGCATTAGATGGTCTGCCATTTTTTTGAGGCACTTTTGCATGGCTTTAGATAGATGTCATGTGTTGAGATGTGGGAGGGTGACATTCCCTCTTTCTTTTGAGAATTTTTGTTTATATTTTGCGAGGTTTCTATATACAAGGCCTACATTTGACTGTCGCCCTCTTGGGACAATCACTGAGGTCCAGATGTGCATGTGGGGGTAGATGATGCCTAGGAGGGGAGTGTCATATCATCTGGTCAGGATTTCTGTTAAGACATTGACACTAGTAGCTAGATGACCATTCGTTTATTGTGTTAGTATTTCCATATGTGGGGATTGATTAGAGACAATGTCCCAACATCCTCATCACAATGATTGAGCCTCTAGATGATAGATGTAATCTTATTGTTTTCTTTAAATTAATCTATTTTCATTTTATTGTTTTAATGAATTAGAATAAAATGTATTCTAACACATTGTTTAACTTGTTTTATTAAGTTGTTTAATGAAAATGTCTAATTATTTTGTGTACTATATATTTTGTAAACATCAGCTCATTGATGGGGACATGCTTCCTCCCCCACCAGTGAGTGGAGGAGATGAGGAAATGGGCGAGGCTGAATAGGGTGAAGCACATATTTAGGGGGACATGGGCATCCGAGGCCGTAGGGATGGTCTACGATTTTAGATGGACTACTATGATACATTGGTTAGATTTTTGGTTTAGGAGGAAGCCTTCCCTTCAAGGCCTTAAGATATCAAAATGGATCCGATTTTTGTGGATATATACTGTAATTTTCTGTGAGATTTATTGTCTCTTATGTAGCATATCGTCAAAGCTAGTAGGGTATTGGAAGCGATGAGAGATGAAGGGCATCATGCAATAGAAAATACATGAGATGAGAGTGGTGATGATAATGATGAGGGTGATGTTCATGATCATGATGATGAGGGTGGTGATCATGATGCTTATGGTACCACCCCACTAGGTCATGAATGTCAGGGTGTCAGTGATACTTATGGTACTACACCTCCTCGTCAGTTGTCTCATGATGAGATGCTAAAGCCAAAAGATGCACCTTATGTTTCTCCTGACAAAGCAGACCAGCCACCTCCTTCTCCACCTCAAAGTTCGATAGACTATGTTGAGGCATTATTTGACGATCCACCATCTTCTACTGTAGATGAACCACCTCCTCCTCCACCTTAGTTGAGTTCGAAAACCATTGATTAGGAAGTAGTTGACCATCCATCTTCTTCTACCACAAACTAGTCTACCACTACTACGTCTCTTGTATTGGATATTTGATTGCACTTATTTGACTTGATATAGTTATTTGACTTGTGTGTGTGTGTGTGTGTATCTGGAATTTTTGTGTTCATGTTTATGTACTTAGTTTATATGTTAGTGTTGATGTATATATTGTTAGGTCATGTTAGATATGTTCATTTAATGTTCTTGCAGATAGATGTGTACTTGATAGCATTGATTTGACATGATATTTATATTAATTTGAGGATGTGTGTGGTGATGATGTTAGATTACAATGTTTGTGTTTTTTTAGATGTGATCACGATGATGATGCCCTGTTAGATTATTAGATTTACGTGCTAGCTAATGACGCTTATATGTGCTAGAGGTGTATATAATTAGAGATGGTAGTGAATACAAATGTATATCTTAGATGATGTTTACGTTTTTAGATGGTTATCATCATGATGTTTATTTTTATGAAATAATATTTATTATAGATTATGTATTGGTGAACTTATATTAAACTTTTATATATGAAATTGCATGCAAAATGACTTTAAAAAAACACAAGATATTTTTATAAATTACAAAGTTTAGTGTGGTTGAAACTATGATTGTAAAATTATGATAAATATTTTTTTATTTCTTAGATAGTTTATCAATATTAAGCCTAGCTTCATCAGTAGAATATTTCAATACCTACAAGGAAAAACCAATTAAAGGTAAAATAATCTAGTTAGTTCTTAATAAGACAAAAATATGTAACTTGTTCAATTTTCAAAAGAATATATTATTCATAATAAATTGTTCAAAAATATAATTTGACTAATTCAATATTAGTTTATAAAATTCAGTTTATTTTCATATTTAAAAATTTTAAGTCAATTTTTTTATAACGTGCAGCCTAGATCCATCTTAACTCTAGACCTACCAAGCGCCAAGAGAGATCAAATCTTTGAATATGAAAAGATATTTTAGAGTGAAAAGAAATTTGATCCCTCTAGGCACTTCGTAGATATAGAGTTAAGATTGATCTAGGATGGTATAATATATATGTAGTTGACATTGAAATATTTTATTTATAGTTCACATTCTCCACTTTAGATTGTTAAAATGTGTCCCCTCATATTTCTTCCCTATTGTTATCACATAGAGAAAACCCTAGCTGTAGGAAAATCTCTAAGGTAACATTTAACCAAACTTTTCAACTGAAATCTAGAACTTTCAATTCAAATGGGGTCCCTTCTATAACTCAATCAAATTTGACTAGTTATGTATTCGACACGTCAACTAGATCAGATTGGATTTAAATAAAAATGGTAAGGAAAGAATAGGAAAAACCATTGGGTATGGAGTCTGTTTAGCAGAGAGTTATTTCTTACAGACTATATGAACAAACTACAGAGGCGAGGTAGCAATAGATTTCTTAGAAAACTTATCATTTAGCTATGATAGAAGCAGATAAAGATAAATACGAAAAAACACAGCAATTGTTGAATTTTGTTAAAGATATTTAAGTGGAAAACATATAACAATTTGGAAATAGTAAATCTGAGCTAATAAAAATAGCTCATATTTATAAACTTGATTTCCAAACTGTAGAAGACGTGTGAATAATATTATGAAACAAAGAAATGAAAAGTACTAGAGGACAGATAGGAAAACCATCACAGAGGAATTTCTAAAGTTATGAACAAATGACACTAGTCACAATAGCTTATATTAATGTCGAAATATATCAAGGTTCTTCCAAAAGTATCCAACTCAGTTTTATGTTACAGAACATGTCTTGATAAAAAATGCTACAAACTAAAAACACGTTTCTAGCTTATCCTTAATTACAAATTTCTAAAAATAAAAGAGATAAAGTGTATCTCTCAAATACATGCACATAAACATATTTCCTAGCCTATATGCATCTAAATATCATTTTTTTGTTGGAGTCATGGTTGGGGATAAGGATAACCAAGTCGAATTTTACGAGGTAGCATCCAAGTCAACAACTATCCATGAGCTTTTTCCTCATGATTTCTTGAAAAATAAGGTACAGTGATCCCTTCAAAACTCCAAAAATGTGATAGGTTTTATAAAATTGAGAGATTTTTTTGTTAATTGGATGTTCCCAACAAAAACCTCTTTTGGTTTTCAAAAATTCTCCCCTAGTTGTCTGAAAACATATTTTTAAAAGAGTGACTAAAACAAAATTGCAAAATCCTCAAAAATGGGCGTCAAGGATCCCTTCAAATATTTCAAACCATGACATATCTGTAATAACTAATAGAGGTTTTTGTTAATGGGTATGTTTTCAAAAAAAACCTCTGTAATATTTGGAAAATAGGCTTCCATCTATTCAGAGACCAAGCCTGAAGTTACAACCTTTTACAGGAAAAAACATAGTTTTAACTGACCATTTTCTACAAAAATGCTATGACACTCTTGGTGTCAATGATTTTACCCTGTTTATTATAAATTCACATTGACACTCTTGTTATCAATGCTTTAAAAAAAATCAGACTGAAAAATGTGATAACAACTGGCTCCATGGGGATGTTGTCGATCACGAATGGCAGGAAGAACCCCATAGGTGAGTAGCCTAATTCATTGGATGCTCTCAACCTTTAACATGAAATTGGAAGCCTTACTTAAAACCAATTAATTCAGCATTTGAAAACCACACACCGCTGCACACTGCAAACTGAAATCAAACTAAAAATTTTATATTGCTGCTAACTCAAATCTAACTGCTGAAAATTGAAAATTGAAATGTTGAAAATATGCTCAAACCTTTGAGCTTATTTATGTACAACTTCCTACCCTATCACAATCAGTCAACTGCAAGGTCGAGTGATCTCAAATTTCCTATACAACTACTCAATATAATGGCCATTTGACTGCAACATATTTGGATTGTCCCAAGTTAGAAAGAAAAATTTAAAAGATGACAACTCAACATTAGAACTATATCAATCTCCAAGCTTCATACATTTTGAAATAAATTCCACAACTTCCTACCCTATCCCAATCAGTCAACTGCAGGGTCGAGTGATCTCAAATTTCCAGTACAATTACTCAATTAAATGGCCATTTGACTGCAACATATTTGGATTATCCCAAGTTAGAAAGAAAAATTCAAAATATGACAACTCAATATTAGAACTATATCAATCTCCAAGCTTCATCCATTTTTAAATAAATGCCACACACACACATATATATATGTTCATGTTTATGTACTTAATTTATATGTTGATGTTGATGTGTATATTGTTAGGTCATGTTAGATATGTTCATTTATTGTTCTTGCAGATAGATGTGTACATGGTAGCATTGATTTGACATGATATTTATATCAATTTGGGGATGTGTGTTGTGATTATGTTAGATTACAATGTTTGTGTTTTTTTAGGTGTGATCACGATGATGATGCCCTATTAGATTATTAGATTTGTGTGCTAGCTAATGACGTTTATATGTGGTAGATGTGTATATAATTAGATGATGGTAGTGAATTCAAATGTATATCTTAGACGATGTTTATGTCATCATCATGGTGTTTATTTTTATGAAATGATATTTATTATAGATTATATATTGGCGAACTTATATCAAACTTTTATATATGAAATTTCATGCAAAACAACTTAAAAAAAAACACAAAGATATTTTGATAAATTACAAAGTTTAGTATGGTTGAAACTATGATTATAAAATTATGATAAATATTTTTCTATTTCTTAGATAGTTTATTGATATTAAATGTAACTTAATTAGCAAAATATTTCAATACTTACAATGAAAAAATAATTAAAGGTAAAATAATTTAGTTAGTTCTTAATAAGACGGAAATATGTAACTTATTCGATTTTCAATAGAATATATTATTAATAATAAATTGTTCAAAAATACAATTTAACTAATTCAATATTAGTTTATAAAATTCAATTTATTGTTAAATTTAAAAAACTCAAGTCAATTTTTTTATAACTTGTAGCCTAGATCCATCTTAACTCTGGATCTACGAAGCGCTAAGAGGGATCAAATCTCTTGAGATGAAAACATATTTTAGAGTGGAAAGAGATTTGATCCCTTTAGGAACTTGGTACATCTGGAGTTAAGATTGATATAGGATGGTATAATATATATGTAGTTGACATTGAAATATTTATTTATAATTCACATTCTCCACTTTAGATTGTTAAAATATGTCCCCTCATATTTCTTCCATGTTGTTATCACTTAGAGAAAATCACATCTATGAGAAAAGGTATGAGGTAACCTTTAACCACCCTTTTGAACTAAAATCTAGCACTTTCAATTCGAAGGGGGATCCCTTCTATAACTCAGTCAAATTTGACTAGTTATGTATTAGGCACATCGACTAGATCTGGTTAGATTTAAATAAAATTGGTCTGGAAAGAATAGGAAAAACCATTGGGAATGGAGTCTATTTGACAACAATTTACTACTTAGAGGCTGTATGAACAAACCACAGAAGCGAGGTAGAAATATATTTCTTAGAAAACTTATCATTTAGCTACGATAGAAGCAAATAGAGATAAATACGAAAAAACATATCCATTGATGAATTTTGTTAAATATATTTAAGTGGAAAACGTATAACAGTTCTAAAATAGTAAATTTGAGCTAATAAAACAAGTTCACATTTATAAACATGATTCGAAAATGTAGAAGACATGTAATAAGATTACAAAACAAAGAAATTACAAGTACTAGAAGATAAACAGTAAAACCATCACACAGGAATCTCTGAAATTATGAAAAAATAACACTGGTCACAGTAGCTTATATTAATGTCAAAATATATACAAAATATATCAAGGTTCTACCAAAATTCTCCAACCCTCTTTCATTTTATAGAATCTCTCTTGATAGAAAAGGCTACAAACTAAAAAGAAGTTTCTAGCTTATCCTTAGTTACAAATTGATAAAAATAAAAGAGATAAAGTGTATCTCTCAAATGCATGCACATAAACATCTTTCCAAGCCTATATTCATCTAAATATCATGTTGTTTTTGGATTCATGGCTGGGGATAAGGATCACCAAGTCCAATTTCATGAGGTGGCATCCGAGTCAACAACTATCCATGAGCTTTTTCCTCACGAATTCCTGAAAAATAAAGTCCAACAATCCCTTCGAAACTCCAAAATCATGATAGGTTTTAGAAAATTGAGAGATTTTTTGTTAATGGAACTGTTCCTAACAAAAAACTCTTTGGGTTTTCAAAAATTCATCCCCAATTGTCCGAAAACGTATTGTTAAAAGAGTGACTAAAACGGGATTGCAAAATCCTAAAAAATGGGGTTCAAGTATCCCTTCGAATATTTTAAACCATGACATATCTGTAATAACTAAGAGAGGTTTTTTTAACAGGTATGTTTTCAATAAAAACTCCTTAATATTTGGAAAATGGGTTTCCATCTATTCATAAAAAGTGCCCAAAGTTACAACCTTTTACAGGAGAAAACAGAGTTTTAACTGACCATTTTCTAAAAAAATACGATGAGACTGTCGTTGTCAATGCTTTAACCCTTTTTATTATAAATTCATGTTGAGACTCCCATTATCAGTGCTCTAAAAAATTTTAGACTAAAAAATGTGATAAAAACTTTCTCCAAATGGATGTTGTCAATCATGGATGGCAGCAAGAACCCCATAGACGAGTAGCCTAATCCATTGGATGCTCTCAACCTTTTACCTGAAACTAAAAGCTTAGTTGCAACCAATTAACTCGACAGCTTAAAACCACACACCACTGCATATTACAAACTGAAATCAAACTGAAAATTTTATATTGCTTCCAACTCAAATCCAGCTGCTGAAAATTGAAAATTGAAATGTCAAAAATATTCTAAAACCTTTGAGCTTAGTTATGTACAACTTCCTACCCTATTCCAATCAGTCAACTGCAAGGTCGAGTGATCTCAAATTTCTAGTTCAGCCAGTCAATTAAATGGCCATTTGATTGCTACGTATTTGGATTGTCCCCAGTTAGAAAGAAAATTTCAAAAAATGACAACTCAACATTAGAACTAGATTAATCTCCAAGCTTCATCCATTTTGAAAATTTTCCACTCACTATTTCCAAAAATTCCACAAAATTATTTTTTCATCATGATTGGAACATACTTGAAAAAGGGTCTTAAAAAACATGGACTATTTCTTTCTCTTCATGATCCTTAAGAAAAAATTCTTTCACATCATAAAAAAAAAAAAATCACATTCTTGAAAATCTTCAAATGTAGCATCCACATCATTTGAAACTAGAGTTTCTAAAGGAAACCCTTCACATAATTCAATAGAAAAACCATCTGGATTTTCATAAGGGTCTAAAAAAATTTCTTTATCACTATTTTCTTGCAAGTTATGATGGTCATTTTGTTGCAAAGAAGGGATGATTTGTTGAGCTTGTAGCCTAAGATCCTCAAAATATGAAACTTCATTTACATCAGCTTGAAACAATGGGTGCACAAGTAACCTTTTATGTTAACATGAATTAAGAATTTCTTGAGGAGAAAATTCAATAGGTGCTTGGAAAATATTATCCTTAATACATTTATCAACAAATGGAAAATCTTATTGGATTTTCGGATGACAGAGCGAATGTAGAACGAACAGCTAGGGTTTTCGATTGCTGCAAGGGTTTTCTTCCATGGAAGGAAGCAGAGGAGGGAGCTCCACTCCCTCATATAAGGATGCCATGGCCAATAAGGGCAAGAAGCCCCCAGAAAAAGTCAGAGGAACGGTAGAGAAAGGAAGAATAAATTTGGAAGAGGAAACAGATGGCACCAAAATGAAGGAGAATATCAACACAAAAGACGAGGAAGAGGATAAAAAACAGGGAACAAAAGAGAAAAAACAAAAGGGACCTTGTAAACCCAAAGCTGAAATCATACCCAGAGTAGTTTTAAATGATCCTGCGCTGCAGGTGCACAGGGATCACATGTGAACCTATATAATCATCTGCAAATTCATGGGATTATGGCCCATTGAAAAATATTTACAAACATGGATCAAATACCACTAGAAACCTAAAGGAAGCATTGATTTACATCTTGGGTCAAAGGGTTTCTTCACGGTGGTGTTCACAAACATTGAGGATAAAGATAGAGTGTTTGAAGGAGGGCCCTACTTTTACATAGCAGCAGGGCTCTATATGAGGCCTTGGATGATGAATTTTTTCCCGGAGAGTGAGACTTTTACCTCGGTCCCTGTCTGGGTAAGACTATATTCTCTTCCTCTTGATTACTGGCAACCTGAATCATTAGCTGCAATAGGCAATAAGTTAGGCTAGTTTGTCAAAGCTTCTGAAGCTACCAGAAGGGGAAAATACACTTCCTTTGCAAGAATATGTGTGGAGATGAATCTATCTAGAGCTCTCCCAGACGAGGTAATATTGGAAGTCTTTGATGAAGAATGGGTGCAAATAGTGGATTATGAGCATATCCCATTCAGATGTCGTAGATGCCATGAACACGGGCACCTACTTAGAGATTTCCCTCTCAGTAAAGTAGAGAATAAAAGTAAAACTAATACAATGAAAGACCCTGAGAGCTTTCACAAAGTGGTACATAGGGGAAAAGGTGGAAAAAAAGGGCAAAAGCAACACCAAAATGAGGGAAAACAAGTTAATTAGAACCAGTTCGAAGTTCTGGAAGAGGATGGGGAAAGAACAACAGAAGATCAAGCGATGGAAGAAAATATGGAGGAGAAGGAGAAAGAAGAAACTCGTGGACAAACTCAGGAAAACAACAAACAGAAAGGGATCATGATGAGTGATACAGAACCGGAGATGGACTAGGAAATGACCCAGAGTGAGATGGAACTGGAGGATGGTGAGCTACAGGAGATTCTTGAAAGAGAACACCTAGATTCGGAAGCGTTCTTGATTCAGGGAACAACTGGTGGGGTTGATTCGTTACCTCAAGAAGAGCTCAATAGAATATAGCAGTTTTATTTATGGAAAACTCAGGCGAAGGGTTCGAAGGAGGAAAAAACACTGACAGGCAGAGTAACGAATGGGTGAAAACGATAAAACCTACTCTGAGATTAGCACCTAGAAACCCAGGAAAGAAAAGAGGCAGAAAAAAGAAAAATGAGCTATTGATGGAATGTGGGAAGTTGATGATAGATTCAGGTAAGATGAAAGATCTTGCCAGCTACTCCTTTACAAATATTTAATTATGAAGTTAATATCTTGGAATATTAGAGGCATAGGCAGTAAAAGAAAACAGAGAATTCTTAGCAACAGAATGAAACATGCAGCTCCGGATATAATTTTCATCCAGTAAACGAAATGTTCCATTCAAAAGTTAAGACAAATACATGGCAAATGGCTTAGTAAGTTCGAGTTTCTAGAAGTTAGATCAGAGAATACAACTAGGGGCATTCTCACTCTTTGGAATCCCTAATGAATTGACATAATACATGCTGAAGCATCTAGGAATTATTTATCATTGATAATTCAGCCTGTAGGAGATAGGGGTACCTATCTAGTCACGAATGTTTATGGCCCGCAAAGGATAGATGATAAACTCAGGTTCATAGATTCCCTAGTGGATCTCAAGGACAAACATGAAAGAATACTTGGATCTTGAGAGGGGACTTCAATATGATAAAATCACTTTCGGAAAAAAAAAGGGGGAACCAGAGCTCTAAGTAAAGAATCTTTAGAATTTCAAATCTTTACAGATAATATGAAACTAGTTGACATTGAAGCAAACAATGGCCTCTTTACATGGAATAATAAAAGAGGAGGAGAGTCTCATGTAGCCTCCTAATTGGATAGATTCATTATCTCTGAGGACCTTATGCTCATAGATAAGGAAATAACAACAAAAGTTCTTCCCTTTGGAGGCTCAGATCACTGGCCTGTTCAAATGGAGATCTAGGGCATAGGTTCCCCCCGGAATAGACCTTTAAGATTTGAGAATATATGGCTTTCACACCCAGAATTTATCAACAATATTGAAAAATGGTGGGTAGAAGATTTACAGATTTAGGGAACTAGAATGTTCCTTCTACATAAAAGACTAAAGCAAATAAAGCTGAGGCTCAAGGATTGGAACGAAAAGGAGTTTGGCAATATTTTTGTTGGAAAGAAATCTGTGGAAAATAAAATGTAGGAACTCAACCAAGCCATGATCAAGGAAGGGTTTGATAAAGAAAAGAATGAGCAAGTTGAGAAACATCATCAAGAACGGGAAAACTTGTGTAACCAAGAGGAAATTTTTTGGAGACAAAAATCTAGAGTCCAATGGCTTAAAGAAGGAGAGCGTAATACTAGATTTTTTCACAGATCCGCCATGGTGAATAGAGCTCACAATATAATCTCTTCGATGAAAGATGAGAATGGGCAGCTTCAACAATCCCATGAGGATATAGAAGCAGTGTTAGTGCAACACTTTCGAGGCATAGCTCAGGAAAACAATCCAGAAAGAGAACATTTCATCAGGGACTTAACTAAACATATACCTAAGTTGGTGTCTAGAGAGGACAATTACAATCTTAATAGACCAGTGACTGAAGAGGAGGTCAATGAGGTCATCAAAGATATGCAGAATGGCAAAGCAATGGGCCCAGATGGATTCAATGTGGATTTCTTTAAAGCCTATTGGAATATTGTGAAAGATGATATTTTGAATGTCGTGGGGGATTCCAGGGTGAACAGAACTATTTTGAAATTTCTCAATACCTCCTTTATCTCCCTGATCCCAAAACAGGACAACACCCAAACACCAGAAAGGTATAGAACCATAGCTCTGTGCAACGTGGTATATAAGATAATATCGAAGGTAGTTGCCAACAGACTCAAACCTCTGCTTCCTACTCTGGTTTCGGGGCAACAATCCGGGTATGTAGAAGGCAAACAAATACTAGATAACATCATTCAAGCTCATGAGGTGGTTCACTCGCTAACTAGCAAGAGGAAAGCCGTAATGATCTTGCAACTCGACATAGCCAAAGCTTATGACAAAGTGAACTATACCTACATCAGGAAAGTGCTAATGGCATTTGGTTTTGATCATAATTGGGTTAGATGGGTTATGGCCCTCGTAACTTCTTCAAGCTTTTCAATACTGGTCAATGGCTCTCCCTCTGAGATTTTTCTGCCTTCAAGAGGTCTCAGGCAGGGAGACCCACTCTCTCCCTTTCTCTTCATCCTCATGATGGAAGGGCTTGGTCGGTCCATCAAGCATGCTAGAGTAACGGGAAAAATTCAGGGCCTTCAACTCTCAAAGAATGGACAGGCACTAACTCATCAACAATTTGTAGATGATACCATGTTACAGGGAATCCCCACAGTCAAAGAGGCTCTAGCATATAAACAAACCCTAAATGACTTTGCCATGGCTACAGGTATGGAAGTTAATATTTCTAAATCTAAAATATTTTTCTTTAATACCAACATTGCTATTTAGAGAAATATCTATAGAATTCTAGGCTTTCAAAGGGATTCCCTCCCTTCAAAGTATCTAGGAGTTCCCCTAACTGTGAAGCCCTTGCACAAGAGCATTTGGGAACCATTGATCAATAAAATGCACGACAAAGTCAAAAAATGGACCATCAGATCTTTAAATCTAGCTAGCAGACTAGTGTTGACAAAGGCGGTGCTTCAATCAATCCCAATATTCATGCTATTAGCACTCCCCACTCGAAAAGGAGTCTTGTAGCAATTATGAAATTTCCAAAGAGACTTTCTCTGGGGCAAGGAGGAGACAAGGAAGAAATTGGCGTTGGTCTCATGGGAAAAGATCTGTAAACCTAAGAACCATGGAGGTCTAGGCTTGGATGATCAAGAGATTCTCAGCAATGTTTTAGGAGCCAAGCTCTGGTGGCGTTGGGTTAAAGATCCAACGGCTCAATGGGCAAGCATCTAGAAATAAAAACATGCCAGCTCTTGGAATTCTACTGATCTCATAAGGATGTGTGGAAATATAAAGGGTTCATCCATCTAGAACAAGGCCTGGGAGAACAAAGGTTTAGTTCAAAAAAACAGTTTTTGGGAAATCAAGGAGGGAGATCTAGCACTTTTCTGGGAGGATAAATGGAAACAAGAACCAATACTATTAAAAGAGGACTTTTTTGGCCTTAAGCATGAAACATATACCCAAGGTTTGACAAGGGTAAAAGATTTTTGGGATTATACTCTCAATACAGGAAAATGGAGGACATGGAAAAATATAGATTGCAGGAATGATAGACCGCTGTAAACAAAAGCAGAGGCTCTTATGAGAATATTGGAACAAAGGATAATTTTGGTATCAGAGGGGCAAGATCAACTAAGATGGGGTAACAACAAAGAAGGCACCTTTAATATTAAGGAAGCAAAAGGCATTCTCCTTGAACTGGATTCCAAGGCTCCGAATAAGATCCGGCAGAACCTATGGAAACACCAAGGTTGGATGAAGATAAAACTCTTCATGTGGCAGGTTCATCACAAGAAAATCTTGACTTCAATATTAGGAAAAGGGGTATGTCGAGGCCCTCCAGATGCCAGCTCTATGAATCCCAAGAGGAAACAATGGAACATCTTCTCAATAGTTGTATGTTCACTTCCAGGTTATGGGATTCATTGGCCATCATTTTTCAACAAACCGACAGGGACAAAGATAGTATCAATAACACCCTGAGCAGATAGAGAAGAAATTTTTCGGATAATGAAATTCTTAACTCTGCTTGGGCTCTCATGCCAAGCTTCATTATTTGGAATGTATGGAAAGAAAGGAACAAAAGAGTCTTCAAAAATGAAAAAAAACCACGCTCTTCACCTGTTTGAACACATCTTAAAATAGCTTAAGGAGACGGTCGGTATTATAGTAAAGAATTTCCCCAAAAATCCTCCTACAGAGGCTGAATTGAGAACTCTCAGGCAGTTAGATCTACAAGGAATCATTCCACAAGGCCTAGATAGAAAAACAACCAAAAAGGAAACTGAGAAGGACCTCTGGCATCCTCCCCCGAAAGGTTTTGTCAAATATAACATAGAGGGAGCTTCAAAAGGCAACCCAGGAACTTCGGGCTTTGGCGAGGTTCTTCAGGACGCAGTTCGAAATATCATCTTCCTTTTCCATTGTTATTTAGGAAGAGCCACCAACAACTTGGCGGAGCTAATGGCCCTAGAGCAATGCCTAGATTTTCTGAAGCAGGAGAACTGCCGAAATGTTATTATAGAAGCTGACTCTGAGTTAGTTATCAACTCGGTCAAAAGAATTAGTTGTGGAACGAAGCCATAGAAAGTCTCAAAACACTGGAAGTTAATCCAGGTATTCCAAAGAATTCAGGGTCACCTTCAAGGTCTAACCTCAATAAGGTTCAACCATGTGTGTAGAAAGGCTAACAAGCTGGCGAACATTTTGGCCAACCAAGGTGTAAACTGTAAGGACCACAAAGTTTCGACAGGATGGCGAGTAATGCCTCAAGGCAACCTTAAAGTTCTTTGTCATAACCAAGTGGAAGAGGACAAAGAAGTGTATCGGAATAAAGCTAAGAAGGTAGGTCTCAATGATCAAATCTTAGATTGATTCACTAATTCTTGTCAAACAGGCCTCAGGTGGGAGGCCGATCATTATCGGTTGTAGCAGCATGGGTAATTTCAATTTCAGAAATCACTAGGGTAGGTTGGAAGGTTTTTTCAGTTTAGCGGGTGGTACCCAAAAGGGAAAGATCAGCACAAACTTCGGTTTCGGGGTCAGTAGTAATGACAAGAAGGAGAAGTATAGGGTTCTTGATTTTTCTGGCAGCCATTTTACAGCAAAAATGCTCCCTAAGAGGTTTTTGGTTGATCGCACCACTTTCAAGAAGAAAGCAGTTTTGGTGATTTGGAAGCGATTCCATACGGCTTCCAACACATGGCTGAGGTCTGTAAACCGCCCTCATCACACACTAAAGTTCGGCGTAATTGGACCATGTGATATTAATCTAGCCCATTGGATTTCAATGAGCAGATCAATGATCAGAAATGATCGTGTAGCTTCGATGGGACCAGGACGTTATGCAGGAAGTGACTTCTTGGGGCGATATCCTCCCCAGCCATCGATTTGAGCAGTTAGTTTGGAGGGGCACGATTTGAGAGGCAAGTCCGATGAATGCAGGTAAGGGTATTGGAGGGAATTTTGTTTTCTAAAGGGTTAAGTAATTACTTTTGTGGGGTTGGGGGAATATGCCTTAGGCATCAAGTTCACTTTTTTCTAGGTCCACAATACCTGATGAACAGTTGTACAATATGTGAAATATTTTTATCTTTTTGAAATAGAAGGATCATCTTTTGCTTTATAAAAAGAAAAAACAAATGGAAAATCAAGATGGAATTGTTTATCACATGTCTCTTCAGTCTTATTGTCTTAGAATACATCCTCATGGTGTTGAGAATAAGAGTTTCCAAACAAATTTATAATCCTTTGTTTTTCAATAACTAACCTAGTAGATGAATAAACTAATTGACTATCCATTTCCTTTTGTTGATTTGTTAAGGTTTGACAGGACTGTTGAAAAGTTTCATCATTCTCAGTGGATAAAATTTGAATACTAAGGTCCTATTTTTATTCATTTACAATCAAGGAAGACACTATGTTTTGTTGGATATCTTGGGGAATATGACAGAAAATATCCTCTACTATTTCTTCTTACTGTTGAAAATGTTTTTCACAAAAGGCTTCTATGATTTCTTCATCCATAAACTCTTCATCACCATAAAAATTTTCCAGGTATTGAATGAAACTTTCAAAATGTTCACAACAATTTTCAACCAGCAATAAAGATGGATAACATTCTCTATAATTTTCATAAAATACTGTATGAAAATCCTTTAAAGAGCTTAAACTACCGGGTGGTAATTTTTCATACCATGATCTTGCTTCTCCATGTAGGGTGACCATAAACATCTTCATGAGACAATATTCATGCAATTCACCCTCAATCTTGTGTGTATGTATAAGAAATTTAATCAGATGCAGAGCAGCATCATTTCCTTCTTCATCTTTAAATCTTGACAGATATGTCTTCCAATCTATGTGAGGAATATGATTTATAAAACCAAGAATGTGAGAGCGATTCATTAGGGTATAGCTTACAAATCCATGATCCATCTTGAAGCATTGGAGTTGCCAAGAAAGTCTTCACGCTACTAAGTCTTTGGACAGTGGAGTCACCGTGAAAATTTTGAACTCTAGATTGTTTGAAAGTGGAGTCGCTAAAGCAAAAACTTGCAGCCAATCTGATATTCAAATCTTTGTGTTCCCTCAGATATCTAACTTAAGAAATCAATTCATTCGAGGAGAATGTATCTTCCGTTCCTCGACAACAGTGCCAAGATGTTATCACTTAGAGAAAACCCTCGTTGTGGGAAAAAATCTAAGGTAACCTTTTGAACTAAAAGTTATCCCTTTCAATTCAAAGGAGGATACCTTCTATAACTTAGTCAAATATGATTGGTTATGTATTTAGCACATTGATAAGATTTGATTGGATTTAAATAAAATTGGTCTAGCAAGAATAGGAAAAACCATTGGGCACGGACTCTGTTTGACAACAAGTTACTTCTATTAGGCTATATGAACAAACTACAGAGGCGAAGTAGGAATAGATTTATTAGAAAATTTATCATTTAGATGTGATAGAAGCTGATAGAGATAAATACGAAAAAAAATAGCAATTGATGAATTTTGTTAAAGATATTTAAGTGGAAAACATATAATAGTTTTCAAATAGTAAATTTGTGTTGATAAACATATTTCAAGTTTATAAACTTGTTTTCCAAAATGTATAAGACATGTGAATAAGATTATGAAATAAAGAAATGACAAGTACTAGAAGACAGGCTGGAAAACCATCACACATGAATCTATGAAATTATGAACAAATAACACTAGTCACAATAGCTTATATTAATCTCAAAATGTATAAAAAATATATCAAGGTTCTACCAAAAGTTTCCAACCTTCTTTCATTTGATAGAACCTATATTTATAGAAAACACTACAAACTAAAACAAATTTCTATCATATTCTTAATTATAAATTGCTAAAAATAAAAGAGATAAAGTGTATCTCTCAAATACATGCACATAAACATCTTTCCAAGCCAATAGACATCTAAACATAATGTTGTTGTTGGATTCATGACTAGAGATAAGGATCAACAAGTCGAATTTCATGAGGTGGCATCCAAGTCAACAGTTATCCATGAGCATTTTCCTCACAAATTTCTAAAAAATTGGGTCCAATGATCCCTTTGAAACTCCAAAACTGTGATATTTATTATAAAATTGACAAAGTTTTTTGTTAATGGGCATGTTCCCAACAAAAATCTCTTTGAGTTTCTAAATATTCATCCTGTGTTGTTTGGAAAATGATTTTTAAAAGAGTGACTAAAACTGGATTGCAAAATCCAGAAAAATGTGCTTCAAATATCCCTTTGAATATTTCAAAATCTGACGCTTGTATAAAAATTGATATATTTTTTTGTTAACTAGTCAGTTTTTAACAAAATACTCCTTCATATTTGGAAAATTTGTTTCCACATATTCAGAAACCGCACCCAAAGATACTGACTTCCACAAGAAAAATCAGAGTTTTAACTAACCATTTTTAGAAAAAATCACTAACACTCTCATTGTTAGCGCTTTAACCATGTTTATTACAAATTTGTGTTGACACTCCCATGGTCAGTGCTTTAAAAAAATTAGACTAAAAATTGTGATAACACGTGTATCTACACATTTAATTATTTTAATTATTAATATTTTCTAAAATATTACATATCAAACCATATTAAACATTGAAAATTTTACAAATATCCCTACATTGAATTAGAAAGAAACTATTAATGGAATAAGAATTATCTCAATCTTTCACACTAAAGTGAGTATCTAAGAAAAATTTTAATTTAATTTACATTATTTTTCTCTATATAAGGTACTATATAATTATGTTATTTAATATGGACATCAAGATATTTTACTTATGGTTGTGAGTAAAATATTTTTTGTTATAAATATATTTTTGTTTTAAATATCAAATGTAAATGGAACATAGAATGAATTACACATAATGTAATATCAATAATACTATTTGTTTTCATGTGGAAAGATTACATTTGTTCATTGAAGTAAAATGTTAATTATATTTTTTTACTCATTACATTTCTTCCTCATAATAAAAGCCACATTTTTTGTTTATTTTCGGTTACTTTATATATCTATATAAAGTTATATAAGATTAAGGTGTAAATTGAAGTATTGTAATTATGACCAACATTAATTTCTTTTGTTATTACTATTAATTTGTTAATTTAAATTATTATTTTATTATTTTTAAATGTAACGTTACGTGACATCTCTCCCATACTGAGTTGTAGAGCGTCTCTCAACGCAATTAATTCATATTTAACATAACTTTAAAAATTATATTTTTATAAAATTTAATTTATTGCTAAAGTTATGAGATTTTCAAACAATTTAAATTTAATATTTATAGCAATTCTTACCAATTTAAATTAGAACTTTCTCTCTCTAAAGATGAGGATACAGAAATGTAAAATAAGGCTTCTGAAGTTACTTTTAGTTGGGGATTTTCTCTATTAGAAGTTCTCCCTTAAAGAGACAAGTGAATTGTTTTCTTATAATAAATATATAACATTTTGTTGTTATTTTCATTCTTTATTTTTTGTTGAACTCGCTTAAATTAAACTCTTTTTAATAATAAATATGATTTAAAAAATACAAAATGATAGTATAATAGATTTAAACTTTTTACAAATAATATATTTCATTATTTCCTAATGAACAACTCAGAAAATATTTTTTTTTCACATACTTCTCACGAGATAGTCACTAAAGTCATGTTTTTCACATTTCTGGTAGCTAATACTACATCATGTTCACAATGATAATGACATGTCTAAGTTAAATAATTTAGCTATAAACAAATGCTTCTTGATCGCTATAAAAAATGCAGTGCACTTGATATGTTCTTCTCGCACTGGTGCGATCATATTCACCAAACACATCATAATGCTAATATTTAAAAATATAGCTATATAGTTTGGTTTGTCTCATAATGTGAATGTCTTGTACCAGTGCAAGAATGTTATATGTGTGCACAGGTGCATATGTTTGATGCACCACTAAAAAAAATTAAATTTGTGAACCAACAATGGTGCGTCATAGGTATGTGCGCACCAATTCTGATGCGATTTTGTTTCGCACTGAGGCCGGTGCGTGACTATGTTTTTGGCACACCGGCAATTTTATTTTTTTAATTGAAAGTTATGTTTCCATATTGATAAATGAATTTTTCATTTAATAAAGAAAATTATATTTTATGTATGAGGTTGTTGTAATTTATATGTCAACCATGTAACAGAGACATTAGCAGAGGAAGCAGTAGCAAGAGCAAGAGAAAATGGAAGACCCATACAATATGGTCCAACAATGGGAGACTATAGAAAAGGAGAACACCTAATTCTTATCCTACAATACATGCTCCAGGTGTCTTACCCAGATCTCAGAGGTCCCTGCTATAAACTTCCATTACAACATGGATTTCAAAAGTGGAACTATGAAGGTAGTGGTGTGGACAAAATATATCATATTAGGGTTTCATGGGACTCATCAGTCACACACCAAACACAATGAAGACTTACAAGTGTTCCTTTCACACCACTGTTGTATTGTACAATTGGCGTCCTTCAAACCGACGATGTGACGTATACGGATTAGGTTTGTGACTTTCAATGACATGTTATTCATTGTTAAAGTCATCATACAGTTACCACTACATGATGATTTTTATTTATTTTAAACTATACAATAAGAAAAAACATGTGACTAAACCAATAAGTATCTAAATCGAGACTAAATTCAATGTTATTTCTAAATTCTCTTTTTTTTTCTTCTCATTTTCCTATTTGAGAAAGGTTGTGACCTTGAATCCTTATTATCAAAGAGAATGCACACAATTGAAAATACTCAGTCTTAAGTACAGTAAAGTGTTTCCACTGCAAAAAAAAATGTAAAAAAGTTTGTGAATCTTAACAATTATATTATAAAATGCCAACAAGATGAATAAAAAAGAAATATAATTAGTGAAATAATGAAAACAAAATCATACAAGAATAATAAAAATTATGAAATGATGCAAGTACATATAACTCGCCATTTTCATCACCTTTATTATATTCCTTGCTTGGCTTGATAACACTGTTGTTCTAAAAAATATGTTTTAATCTAGGGTCGTGTCTTAATACGAACCACAAATCCCTATCCAACATATCTGGGTAAACAAACACTTGGTTGTAGTGTTTTGGGAAAATATAAAGCTCCCTAGCTTCATGCCACATATTTCTAAAGTTGATAAATATCAACCCACTATCATGATCTTCCTTTACATTATTTTGAACAAAGGAGGATCGTGTGATTTACCTTTTCCTTTTGAATTATGGTGCCTTTCATGTCGACATTTCGAACATATCTCTTTGTTTGCATGTTCTACTCTATATAAACTACAATAATTCGGGCATGCATGATATGATATATAATAAACACCCAACAATTTCAACAACTACTTTGCCTCTTCACAACTACCTAGAAAGACATGATCACTATGAAGAACCTTGTCTTTCAATATCCCACAGTTGCTGAGGAATATAATTGTACAATGTCAATTTTTAACATTCATAAAATCAACCATTTTTAATTTTTATTGTGTGAATAAGGAACTCGATCGATCATGAAGCTCAATTACCTAAATATTGTCGAGAAACATGCATTCAATATGTTAAAATTTTCTTTCACATTGTACAACAACATCATTGTCCCCAAGTGAGTAGAGTTTGACTTGCCTCCAGGTTCGAAGAGAGGTGTGGTGGAAGTAGAGTCCAGGCTTTCGAATAAGGTATCAATAATATGAGCATCATCCCCTAGCTCATTATTCTAAAGTGCATCTAATAAAATTTCCTCCATAGAATTTCTATCATGTAAGTAATCATCGATATGAACCTCTATCTAATTGCCTCCATTTCCAACTTGTGATGAAGAACTATTATTGATGTAATCATTCATAATTGGTGAATCTAGAAGTAATGGGAATTGAAAAGGTAGTTGATTCAACAATTCTTTATATGCTTCCTCTCTGAGTATTTCTCTTAATGTGTCCTTCTCTCTAGTTGGATTTATAGTGGGGCACGCTGGAATATAGTATGTGGGTCGCTCATCATCAGTACAATCCTAATTTCAAAAAACATTGAACGTCATTAGTACAATATCAATGATATTAGTAAGCACTTAAATGTAATTGGTTTCTTTAAATTAAATTATACCAAACAATTATTAGCATTATTGATCTAGGATTGCAGCTATAATATGCCATGTTCCATTTAGCAGGATGAAGAGTAGGGAAAATTCTAAGAATAGAAATTTATCTTAAAGTTTAGAAACCTTGGTGAATCTTACGAGTCCCTAATATGTAGACTAAACAATGTTTGCTGATATTTTTTTTAAAGATATCCAAAATTCTAATGACTTTATATAAACTCTGTAATGTTTTAGCGATTTTTAGGATAACATAATTTTAGGCTATAAAATTTGGACGAATCACTTTTAGAAAAAAATAGAAATTGCTGATTCTTTTTTGGAAAAATCATGGAAAATTAGGCTATCTATGAATATTAGCCCCTAAAATTTTCAATGGTGAAGATCATGTTCATTTTCATCTACCAACTACTTATAATATGCTATCCCTGATAAGAACTTCTGACGTTTTTGAAATGGAGGAATATTTTGTCCACTAAAATTGATTCTGAATCAAGATCCTACAAATTTGGACACATTTTTATTCAAATTGACATGGATTGAAGAAAATAAAATCAATTAGATAATCTAAATATAAATAAAATCTGAACTTAGTAGAGATGGGAAGGGAGAACTTTGTGAAGGACTTCGATAAGATCAAATATGAAATGAGCTAGAATTTGAAGAATTGGTCATTTGATATTATTGATATTTTATCCCTGCATTTGAGAAAAACTAGAAATAGAAAATTGTGTGCATATGTAAAATTAATCTCGAGAACCATATAACCCAATCTAAATTTTGATATAGTTTTCAAACCATTTATCAAGAATGAGGTGACTTCAAGTGGAAAATGTATACTATGAACTACTGTAATTCATGTGGATTCAACTTAAAGGATAATTTGAGATTAATTTTCCATTTTATGTGAAATTAAAATTTCACATAGTTTTTAATCCAAACCGGTGCGCTTATCCGAAAAAAGTGCACCGGTGCGTTTAAAAAAATAACAACATCAGGGCATTTAAATAATACCCGCACCAGTATCTGACATTCCGAAAAAATACGTTATCATATCGCTGCTCTTTTACAAGAACACACTGATACATTAAAAAAAACATCGCTATGCACCTGTTCCAAATTTTAGAAAAAAAAATAGTGCTCTTATAACAATTAGAGCACTGATACTTTTAAATAGACACCACGTTGTTGCGTTAAAACAATTAATCGCATCATTTCAGGAATTCAATATATATATATATATATATATATATATATATATATATATATATATATATATATATATATATATATATATAATGGAAGAAGTGTCCTCAGATACGTAATTTTATTAATAAGAAAAAACAATTACATCTGGAATTTTGCAAGAGTTTACACCCGAACAACAAAACATTCTTTCAATGAGCTATTTATAAGCTCAAATGTCCTAACTACCTCTAATTATGGATCACTTATTAAATAACAAGTGTCCACTTACAATAAAAGCTATTCAAACAACTTGATAAAAAATCTCCTAAATTAGAGCCTAAGATACGACACATTTGTAGAGTCATATCTTGTTACAATGATATACTAATTCTAAATGTTTCCATTAAATAATTAAATATTCTAGATTAATAATTATTAGTTTAGTATCTTAAATTAATAATTATTTTATTCCAACTTTATAACCTATGATAATATTTTATTTTTGGATCATCTAACATTCCCCCCATGATCCAAAGATACATTACAACAGATACCACTTGTTCATCCGTGAACTTAGTAAATTTTATTCTGCCAAGAGGTTTCATGAAAATTTCAGAGATCTGATCTTTTGAAGGATAATAAACTGGCTTGAGGACATCTTTGGCAATGAGAGATCTGATATGATGATACTTGGTGTCCACATGCTTTGTCTTTGAATAAAAAATTGGGTTATTGGCAAGTTTGATGACTGACTGGCTGTCAATGAACAATGATGTAGCTTCTGCCTGAGAAATGCCCAAGTCCTACAAAATTCTGCGCAACCAAATAATTTCACTTGTTCCTTCCCATGCTGAAATGTACTCTGCTTCTGCTGAAGAAGTGGCCACTGTAGCTTGTTTCTTACAACTCCAAGGCATTGCTGTTGACCCCATGTTCATTAAATAACCTGATGTTGATGCTCGATCATCAATACTTCCAGCAAAGTCGACGTCTGAATATCCACCAAGTACTAAGTTTTTAGTCTTTGTGTAAAGAATACCAAAACCTTTTGTTCCTTAGATATATCGAAGAACTCTTTTGGTGGCATTCTAGTGGCTATCTCATGGTTCCTGCATAAAACATGAAATAATACTAACTGCATAAGATATATCAGGACACGTATTTGTCAAATAAATCAAGCTACCAATCAACTATCTATAAGTAGTGTTGTTCGCTATTCCCCCCTTCAAATTTTGAAAGTTTCAATTTTTACTCCATGGGGGTAAGAACGGGCTTGCAATCCTGCATTCCAAATCATTGAAGAACCTCTGCTGCATACTTACTCTGAGAAATTAAAATATGATGTGGACGTTGGAAGACTTCAACTCCAAGATAGTAGTGAAGTAATCCTGAATCTCTCATCTTAAAACCTGCATGTAACTCTGTTTTCACCTGTCTAATATTATCATCATTGTTTCCAGTAATGATCAAATCATCTACATACATAACAATAATCACCAGATATTTTCCCTGTTGTCACACATACAAAGTATCATCAGATTCACTTCGTTGAAAACCAACTTTCCTAAGGTATTCATCCATTTTTGCATACCAAGCTATGGGAGCTTATTTTAACACATATAAGGCCTTGATCAATTTGCAAACTTTATGTTTCTACCCTTCAATTTCAAAACCTGGTGGTTGCGTCATGTATATGTCTTCCTGTAAATTGGCGTTGAGAAAAGCACTTTTTACATCCATTTGATGAAATTTCCATCCTTTCTGAGCGGCTAATGCAAGTGTTAATTGGATGGTGTTCCATTTAGCTGTAGGAGAAAAATTTTCCTCATAATGAATGCCTTTATGCTGTGCAAAACCTTTAGCGACAATTCTTGCTTTACACTTTTCAAGTTCTCCCTTTTAGTTTTACTTAGTTCTGTAAACCCATTTGCATTCTATGGGTTTAACATTTTGAGGACAATCAACAAGTTTCCAAGTTTTGTTATCAATTACTGCTTGATATTCTTCAATCATATCCTGTTGCCATTATTTATGTTTTACTGCTTCTTTGTATGTGGAAGGTTCAGTAAAATCATTCTCTATCAAGGCAAAAATTCCTTCACTTCTGTGTGACTTTCTTTTGCTTGTTTTATTCTACTCATCATGCTTTACATATTTCAAAAGTTGAACTGCCCATTTTGGTAGTTGATGCTCACTTTTTTGAGATTCTGAAAAGTCACCACCATTGTAAAGAGGATTAATATAAACTGATGTCCGTTGATCAGTTGGAGATTTTGGAGGTGGAGAATCATTATCAGAAGAACCGTTGCTACTTGGAGATGCAGATGAACTGCTAGAAGATCCAGATGGTGTTGTTGAAGTAGATGGATTGGATGAATCATCTTCAAAGGAAGGAAAATCAAGTTCATACCAATTTGGTGGATTTGGTTGACTATGCGTATTTCCTTTTCTTTTACTGCCATTAGTTTCTAACTTTTGAAGAAGACTTTCGATTTCTTCAGCACTCTTACTCTCCGTTTCATAAAAAATCACATCTCTCCTCACAATAAATTTTCCATTGGTCAAAAGATGTTACCCTTTCTTCTCATCAGAATATCCAATCATTGTGCATTTCAGACTTCTTGAGTCAAGCTTAGTTCTTTTTTCTTTCGTAACTAAGGCATAACATACTGATCCAAAAACTCTAAAATTTTTAACTCAAGGTTTGAAACAAAACCAAGCTTCATAAGGTGTGATTCCGTATAAAGAATCAGTTGGAGATATGTTTCTTAAGGAGACGACTGTATGAATTGCTTCTGCCCAATATGTTGGACTTAACCTTTTGAAAGTTAACATAGATATCGCCATTCCTAACAAGGTGTGATTCATTCTTTCTACTACTCCATTTTGTTGTGGAGTGTAAACATTTGTAAGATGTCTTCTTATGCCATTATCACTGCAATAAGATTTGAATTCATTTGAAGTGAATTCTCCCCCATTATTTGTCCTGAGAGTACCTATCTTTTCTTTGACTTCATTTTCAACCAGTTGGCGAAATATTTTAAACTTTTCAAATGCTTCTGACTTTTGCTTTAAGAAATAAATCCAAGTCATTCTATTGAAATCATCAATGAATAGTAAGAAATATTTGCAACCACCGAGTGAAGTTTATAGTGGTTCAGAAACATCACTGTGAACTAGTTGCAACAGTCTGTTTGCGCACCATGAACTTATTGTAAAGCTTTCTTGACTTTGTTTTCCATAAATGCAAGATTCACATTTTGCATTTTCCTTTTTGAAGGTTGGAAGTCCTTTAACCATTCCTTGTTTTTGCAATTGAGAAATACTATCAAAATTTAAATGTCCATATCTTACATGCCACAATTGTATAGGTGAAATTCCTGTAGTCACTACCCCTGCAAAGTCAAAATGCCTTGGAGTAACTGTCCCTTTCATCCTTAACAATTTTCCATCTTCATAACCTGTCATCATTGTTTGCAGGCTTTGTTTAACTGAATTAATCTTAACTAGGCCATCTTCCATAATTACCTGATTTCCTACTTGTCAAATCGTGACTAAAGATAACAATTTTCTCTTAAAGGTGGGTACATACCATACATTTGAAATCATTTTTTCTCCAATTCCAGGGAGAAAAAATTTCACCATACGTTTTCCATAAGGAGTATGTTTTGTATCATCTACAAGAAAGATGGAATTAAGACGAAAATCATGAAAATTCCAAAAGAAGTCTCATCGACAAGTTATGTGTTGAGTTGCTTCTGAATCCAAGATCCAAGCATCTTCATAATCACTTATAAGATTAGAGCAAAATTGTAATGACGGCGAAGAAGTAAAGACATATTCTGAGTGATAATCATCTTGATCATTTGCAAATTGTGCTGAGTGCTGATGAAACTTGGGAATTTTATTAAGAGATGTTCGACAATCTTCAGCATAATGTCCAACTTTGTTACATCTTCGATACACAATTTGACTTACGTCTATTCCTCTTCCTAGAGACTATCCTCTGCCTCTGCTTTGACTTCTGTTTTGAGGTTGTCCTCTACCTTGATTATTATTTCCTCTACCTTGAAAATTACTCTTGCCTGAACTATTGCCACTGTTAAAGTTGTTTCCTCTACTTTGGCTTTGTCCTTGACTTTGTACATTATGTGCTGCTTGATTCTGATTGAAATTCCCTCTGCCTCTGCTTCTAGAACTATCAGTTAATGATTTACTAGTGCTGGCCTCTGTGAAAAAATCATCTTCACCCACTTTCTTTTTCTTCCCAAAGGTTTTATCATGTTGGGTCAACATTTCGTAGAGCTCGTCAAACTTTAGCTTCTCTAACTTTCCAGTTAATTGTAGAGTTTCCAAAAAATGTTTGTAGGAAGAAGGAAGTCCAACAATTAAAATTGTGACCATAAAACTATCATCGACTACCTGAAAACTAGCATTAATGATTTTCTTGTTAATATTCTTAAGTCTGGAGATGTATTCAAGAATATCACCTCCTTCAGTCAATTTTTGTTGCAAAAATTTTAATTATAACTCAACTCTTTTTTATTTAGGCTAAGTATCAAAGAAGTCTTTAAAAGTTCGCAAAGCAGACCATGCATCTGTAGCATTTGCTATATGGACATACATTTCATCATTAACAGAAGATTTAATGAGAGCTAATGCTTTGGCATTCTTAACTTCCCATATTGCTTGTGCAGCTGCATCTGTGGGTTTATTTGGCTTAATATCACCATCACATATATCATGCCATAGTTCATCATAAATGAGAGTGATTTTGATGAGGCATTTCCATGTTTTATAAGATTTTGTGCCTTCAAGTTTTTCGGAATCAGAAAACAAATTAATCAACTTTGACATTGTAGTGTTGAAACTTCACACCACGAATCAAGCTTAAAAAAAATCAAGATAGGCAACACAACATGCAACACATGACGCAAAAACGATCTATCGGGGCTTGGCCTTGACCCTCATATAGCCGTTGAAACAGGAGAAAAATGACTGAGCTTTGCACTCAGCTCTAGTTAATTTCTCAAAAATTACAAGGTAACTTTCAAAATCTGACTTTTACAATGCTCTTGCAAATCCTGGTAAAAAAAAAATTACCCCCCCCCCCCCAACCCCCAAAAGTAAAATTACTTTGAGTTACAATGCCACACTTATCTCTCCAAAACAAATTACAAATAAAATCTCCTTATTACTCCAAAAAATTACAAATGACCTTATTACTCCACAAATATTACAAAATCCTTATTACTCCAATAATAAAACATTACATAAAAATATATACCTTATATCCCCAAATACCTATTTCCTCAAATTTTAAATGGAAAAAGCCATGTACTATGTAAATGAAACCCCTATTATAGTCTTGATTCCCCAACGGAACTGTAGTTGGCTAGGCAAATTATCTTCCATGTAACCTCTGCATGGGACCTTCGAATGGAGTATGGCTTGAAAATTCATGAAATTTTCTTATCAACATCTACTGATTATGAAAATAAGGAGAATTTAAAGCGGAAAAAAATATCATTGTTCAATTTGGAACCCTTGACAAGATTAAGTGTAAGACGAATGCGTGCAAACTTTCCAATGCTCTTGGCTTCGACATTTGCAAGACTGTTGGTAGTGTCCAAGGTCCTGAGGTCAATTCCTTGTGTGAGCTTCTAATTTTCTTAAATTTTGAATGCTTTCTATGGTTGTGAAACTTTGTGACTCCTCATAATGTCACAATACTCCCTTCCAGTTGGTGAGCTCCAGTAATGCAGCAATGATGTTGCAACTCCTGGGACTCCCTACTTTACTTTTATCAACCCGGTAGTTCGTAACAAATTTGGAAGCAACGGTGCTATATGCACAAGTACTAGCTCTTATTGTAGGCTATCACTTGATCAGTTGGCACAAGTTCACTAGGAGCTTAAGCCAACTTCTATGAGTTCTCAGAAGAAGCTTTTAACTGTGATGGAAGGAAGCTAACTCAAAAGAGGCTAGTCTACTTGCAGAAAGAAGATGAAAGCTGAAAGGAAACGCAAACCCTAGCAAACCCTAGTTTCACCTACTAACCCTACTTGTGTAAGAAAAGAGATGGAAACTACTAAAATGGATTCCATTGACTATTGAAAAGGTGAAATGCATGTATTCAAGCTACTTCTGAAGGAAAATATGGAAAAATCATCTTTTTGTACTTTTGAGCAATTTTATGCAGAATTATTATGCTTGTGTTTTAACTATTTGTGACTGTGCAGAGGTTTATTGGTGAAAGGAAATGGAGTGGGCATTTGCAGGAGGTTGGGAAGGTGTGGAGAGGACCTAAAGAGTCCCTAGTACCCTTCTGGAGATTTCCACTGCGCTCAGATTTCAAAAAATCGCTCGCATGAACTTCTACAGGAGGCTGCAGGGGATCTACAGGAAGTTCTATAGGAAGAGGCCGAAAGTGGTTTTAAGAGGGTTGAAGGTGGAAAAACGGTGGGAGAGTGGAAATGAAGGATGGATAGAGATGTTAAGGGTTCTAGGACCTTGTAAATGAAGATCAGGAGTGAAGAAGATGGTTGGATTTGTTCAACGGTCAAGGAAGCAATTTTGCACAAAAATGTAGAAATTAGGGCAGTTTGGGAAAGTATGGCGAATGAGTGAAGGAAATCTTAAGAGAGAGACTGGAGTAGGTTGTATGATGGAGGAAGGATAGGCTAGAGTGTCTTACAAGTGTTCTACACACTTCTTTTCAAAACTGACCCAAGCAAAAACTAAGAAAACAGAGTTTTACCTATTTTGACCTAATTCTGACCTAAAAACCAGAAAAGTGTTGAACAGAACATTATGGACAGGAAGTTATGCAAGAAAGCTATGGAAACTAAACAAGAACAGATCTAAGCATGTAAACACAACTGATATCAACTTTTCCAACTCGAAATCTAACACTAGCAATTACATTGGAAGGCAAAAACAATGTTTTTGTGGCAGCAAGAGTGCCTTGGTATCAATTCATGGTCCCAAGGAGGGAGAAAGGAGATCAAGGCCTGCTTGGTAGCCTTTCTGTGGATCTTTTTCTATTTTCAAATTGTCTAATCAACCTGAAACAAGAACAACTATCCTAATCATAAAAAACAACCTAAGTAACAAAGCAAGATTTAAACTAAATAACAGAAATTATTCTATGAATGCAAGAAAAACACATAGAACTACATAAAGGAGGTATTGGTCACTTAGGTTGGGCCCAACCCCAAGAGCTACAGTCCCCCTAGGAAAGATCAGTGATAGTTCAAAGCTGGATTCATCTTCATTGATAAAAAAAAAAAAAAAAAATAGTTACATCACAAAGCTGTCTGCAAAAGGAGCTCGAAAATGAGCTGAGTACAAGGCTGCACTAAAGTGAAAAAATAGACTATCAAATGGCTAACCTACTAAGGCTTGAAACCTTTGTATTTATACAAGTGAGGACTCCCAACAGTCCTCCTAAAATTTAGGAACTCGGTTGCCCAAAACTGTAGATAACAGCCACTTCACTAGACCTGCTCGGCTACCCAATGAAATAATCTTTTATGGGTTGTTGAACTTCGAGCTATTTATTGAGAACTTGTGGAAGTGCAAGAGACACCCTTCCTATAAATCCTCAGCCTTGTTTCTTCGAGTTTGGCTACCAATCTACTCATAAATTCCTAGTCTTGGTCCAAAAATGTCCAAAAATATGCAATGAACACTCATTAGACTTTGTGGTAAAGTGGCTATTTCCATTCATTCAATTAACATAAATATATTCAAAAGTATGCACAAAACTATGGAGAATGGTGGATTAAATGGAAATAATAGGTAGAATGAGCCCATATAGTTACCCATTTCTGGGGCTCATCATCACCCCCCTGCTGAATGTGTTGCTCATCCTCTGAGCAACTAATCCAATTCTTCATCTTTTATAGCTTTAACTACCTCCTTGACATCCCAGGCCTCTGAGGTGACGTCCTCTTCTCTATCGTGAAAACCTTCCTTTTTGTCCACTTCCTCCAATTGTTTTTGTTCCTCCTCTTCCTTAATCTGTTCCAATAGACCTAGCAGTAGTGGAGGGCTGAACTTAAGGCCAATCCAGTTGGCTTTCAAGTTTTGCATTGATTGTTTGTATAGGGGTACTCTTCTCATAGCTTCCCTCATTCTGGTTGGGGAGTGATACTCCCTTATTTTTAGACTATGGGACAATGTATTCCATCTTCTTATGCAAGCATGAAGGCAGTTATCACCAAACAGTCTGTCAATATCTTCAAAGTGAGCTATGGCCTGTGCTTTCCTTTCAACATAATCAGGTGCAATGTGAGGGTTTTCTGCAAGGTGCTAATGGACATATATGAAAGTTGAGGGATCTTTTGGTTCTGCCCTTATCATGAGTGGCTCACTTAGCTCTCTGGTCATAATCTTCTAAATCTCTACTGCCCTCTTTTCCTCATGGCTCAACCAAGAAGCCATAGCCATGAGTTGTAGGTCCCCTAATGCAGTGTTTGGATCCCATAGATTCATGTTAGGAAGTCCCAGGTTGTGTAAATAGAATTATGCTAACTTGGCCTTATCTTCAGCAGAGCTACTATCACACAAATGCATAAACTGATTGTAATTCTAGAATTGGATGGTGCCTAGTGCCCCTTTGGGCTAATGTTTTAATTTGAAATTGAAGCCATTGGTCTTTAAGATATAATGCATAGGATCTAGCTGGTTGTCTACATTGCAAGGCTTCTATTGCCCAGCTGGCCATGCAGGCCATTTGGGCTTCTTTTTCCTGTAACTGCTATTTTAAAATATGCACTTCATCTGCTGCCTGAGACTCATTTCCTTGTAGCAGTTTCATTAGCATTTAAACAGTAGCTTGTGGCTCTCCCTCTTGCTATTATTTCTCTGTCGCTTCATTGTCTGATAGAGGACCTTCTTGCTGTTGTTGCTCTCCCAAAATGGATAGCCTATCTCCCTTCTGAACTTCTTGTTACTGTAACTACTTTTTCAGCAGTTCATTTTCTTCCTGTAGTTGGGCTCTTTTACTACTTTCTATGTGCCTTACCATGGCCAACTCCCCTCTTAATTCCTTTAGCTTGTCCTCCATGTGCCCTATGTCCTCAACTCCTTTAGATTTAGCGATTTGCATCCATGTGTGGGTTCTGACCCTTTCCTTTTCTAATTCGAAGAATAGAGGCACAGCAAATTTCTGTGGGATGATCTTCCCACCCTCTAGCATATTGTAATAGTAGCCCAAATTAAGTTGAGGGCTTCGTTCAAGAATTTCTTTGGCCTTGCCCTCCCCCTGTAACTGTTTTGCTACCTTCTCCTCCAATTTTTCAGTTTTTTTCAACTTGGCTAGTGTTTCCTATAGAAATGTTTCAGCTTCCTATGGAACTGCCTTTGAGTCCATCAACTTGGTTCTCTCCTTCCAGGTGAAGGTTTTGAGGCTTCCTCTTTCATAAGTGATAGATATCTTGGAAGGAGATTCTTCCTTCTTTTCAGTGGGTGTATCCTCAATGACAATTGGTTCCTTTGATGATGGTTGGGGTTTGCCCACTTTGATCCTTGTGCTTCTTCTAGCTTTAAAATACATGGAGGGTTGCCTTTTTCTTTTTCCTTTTTGTTTTGCATGTGTGCTTAATGCAGCAAGCACAGTGGCTGCTTTCCTTGCCAATGTTTCACGGGATGTTTCTTTTTGCTATTCTTTTCCTTCCTTTCTTGCAACCTTGTGTATGTCCACTGTTTCTGCTTGTGTCACTGATATCTCTGGGTGTGTCTCTTATTTTTCTTGTTGGGTCCCTACCTTGGCTGTGGCAGTTTTATTTTGGGCTTTCTTGGCCTTTTCCTTCTTAAACTTTGTCCTTTTTCTCTTTTCTGTTTTTGAGGTTGTCTCTTTTTCTGCCTTAGGCTCAATGGCAGTTTTGTCAAATTGCTAATCTTCTTCCTGTTTCTCCTCTGCTTTTCCTTCTGCTTGAATGTCTTATGCTTCTTTATTATTGTTCTTCTCAATTTCTTCGGTGTGCTCCTCCTCATCACTGTTGGATGGGCTAATGTCCTCAATCGATCTTTTGATGTCATCATCCCTGGACATATTTCTAAAAATTTCCCGAGCTATGGGGATAGTATATATGTGTAAGGAATCTTCTACCAACAGTTTGATGAGCCCATGGTGGGCCAACTAATCTGGGACCTCTACATTTAGCTTCGTGCTACATTCGATCAAAGATTGGAGGAGGAAATATGGGAGGCTCAGTTTTCTTGCTGGAGGTAGGTCCATCCCATATCTCAATTCATGCAACAACCTAAAGTGATAACCATAAATTATGTTGAACCTCCCTTCACATGTGATATACTTCATTATTTGGTAGCTGACTTCACTCTAGAGAGGAGGCAAGCTTGTCCTTCTGACCCCATTTTTATCTTCTACAGGATGCTCCTCAGGCTGAAAAAATGTCTTCTTAGCAACCTGTCCCAATGATTTCTCCTCCTTGCTCCAAGGGAGCCCAAGTGGAAGACCGGTGATTCTACTGATGAAATCAGGTGTAAGTTCTAGGGTCAGACCCCTAAAACTAACTGTAGCATGTGTTTTCGAATGGGGTCTTAGGGACATCAAAAATTCTTCAATCACCTCCTCATCATATCCCTGAATTCTTTCAAAGAAGGGTATCCAGTTTTCCCTGGTGAAGAGGGCCACCACCTCAGGGTGCTCATGCAATTTGCTAGAGTTTAAAGGTTCTTTTCTCATGAATCCTCCTGGCATGGTGTTGAGTGCTTCTTTTTGTGTTTTAACTAGAAAAGCAATGCTCAGGTGAGAGAAGCAGGCAAAACTGAAATAGACGATAGCTAAATTTTGTCTTTTCCTAAAACCAAATAAGGAATTTCCCCTGTTCTTCTCCTTACAACATCAAATTCCAATAATTCCTGTATTTTAAACTACTTTTTATCCTGAATTTGACTCTGTTTTTGAAAAGAATTTTTTTTTACAGAACAAAGGATAAATACACAAGTTCTTTTCAGAGAGTAGATAGATATATGTAAATTCATTTTCTTTTCACACAAGCCGGTTTCTACAGTTTCATGTATTTCCTTTATAGTAGAATTTTAGAAAGGAGGCAGATTTCGAATGCAGAGAAGAAAACAAAGAACTATGTAGAACTCAGGGAAAATATGCAAGCGGGCGTTTTTAAGCTTCACTCTCTTTTTCAATCCAATGCCATGTTTTTTAATCCACCACCTTACTTAAACAAGTCATGTGTAGAGAGGTTTTCCCAAGCCTACCTTGTTCCAAGCTTGAATTTTGACGAAAATCCCGAGTTTTCCTTCTGCAAAGTTGTTCTTCTGCCTTTCCTATAGAAACCTTCCTGTAGAAATCTTTTGGCTCCTGTAGAATGTAGCAGTGCTCCTGTAGAACCCAATAGGCAGGAGGGTTTCACAAAAATTGGCAGAAAACTTGCGGAGGATGACTGTTTTGCTGCTCTGGAAGTGGTAGGTGAGTACTGCAGTCGAGAACGTCGTGAATGAGAAATGAACAAAGGGTGGCGAAGGCTTCAACCGCGTTGTCTTTTAACTGTTGGCATAATCCGTGGTGAGGAGATGAGGTGGCTGGATGGGTACGTTATCCCCATCCAGACCATTGGTCCTACATCACAGTCATAATGGTTCTACATGTCGCCTGACCGCCATCACCTCCCTTACTCCCGTTATCCGCCGCCACCACTACCAGTCCCGAATGTTTTTTCCCGAATTGACATACCACACGTGCTGGCTGCGTATCTGATCGGCAGTTTTGAATTTGACGAGGCTCATTTGAATTCCACAAGGGTGTGTAACTGAACGAGGGTGGCCAGTTAGCTGGCCACTGATTCCATTCAATCGTAACCATTCCCACAGTTCATGCAGTTTTGAAATATTATTCATGCAATCGAGGAATAGGTTTAGGCACTTACCTGCTCAGTTGCGGTTGTGTTATGCATATTTTGGATTTTGGCACTCCATTTCTTCACTGTTGTTGTTGCTTGCACTCTGCATGCTCAACCTCAGGCTTTTGTTGATGATCTCACATTCAAACAAAGCTCCTTGCATGTTTCATATGTCCTACTGTGTTGACCCTGTCTCTGGAGTATGCTTTTCAGAGGGATCAGCTGCTACAAGAATCTTGTAGGATTTCCTGTAGCTGCTTCTCCTTCTGAAATTCAAGCTAATATCTGAGTAGGGCTACAACTGCTGAAGAAGGTCTCGGCTAAAAAGGAATCACAGATGGAAGGTATCAGGTAGGGGTGAGTAAAAAGGCTGCTGCTTTTATTTGTCATTTTTTTTGTTTGCAGAATGAAGGAAACAGAATTTCTGTGTGTGACTGTGCAGGGACATAAAAATGAGTGCAATGAAGGTGTACAGGGATGGAATGGTGACATAGGAAGATGGATGGTGGCAAGGAGGTTCATAGGCCTCATAGACAGATTTCCAACCCTCGGGTCCTCCTCTGAGATTGATTTTGGCCTTTCTGTAGTTTCTACAAGATCCTCCTGTAGAATATACAGAGTTTCCTGTAGGATGTGAAATTTCAGACCAAATGAGACCAAAACTTGGGAAAGGGAAATGGTGATGGAGGAATGGACTGTGAGGGGTGCATGCAGCCTGGTCATGTCTTTTTTTTTGTCTTGTGCGACCCTCCTACAACCTGCAATGACCTTCCTGCAACCTGCAATTTATTCAAAAGAAGTTAGGTTTTATCTTTTTCTTTTCTTCTCTCTTTTTTTTTTTTTTTCTTTTTTTTTAGTTTGAGACAGTTGGGGCACCTCCAGGAGGTTTTCACCCTCACTGTCTACCCTGGGTGCCTCCAAGAGGTTTTCACCCAGGGATCTTTTATTCCATTTTCTTTTTTCTGTGTTTTTTTCTATTTTATTTTTTTTTTATTTTTTTTCTTTTGCTCAGGGTGTAGGTGGAGTGGAGACAGGGACCTACTCCACTACCAATACTGATTTACCTAGAATCTCAACGAGCTCCTGCTTGGAAATGGGCTTCCTGTAGATCTTCAATCTATGCCCATTGACAAGCATGGGGATGGCTTCTTCATCAATGGTCCAGATAAGGACTGAACCATTGTCATTGCATGTTTCCACTGTATATGGTCACATCCATCCTGTCCTCAGCTTGCCCTTGAAATCCTTGTATCTTGAATCATATAGTAGCGCCCAATCTCCTGGCTGAAATTGTTTTTCTTTGAGGTGCCGGTCGTGCCATATCTTTCTTTGAAGTTGGACTACCTCTGAGTCGAGGAGGGCCTGCATTCTCTGTTCATCTAATCCATTCAGCTGAAGCAATCTTTCCTGTTGTGCATGGTTGAGATCTAGGCCCAACTGAGCTACCATCCTCAACATGTTATATTGAAATTCTATGGACAGCAAAGCCTTCTTCCCATAGACCAGCTCATAGGGTATGAAACCTGTGTTGGTTTTCCAAGTACTGTTATAGGCCCAGGTGGCCTCAACCGATCGATCTGCCCAATATTTTTTGCTGCTGCTCACCACCTTAGTCAAAATCCCTTCCAAAGCTCTATTAGTAACTTCCACCTGTCCATTTGCTTGCGTATGATAAGGGGTGGAAGTTTTGTGCTTAATCTTATGATGCATGAGCAAGGCTTCAATCAGGTTGGAGGTAAATTGACTTCCTTGATCTGTGACTAATTCTCTTGGGTAGCCAAACTTTTAGAAGATATTTTCTCTCAAGAACTCAGCTACTTTTTCCTCTGTTGCTGCTTTGATCGCCTTTGTTTCTGCGCACTTTGTCAGGTAATCTGTGCACACGATGATGTCAGAATTCTATTTTGATGGAGGGTTGATAGGACCCACAAAGTCCATGCCCCACTTCTCAAATGGCTCGAAAGTCACTTGAGACTGCAAGAGCATCTCATCCTTTGGAGTAGGTTTCCCCATCTTTTGACATCGGTCACATTGGCTAATGTATGTCCTGACATCTTAATGAAGAGTGGGCCAATAGTACCCTGCCTGCAGAATTTTGAAGGCAATTCTCTTTGCTGCAAAGTGGCCCCCACAGGGCCCATCATGATAGGTTAGGAGGATGTCAAAAAATTCCTCCTCCCTGACACATCGCCTCAAAATCTGATCTGGGCCAAGTTTGAAAAGATTGCCCCCAATCCAGGTGAATGGGGCACTTTTCCTCACGATCTTGCTCTTCTCTTTTGAGGATAGGTATGGCGGAAACTGTGCTGAAACCAAATAATTTTCTATATCAGCAAACCATGGAGAGAGTACTGAAATAGAAAATAGGTGTTCATCTGGCATTTGATCATCCACCATCCCTTCTTCACCTACAGGCAGATCTAGTCTAGATAGAAAATCAGCAACAACATTTTCCTTACCTAGCTTATCAACAATGGTCAAATCAAATTTCTGCAATAAAAGTAACCATCTAATGATACAAGCATTTACATCAGGTTTATTCATCAAATGCCTAATTGCAGCATGATCAGTATGCACGAATGTTTTATAGTCAGCAATGTAGTGTCCAAACTTGTTTATGGAATGGACTACAGTCAAGAGCTCTTTTTCCGTTACAGTGTAGTTTAATTATGCCTTGGACAGGTTTCTACTAACAAAATATATGGCATACGGTAGCTTCTATTCAACTTGGCCTAAGGCTGCTCCTCAAGCTTTGTTCAAGGCATCTGTGTGAATGTGGAAAGGTAGAGCCTAGTTTGGATCTCTCAAGATTGGGGTGGTTATCAGCTTACTTTTCAAAGCATCCAGAGCCTCTTGAGAGTTGTCAGTCCATGTGAACTCAACATCTTTCCCCAAAAGACCAAACAATGGAGAAGCTAGCTTACTAAAATATTTAATGAATCTTCTATAATATCTTGCTAAGCCTAGACAACTCCAAACATCTCTTACCTTTTGAGGAGGTGGGACCCTTTGGATGATAGCAATCTTGTTGGGATCCACCTGTAAACCTTGATAAGAAATTGTATGACCTAGCACGATCCCTTTAGTCATTAGGAATTCACATTTATTAGGATTGAGGGACAGGTTCATTTCAATACACTTGGTTAAAACTTTCCTCAGGTTAGTCAAAGATTCTTGGAAGTTAGAACCATAAGGGGTAAAGTCATCCATATAGATTTCCACTAAATCATGAACCAACTCAGCAAATATTCTCAGTACTGCTCTCTGGAAAGTGGCAAGAGCATTGCACAACCCAAAGGGAAGGACCCAGTAGGCAAAGGTACCCCATGGACAAGTGAAAGTGGTCTTATCTTGGTCTTCTGGACTGATTTGGATCTGGTTGTACCCGCTAAACCCATCTAGGAAGGAAAAGAACTTCTTCCCTACTAGGCCATCTAACACTTGATCTATGAAAGGCAAAGGGAAATGGTCTTTCTTGGTGGCTTTGTTAAGTTCTCGATAATCTACACATATTCTCCACTTCCCATTTTTCTTGGGCACAAGCACCAGAGGAGAAACCCATTCGCTGTCAGAGATGGGGTAGATGAATCCTACATCCAGTAACTTTTGTAGTTCTTCTTTGACAATGTCCTTAAGGGCTAGATTCATCCTCCTTTGAGGCTACCTAACTAGTTTACAATCCTCTTTAATGTAAATGTGATGAGTACAAACTGAAGGGTGAACTCCTTTCATCTCCTTATAGCTCCAAGCAAAAGCATTCAAATGGTCGTTCAATAAGCTACATAGCTCTTTCTCCTGAGAGGTGGATAGGGATGAGCTGATCTTCAAGGTTCTTTCAGGGCCAAATTCCACATTCTTAACTCAGAGAGAGGTCGGATTAGCCACACAGAGATCAACTAACGCATTGGCTTGGGTTTCTTCCACCAACTCTTCTAATGGAAACACACTGGGGGGTGGATTTTGAATCAAATTCTTAATAAGATAATTATCAGTTTGAGGACTCCCCTTGGTGGCTTCCACTGTGCACAATGGTGCAGAGTAGACTTCATCCTCTTCTTCCTCCTCCAACTAGAGAGGTAAGTCATGTTCTAGTAGAGGTTGGGCAGGAGGATATAGGACTAGCTATTTGGACATATGCCCATTCTTGATGGTCATGCTCCTAGCACGACAACTAATGTAAGCATTTGCAGTAGCTAACCAAGGCCTCCCCAAGATGGGAGGATACCCAGTGAGCTTTAACTTTTGCTGAAGAACCAAGAAGTCAGCAGGGTACTCCCAGGAATCAATGGAGACCATGACATCTTCCACAATCCCCTTAAGAGTCACAGTGGAGCGGTCTGCCAACTGCAGTACTGTTGAGGTCTTTCTTAGGGAACCCTGAAGGTTGAGTTTGAGCATAGTGTCCCTGGTCATTACGTTAATGGTAGCCCCTAGATCAATCAAGGTTTGGGGGATTATGGTGCCATTGATGTGGATGTCGACTATAGGACTCCCAGGGTCCAGATATTTTGGACAGATTACCTATCCCAACATCAGGTCAGACAGTTTTCCTATGGCATTGATAGTTGGGGCATCTCTCTTGCGCCTACCTGGGTGCTTGAAACACTTCTCCTTGATCAACTTGTTGTAGATTGCTACATCTTTTATGGCCTGGAGAAGTGGTATTTTTACACATAACTATATTAGCTCTCGCAGAAGTTCAGTTTCTTCTGGGGTTGGTTATGTGGTTCCAGTTAGTCTCTCAAGAATGGGTGGAATGGATTTTGGTTCACTTTCTTGTTTCTCTTCCTCATCCTCCTTAGGAGGAGGTTGGCTATGTAGGAGGACCTTCCCAGATCGTAGGTTGATCTCTTGAATCTCCACAGCACAGGTAGGGCATGTTGTTTCTCCGCTATATACCTGTTGGGCTTGTTTGTTATTCAGGTTTAGGTTCGGTTGAGCAGGTATATGGGGTTGTCTTGGAGGAGCAGGAGGTAATGGTTGTGGTTGATCAGGTGGTGGAGGCAAAAGAGCGGGAGGAGAATTGTATTGAGGCCTCCAACCCTAATGAGGTGCATTCCACTGAGGTTGTGGCTGAGCGTGAGAATGAAACGAGTGAGCAGTTGGTTGAGCATGGTATTGAGATGGATACGACCAAGGAGGGGGTGTGGACCAGGAAGGATGGGCAGGGGGACCCCAAGAAGGCATGGAAGTGGCTTGATTGGGGTTGTAATAAGTCTAGGATGTCCCTTGCATTCCCTACTAGTAAGGTCTGGGTCCATGTGGCATCGTTTGGTTCATGAAGTAGAGTGGTTCCGTGGCTCCTTCAGCCCCTTGGTACATAGCTTTAAATCCGAGCAAGGAAGGGCACTGATTTGTAGGATGGTCTTCTTCACAGACAAAACACACCTCTACAGAGTGTAATGGACATTCATTCCTAGGATGCTTTCTAGTGCACCTGGGACAAAAGATAGCCAAAGCCCTCTCAGCTTCCTCTTGCTTCTTTTGGATTCGCAAGGTCTCCATTTGCATGGCAATGGTTTGTCTCATCTCGCTTTTGAAATCTTCCATCTGATTTGCAAATTTGTTTTTAAGAAATGAACTAGATAAGGGGGTACAAGCTAAGAGTTGACTTCCCCTACTTCTCTTTCTGGCTACCCTAGAATGGTTTCTAAACACAGTCTTTATGTCATCATAAGATAGCTGGTAGATGTCTTCCCCAGCCAACAAATGGAGGTTATCTAGAAGGTCTTCAGGGACTCCTCTGAGCAAAACCAACTTCAGAGATTCGGGGTAAAGTGTGCACCTGACCCTTTTATAATTGAGTTGAAACCTCTCTTCATAGTCTTCTAAACATTCATCACCTCCCATGGTCATTCAAAAGATTTCTTCCTTTGTATCCTTTAACCTATAGTAGTCCTAGTATTTGTTGTTAAAGGCTTGCTGCATCTGAGCCCAAGTTTTGCTATTGTTTCCAGGCAACCCCATGAACCAGCGTAGTGCTGCATCCTTAAGGGTAGAGGGAAAGAGTTTCAACTTTTCCTCGTTTTCTGCATAGTTATAAGTTCGAAAAAGGACAACAAACTCAAACAAGAAGGTATCAGGGTCTTCAGTAGTCAATCCATGGAAGTGAGGTAAGGCTGAGGGACTTATGTTTTTCATTTTTGTATCCCCATTGGTCTCTTGGATGGGAAAGACACCTTCTATTCTCTCCCCATTTCCTCTACCATTTCTGTTTTCAGCCATGGTCTCAGGAGGAATGGTTTCTTGCTCTTCTTTTGTTATAGGATCTTCGTATATCTGTAGAGGTTCACCTATAGGTTCTTCTGGATCACTACCACCAAAGAAGAGAGAAGGGTGACTTAGTGATGTGGTGGGGGTGTTGGGTAGGAATTTTCCTGAATTATCTTTGTTCCTATGAGGCATGAAAGGAAATCTCTTTTTTTGGGTGATTTTTGTTTCTTTTCTTTTGCTTGTACCTGCAAAAACTGAAATAGATTGAACAACAAATTGCAACTAACTAAAATCTATCTTGCTAAAATGAAAATGTAGAATTGAAATGAAAGCAGGAAATGACTAATCTATTTTGCTGAAATGAAATTGCATAATTGAAATGAAAGCAGGAAAAGACTAATCTATTTTGCTGAAATGAAATTGCATAATTGAAATGAAAGCGGGAAATAGCTAATCTACGCTTGCTGAAATGAAATTGTGGAATTGAAATGAAAGCAGGAAATGTCTAATCTACTTTTGTAGAATTGAAACGAAAGAAGGGAATGTCTAATTTATGCTTTCTGAAGTGAAATTGCAGAATGGAAATGAAACAACTACTCTACTGTTGTTGAAATAAACTACTTAGCAGAAGGTTGCAGTAGAAAATAGAATAAAAGCAGTAATCACAAAATACACTGACACTTCCCCAGCAACGGTGCCAAAAAGATGGTGAGCTCCAGTATTGTAGCAATGATGCTCCAACTCCTGGGACTTCCTACTTTACTTTTATCAACACGGTAGTTCGTAACAACTTGGAAGCGACGGTGCTATATGCACAAGTACTAGCTCTTATTGTAGGCTGTCACTTGATCAGCTGGCACAAGTTCACTAGGAGCTTAAGCCAACTTATATGAGTTCTTAGAAGAAGCTTTTAACTGTGATGGATGGAAGCTAACTCAAAAGAGGCTAGTCTACTTGTAGAAAGAAGATGAAGCGTAAAAGAAACGCAAACCCTAGCAAACCCTAGTTTCACCTACTAACCCTACTTGTGCAAGAAAAGAAATGGAAACTATTGAAATGGATGCCATTGACTATTGAAAAGGTGAAATGCATGTATTCAAGCTACTTCTAAAGGGAAATATGGAAAAATCATTTTTTTGTACTTTTGAGCAATTTTATGTAGAATTATTATGCTTGTGTTTTAACTATTTGTGACTATGCAGAGGTTTAGTGGCAAAAGGAAATGGAGTGGGCATTTGCAGGAGGTTGGGAAGGTGGGGAGAGGACCTAAGGAGTCCCTGGTATCCTTCTGGAGATTTCCACTGCACTCAGATTTCGAAAAATTGCTCGCATGAACTTCTACAGGAGGCTGCAGGGGATCTACAGGAAATTCTACAGGAAGAGGCTGAAAGTGGTTTTCAGAGGGTTGAAGGTGGAAAAAAGGTGGGAAAGTGGAAATGAAGGATGGATAGAGATGTTAAGGGGTCTAGGACCTTGTAAATGAAGATCAGAATTGAAGAAGATGGTTGGATTTGTTCAACAGTCAAGGAAGCAATTTTGCACAAAAATGTAGAAATTAGGGCAGTTTGGGAAAGTATGGCGAATGAGTGAAGGAAAACTTGAGAGAGAGACTGGAGTAGGTTGTATGATGAAGGATAGGCTAGAGTGTCTTACAAGTGTTCTGCACACTTCTTTTCAAAACTGACCCAAGCAAAAACTAAGAAAATAGAGTTTTACCTATTTTGACCTAATTCTAACCTAAAAACCAGAAAAGTGCTGAACAAAACTTTATGGACAGGAAGTTATGCAAGAAAGCTATGGAAACTGAACAAAAATATATCTAGGCATGTAAACACAACTGATATCAACTTTTCCAACTCGAAATCTAACACTAGCAAGTGCATTGGAAGGCAAAAACAGTGTTTTTGTGGCAGTAAGAGTACCACGGTCTCAATTCATGGTCCCAAGGAGGAAGAAAGGAGATCAAGGCCTGCTCAGTAGCCTTTTTGTGGATTTTTTTTCTGTTGTCAAACTATCTAATCAACCTGAAGCAAGAATAACTATCCTAATCATAAAAAACAACCTAAGTAATAAAGCACGATTTAACCTAAATAACAGAAATTATTCTATGAATGCAAGAAAAACATACAGAAGTACACAAAGGAGGTATTGGGCACTTGGGTTGGGCCCAACCCCAAGAGCTACAACCAGGGAAAATTTTAAAAACCACCCTAAATTTATATGTATAATAAATGGGCTAATCGCCATGATACATAGGAAAAATGGGAGGAAATTTTATCAATAATATAATATGTATATATACTTTTTTTGGCGAATATCTCACCAAATTATATTATCTTGTACAGTGATGGAGAATCTTTCACTGAATTATAAAATCTTGTAATATCTTGGCAAATATTTTACTGAATAATAAAACATTGTGAAGTCTTGACGAATGTTTTGTTAAAGTATGAAACCATATATGATAATAAGAAAACATATTCATTAAATTGTAATATACTAACATACATGTTTGGAAAAAAGAAACATAATTTTCTCTTCCTACAAACAATGTTCCAAGTTTCAGTGGCTGTATTTGTCAAGGTTCTTACAATACACTCTTCCATATCCTTCTATTAGTTTTGATAATATTCCACAACAAAGTTCTTGTACATGTTGATATTGACAACGAGTTCTATCAAGGTAGGAGAGATTAATCTTTTCTCTACAACTTTTGTCAAGCTACCACTTTTTTCAAGTTATCAAATTTCTTTCTTATTGCATAGACTCCAACTGCGAGATAAAAAAAACACATCAAGTTTGTTTACCCCAACATGCCAACAAGTTGCAAGCCCCAACTATATTATATAAGAAAGTATTAGGTATCCCAAAGGCTTGAAGGGGATCTAGTTGAAAGAAGTGACCATTGTGAGAATCCTTCCAATCAATATATGAATATGTAAATGTAGATTTATTATTATTTTAATTGGAAATCTTTAATTAAATAATAAAATTTAATTACATCTCTCCCAATCTAAATTTCTTATTAGGATAATTCACTACCATCATAGGTCTCGCATTTTTTAACAGCGTTGTAACATGTAGATTAATTTCCTTTTTGGTGAGCAATCTCCACCTTTTAGGGAAATATGGTGTAGTGGCTCCAACCCCTCCAGATCATTAGGACAAACTAAGAATAGCACAGAAGATGAAAGGCTGTACAAACCAGCTTATTTTTCAAACAACTAATCCAACATCAGTACCTAAAATTTTCATGAATATATCATATTGAGAATGTTTGAAAAATGGTGAGAAATCTTCTACGAGGGTGATGTGGAAAGAGTGATAAGATTTCATTGTTTTGAATTTTTTTTGTTAAATCAGAAAAAGTTAAAAACCAATATTAATGGAGATATTGGTATTTTTTACTAAATTTTGTGAAGTGACTAAATGTAGCTTTAACCATTCACGTTAAGATGTTTTTACAATATAATTTCCTAAGTCTATTTAATATCTTCATTATCATAAAAACCAACCTATATCCATCTTAACTCCACATCTACCACTCTTAGGGGATGAAATCTATTTATCCCTCTAAGCACTTGGTAGACCCGGAAATAAGATGGATCTAAGATGATAGAGTTTCCCCTTTAAATAGTCTATGTATCATAAGCCTGGAGCTTAAAAATTACTATTAGTAATTTATAAAAATTAATAAAATTAATAATTGATTTTTATTTTATTTTTTTATTTTAACCATGTTAAAATGTTTAACATACATTAAATTACAACATCCATTTTTACTCTTGATTCACCAAGCCGCTAGAAGGATCAAATATTTTTTCACTCTATGCTAGTTTGCATATCACAATATTTGATCCCTCTCAGGGCTTAGTAGATCTAGAGTAAAGATGGATCTATGTTGGTTTAATTCCCCCATTTAAATAGGATACATTCCACGTTAATACCATGGGTAAATACCATGTGCCATTTTTTTTTTTATTAATACTAATATTATTGTTAATAATGTTTTTTTTGCATGGTATTAACAATAATCTAGCCCATGGTATTTGGCCCATAGTATTTTGCCCATAGGTTTCACCTAAATATAACGCATTTTTTGAGTGTTCGTAAATATAAAGTGACTTATGGAGTAAATATAAAAAAATATTTTATTTGTTTACCATACCTCTCGTTTATTTATATTTTTATTAATTTACCATACCTCTTTTACAAATATGGTATTTGGCCCATAGGATTCACTTAAATAAAACCTCTTTTCTGAGCCTTCATAAATAGAAAGAGGGTTATGGACTAAATATAAAAAGAGGTTTTATTTATTTACCATATGTCTAGTTTATTTATATTTTTATTTATTTACCATACCTTTTGAGTAAGTATAAAAAAGATTTTATTTATTTACATACCTCCACTTTATTTATATTTTTATTTGTTTACACCCTTGCATGTATATATGGTGACTTATGGAGTAAATATAAAAAATGTTTTATTTATTTACCATACCTCTCATTTATTTATATTTTTATTAATTTACCATACCTCTTTTATAAATATGGTATTTGGCCCATAGGATTCACTTAAATAAAACCTATTCTTGAAAATTAGGGCGAATGGAAGGTTGTAACTCCTAATTTCAAGGGCTAAATTTACTTTTTTAACCCTCTACCTTAAAATAAGGTGGGCTTTTGAGGCGATTTGTAAAAATGTACTATGATACAAAATATTCGCCCACCAAAAATTTAAAACCCCTTAATTTCGCCAGAGGGCGAACATTCACCCCTAAAATTTTCCATGGCTACAACCCCCCTAGGAAAGATCAGTGTTGGTTCAAAGTTGGATTCATCTTCATTGATAAAAAAAAAAAAATTGGTTACATCACAAAATTGTCTGCAAAAGGAGCTCGAAAATGAGTTGAGTACAAGGATGCACTAAAGTGCGAAAGTACACTATCAAATTGCTAACCTAATAAGGCTTGAAGCCTTCATATTTATACAAGTGAGGACTCCCAACAATCCTCCTAAACTTTAGGAACACGCCTGCCCAAAACTGCAGATAATAGCCACTTCACTAGACCTGCTCAGCTGCCCCATGAAATCATCTTTTATGGGCTGTTGAACTCTGAGATATTGATAGAGAACTCGAGGAAGGGGACATTTAGTGCAGGAGACACCCTTCCTATAAATCCTCAACCTTGTTTCTTCGAGTTTGGCTGCCAATCTACTCATAAATTCTTGGTCTTGGTCCAAAAATGTCCAAAAATCTGCAATAAACACTCATTAGACTTTGTGGTAAAGTGACTATTCCCATTCACTCAATTAACATAAATATATTCAAAAGTATGCACAAAACTAAGGAGAATGGTGGATTAAATGAAAATAATAGGCAGAATGAGCCCATATAGTTACCCATTTCTGGGGCTTATCACCGGTGGTGGTGCCCTTCTTTGGCACACTCAAATCCCTTCAAAGCACCCATTGAAGGGAACAATTTCTTTCTCCTCGGCTTTCAGAGTCACCCTCCAATTTTTCGTATGGACTGGTTTCTGAGATTTGTGTCTGCCGCAAAGATTATTCCTCCTTTTGACCACTTATCTTTAAGGAGCATTCTCTTGTAAACTGTAGCACGTATTCATTCCTCTTCCCTGCAAAGAACTGCAAGCTAGAGCCAGAATTTTTTAATTACTTTGTAGATGTAACTAACGGCTTTCAGAAGGAATCCAAACCTCAAGAGTCTGAGACCTATGAAGAATTTAAGAAAAAAAATCGAAGATCTGGGGTTTCATCTCAAGGTAAAAGCCAACTTTCTGAAAATGAGAAAAGAGTACAGGGTTCTAGGTCGGGATTCTCGAAAGGCTGAGTATTTGGAACAATGATCTGATCAGAGATGGTTAAGCTCATTGAAATAAAAAAATATTTTCCGTAAGCACATTTGCAAAGGTCTACCATGCAAGAAACACGAAGATGGGAGAAAGCGTGGCCATTAAGGTAATGGACAAGGAAAAGATTCTCAAAGTGGGCATGATGGATCAGATCAGTGCCGTGGACTTCTGTCACAGTAGAGGTATTTACCACAGAGATTTGAACCCAGAAAATATGCTCTTAGATGAGAATGGGAACCTCAAAAGTCTCAGATTTTGGTCTGAGTGCAGTGACACAACAATTTTATAATAATACACAAATTGATTTTCAGATTAAAAATCTAAAATCAATAAGATAATAATTTATTTTTTTTGAACACAAAACTAGACAATTTCCATACCAATCATTTGCTGAACAATTCAATGGAGTTTTCCAAAAACTTGTAGAGTTGGAATCTCCTCCTCACATCAACTGCAGCATTACTGAAGCTCCGATACCACAATAATGGCAGAAGTGTCCTCAGACATGTAATTTTATTAATAAGAAAAAACAATTACATCTGGAATTTTGCAAGAGTTTACACCCGAACAACAAAACACTCTTGCAATGAGCTATTTATAAGCTCAAACGTCCTAACTACCTCTAATTATGGATCACTTATTAAATAACAAGTGTCCACTTAAAAGCTATTCAAACAGCTTGCTAACAAATCTCCTAAATTAGAGCCTAAGATACGATACATTTGTAGAGTCATATCTTCTTACAACAATATACTAATTCTAAATGTTTCCATTAAATAATTAAATATTCTAGATTAATAATTATTAATTTAATATCTTAAATTAATAATTATTTTATTCCAACTTTATAACCTATGATAATATTTTATTTTTGGATCATCTAACAAGATATATATATATATATATATATATATATATAGATATATATATATATATATATATATATATATATATATATATATATATATATATATATATATATATATATATATATATTGTGCACTGAAAAAAATTAGTGCTATGGTAATGTCGGTGCGTTTTTTTTTATAAAGCACCGGTGCGCTTGACGATTGAGCGCACCGATGTGCGAAGAAATTGAAAAAAAAGGCAAATTTATTTTCTTTTTCTAAAATTCAAAAACAAGCGAGAACTGGTTTTTTGAAATCTGATTTCATTGTATTTTAAATAGTAAAATGCTATTCACCATTTTATTATTTTATCCAAAATTTCAAGTGAGTCTTTTGCAAGAGATACATAGCAGGCGCACTGTGCAGTGGAAGATTACCTTGGAGAAACAAAACTATTTAGAAAATCAGAAGGTCAAAGGTATGGTGATTCACTAAAAACACCTGCATAGTAAATATTTTAAATTTTATTGTTTATTTTTCTAATAAAAAAATTACAATTATGTTAAGGTTTAATTAAAAGAGATATACTGGAGAATTGTGGAGCTACAAAATATTTTGGATTCATCAAAATATCATAAGTTGAAATGTATGGTGATTCACTCAAAACCCTATATAGAAAAAATATTGAATTTTGTTGTTAAAATATTTTACAATTTAAATTAGATTTATTTACAATTCAGAAAAAATAAATAAATAATATATATATTATAATAATAATAATAATTAAAAACCCTGTATAATAGAAAATTTACTATAGATTTTACTAGCAATTTTTTTTACGATCTTTGTTCCTATTTAAATTTAATTAAAATTCAGAAATAAAACAAAAAAATTCAATACTTACCTTAAACCTTTGCTTCTTCCTATAAAATTTCACCTTATGGTTTAACTTCCTCTACCACTTCACAATTAGGGTTATCAATTTGAGTATTTTGAATTTAATGGGTTTGTGTACTTACTCTATATAGGGGTTTTGATATGTAAAGTAGGGGAATCACTTATTGAATTATATCCAAACCCTATCAGTCCTTTGTGTTTTAAAAAAAAGGTTATATGTTCTATGGTGCACCATCTATAATATAATGCACCGGTGCTACTTGAGCAATACAACACATCGATATATTATTACACTTTTAATTTTGTCCATTTTATTCATCATTGGTCCCGATGTAATATAATACATCAATACCCCTCTTCCAAAAAGCACCGTTAAGTCATTGCGGTTCATTTAGACTTTTTTTCCCAAGGAAAAAAACGGTAACCTTTTATTAAAGAATTAATGAAAAGTTACACTAGCAGATGCAATGAAGCATTCAGTAATTGCCACATGGGCTCAAGTGCTTTCGCACCCCACGCAACGTTAGAAAACTAACGTGCACAAAGAATAAGAAAAGAAAAGAGAAAAGAGAAAGAAAACGGGTTGAAAACCTGAATTCCGGCTGTGAGTAAAACTCACGCTTCAAGTTTTTCTCCCCTTTTTCTTTTCGACCTTGCGCCACTCTCCTTGAGTGGGCTCGATCGAAGCAATGACTAACTGTGTTGTTGCATTCGGAGGCCCTGTTTCTTTGTCTGAGTCTGAAGTATCTGAGTGATGATGCCGTTTGATGCCTCCCATGCTTTGATCCACGCTTGTCATCTCTGCCTGATTTTGCTGTGTTTCTGCCTGATTTGAGTGGGACTGTGAAGCCTTGTTGTCTGCTATATTTTCCTTCTGGTTTTCTATTTCATCTTCCTCTATGGTGGTATCATCCTCTTCTGCTTCTGTTTCTTCGTCTTCTGTTACCGAAGGGGCTTTCTTTTCCGCGGCTCTCTTCTTTATGACATCATCTATGTTCTGCCATCCTTTGGGCTTCCTTTGTTGTGGCTTGCTCTTGTTGAGGCTTTTGCATGCATTGAACAGATGACCTGTTTGTTGACATCCCCTGCATCTGAATGCTGTATTCTCATAGTCCAAAGGCTGTTTCCACTGAGAATTGTTGAAATTCAGAATGATGCTTTCAGGTAATCCTTGGCTAAGGTCTACCTTGACACATATCCTAGCAAAAGTAAAGATTCCTTTTATGTGTCTCTTTGAATCAATCTTTAACATTCTTCCAAGGGTATTCCCTATGGCTGATAAGGTCTTGTAGTGCCAAAAATGTATCGGAAGGTTATGCAACCTTACCCATACTGGCATCCTTGATACCACCGCGGTTCATTTAGACTTATAAGTCGCACTTTCATAATTTAAAAATAATTTTCCATGACAGTGCTGAACAATTAAACACCCGGTGTGTTTAATGTTATAAACACACCTATTCATTGATTCAAATAAATGCACTGTTTACCAAATATTTTTTTCCCTAAAACTTATTTTATTTAGTTATAATATATATTTAATGGCTTTTGTATTGAATGGTACAGGTCACATATTGATAAACAATGTCTCATACGGTTTCAAGTAACAAAAATATAGTTCGACACAATGATAACACATAAAAAAACAGAGAAGAAAAGTTCCTTGTAAATTCTTTACAAAATTGCTATGTTTGAACTAAATGTAAGTTTAACTAATATGTATTGGTTGTTGTGCATCATGCAAAGTGACAAGATGAACAAGGTCGATAAGATTATTTCTAATTTAAGTGCAGAAGAGCATAAAATTATGATAGAAACATTACAAAATGATTGTCAGGCGGAAAGAGTCGATTGTGCGGACACAACCAACCTCCCTAGGAGCCTAAGACTCTCTAGTGACAAACAAGACAAACAAGAGCAATCCTTCTCTAAACATGCATTTACTATATGGGAAATCAAGTGTTTAGATCCTACCTGTAGTCCAACGCTGTTGTAGCAGTCCAGCTCCGCTGATCCGGATGAGCTCCTCCTTCACTTTGAAACCTGCATACACTAACAATCAAACGATTAAATAGCACTTGATAATCTCATAGAATAAAACATATTTAACAGACAGACCAAGGAGTACATGAAACAACTCATAAATAACAAGTTATTGAGAAGAATGGACTCATTTGCATTAATAGGTAACAAAAGGAACAAATACAACCTGAGCCTTGGTGTTGTGCAAGTCCCTCCCAGGGTCCATCAAGAGTTCTCCTTTACTTTGACAAAGCTCACCCACTTCCAAATAGAACAAGCAAAGATGGCAATCTCTCCTCACAAGCTTCTAAATGGGAGTCCTAATTCCTGCAGCATCTACCCTTAGAAATGTATAGCTTCCAACCTCTCCTCCTTCTGGCCCAATGCCTGTATTTATAGTGCTCAAAAGGAAGTTAATCAGGTCCACCATCAATGGGATAATCCCCTCTTTGGATGGGATAGCTCCCTTATTGATGGGATAAGTTCCTCTTTGGTAGGAGTGCATGAACCATCTGGAGGCGCTCAATACACGTCGAACAACCTTCTAGAATGCTCTAGAAATGACCACAAGTAACTTTTTAAAGATGAAACTTGCGCATTTTAACCTTTACAGGGGGACGCACCTGCCCCTTTACATACAGAGCGTCCAAAGACGCAGCTTTTGTGAACATTGGGTGCGTCCCCGCAGGTAAGGTTGAGAGAACCTGCGTACCCAGAGATAAATACATTTATAAAGACTTTCTCTCTTTTTGGAGTTTGACATGGAGAGCAGAGGCATAAGACTTGCCTAAGAGGATAGCATGACTGTTGATAGAGCCATACTAACTGTAAATAGTCATGGTGACATTTTTTAGTGTAACAATGATGAATCAAGTGAATAAATAAATACTATTCCAATATGACTCTTTTTTTTAATGTTCATTAATATTATACTTAAGAATATTAGGAAAAATGTTTCAAATCCTCTATTAATTCATATATGTTTAATGTTCTACAGTGAACAACAACAAAGGAAAATATCAATTTAATTCTAAGAAAAGAAAAATTATAGAACATGTAAATGACGATGAATTGGTCTTTAGCTCATTTGGAGTGATGTTGGAGGTTAATGAAAAGGAGAATTTTTTTACAGAACTATGAGGGCTCTAGTGGAACGAACATATATATGTTCTTTCCACTTACAATACAAAAATAAATCCAATAATTCTAAGAAACAAATTATATTTAAAATACAAGAAGTGTTTCCAGAGAAATGGTCAATGAGACATGTTAAACTTGCAATAGGAAAAACATAAAACAACAAAAGAGAACCATTCAAAAGGTAATATTCATAATTATATAAAATGACTTCTAGAATTATATGTATATATTACTTCAAACCATTCATTTATTAATATCAATTTCATTATATTTACTTTTCATATACCATTATAAAAATACTTTATTACTTTTTTCAGGAAGATTATGAAAATCCCAAATGATCAACGGGTTGATATGTGAAACATGCCAATATGCATGTCCAAAAAATTATATAGGGAGATGGTCAAATAAATGCACATAATTGCATCACAACTGGAGCCATCTTAGCAAAACTGTGCTTCAAATGTATGTAATCATGATTGAATTTATACATATAAAAAAATATTTTAGCATTAAATATTAATTTTCAAGTATTTTATGTTGGGTGTGGAGCTTTATTATCTTATTTATTCAAATATATCATTGCATTGTACCCCAGTTTGTAAGGGGGTGGCAACACTACCCATTTGATTTCCAGCAGGGGGGTCAAGGGGGAGGCAACGGCGATTTTTATGAGCCACCCCCTGGAGGGGGTTGATTTGAGTTGACTCAACTTCCAAATTTAGCCAAGATCTTTTTCTTCCCTGATGTAGTTAGAATTGCATTTTATAAGAGAATAAATCAACATATATGCATGCTTAAGATAATGGAGACATAATGACAATCAACAAATCATAAACAAGAGACATCGATAATGGAGTTCGTCCAGTATGGACTACATCTCCAGACATGGTGTCAAGATGGTGTTGGTTGCTTCATTCAATGTTGAAAATGGTGAATATGTACATGGACTTTGTTTTTTGTCATATAAGGACATGTGCCCTCTACATGAGTGCCAAAGTCTCTCTACGAGACGTTCCGTTACAAGAACTATCACTCACAATAGACCTCCTATCAGCATGATATAATCTTATACATGGTGACAATGAGTATCCCACCACCATGGCATCAAAGGGATCTCAACCAAAACACACATGGTGTCAATGAGTATCTCGCCATCATGGCAACAAAGGGATCTCAATCAAAACATCTTTAACAATTCATGATGAATATATATCACATGAAATGGACACAAAGATTTTGCATCATACATCAAGTAGGAATCGAAACAACATAGTACATCTCACAGCAAATGATCAAATAAGTACATGACAACAACACTTCATATACGTCAACTCTGTTGTTGGCTAAAGAATGAAATACTCAGCTGTTGGATCTGAATGCACAATCGAAATCGTGGTGTTGCATGGCATAAGATCGATTGTCCACACTCTGAAATCTAACATCGTCACTCCAATATGGAAAATGGCCAAAAAATAGAAGGCTCAGCTGCAAAAACTATCTGCACCACTGAATTTGTGTCATTCAGAGGTGTAAAATCAACTATCATTTTTGTTAATTCTAACACAGGCAAAATCTAGGCCTGTAGGAATCTTTTAGATTCCTTCGTGCTTCTCCAAAGATTCCCTCCTCTGGGTTGATTGGAGATCTGTAACTCAAATCATAAAATTGATCTCGCCTTTGAGATCCTTGTGAAATTTTGAGAAGAATGAGGATCTAGAAAATTTCAGCTTCCAAGGAATCTAGAATATTCTCAAAGATTCTCCTTTGTTGTGAACCTACAAATCCCCTGCTCAAAAGGCTAATCTGACCTCTCCATTGCATTCCCTGTGAAAATTTGAAAAAAATGATTGTAAACTTGATTACATTCTAACAAAATGAATTTTTACCTCCCATGGAATCTTTTTAGCATCTTAAGATTCTCTGCAAAAATTATATCTCGAAAAGCGTGCATTATAACACATGCACACACACACACATATATATTATTAAATAGAGGTCTTTTTTTCGATTTTGTCTAATATAAGAGATATTATACAAATTAAGGAGGCAACAATTTCCCCCACTCTCGAGAGCTAAGTTTCCACACCGATTGACAGTGAATTTGTAGGACACTTAAACCTCGCCCACCGCTCAACTTTGATCAAAACTTTGACTAGCTCTATCTCATCCATACGAGCTCATATTTGAGTGTCATTCACACAATTGGAATTAGGGCGACGAGCACTCCGATCTGGTGCTAGTTTGGGAGCAATATGACCACTTTGGATTTTGACCCTTTCTGAGTCCTTTGGGACTTTTGCATGTCTCTAGAGCCACATGTATGGGTGGTTTAGGGACAAAACCAACAAAGATAAAAGTAAATGTAAAATTTCCTTGTCAAATATTGTAAGTTCGTAGTCAATATGAGTTGTTCATTAGGCGAATGATCTAGCAATAGAATTTATGTTTAATTTAGGGTTTTTTCCCTAGAAGACAACCCCTTGCTATATAGGGGGCATTGCATTGTAGCTATGAATATGTGTATTATGAGCGAGAAAGAGAGAGTATATTGTGTGAGAGAAAAGAGGAAATTACAGTGGATCTATTATAGGTCGAACTTCTTCATTTTGCTGGATAATATAAAAGGAAGGATTGGATGTTTCTCCGTGGTCATAGCCCAAATTGGGTGAACCACATATATTTGTGCCTCTTGTTTTATGCATTTTCTATGTTTATGTTTCTACAATATTTTATGTGTTCCATTGCTATGTAATATTAATTTACTAACATTTTCTTGTAGAAAAGAAAACTAGATGGAACTCAATCAACACATAAAATAGGATGACAAGGAAGAAAAGGGTTGATTTCAAAGTTTGTGAGTAATTGTTAATATTTCCTTATAGCAACTCAAGGTTTCATTTTTGTATATTTTAAGTTGTTTTACATCAACCATCCTTGAATGCCTTCAAATAGGTGCTGACATACAAGGAAGAGCCATCAGAAAGATTGATTAACATTGGTTTAATTAAGGGTTGTGAGTATATGTTGGCATATAAAAAAATAATTGTGGAGTTTGTAAGTATCTATGTTGTTTTACTTCTATGAATTTATAATTAATATAATACAAAAATTATTTATATTAAATCTATGATTTATAATGGCGATTAAAACATGCATGAATCAAAGCATGGAACTGCGCAAGCAGAACACTTGTTGCAACAAGGCAGAGACTTGGTTTTGAAACCATGCACACAGTTTACGAGTCACTTCTTGTTATGCTACATTGTTATTCTATTTACATTGATGTATATTATTTATTTCAATTTTCATTATTCTTACCAATGTAGATACACTCATTACACTTTATTTTAATATTTGTAGATGGAATAAGATCAAGAAGATGAAAATAATTGATGTAATCAACAAAACATTCCTCCAAATAACCCAAGTCATGGAAATAGCTTGAGCACTGACAATAGTTCTAGCGAAGAATGACTATGTGTGTTATCACTTAAAAAATTATCACCTAGCCATATCTAAATATGTGGATTAAAATACACCATTTAGGATTAATTTTAGCATAATAAAATCACTTTCACCATAGGAAATAATTTAGTAAATCATTTTTATTAAATTATTTTTGTTTAAAATAAAAAACTCGATGAGAATAATTGAATAAATCATTATTTGTTTAATTTTCTTTAGAAATAATTACTAAATAATTATTTGATAAATATTTCCTAACATATTTGACTAAATCAAATGTTGATAATTTGTGTGTCAAATTATAAGTCTATAATTTTCCGAGCCATGAAGAAAAACCAGGTTCAGATTGAGCACCTGCAGAAGAAGAATGAATAATATGGAAGTAAGTTTCAGAAATTTGAGTACGATAAGGCGCAATTAGATCACTTGGCTAGAGTAGCTACAACACATGGAAAAGAATAATTTTTCTTCGGATTTGCAACATTTTTTCTTGCATAGGGGACATGAAAGGAACTCGGTGTGGGGGAGATGTTGAGTCCCGATTTTTTCCATTTTTTAAAATATTTCTAAGGCCTTTCTTCCCTGCTTTTTAACTCTTTTTTACCCTTCATGACCCTCTTTTTTCCATTTTCTATGTGTTTTAACCAAAAGGGTGTTGTGAGATTTAAGGTATGCAAATCATTTTAAAAATATCATTTCATTTTATTCTTGAGTATTTTTTAAGTTAAATGATACCTAATTGAATTATCTACAATTTCAAGAATGCTGACCAGATGCTATGCAGACCAACCATCTTCCGAAGTGATTTCGTGAATTCCTGCTGACAAGTGTAGAGGCATAGTTCTGGTGAAGAATGATCATCTGCGATATCAGTTAAAAAATGATCACCCGGCCATTTCTAACTAGGTGGATCAAAATACACCATTTAGGATTAACTTTGCCATAATAAATCACTTTCACCATAGGAAATAATTTAGTAAACCATTTGTATTAAATTATTTTTGTTTAAAATAAAAAACTTGATGAGAATAATTGAATAAATTATTATTTAATTAATTTTCTTTACAAGGAATTACTAAATCATTATTTGACCAAAATTTCTTAACACATTTGACTAAATCACCTTGGAATAATGAAATAAATCACTATTTATTTATTATTTATTATTTTCCTTTTTGGAACAATTGTTAAACCATTATTTAGTAATTATTTCAATTTCACATTTTTTTAAGCTTGGTAGGACTCTCCATTTTCGAGTTTACATGTCCATTATTTAGCCCGCTGTGGGGGCAGGGTAGGACAATATTCGAACCCAAGGTCTCTCGTTCAGTGAGAATTCATTCCACGATCATCGCCACTTGAGCTACCCCAGGCGTACATTTCAATTTCACACTTTTATTAATTCTCACAAAAGTAATTAATAAATCACTTTATTTGTTAATTATTTTGACCATTTTCTAAAAATAAAGTTATTTGACTATTTTAAATATCTTTTCCCTATCCAAAAAATATAATAAATTATTCTCAACAGCTAGATTTGGATTCGGACAATAATTTTTTATTATTTTCCAATTTCTAGTTTAGCTCAATATTTTGTTATAAATAAAAGGGTTTTCCATTGTGTTGGGTGTGGGATCCCCCAAGGAAAGTTTTGGGGCTTAAAGCCTAGATTTTGGCTAAAATCCACATTTTGTGGGTGTTAAGTGTGAAGTTGTAAATGAGTCATACAGTTGTCTACCCTCAATTTTGTAATGTAATGTTGGCTTTATAGATCTACCCATGGTCCGCGAACCATGGGATTGTATAAATAAGAGCGAGGCTCTAAGTTGTAAATAGAAGAATGGAAAAAAAAATGAAGGATGAAGAATTGAGTCTGATTTAAAGTGTAAGTCAAGTCTTTGGGTCGTAAAACATGAGAAGGCTCTGCAGCTGAGTGCGTAGAGGCCTAGTAGTCTGCAGCTAAGTGCACGGACCCCTGCTGCTCTGCAGCTGAGCGCGTAGAGGCCTAGTAGTCTGCAGCTGAGTGCACAGACCCCTACTGCTGGGTGCGTAGGGTGAGTCAAGTTTGTAACCATTGAGGCATTAATAAAGAGAAGTTTTCACATCAATTTCGTGTATCTATTTCCAATTTTTATTCATTGAGTTTACTGGGTATGAATTTAAATTTTACTGTTATATGATGCGCAAGCATATATGATTGTGTTTATTAAGTAAATGTAATATAAAGTATCTATTTACGCGAAGTTAACTAACATTTGTAAGAGGATATGTAAGATATGTGGTGTAACTTGGGGAAATAGCACAGAATGCTACCCTAGCAGTGGGAAAGCACCTCAATCCCTGGTTAGGGCTGGGCAAAAGGCGAATATAACAGATCATGAAGGTATTGAAGGTTATAACGGTGCGCGAAGTGACCTGTGCACATGCAGGAACAGTTGGATTAAATCGACACCTCAGACATCTGAAGGGTGCAGAAAATTGATTCCAGCATCCCCCCATACTACTTCGAGTGAGAATTCAGTCCGTACTCCACGGACTGATGCCAAAAGGGCGAGTAGTGTAGGGATTTGTTTGGCTAAATAAATCTGAACCTAGGTCAGGCCCCAACAATTCAAAAAATGGTACCGTTGTCGGGACTGGAATCTACATAGAGATGTCTGATGTTGTATCATTGGAATCCAACTAAGAAAGAAATTAAGGTTGGTTGGACGGGAGAATTCACGAATTTGCGGCGTAGGATAATAGGAATCCATGACTGACAAAAGAAGATTGGTTAGACTTCTACCTGTACATAGAAATCAACGAAATATTATTCACATCTTTCGCTACTGAGTTGTACGAGTGGATTGCAAAGCTAGCAAATAACCAAGGAAGGCGGAAGCTCGACAGTCCTATTGTGTGGAACCCAGTGTTGATGCACAAATTAGGAGCATTGGAGGATCAGATTGCACGTGTTGTTGATCACTGGCTTGATTAGATTATAGGAGGATCCATTATTGAGTTCACGGTAGACACTTCAGTCAGCTATAGCAAGGGAGAGCAGCACTTTCTCAAAGGACCACGAGGTAAGTACGTAAAGTCTCTGAAAACGTGGATTAAAATGTTATTGCGTGAAAAGAGGGTTATGCAATTACCTTGATGTTTGGAGCTACGCAAAGTGGAAAACCCTACAGGAACGAAGGAAGTAAGGGACCAGAGAATAGTCGTTTGATCTCATCTCTGCAAGGGAACAAGGAAGAGCACGCGAAGGTCTCTCCATGAAGTGCGATCCACTTGATAAGGCAAAGAATTCCGCACATATCACCCCCACCCACACCGCCATCACCTCCATCTTCACCCGTACCATCACCGCCACCACTGTGACTCAATATGGAAAGCACGATAAAGTTACATGTGTTTAATGGATTGCAAAATGAGGATCTAGACCAATTTTGTTTCATTGTAAGAGCCATATGTAAAGCACTGGGGGTTATAGATGACAATATAAAGAAAGCGACACTGGTTAGTGCTCAACGGGATTGTGCATTGACATGGTACATTAAGCACGAAAATGATAATCTGAATGCGGGAATCGCAGATTTCCAAATTGCGCTAAATAAGGAATTTAGCCGACCGAAGTCAGATGCACTATCGATCGTTGGATTCAAAGAGATCACAATGCTACTAGGTGAGACTCCTCGGGAGCTGGATCAAAGGCTAAAGTGTAAGATTCACGAAGCTAATATGAATATGACGGATGGGTAGCACTGTGAATGGTTTGTAGCATCACTAACGCCACATTTAAGTAGCGTGCTATCATAGCAGAAGTTAATGACTTGGGAAGAGGCCTTAGAGATTGCGATGAGGTTGCATGAGACCCAAATGCAAGATCCTAACTTGGGAGTTTAGTAGATCCACGCACAGTTGAAAAACTTATGCCTTGAGATGCAGAGTCTGAAACATGACAGGATAGCTCGACTAAAAGTGCGTGAATAGGTTTGGTGCATAAAATGCAAGGGTCAGGATCATGATAAGGGCCACTACCCGGTGTTCGCAAATTACCTCGCGGGAGGAGGACTAACGTCGTTAAGACCAGAAGTGCAAGAAATACCTAGCGTGGCACCTACTTTGTGGTGTGCTATTTTTCAAATAGGTGGAAAGCATGCTACGGACAATGACCATTTGTTACAGAAGTACATGTAGAATTAGCAACAATTGTTTTGTAATTTCTGTAGGTTAGTGGGACATGATGAGCGCACTTGTAGAAGCTATGAGCTAATGATGGATAGAACTCCAACCTATAGAGTTCAAGCCGAAACATGACCCCTACACCAGAACACACGGATGGTGCGAACCAGATTTTAGGGGTGCATACGAGGCTGAGGCAGAGGAGGACCTAGAAGGGGTCGCGGACAGTTGATATGCTACAATTGCAGAGGGCCAAGACATTATACCTGGGATTGTATGAACCCAACGCATCCGTTTTGTTTATATGGCACCTTTTTTGATCATGAGATGAAATATTATCCTACGCTAATAGCTAAGATACATGAAAAAGGAGCGCTACCACCTCCCTCGACTCAGAACCTGCACATGATGAGGTCTGAGCTGCACGAGGAAGATCCAAATGTGAACATTGTGCTCTAAAGTGGAATCGCGATGGGAAATGACGAAGGCAAACAGCCAAATGATAGTACTTGGGTTCACAAAGCTTTAGCGAAAGAAGCAAAGTTGGATTTGGAGCATGCTCAGGAAACTTTCATGGAAGCTAAGAAGAGCTTTACGGAGGCCTCCACTTTATGAAGCAAGGATAGACCGAAGTTGGAGATGGATCCATCCCTACTCACAACGTTCATGGAAACATGTATGAAGTTACTACGCAACATTAAAGCTATAAAAGGATTACAAGAACTCATTAACAGATGCACTGGGACTACGCTAGGAGAACCATGCATAGTCCAGAAGATTGGAAAACATAAGATGAGGACGGGAAGAGAAATGAGGCTAACGGCGCAAATTGGAGAATATGTGATGGACCAAGTAACTCTAGATTTAGGATCAGACGTGAACGTTCTACCGAAGTAGACATGGGAGCACATGGGGAGGCCTACGCTGTAGTGTTCTCCTATTCAGCTGTGAATGGTGAACTAGCAAAAAATAATGCCCATGGGGCGATTGCAGGGAATCACTGTGGATATTGAGGGAGCGATCACACTAGCAAACATTGAAGTGACAGAGATTGTTGACGATAGCAATCTATACCCCGTGCTCTTAGGAATTGATTGGGCCACTAACATGAATGGGGTGATTAATCTGAAAAAGCGCAAGATGATTTTTTGAGAAGAAGTCACTACGTGTAGTTATACCTCTGGATCCTACTGAAGGATCACACTATAGAGAGCCAGTACGTGACTGTGAAAGTTATGATGATTTGGACTGCATCTACAAGATAACTGCGTGAGAGCAAGATTGGGTAAATCCCACCACAAACAGACAGAATTCATGGGAGCATGAAATCTCCTGTACATCAGATTCTAATGAGGAGATAGAGCATTGGTAGAATCGGTTACATGAAGTAACCACGCTGAACTACAATATGATGACAAGATCACTGCACTATTTATGGACAAAAGCGTGAGGCATGCCTACTTACGATGGGTTAAGTGAGGTAGATTCTTTTTTGGATAAATTTGAAAGGGAGGTGTCTAAAAAACAATGCTTCCAGGCCTTGAATTGTGTATTGTGCACTACGCCCACGAGGTGGTGGGGTGTGCACATAGGGAGCTTTGATGACTGACATGAATGTAGGAGGATTATGCGCACATGTTTTGGGAAGCCTAGAATGTGATTGGTAGATAAATATAACGGGTAGGATGATCCGCGAACACATCTAGCTAGGTGGATGCAGGCATATGGAAAACAACCTATGCGGATGTGCATGAACTCCGCGCTGTGGGGTATGGTCAATAAGTGTGTGTTGGGGGGACAGATGTGTAGTTGGCCCTTAAGGTTGGACAAACAGCATGTGGGAAGAACAATCGCGCAGAATGTTATCCATGTGGAAGCATTTTCCAAGGTGTGCAACGCACTGAACAAGGTCTACAACGCACAGGGAAGTGATTGGGACCTGCACATACCCGAACAGATGCCTTTTTATCTTGTCGATGGCATAGAAACCGTAATACATATGGATTCTATCGTGTCTATTCTGCGCCTAGTGGCACTCACAAGGGTCAAGGACCACAGAGCCCTCGAAGAAATGCTCGCACAGTTGGAAGAGCTCGAAGAAGAATGGTTGGTACTCGATGAAGAGATCCAACAAGGTGACCTTAGGCTCCAAGAACTCATGAATGATATAGTGCGGATGAGTAAGAAAAACGCCATGGTAGAAGAAAAAGTCTAGAATCTTAAGGAAGGAATAAAGAAGGACTTTCTTGATAGAAAGACGATGGTGATAGAGTAGGATGAGCTCGATTATGTTGACAGTCTTGGGGACTACCACCGAGATTTTATCAATTTGATGTAGGGGGTTGGACCGTATGTTATCAAGGAAATCATAGATGGTAGCACGGTGCAGTTGGAGAAGTTAAATGGTAAACTCTTCCCACGAAAAGTAAATGGTAGTCGGTTGAAGTTGTATATAGGTGGCCTGACCATCTGACTAGCCACATGAAGCATAGTCTTAGCACTCTAGGCAGGTGAAAGGAGGGTTGGGACTATAAACTACTCTGCTTGTGAGCTGCGTGATGTCACGACTGCATGCACTAACGAGGTGTCACATGGTCTGTGACAGTGCGAGGATAGTTGCGTTGCCATGTAGGTTGGATGGAAAGTGACCGTTACAATCACTATTCATGACGTGATGCTTGGTTTGAGACCAAATGGAGCAGGCAGCAGGTATTTAAGGCAAACTTTATGGGCTAAATTTGGGAAAATCTACTGCCAAGGGAGCATTAATGGACTGGATTTGGGGCGAACAGACGAATTTGAATTCAAAAGGCATTATAAATTGCAAAGGACTACCCATCAAACAACACTTGGCCATTTGAGAACTGAGCTATTGCGCGCCTAGAGATTTATGACCCCAAATTTGTTTGATCTTTTGAAGTCAAAGGCATTGTTTGAGCACTTACCTCAGCCGTTGAGAGATTTGTGGAACAGAAATATGGCATTATCTAAAGAAGCCATGGATATCAGAGAGATGACTACTAAAGAGGCCGCGGAGGCCATGACGATAGGAGATGCCCTAGAAAGCACCACGATAGTCGCAGAAATCCCTAAATCGCCACGCACATCGACACTCGAGAAAGATAAGCAGCCTATGGTACCAATGCACGTGTCCTCTAGGAATCCGTTAAGGACAAGGCCCACCATGGAATGAAAGGGGAAGGTGATTAATTTGGAAGCCGAAGAGGAGGAGGAAGACCTGGAGAAAATCCTGGTAAAAGAGGAGGATGAAGAAATGGAGGAAGAAACCCAGGCTGCAAACCCTTTGACCAGGTTTCCTGCATATGTTCCTCTGCGGAAAGGGAAAGCATGGGTGCCCAAGGACCTAGATGAGAGAAAGAGCTCTCTGTAGACTTCGCTACTTTCCAATGACATCATTTTTGAAGGAGCGCACTTGGGATGGGTGCCGGTTCTAAAATTTGAAGATTGGGATCTTGTGGACCACGAGAAACTCCCACATTTGGCAACCAAGTAGCTAATGTGGCTGAAGAAAAACACAGCAGTAGGAGTCATAGAGTTGAAATCACACAAGTGGTTGCACAGAGTAGAGAAAGCAGGGTTGTTAAACCTACTCTGGGTGCTGCATTACCATCGTGCCCCAGTGACTATCTTTGTCATCAGGCAGCCACTCTGCCTCATGCATGATGGGTGTTTATGGCTAGCGGAGCCCATCCCCCTCACGGACCACCTAATTCACAGAATTACCCGTCTCCCTTTCAAAGGGCAGGATCTAGCGAACATATCTGAGGGTAAAAGTGAGGATGTGGCCATCGCGGAGGCCATGAAAAAATTCAAGCTGGGGAAGAAGAAGAGAGGGTAGGCGATCTTCGGTATCAATAATAATGTGGTCAGAGTCGCGACACAAATACTGGCTGGGAAGGTTATGCGGAAGTGCCCCGCAGATGAGGTACCCGCACTGGTGGTCGCACTTGCCACGCAGTGCACAGAGGGGGTCTAGTTTAACTGGGCAGATTATTTGTGCCAATAATTCCTGGAAAACTGTCGCAAGGCACAAGAATAGGGGAAGACTTTCCACTATGCATGGATTTTTCTATCCATAGTGCTGGTGGCTTGGGAATTTCCTGAGGACAGCTAGCTCCCCATGATTGCCCAGGATCTCCCCGAGGCAGCAAAGTACACTTCATTGTGGGCAACTAAAGAGGCACAGAGGATCAGAGACAGCAAGATATTCTAAGTGTTCATGGAGATGAACATCAGAATGGGGATTAACTGCAAGTCGTGGCTATCACCCACTGTCTATAATAGTTTTCAGAGCTTCGCGGAGTTCAATGTGGACTTTCATCACATGTAAATCAAGGCGTGCAAGGACCTCATGAAGAAATGGAATGAGCTCCCTTACCTGGCCATGGATGATGCCATATTCACCGTGCTTGAATCGTGGTCACCGGAGTGGCATGCTCCCGCCAACTCCGTGGTGGAAGCGGAGAAGTCTGCTTCACAGAGGAAGAACAAGGAGGTAAAAATGCGGATGGCACAGTTGGTGGAGAAGAGAAGGAACGAAGTAGCAACAGTAAAGGCACAGGAGGTGCAGGACGTTGCGAAGGCAGCAGATGAACAACAAGAGACAGCAAAGAAGGAACGTGAGGGCCAAAAGTTTCCTTCTCTTGAACAGGAGATAGAAAAAGAGGAAGGCAGCACAGACCCATAGACAGTATCCACACAGCTGAAGCAACAACACTTGAGAGAGGAGGTGGGGTCACAGAAGAAGTTGAAAGCCTCCAAGACTTCTTTCGGTTCGATCACCCTCATTGAGGGGGATCTCCATGACAGACGGTGCGGGACATCACCGCAGAGGCCCTCCCACAGTTCACAGAGGAAAACCAGATGGTGTTGGGGGCCCTCCAGACATAGATATAGGAGTTGCAGGTGGGCACACCTCAGGTTGGTACTCTATCAACCAGCGTCACAATAGGCATGGTCGCGGCTGAGGAAATGTTGCGTGTCCGCATGACCAACACCATAGTACTGCTAGAGGGCACATTAGTTATAGAAAATGAGGCTGATAGTCTTATGGTCAATGCACTGAAGGGAGTTGGGATAAACATGGTTGCGCTCCCTCGGAAGATGCTCTATGTTCTATAGGATGGAATGACTGCAGAACTGTGGCCAGGGAAGGCCGGGCACTCCAGGTGATGAGTGAGAAATGGATTAGTATTGAGCAATTGAGCCTTCAGTGCGATCAGGTCGTGACACAAAATAGACAACTAGTGCAGGTGGTTGAGGAAGCCTACCAGATGGTCCCTGAGCTAGCCATCCTAGTAGAGGAATGAGCGGAGGCGCGCATCAGGAGACTAGAAGCAGGGGTATGCGAGGCGAAAGAAGAAATGGCTAACGTTTAACTGGAACTGAACCTTCAGATAGCTGAGATGCAATTGAAGATGTAGTTTTCAACTCCACCTGAGGTGAAGGAACAGTGCGCCAGCGCCATGACAGTAAGAATAGCGGAGATCAGCAGTGTAGTGAAGGACTACACCAAAATGTTTGTAGATTCGTTCAACATCCTCACCACTCTACAGGAGGACCCGAACGTAAAGCCCTTAGAAATAGAGGAATGTGAGATGCAGCAATAGTACAATGAAATAAAAGGGACGCGCAAACAGTGGCCCTTACATAACGGCTTGCACGAATGTAGCAGGAAAAAGTGCTCAAGGAGCAGGTAGACATTTTGCGACATAATGAATTTTTCTTGAAGGCACACGCATAACCATGGATCGATGAGGTGTTCGTCATTGCAACCACAATTGAAGCCAAGCTCGCACAAATGCAGGCAATGCAGGAATAGGTGCAGGGCAGCAGTTCAGCTACAACAGTCTTTGAATAGCATGTCTAAAGTACATCAGGAAGCTGCTTAATGTGATGTCGATATTGCAATAGTTCGAGCAGACTTAGGGGCCTATTGGGCACAAGATCCCCCAAGGAAAGTTTTGGGGCTTAAAGCCTAGATTTTGGCTAAAAAGTGTAAATCCGACGTAAATATTCTTCATTTTGTGGGCGCGGAGTGCAAAGTTGTAAATGAGTCATAGGGTTGTCCCCCCCTCAATTTTGTAACGTAATGTCGATTTTAGAGATCTACCCATGGTCCATGGACCATGGGATTGTATAAATAAGAGAGAGGCTCTAAGTTGTAAATAGAATAATGTAAAAAAAATGAAGGATGACGAATTGAGTCTGATCTAAAGTGTAAGTCGAGTCTTTGGGTCGTAGAGTAGGAGAAGGCTCTGCAGCTAAGTGTGCAGAGGCCTAGTAGTCCATAGCTGAGTGCGCGGACCCCTGCAACTAAGTGCACAGGGTGAGTCATGTTTGTAACCATTGAGGCATTAATAAAGAGAAGTTTATGCATCAACTGTGTATCTATTTCCAGTGTTTATGCATTGATTATATTGGGTATCAATTGCAATTTTACTGTTATACGATGCGCGAACATAAATGATTGTGTTGATTAAGAAAATGTAAGATAAAGTATCTTTTTACACAAAGTTAACTAACATTTGTAAGAGGATAAGTAAGATATGCAGTGTAACTTGGGGAAATAATGCAGAATGCTACCCTAGCAATGTGAAACCACCTCAGACCCTGGTTAGGGATGCACAAAAGGAGATTGTAATAGATCAGGAAGGTATTGAAGGTTAGAATAGTGCATGAAGTGACCTGTGCGTAGGAAGACACAGTTGGACTAAATCGACACCCCAAACATCTCAAGGGTGTGTAAAATTGGTTCCAGCATCCCCCCATACTGCTTCAGGTGAGACTTTAGTCCGCACTCCGTGGGCTAATGCCACACGGGCCAGTAATGTAGGGATTTGTTTGGCTAAATAACTTTGAACCTAGGTCATGCCCTGACAAGCCAACACATTCATTATTCACCATGATCATTATCATTGTCACCACTATCGTCTTCCCATTGTTTGGGAAAATTATAGATTTATAATTTGACAAACATAAATTATCAACCAGGGGTAGGTAACCTTATGAGATGTTGTGCAAAATATATGCAAGCTAATACTTAAATTTTTTTCTAAACAAAACCACATACACACAACTTCAACATCTCTTTTCCTTATTGACACTTTGCTCCAAAGTCTATGGAGCAGATTTAATCATCCCTCTATAGCACCTAAAATTGTTGATTAGAAAAAGATAAAGGATCAATCAAACAACAATTAAACCAATTCAACAATTCATAATGTAAATTAAAGCTCAATCAAATAACTCCAAACATATTCATCAAACAAGCTTCATCATTTTACCATCATACATGTGCTGCTACAAATTAGAAAAGAGGAACAAAATTTGTGTAATAATTTTGTCAATTCATGAAAATAATTAAAAGAACACTAATCTGCAACTACAGGAATTGTGAGTAAATGGGCCCTTCCTTACCCGCAACCCCTTTAACTACTAAAGGAGTTTACACAACGAGATCAATAAAACATGGAACTTTATATTAATCTGAACAAATATTACAGTAGTACAAAATTCAGGTATATCTACTCTCCCCCTTTGCAAATGAAACATAAAAGTATTTATACAAGTGCAGAGGCATAAACTTGCCTGAATTAGGAAAACTAACATATTGCAATTGTTTGCTAATAATAACTAGAAAAGACAATAAAAATAGAAATGTTGAGTTTGATCCATGACTGAAAGCATGGATCAAACTAATCTCATTGAGTTTCTCGAGCTATTTCCCAATATGACCATCTGTGAGAGGTTTGAAGATCTGGATGGTTTCAGAGGCAACTTTGATGCAGCCAATAAGACAAGATCCATGTAAACAAATTTCTTTACAAAACCCGTGTTTTCATTCTCCCCGAGGTAGACCGAAACATACTCAACCATCGAGATCACAGAAGGAAATAGGAGCGGTTATAGGAAATCAACATATCTATAGGAAATCAGCGACTCTACAAGAAATCATAGGCTGTCTGAAGGAAATCAGGGAACCACTTCGAAAGATGGTTGGTCTGCATAGGATCCGGTCATCATTCTTGAAATTGTATATAATTCAATTAGGTATCATTTAACTTCAAAAATATTCAAGAATAAAATGAAATGATACTTTTTAACATGGTTTTCATACCTTGAAGCTCACAACACCATTTTGGTCAAAACACATAGAATATGGAAAAAATAGAGTCGTGAAGGGTCAAAAAGAGTTCAAAAGAGGGGAAGAAAGGCCTTAGAAACATTATAAAAAATGGACAAAATCAAGACTCAACACCCACATTTGAGCTCCCACTTGAGTTCCATCTTGCTTTTGGGTTTTTCTGCATATTGAGAGAGAGAAATAGATAGCTAAAGCACAAGGAAATCAAAGGACTGATCCCAAGGAAGGGGGAATTTGTAGAACCATGTTGTAAATCACCTTCATCAAGTGTTTTCTAATAAAAAATATTATTCATTGAACTATTCTATTGGGTTATTACATCGGTTACCTCTTGTTATTCTATGTTTCGGGCTGCATATGATCTTTTTACTATAAGATTTTCTGAATTTGTCATTGAAGATCTAAAGCATAAACATCCATATCTTGTTGTTAGTGTCACTCATCACCAGTGACTTGAATGAAGTGTTTTTTGTACACATAATAATTTTCATACTAACTATATATTTAGATATCAATGAAAGATGTTGGATTTTTTGAAATAACTGTTTGTGAAAATCGGACATTTCGTTTAATGTAATCAACATAGTGTCCCAATTGAAAGACAAAGGGTTACTATTAACAATCCCGCTTTTTATCAAAAATATCCTCTTATTGATATATAATAAAATACATATTAATTCATTCTATTGTGTTATCCAATGTCATTGTTAGATGTTACATTACTGATTAAATATATGGATGATTAAATATTATAATGAAGAGATGTGAAATCTAATAATATAACAAATTAATCCAAACATAGTATACAAATGCACTAATCAAATTTTAATTTATATGAATATTGTTATAAGATATATATATATATTTTTTATAAATAAAAGATTTAAAAAATTACAATAATTGCACTATCACAGGTTGATGTTTCCAAGAAAAAGAAAAAATCTCATTCAAAACGTCAGTGCATCTATAATATAAAAATTCATTGGTGACTTATTTTATATAAAATCACTGTGAAGACATATTTTTGCATTATCAATGCCTTTTTGGAAATTGACAGCACCAAGGCTTTTATTTCTTCAAGCACTGGTATTGTTTGAGATTAATGCTTCGGTCCATTGTAATTCTTCACGCACCATTGGTTTCATAGAACTAACACCTTGGTGCTACAAAATATTATTTCCATCCCGGTGCACCATGGAAACTAAAAACACTGGTACTTTTGTATAACTATCAAATTGGGGATTTTGTACAAATTATACACATCAATGCTACAAGTTAAAAAAAAAAATAACTTGTACAAGAGTTATTTTTTTGCATGCCCTAGTGTTGTTCTTTACAAGATTGCCTATATTAGCACTGATGTGATATATATTATGATTCTTTGTTATTTTCATTCAATGCCTCGGTGCATTTATTTATGTCACTTAGTGCTTTGATATATGTAGTGCACCCATGCTACTTGTTCCATGAAGTGCATCGCAAAAAAAAACATCCGTTAAGAATTCCCCTTCCCATGACAAACTTATAAGAATTCTAATATGGCTTGTTTACACTATTGATACATGGCAATGGCCTTAATAATTATTAATTGATTTAGGTTAACTTGTGGAGTATGTTTAGCACCATGATTATGAAAAAGGTTTCATTTCTTGGTGATAAAGACTACAACATTGGATATACCTTAGAGATGTGCATACAATTATATATATTTTTATGTTTTGTTGGTGTGTTTACATTATTTGTGTACTTGATAATTTAATTATGTTAGTGGGATAGCTTGGTTCATATTCACCCAAGGTTCAATGCATTAACACAAAAGGATTGAAACATATATCGATGAATTTAACCACTCTCCACCTTATTGAATGCTTGTTGATGTTTTTTTGTAAGACATGTGGATTTAATTCACCTACCGAATTAGTTCTGGAGTTTTCATTGATTAACATTTCTGGTATTGCGCTGAATGGTGCGATGCCATATTAGCCCTACCATGTGATATTCACTTGTCCTAAGGTACTCTACACCCTTCTATGCTTATATCTGAGACGCTCCAATCCAATGGGTATGATGCATCCATCTTTTCTTATGCTAGCAATAGGGTTTTGTGAGAAGTCGCATTCGTAACTTTCTTGTCTCGCACTGGGAGTTGGCTTCTATAACCACATTTCTATGAGTAAGAAAAGAGTCAAGGCTAGAATTTTTTATCAAGGTAGTGTGACACTTCCCAGAATTCAGAAGCCTCCATTTCCCATTGAAAGTAGGGAAAAAAAAATTCAACGAAACTCATATTTCATACTTATTTAAGTGCCTTAATATGTTCTTACTTTGGAAAGTCATTGGCTTTTTCTTTTTCACCAGGTCTATATTCAGACAAGGACACAATGGTATTTTTTCTCCTTTCATGAAATCAAATAGGATGAGCTCAGTTGTTCCTACCAGTATTAACTCCGTAAGTCATTCCTCTTTTATTTTTCTTTCTGGTTCGACTTATAAGGATCTCCTCCCTATTATATCAATTTTTCACAAGGTTACTGGTGCTATCGGTTGTTTTTTTTCATAAATTTCATTTACTTATCATTTTGTCTTGGTGTGCTTCTTGGTGCCAACTCAACGGAGTACCAGTGCTATGATTTGGGTAAATATACTCTTCCCCATTGGATGTGTGTTTCTATTGTTCAATTTTCCCTCGGTGTTATTGATTTCTTGTTTTCAAGGTAAACATTTTCCTATCCTTCCTATGTTGCATATTTTAGGCAAATATTGGCTCATGGCATCAAATTGTAACTCATTAGGTAAAGAGTTTACTTGAATGATTTGTCTCTCATTTTCTCCATATCTATTTGTCCTATTTCCCCCTCAACGGTGGCTCTAATCCTTAATTCCTATTTTTTTTGTAGGTACCTTCAGCCTCTGCATACTCAAGGGTTTTGTTATTGTTTGTTCTTGCAAGGTTCCACAAGGTTTGAATATTTGTTGTTCCCTAGCTGACTTCTCTCCCTCATGCTAGATCAATTAATTCGCCTCACCTCTGCTTCTGAACGAAAGTCTCATGCATATGGGGAACAATGGCTCTCTCTGGTGTAGTCCCTTCTCTGTTAGGGTCATTTCTAGTTTCATGGTGTTTGTTCCTCTCTAATTATAGACTGAAGGGTTGAACCCTTATTTATTATGAGTTTAGTCGTTTTTTCCATTTCATGTGTGTAAATTGTATAAGAGGTACACCTCTAATAGGTACCAAACTCATATTTTCACTTCAAAGTCTTGGGCGACATTGTTTTAATAGATGTAATCTCAGTCTCCTTCATAAATTTGAATGTGTAAGTATAAATTTTTAATTTTATATATGGTGAAGGATTCATTCCTCTGTGGTTATTATTTTGTGTTTTTCCATTGCGTTTATCTCTTTCAAACTCTATCTATATAACTTTCCAGTAATGGGTTATGAATAAATTCCAGTACTCGGTTATGAAGAAATTCTCTATAAATTTATTTAAATTTAATTTGTGCGTAATGCCTATCGTTGTTTCTATGAACTTGTTCTTTCCTTTTTTGTTTGGTTCTTACATGCACAGTCTTCTGGTACCAAATATGGATGAAGTCATACCATTCGTATAGGTTGTGTATGAATAGAACTATGGTTGGGTCTCTATCGGTTCTTGAGAAAAAATTTGTATAATACAATAGCATTTTATTCTACCATTTCCTTCCCCTTCAGCAGTTTTCAGCGCCTCATAGAAGTAATAATATTTTTTCTCAAATATGTTCAAATAATAGTTTATCTCCTATACTCATCCTTCGTAAAAGAATGTTTCTAATTCCTTGTTACGTTCTCATTATGGATATGGATTATATGCATGGATACAAGTGTAAATGTGTAATTATACCCATACCTCATATGATGCATTCATCTCTAAAATGTGTTATACTTGCATTTTTTTATGGAGACCAAATCTGCCTTTATTACTGTGATGCCTTGTTGATTAATTCGCCATTTGTTCTACTAGACACATGATTATGAAATTGTATTACTTAAGATGGAAATCACTTAATTTCGGTTTGAGTCAGTAATGGCTATTGTAAATTCACTCACTTGCCAACTACGAACCTACATCGTCCTTTGTTGGATGGCTTTATGGTTTTGTCCTATTTAAACTTAATTTTTATTCTTACCCATAGTATAAGATCGTCATCACCTAGAACAATGGGTGTTTATCTTTTATCTTCAGAATGCTACCTTTAGTTTCCCAATAGCAAAAAGGGAATTTAGTATTTTTAAAACTAGTAATAATGACTCAATGAACGACTAGGTGCTATTCACACGCACTACAAGGTTTACACAATAACTTCCAAGTTAGATGGTTTCATAATGCACAAGCACAAAGTTGTGTGCATACTTTCTATTTACATTTATAGTTAAATTAATACCCGAATAATTGATAACATCTAGCCCAAACGTGCCCAATTTAATGTAAGAAAATGCAAATTTGAAAATAGTCCTACTGAAATACGTAAATGATCAGGTATAACAATAACAGTTCATGTATCCTTAATAATAATAGTTCACTGATTAAAATTACTCCTACCAAAATTCATGCATTTCTCCCCAATAAGGATAGAAAATAAACATTCTCAATCCGCAAGATAGAAATAACATAAATAAGTTTCCGACAATTTCAAATGCATGTAATTCAAGCTAGAATGACTAGATCCTTTAACCAAAATTGAACAATTTCGAATGCATGTAAATTCAATCAGAATGACTAGATGAACAATTTTGAATGCATGTAAATTTAATCAGAATGACTAGATTCTCTAACCAAAATTGTTGTCTAGAAACTACTTGAGTCAGAAACACTTTCCTCCCAACCGCAAACTTTCTCCTCTAGTTCTTCCCCAAGCTAAGATCTATGGCCTAAGGAATCAACAACCTCTTGTGATTCGAGCTAAGGTCCTTCTATTCCTTTCTTCACTAGCAGATCTTTCCTTAGTGGTGTCCCTCTTTCCAGGGTCTTCCATACCCCATAACCTAGGACTTTTTTTCCTTTTTTGAAAAAGGTATCTTCTCCTTTTTCATTAAAGCCTGCCTTTTTCTCCCACAGTGTTTTATTCACCCTCACTTGGTGTTTTTTCCTTCATTGAGTGATTTAATAGATTTTCTCTCCAATTTTATTAAATCTTGGTATACAACCCCAAGGGATTTTTAGAAGTGATTTAAGTGAAGATTATCTTGATATTATCCGTCAACTTTGATTGCCAGATTTTGGCAATAATCTCTTTAACTCCAGTGTTTCTTTCCCTAGTAATTTCCAATTTGTTTTCCCTTTTCATTAATAAAACTTATTTATTACATCATCATACTTTATTATTTATTTTAAGTCATGGCTTTCTAGCCATAACAGTTAAAAATAGTTCAATACAAAACAAAATATGTTTACATAGAAACAGAGGGGTGTTAAAGAAATAATGGGTAAAAAATATTATAACAACATGTTTTACCCAATATTTCACCCCAATCCCATTCTCACATATCATGAAAAATATTTTACAGCATGAAAACTTTTTACATCAAAAGAGAACATAAACATTGATCCGTAAACTGTTGTGGATATTCCACTCGGCAGTTCGTCACAACATATCTGATAATATGATATTAAAATACTAAAATTTTACACTATTACAGTTTTATTAAACTTTCAGATCTATAGATTTAACTGTAATTAGTTCATGCATGCGAATGGAAAATATGCAGAAAAGTAGAGAATGACAAAATAAACTCACACACAGACACATAAGACACAAGATATGATTTCTGGGAAACCCTTCAAGAGAAAACCCAACTGGAAGGTGAGGTCACATTTCTCTCTTTTTCTATCTGAAAATATGGATGCAGTTACAAAGATGTAATGCATGTGACCCATGGGCTGCTACAATGCACAAATCCTCTCCATTTGAAAATATGGATGCAGGTACAAAGAAGTAATCCATGTGACCCATGGGCTGCTACAATGCACAAATCCTCTTTGTCTTCTCTACCTCCTACCTCTCTTGGCTATCTTTGCTCAGTTATGGAAAAAAATTCTCTCGAAAGAATGGAATGCCTCTTCCTCCTAGTGGCTTGGTTATAGCACAACCTGATAGCCTACTAGGGGTGAATTTTTTCTACATCAACTCTTAACTAGAGGTAAAATATAGAATCTTCTAGAGTATTTTACATCACAAACACGTGGATATCCCCTTTTCCATGAATAATTGGTGTTGATGCGACATTCTCCCGAGCTATAGGTGTGAAAATAGGAAGTTCAACTTTTGAGTGGCATAACTTTCACATATGGACTCTGATTGACGCTAAAAAGACAATGTTTTACATCAAAAAAATGTCGTTTGATGCCTCAAAATTATCCCAGAAGGTTTCAAACCTCGTTTTTCCAAACTGGGTCCCGCCATTACAAATGATCCAATGAGTTGATTCCTCCACTTATTCCACTCCAAATGCATCGATATGGATCACAAGCAATATAATGATCCAATTCGGATCACACCTCCCGATTTTGGGAGGCTTTTGGTCCCCAAAAACGTTTACTAAATGAAGTGAGCAAATTTTTCCTCCACCTTCTCTCTAGTGTACCATTTATCTTTTCTTTGAAGTTTTCCCTTCAACCTAGTCTGGCAAAGGTCATGCTGCCCTTGTGTTGTAGTTATGGGACTCTTTTGTAAAACTATATCTTCTGTCAAATCTTCCTAAGCATCTGGTGTAAAATACTTCATAGAAGGTATGACCTATCCCTCTTCTTAATCTAGCATGGAAGCCTCATAGAGTTTCAAATTATGTACATTCACAACTGCGTAAAAGTTCATATATGTTGGTAAATTGAGTTGATAAGCATCATCACCCACCTTTTCCAGTATGTCAAAGGGACAATATATGAGAGCCTTGATTTTCTCACCAGGCCCATGCAACCTCTCCTTGTTAAACTATAGCCATACTTTATCTCCCACCTTGAATGATTTCTTTGTTCTGTGTTGATCATGCCTGCCCGTGTACTTATCTTGTTACTTTTGTAGTTTTTCATGTAACTGTAGATGGATCTACTTGATCTTCTCAATAAAATTTTCAGTCCTCAAAGCATCTCTTGTAAGATCTTCCCTCACTCCTCCTTGGTCCCTATATGCAATATCCAAAGGTGAAGATGGGAAATATCCAAAACAAGTCTCAAATGAGGACTTTCCTATAGAAGCGTGGACTGCTCTTTTGTATGAATGTTGTATATATACCATATTTTCATCTCATCTCTTTGGATGCTTCTAGTTGTATCCCCTCAAAAGTTGCACCAAAGTCTTGTTGACTACTTTTGTTCACCCATCTGTTTGTGGATGGAATGGTCTAGATATCTTCAACTTTGTATCCATCTTCTTCCACAATGTAGTCTAGAATGCACTAATAAATATTATATCTATGTCTTAAATGATACTCCTTCATATCCCAAAGTGCACCCAAACCTATCCAAAGAATAATTTTGTTTCTCCTGTTCCACTAATGGTCATTTTACAGGGAATCAAAACGCACATCTCGCTGAATCTTTCAAATACCACAAACAAGTAGTCATGTCCCTTCCAAATTGTCGGTAAACCTCCCACAAATTCCATGGAAATTCTTTCCCAAGGACGAGTAGGGATAGGTAAGGGATGATATAGACACGGTTTCATATTGCTAGGATTGTAGGTGCAACAAAGCATCCATCCTCTTATGAACCTAGCTACCTACACTTTCATCTTGGGCCAATACACATATATTTTCAAGTTATCCATTGTCTTCCATACAAAAAATTGTCATGCAACCTTGGAGGTGTGAGCCTCTCTGATGAGCTACAATTTATCAACTTTAGGAACACATACCTTATCTGGCCAGTAGAGTAACCTATCCTGGATATCGTAGTCAATGGTGTTGTCACCATTGTGCACATGACTCTGACTCTGCAACTACTGATACACCTCCTTGAAGTCCTCATCTTCTAAGTATTCCTCTCTATATGCATCATGGGTGCATGGCTCCATGTGCATAAGATTCTCCAAAGCTATGATTTTTGATGTGGGCGACCTTGAAATCATGTTGACAGACTTGTTTGTGATACCCTCCTTATAATTGATCACCAGATGAAACTTTTGTAAAAACCCCATCCACTTGAAATGCTTGGTATGTTGTAGCTTATTGTGGGCCTGCAAGTACCATAACAACTGGTGATACGTGTGGAATACTGTCTCCTTTCCAATCATATAGTGCTTCCATTTCTTCAAACTTTCACCATGGCATAGAGCTCGTTATCATAGGTAGGATAGTTAAGAAATGCCCCATGAAATACTTCAAAATGGTAGCAAACGGGCCTTCCTACTTGCATCACGATAGATCCCATAAGATACCTGTTATACAGTATTTTATCATACCTCCTGCACTTCCCTATGACATACCCTAAAGTTCCTGAAACATGACTATTATGCAATGCATTCATTCATGTATGCAGCTCAGATCCCTCCTAAGACATTGATTGAAAAATTCCTTGAGCTTTTCCTGAAGAAATAGCTCTAATTAAAATCCTAAATTGAGAATCATCACTCTTATAAGGCTTAAAACAATGATGGTCGCATGTTGTGATGGCATCTCTCTGATCCATTTCATACCCATGATGATCCCAAAAGGGTAATTTTCCTAAAGAGGATGAGAATCTTTGTGATCTAGAAGCTTACAGAGCGACGATCTGGAAATTGTTTGGCATAGATGAGGTTGAATCCTCCCAACTTGGCCTCTTGGTCTTATCCCTACGAGCTAACTCCTTGAGATGAGGGCCTAATCCTATCTTTGGAGAGGTCCTAACTCCCTTTCCCATCCTATAAATTAATCCTCTGCCATTCCCAAATGGTTGGTCCATGTCTATTTACACCCTTATGCTAAGATTGTGCCTAGAGGATATTCATTTGACTTGGAGAAGGAGTGCTTGGAGAGTTCTTGGCTTGGACTTGGATTACCACTCAAGGAGAGCCTATCCACATCAAGGCTTTGATTGTAAGCTTCTCTTTATTTTCTACCAATATAAAAATGTTGGTTCATCTTCCCAAAATGTATATGTTCATCTATCATTTAGCTTGACATTCGTCGATCAGTTAAGTAGGTTGATATTGGATTTGATATTTGTTTTGGCATCCCTTGTTGTGTCTTGATCAATTGTTAAAGTGCACAAACACTAATAGAAGCAAGAACAATCTCGTGATACAAGCAGTTCAGAGTCCTCAATAAAGGAAATCGAAATAGCATTAGAATGAGGTACGCCAACTCCTTCATTCTTCTTTTCAATTGTAACGTAGGAAGATGTCTAATGTATTGTCATTTGAGTTGCTAGACCCACTCGTTGGGCTAGAGGGATCATCTCTGTCTGCAGAGAGGATTAACCATGAAAACAATACTAACTCGCATATGTCTCCACTTCAAAGGGCTTCTGGAAGTTTGGCAATGCCAAAACTGGTGCTTGATTGATCTTCTTCTTTATCTCCTCAAAATCATTCTACTGACCTTTCCCTATTAGAAGCTCTTTCCACTTGTTGTTATGGCGTGGAGCAATGCTGCTACCACTGAAAATGAGGCTATGAATTTCCTAAGGTACTCTTTTTTCCAAATGAAACTCTTGACCTCAGAAACATTAGTAAGCACTGACCATTTCATGATGGCCTCCATCTTAGAAGGATCTACCTTAAGTTCACCTCCACTGATGACATACCCCAAATACACCAAGGAATATTTGGAAAATTCACTCTTCTTGAGATTTGCTAGTAGTTGGTGCTTCTTCAATATTTCCAGCACCTGTGTCAAATGTGAAATACACTCTTCCTAGGTAGCACTATATACCAATATATCATCCAGATAGACAATAAAAAATGAATATATGAAAGGGAGAAGTACATCACTCATTAATCTCATAAATGTAATAGGTTTATTACAAAGGCTAAATGGCATAACTAACCACTTATACAAACCTTTCCTCATTTTGAATGTGGTCTTCGATGTATCATCTTTTTTGAATCAAACCTAGTGATATACAGACTTCAAGTCTAGATCACTGAAGTACTTTTCTTGATGCAATTAATGTAGCAAATTGTCTATCCTGGGAATGGGGTATCTATTCTTGAGTTTGGTTTTATTCAATGCCCTATAATCTATACACATCCACCAAGTCCCATCCTTATTTGGCACAATGATGATGGGTGACCCACAAGGTGACGTACTCGGTTGAATGACACCCTGTTAAAGTAGATGTTACAACCTTTTATTCACCTCACTTGCTTCTATAAAAGACTTCCCGTACAACCCAATATTTGGAAATGGGGAGTCTTGCAATAGTTGGATCTCATGCTCCACTTCTCTTTTAGGTGGTAATAGCAGAGCACATCCTTGTATGCTTGTAACAACTCCAATTTTTTTTTATGTTTCTGAGCACACCCCTCTAGGGATGCCTTGCCTCTTATTGACTCCTCTGCAGACTGGATTTCTCTTAAAAGCAATAAAACATACTTCCTATGGGAACTGGTCAATTTCTTGGTATGGTTCGAACTTACTAGTGAAATGTTCGACTTTCATTTGTGCGCATTGATGATGAACGATTTTCCATCCTTTATGAGATGATATTGTTTAACTCTCCTCGTGAATATTGCATCACGCATGTACATGTATGGACTCCCAAACATGACTCCACATACATCAAGGGGAACCACATCCATATCTACTTCATAAATAAAATCAACACTCATAGAAAATCTAATTTTTCAATGTTTTGGTACCTTCAGCTCCCCATCCGTATTTAACCATCCCAATGAATGTGGGTTTGGATGATCTTGAACTTTCAGCCCCAACTTCTTGACCAGCTCTACTACAATGATATTCACCTGTAATCCTTAGGTAAAAAAAGCATCAATATTTGTCTCCTTGACCTGTATCTTTGTATGGAATAATTTGATCATTTCATTATCTTCCTGTTGTTGAAGGCTACTCAGATTCACCTCCTTCTGCACTGATGTAGAAGCAATCTTCTAATCCATGTCTGAGCTATTTTTAACTTGATTGCTCAAATCTACAACCATGAGATTATTCTTCTTGTTCTTCGAGTTTATATCTAGATACAACTTCCAATGCTTCAACTTTGTATTTCCATCAATGTTGCAGTGCTTGCAGTGGTTGCCAGGATCTTTGCATTAGTGTGTTGTGGCTACCATCCTTTTATCTTTTTCCCTTCTTCTTCTTCCCATCCTTATAAGCTTCATGTTTCTCCTTATGCTTTGATCCACTTGATTGTGCTCTTTTCAGGCCTATGTTCTCCAGGTATTGAGCCTATACAAAAGCCTCGTTCACTAATTTGGGCTTGAACAACACCACTTACTCATGAATATTGTGGTGCAAGCCCCCAGGAGTACATCTAGGTTCTTTGGAGAGATACCCAACATCATATCCATCTTTTTGAAGTTTGTGGTGTACTTCTGCATGCTTTGGTCTAGCTTTTTGCTTAAGTAATGCCATCAAATTGACTAGTCCTCGACGTACCTAGTGGGATAAAATTGTGCCTTAATGAGGGTATTGAAATCCTCCAACTTAGTCACTAGAGGTTTTGCCTCCAACCTCAAGGTTTCCATGTGGCTCTCCCACCAAGTTATTGCATGGCCCTCTAATTTCAGCCACGTGAATGAGATGTTTCGCCCTTCCTCTATCTAATGGATGATGAAATGAAATTCAATTTACTCCAATCAGTGGTTCAAATTCAAAGAGTCAATATCACCATGGTATGGCTTGATATCGAATTCTACTTCCATTTTAAACAAGGAATGATTCACGGCACTTGAACCAAGTTGATCTTTTCTAGCTTCTTTCTTCGGTTGATTCTTCGTTTCTCCCCAATCTTCTTATCCTTGTTGTGATTTATCCTCTTCTTTCAAACCCCCATTGTAACAGCCTTGGTGAAAATTTCATGTAATAAAAGTTAAAAAAAATAACCACGGATGAATGGGACACTTATTCCAAGCTGAATGTTGGGAAAGACATCCTAGGGGTGGTTCATTTGGTTGTTTAAGGATAAGAAAATTGGCAAAGGAAATGGCTAAGGCCTTGGAAAGGAAAAATGACATTTTTGGCACATTTATTTATGAAAATAATGGAAATTAGGAGAAAAATGAGGTGAAAGGTCACAAGTTGCATGTCAGGAGGAAAATGAAAAGGCTTTGGAAAGGAAAAATGACATTTTTGGCACATTTATTTATGAAAATAATGGAAATTAGGAGAAAAATGAGGTGAAAGGTCACAAGTTGCATGTCAGGAGGAAAATGAAAGAAAATAATAGAAAATGAAGAGAATAGAGGCCTCACCCATAAAAGTATTCTAAGGATTAGTTGGTAACCTTTTGTCAATTTAGATTTGGAGCACTTTCATTATTCTCTCTCTCTCTCTCATACTCTTGGACACTTAGAGTTTTCTTGGAGCACTTTGGCATTGAAGCAAGAAAGGCAAAGAATGAAAGAAGAAGCAAAGATCAAGCAGAGGGAAGGGTCAAGAAGCTACAATATGCTTGATTGCAGATGTCACATTGCATGTTTATTTTCCTTGCTAGATTTGGCATGCATGGGATTGCATGTGTTTATTTTCTACCATGGCATGATTTTTTCCAAGTGTGACAGTATTTTCAGCCTAGCCTTTCCATTTACTGATAATTTTGATGAGATGGGTTCTCTCATTCAGTTTATGTGGGAAGGTTGGGTTGGATTCGAAGTTGAGTGGCTGGATCTCCGAATTGACAAACACATGGTGTAGTGATCCCTAAACCAGACTGAGGATGCATGAAGCCAGTAGCCTAATAAACCCTAAACTAGACTGTGGGTTACAATAAAGCTAGATTGTGTGCCTCAGTGGGCCTAGGAATAATTTCCGGTGAATGGCGAGGTATACGGTAAACCTAAGAGGTGGATTTTCTCTCCATTGGGCCTAGTGATTCTAGGATGGAATACATGGTAAAGCCTGAAGAGTATGTCTCAGTATAGGGCCTAGTGATCCTTAGATCAGATTGAGGATGCACAGTAAAGCCTGAGAGACTAAGAGGCACTAAAATTCCTCAGAGTGTAGGCGGCGAACTCTGGTGAAATCCACATTGATTGGTGTTTTTTATGTGTTCTATGAGTCCCACGTTCATGCTTGGAATATGAAATGTGGGTGATTGGCTAAAGAGAGACTTGGCTCAACCAATCTATGGTTGGGTGGAACATGGTAGTGCCATCTCTCGTTAGTTCATTTCATTGATTAATGAGAAATTCATTCCATTTATTTTCATATGTAACTTTACTAGTTATATATGATTTTAATGGCTCATATGTTTATTGTATTTATGTTCCTATTATGCTAGTTATATGAAAATTTTATGATATAGCTATGTTTGGATCTCACCATGTTTTTACTCATATTTGAATGGATGATATATCTATGACCTAATACATGATAAGGCAACAAATGACATGAGGAAAAAATGGTTCATGGTGATTCTCAGATAACTATAAGACCCCTACATTTAATTATGTTGTTTACCCCTGTAGGTTACATGTCGATAATATTTTTGATGAAATCCCTCTCATGGCTAGTAGGGGTTTGGCTAAGGTCTTGATCAACTATTTACTTTTGCAGCATTGTTTCCTTGTACTTTATCTGATTCTGAGCTATCATTCCATTCAGTGCAGTGGCATGGGCTCTAGGCCTGAAAATGTGGCTTAATTCCCGAGGTCGCTGGCATAGAAATGGAAAATTTGGTCCATAGTCATTGGAAGGCAGGCCTATGAAAAAAACTTTAGGTCTCTAGTCGCCCTCTTGTGCATAGCATGAGAGCGACTATGGTCTAAGAGGTCCAAAAAATCAGTGGGACCCAGGGATAGGTTATCCGAGTGGCTGACTTGTCTCCTAATGGTTCTCTTGATGGTGTTGGATGATTGTGTGTGATCAGTTTCATTGATTCCACTTCCTTAAGTTTACCTAGGATGTCGAATCTAATCATAGTAGCCTATTGTCTCATGTTTAGCTTTGTTGGCACGGTTTCTTAGGTTAATGTGGGAGGAGGTTGTTACATGGTGGTATTAGAGCATGGTTCAACTCTGAGACTGGATGAGTTGAATGTTTTAGTCATGCATGCATCCTAGTTGCATGTGTGTCTCTTACACTTATATATTTGTTGCAATTGCTTGATGTTAGATTAGGGTTGTAGTATGGTTATCATGGAGAAGTTAATGTTGATTTCATGAAGAGTATTTAACATGAGTATGTGATTGACTGTATATGGTTATTTTTCGCTTACATGTTGATTTTATATAACCTACTTACATCCTTGTATGTTAGGTTACATTTTGAATATCTTGATTACATGCATCAGTCTTGTTGGTTTATTTGAAAACTTATCGATTATGTTTGACTACATGCATTTATGTGTATTTGTAGTTGGATAGGCATTTCTTATGCATATTGTTGGTTGCATGTAGTAATGTGTATAATGGATTAATGGTTTTTTTCATGCATGAGGTCATAGCATGCATTGTTGATATGGCCTTGCATTGATGACTGAATCCTAGTTAGAGTGATGATTATGTGTTGATACAATTACTTGAATATGTCTATATGTTGCCATGTTTTTTCTATATGTGTATCATGCTGATTTGGTGATCTTGTAGACAAGGTATCATCCTCGAGCTATACTAAGGTACGTTCGTTTATTCTGATTTGGTTTATCTGAGATATTATGCATTGAAGGAAGAGAAAGATCAAATGGCTAGCAAGGTGGTAGACTACGTATAATCTCCCTATGCATTAGATGAGCAGTGTGGTGTGGGGAGACTTCCGATTTGGTCGATACATTGAGAAGATTGAAGGAAGAGATAAGGAGTTGTAAGGCAGATGATGATCAGATCATACATGCACAAGAGAATCAAGTAGAGGTCAATTCTATACTTATTCAGATTTTGTCAGAACTGCAGTGACAAAGGATTCTTCAGATCAGCCATGCACATGATGATGGGACCAATGGAGCATATGGAAGTAGATCACCTGGTAAACACAGGTCGAATAGATCTGACACGGAGATGGAAGGTTGTCGGATACTCTGGAAAGGACGGGTGATGAGCAAGTATTATTCTAATTTTTGTTTTGATAGCCATCATCATCATCGTCGCTATCATTCGTACAGGAGGAATGATAAGGGATACTTACCGGATGAATTCAAGTAAGAAAAACCACCTACTTTTGATGGATATGTGAAGAAGTCAGAAGATGCAAAGGATTGGATACTTAGGATGAAGAAATTCTTTAAGTTGAATGAGTACATAGATAACTTGAAGGCTAGAATAGTTATCTTCACCTTGAAAGGAAAAGAAGACATCTAGTGGGAAGATGTTAAGCAGGTGTTGACAGTGTTAGACCCTCCAACAGCAAGGGATCTCCCCAGTATGAAGTCCAAAATAGACCTCACACCATTTGGTGTAGGAGTCTCATCTGCTACGATGGTTTAGTTTCCATTATCATAAAGATATGACTTAGCTCTTACTTTTCAACACATGAGAGTGGTCTGCTTCATCTTTGAACAATGAATTTTTCATTCCTAGTGAATGCTAGTGTTACTTGTGTCAAGGTTCTTTCACAACAAAGAGAGAGGGTGGGAGTGAGTCTCAATTCGGATGGGAGGAAGTCCCAAATCTGTCGGAGAGACACAAAACAACAAGACATGTACATCTTCGGGTAGTGTAATACACATGGATGTTATAGTCACACAACACAAAGGAAGATAACACATACAACACACATTAGGTAGTCTGCATGAGTGAGGCAGTCATTATATTAGGTTTCTTAAAAGGTTCTGTCTGATGTTTGGGGGTTAACCAAAACGAGTAAGATAGCGTTAACAACTTATACAACAAATTTTTAGAAATATATGTATTAGAACAACTGGATGAGTTCAATTGTTTAACATTGGTTAAAGAAACATGTATTACACCTGATCAAGATTAATTCTTACAAACAGTTACAACACATGTGAGAAAACATGCTAGCTTATGAGCAGGCTTCTGAATTAAGTGAAAGTTCCAAGACACATTGGTACACCATTACATCACTAACCTCATGGGTGGGGCATTAGAGCCACTACTCACTCCTCAAAGAAAATATTACTAACTCTCAAGGCTATGCGGGAGGAGCCAAGGTGAAAAGTCATTTGCATGTACAAATGAGGGGGTATTTATAGCCAAGGGTGAAACTAACCCTTGTGACTATTTGAATTCCCTCATGACTATTTGACTTCCATGACTTTTCATATTACATGACTCTTTCGATTATGAGTGGGTCTCTTGGACTTCCACTTTACATTACATTCATTGACAAAAGTATGGCCCATAGTAGTGACGTGGTCGACATGACTCATGACACGACTCGACATGACAGTGCTGGTAATGTTTCTTCTGGTGTGCATGTCGAGTTGCAGTGTTGTTGAGTGATGGATGTCTTCTTGGTGTATTACAGCTTCACCATCGCATGTAAAGGTGTCTAGAGTCCTCAATGGTCATTAGGTTTGCTTGATGTTGCATGTGAAGATTGATCCTTTGTTTGTACTGTGGCATGCTTAACATGTTTTCCCGTTCGCAAAAATATGTCCTGGCATGTTTCTTCATTTTTCAATTCACGAAACTGTCTTTTCGCGAGTTTCATCCATTCACAAAATTGTATCTTCGCATGCTTTGTCCATTCGCAGCACTGTATTTTTGCATGTTTCATCCATTCGCAAGTTTTGTCTGTACACAAACTATCTCTTCGCATGTACTCTCCTTGTTCAACCCATTCGTCACCGCATCATGTTTTTATATGTACCTGTATCTACAATCACTCGTGATGAGATGACAAAAAATCCATAAACCTCCTAGTCTACCATGATGCATGATCATTTTCTTTTGTATACAGGTGATAGGGACAGAGGACAACGCTGTGAAACTACATGAGGTGAGCTTCGAGATGGGATGTATGCTCCAAGCTCTGTTGGTGGATATTGCACAGAGGTCACTCGGAGACTGAGGTGGAAAACCTAGATCAGCAAGAACTATCCATGGGATCTAGCTCGACTAAAGGGCAGATTTGCGCAATTTCTAGGTTGAAACAGTTTGTGCAGCGGAGGGTCTTGGCAGTAAAAACTACACAATTCCTGGAGGGATATGGCAATGGGCTAGGGGATGGCTTGGCAGAAAAAATTACGCAATTCCTAGTGGGAGATGGAAGCGGGTTGTGGGTTTTGATGGAGACAAAACATATGCAATAGTTGGGAGGTTGAATTGTTGAGGATCTCTATGTAGTTTCTAATCTAAGCAGGGTGCTAGACTACTGAGGGGCTTGCTCAGAAATCAATGTAGTTTTCTAGGTGAGTAGTCAGTCAGCTTACTCATGACTGGCTGGAAAAACTACACAATCCTAGAGGGCAGACATGGATGGACATTCAATGTCTATCCGGCCTGTCTGTGCAGTTTTCTTAATCAGTGGAGCAGGCAAGTTTTGCAGCCTCTGCGCAATTTTTTAGGGGAGTGAGTCCTGGGGTGACTGCCAGATCAAACTCTTTGGTTGACCAGCAGGAGAGCTACATGATCAGCTTGCATTCAGAGTAGATTGAAATGGCTTTTTGGACACTTCTACATTGTTATGGGTGATAGTTAGTCGAGTCGATTACAAGGTGGAGGTCCACCCGTTAGAGGGTGATCCTGTCATCAGAACTTTAGCAAAATGACTAAGTGTGTGAGCGAGTGAATCTGTGCATACACAAACATCGCGAACACACACTCAACATAACTTGATGATAAGATTCCTCAAATCATCAATACAACATATGCACAACATGACTGAGCGACGATGCGAGTGACGAGTGCGACGCTTGTGATGAATCGTTGAATGACCGCAACAACTCTTGCACGAAAATGCATACAACATTGTGTATGAGTGTGATAGATCTGTACATGGTGAACACAACTCAAACATAACCTCCAACATCACCAGGATGAAGTCACAAGAATGACATATCAACAAACATGTGGAAGATGACAATTGGTTGAAAAAGTGAAAAGAAGCAAGACATGTAGAAGAAACACATGAGATGACTTTTTGTGATTACACACATGCATGTTACTAGGGACATTATGATATGCCAATGACAAGTAGTCCTGCAAACTCAACTAAGAGGCGTACTTCATAAGATGTTCTTTAATTACCATACTTACCCTCAATATGATCATGCATCTAGCAGAGTTCGCATGCGGTCATGATATTTTCCATTACCCAGTTCCTTGGTCCTTCTCCTCAACTCCTTAGAGGTTATTTCAGCATGTCACCTTTTCCTGTAATCACTAAGAGGCATATCTACATGATTTCAACAGATAATGACTGCTACTAGAATGAGGCACTCGGAGGCCCATCTGCGAAGTTTTTTCATGCAAGACAAACATGACAACTTGAACAACACTGCGTAGTTTTGAGGCTCAAGGAAATGTTGCGAAACAGGTCCTGGGAGGACACCTCTGTGCAATTTCTAAGTGCAGTGCAGGCTGGGGCCCTTGTGGGCTGTAGGGTTTCAACAGGCAAGGGAGGTTGGTGTCTATACACAATGTGGGTTTTAGCAGACAAGGGAGGAAGCTTGATGGTTGCATAAGAAAAAAGAACAGTTCCAGGAAGCTGGATGAGGCTAGGTTTCGTGGTAAAATGGCTAAATGTGAGATCATTAAAACATATGCAAACAATGATAGGACTTGACTGTGATCACACACGGACACTTAGTGACACAACATAGACCATCCAGAATACATAAGACATACTTTGCTTGATACAACAACCTTTGTGACATGAGTGTGTGAGGTGAGTGTGAAACATGTATATGTGATGAAAATCACTCATATGCACACAATTCCCTTGAAGCAAGACAAAATTCGCTTTAAATGACAAACAACAACCCCTATGCCCAAATATGACACATGTTGGATGAAGATGAGAACATGGACAAATCTTAAGATCAAGGAGAGGAGCTTGAAATCACCATCTTACCAATAAGCAACCAAGGATAATCAATTGCAGGATCTAAGGTAGGCTCTGAAATTTACATGCGAGCCAAAATTTTGGAGGGTGTTTGTAGCCGCTACAACCACAGGTTAGAGACATGAGGATAGATGACTTGAGCTGTCGAGAGTTTAAGAGACTTTTCAGGAAGAAGTACTTGTCAAAAAGGTACTATGATAGTAAGGCAAAAGAATTCTATGAGCTAAATGTGGGATCAATGACAGACGAAGAGTACACGACCAATTTTCTGGAACTATTTAGGTATGTAATGTATCTTATCAATGAGAAGGCTAAAGTTTAGATATTTGTGATTTGAGTTCCATTAGAATTTAGAGATCAGATTGAGTATGATTAGCCTCAATCACTTGAGGAATTTATTAGGAAAGTGAAGCATTTCTATTAGCAATCAAAGCATAAGAATGAATCTCAGCATGGATGGAAGGGAAAGGACAAAGGTAGAGGTAAATGGCAGCCTAAGAGGACAAGGCCTCAACATGTAGATGGGAAAGAAAATGTCAGTCTGCAAAATATATTTAATGTAGCTAGATAGGGACATGGGTGACAACATCAGCAGTAGAAACATAGAGGTGAGGGCACCAATCAGTTGGAGTGTTGGACATGTGGTATGGAACACCTTAGGAGATATTTTCCATAGCATTAGGGTGGAAGGCCTAAGATATATAGTGCACAGAAGATGCAGATTGTTGGGGATGTTGGTTATAGTATTCTAAGTATCTATGCAGCAGTGGAAAATGGGAAAGCAGAACACCATGAATCTATCATTGAGATGGATGGTAAGCTTTGTGATCAAGTTATTTCTATTTTGATTGACCCTGGATCTAATTATAGCTATGTTAGTCCTGACTTGGTGGATAAGTGTGGTTTGAACAAGGAATTGCATGTAGAGTCTTGGTTAGTGCAGTTGGTTACAAGTAGAAAGAAGTGAGTTCATCATTGGTTAAGAGCTTGCGCATTTGATTTAAATGGTATGCCTATGGAAACACATTTGAATGTGTTACCGTTGGGATCATACAATATGTTGTTGGGCATGGATTGGTTGTATCTACATAGAAACAAGGTTGACTACTATGACAAATCTATTGAGTTTGTTGATGAAAATGGAGAACCAAGAGTCTTGCAAGGTAAGAAGAAGGCCACATCAGTTAGGATGGTAACAATTATGCAAGAAAAGCATAGTCATAGGAAAGGGTGCAAATTATTTGTAGTGCACATTTCTAGTGATAAAGGTAAGGAGGTTGCGGATGCATATGTGTTGAGTAGATACCCAATGTTGCAGCAGTTTTAGGATATATTTCCTAAGGACATTACAGAGTTTCCACCTTATAGGGAGGTAGAATTTTCGATTGAGTTAGTGCCAGGGGAAACTCCATCATCAAAGGCACCATATAGGATGAGCACACCTGAGTTGGTTGAGTTAAAATTGCAATTGAATGAAATGTTGGACAAGGGATAAATTAGGCCAAGTGTATCACCTTGGGGCGCACCGGTCTTGTTTTTTAGGAAGGAAGACGGTACTCTCAGAGTATGCATTGATTACAGGAAGTTGAGCAAAGTGACTATCAAGAACAGGTACCCTTTGCTGAGGATTGATGAATTGTTCGATTAGTTGAAGGGAGCAGTAGTGTTCTTGAAGATTGACTTGAGATCCAGATACTATCAGGTACATCTCAAAGAGGAGTACATTGACAAGATTGCGTTTAGGAGAAAGTATGAGCATTATGAGTTTGTTGTTGTTCAATTTGGCTTAACTAATGCTCTAGCTACATTCATGTGTTTGATGAATAGTTTGTTGCATCGATATTTGGATAAATTTGTTATTGTGTTCATCAATGATATACTGGTATATTCTAAAAATGAGGAAGAGCATGTCACGAGTTTAGCAGTAGTGTTGAGGTTGTTGAGGGAGCATCAATTGTATTCTAATCTCAACAAGTGTAGTTTCTTTCAGACTGAGGTTCACTACCTAGGACATGTTGTCTCCAAGGAAGGCATTTCAATAGATCTAGAAAATATAAGGGCCATCATGGAGTTGGTAGCTCCTAAGAATGTGGATGAGGTTAGATCTTTCTTGGGTCTAGCGAGCTATTATAGGAGGTTCATAGTAACTTTTCACAAATTTCTTATCCCATTGCATCATTGCAAAGGAAAGGTAAGAAGTTTGAATGGACTGAGTAGTGTTAGGCTAACTTTAAGCATCTTAAGAAGTTGTTGACACATGCACAAGTGTTAGACATTGTAGATCCGAACAAAGAGTTTGTGGTATGCACAGATACTTGCAAGAGAGGGCTTGGTGGAGTCCTTACGTAGGAATACACGTGGTATATTATGAGTCCCGGAAAGTAAACGAGAACGAGAAAAAAACCCCAACACATGAACTTGAGTTAGCAATGATTATACATGCACTGAAGATGTGGAGACACTATATTATTGGCACGCAGTTTGTGCTTATGAGTGATCACATTGGGTTGAGATATTTGTTTGACCAGCCGAATTGCAATGTCAAGCAGGCTAGATGGTTGGCCATGATTAGTGAGTTTGATTTTGAGATCATGTACATCAAAGGTAAAGAGAATAGGGTGGCAGATTCTCTTAGGAGATGAGTACATGTACATCACTTGGAAGTTGTGAACTCCTATGGGATGAACCTACATGATAGCATCTTGCAGGAATGACAGTAAGATGTCAGTGATATGGAGATTGTGCACAGGTTGTAGTAGGGTGATAGTACAGGTATGGGTGGAAGTATAGGTACATCCATAGGTACAGGTACACGTACAAGTGCAGGTGTACAGGGCATGGATTATTTTCTTACCGCAGATGGATTGGTCAAGTTACGAGATATGATATGTGTACCAGATAGCAGTGAGCTCAAGAAGGTGATCTTGAAGGAGTTCCATTTGTAACCATATTCAAGTCACCCGAGTTATCAGAAGACACTGACAATAATAAATAAGTATTACTATTGGTCGAACTTGAAGAGGGATGTAGCAGGGTTTGTGGCTAGATATTTCGACTTTCAATGAATGAAAGCAGACTGTAAACATCTAGGTGGACTGCTACAGTCGATTTTGATTCCAGAATGGAATTGGGAGGTCATTTCCATGGATTTCATTACAAGGTTGCCAAGGACAGTGAAGTGGCATGATTCCATTATGGTCATTGTGGACAGGTTAACAAAGGTTGAACAATTCATTCCGGTGAAGTCTACGTTCTCAGCTAGTGATGTGGCATAGGTGTTCATCAAAGATGTGGTTAGACTACATGGTGTTCAGAAGAAGATTGTATCAGAGAGAGATGCGAAGTTCACTTCTAAGTTTTGGAAGGAGTTGTTTGTAGGTTTGGGCACATAGTTGGCCTTCAACACGGCTTATCATCTACAGACATATGGAGAAACAAAGAAGGTCAATGGGATATTAGAGGATATGTTGAGAATGTATGTGATGCACCAGTAGTGGAAGTGGGAAGAGTATCTCCCTTTGGTCGAGTTTTCATACAACAACGATTATCAAGTCATTGAGGATGAGCCCTTTTGAGGCATTGTATGAGTGGAGTTGTAACACTCCCATCAGTTGGAGTGATCTAGTTAGTAGGGTATTGATTGTACCATATATGTTCAAAGACATAGAACATGATACGTAGGTGATCAAGAAGAATCTAAAGGCAACATAAGATAGGTAGAAGAGTTATGCAGATAAGAATAAGTTATTCAAGGAGTTTAGGTTGGGGAACAAGTGTACTTGCACACCAAACCGAAGAAGAGATCCTTGCGGATTAGATCATGTGCCAAGCTGGCATAAGGTTTTTTGGACCATTAAGTATCATTGAGAGGATTGGGCTAGTAGCCTATCGACTTGCACTGCCTCTAACAGTGAAAGTCCATGATGTTTACCATGTATATTTTCTTAAGAAGTATGTTAAGGATGTTGATCATGTAATTGACTATTCTGTATTGTGGGTGGAACCAAATGGAGAATTCTAGCCAGATCCTTAGTGTATATTGTAAAAAAATGTTCTCATGCTCCAGAGCTGAGAAATCGATCAAGTTAAAGTGCAATGGAAATACTTGGGGACTGATGAATCTACATGGGAGATGACAGATCAGATGTGGGCCATATATCCTTCCTCGTTTTTCGGTTGAGGCAAAGTAAATTGACATAGTGGGTTGTTATTTTATTATTGTGGTTTAGTATTTCCTTATGGTGGTTTGGTAATTTCTTATGGTGTTTGTTATTTGCTTATGGTGGTTTGGTATTTTCTTATGGTGGTTTGATATATGCTATATGATGTTTTGATTTTTTTTATTTTTTCCCCTTGGAAAAATCATAATTTTCATTAGTAAAGGAAAATTACATGTTGTATATGTGAAGTGCATATGTTGTATGTGAGGCAAAGTGCCTGACAAAAATAGGAGTATCCAATTTAACAAAAATAGTGTTGTGCATCCACATAGAGAGGCACTGTTCTACGGAGATTTTTCAACAAAGTAAAACAAAATAACTCTACGTAGAGAGTGTATGTCTGTTAAATATGCATCTGATAATTTAAAAGCATAAAATATTTACATATGCTAGAAAATATAAAAAACAGGCTCCAGCTGAGCCATTTAGTCTGTGATGTCCATAAAAGGTCGATGGTAAAACTGGTAGTGAGTACCATTCCTTTGTTCTCGAATCATCCATGTGCCGAGAGGCCTAACTGCGACTTCTTTAGATAATAGATCGGAAGTTGTGTTTCATTCCCTATAAATATGACGACATGAAAATGATTCAAAATGAGGAATGAGTCAGTGTGCCTCATCCAGTATATGTCTCAGCAAATATGCAGAGCAATTTGATGTTTTTTTTTATCCAGTTACAAACAATTTTTGAGTCACCAAACAATTGTAGATTACTACATTGTTTTTCGGAGGCAAATTGGATGAGGTATTTTGCTATCATTAGTTAAGAGAAATTGTTTGAGCCTTCTCCAGTCCCATTTGAATATTAAAATGATGGGATTCATATAAGTACAGTATGGCACCTCCCCCACAGCTAACTTCCTATGTTGAACCATCGAGAAAAGCCCATGGTTGAGAGTAATTTATGTCTTCCAGAACAATCATCCAGGGTGGAGAGGTTTCCTCATATTTAGGGATGATGTTGTAGTCTGTCAGGATACGAGCTGTGATGGAGGGTCAATGGGGAGAAATATCCTAAAAAATGTATCTATTGCGGGCTATCCAAATTGTGCAGCAGATGAGGAGTGGAAGATTTATGGCCTTTTTGGGAGCTGCATTAGTCCACCATGTAGACCATGCATCCTTAACAGTAATGCCCTACCAATTTTTCTGGGAGGGAAATGTCAATAGGATCGAGCTCTAGAGATCCTTTGCAACCTAGAAAGCGAGGAAAAGGTGGTATACATCTTCGGTGTTGTTCTTGCACAAGCAACACGAAAAGGGTATGTGATGTGCACGTTTGATGAGGTTGTCACCTATCAAGATCTTATATTTGAGGATTGTCCACATGAGAAGTCGAGTCCTGGAGAGTGCTTTGAGCTTCCACATGTGCTTCCACTAGAGTTTGATAACTTGTGGTTGATGAACCTCGACTAATACAAGATAACCCTCCTTGGGGGAGTATCTCCCTGATTTTGCAAGGGCCCAGGTTATCTTGTCCTCCCCTTCGACAATTCTAATATGAGACTCAGTTAAGGCCATAGTTTATTAAGCCCATTGTTGTTCCCAATGCTATGGTATGTGCAGGTTGCAGGTGGATTTCCAAGCTTGTTGAAATAAGGTGGTATGTTCAAAGTCCACAATATGACAGATATGTGTGATGCTTGCATTGCTGAGGTTTTTTTTAAGCTCAATATGCAGCCTATGAGCATTACCATAGCCAATCAAAGGATATTCACTTGTACGTACATATGTTCCAGATTGAATTCTCTAGGTAAGACTCACTTGGATAATGGTCAGTGAATTCAACACTCCCTTCCAGATGACTAATATCCCTGTGTTTTTCTAGTGTGGCTGTTGTAGCCATTCTTTCAAATTTAGAGGGGCAATGTATTTTGAAAAGGCCACCATACTCCACAAGTTGTTTGTAGTGATTAATTGCGAACCAAGGTTCATTGCCAACACTGAGGAGAAGTCCTCTAGCTTCTTTATGCCCCACCCTCCCCCTTTCTTTGTAAGGGTAAGCACCTCCTATTTGACCCAAGCAAATATTCTCCTTGACTGCTTACCCTTCTAGAGAAACTTGCAACATATATTTTGTATCTGAGAGAGGATACCTTAGGGTATCCATGCTAAAGGCATCCAATATACCGAGGTAGCCTCAAGATCTGCTTTTATAAGTACTAATCTACCTGCCCTAGATAGGTACTTGCGGTACCAAATGTTGAGCCTCCTTTCCACTTTGGAAATAATCCATGTCCAATATGCTATCTTATATCTCTGGGGCTATCTAAGGGCATCCTCCATTCACAGAAGGGTAAAGGGGAATCTATGGAGTGCAAATTGTATCTCATGGGGGGAGCCTCGAGGAGATGTAATGGTGGATTTGATGCAGTTAATAACCATGCCAGTGACAGTTTGAAATAAAGAGAAAGTATTCTTCATTATAGCCAAGTCCCCTATGCCACCATTGAGGAATATCAACGCATCATCCACAAATAATAATTGAGTCAGGATGGATCTGTTAGTGATTTTGATTCCTTTGAGCCTTCTCCTATTATGTTCCTCTTTTATAAGTCTACTAAGCCCTTCCATGATGAGTAGTAATAGTAAAGAAGATATAGGGAATCCCTGCCTGAGGCCTCTTTTTAAATGAAAAAAAGGTGATGCCACTCCATTTACAAGGTCACTTAAAGATATATTTATTATATAACACATGATCCATTTAATAAACTCATAAGGGAAACCTAGGTGAGTTAGGAGCATTCTGATGTACAGCCAACTTACTCTATCAAATGCTTTGGAGAGATCTACCTTTAAGATTATACCTTTCATCTTCTTCATTTGTAGAGAGTGTGGTACTTCTTGTGTTGTTCCGACCACCTCATGGATCTAATGATCTTGCAAGAAAGAAAATTTCTTAGGCTAAATATAAGTGGAGAGGATGGGGCGGAGACAATTGGAAATGATTTTATAAATGCAATTGTATAGGGATATGGAGTGGAAATCATCAAAGGAGGTTGGGTTGTTAGATTTTGGAATGAGGGCTATGAAAGTGGTATTGAAAGCTTCATACATCTTGCCATTGAGTTGACAGTATTCAACGACCTTAAGGAGATCTACTCTAAGAGTCTAAAAAAACTCCAAGTAGAACTCCACCAACATCCATCTGGCCCTGGGATTTTGTCACTCTTGAACCATTTTAATGTGGCCTCAAGTTCCCCTAGAGTGACTTCCTTGTTCAGTTCCATGGCAGTCTCCTGATCCACAAATCGGGGAAATAGTTGTGCCACTCGAATGACTTCAACAAGAGTGGCATTTGGAGGAGCCCTGTAGATCTTCTTAAAATAGGATGTGGCCATGGTTTCTAGATACAGAAAGGTGTTGAATATATTCCCCTGCTCATTTTTGAGATGCCATATGGATTTAATGGTTTTTCAACCATTTGCAAATTTGTGATAAAATTTTGTATTATCGTCTCCTTCTAGCAACCAGATTGCTCTGCTTCACAATCTCCAGGACTCTTCTCGATCCTTTAGGATTTTTCATCTCTTAGATAATAAGGATGTGAGTTTTTCCTTTTGTTCATTCGAGGTGTAGACCCCCCCTTGATCATTTTCGAAAGCAACAATCTCTGCTTCAGTATCCCTTAGGGTTTGTTCATCCTGCACTCTCTTTTTGTGCACCCAGATTTTAGAGAGTCTCTTCAGCTCTTTTAGGTTATGTGCAAAGCCTTCTGCTATATGCCCTCCAGTAGCAGGGGGTGGGACTTCCAGAAATCATTAACCATGCGAGCATAAGATGCATCCTTTAGCCAGGAAGAGTTGAATTTGAAAGGGCCTTTAGGCTTATTGAATCCCCCTCTTATTTCAAGGTATATCGGCAAATGGTCTGAGATACCTCCCGATCCCACCCATTGTCGATAGTTATAACCCAAGTTCAATAGGTTCTCCTTAATAAGGAAGTGATCAAGTCTTTTGGCGAGACTGTCATCACCAACCCTATTGTTCCTCCAGCTGGGCTGCAGTTTTGCTGATGGGATGTCTATAAGACTGTGACTTTCTAGGATGTTCTCAAAGTATATTGATAGGGGATCAATCTTGGCATGAAGTCCCCATGATTCAGAGAGGCTGATAGAGAAATTTAAATCCCCTCCAAGGATTAAGTAGTCCTTTTACAAGATATCAGTGTTCAGTAAATGGTCCCAGAAGTTTTCACGGTGATGGCATGACCAGTACATATTTATCTGTCTAATTTCAATGCCCAGATTGGATGAGAATATATTCACCCCAATATGCCCTATTCCTCCCTAATTGTTACAAATCTTGATGGTTTGAGAGTTATAACCTAGGGAAATGCCTCCCGAGCATCCATTTACATCAAGGGCTAGAAAGGACCAGCTCGAGAGCATAGATTCAAGTAGGTGGGTGATGGCTTCAGTTAAGCCCAAGGTTTCTTGTAGGAAAATGACATCGACCAATTCAGAGTTGAGCAGTCTGTGAAAAAATAGTTTTTTACCAGGCCTAGCTAACCCTCAGCAATTGAAAGAGAGCAACTTCATGGAGGGGAAGCATTAAGGGTGTTCAGAGCTCTAAGTACCCTATCAATGGTGTTTTGTTTCCCAGATGCTATCTCCTCTCTAGCCTGCAGCTTAGCTTTGGAAAGGGAGGAAGGACATCCTCGGGGTGGCTTCGGGGGAATGGGAGGAGTATCCAGGCCAATACCAATACTGTCAGGGGCCTGTGATCACACACGGGATCGAAGTGGGTATCTGGGGGATAGGGGCCCATGTTCAGAGGTAGAGGATATGGGAAGGGCTCCCTCTGGTAAGGATAGTGGAGTGCAAGAGAATGTGGGGGAGGGGGGTGGAGGGGCTAAGCCAGGGAAATGGGGGGCTGAGAGATGAAGGTCGAGCCCTGATTAATTACAGTAGAAAAAGATATGCTTTCAAAAGGAGAAAATATATTAACAGAGCAGGGAGGTCGATATGGTGTTTTTCCGCACTTCTTCGGAGCCTCCTTGACTGGTGCTTCCTCTGTTACTTCAGGGTTGATATGAGTCACTGCGGCTTCAGGAGGGGGTTGATCCACATGTGCTTGAGAGTATCTGGTAGGTATAGCCTTGTCGAATTCCCTTGCTCTTGATTTACTTTTGAGGGGACTATCCCTAAAGAGATGACCCACCTTATGGCACCCCATGCACCAAAAATGCACCCCTTCGTAGCCAAGAATCTGCTACCGAGAGAAATTCCTCCATTGGAGGGTAATGTGTTCCTGTAAGCCCACCCTGGTATCTAGGTGAACCAAAGTCCTCGCATATGCCATTATCCCAGTGGAAAGGTATGATTTTTCATGTTCCAGATATGTGCCCAAAGAGTTCTCGATGCACCAAAAGATGTCTTCGGACCAGAATTGTAGGGGTAGTCCTGGCAGACGGACCCATAGAGGGCCAGCACTGACTTGCTCCCTCTCTAGATTGAAAAGGGGGTTCCACCAACGCAGGAGGATGGGGGCCTATTCAATGTGCCAAACTGATGACAGGACCCAATTTGTATGCTCAACTTTGGCAAACTACAGCATGAACCATCCCCTAATGAAAGTTTGGATGAAAGGTAGCTCGGCAAGGTGTTGTCCCCAAACTTCCCGTTGTCCATTGCTTCATCCGAGCCACAGAGTAATTTCGTCCCAAAACCCTGCCAACCAAGACTCTGTCCACTGTGTCCGTAGTGTCTCCCCACTGAATATCCTCTCCCAAGTGTATGATGGCATCCTGTGCTTTGGATTTTACACACCTTTGTTTTTTTCTTGGTATGTGCCCTACATTGGTGGACTCTTGCTCGGTTGCACTCGAAGGAGGGTTAGGTTGATGGTTTGCAGGGTTTAAACCTAGCCCAAATAGGGAGGCGCCTGAAATAGGAGGAATGTTAGTGAAACTGCTGGAGAGGGGGGGCGATATAGTTGTCACATGAGGATACCCTACTGTTGTGGCCAAGGGTTCACTAGAGGGAGAAAATGAAGGATTGTGAGAATCGACAGATGGAGGGAAAGTTTTGTAGCTCGAGGAGCAGGTGGCTAGGTTAGGGCCTATGGAACGGGCTGGAAAAGGTAGGGTGGATGGCAATAGGGGCAGGGTAGCAAAAGTCGACCAAGAGGGGGTGGTCTCTGGGAGGATAGCGACTAAGCATGAGGGCCCCGAGATTGAGGGAAACGTCATGATGGTGTCTGACAATTCGCTACAAAAATGGAGCAGGCCTGGCATGTTTATTTAGGGGGTTGACCAGATGGAGGCTCCCTCTAGTGGGTCTTCTAAATAGTCCACAAAGTCCATGTCCATAACTTCTCCGAAAGTACCGTGCCAGCTGCTGCCACGAAAGTGTGAAGGTCCGTCACTGTTGAGACTGAGTGTAGGTAAGGGAGGTCGATGTGAGAACGGAGAATTCATGGAGGGGTAAAAACAAAACCACAACGGGGAGACAACAGATGGAGAATGGTGTCAGGAAGGTACAGTTTCAGTAAGGAACAGAACGGCTTGGGCGGAGGAGGGTAACCACATCAAGAGGAGTAGTGGTCGAACCTTAATCCTTGTTGGGCCTCCACAATAGGAAAAACGCGTGCATATTTCCACTCATGATGTTTTGATATATTCTTAGACATGGTGTTTAGTATATGTTTTTATATATGCTTTGGTATATGATTTGGAATATGTTTTGGTATCTATGTCTTTTATGATTTTTCTATATGTACCCATGTATATGGATGTAAATACCATAATGAGCTATGCTATAAAGATCCACTATGCAATATGTTTCCATGTTTTCATGATGTTCATATCTTGAGCAGATCTTTCATTGTAAATACTCATCGATCTGTGTTATAAATCTCTAGGATAAATATGTTTTCTTTCAGCAGGTTGCTGAGGTATATGTGTGATTGAACATTGAGGGAAGTTTCCCTAGACGGGTAGGGTTCTATAATAGCCCTGGTAAAAATTTCATGTAATAAAACTTAAAAACAATAACCACAGATGAATGTGACGCTTATTACAAGATGAATGTTGGGAAGGACATCCTAGGGGGTGCTAATTTGGTTTTTTATACCTAAGTTAATTGGCAAAGGCAATGGCTAAGGCTTTGGAAAGGAAAAATAACATTTTGGCACATTTATTTATGAAAATAATGGAAATTAGGAGAAAAAGGAGGTGAAAGGTCATAGGTTGCATGTGAGGAGGAAAATGAAGGAAAATAATGGAAAATTAAGAAAATAGAGCCCTCACCCATAAAAAGGATTCTGAGGATCAATTGGTAACCTTTTGTCAGTTTATCTTTGGAGCACTTTCATTATTGTCTCTCTCTCTCATACTCTCGGACACTTAGATTTTTCTTGGAGCACTTTTCCATTGGAGCAAAGAAGGCAAGAGGAAGCAAAGATCAAGCAGGTACGGGTAGGGTAAAGAAGCTACGACAAGATTCATTACAGGTATCAACTTGCATGTCCTTTCTAGATCTGGCATGCAAGGGATTTCATGTGTTTATTTTCTACCATGGCATGGGTTTTTCCAAGTGTGACAATATTTTCCACCTAGCCTTGCCATTTCCCGATAGCTTTGATGAGATGGGTTCTCTCATTAGGTTTATGTAGGATGGATAGATTATATTCAAATATGAGTGGGGTGGATCTTCGAATTAACAAACACATGGTGTAGTGATCCTTGAACCGGACTGAGGATGCAAGAAGCCACTGGGTTAGTAACCCCTGAAATGGATTGTGGGTTGTGGTAAAGACATATTGTGTGCCTCAATGGGCCTAGAAATCCTTGTCAGTGAATGATGGGATATATGGCAAAGCAAAGAGGTATATTTTATCTTCGTTGGGCCTAGTGATTCTCAGATGGAATTCACGATAAATCCTGGAAAGTATGTCTCAGTGTAGGGCTTAGTGATCCCTAGATCAGACAGAGGATGCATGGTAAAACCTGAGAGACTAGGAGTCACTCAAATTCCTCACGATGTAGGCATAGAACTCTAGTGGCATCCACATTGATTGGTGTTTTTGATGTGTTCTATGAGTCCCACATTCATGCTTGGAATATGGCATGGGGGCGATTGGCTGAAGAGTGACTTAGATTAGACAATCTATAGTCGGGTGGAATGTGGTATTCCCATCTCCGGTTGGTTCATTGCATTGATTAATGAGAAACTAATTCCATTGATTTTCATGTGTACATTTACTGGTGTAAAATGGATTTTGATGGGTGATATGTTTATTGTATTTGTGTTCATATTATGTTGGTTATATGCACATTTTATGACAACAAATATGTTTGGATCTCAACATGTTTTTTCTTGTATTTGAATGTATAATTTATATATGACCTGATACAAGATAAGGAAACAATTGACATGAGGAAACAATGGTTCATGTTGATTCTCAGATAAGTATGAGATACCTACAGTTAATTTTTTTGTTTACACTTGAAGGTCACATGTTGACAATATGTTTGATGAAATTGTTGTCATGGCTAGTAAGGGTCCGGTTAAGGTATTGATCAACTATTTGATTTTGTATCATTTTTTCCCTATAATTTATCTGATTTTGAGCTATCATTCGATTTTGGGTAGTGGCCTAGGCTCTAGGCCTGAAAAGGTGGCTTAATACCCAGGGTTGTTGGCACAGAACTGGCAAGTTTGGTCCACAGTGACTGGCAGGTGGGCCTATGATATAGAATTTAGGTCTTTGGTCACCCTCTTTCCTATAGCTTGAGAGTGACTATGGCCTAACAGGTCCAAAACAATAGTGGGACCTAGGGACAGGCTTTTGTAAGTGTCTGAATGTGTGTGATGTTCCATCGATTCCACTTCCTTAAGGTACCTAGTAGGTCAAATCTGATCATAGTGGCCTCTTGACTCATGTTTACCCTAGTTGGCATGGTTGCTTGGGTGAATGTGGGAGGAGGGTGTTACACCCATCTTCTCCAAGTATCCCAAAATTGATATTCAATGCTACCATGAGGAGGTTTCCATTGTAGCTAATATTTGTGACTTGTTATTCCATCTCCATAAACCTCACTTCTGCAAGATCGTAAGGTTTGTTTATATATTTGTTACCCATGATTAGGGTGTTAAAATATTCAATTGTGGTCAAATTACACTTTTGAAATCTCACCTGATAAAGATAATGATTGCATTGAATCCCTATTTTCGAGAGGACAAAAATCAACCTAAATATCACTCAAATCGGATAAGGGAAAGTGTACTTATGAAGCAATTCCCACATGTACACATTTGATAAGGTCAACCCTAAAGAAAAGTGGGCCATCTTGAAAGGCTATAAATACAAGTGCCCTCTACCTCATTTGGACACAATAATGAGACACTCTTATATCTTGTTTTTGGCCCGCATAGGTATGACACTCATCCACGAAGGATCAAGTTTGTTATGAGGTACAATTGCAGGGTCTGAAACTCACATCTTTGATTTATGGTCTTGGGTTCTAGCCACAAGCATAGAACATAAAGGATTCGAATGTAGTCACATGCACAACAGCTCATTCACGTGAATAGAGCCTTTTAGTCACCCAGACATCTCTCCATCCATGCAACTGGAGGTTTAGGGTTTCCACAGTCTAGATCTAACCCCAATCGCTTGCATGCTAAGCTTAAGGGAGCGAATGAAACAGCTATAGTCACTCACATGACACCAACTATGTGCGACTTGGATCTAAAAGATGAAATCTCAATCTTTGAAATATTTCACTCAGTGACCGCAGTGTTCAACGGTTGACTCCAACCAGTGTTAGTTCATTATAGTCTTTAGAATTAGAGTTTTCACTATGTATGTTGTTGGGTTCATTTCAAGAATGTTGTAGTCTTTTTGTTGGTTAGTTGCTTAGATGAATATATGGATCATTGTACTCTCTTTTCTCGAATTATTTCATGACAATCTAATAAAAATAATAATTTGCAAGATGTTTCCCCATAGTGGGTTTTGTCATGGTCTCTAACCAATCCCAGTGTATCTATGTGTGAATGCTTTTCTTCTATTATTCCTTTATGTTCCACTAAATTGATGATTATGATGTTTTTATTTCAACATAGTTGCAAATGATACTGAATAATAATGTAAATCTGAATAATGTTATGATTCTATGGGGTGAACTTAATGTGTTAATGAAGAAATGCAATTATAAAAGAAAAGAACAATATAGCCCCATGAAAAATTAACATGGCATTAGAGTTGGGCTGAAGAAAAGTCATGGAGATAACCTCCATGGAGACAACTTTAATGGAAGTAAGAGAAGATGAAGGAGACCTAAGAGAATTCTATGGTTTAAAGATAACCTTAGGAAATTTGTGTATTAGGGTTTGGTAGAAACCCTAGTTTATGTGTAACAACCCTAGTGAGAATTCCATGTAATAAAAGTTAATAAAGGAAAAATAAGACCATGGGTGAGGGATACATATTCCAAGCTAAATGTTGGGAAGCACATCTTGTTGTGGGTGTTCATTTCGGTTTATTATGGCTAAGGAAATTGGCAAAGGCAGAGGCATTAAAAGGAAAAACGGAATTTTTGGCACATTTATTTATGAAAATAAAGGAAATTAGGAGAAAAGTAAGGTGAAAGGTCAGAGGTTGCATGTGAGGAGGAAATTGAAGGAAAATAATGGAAAATGAAGAAATTAGAGGCCTCATTCATAAAAAGGCTTATGAGGATCAATGGGCAAGCTCTTGGTTAGTGTAAGCTCATGGCTCAAGCTTTTTCTCAGGTTTTGGAGCAAGGAAGGAGAAAAGCAAGCAAAGGGAAAGGAATGAAATCAAGGATCAAGGAAGAAGAGTAGGATTAGGCAGCTTCAGTAGGAATACTTGCAGGTACAATATTTCATGTGTGATTTCCTAGGTGGTTTTGACATGCATCGCTTTGCATGTTGGTGTATGGTTCTCTTGTTCTCGGTGGCATGGTTTTTTCAGGTTATGACAACGGTTTTCAACCTACCCTTTCCTTTTTCTAGATTCCCTAGTGTGCTGAGGATTCATTTTGGTTTTTAGCATTGGTTTGTTGGACGGATTTTGGAATTCGGGGTGTAGGTGGTCTTAAGGTTCATTCCTAAAGGCCTAGGAATCCCTTGACCAATTTTGCCAGGATACATGGTAAAGCCTAAGGGAGGAGTCTCGGTTGAGGGCCTACTGATCTAGGTTTGGATTGTAGTAAAGCATGAGAGTCTGGTCTTCGTTTAGGGCCTTCTGATATAGGATTTGATTGCAATAAAGCCTAAGAGACAAGGATATGGAAAATTCCTCAAGGATAGAGATGGATTTTGGATGGCATTCTAAGTTCGGTTCATTTGTGATCGAAGCACCAGTTTTGGTGTGATCACGATTTGATGAGAGTGGAGGTGGTTTAACCTATGGATTCCCTTGGTTGTTTTTGTATTGGTTTTTCTATGAGATCCCTCATTCATGATTGGAATATGGAACGAGGGTGACTAGGTGAAAGAAAATTCTAATTCAGCCATGCCTACGGTCAGGTGGTACGTGGAAGTCCCAAACCTGGTCACATTTTCTATGATTAATGAAAGCTAAGTTCTCTTACATTGGCACTTGTTTATATGTAGATTTAATGGTTGTCATATCTCTGATTTTTACATGGTTTTATGCTGGTTATAAGCATGGTTAATTAACTGGTTCATGTCATGGTTATTTCATGTATTTAATTGTGAATGTTAAGATGATATATGCAAGAACTAATTGATGTCATAAAAGTTCAATGGATAAGGTGGTGATCCTTCTTGTTATGTTTTATAAGTTTTTTCATTCACTCATGCTCTATCTTGTAGCCTAGACCTGTAGGTTGCATTGAAGCCAAGTGTTTGACAGAATGTCAGTCTCAGTTGGGGATGGTCAAGCTTAGTACTGAGGTTTTTTTTCTAGTTTATTAGCTTTGTCATCTTGTGTTTGATGGATTATGGAAGTTATAATGAGTTTTGGGCAATGGCCAAAGTTTTGGACTACAAAGTGCCTTGAATTTCACGGACACTGCCACAAGTTTGATGAGAAAAGTCCCTAGACTCTGGCACACAGGCCTGTGGGATAAACTGGATGTCTCTAGATGTAAACATGCCTATAGCATAAGAAATACTATAGGTTAAGTGGCATAAAACCTCAGTGGCACCTAGGGACAGGATGTCTGAGTGGCTGATATTTCTCCTGAGGGTGTTGTTGTTGACATGGGAGGTTTGGTTGATGTGTTCTATCAATTCCATTTCCTTAAGGTCACTAAGGAGGTTGAATCCCCTATAGTGGCCTCTCTCATCGCATTTTTACCTCGGTTGGATGGTTACTTGGGTAGATGTGGGAGGAGGGGATGTTACATTATGGAAAATATATGAGATATGAAATCTAGCATGGTCAATGAGAAGATGCTCAAGAACTCGTGAAAAAATTGATGAAGCCCTAGATGGGATAATCACTAGTAGTCCTAGTTGTTGATAAAGTTGCGACATTGTTATATGGAAAATGGATAGTAATGGGTCTTGAAGGCTGGTTGAAGAGGGAGAGGATAATCTCTCATTGAAGATAAGTATCTCTTGAATTATGATGCTCCTTTATGTCTTTACTTTTGTCTAGGGTTATAGATTTGATTATTGTTTTCATCATTACTTATACTTCTTGCATGTTTATTTGAGTGTATGAATGTTTCTAACCTCCTTAATAACATGCAATAAGAGGATCCTTCTTGATGATCATTTGAGATGCAGGAAATAAAATCTAGAGCTGGAAAAAGTTAAAGAGGCAACTGATGAAAACATGACTAAGTGCTACAAGTTGCCAATGTCATATGAAAACATGCATAGGTATTTAAATACTATAAGGTATGCATGGTATATCATTTCAATGTTATGTTTCACCTATAATATTGGATGGCAAGGTAAGCCCTAAGGTATGATGAGGATGTATCCTTCTCGAATGGTTCATTCATTCATATGAAAATGATTTGGATTCTTGGTTCTTATGACAAAATGGTGCACTTGGTATTAAACAAGTATATTACATAATGAACTTATTGATTCTATGAGGCTACTTAATATTGATATTTGATATATTGGTATACTTTATCATCTATCATTTTTGGAAATCTTGATTCCATAAAAGGCCTATTCGTTCTTATAAAGTTTATTTTGGTTGTACATTTTTCTTAGGAGGCCCATTTTAGACCTCAAAAGTTCTCTAATGACCTTTATTCTAGTAGATGGTAACTTGGTACTATTAATATTGTTTGTAAAAAACATAGTAGCCATGATTATAGAAGTGTAACACTAAGATTGATATTCATTATCTTTTCTTGACCATGATTATGTTTTGATGTGCTTAGTGATTGTGGCATATGTTGAGTTATGTTACAAAGAAGTAATTCTTGTGATCATGACTCTTGAAGTCTACTCCTATTAGTTGTATTTATGTCATGAAATAATGATGAAGTAATTGATGATCACTTGATATAACCATAATGAATATATGGTCTAACTTTATGATATAATAGATTTGCTAATGCATGATAGTATTATAGACAGGTTGATGGCATAGCTATAGTGGATTCCCATTTAGAGGAATATTCTCTCAAGATGATATCTTCTCCTATTTTCATTTACATTGTATATATATTCTTTATTGGTGAAGTATGATTTATGGGAATGAATCGAAAAATATCTCACATTGTTGATCTACAGCAAAGTTCTAATCTAAGAAGAAAGAGTTTTATCTTACCCTAAGCCTCAGTCACATGGAATCAAGTTCACAAGTGTGACTCTAGCCTTTCAGCCACACGAAAGTAAGGTCAAGGGTGTGATTGTAGTCTCCCAACTGCTTTCAGGGAAGACCTATGGGTGCGACTATGCCTTCTAGACACAAAAATGAAGTTTTGTACATGAAATCAGATGTTCACTTAAAGGATGTTAGTCCTACAAATGTGGAGTAGACATCATAAAGTTTTGTGAGCTGGAAAGTTTAAATGTTTTCTATAATATGAATATATATACTAAACTTGGTCTCATAGGTGACCCGGACTTGCATACAAATATGACATTATGTTTAAAGTTTGTGCTACAAGGGTTTTGACATGATGCATGATAATGACTTATAACTTTGAGTTCATGTTGAGATATGTTCTAGACTATAGATCTCTCTATGGTAGAAAATATAGGATTTGGCCTGATGATTATTGATTTTATTTGACGACTTGTTATTTTCATTGACGAGAATGATATATGAAATTCCAATGACTAATATTAGTATTTGATGATGGTTTTGTATTGGCCTCCTTGTTCTTAGTACATTGGTTGAAGTATTGATAGTGATGATTCATTATGAAGTAACCTCACAATGATTGGATGGAACCTGCATAACTTATCGTTGGTGTATGCATTTGCATCTAGTGACTTATATTATGATCATTAGGATGACTTGATGAAATTTGGATTGATATTATGTGATAAATGACAACTTGCTGGCATGATAATAAATGAAGTCATGATTGGATGAGTGAACTACCTATCACCTAGTCTAAATAATCTGATACTAAGATATTGGTTCTGATTTGGCATCTAAACTTTGATAAGTTGACTTAGTTGATTTGATTGTACAATATTGTGAGTCTGAGCATATTGGTTTGGAAAAGTACCATATTTTCTGAGAGCATTACATAAAGCAAGCCCCCTAATATAGATATGTCTGCATTGAGAGGTATCTGGAAGATGTGTTGATCCAAACCTATACTTCAGAAGTGTTCCAAGTTATGACTTTATTTTTATTTTGGTTTTGTACTGATAGCATACTCTTGACAGGAAATGAGCCTATGATGATGAAAGTAAGATAGAGATGGTTTCTGAAGATTGAAATGACAAATCATGGCATGATGAATCAATTTCTGAAGTTGGGAAAAGAAAATATATATTGTGAAGCTATGGAAGAAATATTAGAAAGTGGATTATGCAAATCCTTGGACACTCTGATTGAATTTAAAGAAGTTATGAAGAGATATTATTGAACTTGACTTGGCAACGGATAGTTGATTGAAGCATTGATGTTTCATTTTGAACATCGATATATATATATATATATATATATATATATATATATATATATATATATATATATATGTGTGTGTGTGTGTGTGTGTGTGTGTGTGTACATGATGTGCGTAGAACCTTAGTCGATGTTAGAAAATTATATATTACGGAGCAATGGAACACATAAAATATTGCAGAAATATAAACACAGAAAACACACAAAACAAGAGAGACACAGATATACGTGGTTCACCCAGTTTGGCCTACATCCACCCTGAACAGCCAGTCCTTCCTTTCTATTATCCACAAAATGAAGAGACACAACCTACAGCAAATCCGTTGTAATATCCTCTGTTTTCTCTCACAGTCTCACCTCTCTGTTTCTCGCTCACACAATACACATCTATCACACAGCCTCAAATACAATGCCCTCATACAAAGAGAGGGGTTGCCTTCTAGGGCAAAAAACCCAAAACTAAACATAAGTTCTACCGTCGGATCATCCGCCTAATGAACGGCCCAGATTGACTAGAAATTACTATACTTTTACAAGGCAATTTTACAGCTGTTTTTAGCTTTGGGGGCGCTGCCCCCGAAACCCCCCGCCAGGGGGGGACTCCCAAAGGTCGCAGCCGCCCCCCCCCTGGACCCCCCCTACAGCGAATATTTTACGGGCTGGGGTCCAATGTGGCGATACCTTTGAATATAGAAGATAATCAGGCTCCACACCCAACAAACTCCCACTTGGAGACTGATTGTAGCAACTCCACCGCTGCTCCATTTGCTAGACAATGACTCCTCTTTGGACCCGGCTGTTTCTCATCTTCATCGTCATCCTTGAAGACCAATTGAAACTGAGCATATTCTCAGTTTCTCCCTGGTTACAACTTTTGTTAGCATATCTGCAGGATTCTGGCTAGTGTGTATCTTTTCCAGCTTCAACTCTCCATCTTCCAACACTGATCGTATGAAATGGTACTTGAGCTATATGTGTTTAGTCCTGGAATGAAATGCTGAGTTCTTTGCAAGATGAATGGCACTTTGGCTACCACTGTATAACGTGCCCATATCATGCTCCTTACCTAATTCACCCATAAACCTTTGTAACCAAATCATTTCTTTACTAGCCTCTGTAGCAGCAACATACTCTGCTTCTGTTGTTGAAAGTGCAACAACACTTTGGATTTTTGAAACCCAACTGACAGCTGTTCCTCCAACTGTAAATACATATCCTGCAGTGCTCCTCCTGTTTCTCTGTCACCTGCCATATCTGCATCAACATATCCTTGTAGGGAGATGTTTGAACCACCAAAGCATAATGCTTGATTTGTGGTACCTTTCAAATATCTGAGAATCCATTTCACTGCCATACAATGTTCCTTTCCTGGATTGTTCATGTACCTGCTTACAACTCCCACTGCATGTGCAATATCAAGCCTTGTGCAGACCATTGCATACATTAAGCTTCCAATTGCTGATGCATATGGAACTTTAGACATATAATCCATGTCTTCTTGGGTCTTTGGGCACATTTCCTTGCTAAGTTTGAAATGGCTAGCAAAAGGTGTACTAATTGGTTTTGCATTGTGCATGTTAAATCTTTTCAACACCTTTTCTATATAGTCATTCTGAGACAATGTTAATTTATGATTTTTCCTGTCTCTAGTTATTCTCATACCAAGGATTTGTTTTGTAGCTCCCAAATCCTTCATTGCAAATGAATTTGCCAAATTTTTTTTGAGCACATTTATTTCCTGCATGTTAGATCCTGCAACAAGCATGTCATCTACATACAATAACAATATAATATAGCTACCATCATTTTGCTTTTTCAAATAAACACAATGATCAGAGTGACATCTAGTATAACCTTGTTCAGACATAAACTTGTCAAATTTTAGATACCACTGCCTTGGAGCCTATTTTAAGCCATACAAGCTCTTCTTCAACCTGCACACTAGTTTCTCCTTCCCTTTCACCACATATCCTTGTGGCTGCTGCATATATATCTCTTCCTCCAAATCCCCATGGAGAAAGGTTGTCTTTACATCTAATTGTTCAAGATGCAAATCTTCAGCTGCTACAAGACTTAAAATAGTTTTGATTGAAGTCATTTTAACAACAGGAGAAAATATTTCATCAAAATCAATACCTTTCTTCTGTGCAAGCCCCTTCACCACAAGTCTAGCTTTATACCTATGTTTTCCTCCATCTTCTTCCTTCAGCCTGTAAACCCATTTATTCTTCAATGTAGTTTTTCCTACAGGCAACCTAACTAAATCCCAAGTCTGGTTATGCATTAAGGAGTCCATCTCTTCTTCCATGGCTACCTCCCACTTCTTCCTGCTTTCAACCTGCATTGCTTCTTCATAACATTCGGGTTCACCGGAATCAGTCAACAATAAATAATATAATGAAGGAGAGTATCATTTAGGGGGTCTACTTATCCTGGTAGATCTTCTAACACCACTTTCAGGTGTTTGGGGTGCTTGTTGTTGTTGTGGTGGTTGTTGTTGTTGTGGTTGTTGATTATTATTATTTTCAGGCACCTTTCCTTTTTCAGTCATTTCATCAAGAGCTGCGTATTCCTTGTTTTCCTTTTCCTGTTTCTTTTCCTGCAACTGATTCTTATACAAGACCTTTTCATTGAATATTACATCTCTACTCCTAATGATTTTGTGATTTTCGTAATCATATAAGCGATAACCAAAATCATTAACACCATATCCAATAAAGGTACATTTATTTGACTTTGCCTCAAGCTTTGTTCTATTTTCTTTATCAATATGGACAAAGGCCTCACAACCAAAAGGCTTCAAAAAAGAGTAGTTTACCTTTTTTACCTGTCCATGCTTCCTCTGGAACACCACCATCCAAGGAAATTGAAGGCCCTCTGTTTATTAGATAAACAGCAGTATCTACAGCATCTGCCCAAAACTGTAAAGGAAATCCTGCATGCAATCTCATGCACCTTGCACGCTCCATGATTGTTCTGTTCATCCTTTCTGACACACCATTTTCTTGTGGTGTTCTTGGAACTGTCTTCTCTCTGCGAATTCCATGCTCTTAACAGTACCTATCAAACTCTTTGCTACAATATTCACCTCCATTGTCTGATCTAAGACACTTCAATTTCTTTCCTGTCTCAATCTCAACCAAAGCTTTCCATTTCTTGAAAGTATCAAATACATCAGATTTATTCTTAATACAATAAATCCAAGTTTTTCTAGTTGCATCATCAATAAAAGTGACATAATAACGAGATCCACCGAGAGATGATACCTGAGCAGGTCCCCATACATCTGTATGCACAAGCTCTAATTTTTCATTCTTCTTTTCTTTCCCAACTCTGAGAAATCTGACTCTCTTCTATTTTCCATAAACGCAATTCTCACAGAAGTCCAAATCAACATTCTTCAAACCCGGCAACAAATTCCTTGAGTGAAGAATATTCATCCCCTTTTCACTCATGTGTCTGAGCCTATGATGCCATAATGCTCCATCTGCTCCTTTGGAAGTTAAAGCATTAACAGAGTTAGAAATACCATTGCATAAATACAATGTACCAACCTTTTCGCCTTTTGCTATTACCAGGGCTCCTTTGGTGACCTTCCAAGCTTTATCTGTGAAAGTTGTCACACAACCTTCACCGCCTAACTGCCCTATTGAAATCAGATTTTTCTTTAGATCTGGAACATGCCTTATCTCCTTTAATAGCCATTGGTTTCCATTCTGCTATTTTACAAGAACCTTACCCATTCCAACAATTTTACAGGGTTTATCATCACCCAAACGAACTTGTCCAAAATCTCCTTGAACATAGTCATGAAAGTATTTCTTATCAGGTGTGGCATGGAATGAGGCCCCTGAATCTACCACCCAGGAATCAGTGATATTTTCGAAAGAAAGAATCAAAGCATCTTGTAACACCTCACCTGTCACATTTGCTTCGTGATTGTTTTCTTGTTGTGCATCTCCTTCTTTTCCCTTTCGAGATCTACAGTCTTTCTTTAGGTGTCCTTTCTTTCCACATTTCCAGCACACTATCCTCGATCTAGACTTGGATCTGCCTTTCCTTGATTTACTACGATATCCTGAGCTCTTTCCTCCTTCCATTTTTCTTCCTCTAGACTCTGCACTCAAAGCATTTCCTGATGTCTCACCGGAGGTTTTCCATCGCATTTCCTCGCTAAGGATAGCACCGACAACATCATCAAACTTTAAAGTACTAGATCCAGAAACGGAGTTACTAATGGCCATTACCAAACCATTCCAACTTTCTGGTAATGAGCACAAGAATAACAGAGCTCTAACTTCATCATCAAAGTTTACCCCTACAGAACTTAACTGACTTGTAACTGTATTAAAATCATTTAAATGGTTTGCAACAGATCCACCTTCCGACATATTCATATTAAATAGTCGTTTCATAAGAAATACCTTGTTTGAGGCTGAGGGTTTTTCATATAGTTTCGACAACATCTGCATCAAACCCTCTGTCATGGTTTCCTTTGAAATGTTGAAGGCGACTGACGCAGCAAGGCACAGCCGTAATGTTCCGAGTGCCTTTCTATCGAGAAGGTTCCATTCTTCGTCTTTCATACCCTTCGGCATCTTTGTTTTTCCGCCCAATGGTAGGTATAGATCTTTCTGATACAGATAATCTTCCATCTGCATCTTCCAAAGCGAGAAGTTTTGGCCGTTAAATTTCTCAACCCTAAACTTACCATCTTCTGCCATTGCTCCCACTCGAACCAAGAACCCTTCTTTCCTGCGAGTTTATCAGCCAAATAGACCTTCGGCTCTGATACGAGTTGTTAGAAAATTATATATTACGGAGCAATGGAACACATAAAATATTGCAGAAATATAAACACAGAAAACGCACAAAACAAGAGAGACACAGATATACGTGGTTCACCCAGTTTGGGTTACGTCCACCCCGAACAGCGAGTCCTTCCTTTCTATTATCCAGCAAAATGACGAGACACAACCTACAGCAAATCCGTTGTAATATCCTCTGTTTTCTCTCACAGTCTCACCTCTCTGTTTCTCGCTCACACAATACACATCTATCAAACAGCCTCAAATACAATTCCCTCATACAAAGAGAGGGGTTGCCTTCTAGGGCGAAAAAAACCCTAAACTAAACATAAGTTCTACCATCAGATCATCCGCCTAATGAACGGCCCAGATTGACTAGAAATTACTATACTTTTACAAGGCAATTTTACAGCTGTTTTTAGCTTCGGGGGCGCTGCCCCCGAAACCCCCCGCCAGGGGGGGCTCCCAAAGGTCGCAGCCGCCCCCCCCCTGGACCCCCCCTGTAGCGAATATTTTATGGGCAGCGTTGCCGCCCCATTTCGAACTGGGGTCCAATGTGGCGATACCTTTGAATATAGAAGATAATCAAGCTCCACACCCAACAGTCGACTCATGATTGAGCCACTTCATTTGCATTGAATTGTTGCCTAGCATCCTTAAAATTACTTGCATGGGTTGATCCTCTTGTGATATGTGACCACCTCGATGTACTGATGATGATTAGGATCGTTATTAATGAGATAAGAAAATTTGGATGTTGCCTTAGTATAAGACATGTCATGATATCTTGGATGATAGGTCCATAACACGATTGAGGTTGAGTACGATGTTACTAGCATGACTAGCCATGTGGCAGGATGAAGAAACTCATTGGAGAGCCATCTGAGCAGGATCTCGATATGACATGGATACATTATGATGAAAAAATGTGGTAATCGATTGGAAGAGAATCCTACATATAGATGAGAATGAGATACCTTCATATATTGAGACAATGTTGTTGTATGAGACAAGCTCAAACCTATGATTAGCACTTCCTTGAGAGCGAGGACAAATATGGTATCCCTTTTGTGATATATATGATTATTTATGTTCTAATATGATATTTGATTTGATGTTCTATATGAATAGGGGGAAATTTCTATTGATACATGATGATTACCAGATATGAGCATGATGATATGTTTCTAATCTAGAGAGAACCGAATTGATCGAGAACACTAATCTAGCTCTTCCTCCCCTGTCTGAGCTCCCAGGGTCTAGAATTGACATAAAGGGTTTTTGGGGTTGAGAGAACTTTGGACAATAGGGTAGCACCTATCTCTTACACATAGGTTTGGAGTAGTATCTCACCCTATCTTGTTCTTTGTAGAGTATACCCCAGTTGGCATCATACCCACAAGCAAGGTTTGTTGGGATTGTCCCTCCCTGTTTGGCCAATGGGTTGAGGAGGCCTGGAGGTGTGTGATCCTTACCTCTTGGTAATTCAGGGATATCATCCAAGCTGTATTATGATGCAGGTGTTCTACCACGTGAATTTTAGGGGTCATTGTTGGGAAGATCGGTAGGAAATAGAATGGGTTGAGTAGTAGCTCCCCTACATCACATATTTCTTGACATGGGGTTGTAGTAGTAGCTCCCCCATGATATTATGGGTTGATATTGAGCTCCCTGATGTGGTTCAAGGTTGAGATGTTCTCCCTAATGATGTTCTCTCTGATGATGTTGCAAGTCATAGATCTGACTCCCCGCCAATATTTTCGGGTAGTAGCCTATTGACACAGATTCCAGGTAGAAGCCTACTGACAAAGATTCTAGATAGTAACCCATTGATAGAGATTCTGGGTAGTGTCCTATTGGAAAATATTCTAGGTAGTATCTCAATGAATAGAGGGTGGTAGCTTAGGTTTCCCTCTAATGACAGATTCTTCTTCTTTTAGATTCGAGAATATTCAACATATGAGCAGGGACAATCAAGAGATAAGAAGGAATGAGAAAGAGAGGAATTGATATGATCAATGATGATATGTGATGATGAGATACTTGAGGTTGGATCTGCTTTGATGATAAGATACACATAACATGATGCAGGTGGAATTTTCCCTAGCTGAGAGGGAGTGTTAAAATATGCAACTGCAATCAAATTCCAGTTTTTACAACTCACTTGATAGAGATAACAACTCCATTTAATTTCTCTTTTCGAGAGGAGAAAAATTGACCTAAATATCACTCAAATCGGAAAAGAGAAAATTTACTTATGAAGAAAAGCCAACATGTGCACATTTGATAGGATCAGCCCTAAAGCAAAGTGGACCACCTTGAAAGGCTCTAAATACAAGTTCCCTCTACCTCATTTGGACACAATGATGAGACACTCTGATATTTTTTTTTGGCTCCCACAGGTTTGAGGCTTGTCCTCGGAGGATTGGGTTCGCTTTGAGGTGAAATTCCAGGGTTCAGAACTCACATCTTTGATTTAGGGTTTGGGCACAGGAAGGATTTAATTGTAGTCACACACATAAAAGATAATTCATGCGACTTGAACCTTCCAATCGCATGGACATCTTTCCATCTATTCAATAGGGAGCTTAGGGTTTCCACAATCCAGATCTCACCTGAGTCGCTCACATGCCAAGCTTAAGGGAGTGATTGAAACAACTATAGTCGCTCGCATGACACCTCCTCCCTATGACTGTGATCTAAAATATGAAATCTTAGCCTTCTAAATATTTTTCTCAATGATTGTAGGGTTCTAAAGTTGATTAAATATAGTTACAATTCATTATATTCTTCAAAATCAGAGTTTTGAGTATATACATTATTGGGTTCATTTCAAGAATGTTGTAGTTATTTAGTTGGTTAGTTGCATAGATGAAGATATGGATGATTTTACTCTCTTTTGCTAAATTATTTGATGATGATCTAATAAGAAGAAGAACTTGCAAGGGTTTTCCCCATAATGGATTTTTCCCTGGTCTTTGACCAATCCTGGTGTCTCTATGTGTGAATTCTTTTCTTCTATTGTTTCTTTATGTTCCATTGCATTGATGATGATGATATTTCTCTTTCTACATAATTGCATATGCTACTGAATAATGATGTAAATATGAATAATTTTATGATGTTATGGGGTGAATTTAATGTGTTAATGAAGAAATACAATTATCAAATCAAAGAACAATATAGCCCTACGAAAAATTAACATAGTGTTTTACAATTTTCGACCCCGCAGATCTAGATCCCTGCAATATCCACAAAATATCCAAAGAAACCTTCTCTAATAGAAAATGATATGTAAACTATTGTGGATATTCCATTGGATAGTTCGTCACAACAGATATAATATTATTATATTAAAATATTGAAATTTTACATTATTACAGTTTTATTAAACTTCAAGATTTGTAGATTTAATTGTTCTTAGTGCATGCATGTGAATGGAAATTATTCAAAAAAGTAGAGAATGACAAAATAAGCTCACACACACACAAAAGACACAAGATATTCTCTCTAGGAAACCCTTTGAGGAGAGAACCTAGTTGGAAGGTGAGGTCGCTTCACTCTCTTTCTTTGTCTCAAAATATGGCTGCAGGTATAAAGAGGTAATGCATGTGGCCCATGGGCTGATACAATGCACATGTATTCTTTGTGTTCTCTACCTCCTATCTCTCCTAGCTATCTATGCTCAGCTATGGAACAAAATTCTCTCGAAAGAATGGAATGCCTCTTCCTCCTAGTGGCCTGGTTATAATAAAACCCCATAGACTACTAGTGGTTAATTTTGACTACATCAACTCTTAACTAGAGTTACAATATAGACCCTCCTAGAGTCTTTTATATCAAAAACATGTGGCTAGCCCCTTTTCCATGAATAATGGGGGTTGACACGACATCCTCCTGAACTATAGGTGTGAAAACAGGAAGGTCAACTTTTGAGTGGCATAACTTTGGCATACAAACTCCAATTGATGCGCTTCTTGCACTATTGGAAAGATATATGTGTGTAAAATAATATGAAGTGGTGTTGCATTAAAGAAGAAAAGTTTTACCCCAAAAAAAAATTGTCGTTTGATGCCTCAAAATGCTCCCAAAATTTTTCAGACTACGTTTAGCCAAATTGTGTCCCACTGGTAAAAACGGTCTTGTGAGTTGATTCCTCGACTTTTTCCACTCCAAATTTATCAAGATGAATGAAAAACAATATAATGATCCAATTCAAATAAAACATAAGGAGAATAATATACAACTTTAGTTTAGGTCCACGTTGAAAATTGAAACCCAAAATGAAATAAAGTGTATATACCTTAGTAAACTTTAATAGTATTATTGTTTAAGGAGTAATTTTCTCCAAATTCAATATTTTACTACTTTAAAATATATAATTTTTCTAAATTATGCTATGAAATATAAAATAAATTATCATCATCATCATCATCATCATCATCATCATCGTCATCATCATCATCATCATCATCATCATCATCATCTTCTTCTTATACCTAAAAAAAAAGGTAAATATTTATAGAACATGTACATATTTCATTATTTTAGAGGTTTACGTATTTATAGAACATATACATATTTCATTATGTGGAATTTTTATGTTGCTATAGAAAGGTTTGAGGCTAATTAGAAAAAAAATTGTACACATTTTCAGTTCCCTTATAAGCACCTTTTCCCATTACATTAAGTTTAATAATTTTATTTTATTTATTTAAATATTTATAAAATAAATTCCCTAATGGGGTGAGAATGGGCAAAGTGAGTGGCCTAGGTCTTTATCTCACAATGATCTTGATGACCTGCATTAAAAGCGATGGGTGGCATGGATACCTCATGTAATACTTCACATGTAAATGTTGAAGTTCTTCAAACTTCTTGGAGGGTTTTTAGTGGGCTATAAGTGATTATCAGAAGGATTTTTCTCATCAATCCTTTTGGGGTTTTACAAGTTCCTCTCCCTATCAAGGAATTTAGCTACCTAGACATGGTGCTTTGATGTGACTGATAAGGGAGGGTGAGAGCTGTAGAAGAGAGTGTGTGTGAGTGAAGAATGACTATAGACTACACTAATACTAATTATAAACTCAGGAAAGCCCCCTCAAATCATTAATACATCTTTGTCATCAACAGACTGTAGTGGGGACCTGCAGTTATAGCATGGAAGAGAATTGGCATGACATCTCTTTAGAAATTGTGTTTACCTCTCTTTCGGCTAATTCTCCAACTATCTTGGTGGAAAATATCTTTTTGATCTCTTAATTATCAACTTTACCAAAGAGTGTTTGGCATTATAAGTCAAACTCATCTAGTTAATATATGGTTATCTGGTTGTATCATTTAATTCTATATTGTTTGTGAGTTGAGTCAAATTTATATGGGGGAATTTTAATCCCATTTTCCTTAACTTTGGGATCGGTTTGGAGTCTGGTTGTGGGATTCTATTAGGCAATAGTATGCACTCTTGGTAATTTGGCCACCCCCATTGGAAATATATCACCTGGAGTGATTGGTAAGTAGATTATGTTTGGCATTATCCTTTGTAACTAGGTATCAGTTAGGTGTTTAACGTGGAAAATATTATGGTGGTTATCCCCATAGTTATCACACCCATTGTGAACCGTTGCAGATTTTTAGCAAAGGTTCTATCCCAAATCATTGTGGATAGTATCTCTATGCTTTTTCTTTATAGTTTATTCCCCTTTAGGTGCCTATTAGGGGCCCAATATATTTCAAGAGCCATCTCAATATTTGGGATTTTATGTGTGGGTCCCGGGAAGTTCTTCTCGCTCCTATTTTAAGCCTGAAGGAAATTATAAAGATATTCATTGTGGGTTTTATCTTGGTGTCCCTTTTCAACTAACAATTTCTCACTACTAGGGTTGCGTAACATTTGATGACCTTCTCGTTGCCTTTGTGAAACATAGTGGGGTTTGATTTTTCTTAGGAATTTACTTTTGTTGCTCAAGAATTATGCCTAGTCAAACAATGAGATGTCACAGAGGCAATGAGAAGGTCGTGAACCTCAACACCATAATCAAACCCAACATATGGTTAATGAGACTACTAGTTTGTTCCAATCGATAATTCTAAAGGATATCAAGACCGAGTTACTCCATTTGGAAAGTATGAATACTAGGGACCAACATGCATTGTAAGACTCTGAGTTATTGAAAGAATTTGGGCAATTGGTTATAGATCTGGGGCACACTCAAGGTCAACGAAAACAATGTATGTAGGCTTGATGCCTAAATTGGAAAATCAAGACTCTTATGGGTAGGATCCTCATGGAATGACAAGTTGACCAGTAAGGTTTTTTACTCACATGGCAGATCTGAAGTGGGAACTATGCAACATGCATTTTCATATGGAGAAAATAGACTATTTTTTAGTCATGATCGAATAGCACATCCCATGCCTCACAAGGTCACTGACGCCACCCAAATCTAGTGGTGAAAACCTAAAACCTATCAATTCTTTTGACTTATCTATTCGGTTACATTTTTTGGGACCTCTTGTTCTGATATATATGTATAATCTCTAATAAAACTTTCAGAAATGTAATTGTTTCAATCTTAAATTTGCTACTCTATAGACACATAGAGAAAATTATATGGTTTCCCATTAAACATGTTGAGACCACCTAAAATGACTAATGTAATATTTTTTTATTAATAACCGAACACACCTAACACATATTATACTATATAGTTTACATAAATTATTGATAAAAATGAATTTTACATTATTTTTAATACATATATTCTACGTTAATTTCAACATATTTAAACATTAAATGTAATATATGCATTTTACATTAATTTTAATACATATATTCTACATTAATTTCAACATATGTAAACATTAAAGGTAATATATTCCAAGTTTTAATGTTCTTTTCCGTTGAAAAAGCATAATCTAATTTAAAAGTAATTATTAAAAATATAAATAAGTAAATCCTAGATAATGTCTTGTCTTTTAATATCATATGATATATGTCTTGTTTTTTAATATCATATGATATAAATGTAATTAATAGAGTAAGATCAGATAAAATATATGAAAATTTCGATGATAATTTAATAAAAAAGTAATTATTGAAAATATAGTCATGTGAATCTTATGTAATGTCTTGTCTTTTAACATCATAGGATATAATTGAAATTATTACAATAGAGTTATGTAAAAAAAAATAAGATATTTAAAATGAAATGATATTTTTTATATTGATTTCTATTAATACTTTTATATATATATATATTAATTGTAATAATATTTTTAAATAATATTTCTTTTTATAAAATTAATAAAAAAGAAAAAACATTTTCAATGATTACTAAAAATATATATGTGAAAAAAAAATTGTTAGCTTAATTTATAATTATAAAAAATCCAACATTTCCTTAATCAACTTTTTAATAAATTTATTACTAGCCATTTTTCTTGAGTAAACAAATAACATAGTCTACAATCATCCAAAAATTTGTTTTCCAAAACTTTTAGTAAATTGATTATTGTAATATGGAAGAGTTAAATTCAAAAAAATAATAGTTATAATCAAAACCAACATGGTTTACCATCATCTAAAAATGTGTTTTCCACAAAACTTTTAGTAAATTGATTATTGTAATATAAAAAACTTAAATTCTAAAAAGTAATAGTTATAATCAAAACCATATCATTCAAAACTTTTTCTTTCTGTAACATTCATCTTACCACATCATTGTGATCTATTCTTTTAAGAAATGGAATATTTGGATTTCATTTTAAACTTTCATTTTAAGTAATAGTTATAATCAAAAACCGACATGGTTTACATGGTTTACAATCATCTAAAAATGTGTTTTCCAAAATTTTTAGTAAATTGATTATTGTAATATAAAAGACTTAAATTTTAAAAAGTAATAGTTATAATCAAAATTATATCCTTCAAAACTTTTTCTTTCTGTAACATTCATCTTACCACATCATTGTGATCTATTCGAAAGGGAATATTTGGATTTCATTTTAAACTTTCATTTTCTCCTATCGTTCTTGTTTATTCTTTTGAGAAACGAATCTTTGGATATCATTTACACTTTACCGTAATATCAGTCTACTCAGATCACTGTTCTTTCACGGCTTTATGTTCTTGCTAACTTCAGACTAAAGCCTTTATGCATTTGCTGCAGCCTCTCTTCTCACATATGCTTCATAAGCTATAATTTATTTTCCAATTCTGCAAGTTCGCAGGTTCTGCTGGCTAAAGAATGGCTTGCTCTATGTCTAACATGCCTGCAATTGCTTCTACCCGTGCAATTCCAATATCGGCTATAAATGGAATCACTGCTCGTTGGAAGCTTGGATTTAACACCAGTACTACTATTAATGCTGTCACTTTCTTTCCCTTTGCCAAACGGCTGCAGTGCAATGTAGGGTTGACTTCTGCTTATCGGTGGCGTACAAATGGTTTTGTTGTCAGATCACAAACCGGCCCTGAAAACATGGCCAAATTGCAGGACAATACTATAATCAAAACCGAGGCTGACCAGAAGACTCGGCCTGCGAAATTTCAGGAGAATACTGCAAGCAAAACCGAGGCTGACCAGAAGCTCGGAGCTGTTGCAGATATTACCAGTAAAACCGAGGCTGACCAGAAGCTCGGAGCTGTTGCAGATATTACAAGTAAAACCGAGGCTGACCAGAGCACTGCAGGCAGGACCCGGGCTGATCAGAAGCGCGAGGTTGTGGCAGATTCTGCAAGCAAAATCGGGGCTGATCAAAAGCCTGTGGCTGTGAGAGATATTACAAACAAAACCAAGTCTGACCAGAATACTACAAGCAAAATGGAGGGTAACCTGAACCTCCTGGTTATGGGAGATACTACAAGCAAATCCGAGGTTGACGAAAAGCCCATGGCTGTGGAAAATACTGCAAGCAAGAATTACACTGACCAGAAGCCGACGACGGTGATTTCGCCATTTGGTAAGCTAACCCTAATTCCAGCTCAACAGGCTGAGTGTGTTTTTGTTAGTGGTACAATTTAGTTGACTGTGTACCCATCGTTAAATTTGGTGATACAGATTTGAATTTTGTTTTCATGGTGAAAATGAATTTAACCCATCTAAAATTTTGATATTTTAAGAATGTAATTTAAATTTCTAAACAATTCAGCTAAATTTAACGAAATCTTGATTAAATTTCTATTAATTAGTAACATTTTTGTGCTAATATTGCAGGTATTAAATTTCTAAAAAAATCAGCTAAATTTAACAAAATCTTGATTAGATTTCTATTATTTTATGAGCCACTAACATTTTTGTGCTAATATTGCAGGTATTGCGGACCTAATTTTGCCCATAAGAACCATGGAGCAGATGATTGATATGTTGGAGCAGGACGCGTTGTCGGTTCGAACCCCGTGGTGCATCATGGAAAACGAGAATGAACTGAAAATGAGATTCGACTTGCCCGGACTTTCCAAGGAGGATGTGAAGGTGTGTGTGGTGGACCACCGTTTTCTGGTGATCGAAGAGCAAGAAAAGAAGGAAAAGGACTTGTGGTCATTTTACAGCACCTACAATACTCGCCTGATGTTGCCTGAAAACTATGAGACGAACAAGATCAAGACGGAATTGAAGAACGGTGTGCTGAATATCACCATCCCCAGGGTCAAGGTGGAGTCCAAGGTTAAGGATCTTTCTCAGAACCGCGAGACGGGCAAAATCGGGGCAGAATTCAAGAAAGGAGTGCTGAATATTACCATCCCAATGAGTAAGGTGGAGTCCAAGGTCAAGGATCTTTCTATTAAGTGAGAGAGAATCGACTGCACACAGAGATCAGAGCCCTTGTCATAACCATAATAAAAGTAATGCTTTGTAATTTGTCCTCACTTTTCATATTCAGAGTGTGAATATGTGGTGCATATCTGTTTTTCTTGTAATTTGGCCTGAGACTGTCGTTCGTTTTGTGTTCTGAGTGTGAGTATGTGATAGATAATAAATTGATAATTTAGTTAGCATTCGTCTGAGTTGTATTTAAATCCTGAGATGACCAATGCTTGTTGTGCCGTAATCAAGAAAGTTATCAATTTGTAGTGCTGTATCATTTGCAAAAAACTCTTTGCATGAATGGAAGAAATGCCAAATCTCTATACATTTTAATATAAAATGAAATACATCATAGTTGGCTTTGTGATACTCGAATGGCGCCTTATTTTCATTAACCATAACGTATATGTATTTCATTAACCATAATGTATATTGCATATCAGATCTTTCAAATGTATGTAGCAGATATATAACCAAGTGTTGCATAAGTTGGTAAGTTTTGTAAATATTATGTATTTTTTCCAAAATAAAAAACAGAACCTTAATATATTAAGAGAATGTTGTACATATACTTCGGTCATTATCTAAGCTATATTCTGCACTGATGTCCAACAGCTACTCTGGAACGCTACATGATTCCCTGTGCAGACAAAAACCCCTGCCTCCCAGAGTGGAAAACATATGATGACAATACATAGGAGAGACTACAAAATATGTAAATCAGAAGGGATGATCTGCAGAAAGGAGAATTGTACCACAGTATCACATGAAAAAAGCAAAAAATACAAGGTAGCAGAGATTAGATTTCGAAATTCCCCTGTCCATAGATCGATCCATTGTCTAGCACCTCGAAGAAGAACATGTACATAGGAGGTAGAGACAATCCACCCTTAGAATATCGGCATTGCAGTTCTGCTCTATGTAGATATGTTGAAAGGAGACCTCAATGAATGATGTTTAACTTCTTGATCATCTACATCCAGTTGTCAGTTGCAAAGAGAAGGGACCACTAAAACATCACCGGAAACCAGTAGATCGCTTAGAGAAAATCCCCAACAACCAGGATTTTATCTAAGCCAGGCCACTTAAAACATTACTTAGAGAAAATCCTCAACAGCCAGGATTTTATATAAGCCAGGCCACTTAAAACATTAGAGGGCTCCCCATAATGCTAACAATTCTTCCCCACAATCGTCACCTAAACAACCGGACCAGTGAAATCTATATTAAACAGAGGGGTTCAGTAGAAGAAACACTCCACAACAGCAATGCCCACCGGAGGAGGCACCATCAAAATAGCAGATCCATATCTAGAAATAGTTTTAAGAACCCAGGGGCCAACTTCCATGAAATATGCAACGATCCCCAGGGAAGTAGCTTTGTAAATATCAAGTATACAGAGTCACATTGCAGACAACCAGGCCTTGACACAAGCTTCGTTTAGAGGAATCTTTGTTTCGTTGGAGCTCGAGATGGACCCTATGAGCCAGGGAGGCGGGTCTCTTCTTCACGAGTATCGGTCCACGATAGCGAGTATAGAGGTGTTTAAGGGCTAGCATAACCTAAGTAATGATTCGGGATAAGGGCTAGCATAACCTAAGTCTTGGACTCTAAGTATATGTTAAGGAACTGGAGATGATACCGATGGTTGATGTGTTTTATTATGACTGATGACATAAGTAATGATTCGGGATATTTGAGAGAGTTTCAAGTTCTCATTTCTTATTTTATGATTCTCTTACAAGTAGTAATTAATTATGTTGAGCTATTTTGATGAAAATAGCTCATTAGTGTGTTAAGTAGATTTTGATAATGAATTAATTATGTTGAGCTATTTCCATGAAAATAGCTCATTGGCGTATTAAGCAGATTTTGATATATCATTATTAATGTATATATATATTTTAATTATTAAAGATATCAAATAATGAACTTAGCTACTAGTTTTTATAGGAACTATAATATTATGAGGAGAATAGTGAAGGGGCTCTAGAAGTTATTCTTTTAAATAATTTCTAACCACCAATCATTTTTTGTCTTGATATTTGAATTTGAAATGTCTTACTTATTTTTTACTCTTGTCTATATCACTAAATTTGAAAAATTTTGATTGAAATATCTCCTCTCATTGGTTATTAAGCCTTGGGTAGTAGTTGTTCATTGAAGTATCTCCTCTCATTAGTTATTAAGCCTTGGGTAGTAGTTGTTCATTGAAGTATCTCCTCTCATTGGTTATTAAGCCTTGGGTAGTAGTTAAGAGAGTACTCACAGTATTATATGCATGGAATGATGCAAATGCTTCCATTAGAAATAGTGGATGACCCAAAATGCGTTGGGGGCAAGAGAATATCACATGATAGGGAAGGGACATAGATCCATGGGATCAGTTAACAGTAGAGATTCCATGTAGATAATAGTGAAATCACTCACAAGCTAAGTCCATGCATGCATAATATGACTATGGAACCTTGGTTTTTACCCTAAAATTGAGAGGGAAACTCATTGTAAGTGCAGAAGTAATGAGCATCGAAATTAGGGCCTTTTCTGGTGCACAACAAGACACTAACAATGAGTTGCTAGAGGAACTCTATAGCAATGAAGAGACCTCACTCTTGTGCCATACATAGCCAACGCAAGGATTTGCTACCACTTTGTTGGGTTCTTCAAAACTGGAGAGGAGTTTACCTAGTGAGCTTATTCCTTGAGAGGTTGTCTTTGCCCAAATTGACCTTTGAGCTATCATGATCTACGAAGGACATGACTAGTCTTAGAAAGATGAAGAGTAGTAGAACCTATGTTTGGGCAGAGAATCAATCTCTTTTAGTTAGTTAGCTAGATTAGCATCAATTTCAAATATGTGTTAAATCTTTCCTCTTGTTGTATGTGTTTTCATGCCAACAAAGGTATGCATGACCAGATGTACTAGATATTAGATGTAGTGTAAAATCTATACTTTGGTATGAATTAATGTGAACTAATAATAATGTTGTGGTTGTAGTAATCATAATTCTATAGGCTGTTTTTTTACCATTTAAGTAATTAGTAGTAAGTTATAGCAAGCATATACAATGAATGTATGTTGTCATTTTGTTTGACCAATGAAATATTGTGGTATGAGTTTAGAATGTGGAGAGGGACCTTACATTGAATGGCATGTACATATCCTTGTTGTGATGAATCCAATGTAAAACTGTGTTTACCTATATGTACCCTTAATTAGGAAGTATTCTATAATAATGGCTTGGTGCAAACTATTATATTAGTTTAATGGTTGGTGTATAAGATATGTGGGATATTGGGTTTGCATGCTTGAAACCTCAAGATAAGGAATTTCACACTACCATAGTAATCCCTACCATACTTCTACGTGTATTATATTATATAGTCCGAATTCACTAATACTCTTAGCCTAATAAGATATTTTATCCTTACACCTTCCTAGAAATGAATACTAGATGTTATGCTAAGATGGGGCTTAAAATCTAGGGCCTCTGAAATGATGTTATGTTAATATGGGGCTTCAAATCTAGGGCCTTTAAACCCTTGACTCCTAAGCCAACCCATTAAGGAGTATCCCTATCTAAACTTATAAACTCAATTCCTTGGAGTATAGATATATTCCTTGAGTGTAGAATCCCCATTATGTATTTTTTACAACCAAAGTTTTGTAAGAATGGAACTAAAGGAATTAAGACTCATCCCTTTGTATAATTTAAAGAAGCTTCAATGGAGTGTTTTGGTGTTGGGGAAAACTTAGAAAAAAATTGAAAATATTTTAAGGAAAAAACTATGCAGATTTGGGCTTATCACATGAAGTTTGTTTTCATGCAATACAAAGAGTACCACATGAAATGAACTTCATGCAATACCTATAGAGACTTCAAGTCTTGGGGATGAATTCAATACTTTGCAATGAATAGGATGGTATATCACAAGAGAACAAATGTTCTCATGGTGTAATACACCCCACCCTCACATATTTTCGAACACACGATATGAGGTGGGAGATGAGGAGTTTGAATGTTGTGATGATGAAGGATTTCATGGATACAACATATGACATCAAAAACTTTTGTTTGCTCAAAGATGCTTGATAATGTGATAAGGAACTATAGAGGGGAAAGATTCTTCTTGCAATAATAAATTGTACTATTCCATTCTATTCTTAACACATTGTGTTTAAGGAAGTTCAAGGTTTCTTGCATTGAGGATATTTTTTCACATTTTTGGAGCCTGAAAATGAAACCACTTTTATAAGTTATTTTTCACAATTTTAAATATCAATAAATGTACAAAATAAAATTATTATCCAATGTGAAAAAACTCACTGCAGAGGAAAAAAGTGTTGTGGAAATTTTCCTCCTATTTAGCCCAAGCCTCTCTACAATCCTTTCTTATAAAGGTTACTAGCAATAAATTAGTGAACATTTCTAATACCTACAATGAAATATATATCTACAAGAAACAATTTCATTGACTTTTCATCTAATCAAGGATATATGGAGAAATATCAGATATTGGACTTGTTAGATAGGAGTAAAGTGAGGAACAAAATCCATTGGTGGAACCATAACTAAAATCCATAATATAGTCACAATGGTTTTAGAGAAAACAATGGTAGATGCAACATTAGTAGAACACACAACATAAGTGGAAACAAGACATTTAGGCATTATGACACTATAGGGTACAACCAGTGGCCTCTAAAAATATTGTTGGGGTGAGAAATGATAAAATACCATCAACAATTACAAAAAAAAAATATATTCAACTAGTTAGAAGAATAACTCACAATTATAGAAAAAGACAAGTTTAGCAGGTACTGGGATGCTTGAGCCTAGAGGGTAAATGACTACAAGGAATAAAAAAACATGAATGAATCTATTTTATAATGTCAATCTCACATGCTCATTGCTATCATAAGTGTCTTAGGTGATTCTATGAAAACATTAAGTTGAACTTGTTTCCAGCAAAAGCGAGTGAAGCAAAGGACAACCATATAAATAAGTATTAATTTGAAATTTCATACTTATTTTGAAATGCACATTGCATTATGGAGTTGAAAAGTCTTATGGATAATATAATAGGTGTATCAAATGGTTATAACATAGATGTTTGTTTGATGTCTAATGTAGGTATATGTTGAAATGCCAGAGGTCTAAAGGTATCCACGTAGTGAAAAATAAATGACATTGTTGAAGAAACAAATGTGAAGAACATGAAGAGTATTGTTGATATGAAAATGGTAATGGTTTGGATGCAACTAAAGAGGCATTATATTTGTTGTTACAATGAACAAGAGCACCTAGAATGGTGTTTTGCAAGAAAGAAAACACTAGTCATTGTGTGAGAACCAAGAAAAATGTCCCTTTAGGGGAGAGGAGATTGTAACACCCAAATTTTGATCCATGTGATGATATGTAATTATTCATGTAAGGATGAGCATATCTACATGTATATGTGGAATTGGTTAAACTGAAAAATGATATGTATGGATTTTATCTTTAATAAGAAAAAATTCAATATCTAAATGAAGGGATGAGCACATGTATTGATAATTATACCATGAGATGGAACTCATGAGGGGGAAGGGTGGAATTTTTTCCTACTGAAATAACCGTTACCCAAAATTGTATTTTTGAGCTCAATTAAAAATCCATTTCTTTCCAATTTCTTAGGAGTCAATTAGTGAGGGAAGTGGAAATTGAACTACTAATCCCCATAATTATGAGTAGTGGGGAATTGCATAAAAATGTCCCTTTGATGTATGGGAAAATACCCATCTCAAAATTTCTGATTTAGCCCATGAAATTGTTGATTTGACCCAGAAAATCTCATGCTAAAGATGGAAGAATGTATTCCATTCATGAGCAGCAAGTAACGGATGAAAATCAATGGGTTTGGGGCTAAACATTTACACGGAAAATATACAAGAAAAATTTTGGTTAGTTATATAACAATAAGGGACTATTAGTTCCATTTTTCCACTAAGAAAACCAAGTAGAATTGTCCTTAACTAGACTATGAAAGAGAGTTTTTTTTGTGTTTGTTGGGAAAGAATGGAGGCATTGAGAAGGGTGGTTACTAAAGAATTACTAGGTTGGTGAAGGGACTCCCTTATGTTATGCTATCCGATTGTGAAACAACCTATAGACTTATGCAATCTCATAGCTCAAAGGGTTAAAGGAAAACACAATGTTAACTTATGTTTATGAAGGAGAGTGGCCTTCATGTTTCCATCCTTTGTTGTTAAAGTGTTCCTAACCTAGGGTATAAAATAAATATGTGTTTTTGGGTGCTTGTTGGGTATGAATAAAGGAACTCATAGGGGAGGTCATTAAGGGACTACTAGGTTAGTGAAGGAACACTCTTACATTGTGCAAGCTAGCTAAGAAACCATGTGTGACTTTTTGGAGGCTCATAACTCAAACTGTTAAATGAACAAACACTTTGTTGATTTTCATTATAAAGGAAAGTGGCATTCAGTTTCCATCCCTTATATATGAGTGAAAATTTATTCCTAATGGTATCATAGTCTAGCTTGGGGGTTGGGAAACTATGAAAGAGCTAAGCAAATAACTAAGCCTACGGTTGGGTGGAAAATGGCTCATCCTTCATTAGTTGTTGGCATATTTTAAATTGGTCAAATATTTTCCTTTGCAATTTAATATATAATGTGAATTTAATTAGATATAATGGAATTAATGCATATGGATGTGTAGTTAATGTTTCTTACCAAAATATGAAATTAGATGTTCATGTATATGGTTATAAGTATGAATTCTTAAAGGAAAATGAGGACAGAGGATCCTTGAGTGTCTTATATAATTTACCTTTGGTTACAATGTTGTTGTAAGTAACACACACGTGTAGAAAATCTGTGATAGGTTAACCCGATAATGCAATATAGATCAAAGAAGAATACTACAACCTACTTCTACTATCAATTTGCGAAAGCTTCAAGATTGAGCTGAACAATATAACTAGAAGAAGAAGAATCAATGACATAATACACATGAAAATACTTTGGGGAAATCCTCAGATAAAACACTCACACTATTGTATTATCATACATGGTGGAAATACATAGGAAATATACAAAGCCTTAGCTCTCACAGCTAGCCAGCTCTCAGTACAATCCTCATAGATGCTCATAGGAAATCTTGGCTTCTCTTTAGCCTTCTTCTCTGCCCTCCAAGCTCTTATTTCCTTGCGTTGTTCCTTGTGGATGATTAGCCTATTACCAAGTGGAAAATCAAGCCTTCAAAACTGCGCAATCCTCAAGGATGAATCCTTGACTACATGCAACTAATAGTACATTGTCCTTGAACATTTATCTCAACTGGGTCTTTCTCATAATAGACATGCATGAGTTTTTGATGAGGGAATCTTCAGTTACCTAGAGTAGCACTAGTTGAGTGCATTAATACATCAACTGATTGTTAACTCACTATTAGTTCCTCAAACAGTTTGGAACTAATTTAACTGGACTTAACTCAGTAAGCTAAGTTAACTAATTACGACTCAAATATAACTCAATCTTATCTCCTTAATTTAAGGGATAAATCTTGCATGACTTCAGAAAGACTTCTAACTTGAATTTCTCCAAATAATAAATTTAAAATAAATTATTTAATTATTTCCAAGTAGCTATTAAGACTAAATTCGATTTTAATTCACAATTTAATTCAAGGAAAAATTAAATTGGAATATTCTTATTGTCATATTTCAACACTCCCTCTCAACAAGAAATGGATTATCTGTCACCCTGATCTAGTCTCTATGGAACTTGAATTTACACTTTGACAATGCCTTTGTCAAAATGTCAGCATCTTGCTCCTCTGTCAAAATATACTGCAGCAACATGATCCCCTTGACCTATGAAAAGCCACAGGAAACAAATATTGCTTTATGTTTCTCCACACTACCATCAACAACTTGCTTTACCTTGTAAAGCCAACAGGAACTCACAACTGACTTGTTCTCCAGTGTCAGAACCACATCCCAAACACTGTTACGAACTATGGAGTCATACTCCTCTGCCATAGCATCAACCCAAATCGGTTATTGCACTACTTCCTCAAAGGAAGATGGCTCGGTCTCAACACATTCCCCAGCAAGGGCCATGTATCTAGTGTACCTCTCAAGTGACCTCCTCTATCTGCACTGAGAAGATGGTGCTCCCACATTCTCTAACACATCCTCCAACAATTTTTCAGCTTCTCTTGTGCGCTTTCGTCCATCTCTGGAGGACTCTTCTTGAGTGGATGTCTCCACTCCTGGAACCTCTGCATGTGGCTGCTCCGCATCAGTCTAAGGCTCCTCCTCCTTACGAACCAATAGTTCCTCCACAGCCTGTAGTTGGAGCTCCTTCTCAAGGGAAACTCGCATGGCCTTCTGCTCATCAAACTTGAGATCTCTGCAAACCACTGTCCTCCAACTGGTAGGCAAGTACACCCGATAGTTGTGAGGTGTATCAGTGTACCCCACAAATATCCCCAACTCTGTTGTCAGCTCAAGCTTCTTCCATGCATCCTTTGTCACATGGAAATATACCGATGAGCCAAAGATCCTGAAGTGACCCACATCTAGTCTCTTACCAGAGAAAGAATCCTCCGGTGTCTTCATCCCAAGGATGCAATGCGGGCATCTACTCTACAAACAGATCATTGTGTTGCATACCTCAGCCCACAAGTGAAGTGGTAGGCCTTGTTCATGCAGCATTTCCTGTGTTTCCCCTCAATAGTAGTGTTCTTCCTCTCGGCCACCCCATTCTGCTGTGGGTTATGAGGTGCTGTCAACTCTCATTTAATTCCTTCCGCTGCACAGAAGTCCTTAAACTCTTGAGAGACATATTCTCCACCATTGTCGCTTCTCAAGGCCTTGATCTTCTTCCCTAACTCTTTCTCGACCAAAGCTTTGAACTCATAAAACTTTGTGAAAGTTTGATCCTTCTTCTGCATGAAATAAATCCATCATTTACAAGAATAGTCATCAATGAAAATCACATAATACCTTTTCCTCGTTGTGGATGTCATTGAGAAAGATCCACATAAATCAGTATGAACTTGCTCTAAGATAGCCTCTGCTCGATTGTCTTGATCATGAAAGGAAGACTTGGTGTACCTTCCCAAGGTACAACCTTTGCATGCGTCAACTTGCTCAATTTTACCTTTGGGAAGTCTTGTAGATACCTGCTACGTTATCTTCAAAGCCCCATGATGAAAATGGCCCAACTGCCTGTGCCACAACTCGCCAATGTCTTGGCTTTGCACCAATTCTACTTTCGTACTCAATGCTGCACAATCATCTACCTCTAGTTTATATATATTCTTCACCCAAATCCCTATCCTCTTGGTCTGACCCGTGGCTATGTTTCTTAGGAAAGCCTTTCCCTTACTAAAGACAACCTAGTAGCCTTTGTCCTCCAACATCGCGACCGATACCAAGTTCTTCTTCAGTCCAGGCACATACATCACATCTGTCAAGGTGAGAGGAGCTCCATACTCCCTCTAAAAGGCAACCGTTCCCACTCCTAAAACATTATACCTTCCATCATCACCCATCTCTATGCACATCTTGAGGTATTTCTCCTCCAAGGCAGTGAATAAATTTTTATCATCATCCATGTGGAATGAGGCTCCACTTTCAAGATACCAGACACAACCCACCATCAATGACACCATGCATGCGATGAGGGTAAAGTCCATTTCAAACTGAGAGTCTAATGCCTCACCTTCCGATCCTTTTGAAGATCACTTCTTGGACTTCTTCGATGGGAAATTAGTCGCATAATGTCCCATCTTGTGACAATTAAAGCATCTTACTTTAGACATATCACCCTTCTTCCCTCCATGAGAAGAATTCGATTTGAAATGGGAAGCCTTCCCCTTCCCTTTCCTTGCCTTACTTTCTATGGCCAGGTTTTCTTCACCATCATTCTTTAATGAAGAACCATCTTGTGTGCTCCCCCTGATCTACTCTTGCATAATATCCGACCACAGTCATACCCAATCTGGTAGTTTCTCCCTTCCATTCACAAAGTCTTGGTAGCTATTCCAACTCTTTGGAAGGCCAAGGAGAGCGAGGCTCACCATATCATCATTGGCAGTAGTTATTCCCACACTTCCAAGCTCATCTCTGCAGGTGGTGAGCTCATTCATATATGTGGAAATAGTATCGCACTTCTCCATCTTGATTCTTCGAAGCTTATCCTTAAGGGCCAATTTCCTCTGGTCACTACTGTTCTGGTAGAGGTCCTTCAATGTCTTCCACACTGAAAATGGAGTATCCTTCCCATGGAGACTTGAGACAATATGGTCTCGAACTCCCTCAAGGATGATCTGTCTTGCCTTCTCCACACACTTCTTCCACTCAGTTAACTCTTGTGCATTAGTTGAAGTTGGCTTTAGGATTTCTTGATCAATGAATTCCTTCAAGCCATTGTCTTCTAATACAGCCTCCATTCTATCTTTCCATGCTATGTAATTCGAGCTACCTTCCAAGGTATACTTGAGTCTCAAGCCATAGAATGTCATTGGCCAACCTTGAAGTATGATATGAATTCGATTTGCACCTGCAACCCTGAACTTCAAACTTTGAATTCTCTTCTCAGTACATTTTTCACAGCTCTGATACCATTTATAAAATCTGTGATATGTTAACCCAATAATGCAATATAAATCAAAGCAAAATATTATAACCTACTTCTACTATCAATTTGTGGAATCTTAAAGATCGAGCTGAACAATATAACCAGAAAAAGAAGAATCAATGGCACAATACACATGAAAATACTTTGGGTAAATCCTTAGATAAAAACCCCACACTATTGTATTTTCATACATGGTAGAAATACATAGGAATTATACAAAGCCTTAGCTCTCACAGCTAGCCAACTCTCAATACAATCCTCACAGATGCTCACAAGCAATCTTGGCTTCTCTCCAGCCTTCCTCTCTACCCTCCAAGCTCTTATTTTCTTGCGTTGTTCCTTGTCGATGATTAGCCTATTACCAAGTGCAAAATCAAGCCTTCAAAAATGCGCAATCCTCAAGGATGAATCCTTGACTGCATCCATGAGTTTTCTCCATGAGAAAACACATGCAACTAATAGTACACTATCCTTGAACATTTATCTCAACTAGGTCTTTCTCAAAATAGACATGCATGAGTGTCTGATGAGGGAATCTTCAGTTAGCTAGAGTAGCACTAGTTGAGTGCGTTAATGCATCAACTGACTATTAACTCACTATTAGTTCCTCAAACAGTTTGGAACTAATTTAACTAGACTTAACTCAATAAACTGAGTTAACTAATTACAACTTAAATATAACACAATCTTATCTCCTTAATTTAAGAGATAACTCTTGCATGACTTCAGAAAGACTTCTAACTTGAATTTCTCCAACTAATTAATTTAAAATAAATAAATTAATTATTTCCAAGTAGCTGTTAAGACTAAATTCAATTTCAATTCACAATTTAATTCAAGGACAAATTAAATTGGCATATTCTTGTTGCCATATTTCAACAATACACACACACACTTTTTATAACGAATACTAAATTAATGAAGCCTTTATAGAACATGTAATGATGAGAATTAATATTTATCACTAGAGGTTTCTTAATCCTAGAGAGAGTTTGATTTGAAATTTGGACTTGGGTTCTAAATCCTTTTGATGATGGCCAATTTCTCATGGCACTTTATTTGAAATTATAGAGCTATGTATAATTGATGGAAGTAAGACAAAGTTATCTTGGTTACCACTAGGCATTCGAATCCTTGGAATTCTAAAATTTAAAATAATGGGTTTCATATGACTCTTTAATAATGGATAAAGCTAGATGTTATGGATTTGATTAAATTCTAATGACATAGTCGTAGAAATTTGAATAATATAACACTTATTCATAGAGATTATCCTTATTATACACTATTTGCGGAATGCATGCATAATACATAACCTCCTCTACCATTGATCATCAATTTGTGGAATTAAAAACAATCGCATGTGCACATTGAAACATCAATCACACATATCAACACAGTATGTAATGGGGAAAGCATACAGCTAAAATCCCCCAACTATCTATATATTATAATGATAGAGAACATGTAACAATACATAGTACAATACTCCTCACAAGTACTCAGTACTATCTACACATGCTACACACAAACTAGCTCAGATCTGAACAAGTCACGGGTTCAAATCTCCTCCACTATTTGCCTACCTCTACTGCGCAATCCAAGTTGAGAATATATCAGATCCAAGTTCGAATTTTCTTGGCTTGTACTGCGCAATCCTCATTGGTAATCTCAATCAATGATTGTGCAAATCTCATGCATAGCTATAGTCACAACTAATAGTAGTCCCACCCTTTCACCCACCTCTAACACCTGTCTCCACTGAATTGTCCATGCACTGAGTTAACTGATTTATTATTTAGTTGATTTATGAGTTAATAATTAGTGAGTTAATTAATAATTAATTCACATCACTCATCACTAGTGTATTTGGCAGTTAGACTAAATACAACTAGTTCAACTAAGTCAAACTGAACACAACTCCATCAACTCCTCAATCAACTCCACCAAAATCAATCACTTGAGTTCTAACTGAAGTCCATCATGCAATAGCTCAACTAACCCATAGGAAAAGTGTATTTCCTTCTGGTAGTTGCATGTGCCACATCCGTAGCTCGAACTGAAGTGTTGCAAGAGGATAAGATAATGTTTATAGTCCAAATATTATTAAGAGCTAATAATATTTGACTGTTCTATTTTTAGACTTGCAGTCTAAAAATAGACTCCGCCCATATGTCTAAAAATAGAGGTCCATCTATTTTTACCAACATGACCAATCATCCATAAATAGCATCCTGCAACTCATAGACCATGATCCATATGTCTAAAAATAGACTTTGCGCCAAAAAATAGCCTGCGGGCCCACTTAGTGAAGGCGACTTCTTTTAACTAAGCTCCATCATCTTGTTGCATTTTCAACACTCGCTCTCAACAAGATATGGATTATCTGCAACCCCTATCCTGCCTCTGTGGTATTCGAATTTGCTCTTGGTGAGCGCCTTCGTCAAGATATCAGCATCCTGATCCTCCGTGGGAATGTATGGAAGTAACATTATTCTCCACTGCACACAATCTTTTATATGATGGTAACTGATGTCGATGTGCTTGGATCTATCATGAAATACTAGATTAGCCGAGAGTTTAATGCAACTCTAGTTATCACAATAAATCACAGTAGGCTACAAGTGTGACCCGAACAACCCGACCAGGATCTTACTCATCCATATAGCCTCACATGCAACCAAACTAGCTGCCATATACTTGGCCTCTACTGAACTGAGTGCCACAGATCTCTGCTTCCTGCTGTACCAAGAAACTGTTGTCGACCCGATACTGAAGATACCTCCAGATGTGCTCTTTCTGTCCATTAGGCTCCCTGCCCAATCTGCATCCATGAAGCCACATAGCTTCACCTCATCCTCCTGTCTGTACTACAATCCATATCCCGATGTGCCTTTGAGATAACGCAATACATGCTTTCCTGCCTTCCAGAAGAGCTTGGTTGGCTTAACCATAGCTTGTGAAAGCTAGTTAATAGCATATCATATATCGGGTCGTGTATTGACGAGATACATAAGCGACCTCACCAACTATCGATAAACAGTGGCATCCACTACCTCCGCTGAAGTAGGATCCTCCTTCCTCCAACCTCCAGGAAGAGGAGTATCAACAGGCTTGCAACCATGCATGTTGAACTTCTCTAGTATCTGCAGGGCATACTTACCCTGAGAAACAAATAGTCCATCACTGCGCTGCCAAATTTCCAATCCCAAGAAATAATGAAGGAGGCCCAAGTCATTCATCTCAAGCTCTCTAGCAAGATCCTCCTTGCATGAAAGTATCAACAGCTCATCTCTCGTCAAAATCAAATCATCTACATAAAGTACAATGATCAGCAAGTTACCCTCCACCACAATCTGGTATAGGTTGGGATCCGCCTCACTCTTGGAGAATCCAAGTTCAGTGAAATAACTATCTATCCATGTGTACCAAGCACGAGGTGCTTGTTTCAACCCATAAAACGCTCTCTTGAGCCTGCACACATGCGAATTGCTGTTGAATATCTTGAAACCTTCGGGCTGCTCTATGTACACCTCCTCCTCAATGACTCCATTGAGGAACGTAGTCTTCACATCCATCTGATGGATGTGCCACCCCATCTGCGCTGAAAGAGCAAGAATCGTCTGTATGGAAGAATACCTTGCGACAGGTGAAAAGGTCTCCTCATAATCAATCCCCTTTATCTGTGAGAAGCCTCGGGAAACAAATCTTGCCTTGTACTTATCCACACTCCCATCAGCTGCCTGCTTCACTTTGTAAATCCATCTCGAACCCACCACTGATTTCCCCTTCGATCTTGGGACAATCTCCCATGCACTGTTTCTGACAATCGAATCATACTCTTCCACCATGGCATCTACCCATGTGGGATCCTCCACAACGTCCTCGAAAGAGGATGGCTTAGTCACGACACATTTTCTCACAAGAGCCATGTATCCAGTGTACCGATCAGGTGACTGTCTCTATCTGCGCTGTGTTGTATGTGGTCCTGCAACCTTCTTGCATCTTGAGCCAGTCGCTCAGCTTCTGTAGTACGCTTTCGCCCTCTGATGGCTGGCGTTGCATGAGTGGTCTCTTCCACTCAATGAACTTCATCTTGTGGCTAATCCACATCCTGAAGCCCATCCTTAGGAACTAATAGCTCCTCATCTGCATGCAAGTGTGGCTCCCTCTCAAGTGAACACTTCATGGCTTTCTCCTCCTGAAATTTGATATCCCGTCGCACAATAGTCTTGTGACTGTCTGGAAAATACACACGATAGTTGTGGGGCATATCAGTGTACCCCAAAAATATCCCAACCTCTGCGGTCGGCTCCCGCTTCTTCCTGGCATCCTTCGTCACATGCATGTAAACAGGAGAACTAAAAATCCTCAAATGGGAAATATCAAGGCTCTTACCAGAATAAGCCTCCTCGGATGTACTCATGCCAAGTATCTTGTGAGGACAACGCATCTGCACATATAATGTAGTATTGCATGCCTCCGCCCACAAGTGAAGGGGTAGGCCCTAATCATGCAACATCACCCGTGCAGCACCCACGATTGTTCTGTTTTTTCGCTCAACAACCCCATTCTGTTGTGGGCTATGGGGAGCTATGAGCTCTCTTCGAATCCCTTCTGCACTGCAGAAGTCCTTGAACTCGCTAGAGATGAATTCACCACCATTGTCTCTCCTAAGAGCCTTCACCTTCTTCCCTGATTCCTTCTCGACCAGTGCTTTGAACTCATAAAACTTTGAGTATGTCTTGCTCTTCTTCTACATGAAGAAGATCCAACACTTTCAAGAGAAATCATCAACAAAGATCACATAGTACTTGTGCTTTACTGTCAAAGCTGCTGAGAAAGGTCCAAACACGTCTGTATGAATTCTCTCAAGGATCATCATGGCGCAACTATCCTTCTCGTGAAAGGTGGCTTTCACAAATTTTCCCAAAGTACACCCCTTGCACTGATCTGACTACGCAAGAGTGCCTTTAGGAAGCCCAGTAGAAATCTGCTGCAGTATCTTCAATGCTCCATGGTGAAGGTGGCCCAATCTCTGGTGCCACAGCTCGCCATCATCCTGGCTCACCAATCCTCCTACCTTGCATGCCATTGCTGCGCAGCCATCTACATGAAATTGATAAAGGTTCTTGACTCAAACCCCTATCTTCCGGGTTTCTCTAGTTGTCTTACTACGTAGGAAAGCCTTTCCCTTACTGAAGACAACATCATATCCCTTGTCTTCTAACATCGCCACAGAGATAAGATTCTTCTCCAATCCTGGAACATGCATCACTTCCTTCAATACGAAGGGCTTACCAGACTCCCTCTCAAAGGAAATGGTACCGATACTGGTTGCACTGTATCTACCATCATCGCCCATCTCGATGTGCACTCCAAGATCTTTCTCTTCCAGATCAGAAAACAAATCTCAATCTCCTGTCATGTGAAAAGATGCACCACTGTCCAAGAACCATATCGATCCCATCACACTTGATACCAAGCATGCGATCAGCGAAAAATCCAGCTCAAACTGCGAGGCTAAGGCCTCTCCCGCTGCAGATCCAGCAGCTTGCTTATTTTTCTTCTTCTACGGACAATTTGTGGCATAATGTCCGTGCTGGTGACAGTGAAAGCACTTTACCTTGGACATGTCCTGCTTCTTGCCTTTCGCATTGAAATTAGAAGCTTTCTTGTTCTTCCCCTTCTTTGCTTTGGCAGCCAAAGCGCAATTTTCTTCATCAGATGCCTTTGATGAAGATTTGTCCCTGGTATTCTGCTTGATCTCCTCTTGCACAAGATCAGACCAAAGTCTCTCCCATCCTAGCAATTTCTCCCGACCATTGACAGAGTCCTGATAGGAATGCCAACTCTTCAGAAGACCAAGGAGAGCCAAGCTCACCAATTCCTCATCATCGACAGTCACCCCCACACTTCCCAGCTCATCCCGACATTGGGTGAACTTCGTGAGATACTTGGGCATACTGTCTCCTTTCTCAAACTTAACGTTTCTGAGTTTATCCTTGAGTGAAAACTTCCTCTGGTCGCTCTTGCTTTGGAATAAATTTTTCAACGCTTTCCACATCAAGTATGGAGAAGCCTTTCCATGCAGGCTGGATACAATGTGATCCTTCACGCCCTCAAATAGAATCATTCGACACTTTGCTGTCTTCTTTTGCCAAGCCTCAACTTGAGCAGCATCAGTAGGCTTTGGGACCTCAGCATCTATGAACTCCTTCAACCCAATGTCATCTAACACCGCCTCCATCCTGTATTTCCATGCAATATAATTTGAGCTGCCTTCAAGGGCATACTCCAATCACAATCCGTTGAAAGACATTTCAACTTCGACACCAAGAAAACACTACTGCAAATTCGAATTCCACCAGCTCAAAACTCAATCGCTTCTGATCTAAAATTCGTGAGAACAAAGTATTTCTCGTACAGAGATTGACTGTATGGGAATTTACCGGATATCTCACCTTCCAAAAGAAGGATGAATCCAGAGGCTACCTAGCCCGATTACAAACTCTGCCTGAAGAAATAAAATGTAATCACTTTCTGAATAATAGATCTGATGATCAACTTCGCTTTGATACCATGTAGAAATTTGAATAATATAACACTTATTCACAGAGATTATCCTGATTATACACTATTTGCGAAATGCATGCATAATACATAACCTCCTCTACCATTGATCATCAATTTGTAGAATAAAAAACAATCGCATGCGCACATTGAAACATCAATCACACATATCAACACAGTATGTAATGGGGAAAGCATACAGTTGAAAACCCCCAACTATCTATATATTATAATGATAGAGAACATGTAACAATACATAGTACAATACTCCTCACAAGTACTCAGTACTATCTCCACATGCTACACACAAACTAGCTCAGATCTGAACAAGTCACGGGTTCAAATCTCCTCCACTATTTGCCTGCCTCTACTGAGCAATCCAAGTTGAGAATAGATCAGATCCAAGTTTGAATTTTCTTGGCTTGTACTGTGCAATCCTCATTGGTAATCTCAATCAATGATTGTGCAAATCTCATGCACAGCTATAGTCACAACTGATAGTAGTCTCACCCTTTCACCCACCTCTAACACTTGTCTCCACTGAACTGTCCATGCACTGAGTTAACTGATGTATTCTTTAGTTGATTTATGAGTTAATAATTAGTGAATTAATTAATAATTAATTCACATCACTCATCACTAGTGTATTTGGCAGTTAGACTAAATACAACTAGTTCAACTAAGTCAAACACAACTCCATCAACTCCTCAATCAACTCCACCAAACTCAATCACTTGAGTTCTAACTGAAGTCCATCATGCAATAGCTCAACTAACCCATAGGAAAAGCGTATTTCCTTCTGGAAGTTTCATGTGCCACATCTGTAGCTCGAACTGAAGTGCTGCAAGAGGATAAGATAATGTTTATAGTCCAAATATTATTAAGAGCTAATAATATTTGACTGTTCTATTTTTAGACTGGCAGTCTAAAAATAGACTCCGCTCATATGTCTAAAAATAGAGGTCCATCTATTTTTACCAACATGACCAATCATCCATAAATAGCATCCTGCAACTCATAGACCATGATCCATATGTCTAAAAATAGACATAGTCTAAAAATAGACTTTGCGCCAAAAAATAGCCTACGCGCCCACTTAGTGAGGGCGACTTCTTTTCACTAAGATCCATCATCTTGTTGCATTTTCAACAATAGTCTAAACATTTGGTATATTTGTGTAAATATAAGACATGTAATCACATGCCCTTCAATGTCCAATAAAAATCTACTTGTTATTCTCAACATGCATAAGAGGATTTTAATAATAACAGGAAATCCATGTAATTCAATCCCTAATGTATATGGATATTTAGTTATACCAAGTTGTTGGTTTGTTTAGTATTCTCCATTTTAACCTATATAAAAAATAATAATGAAAACTCAAAGCCTACACGAAATAATGGAGAGGAGTGCTAGGGTTTTGTCTGGTTTTTATGATGTGAAATGCACTACTACCAAGTTACGGTTCGCTCCTGGTGCTCTTGGTAATCAAAGGCATTGGGAGTTAGAGCACTGCTATGAGCATGGCCCAAATTGTGGACTTTTTTGGCCTTTCATTCATGTGATGATTCAGATGTTATTTTTTTTTGTGTGTCAAAGAATCTTGAAAACAACTATGGATATGATCCTAGAGAAGTTTCCTTTGTCAGTGCCCTTTCTATTAATGTTATCTGTATCCAAAGCATCGAGAAGCATCTAATCAATTGTTTCGATACTTTTCCTTATATATGGTTTTGTCGCGGTGAAGGTGGCCCTCAAGTTCAACGTCTATGCTCTTCTCCCCTATTTTTTGGCTTTTTAAGAGTACTCTGCCTAGTGTATATGGAATCCTGTGATGGAGAAGGTTTTTATGCATTTGGATTTTCACCCCATACATCTACCCTTATCATTCCTAGTCACACAACAAACTATGGATGAAAAGAATCCTTTTCAAATTTTCCTAAAAAATCTAAATGGAAATACCTCCCTCTTTTGGATTAAATATTTGGATCTAGTGTAACATTTAAAATAGAGTATTCAGAATGGTTTGGGCATCCCTACATCTTCTTAATGTTTGATATTTCAAGGGAAACTAATACAAGACTACTTCTAGATGAAGGATTATATCATCCCAAGGAGAAACCATTATATTTAATCTAAGGTTGTAAGGAAGAGCATCAAGTTCTAGAAACCCTAGTAGATCAATCTCTTTCAAGGATGCAACAAAAGAGAAGGCCTCCAACCGAGCTGAATAGATCCAAAATATTTCAGACCCATATATTGTAGAGAAAATGGAACATGTTCCAGTCATAGAAATTAATATTCCTGAGGTAAATTCCCTCCTCTGTTCTCTTTAATCCAAGTTTGTTATTTGTAGGTATAATGGCTTTTGGCTTAAATCTGATTCATTACACTAATGGGTTTTTTCCTCATGGACGCTAAAATATGACATCTATTTATGTTCAAAAGGCTTCTTCATTATTCAATTTGATATGGAGAAATACGCGGAGTATATCATGAATGAAGAGCCTTTTGGGGTCAATAAAGACTCTTCATTACTCCATGGTTCCTAGATTTTGATGCTACAAATATGGTGGTTACAACTATGTCAGTATGGGTGAGACTCCAAAATATCCCTCTTCCTTTCTAGCACCATAAGGCACTAGAGGATATTGAAAATACTCCGGGAAAATTCAAAAAAATAGATTTAGAAGGAATGAAAAAAATCTATTATCTTTTGTCAGAATCTGTGTTAAGATAAACCTCTACAAAGGTGTATCTGACCACATTCAACTTAATCATAAAAAAAAATCAATGGACCCAACTATTAGATTATGAGAACATGGCTTTCAGATGCCAAACATGCTTTCAAACAAGATACTTGCAAAACTCGTGTCCTTAGAATAAAAGGAAACCAAAGAAAGAAAAAGAGGTCAACCATAAGCCAAAAGGTTGGTAGGTATCATATCCTCTCCTCTCACTAGAAGAAGAGGAAGAAACCATGGCAAGCCAACCAATCCAAGCTAAACTGGATGTTCAGGCACAATAGGGAAACCACGCAGAAGGGGGTGTTAAGGCAAGCTCTTAGAGTGCATCCCATAATTAGAATGACATTGATTCAGCTGAGATTCAAGCATTTGATGGGATGACAGGCACAAAATGAGCACATGTATCTAAGAATTCAGATTCAGACAAAGAACACTCTCCAATGTCATAAGAAAGAGAACCTTCATTGGTTCTTGTTGAACCAAACTCCAAGGGATGACTCAAAGTGCAAAAAAAGAGAGGCAAAAAAAGTTAAATAATTGTTTTCTTATTTATCATATTTTTTCAGTTGTTTTTTCTCTCAATTCCTTAATACATTCAGCATATACAAAATATAATTTCTTTCTTCTTTTTTAGGAATAAAATTAAAAATAATTGTTTTTCCAAAAAAAAATAAAGATAAAAAACCTAAATAAAATTATAAATTTTATTAAATTCATAATAAATTCCAACAACATTTTATAAAAACTCACATATATTTTTGCTCTTATGGAATATATAAAATATACATATAAAGGCATATTAGTTTCCAGTGTTACATTTATTTTCTTAAACCATAGTTTGCAGTGTTACATTTATTTTCTTAAACCATTTGATCAGTGTGAAGAGAATAATTTTATCATAAATCCTCACATAAAAATTTAACCACCTTCATCTTTGTCATAGTGAAATACAATTTTCCAAAATATTCTTGCTCTACAACTTATTAGTATTGTGTTTTTGACATACTAGAGAACCAATAATCTGTTTTAAATTCATACATAGAGGATCATGCATGTATTATTAACATTTTTACATTCCTAAAACATACATTCTTATGCATGGTTTTAAATTCAACTTGGTGGATTACATACATTCTTATGCATTGTTTTAGATTCAACGTGGTGGATTACTGGATAGGTTTATATTAAATTTTTGAATGGCGGGAGGAAAACATGTGTACCTTCTCTCTCTTTCTTAATAAAATTATTATTTATATTTAATTAAATATTATTTTATTAAATTTAAAATTTAAAATTTTATTTAATGTTTTATTATTACACTTAATAATTTATCTTATCTTAGGCAAGTTGAGGTTAATAAAAACTTTGCATCAATACCCCAATTGAATACGCACTTAGTTGTATTAAACACATACTAAAACATTAAAAAGATTGCATTTCACATAATTATTTTTAACTTATATTTACTACTATGAGAAAAAGGAGGAAAGAACATGTTCCTAGTCGTGATTTTTTTTTTTTCTCCAAAGCCTTTAAAATAGCATAACCGTATGCATGCCTTTATGGAAGGCAAAGTTATTTTAAAAAAAAACCAGTATAATGGAAATATGATTATTAAAAGTGCAGTTATATGAAATAGTTTATAACGTTGTTTATTTAAAAAAATTGTAATATAAATTTAATTATTCAATAAATAATTGTATAGAAATATTATAAATTTATTAAATAAAATAAAACATATTCCAAATTGTAATGATATTTATAAAAAAAAAAATATTATGTAATATATATAAATATATGAAAAAAATTATACTAATTTTATTTTTAAAATTATATATATATATATATATATATATATATATATATATATATATTCTTTAATTTTATATTATATATCAATTCTTTTATATTAGAAAAAATTACAAATTAAAAAATACGATCCCAGGTTATTTATAATTCTTATAATTAATTGTTCATTAATGGGTAACCATTTATCTCCTATGCTAAATTATAAATAGCCACATTAAAAAAAAAAATAATAATAACTCTTGATATGTAAATATTATTATTTAAAAAGCAGTTATATAAAAACACACAGGAAATGCATGGACACTGGCATCAAGAAAGTGTCTTGGTGGCAAAATGTTTAAATATAAGATACTCCAGAGTCAAAACTGCACTGATTATTTTTCCGAGAACGAATATAATGTAATACGAGTTATTGTAATAGTCATGCTTTTTCTTTTTCTTAAAGGATAAAAGAAAAAAACAATGTGTGTTGGGATTCCACGATGCACTTTAGTGAATAGAAATTTTTTACCCACATCACTGTGCTTTCACGGATTAATATTTTTCCTGTATCTTAGTTTGCAAGAATGTAAATTACCGTGTATAGGCCAGAGGCTTTGCTCGAACTTTTCCTTCCAATATATTTCATTCAGCTGCGGCCTCTCTCCTCAGGCATTTGTGGTTTCGTGCATTCGAATTAAATTTTATTTGAGGCCACTGTCCTAATATCATCTGTCAATTTTCGCGACGCTTCCTCTGATACCTCTCCGACTTATCAACGTCACAGGTAAGCCAATTGGGTTTTCACTATGGAAATGAATGATTTAGAGGTTATGTCACTTTCAAGACTTGCTTCAATGAATTTCAAGGCTTCTGCAATTATAAATTATGTGCCATGGTACGTGTAGGAACATATGTGGAGTCTCTGTAACTTATTTTTCAAATCTGCCATTACAGAGGTCCAGAGGTCTGCCTTGCTAAATAATGGATTGCACTCTGCATAACTTGCCTGCAACTGCTTATATCCGTTCGACTCCAACATGCTCTATAAATTCTCGTTGGAATCTTGGATGCAACACTAGTCTTAGTCCAATTGGCAAACGGCTACAGACCAACTTGACGCTGCGTTCTCCGCAGCAGCGTAAAAATAGTCTTGTTGTCAGAGCAGAAACGAGCCCAGAAAAGGAGGCCAAAGCTGAGGAGAATACTACATTAAGCAAAACTGACGCTGACCAGAAGCCCGGGACCGTGGAAAATATTACCAGTGGAAATGAGTCAGACCAGAAGCTCAGTAAGGTGGTTTCGCCCTTTGGTAAGTTTAGTGTTAATTTATTCATGTATTCAAAAAATATATTTTAAACCATACAAAAAATCATATTTTAACTTAAAATTGTATAAAAAAGTTTTGCGTGAAAAAAACCATTTTATTTATAAGTTAAAATACTGCCTTTAACCAATTCTGCTGTAACTGACTTTGGAGATTTTGTTTTTTTTAACTAATAATAATTCCAGGTCTTGCGGACCTATTTTTGCCGCTGAGAACGATGCAGCAGATGCTTGATATGATGGAGCGGGACGCGTTGTCGGTTCGAACCCCGTGGTGCATGATGGAAAACGAGAATGAAGTGAAAGTGAGATTCGACATGCCGGGGCTGTCGAAGGACGATGTCAAGGTGTCTGTGGTGGACCAGCGCTTTATTGTGATCGAAGAGAAAGAAAAGAAGGAAAAGGACTCGTGGTCGTTTTACAGGAGCTACAGTGCTCGGTTGATGCTGCCTGAACACTATGAGACGAGCAAAATCAAGACGGAAATGAAGAATGGTGTGTTGAATATCACAATCCCCAAGGTGAAGGTGCAGTACTCGAAGATGAAGGATCATTCTCAGAACCGCGAGGCGGAGAAAATGTTGGCGGAATTCAAGAATGGAGTGCTGAATATCACCATCCCCATCAGTAAGATGGAATCAGACGTTGAGGGTCTCTCTGTTCAGTGAGAGAGATTCAACTACAGAGAGAGACCTTACATTCCATATTCTGACTGCAAGTATGTGATGCCTATATTTTTTTGCTTGTAATTTGGCCTCTGATCGCCCAGTATATTGTGGTTCTGAGTGTGAGTACGTGGTAGCTAATAAGTTAATAATTTCGCGGCCTTCTGGGCACAGCCGATGCGTCTAGTTCCGTAACCAAAATGTGGGAGCCTGGCAGCTCATAACCTTCATAGTTACGAGTGGCTGTATGTTGTTGGGCTATCGCTTCAGCTCCCTACGAGATTCTTTGTAGGGTCTATTTCCCCTGTATCATGTTATCTTTCACAGTTTGGTGGCTTAGAACACGTTGTGCCTAGATTTTTCTATAAGGTTTTGAATATAAGTTATATGTAACCATTTATTTATTAATACGAAAACGAATTGATTTTTTTTCCTGAAAAGTTATTTTTTTATGGGCATTTAATATTAGGAATGTATGGTATTAGCCCAGTATAACAAATTTTATTTCAAATTCAAAATATTTATAATAAAGTGAGGGTAAATGTTCATAGTTAAGAATCTGGTTACAAGTTTTATATATCTGGGCTCTTTCTCATGACTCTCATTTCCATAATCCGCAAAGACTTGTTAGGGGATAATATAACAACTAGAGCTTTCCCTACATAGGAATTAGATTCAGAAAATAGATCGTGTGAGTTGGAGAAGAATGGTAACAAGGAATAATATCTCTCCAAGATCGAATGTACCCAATCATCTTAATAAAGTTAGAAGGACTTCAACATAGAGTTGGATGGGCTTCAGACCTAGGATATGCCTTTTATCACACTTTCTTAAATCATGCCTTGTTGGTAGGACATTATTCAGCCTACTCAGTGCCTTGATTTACAAACTCCTTACCCTCAAAAAATAAGTTGCCACACATGATCCAATGACAGAAAGGTTGTCCCTGTTCCACCCACCTAATATACTAAACTTCCATTAATCGCTTAGGCATCTCAAAACTAAATATTCAATTTCAAAGTGACTACCCCTTGAATCTTCATGGAGTATTTCCTATTTCCTAAGGTAATTCCTCCATCGCACTGATCCATTGAATGTACCCCTATTTCCTAAGGAAATTCCTCCATCTCATTGATCCATTAAATGTACCTGGTTATCTCAATAAAGTTGCTTTGTTGGCAATTTGGAATAAAATTACAATTTAGTTCATTTTTATGAATTGTTTTAATTTTTGTAATTTGAGATATATGATGAGGTAATTGTTTGATGTCTATCAACTTTTACTATTAGTTTAATTTATATAATTGTACTAGTAATAATTTAGAATAGAGTAATAATTTAGTTAACATTTATTATTATTATTTAATCTTGACATTTTATGTATCATGAAATAAATGTTTTTATGACTATAAATATCTACTAACTATTTAATATATGTACGTACACTATTTGCAAATGATAGAGATTTTACTTCACATTGAATATCTTAAATTTTAGTTACATTTCACACATATAAATGATCAATTCATTATTATTGTTTTTAATGAAAATGTAAATGGTAATCGAAAATTATTTTTACTTTAACAATATTCCATATCTTAATAAACTATTCAAAAAAATTATTTCTATTTTGGAATTATTTTATTTATTTGTTTATTTTTCATCATAAAAAACCGTAATTTTATTACCAAATGAAATAAAAGTACATTATGTTTATACATGTCAGGTATGTATTTATGTGATGAAGAAAATTGCTAAAAGATTGTTGCCGTGAGAGAGTTTTTTATATAAAAATGTCAAAAAGTGTGTGTGCTAAGAGAATAATGTTGGGTGTGGAACATGATTATCTTCTTGATTCAGAGGTCTCAGCCGCATTGGACCCCAATTCCTAAACGGGGTGGCAAAGTCGCCAAGGGGCAGTGACTACTTTTGAAGAGCTTCCCCCCACCCAAAGCTAAAAATAAATGAAATATTACCTTCTAAAATATTATAATTTCTTAGTCAATATGGGCCATTGATTAGGTGAATGATCCACGGTAGAAGTTAAGTTAATTTAAGGTTTTTTTCCCCTAGAATGCAACCCTCAGTTTATATGACGGAATTGTATTGCAATTGTGTGTGATCATTCTAAGGGAGATAAAGGGGAGGTTGTGTGAGAGCGAAGAGGAAATTACAATGGATCTGTTGTATGTTGTATCTCTTCATTTTGCTAGATAATATAAAAGGAAGGACTGGTTGTTTCTCCGTGGATGTAGCCCAAATTGGGTGAATCGCATATATCTGTGTCTCTCTTGTTTTATGTGTTTCTATATTTGTGTTTCCGGAATATTGTATGTGTTTCATTGCTCCGTTATTTAATTTCTAAGAACTAGTATCAAAGTCGAAGGTTTATTTGGTTGATAAACTCGCAGGAGAGAAGGATTCTTGGTTTGAGTGCGAGAAATGAAAAAAGATGGTAGGTTTAGGGTCAACAAATTTAATGGCCAAAATAAATAGTTGTGGAAGATGCAGACGGGAGATTATATGTATCAGAAAGATCTGTACCTACCATTGAGTGGAAAATCAAATAAGTCGATGAGCATGATGAACGCATAATGGGAGATTCTGGACAAAAATGCACTAGGAACAATATAGTTGTGTATGGCAGCATCGGTGGCATTCAACATTTCAAAGGAAACAACAACAAAAGGTTTGATGATGTAATTGGTCAAACTATATGAAAAACCCTCGCCCTCAAATAAGGTATTTCTTATGAAGCGTCTTAATTTAATATAAAAATGTTAGAAGGTAGATATGTTGTTGATCATTTAAATGAAATTAACATGGTTACAAGTGAGTTAAGTTTTGTAGGGATAAATGTTGATGATGATGTTAGGGGTCTGTTATTTCTATTATCATTTCCAAAAAGTTGGAATGGCTTAGTTATGAATATCAGTAACTATGTATTTGGATCTAGTACTTTAAAGTTTGAGGATGTTGTTGGTGCCATCCTTAGCAAGTAAATGCAATGGAAAAGCTCTAGTGAAACATCAGGTAATTCTTTGGTTCCAAAGACTAGGGGAATAAAAATGGAAAGAGGAAGAAGTCCAAGAAATCACAGTAAGTCAAGAAAATGCATATCTAAATCTAGATCATGGATAGTGTGCTTGAAATGTGGGAAGAAAGGAGACTTGAAGAAATACTGCAAATATCATAAAGCAAAAGAAGGAGATAGACATCAAGAGAACAATCATGAAGAAAATGTGATAGGTGATGTGCTACAAGATGCTTTGATTCTTTCATTAGAAAATATTATTGATTCCTGGGTGTTTGATTCAAGGGCTTCATTCCATGTTACACATGATAGGAAAAATTTTCATGACTATGTTCAAGGAGATTTTGTTTGGGTGATCATAAACCCTATAAAATCATTAGAATTGGTAAGGTTTCTATAAGGAAACAAAATGGAAAGCAATGGATATTGAAGGAAGTAAGGCATGTTCCAGATCTGAAGAAAAATCTAATTTCAATAGGGTAGTTAGGTGGTGAAGGTTGTGTAACTACATCCACAGACAAAACCTGAAAGGTCACTAAAGGAGCCCTGGTAATAGAAAAGTGAGAAAAGGTTGGTACGTTATATTTATGTAATGGTATTTCTAGTTTTTTAATACTTTAACCTCCACCAAACCATATACAACATTGTGGCATCATAGGTTTAGGCACATAAATGAGAAAGGGATGCAAATTCTTCACTCAAGAAATTTGTTTCGAGGTTTGAAGCATGTTGATTTGGATTTCCATGAGAAATGTGTTTACAAAAAACATAAGAGAGTCAAATTTATTAGAGTTGGGAAGGAAAAGAAAAGACAAAAATTAGATCTTTTGCATACAAATGTATGGGGACTAACTCAGGTATCATCTCTTGGTAGTTCTTACTATTGTGTTACTTTTATTGATGATGCAACTAAAAAAATGTAGATTTATTTTATTCAAAATAAATATGATGTATATGATACTTTCAAGAAATGGAAATATTTGGTTGTGAATGAGATAGGAAAGAAGTTGAAGTGTCTTAGATCAGATAATGAAGGTGAATACTGCAACAAAGAGTTTGAAACTACTGTTCAGAACATGGAATTCACAGAGAGAAGACAGTTCTAGGAAAGCCACAAGAATAAACAAAGGGTAGATGTTGTAGATACTTTTTTTTTATCTAATAAACATAGGGCCTTCAAGTTCTTTGGATGGTGGTATTCTAGAGGAATCAAGGATAGGTAAAAAGGTAAACTAATCATTTTTAAAGACTTTCGGTTGTGAAGCATTTGTCCAAATTATTAAAGAAAATAGAACAAAGCTTGAGGAAAAATCAAAGAAATGTACCATTATTAGATATGGTGTTAATGATTTTGGTTATCGTTTATATGATTACGAAAATCAAAAAATAATTAGGATCAGAGATGTCATATTCAGTGAAAAGGTCTTGTATAAGGATTACATGTAGGTAAAGAAATAGGAAAATGAAAACAAAGAATATGCAGTGCTTGATGAGATCATAGAAAAAGTAGAGGTGCCTGAAAATCATAATGATCAACACCCACAACAACAACAGCAGGGATGTCAAACACCTAAAAGTGGTGTTAGAAGATCCACCAGGATAAGTAGACCCCCTGAACGGTACTCTCCTTCATTATATTATTTATTGTTGACTGATTCCGGTGAACCAGAAATCTATGAAGAAGCAATGCATATAAAAACTAAGAAGAAGTGGGAGTAAACCATGGAAGAAGAGATGGACTCCTTGATGCATAAATAGACTTGGGACTTAGTCAAGTTGCTTGCAAGTAAAAGAGCATTGCAGAATAAATGGATTTTCAAGTTGAAGAAAGAAGATGGAGGAAAACAAAGGTATAATGCTAGACTTGTGGTGAAGGGGCTTGCAGACAAAAAAGGTATAGACTTTGATGAAATTTTTTCTCTTGTTGTTAAAATGACTTTAATCAGAACTATTTTAAGTCTAGTGGCAACAGAAGATTTGCATCTTGAGAAGTTAGATGTAAAGAAAACCTTTCTCCATGGGGATTGGGAGGAAGAAATATATGTGCAGCAGCCACAAGGGTATGAGGCCAAAGGGAAGGATATATTAGTGTGCAGGTTGAAGAAGAGCTTGTATGGCCTAAAACAGGATCCAAGGAAATGGTATCTAAAATTTGACAGGTTTATGTCTGAAAAAGGTTACACTAGATGTCATTCTGATCACTGTGTTTATCTTAAGAAAAAAAATGATGCCAACCATATTATAGTGCTATTGCATGTAGATGACATGATTTTTGCAGGGTCTAACATGCAGGAAATAAATGTTCTCAAAGGAAAACTGGAAAATTCATTTTCAATGAAGGATTTGGGTGTTGCAAAACAAATCCTTTGTACGAGAATTACTAGAGATAGGAAAAACCGCAAACTAACATTATCTTAGAGTGGGTACATTGAAAAGGTGTTGGAAAGATTTAATATGTAGAATGCAAAACCAGTTAGTACACCTTCAACTAGAAATTTCAAATTAAGTAAGGAGATGTGTCTCAAGACCCAGGAAGAGATGGATTATATGTGTAAAGTTCCATATGAATCAGTAATTGGAAGTTTAATGTATGCAATGGTCTGCATAAGGCCTGATATTGCACATGCAATGGGAGTTGTAAGTAGGTATATGAACAATTTGAGAAAAGAGCATTGAATGGCAGTCAAGTGGATTCTCAAATAATTGAGAGGTACCACAAATCAAGAATTATGCTTTGGTGGTTCAAATATTTCTCTATAGGGATATGTTGATGTAGATATGACACGAGATAAAGATAAAAGGAGGAGCACAATAGGGTATGTGTTTACTGTAAGTGGAACAATTGTCAGTTGGGTTTCAAAATTGCAAAACATTGTTGCACTTTCAACAATGAAAGCAGTGTATGTTGTTGCTACAAAAGATAGTAAAGAAATAATTTGATTACAAAGGTTTATGGATGAGTTGGGCAAGAAGCGAGGAATGATAAGGTTATAAAATTACATCCAAAGTGCCATTCATCTTACAAAGAATTCAACATTTCATTTCAAGACTAAACATACAACTCAAGTACCATTTCATACGGTTAGTGTTGGAAGATGGACAGTTGAAGCTGGAAAAGATACACACCAGCCAAAATCATGTAGACATGTTAACAAAAATTGTAACCTGGGAGAAACTGAAATATTTCTTAGTTTCAATTGGTCTTCAAGTATGATGATGAATATGAGAAACAACCAAGTCCAAAGTGTAACGATGGAGTTGCTATAATCAGTCTCCAAGTGGAAGATTGTTGGATGTGGAGCCTGATTATCCTTTTGATTCAGAGGTCTTAGCCGTGTTGGACCCCAGTTCCTAAATGGGGTGACAACACCACTAGGGGGTCCAGGGGGGCTGATGACTACTTTTAAAGAGTCCCCCCCAACGGGTGTTTAGGGGTAATGCTCCTGAAGCTAAAAATAGATGAAAAATTATCTTGTAAAATATTTTAATTTCGTAGCAAATCTAGGTCGTTCATTAGACGAATGAAATGATGGTATAAGTAATGTTAATTTAGGGCTTTTTCCCTAAAAGGAAACCCTTGTTTTATATGAGGGAATTGTATTTCGATTGTGCGTGATTATTCTGAGAGAGAGAGAGAGAGAGAGAGAGGTTGTGTGAGAGAGAAGAGGAAATTACAGTGGATCTATTGTAGGTTGTATCTCTTCATTTTATTGGATAATATAAAATGAAATATTGGTTGTTTATCTGTGGACTGTTATAGACATTTTTGTGCCTTACAGCATTGAGCATGAAATGTCCATAATATAATGGATCCAAAGTCCCTAAACATGTTGTTCCTACCCCTAGAGGAACAAGGCTAACTAACCACAACAATTCACAGAAGTTCTCCACCTGAAACCACTCAAAAACAAGTCAATTCAGGATCATGTCAACTGCTCCACTGAGCATCTGCGCTGAATGTCAACTGCTACGCTGGCTACCTGCGTTGAATGTCAACTCCAACACTAGCTACCTGCGCTGAGCGAGTTTGGACAAGTGGCAGGCTCATTCCTCAATGTGTCAATGCTCAGGAAGCTTCCAAAATGACACTTGCCTCAGAGAATTCGACTGGTGATGAGTAAGAGGTTCCAAATCTCCAAGTGGAAGCAAGAACCTCCAAGTGGACTCAAGAACTGAGAGAGGGAGAGGACACTAGAAAGATCTCAAGCTGACTCATCCTCTCTCCAAAATAACTATATATAGATCTCTCCTCCATGAGATCTAGAGGCGGGAATTTTGTTATTGCAAAGAATTGTTGTTGGTTTGAGACTGGAAACATTGGGTGCTTAATGCTTTGAAGGGAGCTGAAGAAGGAATTCCATTCTGCTGGGAAGGAGATGCTGGATTGGAGCCCTCTGGGTTGCATCTCTTCCTGAACCTTGTTATCAATCAATAAAGCTATCTTTGTTTTCTCCTACATACTGGTGTATTTGTATGATTGCATTAGTGTATTTGATTTACTTCTAATCCTGAATCATTTATGAATATGAATATTTGCCTTTGTGTTGTGTTCTTCTCTTGTCGCAAGTAGCTGTTCTCTTGTCACAAGTAGTTGTTCTCTTGTGATCTCGTGGGAATCAAGTAGCTGTTCTCTTGAGCAAGCGAGGAGACAAGTAGTTGTGAACACCCAAAGAGAAGAGGATCTAGATCGAGGGACAAACGGAAGACAACGGTAAGTCTATCGATCTCCCCTCTTTCACATTTCATAAAGGAAGAAACCAGAATAGTTGTATCTGTTTGTTGCTAAGGCTCTGTCACACCTTAGGTGGATAGGATCGTCCTGCATAGGCATTTTTCCCCACAACAAATTGGCGACTCCGCTGGGGAAGATTTGTTTATTCATTTTATTTGTGTTTCTGTCATTTGTTTACTTCATAGACTCAACAGCAACAATCGAACTGCTTCTGCAAAGTAGACTGTTGCTGCCTTGATCCTTCACTGGATTTTGTCTATGATCTGAACAATGGACTCACAAATGACTTGATGATCCTTTGTGATAGTCTTTAGTACCCTCTCAAAGCATCCCTTTGATTATACCTTGCTTGTGTTTCTGATTTGGCCTGAAACTGTTGATTTTTGAGCAATTTGTGACCCAGAACCCAGGAGAAACGAGAGTTTCTCCTTCAGCGCAACTGCTGTGAAGGCAGTCTGCATTTCAACGCAGGTCCCATGAAGGCTACCTGCGCTGAATGTCAAATCCTCAGTGTTGAGGTTGCGCTGAACCAGTTTGGCCTTGTGCAGCTGGGGTTCTCTGCTCTCTGTTGCCCTGTTTTGATCTCTGTTTTTTGCAGCCTTTAACCAGCATAGGTACCAGTCTAAAAACCCCTTTTCTTTGCTTAGATTCCACCTCCTTTTGTACAAAAAGACTGTGAATGTTTTTATGTGTTTGTGGCGTCATTTACAGTTTTCCTTTGCATGAGTAAAGTAGTCATCCTGTAGCCTTTGATTCAGATCTGATTGATTGTGATCTTAGAAGAGAGTTCATTGGCTGTTTCTAGATTGATTATACATTTACTTTTGCTTATTGGTTTGAATTTGTCTCTTTTGAAGTGTCAAAATAAGTCTTTATTTCGAAAATTGTTAAGTGTTGTAATCTCTTCTATCTTCTCTGATTTCGAAAAAGTGAACTTGTTTGTATTGATCATTTTAAAAGCAAATTCAAAGTTGTACAAAAAGCTTTCTTTGTAGGCATCTATACTAAGAAAGTGGAAAACAAACACCTGCATTGTGCATTTGCATTTTGATAAGTTTGCATGATTGATTTAGGGAAGAGTGCATTAGAGTGTGCTGATTGCTCTTTGAGAAAAGATAGTGTCTTTCTTTTCCCTTTGTAGCTAGGATTTTCAAAGTTGAAAAGATATAAAGCTTGCTTATCATCTTTAGACTGCATTTAGGAATTTGTATCATACATCTCGTGGTGAACCTTGAAAGGCAAACTTTAAAAAGATCAACCTAAAATAAACTGAATGAACCTAACAACGCTTTGTAACATAACGCACAACATAGAGGTCTAGGCTAGAGACGTGTTCCGGCGTCGTTAAGCCTAGTGACTGTCGATCTCGTGGAAGGTGGGTGATTCCTCCTGAGGGACGATAGCGCTAGTACGGATTGTGCTCCCACGTACCGTCGCGTATATATTGGGAGACCCCTATAGGCATATATCCTTTATCCTTAGGAAGCCATGTCGGCCGCCCTACTGATCGCAATGCAGTGAACACAGCATTCACGAAGATCGACCGCCCGTACCCTAAAAAGTATTCTGCGGTTTTGCGAAAAGTTTGGCACACCCTCTGCCTAGATCTCCAGAGCAGTTCCTTTTGGCCTTTTTCAGACTCTATAACAGAAAAAGTCCATCCGAGCATTTGTCACTTCGGGCTCGTTAAAACATCGAAGGAGACTGGAGTCATCTTTAGCTTTTTCTCGACTCTTTAAAACTGAAAAAGCAAGTTGTGTCTAAAGCGTCGTTAAAATTTATTTTAAACGGAACAATCACCCTTTAATTCCTGCGTTGATCTTTAGGTTGAAAGATGGAGCACACCAACCAAGGAATTCCCCTTGGTGGGAATCCTAGTCCCTTCTCCTCTTGGGGAGATGTTGGTGCGCCCCACATGGCCACATTGTCGCTTCCAGGACTGACAATTGGCCTGCCAGTTTGGCTCTTTTCAACTAATGTCGTTTAGAATACCACCATTCCTAAACAGTCAAGTCAACAGTTAGATCAGACAAGAGTTGCCTCCCAGCCTTCCACTTCATCTTCCTCCCCTCCTTCCTCTTCGCTTGACGGAACTGGTCGAACAAAAAACTGGGTTCCTAAGGAGAAGAAGGAGAAGAAGAAGAAAAAAAAGAAGAAGAAGGAGCCTAAGGCGACTAGGGGCAAACAAGTGTCATCTAACAAAAATCCACGCACAGCACTCGTAAGGCCTAAATCGCCATGCGTCATATGCAAGGGAGACCACTTCCATAGAGATTGTCCCTGTATCCCTCGAATACTAAGGGACTGGTCTCCTCGTTTGCACAATTCGGTAGCATCAACCTCTGATAGCCATGTTGATTGCTCACCATCAACTAGTGGGAGTGAAGCCCCAGGACAGAGAGGGAAACTTAGATTTCCCTGCAAACTGTGTGAAGGCGATCACGCCATCCACCGTTGTCCCTTCTTAGACGAGGCTAAAAGAGTTCTGGAAGATCGCCCGATTTTACGAGCGCAACTTCCTCCTGGATATCAAAAACTCCTGCCAAGTCCTTCACTAGTTGAGAACCCGGCTGGCCCACCCAGGTGGTCAGCCGAAGCACCTATCATTGAAGATGAACCGTCTGGATCCATGCCTGACGAAAGTCAAAAGGTTGATACGGAAGTTGACCCGGTTTTGCCTTCAGAGGCTCTATCTTCGAATGATACCATCACAGAGGAGAATAAAGACGACACCGTCCAAATTCTCTTCATTAACACTGACTCTGATGAACAAGGGGGCAATGCTCCCATTCCTTTATCGCAGGAAGGAAGTTCGTCAGAGCGATATCCGGCCGTTTATTCGGTCCCACCACCAAGCAACCTGGTTGTGTCCTTTGACTGGAACCAACTAGGCAGACCCCGGTTGCCAGCAAGTATACCATTCAGAATTATTGTTCAAATATACAGAATGGTAATGGCTGGCACTATCATTGATGAGGGGGCATCTGTGAGTATCCTTTCCTCTATTGCTTTGAAAGCGCTTGGTTCGCCAGCGCTTTTACCTGAGATGAGAAATCTATCAGGTTTTGATAAAGGAACCAGTCGACCTTTAGGGATCCTCCCCAATGTGCCTATAACATTGAAAGGGAAGGTCGTTCAAATGAACGTGATGGTCGTTCAAGGACCCTTGGATTATAACCTACTCCTGTCGACGAGACTATATATATTGCATGGGAGCTATAGTCTCCTCACTCTTTAGAGTAATGTGTTTTCCGCATGAAGGAAGAATGGTCAAGCTCGTAGACCAACTTTCGTTTCCCGGATCACACATCGCAAATAGTCATGTACCATCCCTAAATGGTCTATTCATGCAAGAAGTGTCTCAACCCACGGTCCGTCCTCCTGATGAGCGCGAGTAATCCGGGAAGATATGACTGGAACCCAGGGGGCATGCGTCCTGGCCTGCTTCGGCAGGGAAACTTTGGGTATAGAGTAGGTTTCCGCGGGAGAATATGACTAGTCTGTACCCCGTCCATAGAGGAAGAGGGGTTATTCTAGAATAGGATTCTTTTGTCAAAGTTATGTAAGTTGACAAGAGTCGTCACTCACCTTTGTCTATTTCGTTAGACACTGCCGAGGAAGTGTTTTGTTTAGAAGATTAACGAGACAATCTTTGGGTAACCTGAAAGAGGTAAGCCTCTCTCTTTAAAAAAATTGTTTTGAAGGAAAAGAAGTAGAGGTAACCTTGAAATCATACTTTATACCTGGGGGCATGCAAACCTTTTGGAGTGCAAACGAGGGGCGGCAATTTATTTTTTTAAATTTTTAGGACCTCTAACCCTTTAAACTCGTAGGACTAGTCGTTTCCGAGCTTGCATAAAGAAAGGATGAGGAGCAAAGCTTAGTGAGATGAAGCTCCATAAAAAATAGAATCTTGATGAGACACTCTTATCTTATGACTGGGTAATCGAGCAGTTTTAGCATAAAGTTCATGCTCGTTAAAAAATAAACGCAAGATCCGAGCAGTTTTAGCACATAGTTCATGCTCGTTAAAAAATAAACATAAGTTCGAGCAAATGTTTCCACCCGCGTTTAAGCTCGTTAAAAAATGAACTATCCCGGTAAATAACCATTGTGAATGTAATATCATCAGCCATTAAAGCCTTGGTCGTGTTTGCACCTGCCACCTCCACTTTTCATTTGGCCGATCGTTCACCTCCATATGATTGTTTACCCATTTTGAGGAACAGCTGCGAAGAGTGATTTCACCTAGCCATCCTTGTGACACTGCCGTGATTGGAAAATTCCAACCTGTACCTGGAATATGCTGCTAACCCTGTTTATCACTCGTTCCTCAAAAGACGAGTCTTCTTTAAGCTCTTTTCAATTGACTCGTAAAATATGAAAAGATTGCCGAGTTTTGGCCTCCCAGCTCGTTAAAGGACAGGAAGAGCTATCCCTCCTCTAGATTTTAATCTTTTTGGACCTGAGGGATTATTACACAAAAAGATCGAGCGCTTGTTTTGTTCGGCTCGTTAAAATTATCGAAAACTCATCCCTTCTGTATTGTTTTATACTTTTTCGGACTTAAGGGATTAGATGACGAAAAAGGAATTTTGGAGTTAACTTTATGTACCTTTTCAGACTCTCTAAAAATGAAAAGGACCGAGTTATCCTTGTCGTTAGACTCGTTAAAATTATTAAATAGCGACAAACTTGTCTTTAGACGAGAACGAGTTTCACTATCGCTAGGCTCGTTAAAACATAGCGATGGGCTTGCCCGAAGGGCAGGTTATAGAACAAGCATATGTTATCCTCCTCAAGCTTGACAAAAATAAAGAGGTACTGGTCAGCAATGACTGGGGAAAAATTGGGAGAAACTAAAGAAAACTTTGATGGTAGCAGGTCGCTCTTGAACATGACACTTTTCCTCCGTACCACAATCGGGTTGGGTTGTTTCATTCACCGGTCACATCACCATGGTCTCGCCATACCATCCATATTTGGGGTAATGCTACCGATCCATCGCATCAGTGTCGCCATATGTTCAAGAGAAGTCGTTCAGAAAGAGTCAACCGGGTCCCATCCACTGCCATACATTATCCTTCATCCATTCATGACCGCCACCCTGAATCATATGTCACAGATCGTTTTCACCTCCATTAAAATCATTAGCTCCGTTCCGTGTCACTGATGTGGGATTCATCAAGGCCCTCCTTTGACGGATCGCTTCTTGTCGACATCAGCTCATTATCCAAGAAGTTGATCTAGGAACAACCCCTTCAGTACTTTGAAGCTTGCATGCCTCAATGGCAAGTTTCTCACTTCCGGCGACAGGTATACATCAATGACCTTCGACCAGAAGATTTTGCGTGGTGTTCGACGCCAAGTCATTTATTCACACCACGTGAATTGTACTGCAGTACCTTGAGGGTCATTATCATTATCGGTGATTCCTCTCGCGCTTGTTAACGGTTTACATCATTGACCGGTAATCAAGCGATGTCTTTCCATGTTCGACTTCAGCGCAATTCTCACATGGATCGACTTGTACTTAGAGTGAAGATCGAACGAGTTTGAAGACCCCGGATCTAGTTTCATCCATCCGGGCTGCGATATATATTCAGGAAAGATAAAGACATTTGACATGTACATCATTGCAGCAGATGATCATCCTACTCAAAGGATGATAATTTCGCCAAAATTATCAGTCTACCATCAGACGATCGTCTGTTCTATGTACAAAAATGAATTTATAAAGCTGAGCATGGGAATGCCCGCCTCAGATAGATCATGAAAGCAGTATGAATCATAATGTATTGTATTGTATCTTATTACAGGTCTCCTCCCAGCAAATGGATGAACTTTGGACCCTCCTGGATAAAGCATTTCACCCGATAAACGACCTCATACTTTAGGGGGCAACTGTTATAGACATTTTTGTGCCTTACAGCATTGAGCATGAAATGTCCATAATATAAGGGATCCAAAGTCCCTAAACATGTTGTTCCTACCCCTAGAGGAACAAGGCTAACTAACCACAACAATTCACAGAAGTTCTCCACCTGAAACCACTCAAAAACAAGTCAATTCAGGATCATGTCAACTGCTCCACTGAGCATCTGCGCTGAATGTCAACTGCTACACTGGCTACCTGCATTGAATGTCAACTCCAACACTAGCTACCTGCACTGAGCGAGTTTGGACAAGTGGCAGGCTCATTCCTCAATGTGTCAATGCTCAGGAAGCTTCCAAAATGACACTTGCCTCAGAGAATTCGACTGGTGATGAGTAAGAGGTTCCAAATCTCCAAGTGGAAGCAAGAACCTCCAAGTGGACTCAAGAACTGAGAGAGGGAGAGGACACTAGTCAGATCTCAAGCTGACTCATCCTCTCTCCAAAATAACTATATATAGATCTCTCCTCCATGAGATCTAGAGGCGGGAATTTTGTTATTGCAAAGAATTGTTGTTGGTTTGAGACTGGAAACATTGGGTGCTTAATGCTTTGAAGGGAGCTGAAGAAGAAATTCCATTCTGATGGGAAGGAGATGCTGGATTGGAGCCCTCTGGGTTGTATCTCTTCCTAAACCTTGTTATCAATCAATAAAGCTATCTTGGTTTTCTCCTATATACTGGTGTATTTGTATGATTGCATTAGTGTATTTGATTTACTTCTAATCCTGAATCATTTATGAATATGAATATCTGCCTTTGTGTTGTGTTCTTCTCTTGTCGCAAGTAGTTGTTCTCTTGTCACAGGTAGCTGTTCTCTTGTGATCTCGTGGGAATCAAGTAGATGTTCTCTTGAGCAAGCGAGGAGACAAGTAGCTGTGAACACCCAAAGAGAAGAGGATCTAGATCGAGGGACAAATGGAAGACAACGGTAAGTCTATCAATCTCCCCTCTTTCACATTTCATAAAGGAAGAAACCAGAATAGCTGTATCTGTTTGTTGCTAAGGCTCTGTCACACCTTAGGTGGATAGGATCGTCCTGCATAGGCATTTTTCCCCACAACATGGACGTAGCCCAAATTGGGTGAACCACATATATCTGTGTCTCTCTTGTTTTATGTGTTTTTGTATTTTTGTTTCCACAATATTGTAAGTGTTTCATTTCTCTATTATTTAATTTCTAACAAATAATATCATGAAAGCTTGAATATGTGCAAGCATGTGATGGGTCAAAGAGAGACAATTGTGTAGATATTCTGTTGCAGATGACCTGATGATGAGAAAAAAAATTAGTGTAATGAGTAGAAAGGATTAATATGATGGTGCAGGAGCATCCTACCTCCAAAGTAAAATACATTTGACTAGACCTAAGGGGTTTCCAAAGGAATTCTAGGATGTTTATATGAATGGATTTAATTAGTTAAATGATTGTGATTAGAGATATATTAGGATCAGTTATATCTCTTGAGAGATATGTGGATCTAGAGGATCCTAAAGATAGGAATGTTGTTGAGACTATAATGGATTTGAACTAATTATAGTTCAGAATTTTCTTGTATAGTATTGTAAGCTTACGAGAAGCATAGGAAGGTAGAAGGTGCAATTTATTTGTTATGAAAGAATCGAAAAGGGCTAGGGCTGACAATGCCCATCTTTGTATAATCAGGGCATAAATTTGGAATAGAATAATTTTTTGTGCATTGATGTTCCTATTGTTGCGAGAGCTTACTATTTATGTGGTTATAGAATGATGATTATTTATGTTGGATGTGAATGATGAATTAGCTAAGTGTATAAATGTTTACATAATAAATTGTATGTGATTCTTGTAATATTGTATAATTGCATGGGTTCTAATGGTTAGTTGGGTTTTTGATATTAAACAGATACAAGAATATGAGATTCATGTTGAAGGGTTTCTAACTATTATTTGAGAAATGGAGTCAACAAGGTTTTATAGAAATTTGGTCTCTTTACATTGTATTTTGTTGGATGAAATCTTGTTGGAGTGTATGAATAAATCCAACTGTAAATGTAGAGCGAGAAGCATGGTCATGGATTTGAGGCAGGCTTTTAATTGAATGGTTCTGCATTACAAGGAAAATGTTGTTCCAATGGATCTGGTAATGAGGAATCGAAGTATGACACAAGGCTTCATATTATTCCAGGAAGGTAAACCCTATATTTGTAAATCATTTCATTGAGTTCCCCAAACTGTAACATGATTTCCATAAGATTCGTTAAATAGTCATTTGAATAGAGAAACCTATATATAAGGGTGTGTTGTAGCGGCTACAACCACCCTCAAAAATTTTGCCTATGCTTCGATTTTGGAGCCTTCCTTCTAAACCTCAGTAGCTTATCTCGCACTGTCCAAGGTATTCGTGATTTGACTAAGACTTATCCTTTTAGTTTGGCTTGTGTTGCTTACTTAGTTGATTTCCTAACTCACAAGCTAATCTCTAGACTTGGTTCCACAACAGTTATGGGCTTGCCCCCAAAATTGCACAATTCTTGAGGGCAACTAGCCTTATTGTTGGGACTTTCATAGTCCTGACTACTAGTGAGCCTTGAGCTCAAAAAATGCATAGTCTTGATGTGGCATCCAAACACTAAGCCCAAAAATTGCACAACCCTCACTGAGCTCAGAAACTGCGTAGCGCACTGAGCCAAAAAGTTGCATAGTTCTCAAAACTGCATTGTCTTTCTTGGGAGTGTGCATGGCAACTTTCCCTGGAAAAAGAAAAAAAATAAAAAAATCATCCCTAATTAATAATCATCTAGTTTTAGCATCCCGAAGGAGGCACTTGCGTTATTTTTAGAAACTTCCAACAAGTGTCACTTCTTCATGATTTTAGGCATGCACGTCATAAACCCTAATTTATCCAAATTTATTTAATTGATGTTGCTAGAGATCATTTTGACATTCCATCTTGGATATATAGCATTCCCAAGGAGATCAAGGAGCCTTCAGTGCAATCATCATCGCTTTTCTGGGTGACTTTTGCTCTTGTCATCTTTTGCTACTTTTTCTGTCACTTTTTGTTGTTTGGCTTGTGTGAATGTTGTTCAACTTGTTTCTATACATGGTTGTTGGCGTTTTAACTTGTTTTAAATTGTAGAATTGTTATTTCAAGTTATATATTACCTTTCCCAAGTGTCGCATGAGTTTTCATGTTTTTGTGCCAAAAATAATTGTTGCAGTGACTCACCTCACGTGCTTCGTTTTCCTTCCATTTAATCAATTTATGCCCTTGATTCACATGCATGGATAAACACTTAGGTAGATTTGGGGGTAGATTTGTGTTCTCCTTTCTTGGATCTCACCTTGCACAACTTTCACTTCGCAATCTGGAGGCTCATGCTCCCAACCTAGCCTCTGGAATTACATAGAGCATAGCCTAGGCTAGATCCAAATGCATACTTCACAGTTCCAGGAGTCAATCTCCTAGCTTGGCCAATAAGACTGCGCAATGCATAGTCTCTCCTAGGCCTTAGACCAGGTTGAACTCTGCATTAGGCAGTTCCAGTCATTAGGCTTCCACCTTGACTACTGAGACTACGCAGTGCACAATTCCCACAATCAGTCAGTCACCCGTGTCAAGAAAAATTGTGCAATCCTTCCCATCAAGAGCTCATCTTGCTACTTGAACTTGCCTTGAAGTTGTTTTTCTTTTAAATATACATTTGTTTTCCATGAGTGTCCTCTCTATTCCACAAGTACAACAGTTTTTGAGAATCTCTCTAGCAGTCACAGTTAACATGGCATCCAAGAGAGTTGTAATAAAGGAAACCAGTAAGAGAAGTAATGGGGAATAATTTGAGTAGATATCAGTTGCTTTACCACTATATGAAGATACTTAACCTTTTATTGAGAAAGGCAACAACACTGACATGGCAACATATCAAAGACATTGTTGCAAAAGACGTTGAGGAAGACCTGGAAGACCAGAAGTATGTTAGTATCTAGTAGCAAAGGTTATATAAGGTTGCATGTAGGTATACCACCTTCTCATGTGCAAATATCATCAGCTAGATTGTATCACATACAAATGAACAAACTATGACATTGAATAATGCCAGTAGGAAGAAGCTTGCCACCTTCGGGGATGAATACTTTTAGTAGATGTATCACTTTCCCAAGCCAGTGAAGCACATGGAATCACTCTTCTATACCACCCATATGTATGTGAACATAAGAGACATTTTCAAGCACTGGGTAAAAGATCCATCGAAGTTTAGACAAATACCCGCCCATGTTTACAAGACGAAGTCCCTCAGAAAGGGTTACCAATTATTGATCATATTTCCTTGTAGAATATATTGTCAAGAGAGCACAGGAACCTTCCCTAAAGGGTAGGTGGTCTTACTGGACCAGTTGGTGAATGATGGGAAGCCATTCAACTAGTCGATCTATTGGCTCAACACTCGAAGTCCCATGTATCTAAGGCACAAAATCCGTCCAAGAATGAGAAAGAAAGGTTCTATATGTCCACATATTGACTGGATGAAATATGTGCACATCAGTGGTTCCCTAGCATGAATTGGAAAAGGAAACCACAAGAGACTATCATGAACATCTATAGCAAGTTGGTTTCCGACTATAGTTATCGAGGAGTGATGAAAAGGCTAACTGGCCACTTTATCATCTCGTTATACAAGCTTATATTGGAGCAAGATCCACCTTGCATGTCTCAAGAAGAAATGGAGGTGATAGTAGACATTGCAGATTAGTATGCCTCACGAGGTGGAAGCTTCATCAGAGTGTTTGGCGGATAGAAGCCTTTGTATGTGTTACCATGGTATGCCATCGACAAACTGATCATGCAAGAAGTTCCATACCACCTCACTACATGGTTTTCATCAGAACTGCATAGGAAGAAGAAAGCACCATGGCTCGCTCTTCCTTTTCGGATAAAATTATATGAGACTAAGAGCTTGAAAGATGCAGATGTCGAGGCTAAGGAAATAGTGAAATTTGAGTTCGGCACCAAGGAATTTAATTTGTGTGATCCCCATAATATTTGCAAGGAACACTATATGAGAGTTTTCTTTCAACTAATCTATGGGACATTTCATTAGCCATATGAGGGCCCTTGGAGGCACTGTTACAATGGCTCTAGACTCAAGGAGCTGATCAGTATAACAAAAACTTGGAAGGTTTCTCTAAAGACAACAACAGCCCTGGAAGAAACAACCATAACAACAAAAGGAAACAATCCAGTGCAGGATGAGGGAAAGAGAAAGATTGTTGACAATAAAGAGGGAGAACAAAGTTGCAAAATGAAGGTAGGTCATATCCTCGAGAAGGCATCTTTGGCAATGGAAGAAATGGATAAAGAAATAAAAATGAAGGAAGAGAGAAAAGAAGAGGTTTCAGGAAGCATAATTAAAGTTGCAGGGGACGAAGAAGAAGCTGAGGAAGAAGAGGAATTGAGGAGGAGAGAATGATAAGAGAAGCAAAAGTAGAAAGAATAAAAAAGGCAAGGTGTGATGAAGAAAGAAATAATGCCAATACATGTTGAAGAGTTGTAACAACCAACAACAAAGGAGGAATGTGAGCAGATGCAGGATCAAGAGCTTACTCAACAGATTGAGAAATTGATTGAAGTGACAGACATAGAATTGGAACAAGAGCCACAAAATGAAGATGTTGACCTAATGGCGAGAGCACCATAGGTCATCCCTTAGTCTCCATCCCCTCCTGTAGAAAATCAAGCCTCGAGCGAGCAGGGATATGTTTTTTTCCTTGATGATAATCTGATCATATACATATACAATCTATCATTTGATGAGTTACAGAAGAGGATTGTACAAGCACAAAGGAATCACTTTTTGAATGATCACACCTCACCTGCATTCATCAAGGAAAGGGTGATAGTGTCAGACACTAGGAAGCATCCAACTTCCATTTCTAAATCAAGCTTGGCCTATGCAAGAGAAATAAGCTCAATTTGTATGTATCTAATAGTCGAGAATGAACTACTGGTAAAGAAATTGCAGGTTGCCAAGAAAGAGGTAGATAAACTCTGAGAAACAATGCAAAATGTAGTTTTCACATTGGGGGAGATGAGGACAATGATACTTGCTAAAGTATCATCACTTGGAGAAACCATGCGGAAGCTCAATGACGGATTTGTCACCATGCATAAGGAATTTGCCAGTTTGCATGGCCTACAACAACAAAGAAAAGAGTTTTTTAAAACTCTAAAAAACATACATGCTTCCATCACCCAGGTACAAGAGTGGACAATGTAATAAAAAGGCCTCAACTTGACTTAGTGAAGAAGATGAAGCCATAGGCAGAGCTAGAGAAATAAAAGGTCCAAATGTTGATTCAGAATAATGAGTAGCTCGACTCATTCATCGGAAACACACATGACTCATATGTGTGGTTGTACAATATCTTGGATGTCTTAGTCAGAAAGCACCAGATCCCATCAATTGGTTCCCTCACTGATGCTAAACCCAAGAACCAGTATGGCTGGAGATCGATGAGTACTTGGAGCAGCTAAGACAAGAAGCCACTAGGGCAGATTTTGAGTTGAACACACACAAATTTGAGTGATTTGTGGAGTTACCCTGGCCTAACATGATATCGGATCCAACCCCATTTTATCTTCCTTCTGCATTGTAACTCTTATGCCATTTTCCTTTATACCTTGTTTTGCTCATTCTCTGCGTTGGTCCATAGAGTAATTATGTTCTTCATTGTTTAGTTCCTGATTGGTGCATTTAATGCATTTGGAGGGTCTTAGTTGGAATTGAACCTTGAAGACTTGTTGTGACCTGAATGTTGTTGAAGCGTTGAATGATGCCCTTAATCTCTATTGAATAAGGGGTTGGATTCCTCACTTTCACTAGTCAAGTCTCTTGAGATAGAAACCGCGACTTAACTGCTGCATTGGTTGAAATTGAATTGTGCTAACTATGAGTCTGTGTGCCCTCATCCCCCATCATACATTTGGAGGATCGCTAACTATGCGTTTGAATGGTATGTGTTGTTGTGCATTGAACATTTTTTGTGTAGGTTGTGATTAACATTATTCTGTGTGATTTTCCAAGCTGCTATAATTTTTTAAAAACACTATGTTGGCTATTCGAGGAATACATGTATTTGAATTATGTGTGATCCATAGTTAAAAAATCTCATGGCATAATGATTCCCTTAAAACGGTGCCACTATGTTTAATATTCGTTGAGATTTTTTTATGCTCATATTACATGGAATGGTATATTGTGGAATTAAAAAAAGGGGCATAGTTCGTAAGTGGTGTGATGATAAGTGTGTTGGTTTTTTTTAAGTTTGTAATAGATAATTAACATCATCTATAATGGATTTAAAAAGGAAAGGACACGGAATATAATGTAATGTAATGACACATAAACAATGGAATAGGAATTCATTGAGTTCCTTTTGGTAATGGCCATATATTATGTGATATGAAATTAAATATACCAAGATATGTGTTGAGGATATATTTAAGAGCTTACATATTTAATTAATTAAGATAAATGAAGATATAGTTAGTCAGCCTTATTACACATACATCAGGCTTTTTTGTTACAATTATTGTAATTATTTTGGGCACAAATCGGATTATATGATGCATTCTCTGATCTCCATTGTGGAGTAGTTTTCACTGGAAAAGAGAACTATCATGAGTGTTCCATGAAGATAAAAAACACCTTTATTTTTAATGAGTTGTGGAAAATAATTTGTGAAGGAGAATGAGGCAATCCTCCTGAAAAGCCTACTTCAAACAAGGAGATTTTCATTTGGGAAAACAAGAATAGAAAAGTCTATGCCTTGATTAAAACATCAGTAAATGAAGAGGTGAGTCATCACATTTCACCATTTTCAAATTCCTTTGAAGCCTTAAAGAAGTTGAAGGAATTATATGACACACACTCTGAGCTTGAAGTTGTTCAAGTTTGAGTTGAAAATGATGACCCTCTTGCCTTAGCATCTGAAATAAGATCCATAATGGATGGCATAAAAGTCACTGGTGTTGAAATAAATGTTCCTATCATTGCTTATGTCAAGGCATTATATCCCACCTATTCATGTTATCTTGAGTCAATGTAAGCAAGTGGAAAACTTAAGGAGATTACCTTTGACTCCCTTGAGAAGAAGTTTACTAAAAGAGAGAAAGATTTTGGGAAGAAGACAACTACTTAGTATTTTGAAGAAGTTGTGTTACTTGAAAAAAAACAAAAAAATCATGCACAAGATTATTCTAGAGGAAGAGGTGGCTGAAGAGGAAGAGGAAGGAAGAATTTTAGAGGCAGGCAGGGTAGACATTTCCAAGGAGAAAGGTTTGTTCTTCATTCCATACGATGAAATAGAGATGGAAATGATGCTTCCACATGTAAGTTTCCCTGGGACAAAATCGAGCATAAAATAATGAAGAAAAGGGTAAAACACCTGGTAAAGGGAAAGGAAAAGCATATGAGTCCGCTCATTATGTTGTGGCACATTGCAAATTTGGAGTAACTAAAGACTTATTCAATGCTTCACTTTCTTCATGGAAAGATGCATAGTTGCTTGATTCAGGAGCAACTTGCCAAATGACTTTTAGAAGAGATTTCTTTGAATAAGTCACTGACAATGTTGATGAAGCAGTATACTTTGCAAACAAGTCAAAACTCAAGCCATCACGGCTTGCCACCATAGGCTCATATTGATTGAACTTCAAAACTTTCTTCTACATGATGTTTTATACCTCTCGGAGTTGAGGAGAAACTTTTTGTGTTTGGTCCACATGCACCAACAAGGAGACTCCATTGATATATTTGATGGCAAGGTTGAGGTTAGAAAAGCATCAGATCACTCACTTGTCATGACTGGGATAGTGTTGGGACGGGGTTCCCCATGGTTAATTTTTTCTAAGTCTGAAGTCAAATTTTGGTAAGATATTATAAAGTCTCCGCAAGGATTAGAGATAGTCAAAGGGGCTTCCAGGCAAGTCAAAACGTATTATTTTGTAAAGGGGTGAGTTGTATTAAGCTCCGCCCATGGTTCACAGACCATGGTAATGTAATGAAACACAATGAAAGGGAGTCATTGAGGAAGTCATTAAGTAGTCAAGCGAATTTAGTTCAATGTTATGATTGATGCTTAGGGTTTGAACTGTCCTTTTCTGTATTCACACAAAGGAGAAGGCTCATGTTGTTGTGTGTGAGGAGACCTTTGTAAGTTTGCAACTGAGTACGCAGGCCCCTCCAACTGTGTGCGCAGGTTAGAAAAGTATATGTATTGAAGATCTAAAATAATAAAGAGTATTTGAAGCAATTATGTGTCTAAAATATATACTTATGTGTTTTTATGTATTTATGTTCAATTGAATACCATTTATCTGTAAGGTTGTCTTAACCGTGAATATATGGATCTACTATTATATGTAATTTTATGCATGATTAGACCCTTAGGCAAAGATCATAACTCTATTTAATTGGAGATTTCTTTAAGTTTTGGGCTTTTGAGGATAAGGGTTCGCAAAGGTCAGATCAAGCCGTAAACTAAAGAAACACCTTACCCCCACATCACGTAGCCTCCTGGATGCAGAAACCTAGTTCTAGCATCCCCCAATACTGCCTTGGATGAGATTGCAACCTGTGCCAAGTGGGTTGTTTCCGAAAGGGCCAGTAGTGTAGGGTTTTGTTGGTTAGCCCAACTAACTTTGAACTTGGGTCCAAGCCCCCTCAAGCCAACAAATGGTTCAATTTCTGGGACTGGGATCTATCTAAGGGATGTGTTATGTGGCATCCGTGGATACCAACTAAGAAAGAAATCGACAAGTGGATAGATTGGAAGTTGCATGATTTTGCAGTTCAGGATAATCTAAATCTATGTTTGCCAAAAGAAAGGTGGTTATAGAGATATCTCTACACAGAAGTGCACAAAGTTTTCTTTTCGATGTTCCCTTGTGAATTACATGAGTGGCTGTCCAAATTAGTAGATAACGAACCTACTTGGAAGCATGGTGATCCTATTGTGTGGCCTCCAGAATTAGTGAAACATCTTGAAGGATATGATTATAAGGTTGCAAGGGCTGTTGATTACTAGATTGATAGTATCTTGGACGGTTTCATCACTAAATTTTCAATCGATGCATCTGTGTCTTATAGCAAAGTTGAACGCCGATTCTTCAAAGGTCTGAGATTTAAGTACCTGAAATCACTAAAGACCTTGATTAAAATGATGTTGTGAGAAAAAGGCGTTATGTCTTTACATTAATGTTTAAGAGAGGCCAAACTAGATCTACGCGAAGTGGAAAGCGATTCATAGTAGATCTAGACAAATTCATTAGAAGTGAATATAGTCCTTTATTGGGATAGTCTAGAAGTGAAGAAGAAAGAAGTAGCCCTAATACGCCTAGAGGTGTGACGTAGTGAGTAGGTCAAGATACTTCTGGAATTCCACATCCATCCACTCCACCTCTGCCTTCACCTCCACCTCATACACCTACGCCTCGACCTCCACCTTCACTATTTAGTATGGTGAATACATTGAAAATGCCTGTATTCAGGGTCAGGGATCAGAGGATCCCAATCAGTGTTGGCTCTTCACATAAGCTGTGTGGAAGGTGCAATAGGTCAATGATGATGAAATTAAGAAATTAGAACTAGTTACAGGTGCTACAGAAGAGAGCGCTTACATGGTACATCAGATATAGTATGACTCATTCGACTACTTCGTTAGCTGAGATGAAGGATGCGATGAATGCAGAATTTAGGAAGCCAAATTCAAAAGCTCATTGTGTGACCGAAATAAAGGAGACCAAGCAGAGGGTTAATGATTTTGCGTGGGATATAGATCAATGATTGAAGTGCTTACTAAGCCAAGCTAATCTTTAGATTCCATATGAACAATATAAGGATTGCTACATAGCTATGTTATTACCTCACTTAATATTTCTGTTATCTCAGCAGAAGATTAGGTCTGAGGATGAAGCATTGGAGATCATGATGAAGTTAGAAGCTTCACCAATCCAAGACACAAATTTAGGAGTTCAACAGATCGAGTCGCAATTATCAAGACTGCATATGGAGTTGCAGAATCTAAAGAAGGGAAAGCAGATTAAATCAGAAACACATTCTGAAGTTTGGTGTACGAAAGGTCATCATAAAGATCAATGCCTTGTATTATGGGATTATATAGCTACAGGGGGTCGCAACCCATTGAATCCAGAATCTCTTGTTGGATCAAGAAACAGTGCAAGTGTCTGGTGTAGCATCTACCAAGTGTTAGGACAACATTTGATAGATAATTGTTATCTACTACAGAAGTTTGTATAGTCTCCAAAGAAACTCTTTTGTAACTTTTTAAAATTGGTTGGTCATGATGAAATGAATTGTCAAAGCTATGAATTGATGATGGACAGGACTCTGATGTATAGAATGCACGCTGAAACCCACGCGCAGAACAATCAAGGATGACCTACAGCTCGCAGAGTATTCTAAGGATGGGGAAGAGGATGAGGAGGAGGAGTTGGAAGAAGTAAGGGCTAGATGATTTGCTACAACTCTGGAGAACCAGGTCACTTTGCACGCGAGTGTTAGAATCCAACTCACCTTTCTTGTCAACACTATCAGGAATTTTATCATGTTATAGAAGATTGCCCATTATTAATAGCGAAGATGTGGGGGAAGAAGAACCAACAACTAATGCAGAATATTTAGATGATGATATCTGAGCTACACCAAGATGATCCTACTATCAATATAGTCACGTGAAGCGGTATATCCACTGGTGAAGACAAGGTCTAAGGAAAACAACCAGTATCAGATCTATGGTTTTGAATAGCCAACGAGAAGTATGTTGGATTTGATTTACATAGAGAAAAAGAGACACTCATGGAGGCAAGATTTTTTTAAGGATCCCAGTGCTTGTACGTCTAAGAATCAGATGTCGCTAGTCTCACGAAAGGAGAAACCTGAAGAAGTTACTGCGACATAGGATTCAAATCCGACAATGTTAAAATCGTTTTTGCAGACCTGCATGAAGTTATTATAGGATCAAAAGGTAGTTCAAGGACTGCAAGAGCTTATAGATATTTGTGTCAGCAAGGATAAGTCGTTACCATAACAACACAACATCAATAAGGTGAACCGAAGCAAGAAAAGAACTGGTAGGGAGATGCAGTTGACAATGTAGACTGGTGATTTTGAAATGGACTAGGTAATCCTAGAATTTGGATCTGATGCTAACTTATTGACAAAGCAAACTTGGGAACGTATGGGGAAGCCTAAGTTATAGTAGTAGCAAATTCAGCTGTGCATGGCGAACCAACAAAAGATAATTCCAATGGGTTGCTTACATGGAGTAACTGCAGATATTGAAGGCGCAAGTGCAGTGGTAGATTTTGAAGTTACTAAGATAGTAGATGACAATAATCCTTACCCAGTGTTGCTTGGGATTGAATGGGATTTCAGCATGAACACAATCATTAATTTAAATAAGCAAAGCATGGTATTTCAAAAGAATGATGTTTAACTGATTGTTCTGTTGGATCTAACAGAAGGTGAGAAATACACAGAACCAGTCCATGGTTATTATGAAGATGAATATGTTGAGAACATATATAAGCTAACTGTGCAGAATGAAGATTGGATCAATCCCACTGTGGATGGAAGAATCAGCTAGGAGAGAGATAGTTCTTGCCAATCAGATTCAGATGAAGTGTTAGAAAACTAGCATAATCGGTTATAAGAGGTCTCTACACTGTGATGCAATCATCTTACAAAGTCGCTACATTGTATATCTACTAAGGTACGTAAGTTGCCTTATTATGATGGCTTGGATGATGTCAATATGTTTCTTGACCATTTTGAAAGGGACATACCAAAGGAGAATCGGTTCCAAACCTTAGACCTAGCGTTGAGAGCTACGCCTACCAGATGGTGAGGTAAGCATAAGGATAATATTGTTGAATCAAAGGAATATCGTAGAATGAAGTGATTAAGATTTGGCTATGAAAACACATAACTCACTTAAAAGTACACAGGAAAGGATGATCCACGTGAACATCTAGCTCGATGGACTAGGGTTTGGGGTGAGGTACCTCAACTAGAGCGGGTGCATATCTTTATTCATACCTTGGATGCTATCCCAATGAACTCGTATTTAGAGATGGAGTTGCGACACAAGACTGTTGATTGGGATGAAATGAAGGAGCATTTCTTGCTGAAATTCAATTTTGAAGACGGCTTCGAATGCATTGATGAAGTGGTTCAAGATATTAAAGCAGCAATCTTCCGAACACCCATAGGGCCTATCACTTGGATATAGCCTGACTGGAGTACACAGATACAACATGCTTTGGAATGTTACAATGTTACTACAAAAGAAGGTGATAAGGATTCGTGAAATATTAATATCCATGAGTCAGAGGAACAATGCAAAGTTGTTGGACCTGATGTGGAGATCCCTGATATCTCACAACCGGTGAGCACAAAACAGGTAAATATTGGATTCGAAGCGAAACCAAAATTCACGAACATTGGTAACTATTGGGGTGAAGACACAGTGGATAAGGTCATTGAATTATTACATGAATATTAGGATTTATTTCCAACAAATGTCTCTAACTTGAATGGGATAGTAGGAGATTTGGTTATGATGAAGATCAATCTAAAACCAGATGCGAAGTCGGTTAAGCAACGCCCATATCGGTTGAATCCCAAATACAAGGAAAAGGTAAGAGAATAACTTGATAAGATGCTCTTGGAAGGAATAATTGAGCACGTAGAAGAATCAGAATGGGTCAATCCTATGGTGGTCTAGGAGAATAAAACGAAGGGTGATATCAGGATCTATGTTAATCTGTGTAATTTAAATGATGCATGTGTACATGATCCATTTCCTACGCATTTTACAGATGAAGTTCTAGAAAATGTTGGTGGGCAAGAAGCTTATTCATTCACAAATGGAGTTTCGGGATATCACCAAATTAACATTGTGCTAGAGGATATGAGCAAGGCTACCTTCACTACAGATGGGGGTCTTTCCATTATACAGTCATGCCCTTCAGACTAAAAAATTCTCCTGCGATATTCTCAAGGGTCATAGTTGTAGCGTTCAAGGAATTCATTCTTAAATTTTTGGAAGTCTACTTCGATGATTGGGCAATGCTTGGGCTAGTCAAGAAGCATGTCTCTAGTCTGCACCTGATGTTGGATACATGTAGAAAGTATCAGATTTCCTTGAATTTGAAGAAATGAATTTTTTGTGTACCTTATGGAATACTTTTGGGACATGTTAT